>OZ026615.1:80414961-81768461 GCA_964020975.1 Hermodice carunculata | reverse complement strand
AATACTAGTGGTGCCACCTAGACCCAAACAAAATATGAGTTAATATTTAATGAAATTTATAAAATTTATTATCTTGAGAAATTGCAAGGCTGACTTTACCAAATGTACAATAAACATGTATCAGGTGGAAGTTAAATATTACATAATATGGATGACCCCTTGACCTACAATGTCAGGGTCACTGCTGTGGGAGTACATTTCAGGATTTTTTTGTTTTTGTCTTTGTGATGGTCATTATAGTAGACATATATATTCATATACAGTGGTCCCTGTCTTTAGAGCTCACTCCAATGTGAGACCACCTGCACCAGAAGACCACCTTTTCCATATACTTTGCTTAGTACTTTTCTTGTTACTTGTACTTCCCACGAGAGACCAACTGTCTTGAGAGACCACAATTTGGTCTTCCCTAGAGGTGGGCTTTTAAGACGGGTTTCACTATACTATTACAGGAACATTACAGACCAAAGGGGATGTGGAGTCATGGTGGCACCACTTGTGGTATTGATTGGGACAACCACCATAGGTGTTAAAACACTCTAGATTCATTTTTATGATGGCAAAGATGGACCTACGAAATCTACGCCAAGGATGCATTAGGCCAATGGTGAAATTTTGAAAATATTGTTGGTGAACTTGACCTATTTTTCAAGAAAATTAACGACGTAGTAAAGGACAATAAATTCACTATGATGAACAAGAATAAAGCTAACAATACCAAATGTCCAACAAATGTGTATCTTAGGTGGAAGTTGAATGTTGCCTAATGTGGTTGACCGTGAGCTACTTTCTCATGGTCACAAAGCAAATAAAGTTCATAAAGTGATTGATTTTCGGTAATGGTCATTACATCTAAACTTGCAGATCTATACAGCATTACAGCAATGTTATACAGATGAAAATCTAACAACATGTGGCGTCATGATTGTGGCCCTTGTGGTAGCTATTGGAACTAACAACATATGTGTTAAAACACATCAAATTCATCATTCTGATAATAAATAGAGATGGAACTTCGAAATTTATGTCAAATATATGCTATGCCAAGGGTCAAATTTTTGTTATGAAATTTGAGTGACCTTGACCAATGTTTCAATTTTGTAAAGTCAAAGTTAATATGTTGACAAAGAATAAGTTTACGATACCTGATACCATAAATGTGTATCATGTATCTGGAAATTTTATATTGCATGATCTGGAAGACCTTGACTTATACTTCCTTAAAGTCACAGAGGGAATGCATTTCACGATTTTTTGTTGTTTTTTTTTTTTGTTTTTTTTTGTTTTGTTTTTTGTTTTGTTTTTTGTCATTTGTTTTTTTGTTTTTGTTTTTGTTTTTTTTTGTTTTTTTTTTATTATTTTTTGTTTATGTTTGTTTTGTTTTGTTTTTCCCCCCTTTTTTTGTTTTTTGGGGATGGCCATTAGTAACATCTGAACTTGTATACATGTGCATATCTATCCACACACCATTACCGGAACACTATACAGACGGGAGTTGTCACATATGGAGTTGTGGTGTTGTCCATGGTGGTATTTATTGGAACTAATATTGTAGGTATTAAAGACACATTAAATTCATAATTCTGATAATAAATCAAGATGGAAGTACAAAATGTACATGCAACATGTGTTAGGCCAACAGACATATTTAAAGTATCCTTGACCTATTTTTCAAGGTCATTGAACACTTCTGTAAAAGACACTCAGTTTAGTATATTGTCATGGAAAATACTATCTTGTACAACATGATTATTAATATATATTTATTCATTTAAACGATTTTCTCATGCAGTGTCATAATGTTACCTTGATCTTGTTTTTGTAGATCTATGCTTGAAAGGATTATGGTTTGTTTAGGAGGCTGAACGTGTTTAAAAAAGACTTCCCTGTTGTAAGTGTTATGCTATACAAGCAAGGCAAGTTCCCACCAGTAAGCATGATGCTAATGATTAACATATGCCCTGGTACACAAGGTGGCCCGAAGCCGTTTGGAGGCTTTGTTTGTAACGCACTCTTTTCAATTCTGCTTACTGTTTGCAAATGCAGAAATTTCAAGCTACTTATAACATCAAGAAACAGCAAGTTTTATATATCTGTACTTCCTTCACTGAAATGTGTACATGTATGCCACAACAATAAATTTAGTTGTTTGGATTACTGCACCAACCAAGAGGCAGACCTGTATGTGTATGTAACATGTTGGGAATATGTGTTTATGTATTTTTTTTTTATTTATTTATTTTTCTTTTTTTAATTTTTTTGGATTGACAGGCCAGATGTATGAAAACATCCAAATGTAATTATACAGTCAAGTAGTTTACTTCTGTGGTAAATGTTTCCTTGTCCTTGATGTATTCCATCCAAGTTGCATTTTAGAGTAAGTGAAGGTACAGGCTGGTAAGAGTGTTGGTACTTTAAGTACTTTAATTTAGCCAAGCACAAAGTAATCAGCATTGAACTATGTATCATTCCACACTTTTATTCAGATAATTGATCATTAATAAGTGAAAATGATTCGTGTCGCTTTTTCCCAAAAAAGCATTTCAGGTACACCTATGAAACTTGCTGGGAACATTTATCAATATATGAAGATGTGACCCTGGGGTTTTTTTTGTCGCTTGTGGTAATAAACACATCTTTTCATTTTGCTAAAATTAACTTAACGAAAATGTCTATTCAGTGAAAATGTTGGCTCATGTCAGACTTGTGTAATGTCACTTTTACAAGTGTTTGAGGTACAGCTATGAAACTTGACAGCAACATTAATCAATATGTGGAGATGTGCCCCTGGTGTTTTGTTTGTCTCTTGGGTTAATTATCTGTGTTGATAATCATTTTAATTAGTGAAGAGAACAATTCCAGGAAAATGAGTTCTTGTCTAACATGTGCATGTGAAGCTCATAAAGTATTTCAGGTATTGCCATGAAATTTGATAGGAATATCAATCAATATATGAAAAGTTATTTGTGTATAATTGTTATCCCATGTGAAGGTTCCACAATATGTTTAAAGTCTCACACCAATTACATGCATATGTACCTCTTTTCAATGCAGATAGGGGCAGTGACAGGTGGGAGCATCCATGTCCTTTGGACACATTTTTATAACTTTGTGCTTTTTAACTTAATAAGCATTTCAAATTTTGCCCACGTGTACACAACTCCTCAACATATGTATCTTACCAAAATGGGGAAAATGCCTGAAAAATAGCCAAAATGGGTTGGACTTTACCTTAAATTAAGCTCAAAAGTACAGTAGTCCTTTTTTGAAAGACTCCTCCTTTGGGAGACCACCTGCCTTTTGTGACCATTTTCACTCTGCAAAAGGACTTTCTATTGATAATTTACCTCTTTTGGGAGATTACATGCGGAACCTGACCAGTGACCAACCAAAATGACCCCAAAAGACCCCCTATCCATCTAGAGATTCCCAATTTCAGATAAACGCACCTGTTTTGTACACAATTGGTAAAATAATTTGTCAAAATGAGTAAGGACACAACTGCAAGATGGAATGGGGTCAAATAAGTGTACATCTATCCAGTTTGAAGGTAAATAAGGAATGACTATTTAAAATAATGTTTAAACCTTGTGCAGGTAGTGCAAGAGTCAAACCTCCTTTGGAAGACCACCCACTCTATGTGACCCCTTTTGTGGGTGGTGCTGGGGATGGTCTCTTAAAGGAGGGCTACTGTACCTGACAAGGATCACATGAACCGATTAAATTTTAGGGTCACTGTGATTTATGACCATGACCATTGACTGATTATAATGCACCATGCAGTCACCACCTGCTTGACATGCTTGTTTCCACGATGTTACAACAATGTCCGTACAGAGTTTGCTCAAATTTTGTGCAACAGTTCACCATGTGAGGTTTACAGAGGTGCTAGACCTTTAAAAGGCAGTGAATGTGGATGTTCACATTTCTCATCGTGTGTGTGTATCGCGAATACATTAATTATTGTAAAAGACAGAGATGCCATTCAAACTTTTAGATGTAATTGACCATTGCACATCTAAACAATATTGAAAAAGTAGCATTTTTATGTTAATTAGGAAGCAAACTTGTACAATTTTTATTTATGCAAATAAGATGAATACACAAAATGTATGCAAATACACAAAATTAAAATATTGAATAGCTTCAAAACTATTTTAAATCATGATGTCATTCAAACTTTAGTTTATAAGTTTGTGACGTGGCCACATCTAATGAACCAAGAACCAAAATTGTAGCATTTTAATTTATACAAATTAGGCTAATACACAAAATAAAGATTATGTTGACCAATGGCTTATGTTGAACAATGGCAACCTGTAACATTTTAAACTGTTTGCATTTTGAAGGCACACAGATTTGCTTTTTCTAGTTTAATTCGTATTTACATGGCAGTATCAGAACAGTCAAATTTGCAAATGATTCCAGATGTTGGCTTTTTTACGTGTATCTAGTTCAGACGTGGCCTTACCTGACCAAAAAAATCAACAGATTGTTCTATAAAATTCGGTGATCTATGAGATGTGCACTTTAAATAAAAAAAATAAGTTAGTAAATAAAAGCTTTATATCATTTTGCTAGAAATTGCAGCACTTTTGTGATTTCTAAGCACTGTATCCTCTTGTTTTCAAACTTTTATTGTTATGCTAGAAATTGCAGCAGCCTTTTTATTATTAGTTCAGCTAACCTGTCAGTCAGCTGAGCTTTTGTGAGGGTCTGTCGTCTGTCATCCGTCTGTCTGTCGTCCGTCCATCATTCAACCGTCTGTAGTCCGTCCACATCTCACATTTTCAACTTCTTCTCCAAAACGGTCTGGTGGGGATGTGCCTTGGGTGAGTCTCTACCAAATTTGTTCAAATGATCACGCTCCATTGATTTGTGGATTTTTTATGAATTTTTTATGTTCTTTTTGGGGCAAATCTTAAAAATTCTTCCTCTCCGAAACCACTCACCGAATTTCTTTGATATCGTACAGGGACACTCCTGGGGACTGCTAGTTTTGAATTGTTTACCAGGTGGCGCTGCAATATTTTTCTATTTTTTATGATTTTTTGTGTGATTTTGCTAGGAATTACTTCTTCTCCAGAACTGTCACTCAGATTAAGCTGAAACTTGGTGGATATGTTCCTGGTGGAAGGGTCAAACAAACTTGTTCACTAGGTGGCACTGCTGTGGATTCGTGGCTTTTCACGATCTTTTTCAATTCGGGTACTAATCGGCCAATGCAGCTTTTCTATTGATTACTTTGCAAGACATTGGGCATTCTAATGCTAATTCACATTTTCCACTTCTTCTCCAAAACCGTCATCCAGATTGACTCCATACTTGGTGGAAATGCACCTTAATTGGGTTTCTACGAGGTTCGTTCAAATGGTCACACTCCAGTGATTTTTGGATTTTTAATGTTTTTATTTTTTTGACAAATCTTAAGAAAAATTCTTTTCCACAACCGCTCACCCAATTGCTTTGATATGACATAGGAACTTTCCTAGGAACTCCTAGTTCTTAATTTATTCACCAAGTGGTGCTTCAATATTTTGCATTTTTTTTAATGAGTTTTTGGGTGTTTTTGATACTTGTGACTTCTTTTCCAGATCCTTTACTCAGAATAAGTTGAAACTTTGTGGATTTGTTCCTTGTAAAAGGGTCAAGCAAAGATGTTGACTAGGTACCACTCCTGTGGATTCCTGATTTTTAACAATTTTTTTTTTTCAATTCGGGTACTTATCGATAAATGCACCTTTTCTATTGCTAACTATGCAAGTCAATGGCCATTCTAATGGTAATTCACATTTTGGACTTCTCTGAAGAAACTGTCTTATAGATTCACTTTAAACTTGGTGGCAATGTACCTTGGGTGGGTCTTTACCGTGTTTGTTCAAATGGTCACGATCCATTTTTTTTTTGGATTTTTTATGACTTTTTTCGAAAATCTTTAAAAAACTTTCAATAGGAAAGTCTAACATGGGAATTTCTTGTAATGGTTATAACCTAAATAATTTTGGCCAGATTTGTGCCAAACCTGGTATGGATGTACCTTTTGTAAGTGTCTACCTATTTGGTGCAAATGGTCATGCTCCAGTGATGTTTGGATCTTAGCCTCATCCCCAAAGGTCACAGGACAACCCACACGAAATTTACTGTTCACTTGATAACTTGAGATCTATTTTGAGTTGGGACCTTGATGTTGCACATGTTAATGTTTCTCTATGAAGGCAGTACATGAGTGACCTTGACCCCATTTCGGGGGTCACAGTGCAACATACATGAATTTTACTCTTCACTATAACTTGAGAACTAGTTAGTGTTCTTTACAGGTCAGACCTACTCAGAACATGGGTGACCTTGATCCTATCCCACGTTCACAGAGCTGCACGTGTGATAAATGTCTAGATAAGCTGAGCATGGGCTGTTCACACAGCCCTCTTGTCAGTTGTAGTTGTATTTATTCATTCACCATATGTGTTCAATCAGCTGACAGCTTTACAAGGGGCCATGATTTATTTCCGTGTCATTTTGTTGTATGAAAGTTGGTTTAAGCTTACAGACAACCCAGAAGGTGAAAGTTGACAAGGCAGAATGTTTTAGATGGGCAGGCATACATGTAAGTTTTGTCATGGTGCCTCAAGGAAACTTGTAGTGTGGTTTATCTGATGAGCTCAGCTGACTTGTCAGTCAGCTCAGCTTATCTTAGGGTCCTCCGGCCGTCATCAACAATTTATATTTTCAACTTCTTCTTTTCAACTTCTCAAAAAACATCCACCAGATCCACTTCAAACTTGGTAGGAAGGTGCCTTGCGTGGGTCGGTACCAAGTTTGTTCAAGTGGTCATGCTTTAGTGACTTTTGGATTTTTTTTCATTTTTTTTGGGGGGTGGGGGGTGGGGGGGGGGCAGATCTTATAAAATTTTCTTCTCCAGAACCCAATTGCTTTGATATCACAAAGGAAAACTTCTAGGGATTCATAGTTCTTAATTTGTTCACCAGATGGCACTGCAATTCTTCTGATTTTTTGTGTTTTCGTTATTTTTTACTTCTCCAGAACCGTCAGTCAGATAAAGCTGAAACTTGGTTAATATGTTCCTTGTAGAAGGGTCAATCAAAACTTTTCACTATGTGGCACTGCTGTGGGTTCCTGATTTGTAACAATTTTTAAGCTCAGCTGACTTGTCAATCAGCTGAGCTTATCTTATGGTCCTCCATCCGTCTTCTGTCGTCCATCAACAATTCACATTTTTTACTTCTTCTCCAAAACCGCCGATCAGATCCACTTCAAAATTGGTGAGGATGTGCCTTGGGTGGGTTTCTAGCAAGTTTGTTCAAATCGTCACGGTCCAGTGATTTTTTTTATTTTAATGATTTTTTGGGGTTCATTTTTGGAGGAAATCTTAAAATATCTTCGAAACCGCTTGGCCAATTACTTTGAATTTGCATAGGGACACTTTTGGGGACCCCCAGACCTTAAGTTGTTCAACAGGTGGCGATGCGATTTTTTCTTCTTTTTTTTTAAATGAATTTTTGTGCGTTTTTGCTTTTTTCCACTTCTTCTCCAAAACTATCTCTCAGATTGTGCTAAAATTTGGTGGTAAATTTCATTGTGGAAGGGTCACACAAATTTGTTCACCAGGTGGCCTTGCATACATGCCTATTGCTTACTATGTAAGTAAATGGGAATTGCAATGGTAGTTTACATTTTCGACCTCATCTGTCTCATCTGTCATCCCCACCAAGTTTGAAGTGAATCCGGCAAACGGTTTTTAGATGAGGTTTGTCTTTTTTTGTTTTTGTAAGTCACCATGCAAGTTCAAAAAGTTGAGAGAAATGATTTTGTAATGGTAGGACATAGCTATAGTTGTGATTCTCCCGCCTCTCAGCAGAGCAAAGGACCCTGGCCAATGCTAAATTCCCCAACCTGCCAACCTTTATGAGACATGTTTGCACTGGAATGCACGCTCTTTTTGTGGGGAATTGTAACTCTAGCAGTGCCAACTGTGACTGAAGTCAAGCTACTTGAAACAAACAGCTCTAAATTATTATAAGGTGCGAGATTCGTGTTCCTTGCAAAAAGAACTTCGATTCAAGTCGAAACTTCCTGTAGCTACATTGTACCTATAATGGTCAAGGTCAACAGCTTTTCCTCAGCATACTTGATGATTCAAGCTGATAATTCAGTCCAAAATGTGGCACTGAAAAAGCACACAGTTGTAGTTATATTTTGACGTAAATTTGTTTGCACAATATTACTAAGTACATGTTTTATATTTTACCCACTTTGAACAAACAGACTACATATGGAAAGCTAGATGTGGGGAGCATATTTTGAACGGTAACAATTTTTTCATCCGAGTTGAAGGTCAAGGTCTAATGGCCAGTTTGAATATGGGGATCATTTCATGAATGCTTTGCATGCCACACTTTTTGAGATAGGCCCATATAACATTTAGGAGTTATCAAGTGTATAAAAATTTTGTTGACATCAATGTTGGTGGTGCCACCTATAGTGTTATGTAATATACGGATCAAAATGTGAAAATCTTGTGACCGCAATACCGTCCACTGTTTTGAAGTTATCCCAATTTAACTTTCAGGACTTAATGGGTGTATGAAAATGAAGGTGCATTTTAATATTGGTGTCACCACCTGCAACATTATGCAATATAGGGGTCAAATATGAAAATCTTGTGAATACTCACTAGTTCCAGGTAACTTGTTTCGGCGTTAGTAGGTGCGTTTCGGCATTTCAGGCCGGTTCCCGGCGTTACACAGCGTTTGACACCCTCTCAACGCCGGCAACCACTGTGAAATGCTGACTAACACCGGCTACCACTCTGTAGTCCCCGTAACTAGCAAACTCAGTGGGATCCATGTATAATTTGAATTCAGTTGAACTGGGATGAGAAGGATCCATAGAAATTTGTGTCCTGTACTGATCATCAGTATACTTTTATTTTCTATACTCATAGCAGGGGCTAGCCAATTCACGTGTCTGATAGCCTTGGACAAGTCAGATTAAATCTTGGCCAAGTGAAAATTAATAAGTACTTTCCCGGTCGGGCAACCATTTTTTTCACTGGCAACTCCTCTTTCTCAAGTTTTCGTGATCCTGGGTTACAAGTTGCAGTTGTTTGCAAGGCTGCCAAGGGGGCGGGAGAAGATGATGATAACCCGTAGTCATAACAGCGTGTTAAGTCAGAGCACTGTGTCAGCGTGTGCATGCTGAAGAACTACGGGGGTATAGTCAATGCTTTTCGCGACTTGGGATATTGGCAATTACTGCAGTCCGTGTGGTGTGACACACCAATTCTCGCACGTGCGTGGTGGAGCGCCAATATGTGATAATAATCCCTAATTAGTATCAAATATTCCAGGTTTAAACAATTACTTGGTCAGCAGTTGTATTCATCAGGACTTGATTTCTGTCAAAACCAACAGGTATTTTTTCTGGCGGTGTGGCGTGCATATTACGAGATCAATGGTACCAGCAGTTATTGGCTTATGGAGCGGGGCTACAGCAACTAGCCGTCAGTCTTGTCTGCCCCAACGATGTCAAAATCAGCATAAAAAATATTAAAATTTATATTCAAATTATAATTTATTTAAACACAGCACAGCATTTTTATTGCTTGTACAGCACAAGTCAGTAATGTATAGCTTTGGGCTAGCATAGATGTGAATCTGAGTGAATATAATACATGGTTTTATTCACCTGTATTCACATCTTTCCAACCCTAAGCTATACACTGCTGACTTGTGCTGTACATACGATAAGAAATTGCTGCGCTGTGTTTAAATAAAAATTAAAAACAGGGTTGTTTATGTGTCTTTACTTTGTAACCGAGATTGAGGTGACCAAAATATCAGTAATCATGAGCAAAGTCAATCACTACACATACACCTCAATGGATAAATCATCATCATAAAATTAAAGTCAAACTCTGGCAAAACGCCGACTAACGCTGGCTAACGCTGGCTAACGCTGGGTAACGCCGAGCTCCAAAAGGCTTAATTGGCTTTGGCGTTTCCCAGCGTTTGTAACGCCAGCGAACGCTGTCTCACGCTGGCACACGCTGTGTAACGCCGGGAACCATTCTGAAACGCCGAAACACTCCTACTAAAACCAAAACAATTTATTAGTGACTCTTGCATCTTTAATCTGTGGCAGACCTTCATCAAATTTGGTGGGATTGAGGGGGAGGTCAAAGTCTAAGTTGCTAATGATACAAGTGGGACCACCTATAATTTGACGGAAATTATGAGCTAAAATGGGTTTTAAGATATAAAATTCCATATATTGAAATGTAATCGGATAAGACTTGCCAAATTTATAGGATATATAGATAATGTCCAAAGTTAGAATTTGATATAATATCAGTGACCTTGACTTATTTTGTGAGGTCACCACGTCTGTAAAGTTGAAAGAGGCGATTTTATAATCGCACAGAGTAGCCTGGGCATCAATGGCAATTACTGCAAAACACCATGCCTATAGGCCTCTTGTATTACATGATTTGGGTGACCTTGATCTTCTGTCCCTAAGTCACTCAGGACATAAAGATAAGGACTCACTCATCACTGTCTTGGCACATGCAACAATATCCATCACAGGAATTGCACAAATAATCTATAATTTGACGGAAATGTAGAGCGAAGTGCCATCTAGTGGATATTTTAGACACTAAATATACATTAGTTTATATGTTCAGAAGCCACTTGAGGATTTGCAACTTTGGAATGAAGATGCAAGTGCAATATAGCCACGGTTCCAGCAGATCATTAGGCCTATGGGCCTCCTGTTTTGGTTTACCATCCCCACATACCTCCAAAGTTCTAACAGTGTGCTGTGAAAATGATACTACATGGGGGGTTTTTTTGGTTTTTTTTTTTTTTTTTTGGTTTTTTTTTTTTTTTTTTTTGTTTTGTTTTTTTTTTTTTTTTTGTTTTTGTTTTTTTTTTGTTTTTTTTTTTTTTGTTTTGTTTTGTTTTTTGTTTTTTTTTTTTTTTGTTTTGTTTTGTTTTTTGTTTTTTTTTTTTTTTTTGGTTTTTTTGTTTGTTTGTTTTTTTTTTTTGTTTTTTTGGCGAACCGGCCGTTGGTCTACAGTCTGTCGATCAAAACAATCCTTTCTGTTGAGCTTTTACTTGTTTTGATCCTCTACTCAATTTGTTAACAGGTAGATTCGGATGTGTGCCATATTTACAAAGTGACAAAAATCAAACTATTCTTGTGTCTATTGACAATGGGGAAAACATAATACTGAAGTAAAACATAGCATCAACTTAGCCAGGGCATCAACCCAGCCATGGTATCAACTCACTCACTACACAATTCACAAGCTGGTCTTCCAGATAAATGTTACAGAGAATTCATTGGATTGCAACATTACTTCAAACAATACTTTTGTCTCTGTTGTTCTGTTCTATCTGCATAGAAGCTGGTTTTATGATCTTTATTTGGTACAAGTGGATGATGTAGAAGTTTTAGTTTTTATACTGTTTGGCAATAATTTGGAGCATTGTACACCCTGTTGCTTTTGCATAACTGATATTTAACTCCTTAATATGTGATGCAAAGATAGGTACCGTATGTTTTATGCACAGAGTCTCTAAATCTAAAATGATATGTTTTGAGTTGGCAGTATTTTATGCATTATGATCTTTTAAGGAAAGGGTATTTGCATATTTAAAGATATTTTTATTGAGTTCCTCTGTAATACATTCAACATTAGTTATCATTAATTAAACATACATTTCAGTACAGATATTTTGCTAGTTAACAAGAAACAAAGTTGTCCACAATGTTTACTTCCAGATTCTTTATTCAGTGACATTCGCACATTGCAAAGAGTCAGAATTAAAAGACAAATGTTTTAGACTGCAGCGTATCAATAAAATCACTGCCAGATCAGAATGAGCCTTGTTGTACATGTACTACCATTATTTAGCAGGAATTTATCTCTTCCTTAATCATGCTAGCGTTGGCTTAATATTAATGTATTTTTATTTTATTTTAAATTTAATCAAAGAAAATGAAACAGAATAAATATATGAACACAGGATTTATAAGAATTCCATAGTGGTGATTTTTGAGCAAAATGAGATCTGAAATACAAATTAATTGGAAGCAAGTTACACTTTAAACAAAATGCATTCATGTAGTGTTTTTAAAAGAAAAAGCTTATTCTAAAATACACATTTTAACACAGGGTTTATATGAAATCCATAAGGGTGATTTTTCAGCAAAATGAGATCTAAAATGGAAATAAGTAGGAAAAGGTTACAGTTTAAACAAAACACATTTATATACTGTTTATAAAAAATTCCTTCCTAGGTCACGTTTACTAACAACAATCATACAAAGCAGTAAATAAAGTGATGCAAGTTATTTTTCTGTTAATGATGTGAAAACTTTGGTAAATGGTTTTTACCACTGAGTTTTGCCACAATGCTTGATTCACTTTGCCCAACAACTTTTGTTGAAATTGGTTGAGCTCACCTCAGCTTTACTTCACATTTTGATTTATGCTAATTTGCCTGAGGACATGGCAAAGAGTAAAAAAAATGTGTGGGCCAAATTGTTTTCTGTGAAAATAACCATGTTTCATGTTGTGATTTTCTTCCTTATTACAGTTGGTTACCAAAGAGTGCAAAACGAGAGATTTTCTTTGCAACAAATATATCTGTGTGGCTATAATATATAACTAAAGAAACAACTTGAAATGCGGATGTATTTGACGATGTTCCAAATTTAGAATTTGAAATGATCTTAATTAGCATAATTAAAGATGCTACACCTTTGCCAAATATCCATTAGATGTGCAATGGCAAGAACGTGCAGATAAAAACTCGAGGGCATCTCTGTTTATGATATTTTTGATGATCTTCAAAGATTTAAAATTTGATAATCATGCATAATTTGCCACGAATTACAGTGCAGTAGCACCTGTCTCGAGTGAACCCTCATGCAAGCAGGTCAAAGTGGTTCCTTAAGACAGGTGGTCTGAAAAGACAGTGCTGGTGGTCTTCAAAAATAATCTAATGGCATACATAAAAAAGCAAACTAGAGCAACCCAGTGCCAAATCTCTCACAATGCTCTCTTAACTGTATTGTGTTGCCTGTGATCTTCCACTGGTACGCCTAATTATGCTGTTTGTTGTCAAGTGGTTCAGTGTTATTGCAAGGATCATAGTGGTATTAATACGATGGCCTAGTTGCTTATAGGAGGTGGGCACCTGAGATAATTAAGGGTATTCATATTAACTGGGATATGTGCTGCCACCAAGGCTGCAATGAGGAATTTAACATGAAGGTCAGCAGATCCACATATTAAGCAGGGCCAAATGAGGTAGTTCAGCTTTGTCCCAATGGAGTCAGAATATACATGTACATTACTTATGACCTGCAAGTGGGGGGGGGGGGGTACATGACACACAAATGGGTTGAAATGCATGAATAGAATACTGTCAAAATTAAAAGAAGTGGCTTGCATATATACATCAGCATCCCTTACCCATTGATTTGTAAGTATACCCCCCCCCCCAAAAAAGCCAGTATTTGTAGAGCAGAAGTCAGGACAAGAACACACAAAATTGAAAGAGGAAGAGTGCGTAGCATCACAAGTTGGATCAGTTAAGGTGTAGCAGTCCCAAAAAGTTTGCCTGACTAATTTAAAACCAATGAGCCAATCAAATATTTTTAAAAGTGACTTAAAAACATAAAATGGACACCAGTATGTAAAAATCAATGGAGCACAACACTAAATGCATTTGAAAGAGATGCCTTTAAATTTGAAGTGAATCGGGTCTGTGGTTTAAAGAAAAACACAAAATATGCATGTGAAGTGGCATTCTTTATTAAGCATGCTAATATGCACACTATGCTAACACTGACTATATTCGAAAATTAGGGAAAAGTAGAAAATTGCAGCTTTGCCTACTGGTGGAGATCTTGTGAAGATTGGGCAAACCTACATCCCCTAAAGAGAATCCAGGAGCACGCATTTTGAGGAGGAAGTCGAAATTACATACTCCAAAAAGGATACAAATCTCAGTACCACTCGCTGAAGAAACTGTGGCGATTCCCAGAAGTGTCACCATGAAGTTTCATAGCAATTGGCACACCGGTTGTGGTTTTACAGACAATTTTGTCAACGTTTCCCAAAAGTAAACATACATGAATGAAATAATGAAGTCATAAATGACTGACACATGACCGTGGAAAAATTTTCATATAAAGAAAACTGCAGATTTTAATACCACATTATTGCAATAGATTTATAGCGCGGATCGGAGATTAGGGAACTGGTCAAAAGCAGATTATGCAACCGGATAAGAAACAAGCCATTCATGCGCCGGTGATGTCCAATGGCAACCTCCATCGGGGAGGGATGAAGGTAACCTCGGGGTTTTCCGTACTGGTGAACTGGACATTTTGATTTGCCGTACTTAACTGCTGGGAGGCCTTTGAATTTCCGTACTAAATTCGTACCAACCGTTATTTGTACATTTTCTTATTTTCTGTACCTTGCACAAGGGCAAAATTATTACTTGTACCAGTGTAAACGGTGTTCAGGAGCTATATGTTAAGAGACAGGAAAATGTTTAGCTACACAAATAAAAAGGAATCATACGATGAAACAGTCATTGGAAATATGGAGAAAAATCTTAAGAAAGCCTTACACACATTGTTGAGGATCGTCCGAAACGCCTTGTACTTTAATGCGCTTTTGAGTTAAAGATTTTCCCACCTTGTGCCTGCTTAACGACCCCATGCCCCAGCTCATTTAAGCACATTCTCGCAAACACATTGTGCGAATTGCTACTTTTAACCGAACTGAAGTTTTCTGAATACAAATTCTACACGGTCAGTTCCGCGCTGCACCCATAAACTAGGACGGTATGCTTCTTGGACCGTTGAAATCAGTCGGGACCATATCCACGACGGCGTGTGAATGACAAAAGTGATTTATGAATAATTTTTAATTTGTAATCATGTCATAGTGACAGCTGGTGTGTTCAGAAAAAAATAAAACATTAATGTGAAGGAATAATTTCAAAAATGGACTCGGAAATACTATGGACCAATAAAAAAGGAATTTTGGCGATTATTACATTTAAAACGATACTTGTAACATCTGAATTTGAATGGCCGAATGGTTACAGTTATGGATCTGAATAACCTTTATCAATTTAGTTTTGTGGACTCGACTCTCTTTCTTTCTTTCTTTCTTTCTTTCTTTCTTTCTTTCTTTCTTTCTTTCTTTCTTTCTTTCTTTCTTTCTTTCTTTCTTTCTTTCTTTCTTTTTTTCATGTCTGATCTTTTCCTTACGCGCATCATTTGAATTCTCAGACGTACAAGGAATGGCTGCGCAAGCCATAATTACAGAATTTGATATGGATATTTGACGCGGATATCAGACTTTTCTGTCCTTCCGTCTGTCTTTCCAAATGTAATATTAATGATGGACAAAAACGTTAATGGCCTGCTTATTTTCATATTTCTGCAAATGGACAGTTTCTGAATGAAAATTTACAATATGATAAACAGAATGATAATAAAGCTTCTTTTGTTTTTCATTTTATAATCTTAGTAGACAGATGTTTTAATGAAAATGTCATGCAAGTCATCAAATGTTTGAAACGCGCTGTAAAGCTATCAATCTGATGAATGGATTTTTCCACAATAACTTACCTCTTTTTTCAGTGGTTTTTACGCCAGCAATATATTCTATATTATGTGAATAAAATAAAATCTCTATTTGCGCCTTTGTATTTAAATATCATTTTGATCGTTTTTCAAGTAATGGTCTGGGTCTTACAAGATAAAAATCACAATATTTCAAAATGTGTCTCATGTCCATCAAGACATAATAGTTGAGAAGATTAAAGGGACATTGCTCTGTGCCCTTGTTCAACATTTACTCCGGGGCATAAGCTAAAGGGCCATCCAGAAAAATCTCTATATGGGCACTTATTATGGTAACAAAATATCATGTACAGATTTCATGATTGGTGTGTAAAAATTATAAGGAAAACAAAGTGTAACACCATGCAGACTATAAAATGTCTCTTCAGATTTTCAAAGTTATAAAGAAGGTGGATCGCTTGCTGTTGATGATGTACTGGTCTCAGGTTTAACCACGTGCCAAGGATTTGGGTGGACCAAGTATTTCACGTACCGATCAAGAGCAATTATTAGATTAAACGATTGGTATATATCTCTTAAGAGTGCATGGTGGATGAAAATAAATGAATGAAATTGCACACGTGACAATGCAACAATTCCTCACCCGCAGTAAAGAAGAACCTTTCCGTAATAATACGATGGTAATGATGATGATGATGATAATAATAACTAGACATACCTTCAACGCATAGTGTTGACTGAAGGGTCCGCCATAAAAAAATGCTGCCATTTGCTCAAATAAGGTCACGGTATCACCAAAGTCCAATTAGTTCATCTTGGCATGCTAGATAAGCATACTGCCAAATTTGAGCAAAATACAATGGAACATTCTGGATATACTGCGGTAATGAGCCCTAACGAGCATGTGATTATGCTGCCATTTGCTCAAATTAGGTCATGGTGACACCAAAAACTAATCAGTTCATCTTGCCAGGTAAAATAAGCATATTGCCAAATTTGAGCAAAATACATGGATGTCACTCTGTAGATATCGCGGTAACGAGGATGTGCACATCCGGACGGACGGACCATCCTACAAAACAGAAAGGGTCCCCCCTTCCCCCGTGGGGCGGACCCTTAATAATAATAATAATAATAATAATAATAATAATAATAATAATAATAATAATAATGATGATGATGATGATGATGATGATGATGATGATGATGATGATGATAAAAGTTGGTGTTTGACCGGACACACCCCTGAATGCAAATTTACATATAACGATAGGTGTCAGACCATTAACTATAAACATTGCCGCTAAATGTAAACAGCTTAAGTGTTTTTAACAGATCGCCCTAAAATGTAAACAGACTCTGTATTTGCCCCCCCCCCCCCCCCAGTCCAATATATCGGATTTGGTACACGTTACTGAGTTCAATACCGATATGAACGGACTCTGATTTGGTTCATTATCCCACATATAATTTCTGTTGATCTTCCGTTGTCTCTGTGGCGTAACAGATGATATGCTGGGGAAGACCCTCCTAAACTGACTACCCTTTTTTGTTTTTCCTGTTTTTGTACAATTTGCCTGCTCCGTAAATGCATCATTTACTATGTTTCATATAAAAAAAAAAACCACCTGGGGTGTGACGAGAGAGAGAGAGAGAGAGAGAGAGAGAGAGAGAGAGAGAGAGAGAGAGAGTTTAAGCGCCAAAAGGAAACAGACAAGCAGAAAGAAAGGAAGTAAAAAACGGTACGCGAAGGAGTCAACGCAACAAAACTAAATGACGAAGGTTGTTAGTATCCATACCTGTAACCATTCGGCCATTCAAACTCAGTTGCTGTAAGTGTCGTTTTAGATATAATAATCGGCAAACTTCCCTTCCTTCTTTATTGTCCATATTCTCTAGGTCATTTTTGAAATAATTCCTTCACTGATCTGGTACTATTTCTAAATACACCAGCTGTCACTAAGACATGATCACAAATTAAAAAATATTCATAAATCACTTTTGTCATTCCCGCGCCGCTGTGGATATGGTCCCGGCTGATTTCACCCGCCCAGGCAGTATACCGTCCTAGTTTATGGGTGCAGTGCGGATCTGAATGTGTAGAATTTTTGATCAGAAAACTTAAGTGCGATTAAAAGTAGCAATTTGCATTATGTGTTTGCGACAATGTGCTTAAATGAGCTGGGACATGGGGTCGTTAAGCAGGCGCAAGGTGCGAAAATCTTTTTCCCAAAAGCGTATCAATGTGCAAGGCGTTTCGGACGATCCCCAACAATGTGTGTTAGGGCTGTTCCAAAAAATATCGGGGGGGGGGGGCTTTTTTCCACTACCTGGGGGTTAGTACTGGACATACATTTCCTACTATATGTCCTATGGGTGATTCAGATTCAGATTGCCTTGAAGTTTATTCAACCAATGTTTCAAAATACAAAGTAGACACACATGCAGGTAGTCAGGAAGACTCACGTTATGACAAAAAGATGTTCCTCACACATGAGCCACCCTAAGACACTGTTAAGAAAATATAAATAGACAGGAAGAAATTATGATACGTGACCATAAAAATGGCAGACCGAGCATCTGAAGAAATGAAAGACAAGCAAAGACACAGAAGAGGAAGGAAAAGAGACAGAAAAAGGGAAACAAGCTCATTTGTCGATTACAGTGAGAACTTGTAGTTTCATATTAGACTGTTTAACTCTAAAAAATATATGGTGCCTGCTATGAAATAAATGTAGTCCGGAACCATTATTTGTTATTTTAGTTATTTCTCTGAGACGCAACAATTTCCTCTGGATCATGCGATTTGGTAGTTCTTTAAAAGTTCACTTTTATGTAGTTACAAAAGCCCTCTAAGCTTAGGGTGTGTTTATCTATAAATATTCTTTGCTGTATTGTTTACAATCACGTGGATTTCATATTTCAAACTTTGTTTGGCTAGAGTTGAGTTAATTCTCTTTACAAATAATTTACCACTCCCTCTAGTACTACGTGGGTGCACGGTTGGCCGAGCTGCAACACGCTCGCCTTTCACCTCTGCGGCCCGGGTTCGATTCACGGCCGGGGAAGCATGTGGAAAGAGTTCCTACCACTCTGACTGTGCACGGTGGTTTTCTCCGAGTCCTTCGGTTTCCTCCACCAAACATGTAGATAGGAGGTATACGCCACGATCAGTGCCATGGAGAGTGATTAATATAGGCTTGGCCTGTTTCGCAATCCATGTAAAAGATATGGGTCTATACTTTTTTTTTTTTTTTTTTTTTTTTTTTTTTTTTTAGTACTATGACTGTGCGTCTCTTGCCTTGATTTAAAGGGAAGTGATTAAAGTTTATTTGAAAGATTTTTATTTGTGAATTTATGATAAAATTTTAGCTTCATCTGAGTAAAGATATCATTTACTTTCAGTCATTTTAACACTTTAAACGGAGGATCTGTGTGTGCATTATGTTTACTATTCTAAATGTCATCTATCTTACAGCCTTTTTTTGCATATTTTTGCTCTTTTTTTATTCTGCTTAGTTGCTGCGAGTCATAAATCGTGAGTATAAGTGGGCACAAAATATTCAATTTTGCTTAATATTCCAACTGCATGAGAGATTTTAATTGAGATTTTCGTCAGGTGGTCTTTCCAATAAATATGATGGTCAAGAGTTGGACCTAAAATTTAAAACTGTTGACTGCTTCAACACGAATGGCATCCGTGAAAACTTCAGGTAAGTCTATTTTCTTTCCAGCATGGTGGAATACCATGGATTTAGACTTCTTAACATTTAGATATGACTCATTTAGGCCTACTTTCAGCCAGTCTTTTATATTCTTCAATTCTTCATAGGGTAGAGATATCTTCATTCATTATTTCCGATAGATTACTATATGTTATATTTATACATGATGACAAATTCAAGGACTTGTAGTAGATTTTTTCCCATCCGTTTGTTCTGACTTCAGCGTCCACTCCGCTTTCTCTTCCCGCCTGTTGTCAAATACTAAATGCAGGTACCTTTTATGTTAAACCTATTAAATTACAAAATAAATGCAATTTGACTGGGCACCGGTAAATGTTGGCGCTTCGGTAGCCCAAACTGGAATTAAGCAGCAAGGCGGCTCATATTCATTTGGACAGCAAACATTAACTGTGCAAAAGCATAAGTGTGTTTTGAGCTGATTAGTTGATAAAATTTCCGGAAAAAAGATGTGTTTTGAACTGTAACAATGGCTGGTGTACGTATTTGCTGAGGGGATTGGAGAATATGGTGTTGGGATTCAGCGGGAATTTGATGTTTTGCCACAGAGTGACAGAATCTGATGTTGAGTGACCCACAACCCTCGGTATATAAATAACATTCGTCCGGCAGCAGAAGGTGTATAAAACAGGAAAACAGCGGGGGTGGGGTGGGGGGGGGTGGGGGGGGGGATTTTTGTATGTTCCCTTCTAACCCTAATCCGTATTTAGGGTGGACAGTGACTTTGCCGGTCAGTGTGAATGGGTTCGCATTGACCAGGAATCAGGATATGATGACAACCATTCTGTTGGTTGCCCCTGTGCTGTCACTGACTGTGGCCACTGGGCTCGGGTGGTAAAATCAGACGAAACGGGAGCACACAAGGAGAGAATCCGGGAATAAATTACGTGTCTTTCTCCCGATTTCGGCGTGAGACTTCCGATTTCTGACTTGTCTCCCGCCCTTCCTGATCGGGTTTTCGATATGGACGGTGCTATTGTTACGGTAACGTGGCGACAGAAGGCTGCTCTAAAATCACGGTGTAGATCGACCGTGACAGCTCCCCACTTTTCCACATAAAAGAGAAATCATTGAAAATCGCGGAAAATTTGTGACATTTAAAACAGGAGAATATGAACCCCAAACTCAAATTTCCGCCAATTTTATTGCACAGGAAAAGTGGCGCAATGGGTGATAATAAATAGACTCAGGCCTACATGTCAAGCATGTCGTGATTCAGAGAGGACACCAGGACTCCAAATAGGCCTACACCAGTGATCCAGTTTGTGCTTTCCATGAATGGAATCCTGGATTTCTTGAAATAATAATTCCCAAAATGATGTCTTCCAGACCAAAAAGCACGTCCACAAACTATGGGCAAGTACAAGTCCAAAAATCGGTTTTTGAACCTTTCAAAACACTTAAGGACAGGTAAGACACCAAAAATAAATCCCACTTTAGTCAATCCTAGCTAAAACTCTATTTGTGTTAGGATAACATATCATATATGTGTGTAATCGTCATACTCCAAAGAATTTATATGGCCCGTATTTGGGTGTCTGTGACGTTAATTGTTGAATAAACAATTGAAAGTTGACCGCAAAGCATCCACTCCATAAATGTCGATATAAGTCACTAATTATTTGTGATAAAATCATAATTACAATTGCATCTTAATCCTGACATATTGGCAACAAAAAAACGATCCTACGATTTTTTATGTTTGGCTTCGTTTTTCTGTTATCCATCCTCAAAGCAGCAACCACAATTGGCCTTTAACTTTTATTCCTGTTCTGTTCTGCAAAACAATGTGCACTGGATACAAAATGCAAAGAAACTGTCCCTACTGTGTTTGGTAAAAGTACCCTTTGAAAAAAGGTAAAGAGGGTATTATAGTGTGTAACTAACCTGGCAGTGGGCCAACACATATAAGATTATTTTATTGTGTAGCGACGTGATTGTCAGGTTTGGTGACAAATTTATAATGTATGTTCCCAATTTTACTTTTATGTATCCCACGGGGGGGGGGGGGGGGGACATGTAGATTTGCCCTTGCCCGCCCGTCCGACATCAAAATTGTCAGATTTGTGTCGCACGTATCTCAAAAAGCATTTGAGGTACGTACACCTATGACACATGGTGGGAACATTAATCAACATATGAAAATGTGCACCTTTGTCTCTTGGATTAATTATCCCGTGTTAAATAATCATTAATCAATAAAATTGTTGATTCGACAGAAGGCTTGTCGGAGTTGTGTCGCACATAACTCAAGAAGGTTTTTATATATCGCCATGAAGCCTGATAGAATAGTTAATTAATCAATATATAAAGGTGCGCACCTTTTTTTTGGGGGGGGGGGGGCGGGGGTGTTTTGTTTTTTTGTTGTGTGTGTGTGTGTGTGTGTGTGTGTGTGTGTGTGGTTTTGTTTTGGGTTTTTTTTGGGGGGGGGGGGTGTTATGTTTCGTTTTGTTGTTGTTTTTTTGTCTCGGGTTAATTAACCTCTGTTCATTTTCCATTACTTAACTTATATGAAAATGTCATTTCAGTGAAAATGTTGGTTTATGTCAAGCTTTTGTCATGCATATTTCAAAAAATGTTTGAGGTACAGGTATGAAACTTGATAAGAACATTAATCAGTATGTGAAGATGTGTCTTAATACATCAGTTATAATCTACTCTTTCCAATGCTGATGGGGACAATGATAGATGGGGGCATCCGTGTCCTTTGGACACTTTTCTAGTTGTGGATGTTCTTGTAATTTACTGATTCAGTATGATTCTATTCTATTTCACAGATGCACAGTTGTATCATGGGTCATGGTGGAGGAGGAAATTACCCCGCGGTACACAGCAGGTTGATTATGGCAGGATTGCCAACATGGGCCAACTGTATAAACCTACATTCTTGAATACAGTAGAACAAGTACAGAGAAAGGAAACGCGTAAACATTACCTGATCAAATATTGTATTCATCAGATCTGCCTTTGATTCGTAAATATTTACAATACTTGTGCGCCACCCACCAACGGCGAATGCTCTTGTCATTTTCATTGAGTTCTCTTAGTGCAAGTTCTCGCGCCTTGATGACTTGTCCTTTATTTAGAGTCTTAAACCAATATTCGATTTCCACTTTTAGTTTCTCTATTTCAGTCAGATTCTCTGGTAGCTCAGGTTCTCCAGGCTTCTTTATCCTGAGAGGTTTTATAAGTTTACCAGCAGCGCTTGCTGCTTTTGCTTGTTTCATCTGTTCAATTAGTTCGTGCTTCACACAAACTGGTGACATATTTTTTGAATCCAGTTCGTAAGCTGCTTGAAGCACAAAGCTTTGCGGATGGCCAAAATCGTGATGTCCCTTCTGGTAAAGACGGCTGGTTGCCAAGAGACTGGTTACAGGTTTCGTAGTTGTTTGGTTGTATATAGGGGACTGTTGCATGGTAATAAACTCCTCTGGGCGTTCTTTTATCCTTTGCAGGTAATTTATTAGCACTGCTAACTTCTTCGGATCGATAAGCACATATGGATCTTCAATTCTCTTGCCTTTAGATTTGTGCTTTCCAGACTCCGTTATTTCCGCGGTACTATTGTCTCCATCGACGCCGTCAGTCAATTCAACCTGGTCACTAAAGTCGTTGGAAAGACTACGAACTTTGCGTTTCTGTTGGCGCAACGCAATTCCTTCTGGAGTAAAGTCTTTAGCACAATAACCGGCATCCTTTAGAGTCTTTTCATGACAGCTAAAAAAACTTCGACGAGGGAGATATTTTTCTAAATTCAATGGACTTGTTTGCCTTTTGGGCTTTGGTTTTCTTGCTGGGGAAACTGCCTTGACTTCGTACGTCATGATTTGCGTTTTTGTAGTACTCGGTTGTGCTGCAAATTGTAGATTCGAGTCTGGTAAGGGATCTTCGCTTTTTACTCCAGTGGGAATCTCCACGCTCAAAATTTTCTTTCCAGGTGCGTTTTGTTGTGTCGGTTGCCCGTTTTCGGAACCAACACTTGGGCACTCATGATTAACTCTGGATTGCACGGTCAGATGCCGGTCTGCAGTGGGACCTCTGGTTAAGTTTATTGCGAGATTATTATGTTCTGCGACCACATCTATGTGATCATTTTCACCTACCTTACCTACGTCGGCAGGCGTTTTCCTGAACTTGGACTGTCCATTTTCTTTCGTAGAATGTAAATAAGAAAATTCCCTGTTTAATGTTTCTTCCTTATCGTCGAATTTCAAAGAATACTTTCTGTTATTTGAAAACTTTCCGCTTCCTGGTGTCAAAGAGGATCTCCTGTTCCAGTGATTCTTATCTGTTAATTGGTGGTCTGTTTTCTTTTGCTGTTGCCAAGCAAATTTCGGATCCGACACCATTGCTTTGACAGACGTTTGTGTGCATGTAGGTGCAGAAGCAGCTCTTTTTTGCCTATTGCCCTCACTGTAATATCCTGTGGCGCGAGAATTGCTGTTTAAATGCGGCATATCTATAGTTTGCAATAAAAGCCAACAATATGAAATTTTTAGAGCTGGCACAGTAATGTCTCTCAGTTTTGTTAATTTGCGAAGAATGTCTACATTCTACGGAACTCACTTGTTAAGATAAATCGATTCGCTATGTTCCTTGTGTGTAGTAGTCCTCAGAAGTCAATCTATGCTGCATTACAGAGTTTCCATCGCTCATAATATTTTGTCAACAGGAACTGCTTGTTCCTTTTTCACACAGGATTTTCATATCGATTCGGAATGACCTATTTGTACCTGGTATGACGTTCGGTTCGCCATTGATGTTATAAGACAACCATGGAACTACAATGATTAAACATGGTCAGAACATTCACAGTTGGGCCGCTTAAACTGCTTAAATGCTTAAAGCACTACAGCGTTGGCCAAATAATTTTAACCACTACCAAATGATAACCTATGTGGCCTATACATGAAAATATATAATCCTTGGCACATCACTGATACCATCTGTAAAGCTACTTTAGAGAAGCAAGTGTTATAAACAGAAAAAAAAACCCTTGGTCAGAATCAAGGCCTGAAAGGGCTGAAGAACAAAGCTTATAACTATTACCATTGTACACGTTTAGGTTCAACTTCTGCTGACAAAATCTCATGTCTAGATTTATGTCAAATTCGGGTCATTGTGCTGGATGTTTAGATTATGAATTAACCTACAACTTAGCCTACATTGTGCAGACTCAAAATCTATCATTTTTGCACTGATAGAAAATTTGCTTTTCGTCATCAAAATTATATTTTCCGTATCATCGGTCAGTGTGCTCTGGTTACGCATTGTATAGGTTCAATTTAAATAAAATGCTTTCACCAAAGCTTTTTTTTTCTTTAGGCAATCAATGGTCATTTTATTGCCGTTTACACAATTGTAGATGTATATGCGTCTTTTGTCCCATAATATATTAGCATGCTTTGTCCCATTACGTACCACTTATTCTCAAGGGTTGCTTTCGTCTTCAACTTGTTGAAATCCGATTACAACAAGCTTGGCTGAAAATTTTGTTTCCAATTGAGTGGATCTGAAAGGTAACTAAGAATGGACAATCACACTTTTGAACACAGCAGAACTATCTGGGGAAAACAACCGGGGAAATGGTTCTCATATCGACATTTTTACCAAATCAATGACTTAGAGACCAAAGAAGAATGGTCGACCTTCCAAATTGACAACTTTATCCGCAAGTAGCTTAGCAAGCACCATATTTTGGTTAATATTGTTAGAGTTATATAAATAGCCGTGTACACATGGAAGTGATAAGCCAAGCACGGTCAAGATTCATGTCTTAGGGTACCTGTTAATTGTGTGTTCAGATTTTGACGGTGAGCTTAGAATTGTAGTTGAAGTTTAGATAGGACTTTGTAATAACCTGTGAAAATACTTGTATAAATGCAAGTTCTAGGATGCTGTTGACCAAGGAAGTATATCCAGGGGGCGGATCCAAACGTTTACTTTCACAGAACGGAGAGCTGAGCGCCGAGAGCACTCAGCACTGCTTGTGGGGAGGGAGCGTGCCCCCGCCCCCATTTAAAAATATACATGTAAATTGGTGCATTATGGTGGACGTTTGAGACATAAATATATTTCATTCACAAGTCGTGATGACTTTTTCACTTGATTTTAAATTTTATTCCACTCTGATAATGTGCTGATACTTTCGCAGTTTCATAGTTTCAGATGTAAATTAGGGTATATAATAATATAATATAATATAACCGCATAATAGCGGTTTTCATGGGTAAAATATCAGAATGCTTTCCTGTATGGTATTATCTCAATATCGATTCTTAGTTGCAATACCAGCTGTGGTGCTTATGAATCAGACTCACTCATTATATATACAGAGAGAGAGAGAGATGACCTAATAGATGTATATGGCTTGAGGCTCTCCAGACACAAAAAGACGCACGCAGTATATTTACAGGGCACACAGGGCAAACAACATAACAGATGCGTCTAACAAGCGAATAAGCACAACACGTAACTGTCATATAACAAATAACTAAGTGTTGAAAAGTCTGCTTCCTGCAATGTAATTCTGCACAGCTGTAAATATTGCTTTGTTTGACTCGATGGCCAGGTCTGGATTACATTTTCACATGACATTTACAAAATAATTACTGTCTAAGTGAACGGGGAGGGATGGATGAACCCGGGCACCAAAGTTGAAGTAATATTTTCCAAAAGAGTAATGAAATATACATACACACATTATACAAATATAATTTGAAATAATGGACATGAATAATAATGACCATTTAAAAAGACAAGCTATGGAAATGGCAACTTTTATGGCCCAGCAATGGATCACCCCTCTCAGGTATGATTCAGTCTTGATGAAGGCTCCACCTAACCATGCTAGGACTCAACCACCCTGCTTGCGTACGCAGTTAACCCTCGCTCTCTGATTGGTGTGTTATCTTCAACTGCTGGTCGGTCAATTTAAATTCGTATTGGTCACTCTTAAGCCAGATTTTATACTGTGCACACGTCTACAATTTCCCTGCTCTCGCTAGTTTCTGTTGTTGAAGTTGTCGGAAGTCTGCTGTTATTTCCTGCCTCGCCCTCTTCATTCCCAGCTAAGGCCTCCTGCAAGCAGAACTCAATAGTTAACATTAGTTAAGTAGCTTCAAATGTCAGTGTGAGCGGCGGTTCTCACCCCCCCCCCCCCACACACATTTAGCAAAGACTGTGCAGATGTAGATAGGCACCCTTGTCTGCTGGTTCATTGGTACTGCGCATGAGCGCATGACAGTTTCGTTTAACTCACATGTATACCACAGAAGAACCAGCAGGCAAGGGGCCTCTCCTAGTTAAATTATATTTGTGAATAAAGGGGCCAGTGGGGACAATCCCGCTGGCCAAATTCTTCCACAGTCAGTCATTGGTTTGTCTTGTGCATTCGCAATCTCTAGCCCAAGGACTTCCTAAGTATGTTAGGGATTTCTTGCTGCGCCGAGAAGAAATGTTTTGTATCTTCAAGTGGACTCCTACATGAACATGTTGGGTCATTGATGATGCTAACCCTATGCAGATGACACTGCAGAGCTGTCCATATGCAAAGTAGCTTGGAGAGGCATCTTCAAACCATCGACATTTTAATTTGGTTTTGAACAGTGATACTTTTTAGAGGATTGCCGAAAAACTATTAGAAGATCATTCCATGGTTTGATGGTCCATGGATGAAAAGAATGAATCGTTTGGTCTTAACGTTATTAATTTGCCTTACATTTAGTGTATTCCTTAATGAATTATGGGTGGTAGGGGTTAGCAGGTCACACAGATAAGGAATAACACACTTGTGAATCATTTTGTAACATAGCACAAGTTTGAAATATTTGTGTCTGAGGCTCAGTTTTTCCCAACCAAAGTTAGCGAAAAGACAAGCACCATTTGTGTGACGTAAAGTACATGTACATGTTCACTCTGTTTGATATTGAATTACCTATATTTTAATCATTTAAGGAGAGACAATCTTCGCGGGCTTGGACAGTCACACGCAGTATATGTTCTTTCCATCTCAGATTTGAGTACAAAGTATACGAATATTTAAAAACAACAACAACTACTACTACTACTACTGCTGCTGCTACTATTACTACCATGAACATATCATTCGGACCAAATTATTTGTCCATGGTACTACTGAATATAATAATGCAATGCTACAAGCAAAATAAATTGTATTTTATTGTTATCCAGACGTATGCAACTCCAAAACAATTGACTAAATGTTTTGCCACAAAATATAAAAACGCGAAAACAAATTACAGGACCGTGCCTTCATGAACAAATTAAGTAAAACCCACCTGAACTACATTCTCACTAATTATAAAATAGAAAGCCATAAACTCGGCAGATGCGACATAGTAACACATCACTGCGATCACCTTTCTGTCACAGTTGTTTTGGTTTTTGCTTTTTATTTAGATTTTTAAGATTGATTTTTGCATAGACTCACCACACTTTCCTTTTAAGCCCTTGCCGTAATCCTTGTATGGGTCTACAGCGTCCAGCCTGCTTAATCGTTTTAAGTACACCAGGAAACCCTAGCTTAAAAAGCATCCGTCTAAATGGAACAAATACCACGAATACACGAAAACACATCCGTAATATTTGTTGCATTTTGCGGTTGAAGCTACTGTGCAGCACCTTACTGTAACTGGACCAGCTTGTATGCTTATATCGATCCCTTCAGTTAGTTACCAAGTGCCGGCCGGCCAGCACTAGGTCCCATAATTGCCACCCTATGGCCGGGTGTTATATTTCTGTGCCATAGAAATACAATTGACCCTGTCAATAGACTGATTTAACTGGATAGAAAAATATATAGAAATATTTATACCACGACCATAAGTCAGTATCTGAGGTATTATAACCAAACACCTCGCATTTATGATGTCAGAAGGGAAACTTTTGCCACTTCAGTTCGGCATCCTTTTCAAGCGTTTCAGAGCGCATTTTTGAAAGTTTTCCCTCCAAAATTCATTAAAAAAAGCCCCCAACAAATTAAAATAATACATTGTTTGTTGAAGTTCATAATCTTTCTGATGACTTCAATATGATACTACGAGTAATATATAGATCTCCAGGTACAAGCCTAAATAAGATTTAATGTAGCTGTTGAAAATTACTTGATTGAATCTAAATGGAAAATAAATCGTGTTACCTTCTCGGTGACTTTAATGTTAATCTTCCTCATACTGATAAACACCCAGTATAATCTGTTATTTTTGAACAATTTTATAGTAATATGTTTCTTTCTTGTATTAACAGACCTACTAGATTAGCGGAGAGCAGTGCTTCCCTAGTCGATAATATCCATATATACAAAACTTAAAGCAACTTTACAAATGCTGTACTCTTTCGATTAGACTCTTCTGTACGAAAGCAGAGATGCCGAAAGGGCTGCATCCATGTTTGTCTAAAATATACAAAATATTTTCAATAAAACTATTCCTGCTTATCTAAATAATTCTAAATATGAAACAAATAAATCCTGGCTTACAAATGCTATAAGTACGTCAATAGACAGAAAAACAAACTTTACAGGAAAGAGCATCAGTCTTCAATTCAGAGAAATAAAACTTAGTACAATAACTATCGAAATAGCCTAAATCATGTAATGCGCATTGCCAAAAAAAAAAAAAATAATAATAATAATAAATAAAAAAAGATATGCTGACCGAGTTGACGTTCATAGGTCTAACTTATCAAAGGTTCGGAAATTGATTAATAGCGTTATCAGCAAATGAAAAAGGTTAAAAACAACTAGCAGATTTAAGTGTTGCAATAATTTTATAACAGATCGAACTGATGAAGCAAATAGATTTAACTCTTTCTAAATGTTGGACCCTCTTTAGCCAACGAAATACCACAAACCTTTATTCTACTGACCTTTTACTGTAAAGGCGACCATCTTCATTCTTTGTTCTTTGTTCCCATTTCTGAACAAGCTGTTATAATTATCAATGGCTTAGAAACTTCTAGCCCTAGTTGGGATGAAAGCCATCCCAAAACACTTAAATTCGCATCCGGCAACTTAGCACCTCCTCTTGTTCACATTATAAATTTATCTTTATCAACTGGTGCTTTTTCCAATGCATTAAAGGTTACTAAAATGACACCTATTTATACAAAGGGGGACTCGCTAATTTTTAACAACTATAGACCTGTATTGCCTGTTTTTTCAACATTTTTTGGAAAAAGTTGATCATAAATAACTCGTTGCCTATTTAGTAAATAATTATATATTTTGTATGATTACAAATTGGGCCTAAATAATTACTGTACCGAATATGCTGCCAGTTATTTATCGTATAAAATATCGAACGCCTTGCAGAGGAAAGAGCATGCACTTAGTCTGTTTCTTGGCCTCTCAAAGGTCTTCGATACTGTTACTAATGCCATTTAATGTCAGAACTTATCATTTTATGGAATACGTGGAGTATCCTTTGGTTGGATCAGAAGTTAGTTGTCAGGTGGAAAACAGTTTGTTAATTATGCCAATCATGACTCAAGTGTATTACATGTTACCTGCGGTGTTCCTCAAGGATCCATATTAGGACCATTTTTGTTTCTGATCAATATTGATAACCTATGTAACGTGTCCAGAGATGGTTTCGGTTTGATTTTTCCTGATGACACAAATTTACTTTTCAGAGATAGTAGTAAGGAGTGCCTCCTGATTTCATAAGAGCATATCAACGGAATTATGAATATGTGTTTAGTACATGAATAACATTTACGATTGCACATTAGCATATGAATACGATCTCACAGATGAATTGGTACTACTATTTCAAATTAGCCCATGAATAAAATTATGAATTCCAATGAGTAATGTGCTTCATGGACATATCACGTCATCTGCATAATAAGCACAATTAGAACACTATTGGATGCTTGCAGATGTATCATCTGAAGAGGGGGGCTGACTCACCAGAACACATGACGTAATGTAACCTTTTCATAGTGCATGACTCCGAAAAAGTGCTTCACATATTAGGCCTCTCTGCATAATACTGGACAATTAGGACACAATTATGTGATTGCAGATGTATTGTCTAAAGAGGGGGCTGACTCACCAAAACATACTGCATGACGTAATGTGCCTTGTATCTTAGAAAATATACTACACAGACATATCATGCCATTGTACATAGTGAGCAATTAAAAAAAGCTGCGTAGGACCATTCCATTCTCTCTCTCTCTCTTTCTCTCTCTCTCTCTATATATATATATTATATATATATATATATATATATATATATATATATATATATATATATATATATATATATATATATATATATATATATATATATATATATATATATATATATATATATATATATATATCGCATTTTTGGAAAAATAGCGCCACCCTCCAAGTCACATAGTGAACTACATAGTGTGAAGCTGTCTTTGTATTTGCTACTGGAGGTATCATGTGGGTTACAAACAGCTAATTCAGGTGACCGGAAATAATGTACCTTTGTATGAAAGTAGATTATTATGACACACGATAAAAAAGCCTTTTAAGGACTGAGCATTCCACATATTTGAAAAGTTATATAAATGAGGTTGTGAGCGAGTATCAAATGTGTTCAGCAATTTATAATGGTATATGTATGGAGGAAGATACCTCTTTAAGTTGAGAGTTACATGCATCAAATCGATTAAAGCTACCACTGGCTTTAAGTTAGTACCTGTCTCAAGTGAAGGGACAGATGTTTTCGTCCATACTACATTTATGTGTGATATATGCTTATCTTGATCTAACTGGATTTCGATTTTTTTTTAATTTGACTGTAGCAGTCTACAATGTCATAACACGCCATCAAACGTTGACAGTCCTTCTGCATAGTAAATATTTATGTCACTCACAGCAACTTCCCAACATCCCGATAAACCTGTGATAACTGCACACAAAAATTATTTCTGCTGTTTCCATGGTATAACTGCTTACTCTCTTCACTACTCAACAGTACGTAAAAGTCCATGCTCTAACAGTATAACGAGACAACCTGCAACGCATAGATTTTTTCCGTCCATATGTTCCACGTCTATGCTATCGATCTTTTCATGCTCCACTTTTTTTTTTTTTTTTTTTTTTTAGATTCACGTTACCAACCCATGTTTTCTTGCAAGTCGGGTAATACACAAATAATTTTGTCGTCTGTTTGGTGTTGAGCTTCCATAAAGTTTCACAATGTTTGCACGTAACCCACCAGTCACTGGTATTTGGTGGTAAACATATATCAACAGGATCACAATGCACACACACAATAGGCTCAAAAGAAACTCTTGTCTGTGGACACAAGAGACAAGCTATATTACAGTAAGGTCTAACCCCACTCCATTCATACACGCATAAATGAGCGATTTATCTAAACTAGGCAACATAAGTAACTCTCCACCTTTTTGGAATCTGTATTTCGTATGTTTTCAGATAAATCTCCAAAATTTCTGTTGACATGTAAAACATAACATCTTGTCCATATCATCTGTGATTTTGAAAAAACATTGGCACCCATGCTCGGCTGCATTTACACCGGATTCAAGTTGAAATAGAGAGTTCACATAAATGTCATTGGATAGCACCGTTAACTCTCAATGTGCTTCTCTGTGAACAAAAGCAGATTTAATGATGATCTCTTATTAACTGATCATTTTGGACTTTAATAAAAGAGAAGATATGCTTTACTCAGCCAGCTCACACTTGACATAAGTTTGCATAATGAGGGTTATCATCACAGCTTGGGTGTATCACAGTGGTTTGAAAATTATGGCAACATGGTGAGAATTGTCTTCATCACATAATCACTTGACTGCATTGATTGTCATCTGAATTATCAACATTAATCAGCAGTACAACCACCATTGTTATGCAAACATTTATGTCATGAAATGAAAAGAATTGATTGTTTTGAGATGAAGAAAGCCGCACACTACCTCACTGCCCAATTTTCATCTGTTTTGCGAACTCTCCATTTCAACTCTGACATGCATCCATTGCAAATGCAGCCAAGCACGGTCACCTATTCTCATGAAAATCACAGGTACACTAGACAGGATGTCATGCTCTACATATCAACAAGAATTTGGGTGATTCATAGAGAAGCTTGTAAAATAAAAATTCTGAAAAAGGTGAAAAGTTACTTTGGTTCCTAGTTTACATCCCTGGGATGAGCTATGCTTTTGAGGAACTCTTTCCATTGTGGGGGATGTTGACTGCCTCGTCGCCTGGGTTCTGTAATCATTTCATGCACAGCAGTGTGTCATTCTTTGTCACAGGTTGTTGATGTTTCATGCTATCCTGCTCCTCATCGTTATTACGTGCTTAGTAGTCAGATATCGACATAAGGGGTTTCAAACGTGCTGCAGACAATTTTACAGCCTTTTGTGGAAATTTTTGTGATATAGTATGTGTTCTCAATCATTCGTGGTCGGGTATTGTCGGTTTTAGACCAATAACCAGGAATCCGTATGGTATTGAAGTGACTTCTTTGTACATGTCCATCATATTGTTTGGTTTGTGGAGAAGTATGTGCGGACTCATGGTCTTGGTGGTCTGTAAATGTTGCTTAAATTGAATACAGTCGAATATGTCTTAAGCAGTCACCCAAGGGACCTGGAAAAAGGGACCTCTTAATGAAGGTCTGGGAAAGTGCCCATCACCTTAAGAGAGGCCCAGAAACATTGGCTCGTTGTGCAGTTGCATTCCGAAACCGCTTCATACAGAGTTCGTTAATCTGCTCATTTCCAGTCACCCGCTACCGCTTGATCGGCTGATCCAAGTTATTTTCGTATACTTCTATCATGTCCAGTTTTCTTTTCAAAATTCATTGAATTTGTGTTCTGCCAACACCCATTTCTGCCGACACATTTCAGCTGCTTTTTCCGCTTTTAAATAATTTTACAGCGTGCACCCTTTCTTCTAACGTTCAACATTTTCTTCCAGCAGGACTCCTGGCTATGGTGCCTCACTCCAACATGTGGCTTAACACACATCAATCGCATGGTTCTCGCGCTACTCGTAAATACCGGGATGTTTTGTTGCAGGGGACCCAAAGAAACTAACCCCTGGTCACAGAAAACTGGTGACGGTTTAATAAACGTATAATTAAATGGGAATCGGACTGGAGACCTTTCAGGTGGCCGTTACAGCAGGTTTGACTGTACTGACAATTCCGTACCATGGTCACTGTGCGTGGCTCGTAGAAATTTTGCATGAGTTCTATAACACGATGGCCAGTTGTTGACGTCGCAGCTAACTCCAGGTTATCAGAACCTGAGGTTAACCAACATTTAGCTGAGAGGCAGGCTCCTACACATGTACTTCCAAGTTAACCTCGAGTTACATTATGGTTTCTTTTGAACCTTGCCCCCGGGCATGCTTAACTCTGAGTGATAATTTTGTGACCTTCCTATTTCAGTGCAAAAACGCTTTCTGTTGGGGTTTGCTCTAAATACATACAAGTGAGGCTTCAATGTATCATTATTCATTGTTTGTGGCCTATATATATAGGGCCAGGTTGGCCCTAGGACACATGACTGGGTGATTTTCACAGGATATGTGGGAAGAATCCTGGATCACCATCTGGCTCGCCTTCGTTTTATAGACCTGGTAGAACGAATTGCAAGAAGTCCACACTCTCAAGATAGAGGCAACTAGATCTCTGTCAGGTAATGCTTTTTACCCAGAAACCCGCCAAACGGGTATTAAAATACCCGGAAATGCGCGGGTATTACCCGCCACATTGGCTTGCATAACCTATCCACACAATAATATGCCTTAGCATATTACGCGCAGACGAACCGCAATATTTACCCTATTCAAAAGACTATGCCATATTTGAAACACTACAGATCTTTGGTGATAGAAACCAGAATGAGGCTGCGGTGGACACCAGTTAAAGTTCCCATTCACTTACGTGATAAATTTGCTTACTTTGATAGCTCATATCTATTATTGTCATATGGCTGGTAGGAATTAGCCAATCATAAGGCTCAAAAAGTGTTGATTATATCCCATAACCATTGATTATGAAAAAGAAGTATTATGAAACTTGATAATGTATCTTTTTTGGGCTGACTTTCACCCTCAATAATCGCAAAAAAGGCCCTCAAAAAGAGTGAATTAAGTAAAACCTATAACTCACTCTTTCCGAATTAACCCTTTCAATGTCTAACAATAAAATTTGAAATGATTTACCTGAATTTCCATGATAAAAACTTTCCATTCAAGTACCAGCACGCATTATACCATCAGCCACAAAACTTCTCTGGGTCAGTAGTCTTGATGCAGTAGCATATCATGAACGGAAAGCAAACTTTGATTGTGAAATTGTAAAAATACTACAAATAATAACCAACATACCTCCCAGTACTGCCGGTGCCGTCATTTCTTTGGAAAAATAATTGCTGAGTTGCAATATTATCAAGTTCAATTAGAGGCACGTCATCTTCCATTTTGTGGGAACTGGCAGATTCACGAACTACCTGAACAACTGAGCGAAATCACGAAGGAAGTGACTCAGAAGTGAAATGACACTGTCACACGTGTGTGTAAGAATTTGATTACGTAACTGACAGATAATACGCTTTCAATCATGAAATCACTGATCCGACCTAAACACAAATGACCATTCCTACCAACCAATGAGAAATGTGTTATAACATGAAAGGAGACGATTATGGCTATTACAACTGTCTCGTGGCTTCGCCACTCGACAGTTATAAGCCATAATCGTCTCCTTTCATGTTATAACTCTCACTTAAAACACTCTTGAATATAAACATTGTGTTATTCTGCTAGGAAAACTCTAGGACTACAACATATAAGGGGGAAATCTACAGTGCTTTGACCTTTCCTGATTGCCCCTGATATACATCTCACTGCAATTTTGACACCTTGTACAGTTGGACCCAAAGTCAGAATAACTGAGTTGACTCTCTATAGATTCTAGGAATTTCCAGCACCTAAAGTTTAATAAAATATGGGTTCTTATTTTATTTTATTCCTTTGAAAATATGACGATAAGGATTTATCCCTCGCGACTTCGTTTTTGGCTTTTTTTCCCCTAAGTTTTGCCAGGTGTCTTTCAGCTGTTTCTAGATTTTGCTTGTTTACTCCATGCCTGGCATTAAACTGCTTCTTAACGTGCCCTAGGTTTTATCCTTTTTTTCAATCATTCATCGGTGATCCTTTTTTTACTCTCCAGATGTCTTGAAATGACTCTACCAGCTTTAAGATGGTTTGTTTTTCATGGGTTGGGGGAGGGGGTCTAACTTTGACGCCATGATGGATGCTCCTGCAAGACCAGTGACACAACATCCCTCGCCTAAGCATGCAAATTAAATTATTCAATGAAAAACATCTGAACTGGGGCAGCAGGTGTCGTCCAGTAAGTATGCACAATAAATGAGAGAGAAACCCCCTTTTTGAGAAGGAAGAGAGGAAGAAGACTGGTTTCAACCAGAGGTTGTGTAAGCTGCCCTTGACCGAACCCTGTGCAAGCCAAGCTGGATTGACCCAACCTGAAGTTCACGTGCAATTAACCTGTAGTTTGACAGCCTCAGGTCGACCGTCTTAACCTGGAGTCAACCTTAAAGTTAGCTCATACGTCTACCACTGGCCATAGTTGTGATGATGGCTTCCTTTGGTGAAGAAAGCTGTCCTTCTCTTATCTTTGCTAATATTCATCATCATATCAAATACTATCAGATTTGATCTGGTTGTGTCTATAAAACTGTCTTGTTCCAAGTTTGAAGGTATACCTCTCATAACTTCAATGTTTGGAATATTGTGTTGCATCTCATAATAAGAGGGCTGCCAGTGTGAGTAACAAATGATAGTTCTTTCTGGTGCTTGTTCATTGGTTTGGTCTGCTGTCTGTGAAAGGTTGCACATATATATATAACTTTGCCAAAACAGGTAGAGGCTGCCACAATCATCGTAAAAGGATGATTAAAAGTGGCGTGTTTCTGTATCGGTCAGTGTCAGAATTAGTCTATTTTACTTTAAAAAACAGTCTAGATGGAAATCTCACGATAAATATAAAAATGAAAAAGAAACAACAACATGTGGAATCTAGATACTGTCAGGAGACAATCCAATAAGGAAGAGAAGACTGCCGCGGTCATGGATACCACCTAATGATGAGACAGGTTATATTACATTATGCAGGTTAGAACAGAAGGATAACATGGATCTGCTTACACAATGAGACATCATGTAGTACTCCGTGGTAACACCACTCAAGTATCAGGTTCACAAATATAAAGACTACTGAAGAATCTTGTTCACAAATGTAACAACTACTGAAGAATCTTGTTCAAAAATATATAATAATTCGGAATTCTACATTCTAATTCATACTGCGAAATGTACCAATTTTGTAACATAGTCTGAGAAGCCTTTGTAACTATGGATGTTAATTTTGTTTAAAATACATACGCTTCTTTCATTAACAAGTTTGAGAACATAGTTTGTAACACAATTTTCTGTAAATGCCGATTAACTCGATTTGAATACAGGTGATTCCATTTTTTTTGGTTTTGGTTTTGTTTTTGTTTTTTTTTTTTGTTTGTTTTTGTTTTTGTTTTTTTTTTCGAATTTTTTTATAATAGTGTCATACTGGTGAATTTTGGATGCTTGATCGAGTTCGATTGTTTGGAAATAAATAGGAAGATATTTGTTTTGGTGTTTGACACAGCATTAAAATATATCAATTTTAATGGCATCTGCCGGGCATTTGTAAGACATTTGTCTGAATCTGGGGCTACACATACACACAGACACACATCCACACACAGACACACACACGCACATTTGTTGTTAGTAAAACAAACACGTGTAAAAAAACCTTTTCATAACTGTATTTGTTCTTTGGTATCTTTTAATGACATATACATCATATATTCATTGTTTCTCTTGTTTCTCACAAAACAACTGCCAATCTTGTCAATAGATATCCCTCGACAGCAATGTATGATATAATAGAGACAATAGTGTCCATACATTAGATTATTGCGGCCTTGCAGTGTTTTCTTGTTGGACTTGACTCCTTTGTCCATTCGTCTCAGAAAATCCACAAGGTTCCTATTACAGTGGACTGGAGTGAGCCCAAAAGAATTCCACCAGTCCATATCTCGGAACACACAGGACTGTCCAGTGTTTGCCAGGTTTGTAATGTGGGTTGGATTTCACAATCAACAGGCTCGGGTGTTGGATTAGTTTTTATGACAGTCTGTCTAAAGGGTAAACACCGTGAAAATAGCGTCTTGTTAGGCAATTTTTCAGCAACGTGGACCTTAGTTAGTAGTTATTCATTGTAAATATACGTTATGGTAAAGTCCACTTCGATGACGTCTGAAAAAATGGCATAGATCAGCAGGTCTACCATTTTCTGCAGTGGCTGAGCAAATATGACTTCTACTTTGATAGTGCCACTGGTCGATATCTCGGAACATACATGAGTATCCAGTGTTGACTTCTAATTTTATATTGCCACAGGTCCATATATCGTAACAAACTGGACTACCCGTGGTTTGCCAGGCTTGTAATGTTGGTTCATATTCACAATCAATAGGCTCGAGTGTTGGTTCGGTTTATATGGTAGAGTGTCTGAAGGGTATCCACCATAAAAATAGCATCTTGTCAGGCAATTGTACAGCAGTGCAGACCTTAGCTGGTCATTATTCATTGTAGATGCACATTACAGGTATAGTCCACTTCGATGACGTCTGAAAAATGGCATAGATCAGCAGGTCTATCGTTGTCTGCAGTGGCTGAGCAAATGTGACTGCTACTTTGATATTGCCTTGCTTACTAATGGGCAGTGCGTCTTCCATCTGCTTGGCTGGATCTATATTAAAGACAAAAAGACAGTACACGGTTGATGCTTTTTCCATAATTGTTATTCCAGTTACCAGTCCACGTGAATAAAGTCAGGTAAGACTTGATGTATAGTTGTTTGGCATAGTCTGTTTCTCATGCTTTTCTGGGGTATGGGACGCCATCACCTGTAACCTCTGGGTGATTCAGGTAATAATGCTGACAATTGTGGGAGTTCATGGTGTAACTTTCTTGGATGACTTCAGGGGTAAGAAAACCAATCAGGATTTGTACAGGTACTCTGCTTTGGAATAAGATGTCTAGGTGTAAGTGGGAGTACCTCAAAAAGTATGCGTCAGTAGGCTTGATTTTATGATGGGATATTTGACTTTGGTATTAAGTAAAATCAGCTTGTATCATCAGTCCAAAAGTCAGACCAACAATGGGGTCCGTTTCCTCCATGTAACTTGTATTGACCTTGTAGTACAGCTGAGTTTCCATTTGACTTTCCTTTACATCTCCAGCACAATTCAGCACCATGTCCAGGTATGCCTTGTATGGATTAAGTTGCCCCCCACTCACCAGTCTGTTTGTCTGTTTTCCCAGCACACTTGAGCCTCTGAGCATAGACTGTGTAAACTTCAATTCCCTAAACCTAACTTGGCTCCAGCAGAAATACGACAACCCTCAGATACTTTAGGTAGAGGTGAATCTTTTGCAAATCAATCAAGCGGGTTCCTATATTGTCTGTAAAGAATTCTGCTGGGTTGCCCTCCTGCAGTGGAGTCGATGGTAATTGATCCATTGAATTCTCTGTATGACGTGGCTTCCGGTAGCTTGTCAAAATTTACAATGGCCATGTTTGCACTGCAAACTCAATAGACACAGTAACCCATTCTTCATCCTATTTATAATAATTATATTTATTTATCTGTTTCATGAGATACAACTTTTCTTGCTCTACTCAGGGGGATCCTTTTATAACATCTCTAGGACATCACCCTTTCAGTGTGGCTCACCTATAGCTTCATAAAAAAAACTGCTGATTCATCATGTGGGGGTCTGGCTTCAGAGTGTATGGGTCCAAAGTGCTACATTAGCTAAGTGGGGCTGTAAAGTAAGGCTTAGATACCATGGGGAACTGGGTCATAGGTGCAGGTCAACTACTAATATCACTACTCATATGCTTATGTGGAATCGTAGTAGCTATTCATGATCCTTTTCATAGGCTAATGTGTCATCGTAATCCTATTTGTATGCTAAATGAAAAATCATAATTCATTATTATCGGCTCATGTGAAATCAGAGAACCTATTTTTTATCCAGTTCGTATGCTAATGTGCAATCATAATCCTATTCATGTGCTACTTCATAAGACGTAATTTTACTCATATGTTAATGTGGAATCATAATTATTCTATTGATCATTCACAGTTTTACTTATATTCAATTGTGACATCGTAGTCCTATTCATATGCTAATTCATGAATCATAATTCTATTCATGAATCTTAATTTATTCATATGCTATTTGAAATCAGGAGACACTCCTTACTACTAGAGATAATTGTATCAATCCACTAAAATGTAAAGTCAATAATGCTGTTAATGATATTAAATGGTTAAATACTAGCAAATTGTCTGCAAATATTGAGGAATTTTCGGTATGGTATTCCAATGGCAAAACAGTACAACGTTTTTTAATGATTCTGTGGATATTGATGGCAAAGCGTTGCTACTGTTACATTCTTAGGAGTGTGGTTTGATAAAGACTTAAATTGGAAACAACATATATTGTACATTTCTAAAAAGATAAGTGAGACTCTTGGTATCTTGAAAAACGTGGACAAAAATTAGGGAAACTGTTCTAATTCAACTATCCTATGCTTTCGTGTTTCCCTACACCCTTTATTGTTATACCAGATGGGCTCTTACATGTCCAACTTCGCTTTAAAATATTGTAAAATTACAAAAGAAATTTTTATGAGTTTTACTCTCTGAAGCTATAATTCTCATACTGATACCGTATTCAACATATTTAACATCTTGAAATTCTTATGTTTAGACATGTATCTTATAAGTTGATTAATGTTTAAGGTTAAAGTACACCTAGTTCTTGTTATCATTCAAAATCTATTTACTGAGGTCTCATTTATTCATGGTTACAACACAAGACAAAATCAAGACTTTTGAACGCATGGGCTTTGTACTAATTTAGATACATTTTCTGTTATATCTCATGGACATACCATCTGGAACTCACTCCCCACTTATATCCAGGACAGTAATTCAATATACATATTTTAGAGAAGACTGAAGCTTTATGTTAGGTGACTAATGATTGTATCTCCTGTCATCTCATACCTACAGTATATATACAATTGCCTGATAATTTTGTAACTGTTTATTGGTCATCCAGCTAGAAGGGAATATGAGCCCTTGTGGGTTTCCCCCTCATTTGTAAATTATATGCTGTGATGAATCAATACTGTCTACGTATTTATGTATCTATATGTTCTCATATCCCTTTTATAATTTTGTATAATATATCTCTATTTGCTGCTATTAAATACAATAGATATGATATAATACTGGAACATGATCATTGGAAAAAATGGTAGTGACCCACGGTAAATCCTCACCACATTGGAATAGGATATCACCAAGAGTTTTTGAGAAAAAAATGTGAATCATAGATGGAGAAGGGACAAACTACACATGGTAGATTATAAACCACATACCCCCAGTTGACTGACAGGTTAGATGAGGTAAAAATTCAAACTGCTGAAATGAGTGACATTTTCACAGAATGCAAATTCAAGTTCTATTAATATTGTATATATATACATAACAAGCTGCCTGTTAATTTTCAACTATGGCTATTCAGATCCAATACAACAATTGTATTGATGAGGGTGTCCTCGACTAACATGTTTGATTTTGTTGAATTGTGAGATATTAGGTAGCTGATTTGTCGATAATCATATACTCAGCTGCAGTCAAAAGCAGAAGTACTCTTGCAATTCCATTGGCCTGCATTGTAATCAAAGAGAATGAATGCATCAACCAACAAGGACACACATTTTTTTTTAAAATCAGGAATCCGCAGGATCTGAACAACTTTGCTTAAACTGTCGATGAGGTACATATTCTTAACGGTTCAGCCTAATCTCAGAGATGGTTTTTTTGCAGCAGTTAAGGTGGAAGATCTGAAGTCAGCACCTTTGGATATCCTCCAAATATTTTTCATATTTTTTGATAGTTTGATACTCGGCTAGCTCGATATGGCTCATTGTTATGGTCAGCTGACCATCCCTGGCCTGACGCAGTTCTCTAACAAAGATATCAGTGCTAACCTGTTTGTCATTGGAGTCGACATCCGTTGTGATATATGTATGCTTAATACAATTGGCTGGACAATGTGATCCGAAAGTGAACCTAATAAAATTGTATTTGAGACAATAACGCTGGAAAATGTCCATGCAGAGGAGCAAATCCCCTTTGTGGCCAATACTGCTAATGTACCTAACAGTTTATTTTTTATATTAAGAACCTTATGAAAAAATAATGAACCTTTTGTGGATCTGGATATCAACAGGCGGGTCATTACAGAGTAAATGTAATAAATAGCTGTGACTCGTATAAGGAATTCCCAATAAAAGATGAATGAGGGCATCATCAGATTAAATCTTGTAGACTTTTCATACACTAATTGAAACATGCTGAGTTGGTTCATATTCTCAATCTATCCGCAGATTTCCATATTTTCTCTGAAATCAAAAGTGCGACATGCAAGAAAAGCTGTGACCTGTCCGACATATGTAAAAGAGGGGTTATCATGGCAATAAGATACGTAAGGAACGTAAGATATCTATGTAGATCAAAGATTGCTCCTCTGTTTAGATATAATAAAATTGACAAGGACATGAAGGCAAGTAAGAAAGAAAGACTAAGAAATGCAGTTACTGTCATACTGGTGAAAAACTTATATTTGTGTCTCTTTTGGCCACTTTTTCGTCTTGAGTTTATGAATGCAAAAATGATGCCACTATACATCAAAGGTACACTAATCCACACCGTAAATACCAGTACGAGAAAGATTATAGCTAAATACTTCATGCGTAGTACTAGCAGTATGGTAAACATACATAGTCTAGAAGGTGAACAATGACCTTTACCTGTTCTCTCAAAGTAGACCTTCAACAAAAAGCATGAAATGGAACATGCCAAAAAAAACCCAAAACACAATAGTATTTTACCGTTTGCATGGTTCAAAGGTTTTATTTTGAATATTAAAACAACTTTTATATATAAATTAAGTGATGTAAGGAAGCATACGTACACTGAAAATATGAAAGAAACCATGGTTACGAAATCAGCAACAATGCAAGTGGGACTACATTGCCAATTGTACAAGATGGCTAAAACGTTGGTTTTGTATGTTATGTTTGCAACAAATATGACACAGCCATGAAAACCTATTATCAAATTTGCCATTGACATGCATGAATCAAATAAATTTAACAATGTTTTTATCTTTGGATACAAACTTAATGAAAAGGTACATAAGTTAACTCCAACCAGCAAAATACAGGAAAATAAGGTTATATATACCTGAATTAAATTAGGAATGATCCCAGCGCATAGTTCACTTGAAAAGGCACTACGATTTTGCAAACGCGTATAGCAAATCAATTCTGAATCATCACTTAATAAATAACTGAGTAAATCCAAGGCTGAAAATACTAGAGGATTTACATTCCGTATTAAATTTTTTGAAATATTTATGTGCCTAAGCATTTCCAAACAAGCAAAGGTATCTTTTGCTAGCGTTTCTATTTTATTAACTGATAGATCTAAAGACCACAGATCTCTCATTTTGCAAAATGCTCGATTTTGTATTACTTCTACATGCAAATCACTCAGATTGAGTTCTATTAAACTCACGAGTCCATTAAAAGTAAATGCCTCGAGTGTTGATAATTTATTTCCCACCAAGGACAACTGAGTAAGGAATCTCAATCCCGTAAAAGCATTTTGTTCAATTGAATACAAATTATTGTTGCTCAGATTAAGCTGAATAAGGCTTGGAAAATTGAAAAACGATTTATACAATATTTGCTCCATATTATTATTGCAAATTTCCAAACGATATATGAATTTTAAAATTACACTACTTCCCTGAAAAACCTTGATTTTAGTTTTGCACAAAATTAAGCCCCTGATGTTCTTTGAGTAAAATGGGACTTCTATTATAGGAGCGTCTGTACAATCTAATGCGTGCGCTATGCAGTTACAATGCTCCGGACATGCCTTCATGTCACATAGTTCTTCATCGTCAAATGAGTACCTACAGTGTACATGCCCATCGCATACTTCAGTTTGGTGGAGATATGTTTTCTCGTTTCTGCACCGGAAGTGGAAAAATTGCCTTAAATTATTACAATCGGATTCATCCACTCCATAATTACAGTCCCAGATCAAATCACAAACAAGTCTTAACGGTACACAATATGATTCTGGGCATTTGAACATCCTGGAACACGATGTTTCAATACAATGCCAAAGATGCTCTCCATTAGGACAAAACTTCGTCAGTCCTTTTTCATTTTTGTCATAGATGCATACTTCCGCTGGACTATAACATGGCTTCTTAACATTTTTAATACAGGATATCCAAATGGGTCCATTGCAACGATAGTTTTCGTCTGTGCTTATCACATTTATGTAATATTTCATGTGAGCGTGATCACATGCTTGCTCATCAGAGCCATCCAAACAGTCTACATAGTTATTACAGACTTTGGATATGGGCACACAACCAAAACTTCGACATTGAAAATGAACTGAGCTGCAAAAGCATTTTGGTGCTTTACAATGAAGAAGGCACTGGTCATACGAAGGTTGCAGACCACTGTCCATCGTACAAACGTATGAACAATCTCTTTCATCGGTACTATCCATACAGTCAGCCTGTCCGTCACAAACATGGTGAGCCAAAATACACTCTTTACTTTGACATTTAAATTGTGTAACAGAACATGAGTTTGATAATACCCTTGTGTCTGCCTCACAGAATGTTCCATCAAATGTTTCATTCTGTTTGCAGAGGTCAGTATTTACAGATACAAAACAATCCCTTATTGGGTGAGGTGTCATCATCCTAACAAAAACATACATGGTAACATGCTTAAATACTTTGGAATTTCTCTTCAACGTTAGTATAAAGCACTTAGAGGATGTAAGATTTTCTTGATGCAGTAAGCACAGTCTTTTTTCATATATTTGTAAACGTGCAATGTACAAAGAGAACGCCTTTATTTTCGAAGTCTGCAATTTGTACGGTGCAAAAATCAATGTTCGCTGAGGAAACTTATGCTCCCACTCTACTGATGGCATATACATGTAGTTTTCTATGCTTGTATTAAATGTTTTATACAAGTATTTTTTAATATTTTTATCAAATGTTTGTCTCAATATAAGAGCATCCCTTAGGAAATTAAGTACACTTGCTTGTCGTTCATTGCATAGTTTTGCAGCTCTGTCAAATGACAAATTGTTGTGCATAAAAAGAAGAATGCATCTTTGTTTAATCTTATACCATCCTTTTGAACATTCCTCATTCCAATATGAAATTGTCGTCTTTGGTATTCGATTAATATCTTTCTTCAGTTCACATATAAATCCAGCTCTATACCGTCTGTGACAGGAAATTGTTGCCCAGTTTGGGTGCTCGCCAAAGAAGGTATATATCATGCCTGAGCACTGTTCTGTTCTGCTGAAGGAGGGAGTGGCATACTCCCGAGTCCCTGATATATTGGTAGTTTTTGTCACCAGGGCTCCATGTAAAGAAGAAAAAGTTCTCATTTTTTGTGTTGAAAGATCTGCATTTTTTAAGACATTGCCTATTAATTCACTTGAGTGTGTCCTGTCCATTGGCCCTAATGATGATATTAATGTAGTCTGATAACTGTTCCATGCAGCGACTGTTAATGGATTGCCATCTAACCATCGTGGTGCCGCACCCTTCACATTTAAAAATTGGTGTAATGGATACAAGTAAGAATTTAAAGAATGCTTTAGAACTCACATAATATATGCATGCTATATAGAGTCAGTGAATGTTAGAATGATTTTCACAGATTCCTTCATGGTCCATATTTTTTCCTTTTTAAGAAATTACTGTAAAAGCAGCAAAAATGTGGGTCTTGCCCTCTCAAACACTTGGTAGCAAGATGTGTGCAACAATAGTTATACTGCCAGGAAGAATACTGGGTTAGAGATCATTTATTGCTTCGAAAAAAAACATAAACATGCAAGACCTTTTTAACAAAAGCAGACGGTTGTCTTGCAACTACTACAATCCCCAAGACTTGACTACAATCCTCAAGGCACCATACCTATTGTATGTAGACAGAAATGTCTCAATCATGAGCTAAGATGCATAAACCAACATTATATTTATTGGGGACACATTTTCACATTAATATTCCTTCAATGAGTCTATGAAACTAACTGAACCGACCAATCTATACTCTGTGACAGGCTACTGATGCAAAACCGTTTCCTGGATTTTTTTGTTTCTTTTAGTTTTTGTTTCTTTAAAACCTGGTAATAATATTAATGGAGTTTAATTCTGTCTCTTCTAACGTTGTTCAGTAGGTTGTGCTATTAATATTTCCTGATATTTTTGCAAACGTTTTAATTACTTTATGGTCAATGGGTGTACGTGTTACCATGGTTGACTTGTGGATATAAGTTTAAATCAACGTTTAGGTAGTTTTATTTTTTCATTTTTTTAACATGGGTGGTATGCTGTCATCCATCCATCTGTTGTCCACAATTCCATTTTCGATTTTCCCAAAACCATAAGACGGATTCTCTTCAAATTGGGCTAGGATATAGCCAAGATAAAATTCAACTTCATTTGTCAACACGTCACATCCAGTTATGTTTGGCTTTGGTATGATTTTGTTTTCATTTTTTGGGAAAATCTTTCAATCTGCAACACTGCTTTTCCTATTGCTTCAAAATAACATAAGGGCACCTCTGGATATCCAAGACAATTATTTGTTCACCACGTGGCACTAGAAATGTGTGTGTTTTTGCTCTTTTTGACCAATTCTCCATGTTCATATTATGATAAGATTATGCTAATGCGTGTTGGAAATGTACCTGAAGGAAGGGTCACTCCTATTCATTACAATGCGGGTCAATGGGCCTAAGCCAAGTGGATGTTTCAGCTGAGCATGACTATTGAAGCCCAGCCTCTACCTGGGCCACGTGTCATTAGGGATAACTTTCCGTCTGTGAAAAAAGAAATGTACAGAGGTCAAGCTTGAAATATGGGAAAAAAACTGTTGCGGATGGAAGCTTGGCTTATTTACTGGCTTCCTTGTATTCAATAGACTATACTCTTCCATTTTCTTTCCCTTTACTAAAATTAGCCGCCACAGGTGATAAAAGAGACGTTTGATTTGGTTCACAGGGTGACTTAACAGATTTAGTAGGAAGCTGACATCTGGTCCCTCTTGATCCTGTCTCCCAAACAGAGGCCAAGCTTCACTGTACATGCGTAGTAAATACGTAGGCCCATGGGTACTGTTAAAGATTCAAGGTCCTATTGATTGATGGGGTCTAACTGTCACGCAAGTTTGGGTTCAGAATGTCTTAGAAATAAAAGCCGGCGATTTGTTGCAAATATATCAATTTAAAATAATGATATTGATACATTTGAAATGAGACTTACTAGCAAGCCATTAACGAGACGCGAGAACTTCAGCAGTGATAGTGAGCATTATCGCGATGGCAATCTGAATCTAGCTTGCACTTTTTCTGACGAAGATGAACAAGATGTTCTGTACAGGAGAATTGCACCAGCAGAGCGGACAATCAAGACATACCAACAGGAATATGTCGCGGTTCATGTACGGTACGAGGCCAACTTGATGTGGGCTACACACAGAACAGAGCTGCAAATCAGACGACTCAAATTTCCCATATTTCTTTCCTTAGATCAGTAAAATGAACTTTCTGTTAATAAATATCAAACAGTTGCATTCATTGAAATTTAAAATGACCCATCTGATTGCTGAATTTTGGTTTGGTGTCTGCTAATAAAATGGGCTTAAAAGATGCATATGTTTGGCCTGACCGTTTGAAAATCTTTGAACTTGCACTTTAATATCGTAAGGCCCAACAACTCGCAGAAACTTGCGAAGTTATCCATTTTGCTGAGTCTAAGCTCCAGTCGATCATTTGTCACTGTGGTAGCTTGGCTTGCCTCATGCTACTGACCCATATCGCACCAGTTTCTCGAATACCTACACACACACACACACACACGTATATATATATATATATATATATATATATATATATATATATATATATATATATATATATATATATATATATATATATATATATACATGTGTGTGTGTGTATGTGTGTGTGTGTGTGTGTGTGTGTGTGTGTGGAAGTATTATTGTCACATTCGTCTTTAGAATTTTGACATAGGCTGTACTTTCCCAAATAAAATAAAGGGTCTTCAGAACATGTTTCAGAGCATGTACCCTTACATGCCTCTCTGAGTAGGGGCTCCTTGTCTAGGCTAAATATCCAACAAAGACAACCCACATAACAACGAAAAAATGCGTGGACGTGTCAACGCATTAGCTGAATAAGTGGAGCTTTGCTTATAAATAGCAAAGCTTCAATACGAATAAACAATACCTGTCAAACCAAACATAATTACTAAATTTGAATATTACAAGCTCAGATACAAATAATTTGACTGACTCGTGAACCCATATGTACCCTTTCTAGCTGGATAGCGTACCTTATTTAAACAACCTGCTAGTTTTTAACTGAAGTGGAAACAAACTAGGGCAGTATATCCTGTGCCAGTGATTATAAAATAAACAGTTACAGCTAGACCACTGGTACCAACAGAGGGAAATTCGAACTAGTACTGTAACAATGGGCATCCTACACCAGAAGTTTACAACAAATCCCATGATGACACCTGCTTCTCACTTTGAACGTCTCCAAACAACAAAGCTCAATTTCAGTGCCAATCCTGAGTTAATGTATTAACATGAAATGCCAAGTTTGTGGCATATGAGTAAATACCGTCAAATATGAGTAATTTTTGATGTTGAGTTAATGTGTACTCAGGCATGTCAGAAAAAAATGAAAGTCATCAGCATTTTATCAAAATGCAATATTTCTTAACCAGATTTAGTACAGTTAGGCAAATTGTTACTGTCGTTCGCCAGCTGCTTGCTATCAATAGCCCCTGGGGGTTTAACCTGACCGAAAACATCTAAGCTTAAAATGTCTGAAAGGTGAATATTAAAACCGAATGATACCAATAGATAAGATTAAGTAGCAAAACAGGCAAGTCTAAAGTCTTCAAAATTGTAATGGGTATACATTGTTGCTTCTTACGCTTGAAATATTGTTTATGCCAAATTCATTTTTCAAAACATCCATATCATATCTTTTGCAGATGATAACAAAATTGATGCCTGCCTTATCAATGTTAGGGATAATAATTCCTTCTTGTAGTTCTTTGACTACTTTTGCAAATTTAAGCTGCTTATTTTACTATACTCAAATTCTTAATGTGGGATTTGCAACAATGAATTATATTTCTCAAGACTCTTTTCAAGTTTGATACCCATCCTTCAAATTTCTTAAATTCTATTTTTTTTCTCTGCCCATTTCATACTGTAGGAAACAAAAGCATTACTTTTATCATGAAAAATACTGTCAATCTTCAACGAAGGACATATCCGAAATTTTGTATTTTTTTCATGCATTCTTTTAAAACTGAATTTTGCATTATATCCAAATTAACTGTAAATACATGTTTGAGGTATGTATCAACAAAACTGGAATATTTATTGTTAGACATACAGTCACAATTTTGCTTAGCTGCCATATTTTCAAGAGCAATTGAAGCCAGAAATTCCTTTTAATTCATCAAACTTTGTCCAATATTATTGCCATATTTATCAAAAATAATGGGGGTCTTTTATTTTGCATTCCTGGGGAATCATGTTGCGTACAAATTCCAATTTAAAAAGGGACTGAATATTCAGAGAATCAATGATTTGGCGTTTGAAAGGAATGCTGCAAAACATTTGCTCCATTAGTTTTCTTTTTAGAATCTGGTTTCTGTTACATTAATCATGTAGGCCTATACATGCAACAAGAAACGGTCTAGGTCTACCTTTCTTTTCGTCGTTACACCTGTTCTTTATGACAAATTCATACTGCAATGTAGTAAGCTAAAATGTAGCTAGAATGCGTCTTTAAAGCCGATATTGCCGAGCTATCGATAATCTGTTCATAAAACACATAGAAACAAAACCTATAAAATATACAAGGTAGGTATACCTATAGATATCAATTTTTCAGGTCTGCATAGCCAATTTACTTGAGACTTGAGATTGCCGCAGAAAAGATGTTGACTGAAATCTTACTTACTGCCAGTGCGATCCCATATCTGGTTTGCTATTTGCTTGAGCCCTATATAGACGAATTGTGTAGCTGCAGATTTCTATACAATTCCTAGTGGGTAAAGTGCAAGGTCATGAACACACAATTTAGGATATCTTTGATTTAATTTTGGATCTCCTTTATTCAATATGAGATAAGCCTATCTTCAACTGTATTCTATATCATGGATTTTAATTTAAATATCTTAAATTAAATTCGACACATCTAAACTGAAATTTTAGGTATTTAAGAATAAAATTGAATTTAACACACATCTGCATCTAAAATTGATTTGAAGACACTTTCAGATTGCAATGCCCCCCCCCCCCCAACAGGCGTTTTACTATTTAATGCTTTATTTTAAAGATACGGTTGAGTAATCGGCACTTTGATTTAAATTTACGATATCAGATGAATACAATTTTCTATATCATAAAGTTATTTTAAAATATCTCAAGTTGAATTCGAGATACCTAAAATTGAATTCAGGATATCTCTTTGACGCTGTTTTGCAATTGGTCCAATAATTCATAATATTAAGCAATAACATCTTGTAATTAAAAAGTATTACTTCCTCATATTTAGAGGTAATTTTCGATATATAATCCACCTATCGATATCAAGAATTCACCTCGTGATATCAAAAAGTAACTTCTGGATATCCAGAAATCACTTTTTAATATCAAGAGTTGTAAGTCATGTTTGATATAAAACTGAAAATCAGTAGAAATTCTTGATATCAATGTCAAGAAATGACTTCTTGATGTCAAAAAGTCGATGTGTTGATATTAAGAATTTGAGTCTTGATACTTAAAAATTTCAAGTCACTAATTGATAGCACCAAATATAGGAAATTCTTCAATAAGTACCATATATATATCTTAAATTATAAGCAAGACATTTTTGGTAAATCTTGGACATGCATATATCAAGAGAAAATGATATAGCGTCGTGTCCAGCTTCCTTTACCATTCACAGTTCACACATTCAGCACATTAACCAATGGCGATCATGACATGGTTGACTGCATGTGGGCAGCTTAGCTGCAAAGTGACCACATGTTGGCAAAATTTGACCCAGCATTCCAGTTAGAGCATTTTAATTAATGTTGCCCTGCTGATAACCAATCATTGTGAAGATGATAATGACATCTTACCAGATATGAATTTTATCTCTGTATCAAAACTTATTGAAAACGTTGTAGCATTACAGCTCACAAAACACATGACCAAAAATAATTTGCGGGAAAAATATAAATTAGCTTATACGTCAGGCCATTCCACCGAGACCTCATTATTCAATAATGTGGTCTCGGTGGAAGATTCTAGATCATTTTGTATTTTCAATAATCTATTGAAAATTCAGAATGATCTAGAATCAGTTGATGACAGGAAAGTCATGCCATTGGTACTATTGGACTTATCTGCTGCCTTTGACTCAGTAGGGCACACAATTGTACTGCAGAGGCTCTCCTCTAGCATAGGTATAACTGGGACAGCTCTCTCGTGGTTTCAGTCTTAATTACAAAACAGACTTCAGGCGGTAACAATCCAAGGTATAACATCCATCAAATCTGGAATGAAGTGTAGGATGCCACAGAGATCGGTGCTTGGGCCTTTGTTGTTTACAATATACACGAATCCACTGGCTCGCATTGTGGAAAAATGTGGTATCCACTATCGATTCTACGCAGAAGACACACAACTGCAGCTGACATTCCAGCCCACACACGTAGATGGTGAAATTACCCTTAAAGCTATTGAAATGTGGATTGCTGAAATCAAGTTGTGGATTTCAATTAAAAAATTAAAATTCACTGATGACAAAACTGAATTTCTTATAATTGGTAGCCCTCAACAACGAGATAAAGTATCCTTGTGCAACTATCTGTTACAGCTTTTCCAGCCATTCCATCCGCCACATCTAGAAAGCGTGTGATCATGATGGATAATCCTACCACCTTGGACAAACAGGTTCCTTCAATGTGTAAATCAATTAGTTTCCAGCTCAGAAAAATCATGCAAATTAGACAGTATCTGAATTAATTTGCTACGGCATCACTGACACATGCTCTGATATCATCAAGATTCGACTGTTGTAACTCCCTTCTGTGTGGTTTCTTAAATACCAAATAGAAAGGCTTCAGCAGCTACAAAATGCAGCAGCCATAATAGTGAAAACGACCTCTGAGTGGAATCATATAACGCAGTGTTAAAACAGTTATACTGGCTTTCTGTGTATTTCAGATCCAACTTTAAAATATTGTTAATGGTCTATAAATCACTAACTTGGTCCGCACCCTCATGTATTGCTGATTTAGTAACACCATTCAGACCAGTGAGAGAATCACGCTCATCTGACTAGCTCTTGTTGGATGTTGGTGCTCTCTCGAGCTAAGACTCGCACTGGTGTACGTGCCTTTTCTGTTGTTGGACCCCATCTGTGGAACACATTACCCTCACATATCAGGACCACACCTAGCCTTCAATCATTCAAAATCGCTTTCAAAACCCACCTGTTCAGTTGAGTTTACTATTCACCATTATGATGATGATGGTTAGGTGGTGAATGAATTTCTAATTTACCAGATGTACATGTACTGAGGCATTGTGCCTACGTTTATGTTTTTCAAGTTTAATGTGTTATATCTTGATTAGTGTATTCTATGTGAACAATTTTATCATAAGGATAGAACATTTAATCATGGTGTAGCAACTTTTATGTACAGCGCCCTTGAACGCTTTGTGTGGAAATGGCGCCTAATAAGCCAATAAATTGTGATGATGATGACGACGACGACGACGATTATGATGATGATGATGATGATGATGACGACGACGATGATGATGATGATGATGATGATGATGATGATGATGATGATGATGATGATGATGATAGACCATCTATCCCCTTCTCTTGTAATATGCAAGAGGCTAATTTTTCAACTCACTTAGTTTTAGCATCTCTAATTAGACAGATGACTGGGCTAACTTGATCTTGCCTCTTAGGTACATCTTACAGCATAGTGTATTAGTCCTACTCTGCCACACTAGGATTATGCAAGTGCAAATAAGAGCTGCTTCAGCCTAAAAATTCCTTCGAAGGATTTTCTGGGTTCTTTGTGTCTGTGTATCTCCTATTGTATATATCGTTCATACACACAATCGAATTCTAATTTCATATTTTTCACACTATGTTTGAAATTTTAATTATCAAAAAAAGCCAGGGGGATGGGAATCGTGGTGCGGCTTACCCGCTTTTGTTGTCATATATCCGTTATGCCTTCTACTTTGACTTTCTTTTACAACTGTTAGTCAGTCTTTCACCCTTGCATTTCCGGGGTTATGCATCCCGTTGTCAAAAATCAGCACATGCCATGTACCTTTCAAGGGTTTGTTATCACTGGATGTTACAGTAGACAAAGAAATAAAAAACAAAAAAAAACAAAAAAACAAAAAAAAAACAAAGAAAAAACAAAAACAAAACTAAAAACACAAAAACAAAATTACACAAATAAATGACCCTTGCAGATTCTCCGGGGTTATCAATGCTTCCGTGTGATCGACTGCAATAGTTCCCTTGAAAAATACTTAGTACTGGCGCTAGTCGCTGCAGTGCAATGATCGTTACCCAGTGTCCTCAGCGGCCGGCGGGACACATATTCCTGAGCCGCCATTGTTGCCATTGGCACAGTGCAGAACAGCACACACCTCTGAATTGAAATTCTCCAAAATTCTTTTCAAACTTGCTCCAGTATGAACAACATTTTACTTAATCTCTACGTTTATTCTGTCCATGTGAAGCTGCCATCATTTGATGTTTTTAATCCATTTTATTAAAAAAAACTTACGTAATAATCCCTAATAGTACAATTTAGCATAATTGATATTTGAATACCAGTGTAAGTGTACTTTTATTTATTTTTAAAAGCCATTGCCGGGATGCAGTTTAATCTCCCTGGGTACATTCTTTGACAGGTGCCTATCAAGTTTGTTGTGCTTATTCGATACAAAAGGAGTTTTACTCATTTTCCCATATAGAGGCTACATATTTGTATTGTAACCGTCTGCACAATTCACATATTTTTAGGTATGTCCGTTAAGAGAATTGTGTCGGCCATTTTCTTTGGTGTGGGTCCAAAAGGCAATACTGCTTTGACATTTGCTTTGAAATCGCATAGCGAAAAATCTACATATCCCGAGACCTTAGAGTCATATAAGATTCTTTTTATATTAAACCTTTCGTATCTCGCGACAGAACCACGTTGGCACAGTAGAAGAGTAGTGAGCCTCCTCTTTATGCTTGGTGAACTTTGTAAGTCACGTTATTATAATGTAGTCTAGGTAGGTGATTTTACATAGCCGGTGGAGTTTGAAAACGGGAATATGTTACAGAATACATGTTAAGCATAACACTTCCCCCGTCAGTCGCAGGAATGGCTGTCTTTCTTGCCTAATGTGTTTTGGTGCACAAGTCCTTAAACTGCTCTTCCTACGTCCTTTACCAACAGCATGTGTTATCATTTGGCCATATCATTGAACTACTTCATCCGACCCTGCTCCTGTAAGCCTCTCTACTCATAGTTATACTGGAGGTAAAGGGTGTTTATAATGTCCCAGATTCATAAATACCACAGAACGAAGTAGGTCTACTTTCTTCTTTTACTGTCATCTCAGTTGACTGATAACTAAGGAAAACCAATAAAACAGGCAGGCCTATCATGTCTTTTTATCTTTGGTGCAATGATAAATTTTGTGATAAATATGTAAAATAGAACAGGGGTAGACACGGTACTAACAGTGACCAAAATGAAGTTCGGTTGAATTGGCATGGGCCAATATTTTTCTAATGAATATCCCACTCACACATTGAAAATTATATTGTTGTTAACGACCTGATATAGAATTCACCAACGGGACAATCGACTTGTTTCTGATTACGTAACAACTCTTACTTACTTTTTTATATTTTAATCCAATGTATATGATAGATACTTCATACATACATATGTAATTTCTAGAAGACAGACAAGGTTCAATATACAGCCAAAATAAGATATGACGATTGTCGGTGAAGGATACAAGTTGTGAGCCTCTGCTCTCACAGATTACTTTGCTCTCCTCCCAGCTTATTTCAGCAGACAAAGCTGGTGTGCCATTCGGGGGAATGTTTTTATTTTTATTTGCTACACAAATTAGTGATTGTTGCCTGAGTGGAAACATGGTCTCGGCAAATTGAAGAAATTCATCTATTTTTGGAAGAAATGGCTTGGATATAAAACTGAAAAACAACTTCTTATGTGTTGTGTCGTGCCTTTTGATCTGAATGGTCCATTTGTATTTTCCTGGGAAACCCCATTCGAATTTCAGAACTGAAATCAAGTCCCATTTCCACTGTATATATGCACCATCATTGTGCAACGTAGTTACCAGTGAATATAGAGTTTTCTGTTTCGATGTCACCACAAAAGTAATGAAGCTCGTGGAGGATGCAGAACTATCCATTTGTGATTCATAGACTAATGTAGTTGATTTTACTCTAGACACCGTTTGAAGCTTGATGCAGGAGTTAGGAGACATCGAAATAATGCGCTGTTCCTTAAATAACTTAGTAATAATGGAATTCTCACAAGTATTTACCGGGGATATTAACACGTACAGGTTGATTCTTGCTAGAATACACTGTGAGCACAAAATTAACCTAATTGCTCTGTTTGCATCATATACATATGGCGTCCATACATAGATCTCATCAATGAAAATCAATATCCATTCTCTATATGAACAAAATAGGCAATCAATATCTTTCATCTTTTTTCTTTCCAGATAATAGGAATTCTGGTTGTACCAAAATTTTACAACATAAGACACATATTTGAGAGGGAAAAGTATAGACAAAATGCATTTGTTTTGTTCAGTTTTATAAGGTGATGGATAGTATGTGAAGTAAAAACTCATACTCTTCTTAATGTAGATATATTTTTCGTCATTTGAGTCAACTTGAAAGGAAAGGTATTTGGAATTTATAGGAGGCTTTGATGGTGAAAAACACATATATTGGAATCCAGGAGATGATGACATGGAAAATTTACCAAGGAACGTTATTGTTCTATGTTCGATATAATTATATATTATTACAGTTACACGGGAGCTTGAGGAAATATATGGTGCAATTGTGTCATTTACATATGGGTCATTGCCCCATATATTACAAAAGGGACCGGTGCAACCGGATAAATAGAGTTCATCGCCATTATAGAAAACAACACCAGCACAATCGCACATTTCATTGGGCCCATCCCAATAAATTTGCATGTCGTATATTTTTATAAACATGTCACTCTTTGTAGTAAATACCTTTATGTGTGTGACCACTTTATTGCTGAATTGAGGTGAATGAGTTATGATTGATTGAAAATACTTTCTATATGAGGGGAATACTGCTGAAAAATGCACTTTCCTTCTTGCAAAAATTTTATATATATTAACTATCAAATGACACCTACTTGATGTTACCTTATTCCATAAAGTTAATCTAATCATATGGCCAACAGAAAGTGCATATTTTTGAAATTGTGTTGTTTGACAGGGTTTTTGAGTATATTTTATTAAAGTATACTGTGTACCCGCAGACATTGGCCTATCTCTCACATTGATTCGAAAAAAGTCACTGTAACTACTTCCAAATAAGACAATAAAATTACAGAGGCCATGTCGTGATCTCACAACCCACTCCCGCTGAAATATGTGTGTGTCCATATATGAGGTATTATTCGGTATTATGTTTAAGTGCAAAGTATCCTTGTCAAGTGCAACTTGCCTACTGTCAACATTAAGGCTTACAATCTGGTAATAGAAACCCACATCTATTGATACTGGTAAGCAATATTTGCTCCCAACACTAATAAATACTTTAGATGATCGAAAACCGACTTTGGCATTTTCCATTTTTCCACACATTTTCGTCGACACATTCTTTTCTGCACAGGCAACACTCCATGCTTTTAAATTTGCCATCATACAAAACTTGTCGGAAAGAGGCAGAGAGATGTTGAACACAATATCAATAAAGCCTATGCGACTCCCATAAATTTGCCATAAAACAAAAAATCTTGCAGATTTTTTGTTTGGTGTACATTTAAACCATATATGTAAACATGGTGACAGAAGAATTACATTACAAGAACAAGACTTTTTGCCCCCCTGATATCCATTAAAGGCAATATTTGTATCTTTTTGACACATTGAGCTACATTTGAATAACATTAATATTCTATTAGTTAAAAGAGTAAATTCTTTAACAATAACATAACCTAACATCGACAAAATAACACAAATGTGTTTTTCTATCATATATGTGACTGAAACCACCTTTTCATATTTAGATATATCATATTTGGTTATCTGAAAAGAAATGTTTATGACTGGAAAATTTCCACACCTATATGAGGAAAAAGGGGGCAACCTGAAAAGTGGGCAGTTGGCAACGTACCGGCGCCTATTTTTGTAGAGTTTCAAAAATAAAGATTGCCCAGTTGAGATCAAAGAAACATCTGAAATGTAACCAGATTCCTTTAGCAAAGTTGCATTCGTGTTAAGGTCGGTTACCTGGAAAATGTGAGCCTCAATTTCCAAGATGCAAAGGTGGGTAAAATGAATCGTTAAGTTCCATACGAAATTTTTGTTGCATCTTAGGTGCCATTTTTGCATAATCTCGGGCTTTGTAACTATCTGTCCAATAGGTTTATCAATCAACGATGGAAATACTAATGCCTTTTGGTTTAAATTACTGCTTTTTGAACTGAGCATATTTGAATGCACACAAGACCATACTGGCAGATACTTGACATATGATGACAGATATCCATTATGATTCAAGCAGTACCACATCAGATAGCCAATGTACCGTGTGTACGATAGCATCTTTATTTTCAGATTTAAGTTGGTCTGTAAATATTTATATATGTGTGTGTGTGTGTCCGTCTGTCTGTCTGTAACAGAATATCAAGACATCACTATCAGTTATATGTACAATCTAGCAAATATATTATTATTCAGGATTTATCAATGTAGGTGCAAGCTTGACTCGTCAAAAGAAGTATGTGGAACTAATGTGAATCAAAGCGATGCTTCTGTTTTTTGAAGTGCATAATCGATCAATGTGGAATTCCACAGAACAGTTCCATTTTATGGCAGTATTATTCAAGATGAAAAATTGTAAGATGAACAAATTAATCTAGATGTTATGGGTTCAAATGTGCAAGGTTGCTTCTTTAATTTACAACTTAAACTACCAAAATAAACAAGGTTGATAGTCACACTTGCAATGTGAATGCAATGGCGTTTATGTTCCAAGAACAATTCCATGATGTCAAATGACTGCTCTTATATGAATAAAGTAACTGCCAAGGGATTGCAGTAATTTACAAATGTATTGCACAATTAGGTCCCCAAGTGTTTACACAATACCACGTGTCTGTCTCAGTGGCACATTAACAATATAAGAGGTACAGGTTTTGACAATGGTATTTGGCCAGAACCCAAGGAAGTCTTGCATGGTGTGAGACTAAATGTCATGCATATCTGAAATTTTTCTCACAGCACTGTCACTGATTTACTATCATCATCATCATCATCATCATCATCATCATCATCATCATCATCATCATCATCATCATCATCATCATCATCATCATCATCGTCGTCGTCGTCGTCGTCGTCGTCATTATCATCATCATTATTACTATTATTATTATTATTAGTAGTAGTAGTAGTAGTAGTAGTAGTAGTAGTAGTAGTAGTAGTAGTAGTAGTAGTAGTAGTAGTAGTAGTAGTTGTAGTAGTATACGGCACAATAGCTGGTAATACATTTTCCATTTAACACATCTGTATCAAACATTTTATGGACCAATGTTTTAGTGCATATAACGTGCTAAGAATGTATTTTCATACCACGTTTAAACAAATTATTCAGTGTTTAGCGGAAAATGCTCTCCTTTACAAAATTTGTCAAGCTGGAGTACTATAGACACGTGGTCTTTGACATACTTTGCACTCAATGACCCCGATGCACTGAATTCTGATTGGTCGAGAAAGGTCACGTGACCAATCTCTGTGCACCAATGTTTCCGTCTCCTAATTGGTCAAGAGCACTCGTGACCAGGGGGCCGGAAAAGATGATCGGCAAAAAGAAAAATGAAACTCTTATCTTTGCATGCCAATGGATCTTCTTAGCTGTTTTCCTGTTTGTAATGCATTTAGCACTGACTATGTTTCAAAAAGAGGCGCCATGGTCCAGCTGCCAATGTTCAAGATGGGGCACTGGAAGGCCTTTTTGGGGGAGGTAGCACTTTATCCTTATTTGACAAATATGACTCTATATAGCATATATTTCTTGTATTACGTCTTACAATGGTCTTCCCTGCTTATGATAATCTGCAGATAGATATGTATATACGTCTGTGTACAAAATTACAGCAGCATCAGCCCAGGGATCTCTTTCTCAAATGGTCCTGGAAAGTTTGCCATCTCCTCCATGAAGTCAGAAAATGTGCCCATTTAGGACTGGTTTCTCAGCATTGTCACATGCAGATGTTTGGCCCATCTTCTTACCTTCTCAATGCATTTCTTAGAACTCGGGGCTGCTGCTGTTCTTCCTCCCCCTAAAATCGCTTATGCTGATGGTATTAATAAATGTACAGAAAGTCTCTTCATCTATGTCAGCAGTGAGAAGCTCTACAGGTACACTCACGTGACTGTGATGGCTGTCCTGGGGCTCTTGGGGTTACTCCCCCCCCACACACACACAACTTATGCTGATGGTATAAAGATTCCCTTAGAAAGCGTCTTCAACTTACGTCAGCAATGAGGAAGCTGCACAGAAACTGTTGGGGGTTGGGAGTCCTGGGGTGACTGGTGCGGTTATGGTGACTCCTGGGCTGATCATAGTGAAAGCCTGCTATCATCATGACAGGCTGTCCACTTAGGGGATACACAATTTGTTTTTTTTTATTTTCCAAATCTGTAATGGAGATCGGAAATGAAAATGTTCAATTGGCTCTAACTTTTACAGGTACACTAAGGCAGAGACAAACATCCCACACTCGTTGTTCTTAAAATGGTGCAAATCACACGGCAAAAGAATAGCATGATGAATTAATAGTGATAGTAACGTGAAAAAGGCACCTTTTTCACTTTTGAAAAAAAACATATTTGTTCTAGTTAAGACATCTATGCACGAAAATAAAAATCATTTCGATATAAGAATTTGTTTAAAAAAAGAACAAGAACTTGCAGCCAGTGAAGAGTCATTACCTAATTTATTTATTGTGATTACAAAGACACACATGCCATGTTGATCAAAGGGATGCTGGACATACTGCCACCAAATTCATTTGAGTTTCTCATTATCTTCTGTATTTAACCTGTTTGCAAGCGTCTGAATCGCTGACTAGTTTTGCCTCTTTGCTTTCTTTGTCTGTCAGTATTCACATGATCTTGAAAATGTTTTACGCATTTTAGAAAATTTTTACCAATTTTCTCCTCCTTGTGTCGGATTCTTGGTAGTGTCTGGCATACTGGTGGGCTCCATCTCTCATTCTTCAGGAAGTGGTGCTGCCATAATACCATTAAGACTTGAGCTCCAGGTTTGTTTATTGCAGGTTCTCACTACTACCAATATGCTCTTGAAAAAATGGCACAGTTATTAATACGAGGTAATTCTGGTTTTAAGTATATACTTTAGATTGAGATTTTTGTATTATTGTTGCTACTTTGTCAAACCTAATTGCCATCAAAATTACATAAGCAATTTCAAAATGTCATTACAGACATTAAAAGTGATTAACAATCCAGGTATAATTTATATGCAGTAAACATTTACTGCTGGATTCAGAACCAAGATTCTTTAAATCTGAACAGTACGAAGTTGTTAAAGCTTCAAGAGGCAGAGATTCTAAAGCTTTGCCAGGAATTTGAGGTCAACATAAAACAGGAGACACATTTCTTCTGCCCATATCACTGCCATTTGGCAAAAACCAGATGCTGGGACAGCCAAGTGAGTCCTGTCTCCATCAGAATTTTTTCACTGATTACAGGGCAAATGTGAAGTCAACAAAATTAATTATGCAACTAAAAATACCTGAGACAAATATGTGACTATAAACCTATATTTAATGTAGAATCATCTAGAGATAAATTCGAAGATGACTTTAAGAGAGAAATTCCTTCCGACTTCAGTTTATAATTACATTCCCGTGACTTTTTGTCAATATGATAAACGCATACCATTGCCCTTTTCCAGAATCCTTTACTGGAACTTTCATTACTTCCCTACAATACAGCCTGTAATCTCCCTTACATCACCCCCCCCCCCCCCCCGAAGCAGTCCAACTGACCACAAGAAGCTGCCATGTCCCATTAGCAGAAGCCTATTCCTAATGTGGTCATACTGAACAGCATTTGGAAAATTAGTAGATTTTAGCCTTTATATAAGAAAAAATAGTCGCAAGCATATTAATAGAGATTTTGTAGATTGGCATATGAGTGAAGTGATCTGCCATCTTAGAGAACAATTACAGAGAATAAAAGTTCTGAAATATTATTTGATAGTGCAGGCAAGATTGATTAACCAGAATCCAATAGATGCGAGAAACACGAAAACAATCCCAGCCCCCATAGTTCAGCCAAACAGCATCCATATTCATAAATTTCGATCCAACAGTGAGAGCAAAGTTAATTACAGCAAAATTCAGACATTCAAGAATTACCTAACCTTCAAGATTCATCTTCCGATACCAATATGAAGAAACACATTTCTCTCCTGACTTGAAACTGCCAGTCACCCATAAAGGCAGATTGGTCCTCTCAACCTCTGATATTTTTTTTTCATTTACTGCAGATATTGGTTTTTCCAAAACATAGAGGCCTCACTACTTAAAACCCAAATTATATTACTTGTGCTAAAGATAAAAGGAGACATGGTTAGCTTTTGGTGCCCTGACTTTTTAGTTGAGTTGACAACAAAAGAAGAAAATAAGCCTACACTTGTTGTGTGATATTTGTGAGTCTGGAACATTAGAAACTCCTCTACTTCTATTGTAACTATGAGTCAGAGAGCACAACCCACAGCACAATACAGCGAATGAAGTGTTTATCAAATATTTCAGAACATTATTACCCATATATTTTTACCCAACAGTGAGAGCAAAGTTAATTTACAATAAGGAAATAATAGTGAGACGATTACATGTCAATATCATAGTTAAAAATCAGACCAAGTCTAAAATTGTCCAACTCTATCTACAGTCAGGCCGCGTTTATCTGGCACCATCTGTTTTTTGGTCATTTTGCCGGATTAACAAGGCTGCCAGATTAACAAATCACAGTATAATTCACCAGGATACACAGAGAATAAGAGACCAAATTTGCGCCTAACAATGAGTAAATAAAAACATAATTACATACACGTATTACAAATCATATGAAATTTTAATCACGAAATGTGCAAATTATAGGGAAAAAGCCCCCCACACTTCATTCAGTGTATTTATATCCATATGTACAATTAATGTTACGCTAAAAATTACCGGAGCGAGCGAGCATATATGTCCCAACCCCAATGTTAATCTCACACACGTATTTGGACATATTTTGCCTTTAATAGCTTATTTTGGCACCAAGAAATCCGAAATTTTTTTTTGTTTACTGCGCTCCCTTTTCATATCTTTTAACTGTTCTTCGATGTGCGAAACCTTTGTTACCTCCTCACCACAAAATTCCTCATTGGATTCTGGCCATTGCAATAAAATTTCACCATTTAAGGCAGGAACAATTAAACGTCTAATCAACTCGGAACTTGCTTGGAACACATCAGATAATTGTTGATTTTGCGGTACAGCGCAATCAGGTATGCTATTGCAAGGTATATGGTCCATTGAATATCAAGTGATGGATTAAAGAGGCAAATGACATTGAAAAAAGCCCTTTTGTTCCGCAATTAACATGCCGGTGACGAAATTCAAGGGTGCCCGATTATCATGTAGTAAATCAATGGGGGAAATCCGTTCACAGCTTATTGCTGCCGAATTTCAAGGGTGCCGAATTATCAAGTGACGGTTCAGGGCGGCCTGACTGTATAAACTGAAGAACCATCCATGTTCAAAAGCCTTCAGTCATCAAACAAGCTGAGTCAAAATCCACAAGTTCCAGGTAGTAATACCAACATCTTTATGATATTTTACATGTCGTTCAAGGAATATGAAATGTAGTACGAAGGAATACATCTCTCCCCTGACTTGAGACAATTACCAAAAAAGGTTATTACTAGTTTAAATTGATTTGATGCGAGCAACGCTCAACTTCAAGAAATATCTTGCTTCATACATGCATCGTACAAAATCTACATTCCACCACATAAACTGGTTGGCACTGGAGGCAATACACATGGTTCTCCTCCACTTCCAGAACCTAGTAGAGCAAAAACACATTCACATTCTTGTTATGTGAACAACAGGACCACAATTGCCTACCTCCACCAGGACAGTGGGTCACCCTCCAGAAAGCTGATGGAGCTAGCTGAACCCGTCACTCAATGGTGCTCGTAACATGACAACCGCATGCATTACAGGCATGTCCTGAGACTACAAACGGTCGTGGATGACCAATTCTTGAGAAGAGGTCAGCCAGCTGGGATAGAAAGGTTGCTGCACCCACAGGTCATTCAAGCCATGTGGGCCAGGTGGGGTACCCCACACATAAATCTGTTTGCTACAAGTGCAAATACAAAACCTTCGGTTTAGGTGTTTCCTGTTATGGGTCCCCAGGCCGTAACAGTGGATGCTCTGGCCATGGACTGCCTTTGGGATCATGCCATTCCACCTCCACAGATCCTCCCGATGGTTCTGGTGGAAGATTTGGTCCTATGACTGCAACCTGATCTTGGATTACCCTTGGCGACTGGGGACAGATTAGTCCCTGAACCTCCTTGAATTTAATCACAAGCCACAGCTGTGTTTCATCCTTATCTGTAGGAGCTCTCACCATCCTTCTGCATGGGTAGACTGGCTGATAGGCAGGTCCTACCATGATGGGACCTCCCACTGGTCTTAGTCATGTTGAAGAAGTGGCCCTTTGAGTGCCTAGAGGAACCCCGTCGGGTGGACCTTAAGTACTGGATGTGGAAAATTTGTTTTCTATAAACACTTGCTTTTGGAGCTAGAACTGAGATCCATGTTCTGGCACATGACCAAATCTAATGGTCTTCTGACCACTCCCTGGTGACCCTGTGACCTCACTTGGGTTTCATTTTAAAGAACAAGTAGTTTGGGATCTATTTGTGGTCTTTAGCAGTTTTACTTTTCTTTCTATGAATATGGCTCTACCCACTGGCGAAAGAGCCCTGTGCCTGGTGAGAGCTCTGCGTTGGTCTTTCCTTCACAGGGGTGGTGCCAGGTTCAGAGGTCTTCCCTATTTTTTGTCCCTGGGTAACTCCCAAGAGGAAGCAGTCTGCTGAAACACAATCTCCTCATAGATTAAGCAGACCACCAAGAGCACCTTGGATAGGCATTTGGCCCTGAAGCAGGTCTCAACTAGGGCTTATGAGGTGCGAGCCTTTACTGTCTCCTGGGATGCACTAAGGAACATTGCTGCTGTCAATTTCCTCTCGGCTTGCCACTGCCAATCATGTACACATTGTACGTAGCACCATGTATGACCATGTTATACTTCTTGTTGTTCTCATCTTTTTGTTTGCTTTTACTCACAATCACTTTGACTTTATAAAGTTTCCTTTTGTTCCATTTTAACCTCACATGTTTACATGTGCTAACCATACATCTTACAATGCAGAACCTACATATATGATAAAAGACATTCTTTCCATCCAATTTCTGCAGCGTTGTTCGTATAAAGATGGTAATCTGCATAATTTAAGAACATCTCTCTTAAATGCTCCATATTTCCATGCAAATATGTACAATTTATTCTATTTACATTAATTCTATGATCTATTGTGGAATATGTAACAAACAAGTTAATATTCATAATCGTAATCAACTTCCATGCATGTCTTATTTAAGACATCATCATATTAAATATCTCCTAGAAATAAATCAGACATTTAATGCATGGCTATGACCACCTTGTCTACAAAGTGAACTTCCTTTAACCATGTTGAGCTGACGTTCCCTTTATAAACTGCTTGTCTGATTAAAGGTTGAATGATACACAGAAAAATTTTGCTACTTTGAATAATAAGATAGTTATTCCCTTTGCAAGTAATACCAGAATTTCCACATTACATATATATGAATGTCATCCTGATTTTCACTTTTTCAATCAACCTGATATAGTTAACACTATGTAGACAGTCAGTATTACACTGAGGATACATTTAATGATATGGTTAATACTGAAGCTAGTGATCCAATGAATTTATCTTTGTTTCATATGAATATACGCAGCCTCCCTGCACATTTCCATAAACTAGAATCGTATTTTGATATTCTTAAACATCGATTTCAAGTAATTGGTATTTCAGAGAGTTGGCCTACTCAGTCAAATGATGATATATATATATATATATATAATTTTTAATCTTATCATCATGTTAAATGATTTCGAAATGATCGTAGCGGAGGCGGTGTCTCAGTTTTTCTTGACCAGGACCTCCAATATGTGGTGAGAGATGATTTGAGTATTTTTAATGATATCATGGAATCAATGTTTGTTGAAATTACCTGTAAGGCTAACGATCACAAGCATAATATTATTATAGGGGTAATATACAGACCTCCTTGTACCAATATGCATATGTTTAATGATTCTTTGGACAATTTAATGAATGTCATCAAGACTTGTAAGAAAAAATGTTCCATTATGGGTGACTTTAATATTGACATTTTAAATTCTGAAATGCATTCTGGAACCTCTGATTTTATGGACATTATCCATAGTCAGTCTTTCTTATCGTGTATTAATAGACCTACTAGAATTACTGAAACCACTGCAACTTTAATTGATAATATTTTTACCAATAATATACATGATTTGTCAGTTAAGTCAAAAAATGGTATACTGTACACTGACATATCTGACCACCTGTCTGTATTTCACTTAAGCCATACTGTGACGCTAAATAAGATATCCGTGCCTGTGTACAAACAAGTTATTAATGATAACACTCTAAGTGCCCTAAAAAGTAAAATTGAACTGCATGAGTGGCAGCACATATTGCAGTCTAATGATGCTGATACAGCAATGACTTCCTTTGTGAATGATCTGAAAAATATAGATAGTGTCTGTATTCCAACTTAACTTGTAAAAGCTAACTATAAATATAACAAGCCATGGTTAAAAATTGGTTTGATTAAATCTATAGGCAGGAAGAGTAAGTTATATTTTAGTTATCGTCATTCCAAATAGAACATTCAAGATAAATTCTCAAAGTATAAACAATTTCGCAATACACTTAACCATTAATTACGTATTTCTGAAAAGAAATATTATGCCACTTACATAGAAAATAATAAGCAAAATTTACCTAAACTGTGGAAAGTTATAAATAATGTTATTGGTAGGAATAAAATGACTTTATTTAATAATAGGTTCAAAAGCAATGGGAATATTTTAACTGACAAGGAAGAGATATCTAATAATTTTTTTTGTGTGTGTGTGTGTGGTTTTTTGGGGGGGTGTTTTTTTGTTTTTTGTTTTTTGTTTTTTTGTTTTTTTGTTAATGTTGGACCACCAACATTAGCCCAGTCTCTACCAAATACAAATGAAATCCCTCTTCATTTTTTAAAGAAAACTTTCAATTCACCATTCCTCCATCCTGTTGTTGAAGATGATATTAAAATTATAATTAACTCTCTGCGTAATTCTTCTCCTGGCTGGGACAAAATTAATCCCAAAGTCAATAAATACATTTTACATGGTATTCTCATTCCCCTTACCTACATAATAAACCTGTCACTACAGACAGGTATTTTTCCCTATTTGCTAAAGCTAGCTAAAGTAATTCCTCTCTTCAAAAAAGGTGACCCTGAACAATTTAACAATTACCGTCCTATCTCTGTTTAATCTTTTTTCTCAAAGACTTTTGAAAAAGTTATGTATAATCAATTAATAGAATTTCTAGATATTAATAATATTCTCTATAATTTTCAATTTGGTTTTCGCAAAAAATACAAAACAGAAATGGCTGTCAGTGACTTAGTTAATAAAATGTTGGAGGCCTTGGACAGACAAGTTCATGGAGTTAGCATATTTTTCGATCTTTCCAAGGCTTTTGATACAGTCAATCATGCTATTCTTTTTACTAAATTATATCACTGTGGTATTAGAGGTTTGGCCCTTGATTGGCTCGAAAGTTATAGGAATAATAGGCAGGAATTTGTCAATTATCAAAATGTTGCATCTACACCTTTAAAAATGACCTGTGCAGTGCCACAAGGATCCATCCTTGGACCATTTCTTTTCCTTATCTATATAAATGACCTTGGTACTTTATCTCATGATTTCTTTTCTTTACTCTTTGCAGATGACACAAGCTTACCTTTGTACTGGAAATAACCTGAACACTTTAGAACAAGATATTAATCTGTCAATGCATATTGTGTTTAACGGGTTCACGCCCAATAAGCTGTCCGTCAATTTAGATAAAAGTAACTATATGTTCTTTCAAAATAAGTCTTGTACATTTGATAAACATAGCTTGTCAATAAAAGTTAATGATGTATTTTTAATACAAAAACATGGTAAATTTCTTGATGTTTGGATCGATGATAAGCTGAATTGGAAGTATCATATATCTCAAATTTCCAGCAAATTAAGCAAAGTAGTTGGCATGTTTAAGAAAATTCGATGGAAACTTAGGAAACATATTTTGACCCAGCTATATTACACCTTAGCATTCCCATATCTTATTTACTGCAATGTTACCTGGGCTGCAAAATTATATCACTAATCTAGATAAACATATCAAAATACAAAAGAGATTAGTACGTATTATAAGCAGGGCTGAATTTAATGCTCATACATCCCCCATTTTTAAAGACTTATATTTATTGCCTTTCAATGAAATAAATATTTTTATGACTGCTGTATTCATGTTTAGGGTAAATAATAACCTCATGCCTACTGCTTTTCAAGATATGTTTTGCCATATATTTAATGTACATTCTTATATTGACAGGCAATCAAACAGTTTATATATTCCACGGTATCGAACAATACGCTGTAAATTGGCAATTAGATGTCATAGACCCGTTGTATGGAATACTGTACCAATTTATCTGCAAAAAATATCTTCGTTACTTTCATTTAAAAGGAAACTGAAAAGGTACTTAAATGGAAGTGTATAATGTGTTATCTTATTAATTTTGCAGTTAACTAACCTTGTTTATAGGACATGTATATGTAGAAGGAGCCAAAATCTGCCACTTGGCTTGTATATTTTGCTGTGTAATTTTCATGCTTTCTTGGGGGACACTATAAGCTCCTTGGAGTTTCAGTCCCCCACATGTATGTATGGCAACTTAACCCAATGTACTTTTGTGATTAATAAAAATTCAAATAAAAATTCAAATTCAAAGCACTGCCTTTGCAACTTGATCATGCTGGAGAAAGGCATTTATGCCTTTGCTGGTATAGAAGGCTTCTTTACATAGGTAACTGATTCTTGTCACTGGTCTTGCTAGATCTGCAGGACCCGAAGAGTGGAACTAGAGATTATTTCCCATATGGCAGACTGCTCTCAGGTTGGTAACTGACTTCCAGGGGGGCCTTCAGAAGTCCCGTGCAAGTCAGTCAGGAGGGTTTCCGGTTTTGACCCAGGATTCTGCTGTTGGCAGCCCCATGCCCATGTACCTCTGATATTTTCCCAACCGACGTCACCTCTGCACTCTGTCCGATGGTAGCCCACAGGCTGTCAGTCCTGGTGCTATTTGGTCAATGTGTGTGTAGTGTTATACCCTCTGCCAATGCTTTTGTATGTCAGCAATGGTGGAAGAGAGGTAACTTTACGTTATTAACACGTGGAATTTTTAGTAATTTCGGTATTATGAAGTATCTCTGGGAACGTCAGGTTTTTCAGAACAATCAAGTGAGTACCAAACTCAATTGTTTCGGGGGATGTAGCCAGACAGGGAGGTCTTGGCAATGATAGTCGAGACGTAAGTATACTTACTAATACCGAAATTACCACACATCTCATGTTTCCCTACTTTCAAATTCATTATTCCCAAAGTACACTGGCATGGCACATTTTTGTGAGGTGGAGAATGCAAAACGGACACAAATTGTATGCAAGTTAACATTGTCAGCAATTCTGCAAGCATGTCATTGAGCAAGTACCCACAACTTTGTAAGTTTCATCAAACGTAAGTTATGTAGTTGAGACAATTTTTAACAAACGTGAAGTGACACCAAAAGATGACACAAGAATACACTCCAGCACTAGCAACCATTCCGAGCATCAGCTAGTGACGAACAATTTGAAATGAAAATGTGAAATACTTGCTGAGGGTGAAATGTAAGAACACCCAGAGAAACCCCATTTACATGTATATGGTTTCTCAGCACTGTATAATTATATGTACACCTGTATCAGCAAGGAAGGTCTTGCTGACCTCGGATGTGCATGTGTATATGGGCAAGGATTGATCTACATATAAATGTAAATCAAGAATTCTAAATTACTCAACATTTTTATCAATCAATAAATTTCACGCTGCAGTTGAGACAGGCAGTCACCCATGAAAGGCAACTTGTGTTTTTTTAATTGGTCCTGTCAACCTTTAAAATAGATTTTCATAACTTTATTTTCCTCTAAAGTCTAAAGTATTTTGTAATGAAATGAAATACTATGTCATCATTTTTGCTCCTGTTTCTGCCAAAATGGCTGGTGATCGTGTCCATAGGTATCCCTCGACAACGGTGTATGGCATAATAGAGACAATATGGTCCACACATAAGACTATTTGGGGCTTGCAGTATCTTCTTGTTGGACTTGACTCCTCTCCCCATCTGTTTCATCAAATTCACAAAGTTCATGTTGTAGCAGGCTGGAGTGTATCCAAAGGAATCAAACAATTCCACAGGTCTGTATCTATCACTATCAATTGTTTGTCGGGTTTGTAATGTGGGTCTGTATTCACAATTAGTAGACTCGGGTCTTGATTCAGTTTATATGGAAGTCTGTCTGAAGGGTAAATGCCTCGAAAGTAAGGTCTTCTGATGCGGTTCTGCAGCAGTGCTGACCTTGGCTGTTGATTATTTAATTGTATTTGTGTCTTTTTGCCCAGAACCACTTCCTAGTAGTCAATATCCTATTCCGCAGTTCGAACTCTTTACTCTCCATAAGCTAACCTGTCCCTGTCTAACCTGTATATATATGGAATTACTATTGTCTATATTGCACACGTTCCTCTGTAAAATTTTGACATAGGCTGTATCAGCCCAAATAAATTAAAGGGTCTTCAGCGGGTAACTACTCAACATGTTTCGGAGCCTTTTACCCGTACACGTCTCTCTGAGTAGCGGCTCCTTGCCTAAGCTAAATATTCAGCAAAGACAACCCACATAATAATGAATAAATATGAACGTGGCAATTGATGAATTAGCTAAATATGTGAAGTTTTGCTTGTAAATGCAGAGCTTCATATCAAAGAAGAATACCTGTCAAAGAAACCATAATTACCAAATTTCCATAGTACAGGTTCAGATAAGAACAATTTGACTTACCTCTGAACCAAAATGTACCCTTTCTAGCTGGACAGCTTTTCCTAGTTAAACCATCCGCCAATGTTTAACTGAAGTGGAAACAAGCTGGGGCATTATATTCAGTCCCAGTGATTGTAAAATAAACAGTTGCAGCTAGACCACCTGTACAAACCAAGGAAAATCCTAACAAGGACTGCAACAATGTACATCCTGTACCAGAGATGTAAAACAAACTCCATGATGACACCTACTCCTCAAACAATTAAGCTCTATTTAACTGCCAACCCTGAGTCAATGTGTCAACTTAATGTGTCAGGTTTGTGACACTTGAGAAAATACTGTCAATTTTGAGTAATTTTTTAATAGTGAGTAAATGTGCATTTAGGCATGTCAGAAAAGAATGGAAGTCATTAGCATTTATGCCAAAAACATGCTATCAAAACATTTTTTCTTAACAGGATTTTAAGTACAATTAGGCAAACATGCAACTGTCGTAGGCCGCTTCTTGCTACCTGTAGCCCCTGGGGGTTTACCTAACAGAAAACATGTAAGCCTAAAATGTCTGATAGTGAATATTAAAACAGAAAGATGCCAAAAGATAAAGTTAAGTAGCAAAACAGACAAGTCTAAAAACTGTAGATTATTGCAGCCAGACTTTCGAATAATCTTTGGATGTTAACAGTAGAATTATAGGGCAAGTCAGAAAAGAATGGAAGTCTTTTGTATTTATGTCAAAAGAATGCAATGAAAATATTAACCAGATATCAAGTACAATTAGGCAAGCTTGTAACTGTCGTAGGCCGCTTCTTGCTACCTGTAGCCCCTGGGGGTTTACCTAACAGAAAACAAGCTAGCCTGAAATGTCCGAAAGGTGAACGTTTAAACATAATGGTGTCAAAAGATGAAATTAAGTAGCAAAACAGGCAAGTCTAAAATCTCTAAAATTATTGAAGCCAAACTTTCTAACCATCTCGGGATATTTACAGCAAAATTTGTAGAAATATTTGATCAAAAGTACACCTTTGAATCCTCTTGACTCAAGTTTATTGTAAATAAATTTGGTTCTTGATGCAAAGTCCTGAAATTTAGAACAAATACGACCAAATCTCAAAATTTGTGACAAAAATGTATTATATCCAATAGTATCGGAAATATTACTGTCCGGGAAAGGATAATTAACTACTTCAAAGTTAAACTCATCTATTTTGTGATAGACTTTAATACAAAACCTGTCATTAGTGACCTGAATATCCAAGTCCAAAAATACATCTCTGAAACCATCTGAATTGTTACCCTCCAAAGGGATATCTTTTGGGTAAATTTCTTTAGCAATTTCATTGAAATTTTGTACATTTACACAAGCAATGTCATCAATATATCTTGCGTTGTTTGATAATTTTGTAGCCATTTGAAAGTCCTTTTTCATCAATTTATTCATATATTTAAATTCAAGCCAGGTTAAATATAAATCTGCCAGTAAAGGGGAGCAGTTGTAGATATATGTTACGTGTATGGTCCGCTTCAATGACCTCAGGAAAAATGTTTTGGACTCTTTTGGGTAAAGACGAACGATAAATTTATGTGATTCAGCAATACATATCAAGGTACATTGCCTTTGGTCGGAATTGACTTGGATTTGTTTCATTAGGACTACGGTTTGGATATGGTAATGACACTGTCTAATAGATCAGCAAGTCTACTGTTGAAGGTAGAGGTTGAGCAAATTTGGCTTCGATTTTGATGTTACCTTTCGTACTTATAGGCAATAAATCTTGCATTTGCTTTGCCGGGTCAATATTGAAGAGATAAAGCCAGTAGCCATTGAAAAAATTATCTTGAGTGATGTCATTGCCATCATTGGTATTCCATTTACCAGTCCCTGTGAACAAAGTCAGGTAAGAGTCGATGTATAGTTTGTTGGCATTATCTGGTCCCAGTGCTCTTCTTGGGTAGGGGTTGCCTTCGACTGTGACTTGAAGGTAATTTAGGTTGTAGCCTAATGGTGGAAAATTAAATGGGTTTTTACTGTAACTTCCTCGGACGGCTTCAGAACCCAGCAAGCCAATTAAGAGTTGTCCGGGTACTCGGCCTCGGAAAAAGTTGTCAAAGTTGAACATGTGAAGTACCTTGTGCATGGCCATAGGAGCAAAACTCCACCATAGACCGAATAATTGATTACGGGTTTTCTCCTGTTGATATTCCTTGCTCGGACTCGAGCTCTCTCAGGTCTTGGGTCGCTGGAGACGACGCCATCGCCGAGGCCACGAGTTGCGGCCACGGCGATGGAGTGGTTGATCATGAAAATTTTATTAAACCCTGGATTGACGAGCATATCCTGGCTGTCCTGCTGACCAGATGCTTCTGATCCAGGAGTCGGAACATGTTCGTCTCCCCAGCCGCCCCCCCCCCTCCCCGCACCATTTGTCCTTATATTATTCCTCCCGCCTCCTGACAGTCGCCTGAACGGTCTTAATTGTGATCTTACTCTTAGTATGTACTGAGTTTTTAATGACTGATCTTAACCAGAGCTTTTTAATTTTTGTTTTACTCGCTATTGATTACATATACGACGTTATCATTGTTACGAGTCACGGGGGGGGGGGGGGGCAGCGGTAGCGGCCAGACCACATAGCTCGAGAGTCTCCTATTATATCACATTTCATTTTTATCATGATGTACTCATATTGCTTTTATCTTTCTCCAGAAATAGAGGTTCAATAATATATATATATATATATATATATATATATATATATATATATATATATATATATATATATAGGAAATTTATGGTATAAAGGATAAAGGTATACATTTTAAAATATTAATATATTTATTGGTTTACATTTCTTGAAAAAGAACTTCCCGAATTGGAGTTTAGATAAATTGTTTCGTTGTTCCCCGGCAGTGATTTGTCAAGTCTGCATATTTGCGAAATGCTGCACCACTGTGAATGTCGGCTGCTCCGACGGGTAAGTATGGACAGAAATAAGTAGAAAATGTGGACTTAAAAGATATGCAACCCCTTTGGACGGTTACGCCCTTTTACTTTTTGGACAAACTTAACCATGCTAATGATGTGATGTCAAACTGCAAGCACCAGTGTTGCGCTTGTGTATTTGGTAAAATGCATTGATACTTTGTGTCACGAGGAAAAAATGATCTTACCCATTTTGCTTGTAAATATAAAAGCGATCCTATATGCACAACATGCAGTAAGCCGCTAAATCGTATGTTCAAATTAACTGCAGTTGCTTTGTCAGCATTGGAATAAGTTCAGGCTCCTTTATAGGGCATCGTAAGCATTTAAGGAGATCCGTCATTAATTAGAATTTAAGGTCGTAGTTAAGATACTTCTTGACTGCAAGCGCAGTTACGGGGCTTTATCAATCACAATCACCTACTTAGATCACAAGCTGCTCGTACAAATGGTCATTTCATGTACAATATCAATTGGATTGCCTGCTAGCAAATCAAGAGCAAAATTACCTAAAATGACCTTGTGACCTTGGGAGCAATATCAAACGCACTCATGTGCACTCGTAGCTTAAACTATACACAGGAATGTGATCATGTGAAATGTAAAAATCATGGCTTAAATAGATCTCGGGTAATGAAATAAACAAAATACAAATGAGAGGCCCAGCGACCTTGTGAGTTTGGTCAGAATTGCCCAACCTGGTCCTGACGCTGGACTGTTGTCATGTCATCATCCAAGTATTATGCGGTCATATCTGTTTTAAGTTTCAAGTGCAGATATGATGCAATACTGAGGTGACGATATGTCAAAATACATCGTAGCTTCCACAGCTTTCCCTGCTTTCACAATTAGATTTGTTTTTAAGTAGAATGATGTTTTCCGTCCAGACTTTATAAAATGTGTAGACTTTGGTAAGACAGACACCCCTGTACAACGTTAAATCGCCGCTGACGGTTAAATGTTTCACTTTTTAACGTTTAGATTTGGCCATTCGTTAAAATCGCCCATACCTGTTAAAACTCGCGTCCCCACTAAACGTTATATGCGCTATTCGTTAACCATAAAAATAGTCATTTTCCCCTATTCGTTAAATTCATATTTGAGTGCGGTGCGTGGCATTCGAGAAAGACAAATGCTACATAAATCAATGTTAATTTTCTATGTTTACTATGTTTCACCCGCACAGATTTTCATGTAATTTGGAAGTGCATTATAAAGCAGGATTAATGACACATTTTTTCTAAGCCTGTGAAGAACTGTTTAAAATTTAAACCATTTATTTTTGGTATTTATATAAATTGTGTTTTTGTTTGTGTTTAGCTCTTTCTCTTTCGTTTTAAATTTGCATTACAGTAGTATCTCTTTTGAGAGACTACTCAAATAAATGACCACCGGCCCTTTAAAACCACATTTATCACGGCCAAAGTGCTACATTTTTGTTTTATTTAACCACCATTGAGAGACTACCTTCTTTATGTGACCACTTTTGTACCGGCCGTAGGGATGGTCTCTCAAATGAAGGACCACCCCCACTTTATTTTGTATTCTTTAAGCAAATAGCCACAAAACACATTATTGTATTAATTATCGGTCTTACGTGAAATGTTTTAAAATGGTCCATCTATCTGTGTGCCGGTCGGTCCATCCGTCCGTCCGTCTGGCAGCGAGTCTGTCCGTCAGTCTGTCGTTAGCTTATTCATTCAAATCTTTTTAACCTGTCTAGACTTGGCAAAAGGAACAAAAACATGATTTATGGTGGCAAATAATTCTGAGTTTTAAAAGAAATTATATGAAATCGATAGGGTTGATGATACAAGTTAATGTGATGTATTGTTTAAGCTTTTTAAATGATCGGGTTAATTTTTCAACTTCGAGACATAGAAATATGATACAAAAATCTTTGTCGAAGGACATCAACTTTTTACGAACTTCTACATCTAAAAAGATAAGAAGATCCCTTTTATTTTTTACGTTACGTTTTAATCGCGAACTCAATGAATTCTCTTCTTCGGGAATTTCTTGAATAACGAAACTATACCAAGCATATATGTGTTCGTATGTGCAGGAAATATGCTTTCTTTGTTTGATATTTAGTTGTGATTTGAACAGCAATGGTTCAACACTAGCTTTCAAACGGGATTGCGATTTTTATTGTGCCATTTATACCTTCCACTTATTATGTGCTGGAAGTATTTGTGTTGTATAATCAATGGAACAGATGATCTTCAATACATATACCTTCGCGCATTGTATACAATTTACAATCTGTGGATAAACAAAATGGCGTCAATACTGACCCTTTGATCATCACATCTGAATGTTGGTTGGATTCATACTGCTGGGTGTCTGTCGAGACATGAGCACACTTTGAAACTTTTCCCTTGAGGCTCTAGTGTGATACTGCCTTTTTGCAGAAGCTTGTCTCATTTGAGACCAGTGAAATGTGTGGAAAGTGTCCACAGGAATACAATTTTTATGTTCATGGCTTATATCTTATTTCTTGGTGTGTATTTGGGATTTGAATCTTTACTGGATCTTTAATGGTAGCAACGTTGGTTGCTTTAGGGACCCGCGATTCTGACTCTATATAGCCGCTCCCTGCTTGCTTTCAGCATTTACTGAAACATTGGTTGCACCCAGTTTATAGTTTCATATCTGAATACACTGTTAGTCTCACTTTGGCACTGACAGAATTCCTGATATGCTGCATCGGTGACATTCAAGAAGCGTTTGATGGCTAAAGCAATACTTGCTGTTTTACATGCAGTTACCGGGTGTGACACTGTGTCTGCCATTTACAACCAAGGGAAGACGAAAGCTACTGTGCTCGTAAAAGATTGTCACAGCTAAAGGCCTGCCCACATCGTTTAGATCCGTCCGAAAAGCCTTGTACTTTAATACGCCTTTGGGAAAAAAATCGTCACTTTTGTCTGCTTAACGACCCCATGTCCCAGCTCATTTAAGCAAATTATCGCACAAACATTGGGCCGGTTACTACTTTTAATCGACCAAAAGTTTCCTGATTCACATTTGCACACAACTTGTTCTGGAGAGACCCCGAAAACTGGGACAGTGTGGTTTCTGGACCGTTGAAAGCTGTGGGGACCATATCCACAACGGCCGGCATGCACAGGTTATTATGAAATAGTCTAAATTTGTCATCACGTGTTAGTGACAACCAGACGGTGTACTCAGAAACAGTAAGGCAAAAATTTCATGGAATTATTCCAACAATTGACTCGGAAATATGAACAATAAAGAAAAAGGAATGGAAAGGAACTTTGCCTCTTATTACATCTAAAACGACGCTATCAACACCTGACTTGGTACGGCAGAATGGTTATGGCGCTCGATACTTTCACGCTCCGTTAGTACAGTTTCGCGAGATCGACTCCCTCCATCCTTTAATTTCTTTCTTACTTTTTTCTTTCTTTCTCTGTTTATCTCTCTTCTTTCGTTCTTTCTTTTCTGCCTGTCTGTTTCCTTTAGTGCGTTAAACCGTTGACATACATGCTATGCGGCCGTGATTAAAGAAAAAATGAAATTGAGATATTTGATGGTTCTATCTCCCTCTATTTGTCTGTCAGTTTGTCTGTCTGTCTGTTTATCTATCTATCTATCCATCTATCTATCTGTCTGTCTGTAAGTCTGTCTGTGTGGTTATCTATCTATGTATTGATTATCTGCCTGTCTCTATCTATCTATCTATCTATCTATCTATCTATCTATCTATGTATCTATCTATCTACTATCATCTGCCTATCTGTCTGTGCACTCCATCAACCTTTTTATGCAGAAACATAAAACATCATGCATGTCTGGACCAATTAAATGTGATGATAATAATTAGAAGTTAAAAAGATAATATTTATGAGTTTACTTGCATATCATGCAAGTTCAATTTTTTTATCTGAAAATATACAGTATGCCAATAATCTAGTTTCTCCTATAGATAGATAGATAGATAGATAGAGAGAGAGAGAGAGAGAGAGAGAGAGAGAGAGAGAGAGAGAGAGAGAGAGAGAGAGAGAGAGAGAGAGAGAGAGAAAGTTTCACAGCATGATTTGCAGGTTGGCCATTAAGCATATCCTGTCAGCACAATTTGCAGACATAAATCACAAAGAGAAGATACAGATAATATCATTTATAGTATTGCGGTGTGGAAACTTTATCACAACCAGCATGCAGAACAGTGATTCTCTGGCCCCTGTTTGCAGTGATGTTTGGGGGTAGTGGTGCCGAATCAGTCATAGGCTTGTGATTGTCTGTCGCTTTCCCGGGAAATTGATCTGTCCATCTGCTGATCTGTCCATCTGCATGATGCCGTGTGGAACTGCTTAACCAAGGTTTCATCCAGATAGACAACCAGATAGCCCTGCCGTCGAAACTCTCGTATCTTCCTGATGTATTCATTTCTTCTTGCTATGGTGGCAGAGTCTTCGTAGATTATCTTCTTGATGGTGTTTGTGATCCGATACTTGGAGCCAATGTTCTTCAGTATTCTGCGTAGGGCCTCTCGGCATATAAATATGTCGCTTTCCTCTTCCAATGCTCTCTGTAGCCTGAAGATAGTAGGCAGATTTTTCTCTCGGTAGAACCGGTGCATTCGTCGTCTGATTACAGCCTTGCTGAACCAGTCATAGGATGTTGGCTTCTTATTTCTTACGCTTTTTCTCTCAGGGGACTTGTATTCTGTTTCACTCTTGCTTGACGACTCTGTTGACGCTGGTCTTCGATACGCGGACAGCAGCTGCAACTCTGTCAAAAACCCTATTCATCGCTATCCTAGGTTTCCCTCTTCTGCACTCGTCCTGGAAATAATCATGGGCAGCACGGATACAACGCTTTACATCATCAGACAAAGTTCTCTCACGAGGCATCTTGAAGATCCGATGGTGATCACACTGAATCGACTGTCCCTGCCCCCTTTTATTTGTTTCATATTCAGGTGCACTCAGTGAGCTTTCTCTTCCTTCGGAAGTCTTTACGTGGAAATGATGCATTTTAACACCATTTCATATTCAACTCAGAATCAAATATGCGGCAAGCAAATTAAATCGTTCATAATGCAATTGTTCCAGGGCCCACGAGCTTCCTTTTGATCGATACGGAAAATACTTGCTCCTCCCAAATCCTTCACGCCTGATTGAACCTGAGGCCAAGGCATGTTGAACAGCAAGCGATCCACCTGCTTTATAACTTAGAAAATATGAAGTGACATTTTGTATCTGTATTCTTTGTTTGTCCTTCAATTTTCACACACCAATAGTAACAAATGAGATAATATTATCATAGTAATAAATGCATGTATAAAGATCTTTTTCATAATGACCCTTTAGCTTGCGCCTATATTAATGTTGATCAAGAGCACATAATCACAAACAAATTTTCTTCTTAATCTTCTCTTTCTCATAGAAAGTGTGATGCCTTCTTAAATATTGAGGTTTTTATTTTGTCAGGCTAAGAAAATTTATTTTTCAAAAATTGGTACTTCAATTTAAATTTAGAATTTTTATTCATATAACCTAGATACCTGATAATAATATGATCATAAGATTTTATTCCGCATTTTGCTGGCGCAAAACCCATTGTAAATAGAGGATAATTTAACTTATTGTGGAACTTAGAATTTATTGATCAGACAGTCTCCCCCATCCCAGTCAAATATCAACCCCGCACAACCAGTCCCTCAAAATCATGGAATACAAATAATGCGTTAAACCAAAACAATGAACAGGAAGAAAGAAAGAAAGAAAGAAAGAAAGAAAGAAAGAAAGAAAGGAAGGAAGGAAGGAAGGAAGGAAGGAAGAAAGGAAGGAAAGAAAGGAGGAAAGAAAGAAAGAAAGAAAGAAAGAAAGAAAGAAAGAAAGAAAGAAAGAAAAAGGAAGGGAAGGGGGAAGGGTGGGGGAGAAAGTGAGAGGAAGAAATGGAGGTAGGGAAGGAAGGAAGGAGGAGGCATAAACAAAGAAAGAAAAAAAGAAAGAAAAAAGAAAGAAAGAAAGATAGATAGATAGATAGATAGATAGATAGATAGATAGATAGATAGATAGATAGATAGATAGATAGATAGATAGATAGATAGATAGATAGATAGATAGATAGATAGATAGATAGATAGATAGATAGATAGATAGATAGAAAGAAAGAAAGAAAGAAAGAAAGAAAGAAAAAAGGAGGGAGGGAGGAGGGGAGAAAGTGAGAGGAAGAAATGGAGATAGGGAAGGAAGGAAGAGAAAAAAGAAAGAAAGAAAGAAAGAAAGAAAGAAAGAAAGAAAGAAAGAGTCGAACTCGCAAACTATCCAGCGCTGTAGCCGTACCAAGTCAGGTGTTGATAGCGTCGTTTTAGATGTAATAATAGGCAAAGTTCCGTTCCTTAAGGCTTTCATGAATGTATTTCTGAAGCAAACAGTACACATGACCAAGTGGCACAGGCAGGTGAACAGTCTCATCTTAAACTATGTGGAGCTGGGAAATCAGAGTCTCTTGACAGGCACTGTTGTTCAATGTATATTCGTTCTGTCCATCGAGCATTTATATCTTCTAGTTTTAAGTTATAATCACTCCCATCAACATCTGCAGCTGCGAAGTTCCACAGCTTTATAACGTACTACGCAGTTCAACAGTGGCATGGGCATGAACTTCCGCCAACTGACTTGAATTGGCAATATATGGATGGACATCTGGTTCCAGTTGAAACTGACAAGCCAGTGTCCCCACATAAAGTCCCGGAGATGGGATCCTGTGGCTGCACGACAGGATGTAGTAGAGCATGTGGGTGCCTTAAGGCTAGCTTAGAATGTTCTTTGTTGTGCATTGTTTGTGTTCGACATGATTATTAAAGCTCTTCTCACATTGATGTACAGAATGACTGGATTATAAGAGGCTTTCCATAACGCAGAAATTAGTGTTAATAAATTGGCTTCAAGTTACCTCTTATTGCAAGCTTGTACTTGCATTTCTGGCCTCTATATTTAGTGAAATGTGCTAGTAGCCATCTTGAATTTACGTTAATTAGTTGTAACCCAAATAGTTTCTAAGTACATTTTACGTATGAAATCGAAATTCCTATTAAATTCATTTATGGGCAAGTGCAATACACCATTTTTAACATGGCTTTAGACACAAGACAAGACCAGTCATTGTGGAGCAATGTTTATCTAATCAAAAGCTCCAAAGTTGAAAAAATATTAAATGGTTAATAAGTGTATCACATTTTATGGGCTACAACACTTAGAAATAGACGTGTGTGAAAAAGCGACTGTTTACAGGTTGCTGCTCAATATGTCAATGTGATTTTGTGCTTTTCTTTCATTTTTGTCTGGTCTGGCGGCCATCTAGAATTTTGAAGTTGCCACAAGGGTGAAGTTGGTGAACTTTGCATGGCTGGCTTCAGGATTGGTTTCTGCATGCAGACCTTTATTTGATTATGCATTGTACTACTGTGATTTGGCAAAAGTACGCAGGTGTGCACAATGAATCAAAATTGAGTTTGCCCCATAAAACACACTCTTTGGGTGCACTCTTTTCCCTGCAAAGTCATCAGCCCCAAAAGGTGAGCCCTCCTGCTGTTACAAGAATGGCAAAAACGCGTAACTGCAAGATTTTAATCTCAATGAGTTGACAGAAACACGTATCTAAAACATATTTGGCAAAAAACACGTATCTGAGTGTAACATTGTTTTTCTGCCTAATCAGCATGTGACAACCAGAACTTAATTGCAATAGGGCCTATCTAGATACGAATGATAATAATAATGATGATGATATGCAAAAAGTAATCGATGACCAGACGCTTCACCTGGGCCGAGCCTAAATGTTGTTGGATCATACTGAAACAAATCACCTTTGAAAAGGACGTCATAAATTTACGGTGTTTGTGTCGTCCAAAGACAACTTCACTTCCAGTAATGTTAACGCTAGCTGGGGTAAATGAAAAAGGACGTAGTGTTGTGCAGGTAAAGGTCAAGCACTAAAAACGTCTAATTTGCTCATTTTTCATTTTTAATCAAAATTCTAAACAAGGGATGCTATTTTATTTAAAACGAGAATACTTTTTAATATTATTTCTGGTGACAATTATTTAAGCGTTTGTAATTAATTGTAGTTTTGTTTAGAATAAGACGGTTTTAGAGTATACATATAATAAGGCTTGCACTATCATGTTTTGAATATTTACTATACTTTCTTTTAAAACATGCTGTTTGTGTACGATTTCATAAGACTCGTAGACAATAACATACTAATAGTTTAACAAAATGAGCCTGGTTGGCCGAAAACATTGATTTAAAAAAGATGAAGGGACAAACGGTACTATTATCACACTGGCAATTACATTGATATAAGATCAATTTACTCCCAACATTCCCCAATATTCACCATATTAAAGTATATACTTCACTGCCAAGTCGTCGATCATAAGTCCCATAATAACCTTCGGAATCTGTTTTCAATCCAGAAAACAAATTCATAACTATAGTAAGAGACGGGCCAAAATGTCTATATCCAAAGCACAATCAAAATAGTTAAAGGTTCAGGAAATATTGTATTCTCATGATGTGTAAAGCACGACACTTGATGCTAAAAATCTAATTTATTTGTCAATAATATGAAGAAAGTTTTTTCCAGAAAAAATATGTCGGTATGTAGGTAAGTAAGTAAAAGCTTTATTTAACGAGGGTAAAAACCTGGCCAGCACAAAGTTGATTTACATGGAGCACTCCTTAAATACATAGGATGTAACTATAAAATACATATATACATTTTAATACATGCACAAATGAACAGTTTAAAGTATGTAACTTGGTTTGAACCCTTGATGAAAAAAAGGTAAAATCTAACTGCCCAGCCAGAGATGGAGCCAATGGTAGATGAATTTTTGTTATGTATCTCTTGTACCTCTCTCTGAAACTATTGTTGGACTTTCACTACTCTGAACATCGAGGATAATCCACTGTTCGGATTCTTTGCCACGATTTCTGCGACGCCATCCTATTCTAATTTACCTTCCAAGCATCCTTACAAGAGCAACAGACCACAAGTCACGTGACAAGCCAACCAAAACTAGACACTATTGTATTCGTTGTTTTATCAGAATTTTGTCGTAAATTTTCTTTTATGAAGTGGAAATGTCTGTGTATTCTTAGTGTCTGATATATTTTTCATATATTGGGGTATGATTGCGTCAACCAACTTGCAACGGTTTCCGGGATAAGTACGTACATACATATATAAATGCAAGTATGCCGATTCAAAACTTACGCAATTAATTGGGCGTTCACACAATGCCGATTATGGCTCCGATTTAAGATCCGACAGCACACGAAAAGGGAAACAGTGAAAGCACGTTCGAACAGCTAGAACATAAAATAACATACGAGGGTACAATTACACAGATATCACAGTGACACATTAGGTAAATGAAAATAAAATAAATGCAATGAATATTATGCGGGATCAATATGCCTTTCATAGAATGGCTAAAACTGAATACATACCTTGACATCACACAATTATATGGCTCAATTTACATAACTCATACAAAATGCACAAATAACCAATAAATATCAAAAGTTGTTCGTTGAAAAGTAATGGACATGACTAGCACTAGAATAACCCATGAAAACTTATTTCTATTGGGGTCCTGCATACAAAAAAGCGGGGGAGATAAAAATAAAAATAAAAATCAACATCGTAGATTTCTAAAAATTGTAACTTCAAGATAGTAACGTGTATTCCAATTGATCAGCGCCATTACACCTTTAAAAATACATGTATTAAAACTAGCAGGTTAATATAAAAATGGAATGTGTTATTTTCGCTCCTGGTTGCTAGGCCCGAAAGATGCTGCTTTACCTTTGATTTTAAGGTTTTGGCTGCTTTAATCTGGTCAGGTAACTCGTTCCATTCTGAAACTGCAGTATGGTGAAAAGGATTTCTGGCTTGACCACTCACACTGGGGACAAAGTAATTGGGATAAAGCTTGTCTCTGGTGTTGTATCCGTGATGATCTCCAATCTGTATAAAATTGTGCAGCATGAAGGATGGTGCCGTACTGCTAAAAATTTGTAAAGCATGATTTCACATCAATTGCTGGACTCCATCATTTACATTGAGTATGCCGGTGCTGTCTAGTTCACATTGTCCTGTGTGATCCCTAGAGTTCAGGTCCAGAATGAATCTAACAACTTTATAAGGAGTAATCTGTAACTTATTTAAGAGCTTGAGTAAGACTGGTGTACCAGGAGCAGTATGAATAGTCAAAATGATTCTGAATTAAAGCTAAAGACAGGATTTTTTGGTGTGTGTGTGTTTTTTTTTTTTTGTTTTTTTTTTTTTTTTTTTTTTTTGGTTTTTGTTTTTTTTTTTTTTTTTGGTTTTTTGTTTTTGTTTTTTTTCTGTTTTAGAAGCTGCATGTCTGTAAAGAAAATTTCAATCTGGAATAAGATTTTTGGATAATATTGTCGACAATGGACTCTGCGGATAGACTGCTGTCGATCGACAAATAATAAGAATTTGCAAGAAACACTAATAGGCAAGTCATAAATGTAGCGTAGGAACAACAAAAGTCTTAAAATGCTCCCTTGAGGGACACCACATCGGATTGCCACTGGCTGTTATTCTGTTCCGTTAACTGACATTAATTGTGTCCGAATGGTGAGGAAGGATCGAAACCAGTCTAAGGAATTTAATGCCCAGTGCATGGAGTTTTATGAAAAGGATTTATGATCCACTGTGTCAAACTGTTTTTTTTTTTTTTTTTTTTTTTGGTAAATCAAGCATCACCATTCCTATATAACTGCATATAGGTATTTCACTTCTAATACAGCCAATTAAGTGAATTGTACATGAATCGGTCGGGTAAAAGCCTCTGAATCTCGACCGGTAGTCGTTCACAATGCGGTTCTTGCTTAGGTAACATTACAGTTGAATGTAAACAGCTCTTTCCAAAATTTTGGAAATAGCTGCGAGAATGCTCACAGGCCTGCAGTTTCCCACTGCATGTTTGTGTTTTTCTCCTTTAACTCGTGCTGCTTTGAGCTCATCTGGGATTGTATAGGTCAAGATTGAAAGATTAATTATGTGAATGATTGGGGTTTTCAAGACACTAGCTCCACCTTTCAGAAATTTAATAGGGATGATATCTAGCCCTGCACTCTTGTAGGAATTTAGGTTACTTAATTCTTTGAACACAAAATCGACACCAACCTTCTGGGGCTTCATTTTCTTTGGAGAAATACCATTGTAATATTCTTTGAATGCTTCAGACTCAGTATGATATTTTTGGGAAGGGGCGGGGAGTTTGTTGACTACAGATTCAGCAACCTTTGTACAGAACTGATTGCAGTGGGTGGCCACATTACCCGAATCAAAACATGACTTGCCATCGTGTCCAAAATAACATTTAACTGACACTTAGATTTATGGTTATAACCTAAGGAATTCAGATGTTGCCAAAGTTTCCTGGGGGTTACTTTTATTCCTTTGATTATGGAAGTACTCAGACTTTGCTGTTGTCATTTCTCGCTGAACCTTATTTCTCATTTTATAGGGTTTTTTTTTGTAAAGTTCTGCTTTACTTCTAGTTCTTCTATTATCTTTCTTGGACAAGTAGAGGAAATTATCCCTTTCTTGCATGAGCTCAAGTAATTCAGTACTCATCCAAGGTTCTGTTAACTTACCCTTCAACAATTTTACGTGAACAATAAATTAGAAAAATAATCACTTAACCCAACGCAGACTGTGCCCAATTGCACAACTTTTCAGTGCTGTTATTAATTACTGGTGACTCTGGTAGGGCTGCTTATACACTGAGTACAGTTTAAAGGATCCAATACCCCTTTACATGACTTGTAAAGACTGCTGTCTTTCTCTGGGAAGCAAATGTTTATATCACCCAAAAATGTGGTTCCCAGTCACACCGTAAAGTCAATTCAACGAGTTGTAAAAATCCACTGTCCTGGGGGGGGGGGGGGGGGGGGAGAGGCAGTAGCGGATACCAGGTATAATTGGTTTTGTTTTGGGTAGCAAAAGCTCAAACCAAATCGATTACAATCATGACTATGCCGTGACAGATTCTGCTGAATCAGATCCAAATCGTAACCATGTCCTCTGCTGTTTGCACATTGTCCTGTGGAACGGGCATAATTTGGAGAAAATTTTGCATTGCCGTTTCTTGCCGATTGAGCCAGATTGTATCCAGATTTTGCCGAATAGGTCGGTTCACTGTCGGGTCACTGTTGGATCTCTGTTGGATCGTATTTGGGAGAATCGGGACAGGCTCGGTCGTTTTTTACCATGCAAAATATAGAAATCGTATCAGAATCGGAGTGAGAACGGGGTAATCGGGACGAATTCGGTCGGAAACGGCTCAATCGGGACGCTTCCTGAACAAAATCTGATTATTGTCGTGATTAAGGAAATGTTTTTTACGAATTTCCAGCCACGAATCACACGATCTTGATCCGACTTTTGGCATATTTTAGTCGGGAATGGTCGTATCAAGGACGCAGTAAAAATCGTGACAATGTGACTGAGGCTTAATGGATTAAAATCCTGAAACCCGTGCCGTTTTGCACAATACAAAATGGTCTAGGCTTCTTTCTTTGTATTATGTATTGCCAAGTTGAGCCATTTGTGACAAAAATCTTTCTTTTTAATAAATGCTTGCATTCTAAAGACTATTTAAGTTTTCAGGTATAAAGGTTTCATGTTAAAGCCATTGTTTATAACGTTTACCAGCAACGTGCTATGCCCATTGTTTTTAACGTTTGGCGTTTCATGTCACCGTCGTCGTTTTTAACTATTATTGGCAATTTAACGTATAGCAGTGACAGATGATCTCAAAAGTTAATGTTAAGTGGCAATTTTAACGTTTACATGTGACAACCTTACCTCCATTTGGTGATTTAACGTTTAGCGGCTGCAGAACCTTTCTGATTCAAAAACGGTACATGACCATAACGTAAAACTGAAATGAATGCGAAGTAACTAAAAATTGTGTATATATGTCAACACACCCTTGAATTCTAAGCTATAACACATCGTTGCCGTCAACGTGAAGCTAAACACCTGGTAAGGTGATATTAAGATATAGTATAAACATATTTATTTTCTCTGGATTGCCTAATAGTACACAAAGACTAATCTGGAGGCTCTCCAGTACATAAAAGGACGCACAGGAATATATACAATACACACTGGACGAGAACAGAAGACTAAATTCACGGCTTGTACACGAATAATACAATTGATGCCAGATAGTGGAGACTTATGATTAGATCATATACTAAATTTGTAGATGAAACGTCTAGATTCTGATAAGAATGTCTGAACAGCCTCAAAGATGAATACATTATCAGTGTCTGGCAAGTCCTCACTACCTTTCAAGAGAATATTTAATAAAATGTCACTAGAGCACTGAACTGTTAAAGTCGGGTTTACACCTGGAGCGAGTAAGTGACACACAGTGTTCAGTAGACGGACCCTTTGCACAGTGAACTTGGGGCAGAACAAAAGGTAATGTTTCGTATCTTCAGTGGTATGAGAGCATGCACACGTTGAGGCTGGAAGGATATTGACATGATGTAGATGGGCATTTAAAACAGAGAAGTTAAGACGTAGCTGCGTGTGGCATATGTTCAGAAAACGACTTCCATGTTTGAAGTATGTGGGCTTTTTGTCAACACTTAAGAGTAATAGATTTAATTTAGATTTAAACTGCGGCAGGGAATTGGTGAGACGAGCATCAACCGGGAGGTCTTTCCATAATTTGATAGCAGACGGGAGAAATGAATCGCCGAAGCGATTGGTGGTGAACCTAATTTGGCGTAATTCAGTACGATTTCTCAAAAGGGGCCCAGTAGTGAATGCAACGTCACGAGGAACGAGATCATGTAGGTATTGTGGAGTTAACCTATTGTACATTTTAAAGAAAAGAATAAGTTTAAAGTATTTCCTCCGATTTGCCAGAGTTGGCTGGCTTTATTAACAATACGTGTTATATGCTGGTGCCATGACAAGTTACTTGAGAGTGTAACTCCAAGGTGAGTATGTAGAGTGGCCTCAAGTATCGGTGTGTTTCCAAGAAGTAGGAGAGGATGATCTGGCTTATGTCGTTTAGCTGAGAAGGTCATTGAGAGGGATTTTATGGCATTAAATGTCATACGCCAGAGCTTGCCCCAACGATGAATTTGTGTAAGATTATAATTAAGGTTTTCAGCTGTGGCCATTGGTTCGTGGACAATTTCAAGAATACTGGTATCATCTGCGAATAAACGGATGTCACAGGTGATGTTGACAGTGATGTCGTTAATAAAAACGAGGAAAAGTAGGGGACCAAGGATCGAACCTTGGGGCACTCCAGCCTCTATAGGGAGCCAAGGTGAGGTCTGTCCTCCAATAGTAACACGTTGAAGTCGGTTTGAGAGATAGCTTTCTATAAATAGTAACACAGGATCTTCAAACCCCAATTGTTTCAGTTTAAAAAGTAGACCAACTTGCCAGACTCTGTCAAAGGCCTTGGATATGTCCAGGAAAACCATACGGGCCTCATGGCCCAACTCAAGGCCACTGTAAATAGTATGAAGTATGCTAACAAGTTGATTTCTGGTGGAATCGTTTTTCTTAAAGCCAGACTTTTTAGCAGAAAGTAAATTGTTAGAGGTTAGATACTCATAGAAAACGTTATAAACTAGACGCTCAAGTACTTTAGAGACATTACAGAGGAGTGAAATAGGCCTATAATTTTCCTTTGACTGTTTGTTACTTTTCTTAAAAACGGGGCACACGTTGGACCTCTTCCAGGGATCTGGAAAATATGAGTTGGATAAGCAGAGATTGAACAGATCAGTGAGAGAACGTGAGATTGAGGGGGCACAGTATTTAAGAAGGGTGTTGCCTATACCGTCAGGACCACAAGCAGAACTGGTTTTCAGAGATTTTAAAATCTTTTCCACATCATTTACTTGCACTTGGAATATAGACAGGCGGGCCTCAGTTCGGAAGGCAAGGTCGGGCAAGGGCAAAGGATTGTCATCATGCGGAGACTTACACTGATCAGCAAAATACTTGTTGAAGGTCACTGACTTCTCAATATCAGAAGAAATATTCCTTCCACCGTCAATAAGAGTTGGTATGTTTTGATAAAGTTTGTGACCGAGAATAGATTTGCTAAGGTTCCACCACCTTTTAGAGTTTATCTCTCTTGAGTCTAGTTCAGATCGGAGTTTGGTAAAGTAAAGACGAATGGAGTTTTTAATAGCGTTGACTGTAAAGTTACGTTTCCCTTTGTATAACTGAAAGAGGCGTTCAATATTTTGAGTAGTGAGGAGCGTGTGAGGCCGAGGCTTTTGTGTCTGGCATTTATATCTGTTCCACGCGCGATTGCGCTGCCTTATTAGCCTCTTGATAATACAGTTGATCCAGGGCTTGTCCCTGGGTCGAATAGTGACCACGCGGAACGGAATAAACTGTCTACACGTGTCAATAAATAGGTCTGACCAGTATGACACAGTGTCACTTATGGAGTCAAAAACTGTGAAACCAGTTTCCCAAGGAGCATCAGGGAGTACATTTTCAAGTTGACAAAATCAGCCCTCTTGAAGTTCCAGACAGAGCGTTTAAAGGGGCGATCCTTGTAATGATTCACAGAAAAAGAGCAAAAGACGACAGAATGATCAGAAGAGGATATAGGAGGAAGTATGCCGGAGTTAAGGATATAACCAGGGGAGTCAGTTATCATGAGGTCTAGTAGGTTTGCAGAGTACTCCGACACACGAGTAGGTTCGGATATGAGCTGATGCAGGTTGTTTTGTGCCAACAGATCAAAGAGGCGCTGTCCGAGTTCACTGTCGGTGTGGGGAGAATCCCAGCTTACACAGATATGTAGGATTTAAAACAGATATATGGTATATACCTTCAAATTACATAGATTGAAAACCTAATGTGAGTATCCCAACTGCTACTGGGCTGAAAACACGCTCCAGTGTCCTTTGCTCTAAATGTTTGTACCATAGACAAAGACAATGGAAGTGGGAACGATATTCATAGCAACATCGCCTAATAATAGTGTCTGTATATGCGCTTTTTATGACATATCAAGAAAATATTGCATTTCACGGAACGATCATCATATTGCATGCTTCATGTTGCATGTGTCAATGTTCCGTGCAGCTATTACTTTGTCTCCAACGGTACGAAGGAAAGGAAGCAAATCAGTAAGCACTTATGTAGTATGTAATCATACAAATAAGTGAGAATAAATAAATAAATAAATAAATAAATAAATAAATAAATAAATAAATAAACAAACAAACAAACAAACAAATAACTAAATAAATAAATAAATAAATAAAACATTGTGCAAGTGAAAAGTACAGTATTAATTATCATTTATCTTTAGATATATTTTTATATTTTTGGCAGATTCAAGCGTCTTTGTATCCATATACGATATCTATTTACATCTAAATTTTGTCAGATTCGTCAAATCTGGACTGATGTAAACTTTTAAAGGCCGATAGTCCCGGACTTAATAATTTGATTTTATTTTGGATCTTTAAATCGGTAATTTTTTGTCAAGAATGAAAACAATCTATTACGAATTGGGAACCACTAACTTTCCCTTTTTCATAAATTAAACAGTCTACAACACAGATTTAACCATAAGTAAAACATATAGCATATTCGAATAGGTGTTGAACTAAATATTGTGTGCAGCCGATGTAACTTATGTCAATTTCATAAGGCATTATAAGAGGAATTTTTAGATGTAAAATTTCACATATTAAGAATTTCAAATTATATCAAAATATTTGTTCGTGTCTAGTTTATTTACTTGTAGTTTTGATGCATTTTAGGAGGCACTTGATGTATAAATCAAACTGAATGTATGTATCAAGCTAAAATTATATGCCAAGTCACATAGTGATCATATTCAAGATTACATTTTAGTCCGCCAACCCCACCCCCAAACACTAAAACTATGCATACAATTTGATTTTTTTTTCAGGTTTAACTTATCCTTTTTCAATATAGTGATATGCATATAGATATACTATTGACATGCATGTATACCTTGTTACAAGTGTAGTCTAAAGAAAACATACGAGCAGGTACATACAGACACAAAACATAACTTTACACTTACATTTGCAGATCAGCGGGCACACCCAGCCATAACACTTCCTTATCTTCCAATTTGTTCATACATTCATTTCCTATGCATTTCCAAATTATCTCTTTTCGTCTGCGATTTACATTGGAGACAACGACAATTTTGGAATTTAAGAAAACGTGGAGCGCGTTATGTGAATGGTGACAGATATCGAAACATCTTCATGATCAATATATTTCAAATTCTGAAATTACTATTCTCGAAATACAGCTGTTGGAAAAAAAAACGGTAGCTTCAAAACTAGATAATCTATCAATAGGGAAGACTAGTGAAAAACATCAGAATATGCCCTATAACTTCCAAACAATGCAGCACAGAAGAAGAGAACTCTCCATGCAAATATGCACGATTATACATGTACGTATTGGGGTGTAGCCCTGGGGGAAGTACATGCGCAAAAGACTATGTAATGCTCATGCAATCTTTTTATAATGTAATCCTCATTTATCCAATATCACGGAAAGGCTCAGCAGAAACAGATTAAGCTGCACGGGCCCAACAGTTCAATTCGTCGATGTGTATCCGAACAAAGGTATCTTACAGTGGAGATATTCATGAAATAGATGCAGTGTATTTGAAGAATCCTCATAAAGTGACTGTAGCTATTTAGGCATTCGGTGCTATCTTAAATTGGAAGGATATTACTAAATTCAAACAACTGATATTTCAACTAAACTTTATAAATAAATTTTAAATACTTTATTTAAGAGAACGTATCAATTAAGTACGATATAAATGAACATTATAATTGTTACAATTACTGCGTTTCACTGGCAAACTGCACTGCAAAGGCAACCGTATCTTTCTACATCAATAAAAGGTCTCGCCTTTCCAATACAGCTCATCACAGGAATCATCACACAGGTATGTTGCATAATCTGCTGTTATCATTGTTTTTGAAGCACTGAGTCGTTGATATTGAGCCTTGTGTTGCATAAACCTGATAATTTAACGAAAGTAAATCAAAAAGGTAAAAAAATAAAGATCCTAAAAAACAATAGACTTTTTCTTTGCCATTCCTTATACCGCAGTGAAGACACATGGTATTGCAACTTCGGTTTACCATTTTCCACTGTTACACTTGTTTAGGATCAGCTAAAACATTGACCTGACACCAGCGTTCCACTTCTCATCTTTCGTCGCTATGTTTAATTTCGGGCCGCATTCCTTGAATCGCTCTGTTCCTCGATGACGTCCTAATTTACTTCTCCCCGGAAACTGGAAAGCTTCCTTCTGACAGGAAAAAAACCTGATATCTGTCTGGTATCCAAGAAAGTAGATTCACTTCTTAAATAAAAAATATTGGCCAGTAAACATCTTATCATGCAGGCCTACCTCTAAAGTCTTTGAAAATGTAACGGCTGATCAAATAACTGATTTTCCGACATTTTATCCCTCTTATTATGTGCTTACATAAAACGCTACAGTTACCCAACTTTATCAGTCAAAATCATTGAAGATTGGAAAACGCCACTCGATAATCATGAATTTGTAGGAGTTATTTTAACGGACCTATCGAAGACGTTTGATTGCCTCCCTCATGACTTGCTTATACCTACTTTAAAGAAAGCAACTGATCTAAATGACTTCAAGTCTGTCATAAGTACATGATTTTGGCCCCTCATGCTTTTGCTCCATGTGCTCACTATGCAAGTCCAGATTTTGATGTATTATTGCCATGATAACATTGGCTGGTAGATTAGAGGGGGACTGACACACTCAGTGCCTTGGACCGGCGCTCCTCTGATGTCCTGGTATGACATCCGCCCATCGCACCAAGTCACCATGCCCATATTTATTATTTCACCTATGTTGTCATCTCCCTGTGTCTGTTTGCAAATTGCGTGCAAGCATGTATATGTGATGTATGCGCAGATGCATGTATTTGTACTTTGCGCATAACCGTGCAAATGCCATGTACACTCGTGTGCGTGTTTGTGTCATTTCCACGTTAAGCGCAGATGGCACACACACAAGTTCTATTTTTTAGAAGCGTATTACATATGCAGATCGCGTGGCACCTATTCATGCATTAAGCCTGTAAATGCCAGTCGCGTCCATCTCGGTAAGATCCGGTGTTGGTTTAAACATATTTTATTTACTGAATTTACAAAGATAATACAAAAGCAATGATTATGTGCAATTCAGAAAGAGGGCGAAGCCTTATATAAATCCCTCTGGCAAAAGAGGACACATATCACAGGACAGCACAAGACGCACAAAACCATAAAGAGGAGGACAAAAACGCCGACAAGATAGATAGGGGGACAGGTATAATATTCACAGTGTCGATAACAATAATTATATATATATATATATATATATATATATATATATATATATATATATATATATATATATATATATATATATATATATATATATATATTTACACATGTTACAGAATTTGGTAAATTGATTGTACCGTATATAAACAATAAAGTAATATGAATACTTGTGCAGGCGATTAGCGATCAACCAACACCAGACTTCAAACGTTCGGTTACAGAGATGTAATTATGTACGGCTGAGAATATCTCTATATTTGTCGTAAGAGAACAATTAGAGGACCCGTAGAGTATTGTCTGTAACGTAAAAGGAGCATACTGTAAAATAACAGTATGAAGGTTTGAGCGGAGAACAGTGTAATTAGGGCAATGAAAAAAGTAATGGCAAGAATCTTCATAAAGTGAGCCACAGGAATATTTTGGGGGTGTTTTTTACTACATTATGGCCCGGATGGGGGGAAGATTTCTAAATATAGATTTATGCGTCTTATGGTTCCTTTGGGGGAAAATTTCTAAAATTAGATTTATGCGGTCATCATGAATCAATCAGCGTGAAGAAATCTTACTTCAGATTGCAGATTGATATTGATTGATTGAATTGATCTGATTGATTAAATGGATATGGATGGATTTCCCCACGAAGTGGGGGACTCAGTGTTTATTGTTTGAAAGATTGATATTGATTGATTGAATTGATCTGTTTGATTAAATGGATATGGTTGGATTTCCCACAAAGTGGGGACTCTGTCTTTATTGTTTGACAGACTGATATTGATTGATTGAATTGATCTGATTGATTAAATGGATATGGAGGGATTTCCCCACACTACATTATGGCACGTTGGGGGGGATTTCTAAAATTAGATTTATGTGGTCGTTGGTGAGTACAATTTCTAAAATCAGATTTATGCCCCATATGGGGGCGATTTCTAAAATTAGGTCTATGCGTATTAGGATCCGTAGCTGTGGTTCCACATAGATGCACACATGCCATATAATATTGTCGCAAGGTCTGACCAGACAATGTTGGGGAAAGGGATTACCTGACCAACACGGGACTGAGTCAGCCATGTACATCTAGTTGTAATATTGACAGAAGGGATTAACATTGGTGTCTCTTTATTGACCAAACACTTAAACCTCAAAGAAATATCAGTTGCAGGTACATGCTTACAGACAACAAATATCAACTGTTTGGTTGACACATCATACAATGCATCATTTATTTCATTTTCCATAAAAACTACATGTAGCCAACACTTTTAATGATGCTAATACATAACATAACCACGATTGTGGGATACAATATAGTTCTTCTGTGCCTGTCCTCTTTTGGCAGCATTCTTCTTTTTCTTCATTTTCTTGTTTTGTAACTTGGCTTTCATCTGTAGGTCCTGTGCCATGATGGGAGATATAGCTGGTAATGTCTTCTTCCTTCTTCTAATTTTGTTTCCTCCTTTTTGTGGACCAGAAAGCCGCCATGGTTGATTGAAGGCTCGAAACCCTGGTATACTGCTTTTCATCTTCATAATGGAGACGCCCAAAAATGTAATGTAATGTCAGAATAGTGTATATTTGTAGATTGTCCCTCAGTGTCTAATATGAAAATATGTATTTCTCGAACGGGATTCTGCACAACACGGGTGAACTGGTCTGTGTGCTGTTCTGCTGTTCTGTGCTGTTTTGTGTGCTGTTCTGTGTGCTGTTCCGTGCTGTTTTGTGTGCTGTTCAGTGCTGTTCTGTGTGATGTTCTGCAGTTCTGTGTGCTGTTCTGTGTGCTGTTCTTTGCTGTTTTGTGTGCTGTTCTGTGTTCTGTTCTGTGTGCGGTACTGCTGTTCTATCTGCTGTTCTGTGCTGTTTTGCATGCTGTTTTGTGTGCTGTTGTGCTGTTTTGCGTGCTGTTTTATGCTGTTTTGTGTGCTGTTGTGCTGTTTTGTGTGCTGTTTTATGCTGTTGTGTGTGCTGTTGTGCTGTTTTGTGTGCTGTTTTATGCTGTTGTGTGTGCTGTTGTGCTGTTTTGTGTGCTGTTTTATGCTGTGTGTGTGCTGTTGTGCTGTTTTGTGTGCTGTTTAATGATGTTGGGTGTGCTGTTGTGCTGTTTTGTGTGCTGTTTTTACTTTTACTCTGAATCGCCTACTTCATGAGGGGGACTCTGTGGGTTTAGGATAGCAGGCAGGTATAATAATTGATCTTTGATTGATTGGAAAATCCTGTCCATCCTCCCCAACATGCCAAAGACCTGGAAAATATAGCCATGGTTTTGAATCTCACTGTACTGATTTGTAAAGCACCCTTAGATGAGAAGAGCTAGCTTTTTCATCTCTGTTCTAAGACACATAGCGAACATTGAGGGCTAGGTTCTCGTGTCAAAGAATGGAGTCACTCTTCCATTGATCTACACATCACACTTTGTCCTCATGTATTATAACAAAAGCCACTTACCCTGTGAACAGTTCAGTGTCTCAATGTGGAATGATTCAGAGTAAAAGTAAAAACAGCACAACAGCACACACAACATCATTAAACAGCACACAAAACAGCACAACAGCACACACACAGCATAAAACAGCACACGAAACATCATAAAACAGCACAACAGCACACACAACAGCATAAAACAGCACACAAAACAGCACAACAGCACACACAACAGCATAAAACAGCACACACAACAGCATAAAACAGCACACAAAACAGCACAACAGCACACACAACAGCATAAAACAGTACACAAAACAGCACAACAGCACTAAAAACAGCATAAAACAGCACGCAAAATAGCACAACAGCACACAAAACAGCATGCAAAACAGCACAGAACAGCAGAACAGCACACAAAACAGCATGCAAAACAGCATAGAACAGCAGAACAGCACACAGAACAGCACAGAACAGCTCAGAGAACAGCAGAACTGCACACAGAATAGCACACAAAACAGCACAGAACAGCACACAGAACAGCACTGAACAGCACAGAACAGCACACAGAACAGCACACAAAACAGCACAGAACAGCAGAACAGCACACAGACCAGTTCACCCGTGTTGTGCAGAATCCCGTTCGACAAATACATATTTTCACAATAGACACTGAGGCACAATCTACAAATATACACTATTCTGACATTACATTACATTTTTGGGCGTCTCCATTATGAAGATGAAAAGCAATATACCAGGGTTTCGAGCCTTCAATCAACCATGGCGGCTTTCTGGTCCACAAAAAGGAGGAAACAAAATTAGATGAAGAAAGAAGGCATTACCAGCTATATCTCCCATCATGGCGCAGGACCTACAGATGAAAGCCAAGTTACAAAACAAGAAAATGAAGAAAAAGAAGAATGCTGCCAAAAGAGGACAGGCACAGAAGAACTATATTGTATCCCACAATCGTGGTTATGTTATGTATTAGCATCATTAAAAGTGTTGGCTACATGTAGTTTTTATGGAAAATGAAATAAATGATGCATTGTATGATGTGTCAACCAAACAGTTGATATTTGTTGTCTGTAAGCATGTACCTGCAACTGATATTTCTTTGAGGTTTAAGTGTTTGGTTAATAAAGAGACACCAATGTTAATCCCTTCTGTCAATATTACAACTAGATGTACATGGCTGACTCGGTCCCGTGTTGGTCAGGTAATCCCTTTCACCAACATTGTCTGGTCAGACCTTGCGACAATATTATATGGCATGTGTGCATCTATGTGGAACCACAGCTATGGATCATAATATGCATAAACTTAATTTTAGAAATCGCCCCCATATGGGGCATAAATTTAATTTTAGAAATTGTACTCACTAATGACCGAACAAATCTAATTTTAGAAATCCCCCCCCCCCAACGTGCCATAATGTAGTGTGGGGAAATCCCTCCATATCCATTTAATCAATCAGATCAAGTCAATCAATCAATATCAATCTGTCAAACAATAAAGACAGAGTCCCCACTTTGTGGGAAATCCAACCATATCCATTTAATCAAACAGATCAATTCAATCAATCAATATCAATCTGCAATCTGACGAAAGATTTCTTCACGCTGATTGATTCATGATGACCGCATAAATCTAATTTTAGAAATTTTCCCCCAAACGGACCATAATACGCATAAATCTATTTTAAGAAATCTTCCCCGATACGGGCCATAATTTAGTTTCTTTATGCTAATCTTGAAAAGATGTGAGTTCATTGGCTAGCATCCAAACGGAGGCGAGTAAGCTGAATAGCTAAAAATCAGTTGCCTAAGTTATACAAATCATCAAACTTTATGGCTCTGATTACTAGTTGGGCTATGGTTGATTTGAACTTATGGAGAGAGTCTGACTTTCGTATTTCGAGAGGTAGTTGATTCCATAATCTAGTGGTGGAGGGAAAGAAAGATTTATAAAAAAGGTCGGTGCGAGTTCGGAAGTGAGGGAGATCAAATTGTTGGCGCGTGGCGTAGGTATGAGTTCCAGTGAAAGAAGCAGTGGAAAGAAGAGAAAATAATGGGTCCGGAGCAAGTTTACTAACCAATTTATACATAAAGGTTACATTTGAAATTTCCTGGCGTTTAGTTAAGGTTAACCATCCAGTTTCTTTATATAATTTAGCATTACTGGTTCCATACATTGCACCAGTTACAATTCCGGCGGCATTAAGCTGTATGCTTTCAAGTTCATCTTGAGCTGTACAGCCACTCCATACTTGACTACCATATTTTAAAATAGGCCCGATGTAGGAAGTATAAATAATTTCCTGTGTTGTCCTATCCAATGTAAATTTCAAACTTTTCATAATATTAATCAATTTGGTTGATTTGTTAGATATGTCAGCAATATGGTCTGACCATCTTAAATCAGAGTGCAATGTAACTCCGAGATGTTTATGTTGAGCTACATCTTGCAAAACATGACCTTGAAATAGGATTGGGGATTGAGTAGGTGTTTGAGCCCTTCGACAAATGAGCATTGAATCTGTTGTCAAAGCATTAAAGGTGACAAGCCAATCTTTAGACCATTGCTCAATATCTGAAAAACCCATGTTAAAACTCCGAACCGCGGTAACAGGATTATCAACAGTCAAATAGAGAGAGGTATCATCAGCAAACATTTTTTATGTTAAAACGGACAATGCTAACAATATCATTTATGCAGATCAGAAACATAACAGGACCGAGAACAGAACCTTGCGGCACACCAGCACAAAATTTACCCCAGCTGGAAGACTGACGGTTAATGACCGCACGTTGATGACAATTATGTAAATAGTCTGTAAACCAAGCAAGAAGATCTCCCAAGCAAGAAGATCTGTCATAATACCGGCTTTCCTTAATTTGTGCAACAAACCGGGATGCCAAACTTTATCAAATGCCTTACTTATATCTAGAAAAATTATTCGAACTTCTTTTTGTTGGTCGACAGCCAGACATAGTTCGTGATATAGAAGGAGTAGCTAAATTTATGGTTGAATCACCAGGGATGAACCCTGATTGGTGAGCAGATATGACAGTGTTATCTCTAAAGAAATTGAAAACATTCTTAAAGACTATTTTCTTGAATACCTCTCCCATGCAACTAAGTAGGTGACACAGGCCTGTAGTTGTTACATAAATTATCAGGGCCTTTCTTATGTAGGGGGTGTTTGGAGCAATGCTGTTTGCCCGGAACTGTGTACATGCCATAGACTCTCTTGTGCATATATGTCATTTCCGCGATGAGCGTAGATGGCACATGCACAAGTTGGAATTTTTGGAAACGATTGTAAATGTCATGTCCATGCAGATAGCTTGGCATTTATCCAGGCATTAGGCGTGTAAATGTCACCTGCGTCCTTCTCGGCGAAGATTCTGTGTTTGTAACATCAACGCAATTTTTGAAGTGAAAACCCACAAAAACAGAACAAACAAACGAAAAAAGCTTCTCAGTTGTACAGGGTTAGGTCTACAAAAAGTCTGAGCGTGATTTAAACAGTATTCCAAAGTTGGCATAAATTCAAAATGAAACTCCCTTTCTTATGTCTGTCTGTTCATGCATCTGCTCTGTGTAGACAAATCACCAAGTATGAAAAGGGAGTTCAAGCCATTGATACTAAAAAAATTGTGTGACAATTAAAACTGACAGTTTCACTTTTAATTATTAGTGGTGATATAATGCAAGGTAAAAGACCGGTTCAATATGTATTCAGATGCATATTTTAATTAACTGTAAGCAATTTGCAGTCCGCTATCAACATCTTTTGAGAGAAATTTTTCCAACGATTTCTTCATCGGATATGAAAAAAATCACATTTGAAATTTCTCCCAACGTGTCACTCTCTGTCGCATATGAAAAAATTCACTTTTATCATGAAATTAGAAGGCTTTGATGTGACACACCACATTGCATTAAAAAAATATTATTATCAGTTTTGACTTTATTACCATGCACCAAAGGGCTGGTTTAAATGTTTTTCCCTGCTTCCCCTTTCTTTTCCATTGTCTATTGGGACTTTTGTGGTTCCAACAGAAAACTCATGTGTGTGTGTGCGTGCGTGCGTGCGTGTGTGTGTGTGTGTGTGTGTGTGTGTGTGTGTGTGTGTGTGGTTGGAGTGACTTCTCAATATGAATACTCGACTGATGCATGTATGAGCGTGCAGGGATGGGACTGGCGTCGGTTTGATGCATTGAAAGTCAAGGTTAGAACACATTTTCCCTTCATGATATTTTTTCACGCATGCACGTGTAATTTATAGTGAAAGTATGCCTTTGGTATTGCCACGTCTCATCTGTCGGAAGTCGTAAGAGACAGTTCTTAATAAGTCCACAGTGGACGGGGATATTGTAGTAGTGAGCGACAGTAACAGTGGTCAGATCACAAAGGTGGATGGTAAAAGTATCAAAGTAATACAAGATTCTAAAAAGCGACGGAGGCAACAATCCTCACCAATGCCAAAGTTCCAAGTCTCAGATCATATACCAGAATCCTTTGAACATAGACTATGTGATGCTTTGTGTTTGCCCCCAGCCATTCAAGCCTTGACAAAAGCACTTTAAAGCATTATAAGTGACAAGGTAAATAAAGTGTTTGAACAGGAATACCGTGGTATTGTTAAACAAGAAATTGACCAATCGGTGAAAGATATAGTGAAAGACATGGGTACTGTTGACAATCGCAGAGTGAGGTGGAAATATCTATGCTCATGTTAAAACAATCTAATAAAGTACAAATCTACACACGACAGATGTTAGAGGCCAGTTATATAAGGTTACAGTCTGGGCACAACAGACTCAACAATCTTATTTTTTGTCTATCACTGGTCGACTCTCCATGCTGCGATTGTGGTCACGAGAGGGAAACAGTGAAACATGTCCTTTTCATCTGTACACGATATTCTGCACAAAGGAACGCGATGGTAGACAGAATAGAACACATGTTCATTGTTCATAAAACGCCCCCTTCCCCCATCCCCCAGAAAGAGTCATCAACCTGCACAGTTTACTTTTCCCTGATTTTGCTTCAAGGAAAAATTTCCCTCCAAACAAGAAAATTAGTTTCGACCTTCCTGCAGGAAACAAACCTCAAACTATAACGCCAACACCATGATCCTACCGAACCGGAATTCAGAGTGGTCATACAAAGCGAACAGTAGATTGAACTGAAAAAGAAATCTGTTAACAAACCGTGCAGGGACCAGTATAAACGTGTAGAAGATCGTACGGAAACCAACAACAAAATGCCAAAATTTGTATACATATATTCTGTGGAGAAGCAGGGACCTGCTATTAAGACTATAACCCGTCCCTGGGAACACAGACTCAAAGGAGGGTTTCCATCAGTACACGGGGGTGTATGTTGTCTGGTGATTTACAAGTCTTTAATTCCTTTAATTTTTTAATTACCATGCTTTCAGTAATTTTCAGTTTCCTTAATGGATGTTTTACCATTTTGTCGTCCATCTCAGTATTCATATCCCCTTCTTCTGTAAATACACTGGGAAAGAAATTTTGAAGTACCTCTGCCTTTGGTTTATCTGAAATTAGTTTGTTGCAGACCATCTTCTAATATTTCAGTTTCTGGTATGTTTTAATCGGGAATACCATTTTACCGTTAATTTTTCTTGTACATATTTCCAAACTTTCTTTGGATGTGACTTTACTTCTTTGGCAATATCTTTTCTTTTTGTAAGGAACGTCTGGTTATCCTTCTTACTTGATTTTGCACCTGCAATATTCGTGATAAATTTCTCCATTTTTAGTATACAGGCATCTCCTCCACAGTTTATGCTTCTTCTGCTCTTTTGGCAGAGGTTTCCATCCAGTTGTGATTTTGGTTATACTTAAGTAATCTTCCCAATTCACAAGAGCTTTTGCGATGTATTTTTCTATTACTCCTCTCAGCTTGGCAGCAAAGACATTCAATTTCTCCTGCATCTGTGCATATTGCGAAGTTCTCCTGCCATTCTATTTGAGCTAGTTTTTCTCTTATAGTCGGGTAATTTCCATTGTTATACAAAAGGCGTGGCTTTTCGTTTACGTCTGCAGTTATATTCAAACTAATGTCAAATCGTAGTACAGAGTTGTCACTTTTCCCTAACGATGTCTGAATTGAGAGATTTTGAATCAATAATCTTGATCACTTAGAACAAGGTCCAAATTATGTGGTTTAGTTGTACTTCTGCCCCTAGCTACTTCTTAAATATATTGATGCATGAACCAGTCGCTAATACATTCAATAAATCTTGCGTCTTTGTTGGAAGGGTTTCAATTTGTTTGCCTGTTTGTCCAATCTATATTTGGACAGTTAAAACCTCCTGTTATTACTGTATTCTTGTAGCTATTTTTTGAAATATTTTCAGACTTTTGATGTGAAATTTTATCGTCTTTCTAAGTGTCGTGATGCCTATAAATGCATCCAATAAACATGATATCACTATTATCATTTATCCTGACTTCTATAAACACTCTGTCTCTCAGAGGTATATCAATATGTTCTACTTTTTCTTTGAAGTCTTTCTCTATGTATTAAACTGTTCTTCTGGCAGCGTCATTGAAAAAAATCATCATTAAATATCAGATCATACATTGGTAGTTTTAATATAAATAGGTCCACCTCTTCTCTGTTTGGGGGGTTTTACTTTATTTATTCCTATTATTTTTGTCATTAATCCAGAGCTTTAGCTCAGGTAATTTGTTTGGTAATACATCTGCATTCGCAAATAAACAGCTTATACAATTTTCAGAGTTGACTGGTATTTCATAAATATTGTCTGTATTTTCTTGGTTTAATCTAAATTTTGTTTCTTCTGTTTCACGATCTGGAGGTCCCAAGGAGCGCCCTTCACTCTGAATACCCAGTGCCCCCGCTCCCCTCCCCATTCCTTTTATTCTTTTTCCATGCTTCTAACACTTTTGCTTTATTTTTCTTTCGCTCTTCGATTGTCATGTCATTCATCACATTTATCTATTTTAATTTTTGGTTCTGCATCCTTCAACGTATAAAGCCTCTTCATAATTTTTTGTTCACCTTCCTTATATTTCAACACGATCTTCATAGGCCTTGGATGAACCTCTTGATCTGTTCTTTTGCCAAGCCTAATTATGCTTTTCACTTCAACGTCTGATACTCCTAGCACTTCGTCACATAATCGTTTGGAATAGGTTATGTCAGCCTCTTTACTGTGTTGCGGGTTATCACCCGTACTATCCACTACTCTATGTATGATAAAATGATCTTCCCTCTATTTCCGTGGTTTTTCATCCATCTGATGTTCTATAATTATGTCTTTAACATTTTTTTTTCATGTGTTTAGTCTTGGACTGCTCTAACTCAGTTTGCGTATTGCCAACAACCTCAGCCCATGTCTTATTCACTATCTCACGGACCTATTTCACGTACGAATTTAATTTCAACTCAATCTTGCTTTCAAATCATGGAATTTTATTTTCTTTCACCCATGACTTTCGATGAACTAAGTTATCCTCTTTCATTTGTACATTTGCCACTGTATGCTTCATATTTCCTACAAATGTTGGGCAATACTGAAAACAGTCTAGTCTCTGTAGTGTTTTATATTGTGCATCCGTCATATTTACACATTTACTACAAAAATAATTCTTGCACCCTGCATCACACTCCAAGACCTTATCAGATTCATCAGCGTACTCATGCTTACACACATGACACTTCCATGCATCGTTTGCAATTGTAACTGCCTTTTCGCACTGTTTTTTTTTTTTTTTTTTTTTTTTTTTTTTTTGTTGCTTTTTTTTCTAGCAGCTTCTTTCACATTAGTCTTTTTTGCACTCACATTTGAACCGCACAGCGGCAAATGTTTCTCACTACTACTTCCACTTGCCTCGCCTTTCTTGGTTACTTTCTTCGTTTTTGCAGATTTTACATATCTATCTAGCCAACCAGGCTGTCTCCTGGTCAATGATTTGTTGTTTTATATTGTCCCCAATGAATGCCGGGCAAATCTACTAAGACGGTTTTTTCGGACACGTCTCACTGCTGAGTTAAAGTTTTGCTAACTCTTCAACGCCTATAAAAACGGTAAAAAAAAACGAGTCTTTAAACTCTTCCCCTGTACTTATCTATATGTTGTCAACTTTTCTAGTACTTAAGTCGATTTTACCGTCAAAAAAAGGTGAAAACAGGAGCATCTGGTGCTAACTGGAACCAGGATCATCGCAAAGTTTTCAAGCTACAGAGTCAGGGTTTTTCAGGCCAAGTATCATCTGACGGGGACTGACATGCTGATTACGTAGGATTTGACAAAAATATCGATCCATGCTTGCATACAAAGCTGCGTCAGATACAATCCTGGATTCTGGACAGACGACTGAAGGATCAAAATTAAAGTCAATCATCAAGGCGGTGCCAAGGTGTACACGATCGATGGTGAGCAGGACCTGTCGCGTTATGAACAGGCTTGACTCATTATTAATTGGCTGTGTGCACTGTGCATCATTGTGCCAGCATACATGAGTATCTTTTTGTCGATGTTCCTGCTCTCCAAAGCCCCCAAGTAACTCCTATGTACTTTTTTACTGGGTTGCATGTATTTTTGTGTTTTATGTTCTGTTATTTGTCTCATATGGTGTACCAAGATTTTCTTCACAACATTTTTGCATTATAACACGTTTGTTTCAGTTCATGGTGACATTTACTTAGCTAGCAACTTGTTCTCTATGGTTGTGGGTTTTACTATACTACAGCTTCTCTTTACAGATGTGCTTTGCCATAAAACATGCACTGCATCTAAAAAAAATTATTCCTTACTATTCGGTCGTGTTCAACTTTGTGATTACAGTGATATGCTCCATGATATGCTTGTTAGCATGTGGGCAAAACTGTCTTCTCTACCTCACTGCCAATTGTGTGCTGGCAGTGTACTTAATGTTAAAGACTCGTCACACACATACACACACACACACACACACACACACACACACACACACATATATATATCATGTATTTTTTTAAAGAAAAATTGCACAGATATATAACGTTTACTATATGCCTTTTAATAACAATGCCCAATAAATGGTACCTTGTCTCGTTTTTTCATACTATATAGTGCCTTTGGCCTTCAGTACGGGGGCAACCTGATATTTTCTTTCGAGGGACAATATTTTGTGTTCTCTTCTTCCTGCATTCAATGGTTATATCTTTTTGCACCACTTCTGTGCGTTAGATGTATGAATCATGTGGGGTTATGCATCTCATGCATAGGATGTTGACGAAAAGAGCTTGTTTTGCGACTGTAAAAATTCTACAAAATATTATTTCTGTGCCCGTATGCCGATGTAGTTTTTTTCTACTAGTATTCACTTATTGTTATATTAGTGTTTTGTTGTCCAAAACTACTCCCTGGTAGTCATTACCATATTCATTGATTATAATTTGCATGTTATTGGGTTTTAAGTAGTCATGGCAAGATTGTCATGATGAGTGAACTCAATGCTGACCCATTAACAAATCATAGTTGGAAACTTAATTCTTTCTGTAGTTCTAATCCTCTTACTTATGGTATAAATGATCCAACAAGGATAACTGAAGTAACAGCAACTTGCTTTGATCAACCATTTCTTATACTTGTATGCCGAATTTTGTTCATTACACAGCGGCTCTCCCTTCAATCACAGACAATGACCATTGCACAGTTACAATTACTATTTAGGCATAAAAGAGACGATTCTGTCGGAAAGTTTATTTGGATTTATTCTGAGACAGATTTCGACGAGTGCAGGAATACATTGAATGCTGCTAACTGTGACCCCTGCTTCGACACAGATGACATTGATGAAATGTGTAAGTTATGGACTTACACTTTTCTAAACATTGCTAGGCGATGTATACCAAGTTGAACTATAGCTGTCAGGCGGAATGATACCCCATGGTACACCAGTAGTCTTGGTGCTATGGAACGACAGGTCGATAGAATTCACCCCCCTCCCCCCCCCCCAAAAAAAAAACAAACAAACAAACAAACCACGAAAGAATTGTAAAACTACTAATAAAACTAATCTTTGGCGCTATTTTCGAAAATTAAGAAATGCATACATTAGTGACTTGAGAGCTGCCGAAGAAAATTACTATAAACGTCAGTTTGCCTTGATTAACTGCTGCAATAAGAAAGGTAAAGGGTAGTGGAAGTCATTTAATCATTTTATGAAGAGAAAGCAAATTGATAATTATTATTAATTGGCTGATAACGTTGCTCTACCTGACAACAAGTCTAAAGCTCAGGCTATGAACTCTTTTTTTTTTTCTTGAAACAAAGTCGGGTTGATGACGCTTCTTTCCAGGCATCATCGGCAACGCCTATTCCTGATAATAACACACTGCAAATATATCCCTTGATGATGACAAAGTCTATTCTATGCTTGTTTCACTTGATGTTAGAAAGGCTGTCGGTCATCACGGTGTTAGTCAAGCCTTACTCAGGGAGGCTGCTTCGTCAATTGTCCCTTCTCCTACGAGACAATGTAAAACATCCCTCAACAAAAGTGTGCTCCCATACGACTGGAAAAAGGCAAGTGTAACCGCGATCCCAAAAGGTGGTGATGTCATTTTTAATTAACCGGGTTTTTTTCCTTGTATGGTGTTTGTGAAAGCTATCGAGAGGCATACAAAATTAAGAGTTGTTTTATGCGACATCATCAAGGCTTTTGATAAGGTATATCACCCTGCCTTATTGTACAAACTATAAAAGTTTTGTATCTCTGGAGCTCTACTCGATCGTTTTATAGTTACCTGAACGATCGTCAAACAGAGGGTGATGATACATGGAGAGGTTTTAAATTGGGATAAAATTGAACCAGGAGTACCCCAGGGCTCAGTTCTTGATCCTCTCTCATTTCTTATTTATGTTAACGATACAGTCGACATTGTAACCTCTAACATAAGATTTTATGCGATGACATATTCTTATACGTCACCATTGACAATCCCACTGGCTCCTCTGTCACCGTTTATGATGACCTTAAACACATTAAAAATTCGTTCAAGCAATGGCTAGTTACGTTCAACACCTTAAAAACTAAATCAATGATTATTAGTAAGAAGCGACGACCGCCACACCATCTCCATGCTCCATTTCAGGGTACTACACTTCAAGATGTACAACAACAGAAGCATTTTGGTCTTATTTTTAGTGCATATTTGTCATGATCGCCTCACATAAACTATGTTTTCCGCAAACCAAGGAAATTAATTGCGGTAATGAAATTTTTGCAACATAGGCTCAACAGATGAACAATACAATTGATATATTATTTTACCTATACTAGGCCTATTCAGAGTTGGGGGGGGTGCACAAAGTTTGATGCAGGCCTTCTAGAAGATGTTCAACTGATTGCAGCCCGTGCAGTGACAGGCGCGTCTTGTCGAACAAGTCATGCATCTTTGTACAATGAAATTGGATCGGAGTCTCTGCCCGAGCACAGAGAAAAACACGGACTCATACTTCTTTATAAAATGATTAATGGACATACCCTTGCATATTTACACAATTACAATTTACACATTTTCTGCTCACGTTTGCAACTGCGATATTTAATGAATAATCTAGACTTAATGTAAAGTCTATAGAGAAAATGAAATTGAAGGTATCTTTGGTATTTGCCCTGTTTGTTTTGTGAATGGTTGTGAGTGACACAATTTGCTGAGCATCCCTACTTCTATCAGATCAATTCATTCCAAACACATTTCTTTACACTAAACTTACAACTCAACTCATTTACAAATCGTTTTAGCAAATTATTTGTTAACTACGTCATAAGAGTGTAGAATTACCTGGCCGCAGACATCCGAAATTTTGAGTCCGTTTCAAATTTCATTAAACAAACTCCAGTAGCCGCCGCTCTCGGTTTTTTTTAACTCTACTGTACTGTAGGTGATGGATTAGCTGACTTTTGTCAAACTCATATACACATTGCTCATTGAAGGCTTCGTTCACTGTTATTTAAAATTAGCATCATGCCCTCATTATCCCCCTGAGAACATGACTATGGACCCTTTTGAGGACACAAATCGTTTTTTTTTTCCTGTTGAATTTTGTCCGTTGTAAAGGAGCCTTCTGGATAAAGTCGGACACTTAACGCTTTACAGTAATTTTTACCACTTATTTAAAAATTCGCTAGTACTTTCGGACTTTATCCACTATCAGGGCATCCTTCTCCATTGAGCTTCGTCTTTGACGCAGTGGGGCGCTTGGCACTCAGCCTTTTGCTGATCCTTATTCCATTGCCTCAGGGCGACTTCACTGTCTGATACAAAGTCCTTATTCTGGGGCCTACAACTGGTCACTGTTTCTCGTTGTATTTACATTTTCAGGTAATGCTCGCGCTGGAAAAGTCCCGTTATATATTGTACATTACACTCATTCGACAAATTAACCTTCCTTTAACACTAATCACACATATATTTTGGATGCTACCTCTTCAAAATATCCAATTGACTTGGCTGCCATTGTAAAAATAGTGAGTTCCGTACCCAATGCCAATGGTTTGTAAATGAGCATTGGGACGATCTTGCCGAGTGGGGGTGGGAAGAGGGTTATAATGTATGAAACCAAAAGTATATATTTTGCAATTAAGTCAGAGCATCAATAATGATATATATGCTGTGGCCACGATTCACTTTGATATCAAAATCAAGCGTAATTTTTGTGAGACTGTCCTGCAATCAATGCATTAATTGCGCATTTTTAAAAATGGTGATTGATCGTGCTGTGTCACATTTGGATTTGTAACTAATGATGATAACTGCTTCAGACACAACCGAGCCAGCAGGTTAAAGTTAAGATAGTAAGTCATGTTTTAAAAGCACTTTAACGACTGTTTGCCCTGGTTACTCGGAGAACCGCGTCTGGAACCGTGCTGAAAACAAGTGGCCACGATTCACTGTGATTTTCCTTTCCCACAATGCATTGCAACACGTTTGAAATGGTGCTCAACGTGTGTGCATGCATGCCATTGTGTTGTATTTGGATTTATAACTAACGATGATAACTGCATCAGACACAACTGAGTAGGCATATTTTAAGTTAAGATTGTAAGTCATCTTTTAAAAATATGTTGACAACCATTTGCTCTGGTAACTCGGAGAACAGACACTTGAAACCTAGCGATACTAGATACCGATACCGATACCGATACCGATACCGATACCGCACCAATTGTGGCTACATGCAGCAGCTATGCTTTTTCCCGGGACCAAGTTGACCATTCAGACAAGTTGAAATAAAATCCTGTGTTTAAGTTCACCTCAGTGCAAAATAACGGCATTCGTTGGCCAGCTTTTCTATTAACTTTGTCTTACAACTTGGCAACGATTGATTTGAACAACCGTTTTTTTTACGTGTGGTTATTTGTGTGGTGATTTTGCTGGTCGGTCGCGTGTTGCAGCTTGTCTGGGGTTGTCCAACTGGAGCATTGTAGCAAAATTTTGCATCACAGTTCTTGAAAAATGCTACAGAATTTATCCAAAATAAGTGTTTCCCATGTGAAGAAGTTTATTGAGAAAATAATCCAGGGAATGTAAATTTGCTGCTGCAATTGGACAGCACTTACGTGTCAGGTCATTTAACATGGCAAAAGCGCCCGTGCCAAGGAAATCTGGTCGTTTTGACCAGGCGGGGACTAAGGTCGGTAATAGTCTATATTTGGGTTAGTTCTAAATTCGCCTAAAGTTGGTGCTGTCCAACCTGTTCATGGTTGACTGCCCACATCTTGGAGTCACTTTCCATGACCCTCACTTTTTCTCCATAGATTAACATGGGGAGCTACCAGACATAAATTTAAGTTCTCTATGTGTTGCCAAGTAAGCACTAAACTTTCATTTTATCACGCTTGGGTGTATTTGAAAGTTAATAATATGCACTTCAGGTAGATTAAAAGATGTTAATTCCCAAAATTGTCCTCATATGCAGGGTGAAACTGTCAGGTTCACTGTTATGTAATGGGCTTTGCTGACCCACCTGATCTCAAATGGCATGGGTTGCTAGGTGTCACAAACATGCATCATTGGCACAAAAGGTTGTGTGTCAAGAAATTAAACCAACCCAAATCACCCCTATTGCAGCTACTACTGTACCATGATTATACCTATTCCCATGCAGAACCTGCCAGGGTATATTAAAGAGAATGAATGTAAGAACATTTTCAAAAATAAGGTGAAATTATTCTTGATGCATGAGATGGGAGTACTGGAGAGGGACTGCTTTAAACATATTTATAGTTGCAGTATCTTAGTTTATCAGGGACCTGCAATTTATTTATATAGCAGGTCCCTGGAGTTATAAAAATTACGCCTTCGGTGCTTATATTTATTTATGTATTAATTTATTTAAAATTTAGATCAATCTTTTAATTCAGAAATAATTAAAGCATATCAGCTACAAACCTGTGCAAAACAACTTAATGTTTTTCTGATTTCATACTTGCATTTCTGGTATTTTCATGTTGTGGTCCACCATGGAAAAAAGCGAAGGGAAGATTCCCTAGGCATTTGGTACTCCCATTTCATGCATCATAGTTCCGTGTGCTTTCAGCAATTACATTGCACCGACCTGGCATATGTGTGCATAAAACATTACCAATTAACATTCAGTGATAAAAGTTAAGTACATTCCGGCCTAGTGTTTAGCTTAGTGTATTTTTTCTTCTCGCTTTTATAGAGAAAATACACAACTTACTAACTGCGGGATGATTTATCTGTTAATTTTCCCCGAATTAATTAACATAATATGTGTGCAAAAATTCTTTAGAGCCTTATATGTATGAATACAAAATTTGTCTTATCTTAATTGATAACGTGGTGATGTTTTTTTAGAATTTATTTTTTACTAATTTTTGCTAATTTTCATCAGATTTTTATACAATCTGAGGGAAAATAGCCAAATCAGTACAATAATGACTAAACTGTTCTGATTTCGTCAATCATGTGAAGGCAAGATACTCGAAACTCCCCAGAAAGACCATTTTGCATGCTCAAATTCACAATTTTTCGTGGGGGGGGGCTGGCCCCCCCCCCCCCCCCAGCATGTCTTTGGCCCTTTGGGCCGTGTAGGTCACATTTGGGCCACTGAAAAAATACTGACTTTTTTGGGCCACTTGGGCCTCTGACTGAGTTTGTAGCACTTGTATGGGTCGATCAATGTTTATTAGGGGAGGGCGGCTTAAAACTACTTTTTTTCCATTAATTTTAGGGTTGGGCTTTTTAGTAGGGTCTGTCAGGTTACCGGAAACACACATATATTTTGGTTAGGCCTTGGGTAACTTTAACATTTGTAAGTCATCTTTTAAAAAGATCATGTTGAAAACTGATGTTCTTTCCCCATTTACACATTACCTCTTTTGACGTCAGTTCAATTTCTTACCTGGGCACAGCCGGAGGCACTTGTGTTATTTAAAAAAAAAAAACATGTAGATTTTTTTTCATTGTACTGTTATGATTTGTAACAATGTTTGTTGTTAATTTCACCCTACAAATTTTTAGCTGTTTACCTTTGATTTTCTTCATCCAAAAGGAAAATTGAGTGACCGGGTTTGAAAAGAAAGTTTGTGCACATCACATAAAGACAGACGTATTATCACTTAAATCCGGATATTTATGTCTCACGCGACACACATCCATAATTTTCATTATTTGTCGGAAATTGACTAGGCTAGATATAGAAGAAATCGGTTTCCTATTCATCTCTCTTTAAAGGGGAAGTGTCATTAAGATGAACATTTGTTGAAAAGTGAAACATCTGATAAACATTTACAAAGAAAAATATTATTTTATGACATAACAGTACATATTCAATTACGTAGCTATATGTTCATTTTGTGTTTTCCAAACAGACCCGAGCTTACCTAAATTCACCGAAAACTGTGTGCAGTATTAGTTCCGATTACTTGTCAGTTGGAAATACTGATATTGCGATTATTTAAAACCATACGAAGGAATTGTCGAAATGATAATATAAAAAATTTCAAATAATATATTGTATTTGACCATATCTTGTTAAATGTTGTGTTGACCTGAAATAGAATATAAAAAAAAGGGGGGGGGGCATTTTTTCCTCGGGTGAAACTCTTCACAGTTACATGTGCTCATGTGTTTACCTAATATCAGGCAAGGACATTTGGTTTTATGACAATGAAGGGCTTTTTGTATCGGTAAGTGAGATTGAATTAATTAAAATTCAATGTCCACTCACAGATAGCTGGTTATCCTATTTCTATTTTTATCAATTTACACCATTTTCAACAAAAACTGAACGCATGGAATCTACCCCCCCCCCTTAAAAATCACTTGAAGTATTTCTGTACACTTTTAGGATACAAATATATGCCCAATATGCAAATTTGTAACTAACATATCTGTCTCCGCCTTTTCCTGAATCACGTCGTTCGAGATAAAATAAATAACCGACCGGACAAATTCGAACACACTCAAATGCAGCTGGAACTAGATTATTTTATACCACACCTGAATTCCATTATATTTAGAAGTACACTTTCAAGGTACTATCATGAAAAAGCCCAAGATTTATTATGTTAGGATCATGATCATGTTATGTTGTTAAAGTTTTTTTTCTAAACCATTTTACTTTTATCGTGTTATATGTGACCAGTGTGCAGTGCATCAAATAAATAAATAAATAAATAAATAAATAAATAAATAAATAAATAAATAAATAAATAAATAAATAAATAAATAAATAAATAAATAAATAAATATCGAGTCTTGGACAACCAACACAAAAATCTATTTCTTTATATACTGTTTCCTGTATTCGTCAAAATAAGCCATAAAGCTGAAGTGCCCGACTTACCTACATGCTGCCCTGAAAACTTTCAAATAATATCAAATATACTGTCGCTCCATGGGTTCATATTTAGGGGTTATTAAACATTTTCACATTTCAAAAACTGGCCGGCCAAGAGTATCCAGCACGGCTTCTTTATATAGCAAAGTATTGTCAGGATATATATGTATTTTCCTTCATCTACTTGATCAATATTCCCGGAGTGCACTCAAAAATGCAGAAGTTCAATTAGTGTAAGAAACAAGTTTAAGTAAAATGGCAACTAACATGCATAATTCATTTTGAGTGTCGCTAATGATTTGTTGTAGCTCTTGTTCATTTTATTTAAAGCTTGAATGGTTTTGTTCCTATGCTACACTTACCGATCATTTTTATCCCGTAGCAGACTTCATTTTTTTCTCATCTGAAGTAGTCAAACAAACCATATGTGGTTGCTTGTAGAGCCCCTCCTGGGCCCTAAAATGCTGGAACTGCATTTGTTCTGTCATAGAGACAGAGATGCTGGTGGTTGTTTTTTTTATAAGAAACAGAGTACCAGACAGTTTTTAGATGGAAGACAGAAAGAGTCATACGTACCAATGTGAACAATCTATATTTCATATGCAAATGGTTAAAAGGAACTACGGACTTCATCAGATGAAAGCATGGCAATATGTAACTGGTGATTACCGAAGTAGCTTTTACCATTATTATTGACCTTCGCTGTTTACTGCACCAGGATTATATATCATTACAGGCTCTCTGATAGGTCTTATGTGGCTTAAATTATTCATTTACTTGTTTGCTTGCTTTTGTTCAGTTATTAATTTATTCTTTCTGTGGGTAATAGGCATATTCATCCATCTCTCTCTATGTATGTATGTATGTATGTATGTATGTATGTATGTATGTATGTATGTATGTATGTATGTCTCTATCTATCCATCCATTTATCTCTGTCTATCTGTGAATGGAGTATAGAATAGAAGGAGAAACAACTTGATGGTGGATGACATTGTTTACAAGCCGTATTTATGGTATCATGCCACAATTAAAATGTGTTGGCACACAAAATAACATTGTGACTGGGTTCCCAATAAGGCTTGCCTGGTTAGCTGCGCAGACCTTCGCGTGCCTTGCCTTGCGTTGGGGGTCCCCCAGACTGAGGGCGGCACTGTGCTGCCCTCAAAAAGCAAGGCACTCGAAGGTCTAGCTGAGCAGGCAACAATAAGGCACACTATCACACAGTAACAGACTGTTTACAAAACATGGAAATAACACAAACAAACAGAACAAAACAAGAACAGCAACTTCGAGTTGAGATTGAAACAGATGGTTCACAGAAAAGAAGAATCCCACCGATCTGCACATCAAACATGTAGATTTGGAGAATCACAGAATTCAGTGGTTGTTGCAGACAATATTTCTGCTACGATTTAGGTTTTCAGAGGCTCGTTGAATGAAAATCCCAAAATGCAACAAGTGCTAGATGTTGTTTCTCACACACCTATATTTGACAGGAATTGCATAGGAATATCTGAATCGGAGCGCATTTTCCTATCATGCTGTCCGCATTTCATTTGCTATTCAAGAAACTGACCAATAGGAAATGAGTTGCAACAGTGAGGAGATTTGTCCACAACTGAAAAGTATGTGAGAAATGTAATTTCCATCTATGTCAGAGGCCACGATATAGATGAGTTGCCACCCCCTTATACTGGCCAGTCAAGAGAAGGCAATCTTGACAGCCAATGGGATTGATGAAGTACCGGTACTTGTTTTGGTTTAAACATATTTTATTGAAGATCTTACATGAATATGTACAATAAATTTGACCAATAATACTTCAAAAAATAGGGTGAAAAGAGTTACCCTTTACAAAGCCGTCTTGTGTGATACTTAACAAGGCTTTCTTGCAGATATTGGCGTCCCTGGGCAATTGGACACCTGAGGGTTCTGGCTCAACAGGGTTGGGCTTCTCTGGCTTGAAACTGCATGACATGTGTGACAAGCATCTGCATGATAATTCTGTATCATTTGAGTCAATATGTTGCTCAGCATTTTTTCCGAATCAAAAGTATAACCATTTTTCTCAAATTGTACTAACTAAATCTTTCCTGTTGCAGTGGTGATATCCTTGATGAAATATTAACCCCTACCCCCGTCCCCATGTAGGTACCTGTCTCCGCTCTTCAAATTACCCCTTTCCAGTGATTACCTTGTGATATAATAGTAACCCCACTCCCGCTGTCAGCAAGTCTCCCTGTCCTACTCGCCAGTGGTACCTTTACCAATGATTATGTCAACTTACCTCCCCATGCGCCTCACTTTGTAATGAATAGTTTACCGCCACCTGTACCCCCTTTCCCCTTTCCCCTTTCCCCTTTCCCCTTACGACTGGTTACCATACCTCTCCCAACAAATCCACCTTTCCAGATGTTCCCCTTTCCAGAGGTTACCTTACTGATGATTATATTAAGCATCCCTCCCCAATGCATCTCGCTTTTCCTCCATCTAGAGTGCACAACTTGGCGATGAAAGGTTAACCACCCATCGCCCACATTCCTGAGTTATCAATTCTACAGACCAAAATTACAAAAATATACAACCCAACTTTTCCTTTGTCCTATCCCATCTGTGTTGTTTCCCTTTGCATTCGTTGTCAGACCGTGGAAGTATTAACCACCCTACTGCTCCCCAATAAGCTTCCCATTTCCGCCTTCCCCCTGTGTAGTTAAGTGGTTACCTTCAGTCTTCCTGAAAACTTTTTTCGTTTGATGGATATTTAAGCCAGCAAACTTACAAGTTTTGCTGGTCCAAGACTAAGTTTTGCTGGCTTTACTGGCCCATGTAGTCTAGCTTTGTTTGATAATTCAAAATCCTGCTGCAGGTTTGGGCCTGCATTTCAGAATATTTGCTGGCCCTCCCGATTTTTACTTTTTTACTTACCTTGGACCAGTGACTTTTCACCAAGACTGCACCTTACCGATGTTTATATTAGCCCTTTATCTCCAATGCAGCTCGCTTTTCGTCCAATCATAGTGTGCAACTTGCCGATGAAATGTTAACCCCCTCCCCTCCCCCATTGTCCAGTGGAGGGGATTACTCACATAACTTTGCAATACGGGTAGACTCTGCAAGGAAGACCCCCATTTTGGTGGCACTTTTTATTCTATAGGACCCCCCTTTTCAAACCATAGATCCAGAATGCCCTTTGTTTTTATTGCCACTCCCCAATAGCACCATAAATTATAATGCCTCTCAATTACAGCAATCAAACCCTTTTCGTGAGCAAGGGCAAGTCATGTGGAGTCAGGTTCGAAATAACATATCTAATATTTGAAAATTTATGCATTCTGTGTTTGTCAGTCGCGTGAATAACGAATTTGCTACAATTATGCACTGGCAATTATACACTGGCAATTATGCACTGGCAATTGGATCTTATACCGTTTGAAGGTACGTGTACGGTTATGGATCTTTAAGAAGAAAAGAAAACGGAGTACATTATTAAATGTAACATAGCTCCCAGACTGCTCTCCGGTGATTTTTAATAACGACAAAGACGTATTTAACCCGCCTCTCCACATCAATATTTTGTGTTTTAATGGCGTAATGCACGACATCTTGTAAACACTACCCCAGTTATCTGGCTGAGCTTGATTACAACCGGCAAATTTAAATCCATGTAAACGGGGACGTAAGTTATTCTGAACGAATTCAAAATTACATTGTTTCTGCTGACCAGACAGACAGTTTATACAATTTGCTACCGTTGAAACATTTTACCCCCCCCCCCCAAAAAAAATCCAGTAAAACTGTTAGAAATATATATTTAAAGCTGCTGGAAACTTTGTTGTGAATTGCAGTATTCTACCAATTTGCACTGATGAATGGAAGATAACAATTCAGCTTTTACCTGATTCTGTTTGTCATAACAAGCTCCAATCATATACAGAACCCAGCCCTTGACAATCTGAGCACTGTGCATGTAACTCATTAGTCGTGAGAGAGTGTAGTTTTTAATTGTACCTGCTCTGGTGATTTTCATGATTTTCATGCTGTTATACCAAGAGTGTATCAAAGACTTTCTTGGCTATGTCATTGTGATACATCAGTGAAAAAAAGAGCACTGTAGTGACATTATCGCATGTTTGCCGTAAATTGAATACGAGTCAAATGTTCCCCATGAACAGTTATTTTTAAACATGATTCATTATGACTCGATGACTCAATTATTTGAAGATCCAACTGGAGATCCTAACATAATTGACTTAGTGCTGGTTAACAATACATCTATTGTTGATAATTGTTCATTATGTGACTGTTTCAACAGCACGGATCATAGTATCATCAAACTCGCAATTACAGGAGTAAACGCCAAGCCTAGGACTATATTTTTACCTCAGCTGACTTGTCAGTCAGCTAAGGTTTTGTGAGGGTCCGTCGTCCGTCCGTCGGTCCGTCCGTCCGTCGTCCACAATTCACATTTTCGACTTCTTCTCAAAAACCGTCAGCCAGATCCACTTCAAACTTGGTGGCAATGTACCTTGGGTCGGTTTCTACCAATTTTGTTCAAATGTTCATGCTCCAGTGATTTTTGGATTTTTAATGATTTTTTTTTTTTTTTTTTTTTTGGACAAATCTTAAAAAATCTTCTCCGAAACTGCTCAGCCAATTGCTTTGATATCACACAGGAAGACACCTAGGGACTCCTTGCTGTTAATTTGTTCACCAGATGGCACTGCAGTTTTCTAATTTTTTTATGAATTTTTGTGTGTTATAGCTATTTTCGACTTCTTCTCCAGAACTGTCACTCAGATTAAGCTTACAGGTGGCGGATATGTTTCTTGTAGAAGGGTCAAACAAAGTTTTTCACTATGTGCGAATGCTGCAGATTCCTGATTTTTAACGATTTTTTCAATTCTGGTACTTGTCGGTCAATGCAGCTTTCCTATTGATTACTATGGAAGTCAATGGGCATTCTAATGCTAATTCACATTTTCGACTTCTCCAAAACCGTCATCCAGATTAACTTCAAACTTGGTGGCAATGTACCTTGGGTCGGTTTCTACCAATTTTGTTCAAATGTTCATGCTCCAGTGATTTTTGGATTTTTAATGATTTTTTTTTTTTTTTTTTTTTTTTTTTGGACAAATCTTAAAAAATCTTCTCCGAAACTGCTCAGCCAATTGCTTTGATATCACACAGGAAGACACCTAGGGACTCCTTGCTGTTAATTTGTTCACCAGATGGCACTGCAGTTTTCTAATTTTTTTATGAATTTTTGTGTGTTATAGCTATTTTCGACTTCTTCTCCAGAACTGTCACTCAGATTAAGCTTACAGGTGGCGGATATGTTCTTTATGGAAGGGCCAAACAAAGTTGTTCACTATGTGCGAAAGCTGCGGATTCCTGATTTTTAATGATTTTTTCAATTCGGTTCCTTTGGGGTAAATGCACCTTTCCTATTGATTACCATGTAAGTCAATGGGCATTCTAATGCTAATTTACGTTTCGACATCTCCAAAACCGTCATCCAGATTTACTTCAAACTTGGTGTAATTTGGGTGGGTGTCTACCAGGTTTGTTCCAATGGTCATGTTCCAATGAATTTTGGATTTTTTTATGATTTCTTTTCCAAAATCTCTACAAAAGTTTTAATAGGAAAGTTTAACATGGGAATTTCTTGTAATGGTCATAACTTTCATAATATTGACCAGATTTACTTCAAAGTTGGTGGGGATGTGCCTTGGGTGGATCTCTACAAAGTGTGTTCAAATGGTCACGCTCGATTGATTTTTGGATATTTTATGAATTTTTTTGTTCTTTTTGAGGCAAACCTTCAAAATTCTTCTCCTCTGAAACCGCTCACCCAATTGCTTTGATATCGTACATAGACACTCCCGGGGACACCTAGTTCCCAAATTATTCACCAGGTGGTGCTGCAATTTTTTAATGAATTTTTTTGTATGGTTTTGCTATTTTTCACTTGTTCTCAGAACCGTCCCTCAGATTAGGCTGAAATGTGATGGATATGTTGTTGTGAAAGGGTCAAACAGTTGTTTAATAGGTGGCACTGCTTTGGAGTCCTGATTTTTAAGGATTTTCAATTCGGGTACTTATCGTTCAATGCAGCTTTCCTATTGATTACTATGTAAGTCAATGGGCATTCTAATGCTAATTCACAGGACAACTGACACGAAATTTACTGTTTACTTGGTAACTTGAGATCTGTTTTGAGTTAGCTACACATGTTAATTATTCTGTATGAAGGTCATGCTGAGACAGTACATGAATGACCTTGACCTCGTTTGATGGGTCACAGTGCAACATACATGGATTTTACTCTTCATTGTAACTTGAGAACTACTTGAACTTTGATGTTGCACATGTAAGTGTTCTTCTATGAAGGTCAGACTTACTCAGAACATGGTGTCCTTGATCCTTTCCCAAGTTCATAGAGCTGCAAGTGAGATAAATGTCAAGATCAGCTGAGGCACGGGCTGTTCACACAGCCCTCTTGTTGTACTCGAAAGGGGACAACATTGGTATGGATAATGAAGTAAAAAAAAAAAAGATTAAGAGGAGGAAAGATGCTTTCTTGAAATACAAAGATAGTCACTTGCACATGGACAAGGAATACTTTGATCAGTGTGCACATGAGGAGAAACGTATACCAGAGGTGGCAAAATGCGAATATGAAGCTTTCTTGGTTGATAAGCTAGCTGAAAACCCTAAGGCATTCGATAGTGTACCTCACGAACGCCTTCCAGACAAATTATGTGCTTATGGCATAAGAGGAGAATTGCTAGATTGGATTCGATAGTTTGTTTTTTCAATTCGAAGACAACGTGTTTTATTCCATAATGGTGTCTCTCAATGGGTTTATGTATGATCTGGATTGCCTCAAGGATCGATTTTGGGTCCTGTTCTCTGTTTGATCTTCGTAAATGATGTTCCCAATTAAATTACTAATACAGCAAAGCTTTTTGCTGATGATACCGAGCTCTACTCAGCCATAAATAAATACCAGGATTGTGTAAAAGTTCAAGATGATTTATAGACTCTTTCTGCTGGTCAAGAGTATGGCTGGTTTACTTTAACGCTAGAAAATGTGTTATCATGCACATTGAGTCCAGCATTCAGCATTTGTGCACCTTAAATGGTGAATATTTACAAGAAGTGAAACACTACACGGATCTAGTCGTAACAATGCACAATAGCTTTAAACCAGCCACACACATAGCCAATATAACTAAAAAATCAATTAAAAAGTTAGGTATCATTATCAGAGAGTGTCATTACCATATCCAAACCGTAGTCCTAATGAAACAAATTCAAGTCAATTCCGACGAATGGCAATGTTCCTTGGTATGTTTAGCTCGATCACATAAATTTAAAGTTCGTCTGTATCCAAAAGCGTCCAAAACGCACATCCAAAGGTTCATAGGGTCAAAAAAGCCATGTCTAGTTTAACATGACAAGAATATAAAAAATCTATTTAAAAATATAGGCCTGGTCATGATTCGCATGACAATTAAACGGTGTTTTTCAAACTTAAGTAAGGCTACAATAACAATACTATACAAAGCAATAATCAGGCTGGGATTGGAACATGCTGGTCCAGTCTGGAATCCACATTATGTTACAGATATGGACAAATTACAAAATGTTCAGAAAAGATGCCTCAGGCTGGCAAAGGGAAAGTTAATCTTGAGTCTTTAAAATGTAGACGTGACAAGCAGGATTTTATTAAAGTGTATAAGATAACATCTGGTACAAATAAGGGTCATTTAGAACCTTGGTGGTAAACGTATATTTGCCTTGTGACTCATTTACTGTTAGTGACACTTCCATGAATACTCTGATATTTTCAATAATATAAGCGCCAGATGTGAGGCAATTAACGTGTCTAATATTTTGACTGGGGGCGACTTCAACACGGACGGCCCGTGTCACGTCCTGAATCAGTGCACACAAGACGTTTTAGGTCTTCCATTGATAATGAAATAGTCATGTGGGGTTTACTTTTCAGTGACAGTAATGTTGACTATACCTTTGAGAGCAAGGCCAATATGGCCTGGTCAACAATTGACCACTTTCTTTTATCTGAAAATTTGTTCGATATAGCGTCTGAGTATTTCGTTAGCCCCGGGGGGTGAATCTGTCTTACCATTCTCCAGTGACATTACGGTTAGATATAAGGCATAATTTGGCAAAGACTAATAGAAAGGTTGAGGCCAAAGCAAATATTAGCATACCATAATAGCAACAAACCACTGAAAATGGTATTTTGAGGTATAAACAAGTTTTCATTGCAGACCTGACAGATATTACAGTCCCATGGGCTGCTGTGCATTGCAGGGATTTGCATGTACAAAGCACAGCGCTCAAACTGAGTGTGTTCATGACAGTATTGTATCAGCTTGTCTTGTTGCAAGTACTCTTACTATTCCCTACTCAACTGATAAAAGAAAAAGGCTATACCAGGCTACCAGATTTCACAGTTTAACACCCGATCTCTGATACCAGACAGATTTTTTTTTCTGTCATTGGACCCACAGTAGTGAGCTGCTATGATGTAGCCTTTCTTTTGTTGTACTGGGTAATGAAATAGTGACTGGTCATTGTAGTGAACTACCTTTGTGTCTGGGCTGCATCACTTGTTTTGTTTGCCTCAAGTACATGACCTATTGCCATGTCAGGAAAAGCTAAGAAAAAAGTCAACGTTTAAATTTAAAGTCTTCTGCTAACTCTGATCAAGAAACAACTTCTGAATCTGAATCTGGTCAACCGATGGCCTTTATCACTGAAGTCAGTTTGCGTTGGTGCTGATAGAAGCCTTAAAAGATCCAGACGTTCTTACCTGATTTTTAAAAAGCTACAGAACCGAATACAGATGACCTATCAAACAAGATGTCAGCACAAATAGGCACCCATTTCAAGGTACAGAAAGATGAGTGAGCAGAGAAAAATACCACAATAACCCAGCTACAGAGGGAAGTCAACGATCTTATTGAAAGATATGGCGATTTTGTACGCTTGCTGCAATAATATGCATAATGTGGGCAAACCGAAATAATTGGAGGAAATCCTACTGATATTGTGTTGAACTTGGCTTAAGAAAATTTTGAAGTTGACATGAATATTTTTGAAATTGATCGAGCTCATCGAGCTGGTCCTACCACTTCAGGAAAAGTTCACCCAGTGTTGGTCAAATTCACGTCATATCGTATAGGCGGAAGTATACCAAGAATTCACCCATGCTCAAACTCAAGTCAAGTACATGGGTTATCTAATTCTTGACCTAGGTGACCTTAAAATTGAGTCACGTCATTCGCCCTCAAACTTGAATTCACCTTTCAAAAGGGAGATCAGCTGTCAAAGGATCCCAGCTTGTCTGTTTCTTCTCATATTCCTTGCAATGTTTTTCAAGTGGGTTGACCCTGGTGACCCCGAAGTCAGGTCAAGGCCACTGTCCCTCAAACCTGAGCTAGACCCTTACAAATGTGATAAACTGTGAAAGTCTTATGATCTTATTTTATCCAGTTCTTTAGATCTCATGTACAAGACACTTATTAAAGAGAAAAACATTGCCTCTGTTGACCTTCCAATTACATCAAGTTTACTGTCCTTCAAACTTGACAAAGACCCTTTCAAGGATTATTAGCTGTAAATGTTTCATGATCGTAGCAATTCTGGGTCTCCTGATATTGCGTGCAAGAAATTCATAGACAATTGCCTTTGATGCCCTTCAAAATACCGTATTTCGTGTTATTCTTATCTTCGTGGAATAGTGATCCTCCATCAAACCAGGAGAGCTCATCGGCGTCTCCTTTTCTACATTCAATGAAGCAATTCTTACATAAGATACTTTGCTTCGTACCACAAGTGAAGGGTAAAATAGCTATGATGCGACATACCACAATAATTAATTACCTGAAAAGTGATGGAATATTATATAGGCCAAGGTCTACAAAATGATTGTCAACGCTAACTAATAGTATACACTGTGAAATGCAAAACATTTGAAAAGTATAAGTTTAAGAATTAAGCTGATATTGTCCCATGATATTTACCCCCCCCCCCCCCAAACAATATCAAAGTTTATAAACGGGGGTTAGGGAAAAAGGAAAGGGGGAGGACAAGAAGACTGCCTTGTAACAATTAAATCTAATAAAAGGAACTAGTTTCGTCACATTATCGTATGTGTAGTCCTATGTACACAAATTCAACGTTACTGCATCAGGCAAGATTCAAATTTCTTATATCTGGCTGTACTGGTGATTACTATGGCACTAGTCAGGTATGTCTCCCGGTGGAAGCCGGGGGACATATTGTTTTAGTGCCCGTTTCTTCCGCTTCTTCTTGTTGTTGTTGTTGTTGTTGTTGTTGTTGTTGTTGTTCAGGTTCCTCAACACTTGGTTTCCGTGCGATAAGTCTTGAAGGACTTGACAGAATTTGATGAAACTTGGTAGGATTATGTATCTAGGCAAGACCTAGCTTGGGATTGTATTTGAGTGACCTTGACCTAATTTTCAAGGTCACAGGGTCACTTATGTGAATTGGTTTCCGTTCGATAAGTCTTGAAGAACTTGATGCAATTTGATGAAACTTGGTAGGATTATGTATCTAGCTAAGGCCTAGCGTGGGATTGCATTTTGATGACCTTGAACGAATTCTCAAGGTCACAGGGTCACTTATGTGAAATTGGTTTCCATGCGATAAGTCTTGAAGAACTTGATGGAATTTGATGAAACTTGGTAGGATTATGTATCTAGGCAAGACCTAGGTTGGAATTGTATTTGAGTGACCTTGAGCGAATTCTCAAGGTCACAGGGTCACTTATGTGAAATTGGTTTCCGTGCGATAAGTCTTGAAGAACTTGATGAAATTTGATGAAACTTGGTAGTGTTATGTATCTAGGCAAGACCAAGGTTGGAGTTGTCTTTAGGTGACCATGACCTATTTTTCAAGGTCACAGGGTCACTTATGTGAAATTGGTTTCCGTTCGATAAGTCATGAAGAACAGGATGGAATTTGATGAAACTTGGTAGGATTATGTATCTTGGCAAGACCTAAGTTTGAATTGTATTTGGACGACCTTGAGCAAATTCTTAAGGTCACAGGGTCACTTATGTGAAATTGGTTTCCGTGCGAGAAGTCATGAAGAACTTGATGGAATTTGATGAAACTTGGTAGGATTATGTATCTAGGCAAGACCTAGGTTGGGAACGTATATGGATGACCTTGAGCAAATTTTCAAGGTCACAGGGTCACTTATGTAAAATTGGTTTCCGTTCGATAAGTCATGAAGAACAAGATGGAATTTGATGAAACTTGGTAGGATTATGTATCTTGGCAAGACCTAGGTTGGGATTGTATTTTGATGACATTGAGCGAATTCTCAAGGTCACAGGGTCACTTATGTGAAATTGGTTTCTGTGCGATAAGTCTTGAAGAACATGATGGAATTTGATGAAACTTGGTAGGATTATGTATCAAGGGAAGACCAAGGTTGGGATTGTATTTGGATGACCTATACCTAATTTTCAAGGTCACAGGGTCATTTATGTGAAATTGGTTTCTCTGCAATAAGTTTTGAAGAACTTGATGAAAATTGCTAGAGTAATGTATCTAGGTGATAGCTAAAATAGGGTTGTAATTTTCAAGCAAACTTGCTCATTTGTAATTTGTTGTCACCTGTAGCTTATTCAGAGACGTAAGTGTTTCACCGGGAGACATTTGATTTTCTGTTGGAAAATCAGTATGTTCTAGTTAATATATGTATGCATGCTTTTGACTACAAAATTATGGTTCACATGGCATACCATATTGACAACATCACATCAAGAAAAGTAAAAAATAAGGCCCTATGTGGATTTCCCTGGCGATCAGGACCAAGTCAAGCGAATGACTAAGAATGAAGAGAAAACTGTCCTAATTAAAGTTTTCGGGAAGAATAAAAAAGTGATGAAAATATGCATGGAATTAAAAGTGGTTAACAGAATTTTCCGCAGAATATATACTGCGACATATCATACCCATATTATACATCATCTATTTAACAGCTCCTACATTTTTACGTTTCTGGCAAAGTATGTAAGAGGCACACAACCTCCAATAAAATCCTTCCAGGTTCACGTGGTAAAGCTTCGTAGTTAGAATTAGACAAACATTTACCTTTTTACATTAATAAACAACTGGAATAAAATATTTCATTTGTGCATGTATTGTCAGCACTCTTCTTTCAAAAACGTTGTCTGTAAATCGAACTGTTTCCTTTACTTTGTATTATATTACTTATCCAGACATCTAATTTTTTTAATAGAATGGAAATAGTTTGATACAAATAGTAAATGCAATTTTCTTACATTATATGTTAATCATGTATAATGTAAAGGTCTTAATGCTTTCCCTATGAGTGGGATATGTCGAGGCTTAGTGCGGGACACATGCAATAGAGTAGTTGCAAAATTGACGGTTTACAATCTTATCTGTACGGAGGTGGCTAGTACTTTAGAAATGGGTTCTTGCATTTGGCTTACAGCTTAACGCTCTTACCCTCTCTAACTGCTGTGATTAAATTAACACCGTCAAAGTGATAGCAATTAATGCTGGTGTAAATATCTTGGACGCACCATGGATTTAACCCTATTTAATACGTCGCTGCCCCCATTGTAATAGGGTAGTTATTCCAAATAAATCGTCATCATTATTATTATTATCATTATCATTATTTACCATCATGTAGTTCCTTGCATGCAAACTTGTACAAAGAGATGCCAAAGATTTATATAAAAATAACTTGACTATGGTTAGAAAATATGTGTATCTGAAATGCAAGACAAGGAATGCAAAGATATATTACCTCAACTAATATCTGTTTTTTATTTCAATTGTTCTGACAGATTGGAAATTTTTTTTTGCCCATAACATTTCATCAATCCTACCTGAGCTCAGATAAAAACCCTGAATGGTAGCATGTCTGTACACACTTTAGACACACATCAGCTCTATGTCTACTGTATCTGAAGAAAAAATGTATATTTTAATTCATGCCAAAGAAATAAAAAGTACCCAAGTAAATAAAGCGTTATTTAAACTATTTGCTTAACCTGATCGGCCAATTATTGTAGAAGAAATCTTGCCTGGTTTAATATCTTTACTATCAAATTCCGAGGCCCTTCTACATGGAACAGAATTAATACTAATATCCGGGATAAACAGTCTCTACACTCATTTTAAACCTATTACAAAGATCATCTTTCGCATTTGTTACCATGCAATTAATCTTCTGATGGTACTGAAAGAAATTATGTTGTATCATACAAATTCATATCAATGTGTAAAGATCTTTGTGTAGTCTTTTGCTGTGAGTAGTTAAAAGCCCTGATGGGTTTTTTCCCTCTTGTACTTTGCATGGCATGTTCATTCATTCCCCTGTTACACAATTATGTCAAATTTACATTTGTGAAATGCGTTTATATACCTGTCATTTGTTATGGCAAATTAATTTGAATTGAAAATTGAATAATTCAAGTTTTACCTGATTCTGTTTGTCAATTAAGAGCCGATCATACACAGGACCTTTATGACCTCAGCATCGGATCATGATCGTGTAACTCATTAGTCATACACAAGGGGCCTAAGTCACACAGATTTGACTGCCTCACAAGCTCCCGTGTCGAGGGAAGTTGTTTTCAAATGTCGTTTCATCTGCCATCCATTGAACTGTCATTACACACAAATTCCCGGACAAGTTCTTTGAGATGACATGGACAATAGAACATGCAGATGGCAGATATTTTACACCAGAGAATGTAAGGTTAAATCAACCAATATATTGCACCCATGCATCCTTTTATCAGGTTACAAACATTAACATGTTCATTTCAAACACAAATTGGAACATTTCGTATATGTGTGAGACTTAAATATTTCCAATAATTTAAACTTATAAGATTTACATATTAATTTGATTTTAAAAATATTACTTCAGTATCACAGATGTTTGCCATAAATGTAAAAAGGAGGATTAGACTATCATCAGAAGGTGCACCATATAATCAACCAATCCTTTGTGTACTTCTGACAACCAGACTAATTGATTTCTTGCTAATCGATCAAATGGCTACTAAATAACTAACATATTGTTTCAATCAACCCATGTCAGTTCAATCAGATAATATTGGTTGATGTTTAACGAATTTGTTTTAGTGAGAGTGTATGAAGTACTGTGCAAGAGCTTCTTTATGCTATGTTCTGTTAAGCTACAACAGTATATATGTAAATGTTTTCTATCAGCATTGCGATCCCCATTGCAAAGGATGTTTCTATTACTGTTAGCAAATAAAACGCTCCAGTGTTAGTCTTAAAATAGGTAAATGCATCATTTTCAATGAATTTTAAAAACAAATTTTCACCGTAATAAATCATTAATAGAAATAAACTGGAATGAAATACTGGTGCTACCCGTCCTTGCCATTTTAGCGGCCTAGCAGAAACCTAGTTATTGATTGTTGGGTTTAATGAAAATTTACATGTTCAAGTTCCAGTAATTTTTTGTGATTGGAATAAGAATAAGAGCAGCTCTGGGAAGCTATTCAACTGACGACGTGTATATTTGATTATTCGGTGTTGCTTTATGGCTTGAATGTCCTTTATGCAATGCATGATACTTATTATATGTAAGAGTAGCATCCGGTGCGTTCCAAGCCTGCCTGTAATAGTGTTGAAGTTATTCCAGATTTAAGGCTTGAGATAATCCTAATATGCATTTGTGGATTTGTGCCATAAGCATATCTAATGGCACAAAAACAAAAGATGTATCGTTTAGGATAATCTTAGGACACTTTAAAATTTTAATGTTGAATATCCTCAACACATGTATTGAACGTTGACATTTCAATCCAACTTCAATACAAAACACGCTTGTGCTCTTGTGACATGCAATGGAACGAAAATGAAAAGCTGTAAAATTATAACTTTTGCTAATTTGGCACACTTGAAAAATTTAAATAATGAATATGTTAACAAGTATTATAACAAGATCTGTAAATCAAACTGCAATGTATATATTTTTGATATAGGCGTATTAAATCAAATAAAATGAAAGGTCAATGATCATATTTATGTCAGTTAAGCACATTTCGAAACTATGTGTGTTCGACAGTTTTCAAAATATACTTAAAGATGAATGGACTATTCTTATTTTTATTTCAACGATTTGTTAATTATGTTCATTATGACACACAGGCCTTCTTATCAGGCAAATCTTGTTTTCCTTCTTTCCTTTTTACTTTGTTTATATTATCTATTTTGATGCAACAAAAGTCAGAAGTAGCCTTTCTATTTTGAATGCGATGGTCTCATGGTACATGCACTGCTCCAGTATTGCATTTCGGCATAACAAGTATCCGAATATCGTTCAAAGTTTTAGCTCTACAATGCAAAAAAAAATTGCTCAGTCCCCTGTGGACTGACTTATCCGTGCATTTATAATTTTTCACATACGCCAGTTCTTGGTTCACCAATAGTTGCATATTGGCGTTTTGTATATTTTCCTTTTGCCCATCGATGAATTATTGAGTGAACAGTATCAAATTTAATCAAGCAAGAAAACATTATTCTAGCATGAGAAACTGTTCATGTTTTTATATCAAAGATTAAAACACGCACAAAACTCTCGAATGAATGTTTCAAGATCACAAAAATTCAACGCCAGGTCTCACGTGCAAATTACATTGTAATAACCATTCTGCATGATCAATATTGTACACAACCTGAACAAACACTGCTATAATATATATATATATATATATATATATATATATATATATATATATATATATATATATATATATATATATATATATATATATATATATATATATATGTAAAGTTTTAGGAACACACATAAGAAAAAATTAGGTCAAAATATATACGGAAACATTGTGTGTAAACCACGTATGTTTAAGTTAAAAGCAGAATAAAGAAAAGAGGGATAAACGCAAAAAAAGTCCTTAATTCAGGTAACAAGCGTAATAACCACATCTGATGTACACGTTTTTGAAAATTTCCTTTGGTTAGCTCGGTAAGTTTTGCTTTGGTTTGTTTTGATTTGTTTTGGCTTGGCTTGGCTTGGCTTGGCTTGGCTTGGCTTGGCTTGGATTGGATTGGTTTGGCTCGCCTTGGCATGGCATGGCATGGCATGGCATGGCATGGCATGGCTTGGCTTGGCATGGCTTGACTTTTTAGCCTTTTTGTTTTTTAAGAGGGTCTCATAGTGGCTTAATAAATTACTTACACTAGCTAGTCTTCAATGTGCATGATGATACTATATTATATTTGCCTAAATGTTTTAATTACCTGAATCATCACAATGAAACAAAATTGGAATATATCAATGGAATCATCATCATTCCACATAGAACAGGTCTAGTCAAACTTTGATGCACTGTTCCCATGACCTCAGCTTATTGGAAAATTAAAATTAGGGCTAGGTTCCCCACTGTGAAGAGGGGTATTAAAGAAGGTTTCGAAACTACCCTCACCAGACTTTTACAGCTGGCTTTTTGTGGTCCTGAAAATACAAAACGGGTGGAGGCCAGCATTATATCTCTCCAGACTTAACACCTTTTTATACAAGGAGAAGCTCAACGTGGAGACCCCAGCTTCCATAGTGGCCACGGTTCATCCTGGAGACTGCATGAATTTGGGGAACCTGAACGACTCCACGTATTAATAGCCAACTCCAATCAAAAATATCTGTGGTTCACAGTCATTCAGCCAAGCTCCAGCTTTGCTGGTATTCACCAAAATAGGTGTGGTAGTGGATTATGTTCACTGCTGAGGTGTACACATCCACGTATATCTGTATGACTGGTTGATTTGCTCCATCTCATGCAATGAGTTACACACATGTGTTGTTTCACGGGTGGGGCTCAAATGGGCTCCATGACTGTATCCAGAGTCCAGCCTCATCTATACAGATCCTGCCCCGTCAACAGGCTGGAACAAGAGGTGATTTGCCTGGCATTAGAAAAGTTCCAGCAGGACCTGCTGAATTGACATCCTGGTCTGCTCAGACAACCCGACAGCAATCACCTATGGGAATGAATGAGGGGGGACCAAGTCAGGACATCTGCTGTACTTGAGCAAGATTGCATCGCACACATGTAGCAGGAGTCCTCGATGAGAAGGCCAATCTATTGCCATGCCAGTGCCAAGCAGTCAGCACAGAATGGTCACTGCACCCACAGGCAGGGAGGTTTCTTTATCATAACTGCTTAATCGTGGGTAAGACTCGTGCAAGTGATCCCCCCAAATACCATCTTTATGGCTTTTTTCATCATGGCCTTGCATTCAACAGCCTCCTGGCAGAGCAGTTTCTCCAGTTAGGGTGTTCAAATTCTACTTAAAGTGAAGAGATCCCATCAGGAATCGTATACTCCCATTATTCCTACCTTTAAAGAAAAAGGCTTTGGTTTTGCTGCATGCACCATGAATCTCAACACTGTCTCTACCTGGGTTAACAAGGCTTCCAAATTGGCCTATGACATGACAGACAAAATGGCCAAGCTCCAACAGCTGCACCAGATCTAAGCTCAGGGGGTAAGAACCATCCCTTTTTTTCCTGGGATGCCCTTAAGCAGGTCCGTTTAGCAAAATAATATCAGCAAGCAGGTGAAGTCTCACAATTTGTTCTTTGACTTCTTATTTCAGTGATCTGTCCTATATGCACAGTCAACTTCTCGTCCTGAAAATTGTTCTTTCTCCATCAATGTATAAGCCATGATCTAGTCCAGGATTATCTCGCTACAATACCTCTGGCAAGTGGCTACTGTGTTACCATGATATTTATGCCTTAAGGGTATCTGTTCTTTAAATGAAGCATTTGTGTGGTATATTTCCTCTGTCCTTGAGAATGAATGGTTTCTTTCCTCCACTCAGTTGGTTTATCTACCAATGTAGTATATAGCGTTTGGATTATGACACAAATCTGAGAAATTTATATTAATTTTAATATTTTCTTGGTAACACTTAGATATTCACTACACAGAAGCCTACACAGCTGACCCCACATCAAATCATACTGAGATTAGTCTGTCATGATAAACTAATGTGATTGGTCAATACTGGAGGCCTGGTAATGGTGCCAAACGTAACCACTAGAGGGCAACATGGGCCTTCAGACCAGGAATATACAAAATGTCTCTGATGGAATAGACGTTTGGAGTGGATACGATCTCAGGTACCTCATACCAAATGTAGTTTATGAGTACCTATTATTAACAAATACAGAAATGATAAATTTCAGATATTAAAATATAGATCCATTACATCAGTCTGCTTGCCATCATGATTTCAAACAGGTTCAGATATTCTGTAAAGTTACGTGGTCATGTTCTCCTGACTTCATTGTGAACTTGTGAGTGAAAAATATTGGGGCGAAGTTGAGGAAATTCATTCTATAGCACCAAATAAATTGATGTCTCAGGCGCATAAGGTCAAATGTCAAGGTCATTTTGGCCATCTAGAGATTTTCAAGTAGCTAAAACTCAATCAATTATCATTAAATTTCTATCATGCCAGGATGAAAAAGTAGGGCCCGTAGTATTAGGGCTCTACAAGTCAAAGGTAAATGTCGTTTGGCCATCTGAGGGTTTTCTTCTAGCAATAACTCAAAGGCAGTTCATCCGATTTTACTCATGTTGGGCTGCCTTGTAGCCATGCACATTATTGTACAGTACATTTGACCTGAACATCCAGGGCTATAAAGAACACCAACATGGATGTGGAGACTGGGGAGCCTGTTCCCAGTGATCACTTATTAGCAGAAATATCAGGGTTTTTTTGTTTTGTGTCTTGCTTTGTTTTTGTTTTGGGGTATGTTTTAGCATATATGTATATATATATATATATATATATATATATATATATATATATATATATATATATATATATATATATATATATATATATATATATATATTTGTATTTGTGTTTTTTTGCCCAGAATCACTTCCTGGTAGTCAATACCCTATTCCGCAGTCCGAACTCTTTAATCTCCATAAGCTAATATATATGTATGTATATATATATATATATATATATATATATATATATATATATATATATATATATATATATATATATATATATATATATATATATATATATATATATATATATATATATATTGGTTAGGGACAGGGTTTTTTTTATTTTTTGCTTTGGAAACACATTAAATGTTGGGTTGATTGACATCTATCTGTCTTGTTCTTCCATTCGTTTATCGTTTTGATTTATTTATACTTGTCCCTGTACATAATACCCTCCTGTATCATCATCATGAAATAAAGTTATAAATGATGCCATCTAACACACCATATCTCCACATATATACATACCTACATGCATACATACATACATACATACATACATACATACATACATACATACACACACACAGAAACATACATACATTCATACATGTACACAACACCCAGTTAGATGATTCATTAAAAGCATGATTGTGAAGCAGTAGAAATGAGCTCAGTTGCCAATTGTTTTATACTCAAACTCCTCAAAACTGCTGCACGTCAAACTTAAGCAATTAAATTGCCTTTGTGTGCTAGGTGAGATTTCCAGGTTCACATTAATCCCGGGACAAGAAGTGCACCTGTGGGCCTGGTTTGAAGGGTCCCAGCAGGAATAAGCTGCGACTTGATACACAAACCCCAGAAAGAACTTCAGGCAAAAAAACGGAGCTGCCAATGCGTGAACTTGAAGATATGACTAACGGATTGCAAACTCATGATTTGTTTCGGAACTATGTCATTCTTATAAATATGTAATGTATCTGCCCGAAGAATTGGTTAGTTGTATTCCTATTAAAAGCTGCTGCAATACCTGGAAATTTCCAAACTTGGCATGGTGATTAATTGGATCAGTTTGACTTTGTGTCATAAAAAGGTCATACAAAAGATTCAGAAAAGATCGTGATGACATTCCCTATCCTTAACTGTCGGAATGGTAAAAATCAAGATGCCTACCAATATCAATTCCCTGTGCATAATTAGAATGCAATCTACAGATTGATATGGAATATAGCATTTTGAACTATAGCTAGCTTCTTGCGTAATTAATTCAGGTGGGTCCTCTCTAAAGGGCCCTGCAGGAAGGAGAACCAGGTCAGAATATTCACATTAATTTGCATCGTATTTTCACTTCAAATTTCTCATGGTAAATTTGTGTGTTTAGTTAAAATATTAATTGAAGCTTTAGAGTTCATAGAAAAAAATTTAAATTAGTTTGTGCGTTATGCAAACCCATCCTTCTCTACTCATCTGTGCCTGTTATGATATTGAAATGTCGTGTTGTTTAAAAATACTGAAAACGCAATATTATTCTTGGGCAAGTTACCATCTCTGATTGTTGCATTCCATACGCAAAAGGTCAGACTTTCCGCGCTAGGGGAGTCGCATGACGTCAGAAGTGACAATTGTGTCTCAAATCGTATTCAGGCAACAGCAGCGGAGGAAGGGGCAGAAGAGACTGCTGTGGCATTGAATGTGAAAAGGCAATGCATGGCTTTTTTATGTCGACGGCCTTCTCCTCAATATACCACCTTCCTGTCCGTGATGCTGCTTGTCCTGAACACCACAAAAATCAAGCGAAGGCAGAAGCTGCACAGCCATAGACTGTGAAATACCAGAATAGAAAACCAACGACACACAGAGTTGTATGGCTACATCTCTTTATTGGACTAGGAGATAATGCATGTGGCACTCCATTCCATCATTCCATAAAGCTACAATCCAGATTTCAAAGCTGAAACGACTATATTGTCGTAATTCACTTAACAACATGATATAATAAGCTTATCATTCAGATACCCATTAATATAAATGTAACATTCAAGAGATGTGGTTACTAAAATTGACCAAATACTTCGATTTAACATTTTAATGCGTTCTCTTTTCAATTATAAAATACATATTCAAAATGACCGTGTACAAACAGTCGAGATTCAGAAATTCAGACAGTGAATAAATATGCACAGATGCGGATATCTGTATGTGTGTAACAAATTACACTCAAAAACTTGTGACAAATGCCTGCCAGGCTTGTCACAAATACCCGTCAAACCTGTTGTACATATACCCGTCTAGGTTCCTGGGTGTACACATGCAGGTGAAATACGGCAATCAGAAACTCGATTTAGCTTTGCCACGAATTCCATTACAATACTTTTCAACATTAATTTGTTAATTAGTGAACGTGGACTTCCATTATCACAAGAAGTCATGCACCCATGCATGGGAAATAGACACATGCAGTGTTTTGGTTTGCATGACATTTCACCAATATCTGCACTCGATAGATCTTTATGTACTGTTTAAACCCACAGCTGGCCAAAAATAGCGAGATCTGAGTGCAGGGCCGTAGCCAGCCTTCTAAAATAGAGGAGGCAAACGGTACTGATGAGGGTGGGTTTGGAAGGGGGGGGGGGCGTGCCCCCCTCCCAAGATTAAAAACTTTTGAAAAATGGCACATAAAATGGCATAATTTAGTGGGTTTTGAAGGGAAAAAAAAAAAAGAGTTTACACACTTATAAATTCTCAAAATTTTACTTCAATGTGAGTATTTTTGATCTTTTTATGTGAATTGAATTTGGTCCTACAACTAGTAGGGCAAAGATACAAGTAATCATTGAAAAAAGTACACCTCCTGTGATGCTCTTATCTTCTATCATTATGAGTGACTCGAAGTCTTAGTTACAATAGGGTCCCTTTGTTTTTGTCGTGTATAATAACTTAAACTTAACAAGTCCTGTTGAGGCTAAATAAACTATTTCTATGCTAACTCCTAACATCATCAGCCAAAATTCAGAGGAGGCCAGCGCCTCCTCTGCCTCAGCCTAACTACGGCACTGGAGTGAGCTCAGGCATATCGACTGGGACATTTAAATGATCACAGCTCCAACCAAATTTGAATGTTGAACTTGGATTTCTGGAGAACCAAGTCAGTCCAAAATCCATTTTTGGCAAGGGGCTCTATAAACATTTAAAGAACAAATATGAACTCACAAAAAGAAATGTGGTGTCCAGTCTTTGCTTCTTTGCAGGAAAATAATAGTTGTCCTGTGTATTCAAACAGTCAGCTGCAGTTTGAGTGGCGAGTCAGGGGTCATGTTTACAGTGCCAAGGCCATAATTACACAAACACACATGGACTCTAGCACACATGCACCCCCTGATGCTAAACTGTCCAGTACTCTCTTGTGTTGGAGGTGCATGTTGGTATTTTTTTAAACCTGTTTCTAACCTTGATATCTATAAATGTATCAATTATCAGATATTTATCACATCTTTTGTGATAATGGAAGTTCATTTTGATGCATATTGAGGAACATTTACATGTACAAACATATTGTTCTTTGTTTCAGGAAGTGAATATTTTTGTGGTTTTCCTACCTCTAGCACCAGAGAGTTACCAAATAGTTTGGCACTAGGGGGCCCATGTGTGACTTAGCGGGAAAGTGTAATATACACAGCATGGTTGCTTCCTAGCAGTATATGGTAACATCAGTATGGTAATGTTTAGCTGAAGATTGATACTTCCAAATTGGACCCCATTGTTTTAATACCATCTATCATCCATGTACGCTGTTTATCGTCAGTTGGGTAGACATTCCTCACTTGTTTTAGGACACAATATGTTATCACTACTGTCGCTGATCCTACTTGTACAATGGATTCATTATCTAGCTGCTGTCCTTGTATAAAGGTCCCCAATAAGTCTTTCCTTGCCAAGTATGTGGGATCCATCCATAGGCTATATAAGCCTAGTGTTTTCCAGAGACTTTTGTACATTGTTTTTCTTATGGTGTTATTGCCTGGTCTGGGTGGCTGGCCATTACCTTACCGTGCCTGTGGATACATTGTGATGCACGACACACAATAGTAGTGAGGACATTCCCCAGATTGGGATGTTGATGTTAGTACATCTGAACTGGTACTGACATGATTGTCCTCAGCACTTTAATTACGGGTGGCACTGGTTACTATTTTCTGTCTTCTGTCATCATTTTGGCAGCCATCAGTTTGCTTGCTTATCCTGTTTTGTGTATTCTTTTTTCACTGTTGCAGGCGATTTGTTGCCTTTCTTACTGTCAGCTATTTTATAATCCAGTTGTTCACTGAGCAATAAGTTTCTGGCTCTTCCTCTTGTTTCCTTGTGACAACGGGAATTATCATTTTCCTTTTATATACTATGCTTGCTTGACGTTAATCTGAAGCCTTAGATGGAGCCAAATAATGTAAACCTTTGAAGCGGGACAAGTTTATGCGATAATATTCAGGAAGTACACTGGCCTCTTTGCTGTCTGACTATTTACCAAAACCCTTCCTATTAGGAAACTTAGTGCAAACATTGAAGTGTGACTTAGGATAAAATTTCTGTAACCAAATGTCACAGTGACGGCAATTGAGGACCCTCATGCTGGTCCCATTTTCCATGTTTTTCATATCAAACGTAATAGAAGCAAGTTACAATAACAAATCAAACTCCATACTGATGGGAAATTAATCAGTTGCCTGTAATCAAGTTATTAAACACCAACACCAAAGGCTTGTGCACTAATTTTAAGTTTGAAACTTAACTGCAGGGCTAGAATGTAACAACTACAGCTTAGCTTGAATTAAGATTTAAAAATTCATTAACATTTCACACAATAATAATTTGATTAGCAACCCATTATAAAGAAAACACTGTTTAGCCTCGTGTAATTTTGCATGACAAAATGCCTTGCCAATACAGTTACAGCATACTATTGTCACCGCTGAGGAAAGAATTAGATGCTTGCGAAGTCTTATACTGAAGTTAAGCATTGTAATAATACAAATTATGTACTAATGCTTTGTACTTTTTACAAGAACCTTGAATTGATGCCAGCCTAGATGTGAAATTGTATTTGATACTAGCACCATTTCCTTACACGTAAATTGTATGTCTCTGTGTGTATCTGTGTTCATGGCGTCATGAAGTACATCTCTTAAACAAGAAAAGAATTCCAAATTATTTTATTCATGTTCCTGATTAAATAAATTTACACATAATGGTGTCTACACAAGCTTCAGATAAATCTATTTCAGCACTGACATTACAACTCTGTGGGCCTTAAAATGGAGAACAAATACCAAAATATGACATGCTTATCAATGCTTTAAATACCAGCTCATCAAATTCTACACTGCACAACACCAATTAGTATCTTTCAAACCACTTTCAATGAATCATCACTCAATTCTTTACCTCTAATAAATACGCACTGTGGAGTGTAGATTTTAGTGTTCATAAAAAGTTAAGCTTCTTGTAGGTCTGGTTTAAATGCTATAAATATATGTGGCATGCAATAAGCATCTGTCTGTGTACACCTAAATCACATAAGTTGTTATGCAACATATCTGTGCAGATTATACATATTCCTAACAGGCCTACATTTTGTCTGTCTGTGTACACCTTAAGTATTATGAATTCTAGATCATTTATATTGCCAAGCAGGTAGGGTGCCTATGTAAGTGAAGAAACCCATAACTGGATGTCTTCCAGCATCAGCACATACAACTCTCTTGGGCCTCAGACTGGAAAACAATGGCCCACAAACGTCATCCTTATTAACACTTTCAACATATGTTCACAGCAACACACAACCGTGCTTCAACTTTCGAACCACTTCCGATAAAAAAAAAACACCATTTAATCACGCACCCTTAGTTGATATAATCTAGATAAAAATGTTCATTCTGCTAAAAACAATCGCTCGCTGCTAGGCCTATATTTAAGCCTGTTTTAATGCCATATTTCAAGAGATACCAAAGCAGAGCTCTCAGCCAGCACGAGGTTTTTTTTCCGAAGTGGGTAGAGCAGTATCCATGGTATGGACAGTAACACCCCTAAAGGCCATAGATGGATGTAGAGCCACTTGGTTCTTTGCAAAGAAGCCCAAGTGAGCTCTCAGGGTCACCTGGGAGTGGTCAAGCAGCCATTGGAATTGGTCATATGGCAGAGCATGGATCTCCCTTCTTCTAGCCCCAGAAAAAAAAAATGTTCAGAAAAAACAAGTTTTCAACCTCCAATACTTGAGGTCCACCCTACAGGGGTCATCTAGATTCTCAAAAGGCCACCTTTTCATCATGACTAAAACCACCAAGAGGTCCCACCATGGTAAGACCTTCCCATCAGCCAGTTTGTGTAGGAGACTCTGAGTGCCGACAGATAAGGACCTTCACCAGGGTTGAGCAGATAACAGACCACACAACCCCTCCATAACTCTTGAACTCTTACTGAGAACCTCCCACTGGTACAGCAGGAGGTCCACGGTACGCAGAGAATATGGATGTACTTTGGTGCACCAGTCGGAAAACACCTTCCATCCAGCCAAGTATACCTCTAGAGATGGCTATTGAAGCCCCCCTCTGGCAATTCTATCTGCAGCCAATTCCGAGAAAAATCTGTTGCAGGTCAGCTGTGCTACAGCCACCAAGTGTGGAGGTTGAGCACTCGAGGGTTACTGTGAAACATACTCTTCAGCGGTTGCTTCAGAAGTTTGACCCATGCTGGTAGATGTAGCAGTAGCTCGAGGCTTAATTCCAGAAGGTCCAGGGACCAAACCATCCTTGGCCAATGGGGGGAAACTAAGATCGGATTGCATTGTTGGACCCAATCTTCCATAGGACCCTTGGGAGGATCTATGGAGGTAAAAAAGGCATAAGCCCAAAGGTTGCTCTAGTCCATGGCAACAGCATCCACTGCTAGGGTCTCTTGCTTGGAGATCCTTTGAGGCCCAACATGCAAATATGCTCCCTCTTATCCCTATTCCCCTGGGGGTTATGGAAGAAGCAGCAGCCACCTCAGTGTGCATGCTAGCCATATGAGTGTGCTTCCACTTCTCTAGTGGCATCACTGAATCGAGTAAGTCTCAATGGCCCAGTATTCAGCAGCACACATACGCCCAGCCCTTCCTCTGGGACTGCTTGTAGAGCAGCCACTTGTCTTCCCACCTTACACAAAACCAGCAAGTATTCTAAGGGGAACACATGTGGCCAAGCTGTTGGGGACAACTGTAACAGTTCTCATGGTCATCCCAGGCTGCCATGAAATCGTTCCGTGAATCCATCTTCTGCCCTCTACCCAACAAGGGAGAAGGTGAAGCAGTCTCAAGCCCACCCCCACAGCAAGCTGCCAAGCAGCAATTGCCTGTATGCCACTGTCCTCCCTCTGTCGGCAATGTGACCCACCACACACCTTCTTCAAAAGGAACAGTTTTGAGCCAAGACCAGCCCTAATTTCACAATTCTCTTGGGGATCTGCAGGTCAAATAGAGGCCATCTCTATATCGAAATAGTCTAGGAAAGCTTAGAAAACAAATTCCAGAAAAGAGGTAGTGTGCCCACAACACTAAAACTGCTTCTCTGAAAGTCAACAGAGCTCCAAACGCACCAGAGCAAGCCAAAAATGGCACCCAAGAAGGAAGAAAGATTAGGGGGCATGCGCACTGGAAGTCAAACCACCCTCCCCGCCCTCAGGTTCCACAGAAAGTGTCAGGTCCAAGAACAACAAAAAGTTTTTCTAAGTATTCTTGTAAAATTACAATGTAAAACTGGAAAAGAAGATTTACTTCAAAGCAAATCTGTGTGCCTTCAAAAGTTGTAATATTAAATGCTACAACTTTTGTCCTTTGGTACTTCACATTCCATTAAGCTTATGGCTGGATGAAAATTTCAAAGTCCAAATGACCTTAACCTTTGGCCTTTACAGGTCACATGTAAATTGCAAACTGTACAGTGTTACAATACCCACAATAAGTCCAACATGATTATAATTGGATGGAAATTGGCAGTTATGACTGTGTGAAACTTTCAAAGGTCCAAATAACGTTGACCTTTGACCTTTAGGGGTAACATGTACGTTTCAAAATGTGCAGTGTTACAATAGCTACAATTTGAGCCCAACATGATCAAAATTGGATAAAAATTGACCAAGTTATGGCTAGAAGAAAGCCATCATCGAAAGTGGCCTTTGACGTTGAAATGACCTTTGACCTTGAAATGACCTCTACCTGAAAGAGACCTTGACCTTTTAATGACATTTTGACCTAAAATTTACATTTGACCTTGACATGACCTTTGCCTTGCTATGATCGAACTCCTACACACTCGGAACCACATCTACTATAGTATACAAGATACTGAAGATTTAAAACTTTAATTAGCCCTCATTTGCATAATTTTGAAAAGCATGACCTCTCATTATAAACAGGCGAGACTTTATTTATAGAAGTATTATTGTGCCAAGTTTGGAGTTTCTAGGTATAATGCTTTTCAAATGAAATGTCGGACAAGCTTGCCTGTAAAGGAAGGAAGGAAGGAAGGAAGGAAGGAAGGAAGGAAGGAAGGAAGGAAGGAAGGAAGGAAGGAAGGAAGGAAGGAAGGAAGGAAGGAAGGAAGGAAGGAAGGAAGGAAGGAAGGAAGGAAGGAAGGAAGGAAGGAAGGAAGGAAGGAAGGAAGGAAGGAAGGAAGAAGTAGCCATTTAATTTCAGGCTCAGTTATTAATGAGAATTGACCAAAACTCAGTCCACCTATTCACATCCTGTGTGTAATTGCAAAATTTTAATGAATATCGGTTTTATCATATCATCAACAGGAAAATGTTCAGGACATGCCTTATCAACCTGAATGATAATTGCAGTTGTTCAGCAGCTAACGGCTAATGGATGAAGCCTTTAATTATTTATTGCACACTGTCAGGTCCCCCAAATATAGTGCACTTTATATCGATGGCATAATTTCCTTCTGTGACTATTGCAACATAAATACTACTTTCGAAATGACTTTGAGTTATTCATATTCCTTCAATTGTGCCACCGGACGTACTGTTACGTTGTGCTGGATGCCATATTTTCTTTTGTGGTTACAGTCTATCACACCCTGTGTAGTACCTCGGAGATTGTGTGTTGAATTAAGACCATTTGCAAAAACAGTTTATTTGAATCAACCATTAACTTAAAACTCGCTCATAATTTGTGGCTACCCTTTCAAAAACGGAGGAAGAAAAAATGGTAAGAAAACCAAAAAATAAAAACCAAAAACAAAAACAAACACTGAAAAAACTTTCAGCTTTTGGAATATCACATTTCGTATCTGCCTTAGTTGCATTCAGGCTTATTTACTGTAGTTCTAGGAATTTTTATGTGTGGTTAATTTCGCACACTTGTTTTTCCGTAAATTAGAAAATATTTGCGCATTTTAATTTCGCGTATCATGGCTTGTCTATGTATAACCTTTCATTATGTCAATTTTGGCGCATCTTATTTTCGTGCATCAAGTACTAGCGCAAAAAGCACAACATTAAGTCGAGCGCGAAATTTTCTAGAATGATAGGAATTTAATATGAATGTGTTCAATCGTTACCCATTACATAGCGTATTTCGAATGCTTTCAAGCAAAAGCATCAAAATGTTCGATCAGCAAAGTGATATTGCTTATGCACAATTTACATGAACCAGACAAAAGCCTATAACGTCAAGGAAATAAAACCTAAAATATCTGAGTGAAAAAGTTTGTCGAAAGTAGAATGCAAAGTTCTTTACAGGCCTACAGTCTATTCACTCCGAGTTGGCAAGGCAACTGTGAATCGTTGTTTGTTTACCTGTTTACTTTTCCGACTGTTAATGATCTTGCTGTTGCTGAAAGGGGCCCCTCGGATAACAAAATGTAGTTTCTCATACTGTCTGCAATAAAACTAGGTAAAATTAGGTAAACCTGATCTAGTCCAAAGTATTTCCCACATGATAATCGTTGTGCGTCATTTTGGTAAAGGAATTGAGAGGTTTACTGTTTTCGGTTTTAAATAAAACTTGGTTTTGCAACTTACCCTGTGGACAACTCTGCCACAAAGTGTGAAGTCCTTTTACGCATGGTCAACTGCAATTGCAGGCCTGTGCACACCTACTTGGCCACCTGTTCCCAGCCTAATAAAATTTACTTACACAAGCACAGCTGAACATGCTGCACCTTGTAAATTCAAGCATATGCGAATGTCAACGTATGATCTTACTGCTCGGGATGTGCACCCATCCACACCCCAACAGTGGAAATTAGGAGAATGAATTAAATTGGTCGTGTTGTAAGATTAGTTCTACAAAAGAAGTGTTTGCCATTAAAACTTGTGTTGCATGTGACAGTGGGATATTTTAATGTGTAGGCACAAATGTGCAAAGTGATTCGTCATTAGACTTGTATGAGTCACTGGCAATTTTCTCCATTCTCTTTAAAGAAATCCATTGTTGTTGTTTTTGTTGTTATTGTTGTTGTTGTTGTTATTATTATTATTATTATTATTATTATTATTATTATTATTCGTCACAGTCAGACACTCTTCCCAGGCCCTTTACCAGAGGGTAGAACTGCTTACAAACTCAGGCCCTTACTAACTCAGAGTGACCACACTGTATGTTACCAGCTTTTATTTGCGCTTTACTGCACAATTAAATGAGTCACTGTGCGGCTAGAAAAGCTTGACAGTAGGGGCACGTAATACACATACCCAGCAACCATCTTTATTATGTATTAATATAATGATAATATTAACATAAGCGTGCTTTACACACACACACACAGATATATATATATATATATATATATATATATATATATATATACATACAGTGAAACCTGTCTATTGTGGACACCTCATGGACTGGCAAAAAGTGTCCACAGTTCGCAGGTGTCCACACTAGACCGGTGTTGGAGGCGATACACTTAGCGCTCCTCCACTTCTGGGACCTGGTGGTGCACAAGCTTGTCCTCATAATGTGCGACAACAGGACCGTTATAGCCTACCTCAACAGGCAGGGTGGAGCCCAGTCCAAGAAGCTGAGAGTGTTGGCCGGACACATGACCAGATGCTATTACGAACATGATGTCCTGACACACGCAACGCACATCCCTGGCCAATCATCTCTCGAGGAGAGGTCAGCCAGTAGGGATGGAGTGGTCGCTCCACCCCAGGGTTGTTCAGGCCATGTGGGTACATTGGAGGACTCCACAAGGGGATCTGTTTGAGACTCGCGAGAACTAAAACTACCAGTGTACATCTCACCTGTCCCAGACCCCAAGCCCAAGTGATGGATGCTCTAGCCATGGACTGAAGCAACCTTTTGGGCATATGCCTTTCCACCTTGGCAGATCCTTCCGAGGGTATTGTGCAAGGTTCAGTCCCATGATTGCAATCTGATCCTGGTCGCCCCCTGGTGGCCCCAGAGCGATTGCTCGATTGACCTGTTGGAATTGAGCATCAAGCCTCCGCTACATTTATCAGCATGGCCAAAGCTTCTCGTGCAAACGCGGAGGAGTGTGTTCCACCGGAATCCTCAAATGCTCAACCTCAATGCTTTGTGGTTATCTCACAGCGTATCTGCGACAGAGGCTTCTCAGAGTCGGTCTCAGATAGAATTGCCAGAGGAGGGCTTCAATCTTCTTCTCTGACTGTTTATTCAGCTTGATGGAAGATGTTTTCTGACTGGTGCGCCAGTAGATGAATTCACCCTTGGGCTCCAGGTGACTTGGACATTGCCGCCTTCCTGTTGTACCAGTGGCAAGTTTTGGGCAAGAGCTCGGTAACAGTTGAGGGGTTTCGATCAGCTATCTCTTCAACCCTTGCCAATGTCCTAGACGTGCGCATCGGTAGCGATCCTTATCTGTTGGCACTCATTGCGTCCTTCTACACTGACTGGCCAGCAACGCGACAGGTCCTACTTTGGTGGGATCTACTGCTGGTTTTAGTCATGTTGAAGAAGTGGCCCTTTGAATGCCTTGAGGACCCCAGGCGGGTTTCCATCAAATACTGGATGCTGACCTGTTTTCTATATACACTCCCAGGTGACTCTGAGGCCTCACTGGGGCTTCCTTGCAAAGAACCAAGTCGCTCGAGACCCAGCCATGACCTTTAAAGGTTTTACCTTACATGCAATGGATGCAGCTCTCCCTCTCGAGGAGAGAACCTTGTGCCCAGTGAGAGCTCTTTGCTGGTACCTTTCCCGCATGGACGGGCTCATAGGATGGAGGTCTGCCCTCCTGCTACCACTGAGTAACCTACGTAAGGAGGAAGTTTGCATATAAGATTTCATCGTGGATTAAGCCAATGATCTTAAGGCCTATGAGACTTTGCTGGATAGGCCAGAGGCCTTACAGTTTGTCTCTGCCTGAGCTCACGAGGTTAGAGCCTTCAATGCCTCCTGGCGCAACCTGTGGAACGTTGCTGTTGTCAACATTCTGTGGGCGTGCCGATGGTGATCGTCTACGACTTTTGCCGAGCACTACTTGCGTGACATGATAGTGCTCGAGGAGGGTATGTACCCCTTTCCGATACAGGTCCGCTAGGCCTTTCCAGATCTGATCAGAGCTGCCACCGTGTTCCAGTTTATGGCACTCTTGTGGTTGATCAGATGTAGGCCTATAGGTTGATGTATTTCTTAGTGGGCCTTGAAGGGTTTTGTGCCTAGTAAACCTAATCTCAAACAGTATCTGGCAGTTATCCCGACTTCCTGTGTCGCCGGATTTTACACAGGTGTATAACTGCCCCCCCCCCCCCCCCCCGGCACCGGCCAATTTCAAGGCTAGGACCTGTTAGATCTCCAGGTCTGATGGAACTGAAACCGATTATGTCTACCCATGAGACAGACATTTGTCATGTTGGCGGGCGAGTACAGGGGGGTTCAGTGTGGTCCCATACAGGTCAGTATAGAGGGTTTCTGGTTAAGCCAGATTCTGCTGTCCACAGCCTCATCTCCACGTAGTTGTGAGGTTTTCCCTTAAACGTCGCCTCTTCACACGGACAGATGGTTTCCCCCAAACTGCCAGTCCCGCTGGTCTATAGAGGTCAGTGTACCTGCAAAGATTACCACACCGCCAGTACATTTGTTAATCGGAATAGTGTTTAAGAGGTAATGTTACGTAATTAATATGGAATATTTGGATTAATGAGTATACTTACCTCTAGATCACCAGAGAAGCCCACCCGACCAACCTTGCTTCTTCTTACAGCTGATGTCAGCTGACCACTCTTCAAAAGAGGAGAGATGAGACGGGGCACATGTGCACAGGACTTCACCCTTAGTTCCACATGGACCTAGAGATGGTGCCACGGGACCCTCAGGTTTTGAATCAGGCGTGAGTAGCAAGCTTCTCATCTTAATTTCTTGAGCGTCATGCCCAGATACAGAGGTCTTGTCAATGGTGATCGAGGGGTAAGTATACTCACTAATACTGATATGAGGGTCCCCAAGGGGGGAGAGAGGCTGTGGTCACGATTCACAGAAAATTAAAATGTACTTTCACGGCTAAATCCAAATCTTGAAAATTACAATTTCGTGAAAAAATACTTGTAATCACGAATCATGTTAAATAATCTTTGATTTCACAGTGAGTTCACGAGAAATAAATATAGAATAATGAATCACGCAAAAACTTATCATCAGATAATCACGAATTAGGGTAAAATAATCTTCGATTTCACAGTTCACGAGAAATAAATATAGATGATAACGTATCACGCAAATAACCCTTGGAGCCCCTCTGATATTACTCCAAATATCCCGTTTTACTAATTCTTTGAATACAAACATAGTAAAGACAATACCTGTGGTGAACAGTGAATTTTGGCAAACATTTAGAGACGAAACTAACAAGAAGGCTGTGTGAACAGCTCATGCTTAGCTGACCTAGAGATTCATCACACTTGTGGCTCTGTGAACTTGGGATAGGATCAAGGTCACTCATGTACTGAGTAAGTCTGACCTTCATACAAGAACACTAACATGTGCAACATCAAGGTTCCAGTTCAAGTAGTTCTCAAGTTACAGTGAAGACTAAAACTCATGTATGTTGCACTGTGATCCCAGAAATGAGGTCAAAGGTCACTCATGTACTGTCTAAGCATGACCTACATAGGGAAACATTAACATCTGCAGCATCAAGGTCCTAACTCAAAACAGATCTCAGGTTATCAAGTGAACAGTAACCGTCATGTCAGTTGTCCTGTAACCTTCGGAATGAGGTCAAGGTCCAAAAATCAGTATAGCACGACCACTTGCACAAAATATGTACACACTTATGTAAGGTACATCCCTACCAAGTTTGACACAAATCTGGCCAAATCATTTAAGTTATAACCATTACAAGAAATTCCAATGTCAAACTTTCCTTTTTCTTTTTTAAAGATTTTCCAAAAAAAAAATCATAAAAATCCAAAAATGACTGGAGCATGACCATTCAAACAAACTTGGCAGACATCCAACTGACGTATATTGTCACCAAGTTTAAGGTCAATCTGACAGACAGTTTCTAAGTTCAAAGTGTCAGTCAGCATTAGAATGTCCATTGACTTACATAATAATAAATACGAAAGGTGCATTTACTAATAAGCACTGAATTGAAAAAAAAAAATGTTAAAATCAGGAACCCACAGCAGTGCCACTGAGTGAACAATTTTGTTCGACCCTACCACAAGGAACATATCCGCCAAGTTTCAGCTTAATCTGAGTCACGGTTCTGGAGAAGTCAAAAATAGCAAAACACACAAAAAAAACTTCATTAAAAGATTAGAAAAAATTGCAGCACCACCTGGTGAACAGATTAAGAACTATGACTCCCTAGGAGTGTTCCTATGTGATATCAAAGCAATTGGATGGGCGGTTTTGGAGAAGAAAAGTTATTAAGATCCCCCCCCCCCAAAAAAACCCCTAAACTTCATTAGAAAATCCAAAAATTACTGGAGCATGACTATTTGAACAAACTTGGTAGAGACCCACCCAAGGTACATCCCCATCAAGTTTGAAGTAAATCTTGCTGACGGTTTTTGAGAAGTCGAAAATGTGAATCAAAGCAGATGGACGGACAATGGAAGAGGGACCATCCTATAAGCTCAGCTGACTGACAAGTCAGCTGAGCTAATGAAAAGTAACAGATCCTGGCGTAGTGAACATGTAGTGAAGTAATTTTAAGTGCAAAAAATATGCAATAAACAAAATGTAGTGAGCAGTTCGACTGGGAAAAATCAAAGATTTAAAATACTTTTAAACATTTTTATTCAAAAGTGCAGATAAAAACTGTAGTTTTTATGCGATTTTGCATTGAAACAAAGGCGAAAACAACTCAGTTGTGCATTCACAATTATTTTTATGAACATGAAGATTAACTGTTGTGTTCACTAGAATAATGAACTTTAAGAATAGGAGACATTCATATTTAACTGCGATCCTGCTCACTTCCTGTGTTGCCGGGGCAACAGACTGATGCTTCCACCATGATCAGGCAGACTTGTATTATATACTACATAAACATCCATAAATAACACCTTTTCAACCAAAACAGAGCCCATTTTTAATCAATTTAGGAATCCTTTATGTTTCAACTATATGTTAATACATTTTCTGAAGATTAATTTGTGTTTGTGTTGTTCCTTTTGTTGAGAAAGTACTTTTGACCATGCTAAATACAAGGATCTGCCCTGATGCAGGTGGCTCTCTCTTTTGCTCAATAGGTGTTGGAGTAGGACTGCATTTAGATATGAATACATCCTATTTCTTGTCCTTAAATCATGACATATATCGACCTGAGCTCTTCTTGAGATGTCCCTTTATCCCACTGACCCTCACCCAACCTTGCTTCCACGTCACATAGCGCCATCTGGTGAAAGCACTGCAAAATAAGCAACTCAAAATGGCAGATGCTGTGAGCTTAACTCTAACAGCCAAAAATGGTGATCACAAGGAATTTACATATAAATGTAACTCAGAAACAACTAGATGTGATCTCAAGGTGTTACAGAATTCATTGATGAAACTGAAATCTCAAGCAAACGAAGCACTTTCAGAATTAGTGAATCAAGAACGGGCAGCTCAAGGGCAAAGCCAAGCAGACAACAACACAATCGGGATAGTTCCTAGTGGCTCGGAAGGTAGGCTAATTAATGGTTACAAACCAAGCTACCATGGGGAGAGAAAGCTTTACGAAAAAGAAAAACATCCATGAGCATAAATTGTACATATCTCTATCCGACTAGGACCAAAATTTTGTGAGAGAAAACACGAAACTGAAGATGCCGGGTAATTGCTAACGCCGGTTCCTGTTGTAGTGTTGGGTCCCGCGTGCTGGGTGACGGTAGGCTCCAGGATGCTGCCGTCACTCTCCCGCGCCGTGGACTTCATGAGGACCTCCTGAAGCCTTCGGTACGGGGAGGGCTTCAGATGAACCCCGCTATGGCTCCATGGAACTACTTCCCCCACACGCTTCACAGTTCACGTGGGGAGTTGCACGAGCATTTTACTGCAGAAACCCATGGCATGATGGGCCATGCACTTTAGTCTTCAGGTAGGTAGATCACTATCCACCAGAGGCGCTGCGGCATGCATGCACCGCTTATCGCCTATGGCAAAGTGTGATGTGTATGCCTGGGAGGCACGCACAGGACCTCCGCACAAATTCATTCATAAAATGTATCCAAATAGGTATTGACGTCATTCAACTTCGAAATCAACCAATCACCATCAAGGATTCACGATGCCATTCTTATTATGGGATAGCGGCAAGTTTCTACGAAGATAATCACACGCTGAAAATCGCAGCTACATCTTTGGCCATAAATTACGATAAGTAATGAAAAACCCTTTACAAAGTATAGAAAATATAAAAATATACCTTATAAGCTTTCTAATGAGGTATATTATGTCCACAAAATCAATGTCACACTTAGGTAAATCGATGTCACAAAAATTGGTAAAATCAGCGTTTCCGAGCTGCTCAATATGGCGGCCCCCGTTGTAACTTGTATATGTGCATACACAAGCGGGGCCGCTACTTCCGTGTCGGTTTCGACATATAGATTACCAGTGAAACTCATTACTTTTTAAAATTTAGTGATAAATTTATGCACATAATAGGAAATAAAGCACATATTATCAGTTTGTAAACTTAACATGGGTGTTAAGTGTACAAATATGCTTATAAAAAAGGCAATCAATAGGTTGATCCGGGCCCGGAATCTGTATGTATATTCTAAAGTAAACATCACCCAAGCCAAACAAACCACACAAAACATGGCAAGTCAAGTTCCAATATTGACAGATTCTGCAAGTTTTATAGGCAGTAAGTTCCCAAATTTTGTCAATATGATTGAACAAAAAAGAAAGTAAAAATTCTCAATCTTTGAAAATAAATAGTAATTTGTCATTTTATTTTGTGAAATGGTGGGTTGAACAATTTTTAGTCAAATAAATTTAAATGGATTGTTGTAAAAAAAATTGAAATACTCCATAGACCTTGTATCAACTTTTAATCCAGATTAAGAAAAACATCTATTTTTGAACTAAATTTAGTTTAAAATTTGATATGTTGATCATCCTTGCATCATGAGTGTCTCGCACAAACTTTATGGCAGAGAAACAAAATTTTCTTTACTTGTTATACTGATTGTACTTTAAAGTAACTTTAATTCTTAATCTGGATTATCTTGATCTTAAGACTTTTTCAAAATGCAATGTATGCATCAAAATTGAGATTGTCCTAAACACGGCAAATATGCAACTCTCACTAGCTGCGTCAATAATATTGTGGTTAGTTTTGACATTAACCCCTAATCTGGATTAGCATAATCTCATAATCTGGATTGAAATAAACTTAAACTTTGTCAAGTTATTGCATGTATATCATAAATTCACTTTTTAACCAATCCTGATGCAAAATAAGGCACTATCTGACTTTAGTTATGTTTAAATTGGTTTTTATGGGTTCCGTTTGGCCTAATTAATGATTATCTTGGATTAAGTTAATCCAGATCAAACTGATCTGTTATCGACATATTCATTATTCTGTTTTGCATTTATAAAATGAGGATTATGCCATTTTTTATTTGAACATTTTAGCTTGAAAATTAATAAAGATACAGGCAATTGAAGTTAGCATAAGAAAGACCCTCAGCAAGTCACAAAACAATGGGGAAAGGTCACAGTTTTTTATAATGGGAAATTAAGGCAAAAATTACCTAATTATGACTGCATTAAAAATGTTATAACTTTGGTTGAAATTAAGATATTTTAAAAATTCCAGCAGATTTGAGTTTTTCTCACTGAGATCTTTTGAATGAGACTAACTTTAAAAAGATATTGACAGTTCGAAAATTTAGCTGATCTACCTACTTCAGGCAGCCAGACTCAGACTACATCGTCATCGAGTGACAAACGATAAAACCATAATTAGAATTATATAAATTGCTGGTACTACATACATTTTCATGTTAGCCTAAAGACACGATTCTCATAATCAAAGTGGAAATTGAAAATTATAGGAGTATTAGTAGTACTTATATCGTAAAACTAAAAGATGTCCACACGGGACATAGCGCCCTCTAGGGGGTAATACGGTGGAAATAAATCCAACTAGAAAAGATGATTTGCTACAGAGCAAATCATTGTGTGTGTATCACAAAAGCATATTGATACGGCAGTGTACAACTAGTCCATAACACAGGAGTAGAAGTTGGAATGGCATCTCTATCTATTATAGCTTTGAAGTTATTTTAGATCTAAAATTTCTAATGGTGCTACTTAGCATAATTTAAATTGCTACAACTTTTGTTTTTAATTCATTAGGTGCGCAATGGTCAACAACCCCACCCCACCCCCCCGGAGAAGTTGGAATGACATCTCTATCTATCATAGTGTTGAAGATATTCAAGATTGAACATTTCAAATACTGCTAATTAGCATAATTTAAATTGCTACAACTTTTGTTTTAGATTCATTACATGCGCAATAGTCAATAACCCCCAAGTAGAAGTTGAAATGACAGCTCCATCTATAATAGTTGTCAAGATATTCAATATTTAAAATTTCAAATGCTGCTAATTAGCATAATTTAAATTGCTACAACTTTTGTTTTAAATTGATTAGATGCGCAATGGTCAATAACCCCACAATAGAAGTTGGAATGACATCTCTATTATACTTTTGAAGATATTTAAGATTTAGAATTTCAAGTGCCCCTAATTTGCATAATTTAAACATCTTCATTCCTCTGTATAAAAAGGTCCATCTCCTTAGATACAGAGGCCTGCCCCCCCCCCACCCACCCCCCAAAAAATTACTGCTCACATAACTAGGAGATTCACATTTATTTTCTTTACTCAGTGTTGTCCCCAGCTTTTCAGGAGGGCAGGGCACCTCTCATCTAAAAGGGCACTTTTAAAGCACACAATGACAATCAAAAAGGGCATCCAAAAGTAGCGGTCCAAAAAACAGGCATTTTTGTTGTTTTTATGGAAATGGTGCTGAATTTGTATCTTATACTCATGCTCAATAGCTAAATTGATACATTGTTTTGCCAATTAGTTTAAATTATATTGAAATTTTATGAGAAAATGAATGTAATTGCCCAGAATATTAAAAAACATAGGAAAAAGGGCAGGGAGGTAAAGAAAAAGGCAGGGAGTAAAGAAAAAGGGCAGGGCAAATCTCCCTTCTATTTTAAGCTACAGACAACACTGTTAGGTATCTGAGTTGAAACCACTGTTATGTGGTTTTATCAATCATTGCAGTAAAGATAATTAAATGAAGTAAAACTAAATAAAATTGGTGGGATCATATTACTGATACCTCAACACACAGAATGAATGAGGTATAAATTAAATACTACCTTGCCTTGCTTACGAACAGAGAGTTGAGTAGGTCAATAGAACTTCTAGTGACACCAAAAGGAGCCTCCCATACATCCAGAAAGCACAAATATAATCACATATAACCCACGGGTCTAGAATCACCTGTCCAACCGGTGAACCAATGAATATACACCTTGTTCTCTCTATGACATCATGCCTCTTAGATACCCCCAACATTGTTATTTCTTCAAAATTTTACTTGTCCCCTACAAAGTTTTACTTGTCCCAGACAATAGGGCATGCAAATTGTAGAGCCCTGCCTTTTTTACACTGCATTAAACACCTGAGAAGGTTCTCACATCGTGGGGTAAATGTAATATCGGGGGATAAATGTTTTTGTGCCTGTCTAGTTTCACAAGAAATGAGGTCAGTCATACAACTGCATATTGTCTATACCCTTGCTTCGTATAAACTATACAGATAATGTCAAAAGGCTCCATCCACATGCTCAATGTATGTATACATGCATCTTTCTGCTTATTCTAGACTCTGAGAACTTTGGAGTATGTAATGACATGGAATGTGATTTAATGTGTGTACATGCATAAAAATACATAATAGTATACCTGAAAGGAAACGTTGTAGCACATTTAAAGATCACAACATATATATCTGTTATCATAAATGAAACTTTTGATGCATACAGCTTAAACCCAAGCTCATGTTTTGAACATGCTTCAAAATCTCCATATGAAGCATCCACTGAAGCAACTTTTATGGCAGCCACTTGCACCATGAATGCTCATCATTTTTAAAATAAAGATAGTTACACTCCGGGTGTGATGACAAGAGCCACTGCTGTCTGCAAAAAATGTTAAATATCAAAACCGTCAAGTGTGACCTGCAGTCAGTGGCTGTGGGTATATAAACACCTTACATTGACACATGTATAAGCAGGGTATAAGGCCCAGAACTCCAGACATGTTGATGACAAGAGCCAAATCAGCAGTCTTCAAAAATGTCAAATTTCTTCAAACGATCAATTTAAAAGAAAGTGGCCCGCTGTCAGTGGCTGGATGCAGGGCATGTTGGGAAAAAATCAATCTTGCAATAAAATTTGATGTAAGCAGAAATAAACATTTTTTGTGTGTGTTTATATTTGACCAAATAGACTGAACTGAATGTCAAAGAAGACTGTGTGAAATGAAGTACAGTCTCCAGTTAAGACCGTATATGTGCAGAGGCCATTTCTATATTTATAGACCACCAGTTCACTGTCACATTTTTTGTTTTATCTGAAATTATCGCCCATTAGAGACAACTCCTTTATTAAACCACACTTTTTTTAGTCCCCCAGGTGGGTCCTGACAGGGAAATTTCACTGAACATGCTTCAGGACCCTACATTTCATTGGCTAAATGGCAGTATTTTACCTTCGTCTGTTCATAACTTACTGTTCTGATCTCTGTCGCAAGTTACACACACACACTTATAACATTTGGTATTTTACATACAGTTAAAGTTGTCACAGGAAATGGATAGAAATTATCAGGCTTTCTGCCACATATAATTTTTAGGGTATGGCAAAGCTCAGAAGTATAAATTCCCAGGAAATAAAACTTGCTGAGAGGGAGACTGGTAACCCTGTTACAAAGCAAACTTTGAAGTTTAGGGATCTGTAGCAACAACTTTGAGGTAGTAGTACATATGCATACCCTCAGAAAAATTAAGAATATAAGTACAAAATTTTACCCTCTGCCACAAAGCATGAATATAATTAGTAAATGATATACATGTACTGTGGATTCAAGATAAGTTTTGACAGAGAGGAGTATTTAACTGTTAATTTGTCTGTGGCAAAATGCAATTTCACAAAATTAAACCTGTGCACATTATTTCCAAAATTTAATCTGGGCATTACAATACAACACTCTTATGAAATAGAACTTGTTCCTAGTGCCATTGTTCCAAAATGAAGATAAATCGCATTGCATGTTAAGGTTTGGTGAAAACAGTTGTGGATTAAGAGAACTAAACATTTAATACATAACAAAAGTATAATTGTTGGAGTCTGTATCCCATGATGACAAGTTTAAATTCTTAATGACAGTTTCAAATGGTGATAAATATGTTGTGAGACATAATTTAAGTGTTCAGGGTTCGCACAGAGCTTGAAAAGGCTTGAAAAGTATGGAATTTGAATGCCCTCTGTTCCAGGCCTTGAAAAGTATGGAATTTCATAAAGAAGTCTTGAAAAGTATGGAAAATCGATTTTCCGGTTAAAAAAACAACAACAAACAATGAAAAAATCTATTTGTGTGACTTTATTTAAATGTTTGTTGCAATACCTACGTCTACGATCGTAGTTTATTTTCATTGCTAAATATAGCATCTATGGGGTTTTCTGCATTGCACAGCATCATGGGAGGCACCTTTTTCAACTCTCAATGCAACGGGATTCTTTGCAAGATTTGAAAAACAAGCATGCGTCATTTTGATTACGAGTGATGGTCCATCATGAATTCAGGGCTCGACAATTCGCATGTCCGAAAGCTTGGGCTTGTCAGAATTGGGCTCGGGCTGGTGGAAATAAAAAAGTGCTATCCCTGCGGGCTCGTTGGAATTTTTACTAGTAAAATCCGTCAATAAAATAATAATATTTTGCAGGGCAAATTCATCTGCAAATTAACATCAAATGCTATTTATCGGTGGGTTCAAACAGTGTTAGAAAAAAATACGTGCCGTGAGATGACTTCCCGGGCAAAAACAGCTCACAACTGCCAGTCAGACTCAAGTGACAGCGTGGACACTGGATCAGATCTGCAGTGAACTGACGCAGTCTCACGGACTGATTTGGGACACATTCGGCAATTCCCGCTACCCATACCTTTGCGTATTTGCCTGTGACTCCAAATAATTGTTGGAATAACCACCGGAATCTTTATTTTCATATGCTGCAACAAAAACAAAGCTTCCCGTTTGTGTCTTCCCTCCGTAAATTCACACATGTTCACTGGGCGGAAGCCATGATGAAAACACCATAGCACGAGCCGTGATTGGCTCATTTTTGCATGTGACTCAATTGACCAATCGGGTGATGTGTTGTGCGTCAGACCACATGGCCAAAGCAGCTGTTTGTGTACAGTTGCAGGAAAGATGTTGACGGTGCGCACGCTCGATATCTGATTTGACATATTAAAATTTTCGTTTGAATTTGATTTAAGAACACCATTTATAGCGAGGAACTTGCCAATACTGTATACGCAAATTTACTACGATGTACCGATAGCATTCATGGTAGGTACGCAAACGATATGCATCCCGTCAGTGCATCACGCCATCCGAGGCAGAGAGAAAGGATCCTGAACTGAAGCCAATGCAACTATTTAATCGTTATTTAAGTTTATACGGACTCCTATAGTCCCACAAATTACAATGTATTTTTCATCGTTAGTCACCCGAAGCAAATAGCTTACTTTCAATTTGTACTTTTGATATTTTGCCAGTTTCACTGTCAAACAGTTGCAGCCAGAATCATAAAATTTGACATTTTTTTGCGATTTTGCAAGCGACAATAAGCGGCAAATACATTTTAGGGTAAAGGGTTTGTCTAGCCTAGGCCTCAGCATTGTTAGAAAAAAACGATGTTCATAGAAGTTTTATCAGGACAAGTGGATTTTGAAATCTACTTGCCCAGCGGACAAGTGATTTTTTAAAAAATTGTCTAGCCCTGAATTATGGATAAATGACCGTAAATGTTTGCCGCATGCATAAATTGTGCACCAAGCCGCAACAACAATGGGAGGCTGTACATATAATGAACTTGGCTTGGAAACCCCAAATAAAAGGACTGGGTTTTGCCTGTAAAACAGGACAAATACAGCGCAAGATGCAAGGTGTGTGCAAGTAATGTGCACTTGAAAAATATGGGGGAAGCAGTGCTTGCTAGTATCAAACAAAAAGTTGTTGTTTTTTTGTTGAATATATAAATTGTACACATTGGTCCCCTTCTTGTAAGCTACCCCCAAAGAGATGCCACTCCCTCTGCAAAGGCTACTTTGCTGCGCAGCAAGTATGGCATTTTCATTATATTACCCCCCTGAAGAGAGCCCACCTCTCGTAATAAGGAAACATTTGGGGTGGCCTTATAAGAGGGGAACCACTGTATATATATATATATATATATATATATATATATATATATATATATATATATATACATATATATATATATATATATATATATATATATATATATATATATATATATATATATATATATATATATATATACACATACCCATAAAACCACGGATAATTGAGTTTGGAATTTTGGAAAAAAATGGTTTGGAAAGTACTTGAAAAAGTATGGAATTTTGGCTTTGCTATGCTGTATGAACCCTGAGTGTTGTACCATTATATGCTGCTGTGTGTGACAGACTGTGTATTTCTGTTTATTTTGTATTGTTACTTATGTGCTATAACAGCTCGCTGCTCTCTAGAGGAAGTGTGCAATCTCAACAGGAAAAATATATTTGTATAAGAAAGTGTGCAGATTTGGCTGAATGTCACCATAAGAAAGTTTGTAAATACAGTAATGGTTGTGCTAATAATTTTAGGCAAAATAAGATGAGGGAAAAAGACAGTAACATAACAGAAATAGGAATTAAATGGGAGATCATTGGGGACACAAACCCATAGTTTCTTCATGTGGAGTGTGTGGTGAAGACAGCATGTTGATCATTGATACATGTATGTTTTCAGGTCTGCTAAGAATGAAAGTTGCAAGAACTGGTACCACACTCTGCTCATGGTCAGCCAGTTGGTACCATACCAAAATCAGTTAACTCATTCCATACTATGGTGACTTGACAGTGCCAGAATCACTGACTTAAGACTATAGGCATGTTGGTACTTGAATGGAAGCTCTTTTCATGAAGAATTTAAATATGCAATTGTCATCTTAAATCAAGGTAAATATACTGAAATATCAGGGACTGGTATAGAATGAGTTAAAGGGATGAATTTGTCATGGTACTGTCATCAGGTGAATGAATGAGTCCAGTATGCCTGTATTATGACGTATCAGCTTGCATAATTATGCATGTACGTGAGGCTCAGAGTTGCTTCAGTTAGGCCGCTTGACATGCTCATGTAGTTTTGTCAAATGCATGGTTCAAGCATAGTCGAATGAAATATTTTTATATTGGCATGCAATTGCTTTAGTTGAAAACCTTGGTACAAACTTCGCCTCCAGATGGTGAATACAAATGTGTGTAATGAAGCAATTGAATTTGAAACTTTACACTTGCAGGTGAAGATGACGATGATGACAGTGAGGGTGCAGAGGATGAAGATGAGAAATCAAATGGTGAACCATCTGAAAAGAGACTAAAAACATGACATTTCTTCTGGCCCCTTCACACCAACAAGCCTGCTGATTCAATGTTATAGTCGATCACATTTGAGAACCATGAACTGCACAGACTCCTGACATCTGACAGGTGCAATATTACATCACTAATAAATATTACATCACTAATGCTCTCACACTTCCACAGGTGTACATGGTTTTCTTATCATTTCAACCCTGGATCCATGCAACATACATATGTTGAACATTCTGTGTACAATGTATATTATAAAAAGCTGATTTAAAACAAACAGATCACATTGGGGTTTGTTTTTGTTTTATTTATTTATTTATTTTTTTTTTTATAAGAAAATTCAAGAGAATGGTTGATCAGGTTCACTAAAAGATATAATAAATACCAGAGTTTTAATCTTACATTAGATTAGAATTGAAATACTTGATTGCAAACTAGCATCATTAGTGGGATTGTGGAGGAGGTCAAAGTCTAAGTTGCTAATGATACTAGTGGCGCCATCTATAATTTGATAAATTAGAAGCCAAAATGTGTTTTTACATGTAAAATTCCAAATTTGGAAAAGTAATTGGATTAGACTTGCCAAATTTATATGATATATAGACCATGGCCAAAGGTAGAATGTTATGTAATATCAGTGACCTTGACCTATTTTTGTGAGGTCACCATGCCTGTAAAGTTGAAAATGTGATTTTGTAATGGCTGGGTGTAGCTTGGACAGCAGTGGCAAAGAGAATTGAGCCTCCAGATCAAAATTGCACTTGATTACATAATACATAAAACTGTACTGTTGACCTACTTTTTGGGTCACTGTGACCCAGTAATTATGGAGTTTGGCACTTGTCCAAGTTTATTGGTTTTTCCTCAATAAGTCAAAAAGGTATTACCTGATTTAAACAAACAGACTATAAATAGAAAGCTGGCTGTCGGGCTCATATTTTGAACACCAACAATTAATTAATCTGAGTTGAAGGTCAAGGTCAAATGGCCAGTTTGAATATTGGGGTCATTTTGTAAATGCTTTGCACCCCACAATTCTTGAGATAGGCCCATATAACATTGAGGAGTTATGAAGTGTATACAAATCTTTGTCGACATTAACGTTGGTGGCACCACCTATGGTATTATGTAATATACAGGTCAAAATGTGAAAATCTTGTGACCGCAGTACTGTCCACAGTTTTCAAGTTAGCCCAATATAACTTTCAGGACTTACAGGGGGTATAAAAATCTAGGTTCTTTTCGATATTGGTGGTGTCACCTACAATATTATGCAATGTAGGGGTCAAAATATGAAAATCTTGTGAAGACTAGCATCTTTAATTTGTGGCAGATCTTTACCAAATTTGGCGGGATTGTGTGTGTGTGTGGGGGGGGGGGTCAAAATCTAAGTTCGTAATGATACTAGTGGCACCACCTATAATTTGATGGAAATTATGAACTAAAATGTGTTTTAAAATATAAAATTCCATATCTTGAAAAGTAATTTGATTAGACTTGCTCAATTTATAGGATATATAGACAATGTCCAAAGCTAGAATGGCATATAATATCAGTGACCTTGACCTATTTTTGTGAGGTCACCATGCCTGTAAAGTTGAAAGAGGTGATTTGTAATGGTAGGGTGTAGCTTGGACTTCAATTGCAATGTCAGCACAGCACCAGGCAGGCCTATGGGCCTCTTGTATTACATAATCTGGGTGTCCTTGATCTTCTGTCCCAAGGTCACTGAGGACAAAGTTAAAGACTCACTCACTGTTGTCTTGGCACATGTGGAGCATAGTGCTATCTGGTGGACAATTTTACATTAAGCTTTGTATGTTCAGAAGCCACTTGAGGACTCACCGCTTTGAAATGAACAGGTGCAATGTAACCACGATGTCAGCAGAGCATTAAGCCCATGGGCCTTCTTTTTTTTCCTTATTGCGTAAAATTTTAAGTCAGTCACTTGCATTTCCTTCCATCTGAATTGTATGAAATTGGTATGGCTGAATACTGATTGACGATATATACCAAAAGATTAATGTTTAATTGCATAACCAGGATAATGATAGTAATGTGAATCGGGAGATAAAAGCAGTGGAACATCTATCTTCACAATGTCAAGGCTCGGTCGCTTATACACTTTGCGAGGGTTGTGTGGCAGCGGATAGAGTTCTTGAGATATCGCACTGATTATGATTATTGTAAGCCAGTAAAATGGATTCTTATGAACACAGAGTATTGTTGAGAGTCATTGTCCATATATTGAATGTTCAAGTACTGTAAAATTTTTGTTGGCATTTCTGAGTCCCACTCGGTGCAGCAAAATAGTGCGTGTCTCTTGGGGCATATAATAATTATTGTAGACCGGTGAACCTGGTCGTCAGGGTTATCATTCTTCAGGGCCGGCGTCATACAGGTACATGACGATAGATCGTACGCTGTGCTGTCCGCACAAACATATTTTATGTGACCAGAACTAAATTATTCCCCGCACGGGCAATAAAAGTGCCTGGGGATCTTGCTGCACAGTCGTACGTGTGTTGTTGACTTACAGATAACAACCCGTATCGCAACCTTTTATTGGCCTCTATCCACCATGTTCACAGATGAATCACCAGCAGGTCAGTCGCATGAGTGTCGCAGAAGTTTTGCGGACAAATTGATGCAGTCTTGGATTGCAGAAACAAATGTAATCAAAAGGTATGTAGCAGGTGGCATATAGTTTAACAACAGACTTGCAATTTACTGTAAGTAAAATGACCAAGAAACAAGCTTTTTGCCTTTGTTGATTATAATTGGAAAAATTTAGACAACAGAATTGCTAATCTAGATATCTTCGTATTTAAAACTTGGGTTTATAGACTCTGGCCCTCCTGTTTCGTTCGTGTGTGTGTGTGTGTGTGTGTGTGTGTGTGTGTGTGTGTGTGTGTGTGTGTGTGTGTGTGTGTGTGTGTGTGTGTGTGTGTGTGTGTGTGTGTACGTACATATATATAGGCCTATATATGAAACAAGAGGGCCAGGTACAATTAAAACCAATGGCTGCTGGTGCCATATGTGGTATGGATCATTTTTACAAACGGAGCTTTGGTCACGTGAATGATTTTTCAAAACAATTCAGAACTACGATGCCCATTTGGCTGCAAGTTGTCAAAAACATGCATGTTTGTAGTGCCATCGGTGGATTTCTATGATGGTAAAAATACCAGCGAAGCTTTGAATGTTCAGTTAGAATTTGAGTTTGACAATTCAGACCTAGGCTATAGCAACTGGTAATTTGTGGCCCAGCAAAGTTTGTTGATAAATGTGACCTGGTCATGTGGCTTGGCCGTAGTGACTGGTCAGCTGAGTCAAAAATTGATTATACCTACACCTTCATATTCTGTTCAGGTAACAGAACACATAAATACATGGTGATGGATTTTCTTTAAGATATCAATAAATTTGTGCAGACGTTATTTTGGTTGATCTGTTAGCTTCATAAATTGATACTATTCATTCGTTAAGACATTTGGGAATGGTGCCCATTGAAGAAAAGTCAATTTTAAAATCTTTATAAAGCCTACATCAGGGAAGCGCTATACTATATAGCACTTCCCTGCCTACATAATGCGAGTTTTCAATAATTTTGACTTCCCACCTGTGTACAATACAGGTTTCAGTTGCCCGCCCTTATTTTAATTTACATAACAGGCTGCTTTATTACCATTTAGTCCTTCTGGTTTTCTCGTTGTTGCTGGGGTATATGATGTAACTTGAATCTTAAGCGGTCGAGCCAGCCCACTGTGGCGATCAGAACCCATGTATGGCTAATGAGGGACCCACCACCGGGAAGTACGCGGAACCTTCCTCCTATAATCCGAATACAATTGATACTGTAACTCTATAAGAATACACATCCTGTATGCACAAACGTATGATAGTGTTGCACGTTACATCTGAAATCGTGCCTTGGCTACTTTTAAACTTTTTGGAACGCAAGGTGCGTGCGCTGGCGACCTCTTTCCAGAAGGTGTTATATTCTCTGCGTATCAGTTTCCTGCTAGTTTGATCTTGACTACGCCTATTGTGGACGGTGAATGACAATCTGATCGGTATCCTCTCGTAGCCTATACTTTAAAACTTTAGATGAAAGAGAAGGATTGCAGAACATGCACTTAAATTAAGGTTGCTGTCGATTGGTGGCATAAGATAATGTTCCAGCTCAACTTGACCAAATATACCGTTTTGTGCCTTTTAACGAATTAATTGGTTTATCGATTTTACTTGTTTATTTAGCCCACTGATTTTCACCGTATTCTTGATACTGGGGCCAATAGGCCTATCTACTCATTAAAAGTTACTGTCATACGTCAATAAGATATGTTCCACTGGAGCATGACTTCAAAATACTCAACAATAATGTCTCTTGCTCAAACTAACCAAAGCAACCGGGCGTCAAATGTATGCTTCAATGTCAACCAAAATTTCTCGTTGATAGGAGAGATGCATTTTGTATTCACAAAAACAAGTTGAACAAACCAATCTGCCATGAAAGGTAATTCACTGAGCAGCTGAACAATATCAGGATCTCTCAAGGTGCGGACAGCATTCGCCAGCTGAAGTTACATATGGGAGTGTTTGGGGTTTTTACCTCAGCTGACTTGTCAGTCAGCTGAGGTTTTTTGAGGGTCCGTCGTCCGTCCGTCGTCCACAATTCCCATTTTCGACTTCTTCTCAAAAACCGTCAGCCAGATTCACTTCAAACTTGGTGGAAATGTGCCTTGGGTGGGTCTCTACCAAGTTTGTTCAAATGGTCGCGGTCCAGTGATTTTTGGATTTTTAATGAATTTTTTTGTTCTTTTTTGGGTAAATCTTAAAAAATCATTTTCTCCGAAACCGCTCACCCAATTGCTTTGATATCACACAGGAACACTCCCTGGGACTCCTAGTTCTTAATTTGTTCACCAGGTGGCGCTGCAATTTTTTCCTAATTTTTTATGAATTTTTGTGTGTTATAGCTATTTTCGACTTCTTCTCCAGAACCGTCACTCAGATTAAGATGAAACATTGTGGATATGTTGCTTGTAGAAGGGTCAAACAAAGTTATTCACTATGTGGGAATGCTGCGGATTCCTGATTTTTAACGATTTTTTCAATTCGGGTACTTGTCGGTCAATGCAGCTTTCCTATTGATTAGTACATGTACTATGGAAGTCAATGGGCATTCTAATGCTTATTCACATTTTCTACTTCTTCTCCAAAACCGTCATCCAGATTAACTTCAAACTTGGTGGCAATGTACCTTGGGTGGGTTTCTACCAATTTTTTTCAAATGTTCATGCTCCAGTGATTTTTGGATTTTTAATGAATTTTTTGGGGGTTTTTTTTGGACAAATCTTAAAAAATCTCCTTCTCCTAAACTGCTTACCGAATTGCTTTGATATTGTACATAGACACTCGCGGGGACACCTAGTTCCCAATTTGTTCACCAGGTGGCGCTGCAATTTTTTTAGGAATTTTTTGTATGGTTTTGCTATTTTTCACTTGTCAGAACCGTCCCTCAGATTAAGCTGAGATGTGATGGATATGTTGTTGTGGAAGGGTCAAACAGTTGTTTACTAGGTGGCACTGCTTTGGATTCCTGATTTTTAAGGATTTTCAATTCGGGTACTTATCGTTCGATGCAGCTTTCCCATTGATTACTATTGTAAGTCAATGGGCATTCTAATGCTAATTCACAGGACAACTAACACGAAATTTACTGTTTACTTGGTAACTTGAGATCTGTTTTGAGTTAGCTACATATGTTAATTATTCTGTATGAAGGTCATGCTGAGACAGTACATGAATGACCTTGACCTCGTTTGTGGGGTCACAGTGCAACATACATGAATTTTACTCATTATAACTTGAGAACTACTTGAACTTTGATGTTGCACATGTAAGTGTTCTTCTATAAAGGTCAGACTTACTCAGAACATGGTGTCCTTGATCCTTTCCCAAGTTCATAGAGCTGCAAGTGTGATGAATGTCAAGATCAGCTGAGGCACGGGCTGTTCACACAGCCCTCTTGTTATTCACACTCGACTATTATTCAGAGATGCCACTTATCGGGATTTTATCTGAATTCAGGTTATCGGCCTTTTCTTGAACTAAAAAAAAAATCAACTCAGTTTAGTCAGAACAGCTTAAATTTGATGAAAAAGAGAGGGGTACATAGGTTTCAGGTAATTTTGATCATATTTCAGGTAAAAATCTGTAATTGAGTGGCATCTCTGATTATTGTACCGCATGGCAAACAAAAAATGGCGCATCAAAGTAATGATCAAGTGCAAACTGTAGTTCATAGCGCCATGTGTAATAAATATTGAAAGAGAAAACAAGAACTGCAAGGTCAGTCGGATGCTTTGCTTAACATTGTGAATAATACTACGAATGAGTGTTTCATTCGCCTTTGTGAAAACTATTCCAACATTCACCTTGGCACTTTTATCGCGGATAGCAGGTAATAGATCTAAGGAGTGGTAATGAAGACCTTTATGACGTGAATACCAATGCAGATATTTTTCAATAAGTTCAAAGCGTATCTAAGTTAAGACACCCTTGTTTCAACTTAAGATATCTGTAAAAAAAATGCGATTTTTAAAGATGTCTGAATTTAAATTGAAAAAAATCTTAAAATTAATGAAAAGTATCTCAAGTTGGGCTCCACGCGCCATATCTTATGACAGTTATATAAAAACACGTTTCCAACGAAACCTACTGCTCCGCTGACAGGTAACGTGTAACTGCACTTGAGATATACTTAATGGTATTTTAGATATATTTTACTTTATTTAGAGATATATTGAATTAAATTTTAGATGTATTAAAGTTCAATTTTACATGCCCCCAATTCAATATATCTTTGTGAATTTAAGATTTCTTGAATCTTAACTATCTTCAGCTGAATCAAACATAACTATAAGTTAAGTTAAATTGAGTATTTTGAGGAATATCTTGAATTGATATATCTTTATATAATCTTAAATTCTGTTTTATACATAGTCAAGAAAGATGCCTGTCATACACCCATACTTTTAACTGGGATGACTGACTAACCCGCTGAGGTGTAAATTGGTCATGATGAACAAGTCACACTTATATCGAAAGATGCTAACAGAACAGGCCAAATCAGACTTGATAAATGTGATAATTGTAGACGAAACCCATTACGAAAGCAGTTGACTCCGTTTCAGTCTATTTGCAAATGTGATATATAGTCTGGTGCACGTTAGAACATTTATGTCATGAGGCTTTTGTTTGAACCGATCGCGATTTCGACCCATATCGGGGGTTATGGATGTAGACCTAGATCTATGTGTGCAAAAAGACCAGAGACATTTGAGCCTTTGATCCAGGAACGGCGAAGATGTGATTCACATTAAAGTATGTATCCACAATCTGGGACCAACAGGGAGTAGATCATGGACCAAGTTGGACTGTAAATTTGATTTGACCTTGAAAGTCCATCATAAACGAGACCAAGACGCGCCCGTTTCCCCAGGCAAGGCTGACCCAAGTCACAGCAGTGCGATCTAACAATGAAAAGAAATTGGAAATGATCCCATAATCTGTAGCATATGATACGAATCTGATTGATAGTTATTCTGGACTGATGTCAGGCAAATGCATGACTCTGTCACGCCATTAGAGGCCTAAATATTATACAGTTAATACAACAGTGCTCAGTTAGTGAATGTTTTAACATGATTGAACACCATAATGTCAATTGACAACTTCAGTTTGCTCCTTATTTCTGGCACTTTCACCGCACATCATGTCAGTATTTCAGTATTGTTTGCAGTTTTGTTGTTTTTGAATGGGGTTTCCAACTAGGTAAATCGCTACACAGGCCACCGAATTTGAGGTGTACCAAGGCCCGATGTAATGAGTATATAACCGCAATTTTGTGGTTTGAAACAACGCTTTGTTCATTTATCGACATCTGACAAAACTTTTAATTGAAAATGCCTATGGATTCTTATACAACTGCTTACAAGTTTCACCAAATTCAGAAGTTTGTTCAATTTTTATGTATTTTCATTCAACAATTTTTTTAAATATCGGCCTGTTTTCTGATAAAGAGGAGTTAAAATTTAAGATCGTTTCCAGGAACCTGCCATTGTGATATATCCTACTGGAAGAAGTAAATCTAAATGAAAGCACCTGTTATAGCCACCGGTCATATCTCATAATCAGTTGACAACATTCAAAATTTGTGACAGTTATTTCAGCATCTGCAAAGGTATGTTAAATCCTGTGTTTTTTGTCAATAATATTTTAGTTAGAATTAACACCTTTATGGTCTGTGTGTGTGTGCGTGAGAAATAATTTTGAAGATTTCAGTAAACATTGACATTTACACGTTAAAGCGTTCTGGCTTACAACCTATCTATTCTTGCATTAGTATACACGAGAGCAAACCAGTCACGCGTAAAGCATAAACCTGAACGCGCTTCTGGAAGCGACCTAGCCTATATTATGTGTCCTATCCATTATAAAATGCAGGATTCCACCTTTTAAAGTGGCAGGCACAGAGCTGTTTAGCTCAGCTGACATGACAGTCAGTTGAGCTTTTAGGATGGTGTTTCGTCCGTCAACAATTTAATTTTGGACTTCTGCAAAACTGTCGACCAGAACCACGTCTCCTAAGCAATGTACCTGAAGTGGGTCTCTCCCAAGCTTGTTCAAATGATCAGGCTCCAGTGATTTACTTACTTACTTACTTACTTACTCACTCACTCACTCACTCACTCACCACTCACTCACTCACTTACTTACTTACTTACTTATTCATTTATTTTGAATTTTTTTTAAACTTGCTTTGAAATTGCATAGGGACACTTCTTGGGTCCCCAGACCTGAATTTGTTCAGTAGGTGGTGCTGTGATTTTAAATTTTTTGTGAGTTAAAGTTATTTTCGACTTTTTCAAGACCTTTACTTAGATTGTTCTGAAACAAAGTGTATACTTTGTGTGGGTAAATATGACCTATAATTTGTTTATTCGAGATTTTGTAGAATATATAGCTAACCCTGAGCTTATCCTTCACTGCAGACCTGCTCTGGTCCCCTCAGTTGCTAGGCAACAGAACTATGCCTCGCCATGATAAGGGCACTTTTACAAGACGTGTTACGTAACCATCCAGAAATGACACTTTTTCTACCAAACAAATTAAATTTTCTAAATGTGTTGAGCATTTTGTATGTTTCAAAACATACTCAAGGACGTTTCTTAAGCTTTTTGCTTTGTCAAGTTGCTCCTTTCATCACTGAACCCCCATTTGGCCCTGCTCAACTCATGAATGTGCCCTCTTTCCTGCCCAGTTCCTTGTTGCAGTCTAGGTGGCAGCACATGATCCTAGTTAATATGCATATCTCCTATTGTCATTGTTGCACTGTACCTGTTAAACTGCACTGAACATATTAATTTTAGTTCGGTCAAAAGAGGTGCGACACATTTACCTGATCGCCCACCCATAGATTTGGGTGTGAATCAGTGATCATCACATGTGATCGAGGAGCTAGACATGTCCCCATTGTCAAATGGTTCATTTGTTTTCCTTGATTTCACGGGTAAAAGTTTGGCTTTTACGACCAAGTTCTCTTTTCACGGTGACTAATTTTCTTGCTCACTTGAGTGTCATTTTCTTGAGACATAATTTCAGAGCTACAGGTAAAGTTATAAGGAACATAAACTATGGTGTATTCAGATATGCGATCACAATAGCTCGATGGTCTCTCGCAACACTGTTTGTAAAGACAGCAGTTCCCGCTTTAATGGACCATTTAAATGACAAGCCACCTGTCTTCGAAGAGTACATTTATCATGCCCCTTATCTACTGCTGTCTTTCCTATGAGTAAATGAACTTTGTTCAACTCTTTCAATTTACATGATGACATTTTCCCGTGTACATAGGCTTATATACAAACATATGAACACACATATAGCAAATATGCTAGAGAGGAAAAGGAAAAGCGCTCTGACACCCATCCATCATGAAAAAGAAAACAAAAACAAAAAAACAAAACAGTATGACGCTAAAACTTACTGCAAATGGTAATTGTGCTCTTTGAAAGACACATAATACCAAAATTGGCTTCTGGGTTTAATAATTTCATCAACAAGTATCCCGGTAAGGTGATATGTATCAGCATCTAAATCCGTTATATAGGCAATCGGAAATATAGGGAAAAGTGCACTTAATTTGTCAACATAAAGGTATCTTGTTGCGATGTTATGTACCTTCCATTGCGAGACCCACCTGTACTTATGGACCTAACCGTGTGGTTCTCCATCAAATAATTTTAAGGAGCTGCTGTGGCACGTAGTTCTTGTACAATTTAAAAAATAATTTTCTTCAGTTTTTCCGACCTCCTTGCCCCCCCCCCCCCCCCCCCCGTGCAAAATATTTAGGGAACCCCCGTCGTTAGTTCGTGCATATTGGCATTGTCGGGTGTTAAGATACTTATCCAAAATATGTATGTGTAGTCTTTTTTCCAAATTCATTGGCCTGAATTCTCTTCAAACTCGGTGATGATGTAGGCCTACCACAAGTGGGTCTCTGGCAAGTCTGTTGAACTGACAACGGCTCAGTGATTTGCTTCTGTGGGTGAGTGAAGCGATGATTCCCAAGATTACAGGTCAATTTTACTGAATTCCGCCTCAGCGTGGTAACTCAGGACCTATATTTCAGGTAGTGCTTTTATATTGGGCAACATGATAGTACTTTAGGGGCTATTTTGGAGTTCCATTTGGCTGACCTTTGATCTAATTCTCATAGGTACCCCTGTCTGGTGAATTTTAAATGCACTCCAAGACTGTGATAACTTGGTGAGGGACAACTTTGATATTTTACATGGTGATGGTACTTTGTTAGGGCATGTGCATGAGCCTACGTTATGCTAGGTCCATGGTTAGTCCAACATTAGATTTGAACAACCTTTTTGCTTCCCTACTCAGAGAACTGTATGTAATACAAGCTTTTTTGGTTCCTGTTTTTTTTTTTTTTTTTTTTTGTTTTTTTTTTTTTGTTGTTGTTTTTTTTAATGATACCCTGCATAGGACAGGATGGGTTAGAGTAAAACGTAAAGGGCTGCAAGATATGTCTTTACCTTATCCGTGTTAATATGATCAGCGAACTTTTGCTCCAAATCGTGGAATCAAGTAAAGTACACTGCGCCATCAATCAACACTAGCAGCCAAGCTTACACAACCAAGCTGTACATGCAGGTCGACGCTGTCGAGATACAATTCTGCCAAATTCCTGGTACGGTTAATAGAAAACATACACACATAACATTGAGAATAGATCTGGGAGATTCTGGTTCTAAGTGCAAGATACCGATGTATGTATCGGGGGCGGATCCTGTATTTTTGAAAAAAAAAAAACGGGGGTGGGGGGGTGAATGGGGATAGCCTAAGACCGAGTGAGAAGAATGTGACGAGCGCCAAAATGCGTGAAGTCAGTCCAAGGGGGACTGGGGGGGGGGGGGTGGTGGTCCCCTACCATACTCCCCCCACCACACACACACACACACACTCACACAAACACACTACTTTTTTTGCGAAAACAGAAGCGAAACTCAGCTTTCTGACGCATTTTTACGACCAACATATTTTTAGATCAAAAATTGTAGGACACAAAATTTACTTATCGAAGCATGACAATCTGAGATTATGTTGATGTGCAGTGTGTATATGAGAACATGACACAATGAAATAATTGTGGTGTAATATGAACATTGACATGTTTCTGAATGTGGGTAAAAGTATTTTTATAACTGGTGCGAAAAAAACGAAAGTCAAAAGTCCATTTTATTGAAAATGTTCTGCTTTTCAAAGTTTCAAACGAAATAATAAATTGCATCATACCTACCCCATACATATGCCCAGATATTTTTGTGCGGTTTCTAAATCTATGTTTATGTCATAATTTTTAGATATAAGTACCTAAGGTCAGGTTAAACTTTGAATGCGTTTTACTCTATTCAGCGAAATCCCAGTATCCTTCAGTACTACTTATCCCACACTTATAAAGCAGGGCAACATACGAGAGAGTGAGGATCTATGTATGTGAATGTACACCTGTTCTCATTAGTACAATCAAACCACCATTGATCCATTGCAATCCAACAAAACAAATTGACCCAACCATTATCGCCATACGTTCAATATTAATACGTTTTATTTTATCTTGATCATTTGACAGTGCAACTGCCAACAGCCAGGTATGGACTCTGTAAACCCCACCACTGAAAACAAGGTTATCTTTGCTCATAAATTATTGGATGTATTAACCCACCAATAGCACCAATTAAAAAAAGGGAAAATAAAAGTAGGTGTAAAATTTTCATAAATGTAATGTTTTGTACACATTAAATTTACACATAATGTTCCAATCATAAATAAAAAATAATAATAAGGGGTAACGAAAAACAGGAATATCTTCGTTAGGGCCAAGACTTTGTTTTCAACATGGGAAATCATACTGCCTGTCTGTGGTAGGGCTATTAATTGTATTAACGCTCCACTGACTACAACAATAACATATGAACAATCCAACGGCTGATACACTGTGGGCCAATATAAATGCCATTACTGCTACCACAATAACATTGCAAACTGACACGGTGAAGCTGACACAAACTGAACCCGTATAATAACATGAATAAGATTGATCTACCTCTGGAACTTGAACTCTGACCCCCAGACAAGAAGTGGGCACACGAGGCACCATTGAAGACTGCATGATGATTTCACCACGCATCGTGCAGTGGACGTCGCCCGTGGTATATTAATTAGTGCCTGAGCCATTCCAGAAGTGAAGCCTTCAGGGGGCAGCATGTTCACAGAGTTCATCTATCTATCTATCTATCTATCTATCTATCTATCTATCTATCTATCTATCTATCTATCTATCTATCTATCTATCTATCTATCTATCTATCTATCTATCTATCTATCTATCTATCTATCTATCTATCTATCTATCTATCTATCTATCTATCTATCTATCTATCTATCTATCTATCTATCTATCTATCTATCTATCTATCTATCTATTTAGAGAGAGAGAGAGAGAGAGAGAGACGCAAGCTGGGAGATCCGCACCTCTTGGATACCCTCACCCACAGTGAATCCGCGTCTGTGTGTGCTGCTTATTTTAGTCAGTCTTCACGTTCCGTTCTTACAGTGGCTACACGTTGTGGAAATAACAGCTGGAGGTTTACAAGTCATCAGCATACTGCTGCCATGGAAATTACTGCTGTTCCACAGGTAAATTTTCACAGCAGCTCTTGTCCCTGTAACTTGCTCACATTTTACATCAGTCCCATTTTCAACGATTTGCTGCATGCAACCATGAAGCTATGATAGCTTCTTGATGCAACTGATTTCAAACCCGATTGCGCCTGTCCAGAGCGGAATTGGGTTTGTATGTAGGTACATATTTTGAAACAAATAGTTGATGCCCTTGATATATACATAATGCTACGAAAGCTTAAATCTTAAAAATCTTTCAGCAGCGTCTCGTGTTATCAACATATAGTTTGTCTGCAAATGCAGACATTATTCTCTGGTTATGAACCCAGACATTTTGTTTTTCCAAGAATTCTTTCTTTTTTTACGACCAAATTTGTCCGGAGTTATTTCGGACAGTTCTATTCCGAAAACCACCAAACTTGTCATGGTGACTGACCTGCCAGTGAAATTGTGCATATCGTTTTGGAATAGTCACGAAATTTTAAAAACTGCAAATTGGGGGCAATTGAAATTTTAAAAGCTCCATATCTACCAAACTATTGCAGATAGACACAACATTTCCATGTGCATGTGCAGGTTTGTGACACCTGCCAATATATTGGACAGTAAATAAAAGTTGCAGAATTTTAAATCATGCTAATTAAGGGCACTGAAAAAATTAAAAATTGAATATCTCCAAAACTATTGTAGATAGAGATACCATTCCAACTTCAATATCGGTTTGTGGCAAAGCCGCATCCAATGAGCCATGAACCAAAGTTGTAGGATTTCAATTATGCAAACTAGCTTAATAGACAAAGTTTAAACCTTGAATAGCTTCAAAACTATTATACATAGAGGTACCATTCCAACTTCAATTTTCCAGGTTTGTGATATAACCACATCCAATGAACCAAGAACCAAAATTGTAGGTTTTAATTATGCATATTAGGCAAATACACAAAATTAAAATCTTGAATGGCTTCAAAACTATTGTACATAGTGGTGTCATTCAAACTTTAGTGAGTGATAAGTTTGTGGAATGGCCAAATCCAATGAACCAAGAACCAAAGTTGTAGCATTTTAATTAATGCAAATTAGGCTAATATACAAAATTTTGATATGTTGAACAATAGCAAAGTGTAGCATTTCAAACTGTTCTCATTTTGAAGGCACTCAAAAACTTGAAATATTCGATAACTTCAAATCTATTATAGATAGAGGTCCCATTCCAATTTCAAAGCATACGTTTGTGCCAGTGATGAATCCAATGAATAGTTAACCAAAGTTATAATGCCTTAATTTATGCTTATTAGGGGCACTTGACAGAATCAAATCTTTAACTTTATTCTAAACTAGTATAGACAGAGGGGCTATTCTAATTTCAATGTGTAGTTGTGCCAGTGATGAATCCAATGAACAGTAAAGCAAATTTTAATTTATAATAAGTGGGAGCACTTAAAAATTTAAATCTATATCTCCAAAACTATTATGGAGAGGGGTTCCATTCCAATTTTATTTTATATGTTTGTGCCATAAGTGATTTCTATTCTTCAAGAGGTGCACACTGAAAATAAAAAGCTAACTTTGATTTCCATGCATATGCAACAAGAACATCTAACAAGACATATATAAATGACAATATTATATTTTTGAAGGCATCCAGATAGATTTGTTATGAAAGGATTGTATTTGACGACAAAAAGACTTCCCTGAGACCAAGATAAGCTTGTGACCACAGACCTCCAATAAAATTCCCAGTTGGGATTGCATAACTTGGCAGAAAGGAAGCCTTTGTTCACCTCTTCCAGGGCTGTTCCAGACTGATTATGGTGTCATATAGGAGAAGTTCAAGTTTGCAGACATGCGACCAGGGAAGTGCTTTGAGACATGCACATCCCTGACGAGACTCCGACAAGCTTGCCGTTATTTTTCTAACATTTGTACTCTTACAAAATTGGTATTTTGATTGTTGTCTTAATGGACTTGTATATACATGTATTTAAAAAATGGCAATTGTGGCTGCATTGACTGATTCCTGTGGTGGTATTTAACCGTAGCACATGTCAACATGAATATGCGCCATCCCTCCAGGATGTCTGCAAAGAGGCCAATGACAAATTGAGGCTTGCAAACAGTCAGTTGTGGCAAAGAACCTCTGCACATGGGAAGATAGAGGGAACACAGGCACAATTTAAATCTCAAATATCTTCAAAACTATTGCCAATAGAGGCGCGTCCCTACTTTAACTTAACGGTTTGTGCTATCGGTGCACCCGATTGCCATGAATCAAAGTTACGGCCTTTTAACTTATGCAAAAATTAGTAAAAAATAAATAAAAAGAAAACATTGCCGTGTTATCAATCAAGATAAGAAAAATTTTGCATTCATACATGTAAGGCTTTAGAAAATGTTTGCACACATATTATGTATGTTAATTCGGGGAAAATTAACAGATAAGTTATCCCGCAATTAGTAAGTTGTGTATTTTCTCTACAAAAGCAAGAAGAAAAAACACATTAAGATAATCACCTGGCCTGAATGTACTTAACTTTTATCACTGAATGTTGATTGGTAAGATTTTATGCACACATATACCACGATGGTGCAATATATTTGCTGAAAGCACACCAAACTATGAAATGCTATATTTGTGAATTAAAAGATTGATCTAAATGAATATAAGCTCCAAAGGCGTAATTTTAATAATTCCAGGGACCTGCTATATATATATATATATATATATATATATATATATATATATATATATATATATATATATATATATATATATATATATATATATATATATATATATATATATATATATATATATATATATATATATATATATAAAGCAGTCCCTCTCCAGTACTCCTATCTCATGCATCAAGAATGATTTCACCTTATTTTTGAAAAGGTTCTCACATTCACTCTCTTTGATATACCCTGGCAGGTTCTGCATGGGAATATGTATAATCATGGTACAGTAGTACATGCAATATCCGACCCCAGTCCCCACCAAAACGACCAGATTTCCTTGGCACGTGCGCTTTTGCAATGTTAAATGACCTGACGTGCAACATCATGGTGTGTCCAATTGCAGCAGCAAATTTACATTCCCTGGATCATTTTTTCAAAAAACTTCTTCAGACGAGAAACACTTATTTTGGATAAATTCTGTAGCATTTTTCAAGAACTGTGGTGCAAAACTTTGCTACAGTGCTCCAGTTGGACAACTTTAGACCAGCTGCAACACGCGACCGACCAGCAAAATCACCCCACAAACAACTATCCGTAAAAAAAACGTCATTCAGATCAACCGTAACCAAGTTGTAAGACAAAGTTAAAAGAAAAGCTGGCCAAAGTGTGCCGTTATTTTGCAGTAAAGTCAACTCTAACACAGCATTTTATTTCAGCTTATCTGTACGGTCATCTTGGGTCCAGGGAAAAAGCATAGCTGCTGCGTATAGCCACGCTGGGTGCGGTATCAGTATCTATATCGCTTGGTTTCAGGTGTCCGTTCTCTGAGTTACCAGAGCAAACGGTCGTCAACCTATTTTTTAAAGATGACTTACAATCTTATCTTTAATCTGCCCGCTCGGTTGTGTCTGAAGCAGTTATCATCATTAGTTATAAATCCAAATTCAACACGAAGGCATGCAGCACACACGTTGAGCACCCAATTAAACATGGCCCAATGCATAGTGGGAAAGGAAAATCACAGTGAATTGTGGCCACGTGTTTTCAGCACGGTTCCAGGTGTCCGTTCTCCGAGTTATCAGGGTAAACTGTCGTTAAAGTAATTTTAAAATATGACTTACTATCTTAACTTTAATCTGCCTGCTCAGTTGTGTCTGAAGCAGTTATCATTAGTTACAAATCCAAATGAGACACGGCACCCTCGATTGCCATTTTGAACAATGCTCAATTAATGCATTGATTGCGGGACAGTCTCACAAAAGTACACTTGATTTGCATATCAAAGTGAATCACAGCCACAGCATATACATCATTATTGATCCTTTGAAATAATTCCAAAAAAAAATACATTTTTTGTTTCATATATTATAACCCGCTTCCCACCCCCACTCAGCAAGATCGTCCCAATGCTAATTTACATCCCATTGGCATTGGGTGCGGAACTCACACTTAACACAATGGCAGCCAAGTCGATTGTCTATTTTGAAGAGGTAGCGTCCAAAATATATGTGTGATTAGTGTTAAAGGAAGGTTAATTTGTCGAATGAATGTAATGTTCAATATATAATGGGACTTTTCCAGAGTGAGCAATACCTAAATACAACGACAAACAGTGACCAGTTGTAGGCTCCCGAATTTGAATTTTGTATCAGACAGAGACGTGGTCCTGAGGCAATGAAATAGGGGTCAGCAATAGGCTGAGTGCCAAGCGCCCCACTTCATCAAAGACAAAGCTCAATGGAGAAGGTTGCCCTGATAGTGGATACAGGTCCGAAAGTACTGGTGACTTTTTAAAAAAGTGGCCAATATGCTGTTCCAGCCCCAGATTACAGGATTGTGATATTGGTTTATCCAATGAGCCATAACCTAAATTGAAGCATTATAATTATGCAAATTAGGTGAATCCCCAATTCCAAGCATTCAAATTTTGTAAGCACCCAGACAGATTTACCGTGAAATAAGTCTTCTTTTCTAGTTTTCCTTTGATTTACATTTTGTGTTGCCAACATACATGTATGCCATCGACCAAAAGTATATGCCCGTGCATGTAAAATTATTTGTTTACAAACCTATCCCTTATATATATATATATATATATATATATATATATATATATATATATATATATATATATATATATATATATATATATATATATATATATATATATATATATATATATATATATATATCACTTGCGGGTGTTTGTTACCCTTGCCTGGTATGGTTGATAGCCACATTGCAACATAGTAATAGTCAGTCGTGTGCAGACAAAAGTATATACACGTTACATGTACTTGTCCATGCACGCGTGGTCAGGATCTTCGAAGGTCGAGAAATTTGGTACAAGACTGAAGTACATGTATACACGTTTTCAAGTTTGATCTGTTGTGTCCCTTTGAATATAGTATTTCTACATGGACACAATACTGGCAAAAAGTCACGTGCTTGTGCATACAAAGTATTGTGCGCAGAAAAGGCAATACGTATGCCTGTGGACTATACATAGTATGATTACTAATCAAGTCTCAAGTGTCAGAAAGAGCGTCGCAACTCAAAATGTGCACAAACAGTAATATGCATGAAATCATATCCACAGCGAGATATGCATTTATGAAAGCACCTGTGTCATTTACCGTCTGAAAGCATATCGCAGTTTTGTGGTGCGATTCAATTCAAAACTGGAAAAGAAGATTTGCTTCACAGCAAATCTGTCTGGGAGCCTTCAAAATGAGAACAGTTTGAAATGGTACACTTTGCCATTGTTCAACCAGGGACGTGCTATAGATGGACTACCAACGGCGGGGCCCCCTTTGTACCATTTATGTTGCCGCTGCTTAAGTGATCGGGTGTTTGAGCGAGCACCTTCAGTGCTGAACAAACACAACTCCAGGGTCCGCGCTGTTTACACGTTACTTGTTCTTGGCGACCATGATATAAACGCGGCCAGGTCACGCGATGAAAGGCAAGAATAATCGCGTCACCGACTGAAATGTACAAAATTTTTCACTGTGTTCCACATTTTAAAGTCAAAATTTAGCGTTACGCCGGACTCAGCTACAAGAAATGAAACCACCATCATGATCCTACCGGCATACACTATCCATCTAAAACTACATTTTTTATTGCTGATTACGGCGTAAGGAGTTATTACGCACGCAAGTTGTCTAACTTTGCATCATTTCGGACAGAAAAAATGCAAAAACCTGCCCTTTTATTGGCCGATTTCAATGAAAAACACATCGATGGACTCGCATGGTTCTGATTCAAACGATGAGACTGGTTGCGCACGCATAAAACTCTCCGTTTTTGAACTTGGTACAGTAGCACACCCGATGTAAGCCTGATGTAAGTGACCAAATACAACCCAACGCGGAAACATAGATGGAACAACAATCGAACTGAGCAGGGGGGATTAACTTGAGCGGCGCTACTGAACACGCTTTGTAGTCATCACACCCAGTTGACCACTAAAGGGATTAGCGCTCCCGTTGGCAGTCCATCTATAGCACGTCCCTGGTTCAACATAGTCTAAATTTTGCGTATCAGCCTAATTTTTATAAATTAAAATGCTCAGCTTTGGTTCTTAGTTCAAGGGATGTGGCCATGTCCCAAACTTATACAGTGATGTTTGAATGAAACTACTATCTATGATAGTTTTAAAGCTATTCAACATTTTAATTTTGTGTATTTGGCTAATTTGCATGAATTTTAATCCTAGAGGAACTTTGGTTTATTGTTCATTGGATGGGTATATGCCACAAACCCACAAATTGAAGTAGGAATATAATGCCACCTCTATAACAGTTTTGAAGCTTTTAAAGATTTAAATTTTGCATATTCACCTCATTTGCATAAATTAAGATCGTACAACTTTGGTTCATGGTTCATTGGATACGGCTTTGTCACAAACCTACCAATTGAAGTTGCAATGGCATCTCTATGTACAATAGTTTTGGAGATACTAAACTTTTAGATTTTTCAATGTCCCTTATTAGCATAATTTGAAATTCTACAACTAAACTGTCCATTATAGTGGCAAGTGTCACAAGGGTATATATGCACATTGAAATTTTGAGTGCATCTGCAATAGTTTGGAAGATATGGCGCTTTTAAAATTTTTGTTGCCTCTAAAAATTTGCATAATTTTAAACCTCATGACTATTACAAATGAGATGCACAATTTCACTAGTTCTGTCAGTCACCATGGCAAGTTTGGTGGTTTTTGGAAAAAAAACTCTGGATCAACTTAGTCAGAAAGAAAGAAAGAAAGAAAGAAAGAAAGAAAGAGAGAGAGAGAGAGAGAGAGAGAGAGAGAGAGAGAGAGAGAGAGAGAAAGAAAGAAAGAAAGAAAGAAAGAAAGAAAGAAAGAAAGAAAGAAAGAAAGAAAGAAAGAAAGTAGCCTTTTATTTCTTTGTTAATTTATCTGAGATGAAAGACCACCTGTCCTATGTAACCACTTTTGTCTGGCATTCATTGATTAGGGGTGGTCTTAAATTGCAAGTACCACTGTACAGTGAAACCTCTCTACAGTGAGCAACTTTGCGACCAGAGAAAAGTGCCCACTCCTGAGAGGGTCAGCCCTTCTGGGCAGTATTGATGAGTGTATGTGCATGTACAGTATACACATATTATAAATCAGAGGGATGTGTATACATGCAATACAAAACTGTCTTTCTTCCTTTATTACCTAAACAAATTTTAACAAAAGCTGTCAAGAAACTAGATAAACATGTACCTGTGAACCAAGACAAAACTATACTGTCTTAGTATTGGCTATGAAGAACAGGCCTCATCTCACTGGTTACAAGAAAACAAAGACAGGAAAGTGTCCACTGAGATGACACAAATATTCACACTTCCCTGGTCTGGCTGACTCAGGTCTGTATGTTGTCTATTTTTAACAGAGGGTACACTCAGGCTTGTTCTGCCTGGAAGTCCAGAGCTGTGAGTTCCCCTGGGACTGAGCTCAGCAGACTGACATTGCCTCAGACAAAAACAGGCCAGCTAGGACACCAGTGGAAGCAAAAGCCTGCCTGGTAAATATGGCAGCATGGACTCGTCTGTTCCCGCATGAACAGAAAGAGATACTCTGTATTTTAGTGAGAGCCTCATTACACAGTTGTTGGGAGTCTCTCCAACCCCACCCCACACCACAATTTGCTACAAGACCCAAACCTTCCAAAGCGTACACACAGCACGCATGGACAGAAAGCTGTGATACAGGTTCAAGCTAATTAATTATGAATGCAAAATGGTTGCCTGACACCATAGAGGTCAAGCAATAGGTCATACAGCAGGCAGTTGAAAGCCTGCATGTGGATTGGGGAGAAATTTGGTAAATTTAGATTTACATTAAAATTCCCCAAGTTCTGTTTGTGTGCTATTGGATTTGCCAGTTGTCTCAAACCAAAATGTGTAAGTTAGAACTTTGTGTCTATCTGCAATAGTTTGGAAGATATGGAGCTTTTGAAATTTTAAGTGCCCCTAATTTGCATAATTTTTAACATCATGCATTCTAAGTCAGGTGCCTAATTTCATTGGTAGGTCAGTCACCATGGCAAGTTTGGTGGTTTTCGGAATTGTAGGGTTCCAGAAAAACTCCGGACAAATCTGGTCGTAAAGAAGAAAGAAAGAAAGAAAAAGAGAGAGAGAGAGAGAGAGAGAGAGAGAGAGAGAGAGAGAGAGAGAGAGAGAGAGAGAGAGAGAAAGAGAGAGAGAAAGAAAGAAAGAAAGAAAGAAAGGAAAGAAAGAAAGAAAGGAAAGAAAGAAAGAAAGAAAGAAAGAAAGAAAGAAAGAAAGAAAGAAAGAAAGAAAGAAAGAAAGAAAGAAAGAAAGAAAGGCACCCAGACATAATTACAGAACAAGCATCGTCGTGGCCATAGATAATAGCACGCACGAGGGTGAGAAAAAATGACAGACGAAATTGAAAGTACATGTTATTGTGGTAGATTTGTCTGGGAACGTTGAAATCGAATGCTCAATAAGAAAAGGGAGGGACTTTGTGGGCACAAACTTGATACAAGGTTTAGTCTCAGCAGACAACGCAATGCAGAAACAATATAAATTTTACATACAGACGTAAGAGAAAATAACATATATTGATGAAGAGATAGTCAGGTGTACACCAGTGCGATATTAATATCCAAGTACAACAAACCTACACTCAAATACAGCATTACTGGAATTCTTAATGGAGAATTTTAAAATTTTAAGGGCCCCGAGCAGTATTTCAGATCTAAAAAAAAATACCAGATGACCAAAAGCTTAGAACCTATAAAATGTTCAAAACAGATTACTGTGCGGATTTTAGAAAACGCACCAAAACACACACCTGAAACGTATAAGAAAGTCCAACAACGCCTGAAATCGGTTATGAAAGTGTGCAAACGCATGAAACCGCGTGTAACGGCATGTAGCCGCGCCAACGAGACTCCCGCCCAGCTCGATCCGTGTTTAATTTTGCCGCCAAAAAAGAAACGCATCAACAGGCGCAATAACGCATTTAAAAGCGCGCCAAAACGCACGAAAACCAATTACACCACACAAGACCGCAACACCTGAAAAACGCAAAGAAAAGCGTAATTTTCCAAAATGCATGCAAACCGCACCTCGCGTTACTACGCCAAAGTGTGGGGCAGGCAATGGGCCTTAGGAGTGAGGAGGCTGCAGTGATATCTCTTGTTAATAATGTTATCTTAGATATAATAGTTTTAATACCATATGCTTACAAAATTGAAAGTTTTGGGATCTTAAACCCAAATTTTGAGAAAAATTCTTAAATTATGAGAAGAAAAGACTTCAGAGTTTCGAAAAAAAAAATATTTCGAGAAGGCTTGAAATGTTGCCATTTTTTTTTTTAATTTAGAGAAAAAAATCACGTCGTTTGAGATGGATCATGATGGGGGGGGGGTATTTTATTTATTTATTTGTGGTCTAATTAGGCTTTTGTTGCATATAGACCTAGCTTTATGAATTTTTTTTCTGAGTTATGTGGAAAAATATAATTTGAGAAAGCTAGGTCATGATTCATGAAATGTATGACCTTTTGACCTTGATATGATGGGTTAAGTGCAGATAAGAAACATAACTTTCCACAAGCTATCTAGAGAAGTCTGTTGTGTTAAAGTCAGATGAAGACTTGACTTTTGAGGAAAATTTGGTTTTTAGAAGTAAAGCCACAGACACTAATATATTTGGTGCCTAACTTCTATGCTGGTTTACAATCATGATGCAAGAACATCTTACATGGTCAAACAGGCTTTGCCTAACTGCTCTGAACTTAAAGCATACTCATCACTCAACCTGTAACCCACAAATTATGTCTCCCCGTGCAACGGGGGGGACATATTGTTTCTTCATCTTCTTCTTCTTCTTCTTCTTCTTCTTCTTCTTCTTCTTCTTCTTCTTCTTCCTCTTCCTCATTTTCTTCTTCTCCTTCTCCTTCTCCTCCTTCTTTTTTTCGTCTTTTTCTTCTTCTTCCTCTTCTTCTTCTTCTTCTTCTTCAACACATTGTTGCAAACGCAATTACTCAAGAAAAATTTGACTTGGGAAGTTGAAATTTTTGTGAATATGTTCTTATATAAGACCTTGCTTGAGATTGCAAATTGGTGACCTTGACATATCATTCAAGGTCACGTGGGCATTTCATCTAAAATCGACGTGAACGCAATAACTCCACAAGGGTTTGACGAAGGAGGTTGGAATTCAGCATAGTTATGTATCATAATACAAACTAGGTTGGATTGTAGATGGGTAACCTTGATTTATTTTCAAGGTCAGATGACCACTTTTTAAAAATCATTTCAGATGCGCTTGAAAAAGATTTGCCTTAGGAGGTTAAAATTTTGTATGATTATGTTTCTGTATAAAACTTTTATAAGATCTTGCTTGTGATTGCAGATGTTTAATCTTGACCTATTTTTCAAGGTGACAAGCACTTTCTTGAAGTTGCGGAAGCAATAGGGGAGCAATATTTAAGGTAGCGGCTTGAAATTTTGTGATTATGCATTTGTGTAAGAGCTAGGTTGAGATTGTAGATGGGATGACGTAGACCTATTTTTCAAGGGCACGGGGGTATTTCTTTGAAATTTATTGCAGACGCGATAACTCCAGAAGAATTTGACTTAAGAGCTTGAAATTTTGTATGATAATGTAAAAGTGTAAGATCTAGATTAAGCGCAGGTTATATTGTGTTTGCGTCCGTTTCTTCTTCTTCTTCTTCTTCTTCTTCTTCTTCTTCTTCTTCTTCTTCTTCTTCTTCTTCTTCTTCTTCTTCTTCTTCTTCTTCTCCTTCTCCTTCTCCTTCTCCTTCTTCTTCTTCTTCTTCTCCTTCTCCTCCTTCTTCTTCTTTCTTCCTCTTCGACACATTGTTGCGAATGCGATAACTCAAGAAAGATTTGACCTAGAAGTTTTTTGTAACTTTGTTCCTATATAAGCCCTTGCTTTGGATTGCAGATTTGTGAGCTTGACCTATTTTCAAGGTCACGTGGGATTTTTTTCATCCGAAATCCGTGCAAACGCGACAACTCCGCAAGGATTTCCATTAGTTTCAACACTGCAAGGTCGCACAGGGAGGCATTTGATTTTCTTTTGCAAAATCAGCCTGTTCTAGTTTAACCTGTTCTTCCGAGCCTCATGAGGCATTAGCATACCAAATTCAAAAAGTGCAAAATCTGTGCACGTATTTATAAGATACCATGGTAACAAGCATTGACTGTATCATAGGACGTATGAATGGATGGCTAACCCAAAAACATAATGCCTCACCCTGGTGGGTCCCCTATCTATACTGAGCTCAGTATTGTTCAAATCTGGCGGGGGAGAATTTTTTCAGGGTTATGATGAAAAACAAGTTTTCACATAAGTAACTCAATACCCTGTTGGCATGTATAAAATATCAGGTGCTCACCTTCACAAAAGATGTTTAATATTTTGACGGAAGGACACCTTTGAGGGCACAGCGGTCTTGGAACACACACTCATGAAAACTTGCTGCATGTCCATCAATAAGATTCAATCAGAAATACCCAGCTTGCTGGCTGTATGCCCCCCCCCCCCGCCCCCCGCCCCCCCCCCCCCCACACACACACACTTTATTTATAACATTGGTAATCACAGGTCTCATTTTGGTATAATTTAACTGTAGCTATGAACACTATAAAAGATTCAAAGGATAATCATGCAATGTATTGTATTGCATGGCAAGCCAGGACCGCAAAAATACATTTCTCATTTAAAACAGAATAATTATAAATAAAACAGACAAAAAACTAACAGATACATTTCTCATTCAAAACAGAATCATTATAATCGAAACCAACAAAAAACCCCCAGATATTTCTCATTTAAAACAGAATAATCATTGATAAGACAAGACAAAAAATACACAAAACAGAGACATTTCTCATTTGAAACAGAATAATTATAAATAAGACCAACCAAAAATAATATTTCTATGTTTTCCTTTGAATAAAATAAAATGGCAATCATATTCGATAATGTACTAGTTTTAGTCCCGCCCAGAGACAGCTGGACATGATGTGAGTGGGGAAATTAGCGCGTCAAGATCATACGCCTTTTAGAGACATTGACGCACCATTTTTTTCCGCTCACGTCACGCCGGCCCAGCTGTCTCGGCGCGGGTCTAAAGGCTGATATATGACACAACATAATCGAATATAATTGGCATTTTATTGATTTCTATGGAAAAAGACAGGCATTTTTTTTACTGTTGAAGTTTAAATCAAAATTCATCAACACATATCTTCGGCTATGTTTTGTTCCCAATTTTTAAACCCTTCGCTGCCTGCGCGTGCACTTAATCTGATTTCCCCTAACTGTAGATTATTTCAAAGTAGTCTGTTTTATTTGACGATCGCCCGTTTCCTTTAGTAGAGACACCTGTTCTCTTTTGTTGTCTGTTTGATTCAAAAATGGCTTGTTTTATTTATCATTCCTGTTTATTCTGTTTTAAATGAGAATTATCTGTTATGTTTTACTTATGTCTGTTTTATTTTTAATTAGTATGTTTGAAAGGAGAAATATCTGTTTTGTTTTTTGTCTATTTTAATTATGATTCTGTTTTAAATGAGAAATATGTTTTGTTTGATTTTTTGTCTGTTTTATTTATAATTATTCTGTTTTAAATGATAGTTATCTGTTATGCTTTACTTGTGTCTGTTTTATTTATAATTAGTATGTTTGAAATGAGAAATATCTGTATTGTTTTCTGTCTGTTTCATTTATGAAACAGACAAATGAGAAATATCTGTTTTGTTTTTATTTTTTGTTTGTCTTATTTATAATTATTCTGTTCTAGATGAGAAATATCTGTTTTGTTGTATATATTTGTCTGTCTCATTTGTAATTATTCTGTTTTAAATTAGAAGCATCTGGGTTTTTTGTCTATTTTAAATGAGAAATGTCTGTTTTCTTTTAAATCTTTGTCTGTTTCATTTATAATTATTCTGTTTTAATGCAAAATGTATCTTTTAGTTTTTTGTCTGTTTTATTCATAATTAAAAAGTTTTAAATGAGAAATGCATTTTTTGCAGTCCTGGCATGCCATAGCATTGTAAAATGCAATAGTATAGAATCCATCACTGATAACGGTACTCGGCGGCATTTGGCACATTTTGGCTGCAATTGCAGCTGGTCAGCGGCCATATAACTTTTAGGTCTTATAAAGTGTATGAAAATCTACATGGACTTTATTGTTGGTGGCGCCATCTATGTTACTATGTAACATATGGGTCAAAATGTCAAAATCTTGTGACCAGTCCAGCAACTTAAATTTTGTGTGGACCTTCATCAAATTTAGTGCGATTGTGAAGGATGTCAAACTTTCAGTTGCATGTGATACTATACTTTTGACGGAAATTATGTGTTACAATTTCTTGAAAGATATATACAATTCGATATTTTTCAAATTTATAGGATAATATAAATCATGTTCCATGATATTGTTATGTAATGTCAGTGACCTTCACCAGGCTTGTAAAGTTGAAAGAAGTGACTTTAAAATAGCGTTCTACTGAATCACCTGCAATCGGCGTCAGAGCAGACTGGCCTTGATATTCACGCAACCCACAATATGCCAACAGCAGAGCTTGATGCCATTCTGATGACACCAGAACCAGATTGACTTGGCCACAGAGAACAACTGTTTGGAAGTCTCACATCACCAGGATGTGTTTGTTCTCCAGCTGTAACTGAAATTGGATAAGGGTGCTACGGATCGCTTCCAGTTCTAGCCAATTGAATTGAACAACAAACTGCCCCCACAGAGGTGGTTATTTGCCTCAGGCTGTCACAGGAGTCCAAATATGCACCCCAGCCCTGTAGAGAAGCATCAGTGAACAGAGTCACCGCGCTGTTGAATGGCCACAGGGACTGCCGTGGCATCACATCCACTCGACGTGACCACCAACTCAGAATTAGCTAATTGTGCGACTGAAGCTGGACACACTGAGACAAGACACGAGCCTTGTGATCCAAGCAATCCTGGAAGCTGAGCTGGATAGGCCACCGATGAAGCCTCCCCTGAGGGACTTGAGAGTCTATGGACGTCTAAGTCTGAATCAGGCGCATCCACTGATGCACCATCTGTGCAGACGCTCTCCTGAACTGCTTCAAGGAGCTAACAATCCTTTCTGTCTGTCCTCCGAGTGGCAAAGATGAAAAGAACTGTCAAAAATTAACTCCAAAGAAACATGAACTTGCTTGCAGGAGTCGGGCTGGACTTTGGGAGAGTTACAATTGGGCCGAACATCGAGCACAGATTCAATACGAAACGCATGTCCCTCAGAAGAAGGCCCATGTCCTGAGACCACAAGAGCTAATAGACCAGATAAATGTGCCACCAGATTTCTTGCCAGTGCAAAAATGGACCACCTTATTCATGACCCAAGTAAAGACCAGCTGTGCTGGTGCTAGGCCCAACAGCAGAGCTTGGAACTGAAAAACTCCTACGTAGACCACAAAGCACAGAAATTTCCGAGTCTGCTTGGCTGTGGAAATATGCATCTTTGGGTTACCCAATCCCCCTGTTGCATCAACCCCATGATGGTGGCTGGCATCTTCATCTTGCATTGCTGCACAAGAAGATAAGAGTTGAGAATCAACAAATCAATGACCGTTCTTTGTCCACTGTCCCTTTTTGGCACCAAATAGAGAAGACTGTAAAAACCTGGGTACCCATCGTCCAAGACTGGCTCAATGCCCTGTTTGTCAACAAGCTTTCACATGGCCATATTGAAGAGCTCCCGGTCAGCCTCCATGCGAGGTGGATTGAAGGAAAAGGGAACTCCTGACAGTGGAGGGCAATTGCCTGCGAACTCTAAAGTGCAGCCATGTCGAACAGTGTGTCTCATGAAGCATTGTCTGTTATACTGTCTTTGTGGTTGGCAAACAACACTAGTCAGCCACTAACCGATCTGTGCCAAGAAGTCTGACAGGGACCAAACAGCCCCAGACACACTGGATCCAGGGGCAGCTGGTAAGCATCTCTGCTTACCACTGTCAGCAGGGCAGCCACAGAGAAGAGCACATTAAAGAGTGCCATCTTCACATCACCATCAACATAGTGACCTCAGGTACAGATGTTGCAGAAGTCTGAGATAAAGCAACATACTGCCTCTGCAGCTCCTCCCATGCATGGAGAGTTTCCACAGGCATAACGCACAAAAGGAGCTTACCTGCAGGGGAGGTGACACTGGCAAGCCAGAACTCATAAGGTGAATTCACCTGGGCCACAACAGATCCAAGGGAGAGACAACTGTTGCTGCTTCCTGAACTGGCAGAGCAGTGACCAAAAATAACCAACCCACAGCCTCTGCTGGGGAAGGCATGAGTGCTGATGCACCCCAGCCCACCACCACATCAGCGTAGGTCACTGGAGAGGGGACCTTCCTATCGGAAGCGCCTGACCTACACCACCTCTGCATAGGGCACTGGAAAGGTGACCTCCCCATCAGAAATCAGATTGACTGCTGGATTGACCACCACTGGGGAAGGTACAGACCATGGAGATGCTGTCCTCGCTGGAACTGTTCCAGTGGTGGGGCTGGTGGCGTGGAGAACCACTCCGTGCCTGTCCCCTCCACAAGTGCAGGTGGCTGAGGTAGGTGTAGCCCTAGCCTCAGCAGGTGAAGCGCCCAAACTGTGGTTTTGGTGCTGCACTTTCCTTTTGGAGGAGAAGCAGGATATAGTGGCGGTGCCACCTCTTCCTCATCTTCTTTTCCCTCCTGTGGCAGGAGTGCAAACACTTATGACATGGGGAAAGAGGCACAGGAGAGAGCGGAGGGAGTCCTCTCCATCCCAAAATGTCAATGTGATGGCAGAGTCCACCCCACCGAGGGCCACCATGGGCCAACATGGGAGGCTCAGTGGGAGCCACTGCCCTCATCACACTAGCCAACCAGGGCTTTAGTACCACTGCCTTCGAAAATAACTCGGCACTGCCCCTGAAAGAGGAGCCAGGTGCCGTGGGGGTGGGGGAAGGAGAACCTCCTTCCCTCCCTCCCATGTTCCCCAAAGGAAACAGAGCAACCCCAATGTATTCAGCAACTTGCCGACAACAGCAAGTACAGCTTCCACTTGCCAAAACCATTAGAGTAAAGGTCTCTGCCTGGACAGGCATAGCTTACCCTGGCAGGGCCTGGGAAGGTAACCCTGGAAGGGCAGCACGGAGGGATGATGCAGGAGGCATCACCTGAGCTCTAACTGCCACCACATCTGGCTTCCCTCCGCCCCCAACTGGGCATCCATTCGCTGACAAGCCTCAACTCAAGGACTAGTTTGCACCTGGCCATGAGGCCGGGGCAAACTAGCAGAGGCATGGGCCTGGACTTCGAGGCCCCATGCCTCAAATTAAGGCCCAGTGGCTCTGCAGCTAGGTACACTGACAAGCTCACAGCATGCCTCCCTATGCTTGAGCCTCCTGCTAGCAGATCTTGCATCTGCCTAACAGACTTTCTGCCCCTAAAATATGTCCATCGTTGGCAAATGTTGCATGGACTGTCACCTCTGTGCAGAAAATGCCACTCCTGTGTATGCAGGAGCGACATACCAGGTGCTCATTGCAGTAGGCCATCCTGTGGTGGTTGGCATCCCAACAGAGGTCCAACTCCACATTGATATCCAAGGTGCACTTACCGATTAGTACCCAAACTTAAAAAAAAAAAACTCTTTCAAAATCAGTGATCATATCCACCAACTTTTAGCTTAATCCGAGTTTAATCTGAGTGACGGTTCTGGAGAAGTCCAAAATGGTGAAAACACAAAAAATCATTAAACAATAGAAAAAATTGCAGCACCACCTGGTGATCAACTTAAGAAGTAGGATTCCTTAGGAGTCTTCCTGTGTCATATCAAAGCACTTCAGCAAGGTGTTTCAGAGAAGATTTTTAAAGATTTGCCCCCGAAAAGAACAAAAACAAGAAAGCTGTGTGAACAGCCCATGCACAGCTGACCTAGACATTTATCACAATTCCAGCTCTGTGAACTTGTGATAGGATAAAGGTCACCTATGTACTGAGTAAGTTTGACCTTTATAGAAAAACACTAACATGTGCAACATCAAGGTGCCAGCTCAAGTAGTTCTCAAGTTATAGTGAAGAGTAAAATTCATGTATGTTGCACTGTGAACCCCAGAAACGAGGTCAAGGTCACTCATGTACTGTCTAAGCATGACCTTCATATTCAGGCATTTTCTGCACATATTGCAGTGCAGTAAGTGTTCCAAATGAAGTGAAACTGATGTTTTTTATAATTGTCTGATGAATATACTTTGTTATTGTTAAGGTCATATCAGGTTGGCTCAAAGTGTTTAATGTACTCTCTCTCCCCCTCCCTCTCTCTCTTGTATAAATAATTAGCATCTAAATCAGCTGACTAACAAGTTAAACAACGTCTGATTATAAATAAAAAAATTTAAAACTGTTACAGGAAAACAGTTTGCTTACAGTTACCTTTAGGAATTTCAACATGATTTCCCCCCTCTCTCTCTCTCTCTCTCTCTCTCTCTCTCTCTCTCTCTCTCTCTTTCTTTTCATAAAACCTAATTCTTTCTCTGATAAAGGTAGTAGAATTTTACAATAATTAGGACTGTTTTACATTTTGACCTTTTGAACTTTATAGAACCACGAGTTAGATGTACATTATGCTTGGCTGACTTACAGATAACTTAGAATGACATACTACATTTTTGAAATTCTAAATTATTACCCTAATAATTGACTTATTAGATGACTTGTGGGATTCTATGCTTTCTTGAACATTTAAATTTCCTTTCAAAAATACTTCTGGAAACCAACTTGAAATGTGACTGCTATCCTTACAAATTTTGGCTATTGTAATGCATTTTTTGACTATGTTTTAATGGTTTGAAGCCTCATGTCACTTGCTTCTGGCTGATGTTTAACATTTGAACCAATATACTTATTATATTTGCAAATTCAGACACTTTTCTTTTTGAAATACTCTTAGTTTATCTCCTTTAAAACAACATCATGTCTTTAACTACATGCCTAAAACACATCAAATTATATAATAATGTTGTTTGGATTCTTGTTGATGGTAATTTTAGGCCTAGGGGGCTTTTCTGATGGATTGATGTGGGTTTTAGTGTCACTTTGTGGACTTATATGGATGATTATCATTGTTGAGATGGTGGTTGCAAGTAGTACCCTTTTAAATACTGAATTTAATTGACATTTTCAACAAATTAAGAACCTCCGCCTACAAATTCTCAGATGTGCTGCAAATTTTGGTCCCTTTTCATAAATTGTATGGTCCTGTATGCACATGAATGATGCACCTGTTCAAGCCAATTTACTGAAATAGGCCTATAATTTCAAACAAAACTTTTTGCATTCTGTCATGTTAAAACTTGATATGGCTTTTTCGACCCTATGGACCTTTACACTTACGTTTTGGTCTCTTTTAGGTAAATACGAACTATAAATTTATGTGTTTCAGCTTTACATATCAAGGAACATTGCCTTTGGTCGGAATTGACTTGGATTTGTTTCATTAGGACTACGGTTTGGATATGGTAATGACACTGTCTAATAGAGAAACATTAACATGTGCAACATCAAGGTCCTAGCTCAAAACAGATCTCAATTTATCAAGTAAACAGTAAACTTCATATCACTTGTCCTGTGACCTTGGGAATGAGGTCAAGGTCCAAACATTACTGGAGCATGATCATTTGCACAAATAGGTAGCCACAGATAAAAAGTATATCCCTACCAAGTTTGGCACAAATCTGGCCAAAATTATTTAAGTTATAACCATTACAAGAAATTCCCATGTTAAACTTTCCTACTAAAACGTTTTTTAAGATTTTTGAAAAAAATCATAAAAAAATAAAAAATCACTGGAGCATGACTATTTGAACAAACTTGGTAGAGACACATCCAAGGTACATTGCCACCAAGTTTGAAGAAAATCTGACAGACAGTTTCTTTAGAGAAGTCCAAAATTTGGATTACCATTACAATGCATTAGAATGCCCATTGACTTGCATACTAAGCAATAGAAAAGGTGTGTTTACCGATAAGTACCCAACTTGAAAAAAATCGTTAAAAATCAGGAATCCACAGCAGTGCTACCTTGTGAACATCTTTGCTTGACCCTTTCACAAGGAACATATCCACAAAGTTTCAACTTAATCTCAGAGACAGCTCTGGAGAAGAAGTGACAAGTAATGAAAATACACAAAAAATTCATTAGAAAAATGAAAAAAATGTAGCACCACCTGGTGAACAAATTAAGAACTAAGAGTCCCTAGGAGTGTTCTATGTAATATCAAAGCAATTGGGTGAGCCGTTGTGGAGATTTTGTAAGATTTGTCCCCCCCCCCCCAACCCCCCCCCCCCCCCAAAAAATCATTAAAAATCCAATTCACTGGAGCATGACCATTTGTACAAACCTGGTAGAAACCCAGCCAAGGTACATTGCCACAAAGTTTAAAGTCAATCTAAATGACGGTTTTGGAGAAGAAGTCAAAAATGTGAATTACCATTAGAATGCCCATTGACTTGCATAGTAATCAATAGGAAAGCTGCATTGACCAGTAAGTACCTGAATTGAAAAAATCGTTAAAAATCAGGAATCCACAGCAGTGCCTACTAGTGGACAACTGTTTGACCCTTCTACAAGCAACATATCCACCACATTTCAGCTAAATCGGAGTGGCGCTTTTGGAGGAGTCAAAAATAGCAAAAACACACAAAATTCATAAATAGAAAGAATTGCAGTGCCACCTGGTGAACAAATTCAAAACTATGAGTCCCCGGGAGTATCCCTGTGCGATATCAAAGCCATTGGGTGAGCTGTTGTGGAGAAGAAGATTTTGTAAGATTTGCCCCTAAAAAGAACCAAAAAAGGTCATAAAAAATATTTGAAAAAATCACTGGAGTGTGACCATTTGAACAAAGGTGGTAGAGACCTACCCAAGGCACATCCGCACCAAGTTTGAAGTGAATCTGGCTGACAGTTTTGGAGAAGTCAAAAATGTGAATTATGGATGATGGATGGATGACAGATGGTCATAATATAAGCTCAGCTGACGGACAAGTCAGCTGAGCTAAAAATCATAAAAGACCCTAATTAACAAACTTGGTAGAGACCCACCCAAGGTACATCCCCACCAAGTTTGAAGTGAATCTGGCTGACAATTTTGGAGAAGTTGAAAATGTGAATTGTGGACGATGGATGGACGACAAATGGTCATAATATAAGCTCAGCTGACTGACAAGTCAGCTTAGCTAAAAATCATTAAAAAGATCCAAATTTACAAACTTGGTAGACACCCACCCAAGGTACATTGCCAAAATGTTTGAAGTGAATCTGGCTCATGGTGTCAGGGAAGAAAAATATGGATTAGCATCAGAATGGTCATTGATTTACATAGTAATCAATAGGAAAGGTGCATCCACAGCAGTGCCACCTAGTGAACAACTTTGTTTCATCCTCCAAGGAACATATCCACAAAATTTCAGCATAATCTGAGTGACGGCTCTGGAGAAGTCAAAACTAGCGTAAAAAACACCCAATTTTTTTTTTTAAATTAAAAAAATTGCAGTGCCACCTGGTGAATAAATTAGAAACTAGGAGTGTTCCTGAGTGATACTAATGTAATTGGGTGATCGGTTTCAGAGAAGAAGATTATGATTTGCCGAATAAAAAAAACAAAAAAAATCATAAAAAATCCAAAAATCACTGGAGCGTGACCACTTGCACAAACTTAGTACAGACCCACCCAAGGTACATTGCTTCCAACTTTAAAGTGAATCTAGATGATGGTTTCAGAGAACAAGCATAAATTGTGAATGGATGACAGACAACGGAGGAAGAGTGATGGCATAAGGTCTGCTGGCTGACAAGCCAGCTGAGCTACTTATTAAACTACTAAAATAACAAAGAAATATAATTTCAAATCAGAAAGCCTTGGTCAGTAGTGTCACCAACTTATATTGCCAAGAGATCCTGTTCTTATAAAGGACAGAGCTTATCATACAACAAATAAGAGTCCGAAACATCATCTCCTGCAGGTCCCCCACCCAGCCAATCCCCAAGTTGCCTGGAGCAGGCAGCCCTAAGAGAATCTGCGTGGGTGAAGGGGCAAGCATTTGGACCTGTAGGCCTGACTGATAAGTTTGAGGATAGAATTAATAGTTAGCATACATGGTCTTCATAGGATGATAATACATGTAAACTCATTCACAATGCCAAAGACAATCAATTCTTGGCAGAACACTTTGGGTGGATGAAGGCCATGGCACTTTCCTCCAAATCAGCAGCCATGCTGGACAAAAATAGACAGGAAGCAGAAATAAATTTAGCAATATCACTAAACAATTTAGCAGTATCACTAAATACGTTATTAAGCAATATCGCCAACTGATTTAGTGATATCACTAAGTCATTTAGCGATATTTCTAACTCATTTAGTAATATTAATAAATCATTGGCAATATTGCAAAATCAACGACATATAGGGATATTGCTAAATGATTTCACGATTTCTCTGAATAATTTAACGATATTACAAAATGATTTAGCAATATCGCTACATTTTTAGAGATATTGCTAAATATTTAGCAACATGTATATCACAAAATAATCAAAAATACTGCTAAATGATTTGGCAAGAATGCCAAATCATTTAGCAATAACGCTTAGTGATTTAGTGACATCGCCAAACATGACTAAATGTCAAAATGGCTTGCCATAGGAGGACACTATCCTCATAAGTCTTCTCTTTAACTTTTGCTCAAAATAACTTGTTTCTACTTTATGCAGTTGGTGGTAACAGATGTTGATGACGACAGCAACAATAACCAAGGGACCAACCATCACCAGATGCTGCTGGCAGAAGACAGAGAGACAATAGTCTGCAAGGTCCTTGCAGAAAAAGAAACAGTAGACGCAATGGAAGCGCTTCGACATCGACTTGGCATACTGAAGTTGATGCACAATGACTGTAAACAACTGATGCAGAGAAACAAGGTGATGAAAACCCGCTTAAAGTATACCAGGAGGGTGAAAGATGCCTTCGCAATACTGGGAGTGGCATTAATGGTATCATTTGCTGTACTATTTACACACTGGCTGTGTGCTAAGTGAAGTGCATAGATGTACATTCTGTGCAAAGACAGAAAAAGTACATGAACTGGCTTGTACAAACTGTTTTAAATGATTCGAACCACAGGGTCTCAGTATTGGACATTTAAACATTGTTTTACAAATACACTTTTATTGCCACTAGATACTGGTACCCCAGTTATAAAGTAATTATTATTCAGTGTGAAACAAGAAAGACAATAAGGGAAAATGAGTTGGACCAAAACTTCAATGGTGATTCAAATCAGCAGGAAACTGGTTTTGTTTTCATTATTTTTTTGAATAAGCAAAGCAACAAACATGAAGCAATTTAAACCAGCACTTTATTCAACATTGTACAGCAATTATCACAGCATTGCAGGTAATAATTTATCTACATCCTCTTGTGAATATATCAGCTAATGAATCATAAAACCATATTTAAAACAGTCAGTTGGGGATTGAAAATATTCAGAGAAAAATACAACACACAATATGACAGGATGGTATGCTCTTACTTAGCAATGTTTTCTTTCAACTATAGGGTAACATGCCCAATACCATACTCTATCAGCACACAGTCCATGGACCATTTAGCTACAACCAGATTACCGCACTCACTATGACCAAGCTGGACCTTCAGCTTTCTCCTATTGTCAATTCAAAAATACACTGTGAATAAATTTATCTCAAGGGTATTTTCACAATTTTCACAGTTTTTATTTTTACTCAGACTTAAAATTCACTATTTTATTCATATTTCGTATCAATGCCATGTTAAAAACTTTTTTAACTGTGTCCTTAATTTCACAGTTTTGAAGAATCAGCAAAATAAGCAAACTTAAAAACATTAACAAATTAAATGCATACGATACATGCATTTTAATTTCCTGCCACACCTACATACCCAGTTGTCTTAGTAACCATAGTCTCCCCTCTTAAGGTACATGCAGCTGTCTGTGCAGACAAGTGAGATATTACTTATTTTTGGAAATAAAGAATATTTCCAACAAGAAGGTGGAAAGTTCTTATAGCCAGTTTAGGAACCACAAAATGAATATGACTATGGCATTTATAAACTTAAATTTCTCTGAAAAAAAAATGTGAAGAAGGGGTATCTAGCCCTGTCTATGACAGCGATATGCTTGTGCCCTCCATGATTGACAGGCATGAACACTGTGCTTTGTGGCTGGAAATTAACATGAATGTCTCGTATTCACCACATTTTCTTCACTGGAAAATGTATGACTTTTCTGATTTATGTCTAAAAAGGGGTTTACTGCTGCAGATAAGGTAACAAGCAGCTTTTAAGGCATTTGAAAAAAAAAATCCACTTTTCATTTTATTGATGGTCTTTCCAAGTTGACATCCTTTTACAGCGGTGATACGATGTAGCTGTCAGGCTGAGCCCACCATGACTCCATTGTTTTATCTTAACTAGTTCAGTGTCACACTTTGGATGGAGTTAACAGCTTTCCTCAGCATGCTTTGGGTGCAATATACACTGAGGAAACCATTTGACTCAGTCCGAAATGTGGCACTGAAAGGGTTCATATACCTGAACATTAGGACCACCTGCACTGCAAGACCACTCTTCACTGGTACTATGGCATGGCCTGAAAGGGCAGGCACCACTGTAAAACATATAACTTCAGCAGAGTTGTGATCTAAAACCTCCTCTCCACAGGGATATGACCTGTACAAATTTGACACTGCCAACTGAGCACAAAGGACCAATGGGCTGTCAAGGCAGGATCCTGTGGATTATAAAAGCAGGTCTAATCCACATGTGCACGGATCACAACTCTGCCGAGGGTATAATGATAAATATATACTTATCATGTACCAAGCTGCATACTGCCACACTTCTATTTAATCATGTTGAGACATCCATATACAGTCACATTTTGCTTCATACTTTGCCCGGACATTATCAAGTAGAATATGTATATAAAATAACACAGAAGACAACAAAAAATCCCCATAACTTAACCATGGTCCCAATGACAAGTCACTTCATATGTTGAAGATAAGCTTCATTTTCCATTTCCAGTGAACAAATTTATGTCACTGCTCCCAATAAATGAAACAATTTCCCCACATCCTCAAAAAAAGAAGAAAAAAAACTGCTGATAATTCCTATATAGTTAAATGTAAGCACATTAATTTTAAAATTTGCTATAGATAAGTTGCCCTTTTCCCTAAAGAATTTGTATTCCTCTGGTTACCCCACAACTTTGCCAACATTTCAGTTCACCACACTCAATAAAAACTTACAAAGCACTGAAAAGTGGAGATATAAGCAACATAAACTGGTCTCTTTATTGTACATTTAATATTTATGTAAAACATGAGGTCAAGACGTCCGAGTTCAGCAGTGCTGGCCTCAGGTGTATTAAATTAAAAGCTGTGTACCTGCATGCATAATTCATGCAATTTTAGCTTGAGTTAAATATAATTTTATATTTTGTATATAAATGAAACTGTTACACAAAATATACAGCATCCACATTCTAAGGAAACTCTGGTATGGCAACTTGTCATTTCAAATTTCAACTTGACATATAAAAATAAAAGAAAGGAAAAATGCTTGTGCCTTTATACCCATCTGTCCAGAATAAATTTGTACATAAAAAAACTTGTTGATTTTTTGGGGGGGTTTTTTGGAAGAACAAGAAAATATGATTGGGTTTATATGAATATGCAAGCAAAAGAAAATTAAAGAAACAGAAGAATGTACTGGTACATGTAGAGATATTTTCAGCAGTATAGCATTTGTTGCCAATTATGACAGCCATTTTGTGCCTCAGACCTCAATGAAGTGTTGCAGATGAGGTGGTGCTGCCGGAGCTGGCCAGCCTCGCATCTCGCATCCCAGCTTCTCTGCCTGCTCTCGCTTCATTAGCTCCCATGCACCCGATTTCTTCAAAACTGCACAGCTATGCCACTGCCAACATAATTACAACTGTGTCACTGAAAACCTATAAACTCCAGGCTCATGTGTGAGACTATGTCATTAAAAACACTACGCATAATTATAAGGTCGATGTCCTTGTCTAATAAAACAAAATGATGCTGCAAGCAGAACTTTGTTCAGTGTACAGTTATCTTGAAAGGGTGTCACTCTTCCTTGAAATAAAGTGACCTTGATACTCATGGCATGTATACTATTGTGCAAGTATATATATGTAATAATATATATATTATACATAATATATATTTATATATGTACAGTGGAATCTCCAATTAAGACCATCTTCATAAAGGGACTATTTTCTATATTAAAACCATTAACTCAGACCCTTTTTGTTTATCCTTAATCAAATTATATCCTCCATTAAGACCGCTCCCTTACTAAAACCATTTTTTCAGCCCCTTAAGTACTGACAAAATGTGCAATCTGATACCCTCTTATAAACCAACTTATAAAATCCTTGAAAATTATCATATCTAACAAATCTATATATCTGTACAACAAATAAAATGTATGGTTTTGTGGGTGAAATGTGAAACAGTTCATCTATGCAATGTCGAAGTCACAGACCGTTGCACGCAGCTTAATCCCCTCCACTACCTTAATAGGGACATTCCAAAATATATATATATATACATAGCTTTATTCACTTTTTATGGATCTGGCCATTGCTTCATCAGATTTCAAATGCCAAAATGATGCTGATAATGCCAACAAAATGTTCATGAATTGACAAGCAATAAATCTAACCCATCTCTACAGGTTTTACTAACGATACTTGATGGACGAAAACATCGGAGCGAATATTCATGACAAAAGTTTGAAATTCATGAATGACAAGCAATAAATCTCACCCATCTCTACAGGTTTTACTTATGATATCTGATGGACAAAAACATCAAAGGGAATATTCATAACAAAATGTTTTGAAATTCAATTTCTATATATATCCATCAAGTTTTGAACTTAAACTTCACTCATTGTTTTCAGCCCCTGTTTACCATTTGATGAATTACCATTTGAAAAGTTCATGTTATCCTGTCATCATTATGTACAGCTTTGGTTTTTTTCTTTTCTTGACTGGTGATGAAATATTCCTCCTCAAATTAAAGTGAAGAGTCTCAACAGTATACATTAAGAGTTACTCCTATATGCAGTACAGTTTTGGTCATGTGGGAACTTCCATTTAATGTATCATTGATATTACGATAATAAAGAAATTAAATCATGGAGCATGATATCATTACCACAAACTTGAATCTATTGGAAAGGGACATAGTTTGTGGGACATCCATTTGGGTTTTGGCTCAGAAGTTCTGTGTTATGAAAATAGTGTCAGGAATAGTAGGCTGTCAGTTGGGTCTGCCATGTGTGGGAAGGTCATGCATGAAAACCTACAGCAAGCAGAAAAATGCATATACCTGTGCTTGACTTGCCTTCATCGCAGACTTTCTTGGGGCGCAAGGTTTTGACCAGCCCATGCCGGGGACAGTCAAATGAACACCGGCCAAGAACATCTGTTTAGCAGGCAAGTGCTTCACCTTGACCAAAAGGGTCATAATCTCCTACCTATTTATAATGTGTGCATTAAATCCACCAAATTAAACCACGCTTGTTTCAAGCGTAAATTGACAAATACATTAAATTTTTTCATGTATGCATCACATCAATTCATGCACTACATGCATATTGTTCAATCAACCACAGACCTTATTATGCAATTATATGCCCATATCCAAACACAATTTATTTAGCCTGGAATTAAACTGCATTGATATACATGTTTAAAAAAGGATTCTAAATCTGCCAAAACTCCTATGACTCGATTTCTTTAAATTCTCACTTTTTCTGGCTTCCGTATGGTTTTTCCATGTTGGCTTCAATGCTGTCAACTTTTTAAGGCACTGCAATACAATATGGAACTAGAACAGACTGATTTTCCAACAGAAAATCAAATGTCTCCCGGTGGAACACTTACGTCTCTGAATAAGCTACAGGTGATAACAAATTACAAATGGCCAAGTTTGCTTGAAAATTACAATGCTATTTTAGCTCTCACCTAGATACATTACTCTAGCAATTTTCATCAAGTTCTTCAAGACTTATTGCAGATAAACCAATTTCACATAAATGACCCTGTGACCTTGAAAATTAGGTCAAGGTCACCAAAATACAATCCCAACCTTGGTCTTACCTTGATACATGTTCCTACCAAGTTTCATCAAATTCCATCAAGTTCTTCATGACTTACCGAACAGAAACCAATTTCACAAAATTGACCCTGTGACCTTGAGAATTCGCTCAAGGTCATCCAAATACAATCCCAACCTAGGTCTTGCCTAGATACATAAGCCTACCAAGTTTCATCAAATTCCATCAAGTTCTTCATGACTTATCGAACGGAAACCAATTTCCCATAAGTGACCCTGTGACCTTTAAAATTAGGTCAAGGTCATCCAAATACAACCCCAACCTAGGTCTTGCCTAGATACATAGGCCTAATCGCACGGAAACCAATTTCACATAAGTGACCGTGTGACCTTGAGAATTCGCTCAAGGTCATCCAAATACAATTGCAACCTAGGTCTTGCCTAGATATATAATTTTACCAAGTTTCATCAAATTCCATCAAATTCTTCATGACTTACTGAACGGAAACCAATTTCACATGTGACCTTGTGACCTTGAGAATTCGCTCAAGGTCATCCAAAAACAATCCCAACCTAGGTCTTGTCAAGATACATAATCCTGCCAAGTTTCATCAAATTCCATCAAGTTCTTCATGGCTTATCGAACTGAAACCAATTTCACATAAGTGACCCTGTGACCTTGAGATTTCGCTCAAGGTCATCCAAATACAATCCCCACCTAGGTCTTGCCTAGATACATAAGCCTACCAAGTTTCATCACATTCCATCAAGTTCTTCATGACTTATCGAACTGAAACCAATTTCACATAAGTGACCCTGTGACCTTGAGAATTCGTTCAAGGTCATCCAAATACAATCCCTACCTAGGTCTTGCCTAGATACATAATCCTACCAAGTTTCATCAAATTCCATCAAGTTCTTCATGACTTATCGCACGGAAACCGATTTCACATAAGTGACCCTGTGACCTTGAGAATTCGCTCAGGGTCACCCAAATACAATTCCAAGCTAGGTCTTGCCTAAATACATGATCCTACCAAGTTTCATAAAATTCCATCACGTTCTTCAAGACTTATCGCACGGAAACCAATTTCACATAAGTGACCTTGTGACCTTGAAAATTAGGTCAAGGTCACCCAAATACAATCCCAACCTAGGTCTTGCCTAGATACATAATCCTACCAAGTTTCAAATTCTGTCAAGTCCTTAAAGACTTATCGCACGGAAACCAAGTGTTGAAGAACCTGAACAACAACAACAACAACAACAACAAGAAACGGGCACTAAACCAATATGTCCCCCGGCTTCCACCGGGAGACATAATTGTACCAAGTTGTTTCACACTGAAATTATCAGATTATGACAGTTCACAGTCAGTGAGGTATGAATACAGCCACAGAGACTGATTTCATTACAGCACGTCCCACCCAGGCACCATGAATTATGCCACAGCAATATGGACTTACTAAATGAGAAAAGCTCCTCATTGATTGGGAATGATTTATTTAATGTGCACGGAAATTTGTTTGACGCATGTGTGAAATTTGGTTCAACACATTAAAAAACATTTAAAACTAGAACAGACTGATTTTCCAACAGAAAATCAAATGTCTCCCGGTGGTACATTTACATCTCTGAATAAGCTACAGGTGATAACAAATTACAAATGACCAAGTTTGCTTGAAAATTACAATGCTATTTTAGCTCTAACCTAGATACATTAATCTAGCAATTTTCATCAAGTTCTTCATGACTCATCGCAGAGAAACCAATTTCACATAAATGACCCTGTGACCTTGAAAATTAGGTCAAAGTCACCCAAATACAATCACAACCTTGGTCTTACCTTGATACATAATCCTACCAAGTTTCATGAAATTCCATCTTGTTCTTCATGACTTATCGAACGGAAACCAATTTCACAAAAGTGACCCTGTGACCTTGAGAATTCTCTCACGGTCATCCAAATACAATTCCAACCTAGGTCTTGCCTAGATACATAAGCCTACCAAGTTTCATTAAATTCCATCATGTTCTTCATGACTTATCGAACTGAAACCAATTTCACATAAGTGACCCTGTGACCTTGAAAATTATGTCAAGGTCACCCAAATACAATCCCAACTTAGGACTTGCCTAGATACATAATCGTACCAAGTTTCATCAAATTCCATCAAGTTCTTCAAGACTTATCGCACGGAAACCAATTTCACATAAGTGACCATGTGACCTTGAGAATTCGCTCAAAGTCATCAAAATACGATCCCAACCTAAGTCTTGCCAAGATATATAATCCTACCAAGTTTCATCAAATTCCATCGAGTTCTTCATGACTTATCGAACGGAAACCAATTTCACATAGGTGACCTTGCGACCTTGAAAATTCGCTCAAGGTTATTAAAATACAATCCCATATAGGCCTTGCCTAGATACATAATCCTATTAAGTTTCATCACATTCCATCCTGTTCTTCATGACTTATCGAATGGAAATCAATTTCACATAAGTGACCCTGTGACCTTGAGAATTCGCACAAGGTCACCCAAATACAATCCCAACCTAGGTCTTGTCAAGATACATAATCCTGCCAAGTTTCATCAAATTCCATAAAGTTCTTCATGACTTAACGCACGGAAACCAATTTCACATAAGTGACCCTGTGACCTTGAAAATTAGGTCAAGGTCACCCAAATACAATCCCAACCTAGGTCTTGCCTAGATACATAAGCCTACTAAGTTTCATTAAATTCCATCAAATTCTTCATGACTTAACGCAAGTAAACAAATTTCACATAAGTGACTCTGTGACCTTGAGAATTCGCTCAAGGTCATCCAAAACAATCTTCACCTAGGTCTTGCCTAGATACATAATCCTGCCACGTTTCATCAAATTCCATCAAGTTCTTCATGACTTATCGAACGGAAACCAATTTCACATAAGTGACTCTGTGACCTTGAGAATTTGCTCAAGGTCATCCAAATACAATCCCAACCTAGGTCTTGCCAAGATACATAAGCCTACCAAGTTTCATCACATTCCATCAAACTCTTCATGACTTATCGCACGGAAACCAATTTCACATAAGTGACCCTGTGACCTTGAAAATTAGGTCAAGGTCACCCAAATACAATCCCAACCTAGGTCTTGCCTAGATACATAAGCCTACCAAGTTTCATCAAATTCTTCAAGACTTATCGCACGGAAACCAATTTCACATAAGTGACCCTGTGACTTTGAAAATTAGGTCAAGGTCACCCAAATACAATCCCAACCTAGGTCTTGCCTAGATACATAAGCCTACAAAGTTTCATCAAATTCTTGAAGACTTATCGCACGGAAACCAATTTCACATAAGTGACCCTGTGACCTTGAGAATTCGCTCAAGGTCATCCAAATACAATCCCAACCTAGGCCTTTCCTAGATACATAATCCTACCAAGTTTCTTTAAATTCCATCAAGTTCTTCATGACTTATCGAACGGAAACCAATTTCACATGTGACCCAGTGACCTTAAAAATTAGGTCAAGGTCACCCAAATACAATCGGTCACCCAAATACAATCCCAACTTAGGTCTTGCCTAGGTACATAATCCTACCAAGTTTCATCAAATTCTGTCAAGTCCTTCAAGACTTATCACACGGAAACCAAGTGTTGAAGAACCTGAACAACAACAACAACAACAACAACAACAACAACAACAACAAGAAGAAGCGGAAGAAACGGGCACTAAACCAATATGTCCCCCAGCTTCCACCGGAAGACATTATGTGTCAAATAAATAGATACATGCATTAAATTAGCTTTTGACCACTTTAGTCAGGACTTTAAAGCATATATCAAATCTACCTTTTCTATTGGTTGAATTAATGTGTGCATTAAATGATTTAGCACATATAATAAATAGGAGATTATGGCCCATTTGGCCAAACATTGATTTAAACATATTTTATTTCGAAGAAATACAATTTGGAAACAGGGCTATGATGTATATTAATCCCTCTTGCAACAGAGAATTAAGACGTTGCAAAACAATCAAGACAATGTTCAATAAGAGGTGTAACCAACACATGACATAACAGATAGAGTGGTTATACCACACAAGTTAAAGATTTGGACCAGGACAGTACACCAAAGATAGTAAAAAGAGTCTGGGGTAATATTTAAGCCGAAATCAAGCCTAACAACTGGCCAAACATTGTGAAATGATGGTTGACTGAACTATGGCCCAGAGGTATTTCTGTTAAAATGGAAGTAAAAACATCTTAATTTGCATATGAAAGTGTTTAATAATGGAAGCCATCCAAATTTTGGTAACATCAGGTAGTTTATACAAAGGAGATAAGATTATTGGTTGCAAGCTTTGACTGATTTAACACCTTCATGGAATGATTTGATGCATACATGAAATGATTTGATAATGTGCATTATTAAAATGATTTGACATGTACATGAACATGCATGAAATGATTTGAGACAGGGGGAGTGCGTGAAATGATTTGATGTATATGTGAGTTGATTTGACATATGCGTGAAATGATTTGACATGCTCATGAAATGATTTGACGTATGCCTGAATTGACTTGAAGTGTATGTGAAATGACTTGACACATCAGTTTATGCTTCAAAACAAGCTTTCCTGTGGGTTGACTTAATGCACATTAAACAAGAAATCATAATTCTTTTGGGCAATCTTGTATAGCACTATACCCAGCAACTTGAGAGAGAGAGAGAGAGAGAGAGAGAGGAGAGAGAGAGAGACGAGAGAGAGAGAGAGAGAGAGAGAGAGAGAGAGAGAGAGAGAGAGAGAGAGAGAGAGAGAGAGAGAGAGAGAGAGAGAGAGAGAGACGAGAGAAGAGAGAGAGATGAGAGAGAGAGAGAGAGAGAGAGAGAGAGAGAGAGAGAGAGAGAGAGAGAGAACAAGCTTTCCTATTGGTTGACTTAATGCATGTTTAAACAGGAAATCATAATCCTTTTGGGCAATCATATGTATCTTTACCCAGCAACTTGAGAGAGCAGAGACGTCAGAGAGACCTTTATTTCAATATTCAGAGTTTTACAGCAACTTTTTGTCCTGTCCCCCCCTCCCCCCCAAGCTTTTCCAAGCTTTCATCTTCAAAACATTTTGCACCTTTTGACATTTTTCTTCCACAGTTTTGACACACAAGAGGGATGGGATGTAAACATGCAAACAAAAACATGGTGACAAACTGGCACAATTGTGCAATATCGAGCTAGGATTTCTTTGGATACCTTCCTCAGCTTCCTTCAGGGACCAAAATAATCCTTTCTGGCAGCCTATAATGTCTTGATAATGCCACCCTAACACTGCAGAGAAGGCACACATACTGACTGAACTGAAATGACAGTAGCCTGTAGGATACTTGACGTACTGCCAAATGTTCTTATTTTCACATTTACAAATTTTCGTTGTTTTTGCATTTAAGGCATTCAATTGAAGCTTCAGTTTCATTATTTTGGAAGTAGTTACTATTAAACCTATAGTCAAATTCCATTTCACTGTGTTTTTATTTTCATAGTATCGTGCCATCAGCAAAATAAGTGAAAATAAATATACAGTGGAACCTCATTAATACGGACCTCATTAATCCGTATGTCTCATTAATCTAAACACTTCTCCTTGAACAGAATTGTTCATTTCAAGTAAAAGTGATTCAGTTATCCAGATGCTTCATTAATCTGAACAGTTCACTGGGGTACAAAGGTGTTCGGATTAATGAGGTTCTACTGTACACCAAATTTAAGCTAATTTACAATAACAATCTCAAATCCAACAGCTGGGGAATACAGCTAGGGTTACAGCAAAGTTCTTAGTTATCCTAGGAGACTGTGACAGATGCAAGATGTGACACTCAGAGATGAAAAAATATACTGCACATGAAACAGCTAAAAAAAGTGGGTTGAGATTATTCACTCTTAGATATACAGTAATTGCACAATCAGTATGTTGCTGTGTGTCAATGACAATGACACCACAAAACATTTGAATCTGTTTGGCATATATATTGCTTCACATCTTTCAGTTCTGAGTAACCATGCCTTAAAACTGCAATTCACTTGGAAGTTCTGTATTAAAAGTTTATTCGAGATTGTCAAAAGTTTTTATTTTGTCATTGGGTCATATTACATGGTAAAGTGCCTTGGGGAATGTTCTGCTACAGTAATCTGGAGGACACCCATACATTCAGCACCACACCTCAACATGGAATTTGTTCCAGTTTTGTGGCTTTACGAACTCAGACAGTTTAAATCACTGGAATCTGGGTACAACATCAGAACCAAAGCTTGTCTGGTAAGAAAAGCTGCTCCTGATGCTAGCCATATCCTGATGCTAGCCATATCGTGATGCTAGCCATATCCCCCACCTGCTCTGAATGAGATTGTTAATAAATGAAACAGGATGTTATCTGTATAATAGTCAAACAAAGCTATAATGAATATATTGTAAGTTAAAGTGAATCAACAGTTTTAGCACCAGGCTGAAGTCAAGACAGAATTAGCTGAAAGAGAACAGTTTGAACAATTGAAAAATTGACAAAAAACAGTGACATGATGTTTGGCTTGCCAGACATCTGAAAGGGTGACATGAAAGAAATTACAACATTGTCAGATTACTATAAAAATGAGAATTCTAAGAAGCTGTGTATGTGTGTCTTACAAAATTTGGACCAGTACAATGTACTAGTCCTTCAATGGATCTTGCATACTCATTGTCAAATGTGACAGCAAAGTGAAAGCACATGTATCATTTTCTAATCACGGAACAGTGATCATGCTTTTAAAATGCACCACTTTCCATCTTCAGAAAATTAAATTAGTGTCCACCTACATGCATTAAGTGATCCTGCTAATTACTTTCTGAAGAAAAACAATTAACCACACAAAAGTACCACAGGGTAGCCCAAGGCACCCCTACTGGGTATGAAGATCTATCTACCACAAAATTTTCATAACCTTAGCTATGATAGTTTCAGAGAAATGACCAGACAAAATCAGCCATACAAAGGTCACTGCATGTATTACCATACCCTGCTATACTTCCTGGGTGGGAATAGTCAAGTTCTATGAAAACCAAGAACAACAGAACTATCTGATGTCATTACATCCAACCAAAGGTGTGCACCTAAAATGTGCAAAAACTAACATAACAAGAGGGCTGTGTGAACAGCCCATGCCTCCGCTGACTTTCGAAGAAGAAGATTTTTTAAGATTTGTCAAAAAAAAACCCAAAAAATTCATTAAAAATCCAAAAATCACTGGAGCATGAACATTTGAACAAAATTCGTAGAAACCCACCCAAGGTACATTGCCACCAAGTTTGAAGTTAATCTGGATGACGGTTTTGGAGAAGTCGAAAATGTAAATTAGCATTAGAATGCCCAATGGCTTCCATAGTACATGTAATCAATAGGAAAGCTGCATTGACCAATAAGTACCAGAATTGAAAAAATCGTTAAAAATCAGGAATCTGCAGCATTCCAACTTAGTGAACAACTTTGTTTGACCCTTCTACATGGAACATATCCACCATGTTTTGGCTTAATCTAAGTGACAGTTCTGGAGAAGAAGTCGAAAATAGCGATAACACACAAAATTCATAAAAAATTAGAAAAAAATTGCAGCGCCACCTGGTGAACAAATTAAGAACTAGGATATCAAAGCAATTGGGTAAGAAGTTTCAGAGAAGAAGATTTTTTAAGCTTTCACCCAAAAATGAACAAAAAAATTCATAAAAAATCCAAAAATTACTAGACCATGACCATTTGAACAAACTTGGTAGAGACCTACCCAAGGCATATCCCCAACAAGTTTGAAGTGGATCTGGCAGACGGTTTTTGAGAAGAAGTCAAAAATGTGAATTGTTGACGACGGACGGACAACGGACCCTCACAAAAGCTCAGCTGACTGACAAGTCAGCTGAGCTAAAAATGAACAGAATCAAATTAAATACATGTATATGCAAGTAATGGTTTCCCACATCCTGAAACTGGAAACTTACGGAGGGCTGTAAATGGAAAACAACACAAACAAGACTTTTTTCTTTTCAAGGCAATCCCTGTACAGAATATTTGAACACTGCCTACTACTTTTAGCACTATTTCAGGTGCATACCCAAGAACCCTGAGCTAAGTTAATGCACCACAATGTAGCTCACATTCTGTTCATTTTTAGCTCAGCTGACTTGTCAGTCAGCTGAGCTAAAAATGAACAGAATCAAATTAAATACATGTATATGCAAGTAATGGTTTCCCACATCCTGAAACTGGAAACTTACGGAGGGCTGTAAATGGAACACAACACAAACAAGACTTTTTTCTTTTCAAGGCAATCCCTGTACAGAATATTTGAACACTGCCTACTACTTTTAGCACTATTTCAGGTGCATACCCAAGAATCCTGAGCTAAGTTAATGCACCACAATGTAGCTTAGTTATAACACGGATGAAAGTTATACCTTTCCATTTCAGTTAATCCACATTTACATTGCATATATTACAAGTGTACAAATTACATTCGTTGACAATGCATGAAAACTTACCGGGGTGGCAGCATCGCCTTTGCCGAAGAGGTTGATGCCGACTTTGTCTGTGTTGTAATGTGAACAAACAGACAAGTGAATGTGATCCGGAAACATACAAGCAGCGAAGTCACTGTACACCTTGTTTCTTTGCATCTGACAAAAAAAACACAGGTTTGGTTTGAGTTTCGATGCAAAACAATCAAGTGAGACTACAATAGTGCAGGAGTTGATGAACTGCTTAAGAATTAAGTGGCTTCAAGAGTGCATGCTCAGCTGACCTAGAATTGATATTCAGCCAAATATTCAGTCCCTGTCTGAGCTGCATTGAGCTGTGCTGAGCTGAGCTTCGGCTCCATCTTGAACTAAGTCAAGATTACCAGAACAAAACCGAACTGATCTGAATTGAACATTTTTGCTGATGTGGACATCACTGAACATCATATTCTTGGCACAGTGACCTAGTTTTACAAAGACAAGCAATTTAGACATGACAATTATGTGTATAAGGTCTAATAAGCAGAGTCAAAAGATAAAAATGTCACAGGACAAATGCAAAGAGTAAATGGATGTCCATGTGACCCAGATATATGACCCAGTGACCAGTAGTCTTACTATGCAAGATTTATATTTTGGGCATGATACATATATGAAGCTTCCTATGCTACACTGTCAAATAAGAAAGTTATAGAGTAAAGATCAATAGTTCATGAATTTATCACTGACATACACTTCATAAAAATGTGACACAGGCTACAAATCTCAGCACCAACTGTTGAACAAAAATTAAGAATGATGGAGTATCCAGAGGTGTCCTTGTGTGCTTTTGAAGCAATTTGACCAGCTGTTTTAGCAAAGAAAATATTATATGGCATTTGCCAAAAAAGTAAAAAAAAAATATATGGTCTTAAAACCCCCTGGGGCAATGACGACCCCTGGTAACCTTGAAAATAGGTAAAGCTCACTGAATGTTGAATTCCATAAGCTTTCTATAAAATATTTCTACATAACAAGTGATGGTAGCTGAATCTGTTAAAAAAACTATTGTCTCCACAAAGGGGATGGATGGACAGATGCACACACAGGCATGATGACGATAATACTCCATCAGGTGATAAGGCCAAGGGGGTAAAAATCATAACAAGGGGGCTGTGTGAACAGCCAGTGGTAAGCTAATCTAAATACACTCCAGCAAAAAGAAGACCCATGATTTCAAATGAGGATGGTCCCTCTAATGTAACTATCAGAGGGCCTATTATCTCCTGCCAACAAAGTGTCAAACTGCTGGGTGTCCAACTAGACAATAGACTAAATTTTTCTGAACATATGTACCCAATTATCAAATCAGCCTCAAGACAATTAAATTACTTATTATGTTTGGGACATTTCCTTCACACAAAAACCGAGTTTTATGATATAAATCATTTGTACTTTCAAACCTAAACTACTGCCCAGCAGTTTGGCCCTTTCGTTGCACTCAAAATTCAGCCAAATTGGAAAAACTTCAGTATAGAGCTCTGAAATTTGTTTTTAAAGGCGAGACTTGGATTACAGCATTCTGTTACAGATGGCAAATGTGCCACCGCTGGAGCTTTCATGTACCAAGAGTATAGCAATTGAAGTCTTTAAGGCTGTACATGGCCTGAACCCAGCTTATATCAATGACATTTTTAAGCTGACTTCTCATGGGTATGACTTGAGAGCTGGTAATACTTTAATATCCTATTCAAATAAGATAACCAAAGGAGGACTCCATTCTTTTAAAAACTTTGGTACTAAAATTTGGAAAAGCTTTCAAAATGAAGTGAGAACAACCCAGGACTTTCTCACTTTTAAAAGGTTATTAAGGCACTGGGAAGGTTTTTCTTGCAAATGATCCTTTTGTAGATTTTCATGTTTCTGTGCACCCCTTCCTTTAAACCTTTGGTGACAGTGGAGGGGGAGCATAAAATGTTGGAGATGGTCATTTCTATACAGTTATATGTCTCAATCTCACAGCCATATGTAAGATATAAGGGTACATCCTCTACTAGTCAACTGCTAATTGTTTTACATACTTTTTACTTCATGTATTTTATTGTATGTCTCAATCTCACAGCCATATGTAAGATATAAGGGTACATCCTCTACTAGTCAACTGCTAATTGTTTTACATACTTTTTACTTCATGTATTTTATTCAAACTTGGTCACAATGGCTGCTGGATATCTAATGTTGTATTGTTTTAAACAACTGAATCAAAATAAAGCTTTGCAACTTGTGTTCAGCTATAGTCTGAACTTGGCTAACATGAGCTGAGCAAAGCTGAACTGAACATAAATATGAGTGACCTACAGACTTGATCTACTGAACCAGGTTCACTAACCATGCATTTTAGACTTCATACATGTGTGTGTAAGGTTCAAAACCAAGGGATAAAAATAAGCAGACAAACCTATTCAATGCAGCTGTTTCCATGGTAAAGTTATTGCAGTGACACAAAATTGACATTTTGACCCTGATGACCTTGGAACAAGGTCAAAGTCAGTCACATGTACTGTAATCCTCTTTGACCAATAAAAGAAGTACCCACATATCAAATTTGTTTCGGGAAGCTCTTTCCATTCTTAATTTATCACAGTGACACTGAGCATGGCATGAAATTGACATTGCCACAAAGGTTGAGCATAACTGCAATAACAGAGAGAACTTGAATGTGTGAAATTGTTCATTGATGAAGATGCATGATGGCAACTAGAGGATGACCCATACTGTAAGCTCAGTTGACTGACAGGTCAGCTGCGCTAAAAAATCATTTTTTGAAAATCATACATTTAGTTTTTTGCTAATCAGTGCCAAATTAAACTATAAAGACCAAATAGCATTAAGGAAGGTATGACAGAGCTTATAGAGCTAAACAGGCACACTAGGGTCACAATGCCCAATCAGAACCACTGTTACCAAATATTATCGTCTCGATGCAGGAGAGCATTGGGGCCCAAATATTCAGATCCTTTGGGGCTAAACCATTCTGGACTACTTGGGCCCCTCCAAAATATTTTTAGCACATCTTAGTCATAAATTTTCATGTAATACTAAGAGGCCTTTATTAATAACATACACGTAAGTGTAATGGGGTAAAATCAACAATTATAAACTTTGAATTAGCATTGGAAAATGTAAAAGCAACAATATTGGGAAGAGATAAAAAGAAATATTTTCAATAATATAAATCAAGTGAACTATTATCAGCTATTAAAGGGATGCTGAAAGGTGGGGGGGGGAGGGACAGGGAACAATTTTTTTGACAAACAAATTAGCCCCTGCTGAACCATCGGTTTGATGGGGCCCAAATAATCCTTAACACCTTCACCAGGTGGCAGGACTACTGCCCTTCGCTTGATGTTTCTGCATTTGCAATGTGTAAAATTCTGCTTATTGCAATAAAGAGTGCAAGGATCAGTAACACCCATGACAGCATTTACATACACAAACTACGGTGATACTGAGCTTTTACCTACCACATCCATGGCAGTGTTCTTTATGTACAAGTCTCTTTCACCATACTCCACATCATTGAACTGTTCTTCCTCTGCCAGCATTTTCTGGACTCCCTGATATTCAGATTGGAAATTAGCTTTTTCCTATCAAATGAATAATTAGAAATACAGTCAGATCACTAGCCTGCTAAACAATATTCCTTCATCCTGTTAAAAAAGAGAGGGGTATACAGTCATCATTGCCCCATAACTACATGTTCAATAGGGAATGAAAATAAACATTTTGATAATGAGCTAAGACCTCACATTTGTTGATGTTACAACATAGATTCTCTGTAAATTAAATATTTTTAGACCTTTTAAAACAGGTTTCTAGTGTATGTCAGATATTTCATATATTACAGTACATTTTTTAACATTTTTTTCCTCAGGAATGTTCTGATTTTGTACTTTGCAAGATGACTACATTTGGTGAAAAGTCAAGGTATTACCAATAGGAGAGCCAAAATGCTGAAGAAGGTCATCGTTGGCACTTTTTGCCAAGAAATGCCAGAGAAATTTGTACAAAAATCCTTTTCTCAGCATGTCTAAGCAATTTTGCCAAGAAATGCCAAGGTCTGCTGCAATGCTACTCTCCCCTCGGCCTTTCTCAGCAAAAATGCCCGGAAACATTGAGGTACCTTTCACCCTACTCCATACCTTGGCATTCCTCACCATTTTCACCAAGAAATGCCAAGGTATTGTCTAGAGTGAACAGCATCTCAGTGTTCCTCTGCATTTTTGCCAAGAAATGCATAGGTATGGATTGGAGACTTGAATACCTTTGCTTTTCCCCAACATTCTAGGAAGAAGATATTCATGAGAAGTATTGGTAGGCATTATTAGGGTAATGCAAACAAGATAGAAAAATGCAAAAGGTATTCAAGTCTCCAATCCATACGGAGGCATTTCTCAGCAAAAATGCTGAAATGCTTTGCACTCTAGACAATACCTTGGCATTTCTTGGCAAAAATGCTGAGATGCTTTTCACTCCAGACAATACCTCGAGATCAGCATTTCTCGGCAAAAATGCAGAGAAACATCCAGGTAAGGGGTAGGGTGAAAGGTACCTTGGCTTTTCTGGGCATTTTTTTGCCAAGAAATGCTAAGGTAAGAATAAGGTAGAAAGGTACCGAGGCTTTTCTCTGAATTATTGTAGAGAAACACCGGGGGGAAAGTAGCATTGCAGCAGACTTCGGCGTTTCTCAGCAAAATTGCCTAGTGATGCCGAGAAAAGGATTTTTGTACAAATTTCCTCCGTGTCTATCAACAAAAAATGCACAGGATGGCCCTTTCTCGGCGTTTTAGCTCTCCTTGTGTACTTGAACTACATGTATACCACATTTGACATGATTGAAACTCAAATATGAAGTTTTCAACAGTAAAACTATTATTAAGAAACATTACTCACCATAGGTCACTTAAGCTGGTCTTCAAGCACTTAAGGTGCTTTGCCAGAGCTCCCATAAATTTTCCATGGGTCCAGGGATGTTCCATGCTGCAGCAGATCATCAGATAAGGAATGGCTATAATGCTTGCCCATACTGGGTTTTCACTGTGGTGCTGGGTGTGCATGTGCCTCTAAACTCCCCAGCACGGTAGCGCTGCCCTGGTAGAAATAATGGAACTATGAATGTGCAAGCTTCCTATTAGATGCATCCATTGATGCACTGACATGGCCAATGCCCTCCTGAACTTGTTCAAGAGGGAGGTAAAATTCCTCCACCTGTACTCTAATGGGAGACAGATGAAAGGGACTGTCAAAAGTGGAATCCCCAGAAAAACGAACTCCCTTGCAGAAGTCAGAATGGATTTCAGGAGAGTCACAATGAGGCCTAATCTCACACACACAGATCCAGCATGAACTGCGTGTTCAGAAGAAGTAGGCAATGGTCCTAAGACTGCAGGAGCCAATCATTCCAGATATCTTGTGCAACTGGATCCCTTGCTGGTGCACAAAAGCTGCTACCTCGCTTATGACTGGAGTGAAGTAGAGCCAGGCCCAACAGGAGACCGCAGAACTGAAACACTCTTTTATTGACCATAAAGGGCAGAAATTTCTGAGACTGCAGGGCTACAAAAATGTGAAAATAAGCCTCTTTGAGGTCTATCAAGGATGCCCAATTTCCCTCTCATATCACTGCCATGGTGGTGACTGGGGTCTCCATCTTGAAGTGCTGCACTTCGGTATAAGAGTTGAGACGTGACAGGTTGATCACCAGTCTGTGGCCCTTGTCCCTTTTCGGCACCAAAAAGGGGTGACTATAAAAGCCTCGGGACCCCAGATTGAACACTGGTTTGATGGCCTGTTTGTCCACAAACTTTTACATGGCCTCTGCCCAAGAGTTCTTGTTTTGCCTCTGCGCAAAGTGGAAAAGAGAACGGAACTCTGTAAAGTGGAGGATTGCCCTTGGCAAACTCCAGCAAGAAGCCCTGACGGACGACATTCCTGACAAAAGCATCCTCCATTATGCTCTCCCATTGGATAGTGAACGACACTAGCCATACACCTACCAACCATTGCCAAGAAGGTGGAGAGGGATCATAGATTGGCAGGCCAGCAGAGGCATCAGACGACCAACATGTGTCCCTAGGGACAAAGCCCCAGCTTCTGCTGTTTTAACACCTAAAGAGACCGACTTTGAGGGCAGGCCACCCTTCTTAGTCAGCTTCAGTGTCCATCACTGTGGCTTCTGCTGTTGCCTAGGACCATGCCCAGCAGCAGCAGGCTGATGGGAGGATGCGGACCCATTGGTGGATTTCACCCCCCCCCCCCCCCCCCCCCCCCCCCCCGCAGCAAAGCCCCAGGAAATCTGAGCAGTCGAGGTCCTGGATGTCCTCAATCATTGGACAATCCTCCAGATGGTCCCCCACTCTAAGAAGCAAATCCTCAAGTCACTCCTCCTCAGCATCTGGCTGAGGCCCCGACACTGCGGGAGCATTGCCAGCCGGTGCCACAGACTCAGCACCATACTGAGACTGTGATTCCTCCCATGGCCCACTGCCAAATCAGCATAGGTCACCATTGAGGCAGCCTCCTCGACGGAAGAAAAATCGATGGCCTGATCAATCTCCATTGGTGTGAGAGAAGATCGCTCAGCCCCCAACTCAGCCTGATCAACTCCCCTGGTGGGACTAGGTGCCCGGATAGCTCATCCATACACCACTGTACCACTCTCTGAAACAGGATCTGCTGAGGGTGATAGCTGTCTCTCCCAGCAGGCGAAACGCCTAAACCACAGTTCTGGTGTGGCACCTGTGGCACCTTCCCGTACTGAGAAGATGAAAGGTGTCGATGATGCCTTTTCCTGTTGTTCTTCTTCCTTCGGTAGCAGGAGTCTGAATGCTCATGACCGGGGAGGGAGGCAGGGGGGAAATCAGCTGCAAAACCGATTCCTCACCCCTGCCCCAACAGTGACCATTATGGCTGAGTCCTCACAACCAAGGACTATCTTGAAGGCCGCTTGCTAGCCCCCACGGGGCTTGGAAATGAACGTGACCACCATGAAGGACTCAGTGGGAGCCACCACCATAACCATACTAGCCACCTTAGGCTTTGGTACGGTGGACTCAGAAGAAGACTCTGCCCCGCTGTCACAAGAGGGACCAGGCAACTTGGAGTGGGCAGGGGAAGGAGGAGCAACCACAGGTTCCCCAGAGGAACCTTACACTCAAACCTATCCAGCTATTCGCCAACTGCCACAAATGGTGCCTCCACTTTGCCCATGATCACCTGGGCAGTCTCCTTTGTCTGCACAGCTGAAGCTTGACCCGGCTGGGTGTGGGTAGGGAAGCCTGGATGAGAAGATGCTACTAGGAGGAATGACAATATTACCTGTACCCCACCCATAGTCACAACTGACTTCTGTTCCCCCTAAGTGCTCACTGCCTTAGTGATCACTAAGGTCTCATCCTGCCAATGAACTATGGATGCACGGCCAGCCGTAGGCAGGCAGAATGGGAAGGGTCTTTGCCCACAGACCTGCACACTTGAGCAGAAGTGACTGTGGAGGGAACCTGTGAATGGGACCGATCAACCACAGTCCACTTACTGTCCATGGATGGCAGCTCCTTCCCAATAGGGACCTTGATTCGAACACAACTGGCCTCGAATTAAGGATCACGGGCCTCAATTGAAGGCCCAGTCTCAAATTGTAAACCAGCATGAACTTGCTGGTCAAGCTGGTAGTCCAACCAATAGGGGCCTCAGTTCGAGGAGGAGGCTCGACTCGAGGACCAGCTTGCACCTGACACTGATGCCCAGGTAAACTGGCAGGTGCCTGGATGGCTGCATCCGCAACACTTGCTGCGATGCATGCCTCCAAAGACCCCTCTCGAGGAACACTGTCCTCTTGCTCACAACATACCTCCACACATGGGAGCCTTGGTGTAGCAGACCTCACATTCACCCAACGGTCCTTCTGCCACTGACACGGAGTCCATTGTTGACACGTCACATGGACTCTCTTCAGTGCATAACATACCGCTTCTATGCATGCAGGATGGTCTAGCGTACTTGCAAACCCTGAACAAACTGAGTTGGAGATAGAACCAGTTCCCGGGAACCTACAGTTAAGCCTGTCTAAAACTTAACAGCCAAATGCATTTTTTTTTTTGGTGTTGCAAAGTGTTGTGCTGGGATTGTAAAGGTTATAAAAGGTTTGTAAAAGGTTGGCAAAGGGTTTCAAATGGTTAGAAATGGTTGCAAACCATTTCAACATTTAATCAATAAGGTTGAGAAAGTGTGTGAAATGCTTAAAAGTGTTTAAAGGGGTTTTAATGTAATAAGAGGAAATGGTTTTGAAATGGTTTGGAAAGTGTTAGAAATGGGTTTGAAACACATTTGTCTTTCACTGAAATGGTTGGGAAAAGGTTGCAAAAGGTTGATGTGTTTTTGGTGACTGTTAAGTTTAACGCAAGCTTAACTGTATCAACTTCCTTAAGATAAACGAAGAAACCACAAAAGTACCAAAAATGTCAGAGAATAGTGGGAGCTTCCAACAAAACACATCCACCAAAGATGGACGCCAGAGAAGGAAACTGGTATGCCCATGCTTGCCAGTATGCATTACTACTGCCAGGGGTGCTGTATCACACCACAGGGCCTAGATGGCAGTCTCTGCAGCAGCATGAATTGGCACTGGACCCACACAAAATTTGTGAGGGCTCTGACAAAGCACCTTAAGCGTGTGGAGACCAGCTTAAGTGACCTATGGTGATGTAATGTGTCTTTAATATATGTTTCACATGATTACTGGAGATTTTGTGCATGTATAACAAGATATATAAAGTACTTTATAATATTTACCACTACCATCTTGTGAATATCACTCAAAGTTTCTGAAAACATTGTGTCCAGTGCCACTCTCTTGTCCTCGTGGCTGAACTTGCCCATTGGGAGGAAGTCATCCAGACTAAGCCAGACTATATGCTGCAAGGAATCAAATGTCAACTTGACATACAAACAACGCAAGCTTTGACTGAAGGGTCCGCCATTTGCATAAATTAGGTCATGGTGACACCAAAATCTAATGAGTTCATCCTGGCATGCTACATAAGCATACTGCCAAATTTGAGCAAGATACATTGGAGCATTCTGGAGATATTGCGGTAACAAGCCCTAACGACCATGTAATTAGGCTGCCATTTGCTCAAATTAGGTCATGTTGACACCAAAATCTAATCAATTTATGTTGCCAGGTTAGGTAAACATATTACCAAATTTGAGCACAATACATGGAGCCATTCTGTAGATATCACTGTAAGGAGAATATGCACATCTAGATGGACATCGGGATGGACGGACAACCCGAAAACGGAAAGGGTCCCCCCTATGTTGCGGACCTTTAAAAATTAGACATCATGCTGAGAAAAATTTACAAGTACAGGTATTATAGTCCTTTGATGTGACCAGCTGTAACCTGCCTACCACTCTACTGGTGAAAGGGTTCCCATTACAATCCATGCATTTCCTGTGACAGCAAGAGAATTCAATAGCAGGCACAGATGTACCTGACTTAAGCAAAAATAGTGTAAAATTTGGTGTATAGCTGAAGTTAAGGCTGAAAATGACACCATTATTTACTTTTCTTTTGTAAGGCCACTCGTGTAAACAGTAGAACCACCCAAGCTAGCCCATGTTAAAGGTGGAAGATCTCCCTCCTGCAGGTACTGAAAATTGGGAGGGCGAGTGCCAAAGGTGTGAAGTATAGCAAGGGGGGTCTGGGGGCATGCTCTCCAAGGGAAAATTTGAAATCTGCACCTTCATTTCCTGCATTTTGAACCATTTTAGGCACCATCAGAGACATTTTCTGTTAACAAAAATAATCACTCAACTGCTCTAACAGCTAACAAAAGTATTTTTACAAAAAGCTGGAGAGTGGGAGACTATGTAAAAAAAGTAAGAAAAATTAAGTGGGAGATCTCCCACCTAACAGGACAGTGAAGGACAAGTGACCACGGCATTATTAGCTGGACTATCCTAAAACCTGCCTTCGGAGACTATCTGTCTTCAAAGACTACCATTCCACAGAGCAGGCACTAGGAATTTTACAATTGTAGTCTATTTGTGAAATATCTTTAGGCGATTTGGCTATTTAAGCTTGCAAAATTTTTATAGCTAATCACACCTTTTTAAGCCACTGGCTATTTGGCTAATGAATAGTACTACCCTCATTTTCGGAACTCTTTTCTTGTTGTGTGATCTTCACGTTTATGCCTCCTATGAAAGACAACCTGTCTTGAAAGACCATCATATGGTCATCCCTTGGGGTGGTTTTGCATGACTGTACTGGTATACATGTACCTTGGGAGCAGTCAGATACCACAGACTTATATGACCTCCACTGAATGGCCATGTAAATTTTGCCAGGGTAGCACTATCCATTAGCCAAATAGCTAGTGGCTAAAAATGTGTGATTTGGCTAACAAAATTACTTTTTATGCATATATTCATGGTATTGTGCTTATTTAGATTTATTGAAAATAATTTCAAAATGTATTTTTTTTCCATGATTTTAGTTAATATATTCAGCATTTGGCTGTTGAGGTTAATGTTACTCTAGCCAAACTGACTACAGCTGAAGAATTGCAATTACCAGCCCAGCTTTGTTTTCTCACTCCTTCCCAACTGACCACTGAAAAGCTGTACACAAATACCCTTGATAAGAGAAAGTCTTACCTTGCTGGACACCATCTTCATGACTTGCTGACGATACTTCAGCACTGTTTCGTCAGGTACATTGAAAAAAGGTGCAACTATTCTTCCGTCACTGACTATTATAAACCGAACTCCAGGCAGGTATATAGATTTCAATGCACTGCACCTAAAGTGAAATACAGAATACAGACACATGGATGTACATTGGATCTTCATTCACAATATTATATGGCTTTATATAGACCTGTTGACATCGTAGTGTAAAATCTACAGCCAGTAAATAATGCCAATTTGAAGCCCTTGTTTTCCCAAGAATGTATCTGCCTTTTACTCACTGTTGCCCAAAAAATTGTACACAGTATTTCTCGGACACAGTAGCACCTAAAAATTTAATGTGTAAGTGGGCATGATGGTAGCTCTCTGAACGAAAATGTGCCTCTTATGTTGTGAAGTAAAAATGTTGAAAAAATATTAATCTTCAATATCTTAAGAAGAGGACTGTCAGTCCTGTGCTCAGCTTACCCTGTACCCAGAACCCGATAGTTTGAATTCCTAGCATAAATATGAGAGAGAACAAGAAAGTCACTATACAGGACAACCATGTTGCCAAGTATAAAAGTCCTAATTCAAATACAGTGAAACCTGTTTTGAGAGACCACCCCTGGTACATCCCAAAAAGTGGTCACATAAAGCAGGTGGTCTCCCAATGGAGGTTTGATCCTTGCACCACCTGACCAACAACTTTCCTCTGTCTTGGAAGGAAGTTGCATGTGGGTGCATCATCAAAGACTTTTTCAGGAAAAGTTTACTAATCTGCCTTTCTAAGACCATTACAACTATTACCTCCAAAGAGAATTAGTACATACATGTTGGTATAAATTGTGAATTGATTTTCATGCATTCGAAAGCTTTACTGACCTTGTACAAAATAAGTTGATTTTTTTGCTTTGAAAGTGGTCTTTTAGGGTCCTTTTCATGTCGTCACTGGTCAGGTTCAGCAGGTGGTGTCCCAATGGAGGTAAATTACCATTGAAGGGTGCTATTGCACAGGACAAGTGGTCACAAAGACCAGATGGTCTTCCAAGGAAGGGGTCTCTCAAAACAGGTTTCACTGTAGTTCTTAAGTTATCATCTACAAATTACATTGACCTAGTTTATCTTCATGACATGCAGATATACAATGTACTTAGTCCTAAGGTACATTGTGTACATGCCTGTGTGGCAAACCCTGCTGTCACGGACAAGTACAATTTGGGTCAAGTATTGATTATATTCACAAGTACAATAGACTTGAGATACCATTTTAACTTCTGTCTCTTGTGTTTATGAGCACTTTGCATCAATGAATATTGAACAAAAGCTGTAGCACTTTAGATCAGACTATGGGGTATTTAAATATCTAATTCTTGAATATGTTCAAAGGTGTTACAGAGATACAATTTCAACATTCACTTGTCACCGACCATCTGATGAATAAGCATATAAGTTACGTTTTCAATCTTGAATGTCATCTGTAGCATTATTGACAATTGTCAATCTAGTTAATATTCAACAAAAGAATTCTAAATTATGGTTATGAGAAACATTTCAAAATTTACATATTAAATATCTTGAAAACTATAATAGATTGAGATGCCATTCTATCCTCCACACATATGGAACTGACCATTAGTTAATGTATATTGGAGAAAAAAAGAGAGACATTTCAGATGATGCTATTCAGAGAAATTTTAAATTTTATACCTTTAACATCTTTTAAAGTGTAATAGTTGGAAATGTCAGTCTAGTTTTGATGTACATGCTATTCACATTTTCACATAAAATCATGCAAACTGAAATGTTAGTGCATTTTAATGAGGCATGCCATAAATATAATTGGAGTGAGATGTCATCTAAAGATGACAAGATAGCCCCTTGTCCCCCACCTAGCTTGGATGTACATATACATAAGCATTGATCTATTAATGTAGTCTTGGTATATGCATGATGGAAATGCTCACGTCTCCACATATTTTGGTGATAATTTCAGATTGTGAAATACAGTGGTACCTACTATGTAAGACAGTGCCCCTACTGGTTGACAAAAGTGGTCACATATGACAGGCAGTCTTTTCTGCAGGTAAACTAACAAAAAAAAAAATAACAGTCTAGTGTCTGGAAAGGGCAGTCTTAAAAATATCGCCTTTAATAAGAAGTGGTCTTTCCTGAGACCAGTTGCAGATACAAATTTCTGGCATTCCTATACTTACATAATGATCATATGTATACTTTTCCATGATTTGTATATGTAATTCAAAATATGCATATACAGTCAGGGAATAGTAACAAAACCATGTCCATATGATATACTGGGGCAACATCATGGCCATCAACTGTATAAAATTTGAAATGGATCTGATGAAAGACCCAAGATTAGTTGCAGATACAAGTTCGGCATCGGTTGGCTTACAACATGTACAAAGCTAACATCTGCACTTGCCAATAATTTTGTACATGTATTTTCAAACATTCATCAAAAATTTTTAAAAAATGATTGCAGGGGCATGCCTATGCGATATAAATTGCTCAACATTATACCCATAACTGTACATAATGTTATTAAAATAAAATGAATCTGACAGAAAGCCTCAGACTAGTTGTGGGAATAAGTTTCGTGTAACCAATATAATGGACGGAGGAATCCTATATACCCCTGCATGGGTGCACGGTTGGCCGAGCTGCAACATGCTCGCCTTCCACCTCTGCGGCCTGGGTTCGATTCACGGCCGGGGAAGCATGTGGAGAGAGTTCCTACCACTCTGACTGTGCACGGTGGTTTTCTCCGAGTCCTTCGGTTTCCTCCACCAAACATGTAGGTAGGAAGTATACGCCACGATCTGTGCCATGGAGAGTGATTAATATAGGCTTGGCCTGCTTCTCAATCCATGTAAAAGATATGGGTCTATACTTTTTTTTTTTTTATACCCCCTGCAGGGTATAAAAAAGAGGGAGCACTGAACATACATGTATACAATGTTTTATCCACTGTGTGCATACAAATGCAGGTTTCATGAAAACAGTTTTATCACAATGCAAAATGCCTTGCAAGAAAGTGAGAGTCATGTTGTGAAATGAATAAATATGTGATGGAATAACATCTGCATGGATATGTCTATCTATACAGTGGTACCTGCTATTTAAGACCACCCTACCGCCAGCAAAAAGTGATCTCATATCAGATGGTCTAAAACTAAAGATGGGTTTATCAGGGAAATGCACTCTATAGAGTTATACCATGATGGGCTTAACTCTTTCAGTGCCACATTTTGGGCTGAGTCAACAGCTTTCCTCAGCCACTTTGGGTGCAATGAGCCCAAAGCATGCTGAGGAAAGCTGTTGACCTGGACCACTATACATGTATTCTATGAAACCACTGACATGCTGATATTTGAATGAAAGGTCCTTTTTTACAAGGAACATGAATCTAGCACTGTTGGTATAATTTAGAGCAGTTCATTGTGAGTAATTCGGCTAAAGGCCCAGTTGGCACTGAAAGAGTTAAAGAGATATTCAGTCTCACAAGAGGCAGTCTTCAGATGTAGGTATCACTCTATAGGTTACCTTTTAAGGTATCAAAATGATTCAACAAACCATGTGTCTATGTTCTTTACACACAGGTATTCCGCCATGTCTGGAAGTTCTCCCAGCACTTTCTGTTTCTTATTTGTTGATTTCAGAGGAAATCCCAGAAGTAGAAATGGAATGGCCACACCCTGGTCAACATACTTTGCCACCTTCTTCATAAATGTGTCTTTCCCACCTTCCTTGTACCAACCATCATCTACAATTAAACAAAAATGATAAAGCAAACATTAGAAAAGCATGAAAAGTGGAACGAGTTTACACATATTTTGTGTTTGATAACTAATTTTCCTTCCAAGAACTTAGTGGTGTAACAAGGTGCTTGCTGCTAGGACAAGATGTTTGATATTCATTTATGAATCATAGCAAGATATTTATGAATCATGGACATTATTACGGGCATAAAATCTTCTGTTTTGTTACAAACCATTAAGGCTATTTATATGTATTGAGTATTGGTCCTCTTAGTTCTTCTCTGGCAGGCCCCAAGCCAAAATTTCATCTATTTTTAGATCATAAAATCCAGTTGGAACAAGCTACAAGACTAAAAATTAGAACTGCTATCTTTACTTGTCAACGTCATTCTCATTCCTAGTTCTCCACTGCCTTTTTTTGATATTTTTCATTATGATATTAGTAAATGCGAGGTACACGTGACTTCTAACTAATAACACTGTCTGTGTTGGGGATTTCCACCAGAGTTGGGTATTTGAGAGACAGCAAGATACATAAGCAATATATTCTTGCCTGTACAACATCTGACTACAATTTCACTGCACACAGATCTTTGGATACAATATATTCCATCTAAAACACAACATGAAGTTTTGTAATTTATTCACCATTTATACATCATTTGGTAGCAACCACATTATAGTGGAACCAAAATACTATCTTTACATACACATTGACTGACATGTTTCCACAAGGTCATAGTGACCCACAAATCTAATCACTTCATGTGAGTCTTGAAGAGCTCAGTGTGTACAAATACTTTTGAAAAATGTTTCATTTATAAACTTAAGTGACCATACCTATGAGGATACACACACAAAAAGAAGAAAATCTAATCCCTAAAAAAATGTTTTATCACAGTGAAGGGAGGTAAACACACTTTTCATTGATAAAATACATATATGCAGGCCTGCAAGTGCAGCTCCATGACAAGCTATCAAGATATGTTCCATGCTGTTATCAATAAAAACAGCATTAAAGTCTTCAGTGGTATACATCTTATGTTGCCATTCATGTGTGCACACGTGTGTGTATTCATATACTGATCTAGCAACACGATGCTCATGGACTTAATGTCCTGCTGACATGCAATCCCATGCTATGTGTATTTGGTAAAGGTTCTACAGTTCCATCTAGACTCATTATAACAAAAAAAACTTCCTATGATGTTAGTTCTACTTATAACCACAAGTGGCACCAGTATGACTCCACCTATCACAGACTTTTCTTTGTATAATGTTCCTTTAATCGTATACATGTACATGTATGTAAACAAGTTGAGATGTCATGACTACCAAAAACAAGAGGGCTTTGTAAACAGTCCATGCTCAGCTGATCTAGGCTTGTTCACAAAATCAAAATTGCAACTGAATAGACCTGTGTTGAGCTTTAGCTGAGTGCATGATATTTAAAAGTATTTTTAAGATTTGCCTGCTGAAAAATTCATTAAAAATACAAAGTTTACAGTAGCATCACAAATTGGAGAATATTTAAAGAGAGCTTTAAAGAACATTGCTACTTGGTGGAGAAAATATATGATAAAAAATGCCAATTGATTTACATAGCAATCAATAGGAAACATGCATTTACCAGTAAGAACTCTAATTGAAAAAATCATTACAAATCAGAAATCCACAGCAGTGCCACCTGGTGAACAATTTTGTTTCACCCTTTCATAAGGAACATATTCACCAAGGTTCAGCTTTATCTGAGAGATGCTTCTGGAGAAGCAGTCGAAAGTAGTAAAAAAAAAAAAAAAAAAAATACAAACAAGAGGGCTGTGTGAACAGCCCATGCTCAGCTGATCTTGACATTCATCACACTTGCAGATCTATGAACTTGGGAAAGGATCAAGGTCACCCATGTTCTGAGTAAGTCTGACCATCATAAAAGAACACTAACATGTGCAACATCAAGGTTCAAGTAGTTCTCAAGTTATAATGAAGAGTAAAATTCATGTATGTTGCACTGTGACCCCAGAGATGAGGTCAAAGTCATTCATGTGCTGTCTGAACATGACCTTCATACAAAAACATTAACATGTGCAGCATCACAGTACTAACTCAAAACAAATCTCAAGTTATCAGTAAATTTTGTGTCAGTTGTCCTGTGAATTAGCACTAGATTGCCCATTGACTTTGGAGAAGAAGTCAAAAATAGCTAAAACACAGAAAAATTCATAAAAAATTAGTAAAAATTGCAGCGCCACCTGGTCGACAAATTAAGAACACGGAGTCCCTAGGTGTCTTCCCGTGTGATATCAGAGCGATTGAGTAAGCGCTTTTGGAGAAGAAGATTTTTTAAGATTTGTCCAAAAAAAGAACAAAAAAATTCATTAAAAATCCAAAAATCACTGGAGCATGACCATTTGAACAAACTTGGTAGACACCCACCCAAGGTACATCCCCACCAAGTTTGAAGTTAATCTGGATGACGGTTTTGGAGAAGAAGTCCAAAATGTGAATTAGCATTAGAATGCTCATTGACTTCCATAGTAATCAATAGGAAAGCTGCATTGACCGATAAGTACCCGAATTGAAAAAATCTTATAAAAATCAGGAATCTGCAGCATTCCAATATAGTGACCAACTTTGTTTGACCCTTCTACAAGGAACATATCCACCATGTTTCAGCTTAATCTGAGTTACCGTTCTGGAGAAGAAGTCCAAAATAGCTATAACACACAAAAATTCATTAAAAAATAGAAAAAAATTGCAGCGCCACCTGGTAAACAAATTAAGAACTAGGTGTCCTAGGGAATATTTCTGTGTGATATCAAAGTAATTGGGTGAGTGGTTTCGGAGAAGAAGATTTTTTAAGATTTGCCCAAAAAAGAACAAAAAAATTAATTAAAAATCCAAAAATCAATGGACCGTGACCAATTGAACAAACTTGGAAGACACCTACCCAAGGTACATCCCCACCAAGTTTGAAGTTAATCTGGATGACGGTTTTGGAGAAGAAGTCCAAAATGTGAATTAGCATTAGAATGCTCATTGACTTCCATAGTAATCAATAGGAAAGCTGCATTGACCGATAAGTACCCGAATTGAAAAAATCTTTTAAAAATCAGGAATCCGCAGCATTCCAATATAGTGACCAACTTTGTTTGACCCTTCTACAAGGAACATATCCACCATGTTTCAGCTTAATCTGAGTTACCGTTCTGGAGAAGAAGTCCAAAATAGCTATAACACACAAAAATTCATTAAAAAATAGAAAAAAATTGCAGTGCCACCTGGTAAACAAATTAAGAACTAGGTGTCCTAGGGAATATTTCTGTGTGATATCAAAGTAATTGGGTGAGTGGTTTCGGAGAAGAAGATTTTTCAAGATTTACCCAAAAAAGAACAAAAAAATTAATTAAAAATCCAAAAATCAATGGACCGTGACCAATTGAACAAACTTGGAAGACACCTACCCAAGGCACATCCCCACCAAGTTTGAAGTTAATCTGGATGACGGTTTTGGAGAAGAAGTCCAAAATGTGAATTAGCATTAGAATGCTCATTGACTTCCATAGTAATCAATAGGAAAGCTGCATTGACCGATAAGTACCCGAATTGAAAAAATCTTTTAAAAATCAGGAATCCGCAGCATTCCAATATAGTGACCAACTTTGTTTGACCCTTCTACATGAACATATCCACCATGTTTCAGCTTAATCTGAGTTACCGTTCTGGAGAAGAAGTCCAAAATAGCTATAACACACAAAAATTCATTAAAAAATAGAAAAAAATTGCAGCGCCACCTGGTAAACAAATTAAGAACTAGGTGTCCTAGGGAATATTTCTGTGTGATATCAAAGTAATTGGGTGAGTGGTTTCGGAGAAGAAGATTTTTCAAGATTTACCCAAAAAAGAACAAAAAAATTAATTAAAAATCCAAAAATCAATGGACCGTGACCAATTGAACAAACTTGGAAGACACCTACCCAAGGCACATCCCCACCAAGTTTGAAGTGGATCTGGCTGACGGTTTCGGAGAAGAAGTCAAAAATGTAAATTGTTGACGGACGACGGACGGATGGACGGACGGACGGACGGACGACGGACGGACGGACGGACGACGGACGGAGGACCATAAGATAAGCTCAGCTGACTGGCAAGTCAGCTGAGCTAAAAATCATAAATAGAAAAAATTGCAGTGCCATCTGGCGAACAAATGAAGAACTAGGAGTCCCTAGGAGTGTTCCTGATATATAAGCAATTGGGTAAGCGGTTTCAGAGAAGAAGATTTTTTTAAGATTTGCCCAAAAAAGAACAAAAAAATTCATAAAATATCCAAAAATCACTGGAGCATAACCATTTGAACAAAGTTGGAAGAGACCTATCAAAAGCCATCCCTCACCAAGTATGTCATGGATCTGGCCAACCATTTTAGAGAAGAAGTCAAAAATGTAAACTGTTGACAATGGATGGATGTACAACGATGGACAAAGGACCATAAAATAAGCTCAGCTGACTGACAAGTCAGATGACTAAAAATAATATTCTTTCCTGAAATCCATTCCCTCCATGACCTTAAAAAAAACATATCAATATCAAGGTTATCCATATTATGCAATATCAAACTTCCACATATAATACACATTTGTGGTACATTTGGTACTATTAGCCTTATTCTGTCTCAAACATTTTGGTCCATATTTTCCATGGCACTGTACATGCTGGTGGTGTCACAAAATTTTGGCATCTTTTTGCCTTTTTGCCTGGTCAATAATCCCACCAAGTTTCATGATTATTATTCATGAAAAACTCAAAAAGAGCACTCTTAAAATTTTCACATTTTGGTCCATGTTTTACATAATAATACAGGTGGCACCCCTAATATGAAATTCAACATAGCTTGATTTCATACACTTGGTAATTCCTGACAATTGGGCAATTATATGGAATCAGCTGCCAAAGTCTGTGAAAAATTCCAGTGGCTTGGCAGTGTTTAAAAGAGCTTGTGCTGTGTACATAGTGTCATTAAGAGGTAAAAAACATTCAATCTATTGATATGTTACAGGTTAATGATGTTCAAAGTAAATCTAATTTCGGTATGTTTGTATCTCTGTACAACTTTATGATTGTATACTTACGCAGCACTGTATCTTTTAGGCCTATGATACGGTATTTATACAAGCCTGTTATAGTACTAAATCGACCCAAACATGAGATATATATATTGTACAGAGTCAACATGAAAATTGTCATCTGTATTGCATTCACAAGCAACAGTTTATGGGATGGATGAACTGACAGACCGACGGACAGACATGAGTGATCGTACATCAAATTCTATACCCATTGGTCATCAGAGCTAAAAACCAGATACCCAGCCATATGTACAATCAGGGATTGCCTACTTACCTTTTGGTTTTTTTCTGATGGCCTCGAACTCTTTGACAATTCTCTTCACTACTTCATCAGTCTCCGCTGATTTCTCAGACAATTTAAGTGATTCATCTCCAAGTATATTCCATGAGACATAGTTTAACAGACAGGAGCTTATCAGGGTGGCTGCAACCTGTAAAATTATGAAATGTAATCATAATTCTGTTCAATCAAGATGGCTCAAGTGTACATGTACATGTAACTATCAACTCTCTGTCAATCAACATGGCATGGCACAAATAGTCATATATGCAGTGCTCTTTATGTTATCCTATCAAGCTTTTAACTATACATGAACACACTTAACATACTCTTAATGCCACTGGGTCTGCTTGTGTGCAGATTCGTGACAGAGACAAAATTGGTTGGATTGGATATGACCAGAAGGCATTCTTGTCTACTGGCAGAGATTTATTGAAAAAGGTAATATGAATAAGAAAACAACCATACACTGATCAAGTGTGGCTGCCCTAATCCTGGTTATTTGACTTAAGCAGAAATACATTCAATCATAAAGCTTAGTGATACAGACCTGGAAATGGGCAGCCATGATAAAATTTGATGCGAATATGTAAAAGTGAGGCTAAAACCAGCCACAACAATCAAACTAGACAATCAGGACTGATCCTGCACTCAGAGAAATCATCAGCCAAGCTCGGTCTGGCACAAATTAAGGTGGGTGGGGGGTGGGGGCTCAAAAGCACCCCTACACAATTTCAAAGCGATTGACCGTGTAGTTTCAGGTAAAAAGATTTTTACGATTTTGCCAAAAAATTAAACAAAATTCATAAATATTCTAAAAATCACTGGAGCATCACCATTTGAATATAGTTGGTAGAGACCCACCCAGGGTACACCCCCACAAATTTTAAGTGAATCTGGTTGACGGTTTTGGTGAAGAAATCTAAAATGTGAATTTCCATTGCAACCCCCCTTGACTAACATGCATATGGTAATCAATAGGAATGCATGTAAAGTATCCAAAGTGAAAAATTCATGAAAAAATCTGGGATCTACAGTATCACTACCTAGCTATAATGAACAACTTTGTTTACCCCTCCTACAACATGTACACGCTACATATCCACTATGTTTCAGAACAAACTCAGCGACAGTTCTGGAAAAGAAGTCGAAAATAGCCTTAGCACACAAAAAAATGTTAAAAAAAGAAAAAGAAAACAATCGCAGCACCACCTGTTGAACAAATTAAGGTGCAGAAGTGTCCCTATGCAATTTCAAAGCAATTGGCTAGGCAGTTTCTCAGAAGACTCAAGATTTTGTCCAAAAAAAAAAAAAAAAATCATTAAAAAATCCAAAAAGCAATGGACTGTGACCATTTGAACAAAATTGGTAGAGACCCACCCAAAGTACATTCCCACCAAGTCTGGTTGAAAGTTATGGAGAAGAATTTGAAAATGTGAATTTCCACTGCAATCCCCATTGACTTACATTGTAATCAAAAGCAATACATACATAAACTGACAAGTACCCAAATTGAAATTTTTTTTTGAAATTAGGGATCCACAATACCACTACTTAGTGAACAGTTTTGTTTACCCATCCCAAAAGCTACATATCCACTATGTCTCAGAACAATGTTGGAGATGGTTCTGGAAAAGAAGTCAAAAATAGGCTTAACACACAGAAATTTGTTTAAAAAAAACTGCAAAAAATAGCAGTGCCACCTCTTGATCAAATTGAGGTCTAGGGATCTGTCCTTATGAAATTTCAACGCAATTGGCAGCACAGTTTTCGGAGAAGATACCAAAAAAAATGAACAAAAAAAATCCTTAAAAAAATTCAAAACCAATGGACCGTGACCAATTGAAGAGAATTGGTAGAGACCCACCCAAGGTACATCCCCACCAAGTTTCAAGTGACTGTGACTGACGGTTTGGGAGAAGTTGAAAATGTGAATTGTGGACGGACAACAGACCAACAGTGGATCGACAGACTATGCCATAAGCTCAGGTGGTATAGATCACCTGAGCTAAAAAGTGCCATGACCCAAACATTGTATCATCCCTTCTAAGTGCCAAGGGTACTTAAGAAACTTAATTGAAGTGAGCTTCAATTCCAGACCTAAATTTTGAATATCTTAGCTGTATCAACTTGTATATTTTCATAAAATGTACATAATTTTCCATATTTCAGAAATCTCACATCAGAAAATTGGGGAAGGGGGACACTTGAGAGGGATAATGCAGTAGTCATACATATAATTATCAAGACAACTCTTTTCCATGCAACATGGCATAGGACCTCAAATAGCCATACATGTACACGTAATTGTCAAATCTTTTCCATTTACCATGGCTCAACAATCACACATACATGGAAATAAAAATTCTGATGCTGGGTGTTTCGCAAAGTTTGTAACTTTGGCATAAGAATAAAGTTGTTCAAAAATATGAGTATGACATACATGTATATAATGACAGCTGACCTAAAAGAATTATGATTATGGCATACAGTGATACCTGCTGTATGCAACCACTGCCGTGAGCAGCCGCATTGCTTTTTGTGGTCGCTAGGCACGACATCCGGGTTAATTTCTTTGTAAAATTTACCTGTGGTGACAGGTCACCTGCTGTATGTGGCCACTTTTTCTTAGCAGTTGGCCACATACAGCAGGTACCACTCTACATGTATATAATGACAGCTAGGTCAATAACTTATTTGTTTCATAGTACATGTATATATTCAGTGCACATTTTTGCATATTGTCCTGGGAACTTGATCAGGATAAAAGCTAGAATTTTACTACACTAACTGAGGACACTGGTGTTTCCAAATCACTCTGATTCTAATAAAATCAGGGCACCTGGCAGCTATTTAAAAAATACTGTCCCAACATATGCAGGGTCACACAGAACAATGTATACTGTAGTTCTAGAAATTTTTGCTAGTGTTTAATTTCACACCAACTCGTTTTTTCTCAAATTACAGAATTTTCGCGCATTTTAATTTTGCACAATCCATTGCCATATAGTGAAATACAATGCAACTTATTTTCATGCTTTGAGTGGCAGCGCAAAAAGTATTAAATTAAATCGAGCGTGAAAATTTCTAGAACTACAGCATGCAGATTAAATTGATAACACACAACAGTGATACATGTACACATATAAGTACACAGAAATGCATTTGCAGGGAAACAAGATTGAAGTAAGCTACAGTTACAACACATGTACTGTACAATGATATGCACACATAAATGATATGTTTTTAGATATATATGAAGTTTATTTGCAAAATGCAACATATCTAAAATACACAAATTTTTGCAACAATATAATTTGCTGTGTATTGCATAAATGTACAGCTGTGCAAATGCATGCTATGATAAATTTGTTTGCTGATTATGGGTAAATGGTGGCATGTAATAGATCCAAAGGTAGAAATCAAACAGAGTGGTCCATGCTTTGAGCTATCACTGCAACACGTCAAATGAGACACCATCTGCTTTTTAAGACCACATTCACCAGGTCCTGTGTGGTAACTTTTCCATGTTATTTGACTTCCATTGAAGCCACAGGTAGTCTCTCAAACATGGGACCAATTAGTGGTACATATATATATATATATATATATATATATATATATATATATATATATATATATATATATATATATATATATATACAGTGTTACCTCTCTTGAGAGACCCCTCTAATGAGAGACCGCATATCTTTTTAAGACCGCTCTCTCAGAACACTGCGCTATCCTTTCCATGTTGTTGTACCCTCTAATGAAAGACCACCTGTTTTGAGAGACCGCATTTTGACCTGCCGTAGGGGCGGTCTCTCAAGAGAGGTACCACTGTATGTATATTTTTATGCGTGTGTGTGCGTGTGTAGTTTGCAAAAAAGCCCCCAGAAAATGACTTTTCCTATACATGCTATAGTAGCCTTTAACATGTTTGCTAAAACACGTTATATCCATTTGTACACAACAATTGAGAGAAATGAACATCATTTTGTGAGAATAAACATTATTATACATGTATGTCATTTCTGAACCTCAGGCAAACAGAATTATTGATTATTCAAAGGAATGTGTCATACAGAATGAACATACACACCCACTATTGTTGGTTTTTATCTTAGCTCCTCTTTCTGTGATTTTGTAAAATTGCATTGGCTGTTGTCCACACAGTTTGCACTTTGTGGCAAAATAACGATGAGACTTTCTGTATTTTGGTATGAAATGAGATTTTGCGGCACTCCTATGACCATTACCTGTTGAACAGCTGTCTAGCGCATCTTCATAAAGTCACTCTCACCAAGCACCTGCTATTCAGACTATAACACATCCCTGCTCTCACAAAATAATGCTTGATACATAAAACTTTTCATCAGTATGAACACTCACCAACTGAATAAACTTAGATTAATGACAAATATAACTGCATAAACTGGAATACTGTTAGAACATTGGGTGACATACATGTATGCTTGCTCACAGCTACAGTAAAACCTCTCTAACCAAACACCTCCGTATACCGAACACCCCCCTATACTGAACGCCATTTCTCGGTCCCAAATATATACATTTGAATGTAAGCAAACCTCCCTATACCGAACACTTTTTTCCAGCCCCAAGGGTGTTTGGTATAGGGAGGTTGTACTGTATTTACATCTTCTTTTCCAGTTGGACTATGCTGCTGTGTTGATTCTGGTCTTTAATGCCACTAGGAGCTTAGCATCTCCTTACGGGCCTTTGATGGTTGAAAATTAAGTTACCGAGCATTTTTAAATGCAAAAAGACCACAGTTTATTTTTTTTATTTCACTATAGCATCAAAATTAGTTTAAAATGCAGTATTAAATGTTATTCATATAAAACTTCACCTCAGGTTTACTGCTCCATATGTTCCCTTCAATTTTTTTCCCATATTGAAACATATCTAACTGACTGGAGATGGGGGGGGGGATGGATGGGGGGGGGGTCTTTTTTCTGTCCTTGTTGTTCTGTCGTATGCAAAATACAATGTATCATAAATCAAGGGTGAAAGCATTCTTCAGATGTGGCACACTGGCTTGAAGTGATGAGAATAGAATAAAATTCTCTACAACAAATGGCACAGTTCCAACAAAACAGGTACACTTGCATCAAAAATGCAGTCACCAGAAGGGAAACTTTACATGGGCTCTAACTCTATGCATGTACACCTAAATACAACCAAAATACAGTTATACAATGTGAAAAATTACACATGCCCTTCAGCAGTTTTACTATTTTCATTGGGATGCTTCAACAGCCAATAATAGAAGATGTGGCACCATAATACATGTATGGTAGCTACACTAGACAAGTTCCAAGAATTTTCTCTTCTGATTGTGTTTAGAAGACCCCCACATCTCTTGAAGATCTAATACCAATACACTGGTAGAAATCTGGGGTGCAGGTAACAAAGCACACTTACATATACCACATAATTTTGATCTTCACTCAAACTGTGTATGGCATCTGTCACCTGCACAGCCCCAATGACTCGAAGATCCAGGAAGACAGGCACCAAGCCACTGTTCTTGTACTCTGCAAGGAAATAGCAACTGGTTTGTGCAAGTCTCCATAGTTTATGGACATTATCTCCTTCCTTAATATATAAATTCTGTAAATGTGGAGCACACAGCCAAAACGTTTTCACTCTAAATAAGAGTTAATAAACAATTTTCTTCTTCTAGTTTCAGACTTTGACGCAACTCAAAGGTATACCCAGAATAATGTGCCTCACACCCAAAGCACACAGAGACTTATGCTAATGGAACACTCAAATTGTGATCTTGATGGAGATCTTCTGAAGTTTTCAAGTTTCTGCATAGCCTCACCTCCCGCTCCACCCTGTTTTTTATATTGTTCTGAGCTACATTTAGGGGTAAAATATAAAATAAAAATAACTGTGCACTGTATACATATAGTGAATATAAAGAAGTATAGATGTTTTTCCTGAACTGTGTTTTGAAGATAAGTTTCCACCTTATGCTTAATGACAGTCTGTCCTGTGCAACACTAACAAAACACACCATGGTTCTACATGTACCTAAATGCACATACCTTCATGATGTCTTGGTGGGAACACTTCTGAAACATCATCTTCATCTAGCTCTGGCAAAGAGTACAGTACATTGTGACGCAAATGGGCTGGTGCTGTTTCTTGATAACCTGGTAATTTTTAGAAATGTATTTATTCTGTTTCAATTGTGCACACATTAAAAATATCAAACGCTCATAATTTAACACACATACACATACCCTGGTACATACATACACCTCTATCGTAAGTACCAACCAATAACAACCACCCCCCACTCCCAAAAATACAGATATTATACAATGTACTTCTAATGTTAAATACCTCTACATTTCAGTTTCCCTCCTGGTATTAAAAAAATGTCACTCTATTGATCACAATTTAATGGTGTTCACAAAAACTGTTCTTGGCAAATTAAACACAGCTACATGTATAAGAATAAAATTAATGCCAGAATGCAACTGCTATATATTTAATGTTGATTTTTTTTCCTCAACGGATTGAATTGAATTAAAACTATTGCACAGAATAACAGGGACAAATGTGACAACAAAAAATATAAAATATTTATTTTTTTATTCAATCTGTAACCACTTGCTGGTAAGAATAAGACCAAGACACAATTTTTCCTGCCATAGGCTAGGAACAAGGCATCTACATGTAGCCTATGTAGAGGGCTAAAAAATGCTTATACTGGCAATCTGGTATGTCTTGCTCAAAATATTCTTTATTGAATTATCTCTGTGCATTAAAACGATGTTAAGTTCAAGCTTCAAAGTTTTGTACATCACTCATCTGATGCACCACACTCATACTGTACGAGCAGCAGCTGGAATTACACTTCTATTTATTATAGTACTGGTGATGTTCAACATTTATAGCCTTGTGGTGGTCTTCTCGTTGTGTATGATCAATTAGTAAAACATAAACTCCACAATTGGTTGTGATGATGCTGTATTGTTCAAATGACCAAAGTACAAAATATACAACATACATGTACGTATCTTGCCCAAACCCAACTCTGACCAGAAACCCGGAGACAGGGATAGACATATGATGTAAGGGTCATGTGAAAGACACAGATCATAAAGCTAATGAGAAAAAGCCATGTAAGGAAGAAGAATGTAGGAATGAGAAAGATGTAGACAGCATATGTAAGTAGGATCTAAATTTACAGATTCTAACTGGTTGAGTAAGGATTTGGGTTCCTAAAAATAGTGAAAAGTGGGCAACTTCCCAAAAGGTAAATTTTTACACTGTTCAATATCTTCAAAATGTATTCTAGTTGAAGGTGTTAATAACAGCTTCAATTCATTGGGACGTGATATACATGTAGGTGCATCCAATAAAATGATGGACCGCCAATAAACTATAGGCCTATACTTTTGAACTTGTAGATTTGATGTCAAGTGAATCTCATTTTTATAGTTTAATAGTTAATTTGTGCCAATTGACCTGATCGCTCAAACAGATGTCTCTAATGCTTCACAACATTCACGTGCAGTCTTCACTTTAAACAAGGTTATCCCCGTGTTGCATTTTGTCATCAGGAATGGTAATATGTACATGTACACTATATATCTCATAAAGTGTACTGATCACAACTAAACTGCACCTACTTATACTTTTGCCTTAGAGAACAAAGAACAGGCTAAGACTCACAATTGCCATAAACCTGGGTGTTAATTCTGATTAGTTTTTAATTAAGCATTGTCACATTGTATCATTTTACAACTTCAAATTCCTGTGTCCTGTTACTATTTAAAGATACATGTAAGTCGTGAACAAAATGAAGAAAACATACTATCAATACAGTATTTTTGCTGGCATCAAACAAACCAGGCAACAAAATACATAGTCCATGAAAGACAACTACAGCTGTAAATTTTGCCTGGCTGCTTCGAAGATTTTTTTTTTCTTTTTCTTTTTTTTTAGATAAAGCAAAGAAAATATCAGTCAAGCGACATGTACATGTATCAATGCAGTGTTCTGGCTTGTGTCAAGGCAAACCATGCCACAGACAGTATGGTCCTTATACTGCACCACATTATGCATTGTGTTTTGTGTTGCTTTTCCACTTCAAGTAGTAAGGTAACGATGCTTTTAAAATAACCTGTAACTAGCGGGGGAGCCGGGAGGGGGGGGGGGGGCTGGTGGAGAAGCAATCACATCATGATGACCGGCGCACTTCACAGGTTGCATGTACATCACCTTTTGATTGGCAGGAGGCCATGTCACTTGACAGGTGTATGTTTCCAAACAAATAGCCCCTAGTCTGTGTGGCAAGTGTGACTTTGTATTTTTTTGAAGTGCTTTATAGTTGAGACAGGATTTCCAAAGTTCGTTGGAGAACATATAGCGAATAAACCTTACAAAAATAATTTCAAAGATAAGGCGTAAGCGATATACATGAAATAGCCAAAATGAGATCACATTGGTTTAAGTATATTTTATTGAAAGAAAAAGCAATTTGGAACAAGAGGGCTGTGTGAACAGCCCGTGCCTCAGCTGATCTTGACATTCATCACACTTGCAGCTCTATGAACTTGGGAAAGGATCAAGGACACCATGTTCTGAGTAAGTCTGACCTTTATAGAAGAACACCTACATGTGCAACATCAAAGTTCAAGTAATTCTCAAGTTATAATGAAGAGTAAAATTCATGTATGTTGCACTGTGACCCCACAAACGAGGTCAAGGTCATTCATGTACTGTCTCAGCATGACCTTCATACAGAATAATTAACATGTGTAGCTAACTCAAAACAGATCTCAAGTTATCAGGTAAACAGTAAATTTTGCGTCAGTTGTCCTGTGAATTAGCATTAGAATGCCCATTGACTTACATAGTAATCAATAGGAAAGCTGCATTGAACAAAAAGTACCCGAATTGAAAATCCTTAAAAATCAGGAATCCAAAGCAGTGCCACCTAGTAAAAAACTGTTTGACCGTTCCACAACAATATATCCATCACATTTCAGCTTAATCTGAGGGATGGTTCTGAGAACAAGTGAAAAATAGCAAAACCATACAAAAAATTCATTAAAAAAAATTGCAGCGCCAAGTGGTGAACAAATTGGGAACTAGGTGTCCCCAGGAGTGTCTATGTACGATATCAAATCAATTGGGTGAGCGGTTTCAGAGGAGAAGAATTTTGAAGGTTTGCCCCCCCCCCCCCTAAAAAAAACAAAAAAAATTCATAAAAAATAAAAAAAAAAATAAAAATAGAGCGTGACCATTTGAACACACTTGGTAGAGATCCACCTAAGGCACATCCCCACCAAGTTTGAAGTAAATCTGGTCAATATTATCAAAGTTATGACCATTACAAGAAATTCCCATGTTAAGTTTTCCTATTAAAACTTTTGTAGAGATTTTTGAAAAAAAATCATAAAAAAATCCAAATTCATTGGAACATGACCATTGGAAGAAACCTGGTAGACACCCACCCAAGGTACATTGCAACCAAGTTTGAAGTAAATCTGGATGATGGATTTGGAGAAGAAGTCGAAAATGTAAATTAGCATTAGAATGGCCATTGACCTACATGGTAATCAATAGGAAAGGTGCATTTACCCCAAAGGAGCCGACTTGAAAAAATCTATAAAAATCAGGAATCCGCAGCATTCCCACACAGTGAACAACTTTCTTTGGCCCTTCCATTAGGAACATATCCACCAAGGGTAAACTTAATCTGAGTGACGGTTCTGGAGAAGAAGTCGAAAATATCTATAACACACAAAAATTCACACAAAAAAAATAAAAACTGCAGCGCCACCTGGTGAACAAATTAACAACAAGGAGTCCCTAGATGTCTTCCTGTGTGATATCAAAGCATTTGGGTAAGCAGTTTCGGGGAAGAAGATTTTTTAAGATTTGTCAAAAAAAAAGAAAAAAATTCATTAAAAATCCAAAAATGACTGGAGCATGACCACGTGAACAAAATTGGTAGAAATCCACCCAAGGTACATTGCCACCAAGTTTGAAGTTAATCTGGATGACTGTTTAAGAAGTCCAAAATGTGAATTAGCATTAGAATGCCCATTGACTTCCATATAGTAATCAATAGGAACGCTGCATTGACCGACAAGTTTTATTGAAAAAATCGTTAAAAATCAGGAATCTGCAGCATTCCCACATAGTGAACAACTTTGTTTGACCCTTCTACAAGGAACATATCCACAATGCTTCAGCTTAATCTGAGTGATGGTTCTGGAGAAGAAGTTGAAAATAGCTATAACACACAAAAATTCATAAAAAATTAGGAAAAAATTGCAGCGCCCCCTGGTGAACAAATTAAGAACTAGGAGTCCCAGGGAGTGTTCCTGTGTGATATCAAAGCAATTGGGTGAGCGGTTTTGGAGAAGAAGATTTTTTAAGATTTATCCAAAAAAGAACAAAAAAAAATCCTTAAAAATCCAGAAATCACTGGACTGTGACCATTTGAACAAACTTGGTAGAGACCCACCCAAGGCACATCTCCACCAAGTTTGAAGTGAATCTGGCTGACGGCTTTTGAGAAGAAGTCGAAAATGTGAATTGTGGCCGACGGACGGACGACGGACCCTCAAAAAACCTCAGCTGACTGACAAGTCAGCTGAGGTAAAAAGGGCTGAGCCCTTTAAAAAATCTCTCTTCTACACGAGAAAGTGAAAAGGAGTAGATGCAAAACATAAGGACAAAGACGCAAAGGAAACATTACAGTCTGCAAAGACAGATTAAGTGGCAATGATTTATAACAACACATGACACCCCAGACAGAATTAAGTCGAAGTACACCTTCACTAAACCTTACAAACACAGTCTGCATCACAACCTACGTAACTGCTCCTAACTAGCCTGTTGCTTTAAGGACAGCTAAGACACCAAAAATAAATCCCACTTTAATCAATCCTAGCTCAAAATGTATTCGCGTTAGGATAGCAAATCATATATGTGTAATTGTCATACTCCTAAGAATTCATATATCCCATGTTTGGGAGTCTGTGATTTTAGTTGTTGAATAAACAATTGAAAGCTGACCGCAAGTCACCCACCCCATAAACGTTGATATAAGTCACTAATTGTTTGTGATAAAAATCATAACAACACTTCCTCTTAATCCTGACATAATGCCAACAAAAACTGCTCCTGCGATTTTTTTATCTTCTGCTTAGTTTTTCTGTTATCCATCTTCAAAGTTTGACACTTCAGTTTTCCCTTTGATTTCTAGGATGTTCATTTTCTTCATTTCATAGAAAAAGAACAAAGCAAAATTTTGAAAATCGCTGAATCATTTTTGCAGTTCAGACATTACAAAATCAAAGGCCGTAAACCGTATTAAATTTTACCCAGTCATTTTCTTGGAATAAACATTTCTAGGTAGGGCTCTCATCCTATTATCCTTTCTGAGAAAACAAGCTACCGTTTGCGCAAGTTGAGCTGATATTCATAGAAAATAGAGCAAACACCGTCCCTTAACATTTGGTGAGGTTGTCTATCAACTATTGTCCAATTACATGAATAAAAGAGCCTTTAAAGTACGGAAAACATTCTTCAGAGATCTGTCAAATCAGTGACAGCCACAATCTGGTTTCAAAGCGTGATGTCACGGAGGCAGGACTTCGAGCCCCGTGATCTCCAGCCTGACAACGAAAGTTGTGTTGCCTTGCTTCAGTGGGGTGGCCTACAGCCGTTTGTGGCCAGTGGATGGGTGGCGGGTTTGGTCCTTTGGCCGGCACCTCTTCATCCCGGTTTTAGGGATATTATTTTATTGTACATACTCCTATCTGTATACCTTTTTTGGTTAGCATGTTAGACTTGTCTGTATATTTTACTTAGCTTGTCATTATTTTGAAAAATTTTTTCAGTGAGTTTTATTTCTTTTTCCAGCCTGAGTTTTGTATCGTTGTTATATTGTTTCCCTATTTTGTATGTTTTCTCTTGTGTACACTTTAATGCTTATTTGGATGTATTTATTGTACTTTTATTTCCTAATCCGTGGGAGTTCGATAAAATGTTATGTACATGGGTACTGTTGCTTAAAGTTCCAGTATTTTATGCCTGCCTTTGGTGTGCAGGGCTACTGGGGTAATCCATCGCGGCATGGCCTTTGATGGGACATCATCTGACGATAACCATTGCTTATGAATGTTCAAAGTTTTCCTTTATTTTGATGCAAAACAAGCAAGATAACTATAAAGTAAACCACTAAAGCTGTGACATGTTTGCATGTTCGCATCATTTCCCTGTCCACAAACACACTGTCGGCATGCTGCCTGATTTCACGGCGCCACCTTAATAGTAATACCACTCTCTTTTGCCATGGGCCGTTGCTACCTGTAGTCACATGGCTGACGGTTAAGTATAATTGACTGGTGGTATTGTTCAGCTAGGCGGCTGAAAACCAAAAGAATGACACATAGACGTTCAGGTGTCCACATGTCTGTGAGTTTTTTTGCGTCTCTCTTGTATTTCTACTTTAGTTAGGAGCATGAAATTTTGCCATCTTATAGAAAGAACATTTATCATGTAAAAACCGTTACAATCTCAAAATTGCCCATGCAAAGGTTTTGGGCGTCTTACCTGTCCTTAATTTCAATTTGTACTGCACCAAGTATTTCATTTGTTGGAGGGTACACATATCCGAGTCATGAAGTAATGTTGCTACTGTAAATGACGCGAATTGAACAATTTTCCTGTGCAACTTATTGCGTTCAAAGAGAGCACTCAGAAAAATAGTGGAAAGCATCCTCATTTCCATTGCCACAGGCACACTAAGGAGATGCTATCTCAGATCAGAATTGTGCGGAATTGCGCTTTGGGATACAGCAAGGCCTCTCTCGCATCTACAAAATAATTTATTTACACTTTTAGTACCCCAGTTTAACCTTTTCTTGAATTCTACATGATCTTCAGAATTCCGAATGTCGTGCGGTAATTTGTTCGACAGTCGTTACATTAATCCATCGAGTATTGGTGTGAATGTGAGGAATTTACTACCTGGAAAACACATCATGCAACTGACCTGGTAACAGGAAGAGCTCTACTGTTTGTCCTATTTTTTTGCTTGCAGCTTTCAGAATATTTGCTATAGCTGATCTGCAGTTGAACATCAAGTATCTGTGTGAAGCAGAAAATAAGGCATACACGAGTCAAACTGTGATGTTAAAGTTGTGTATGGATACAGATACTCCAGGTATTACAAACTTGTTTTGAATTTTAATTCCTAAGGCCATAGTAAAAATAATGTTGTTTCCTGTGGACTTTATGTGTCAAAATAGGTTCAGTAGGGAGGGAGGAGTTTTTTTTGTTTTTGTTTGTTTGTTTTTTTTTGGGGGGGGGGAGGGGGTGGGGGTGGTGTGTGTATGTTTTCTATTGCTGCTTTCTAAGAGGGTAGGGCATCACATTATACTGGTATTACAAATAAAATCTGCATTTTGAAATGACCCCCAAAACATGACAGAATGAGATTTCATGACAAGTACCTCATAAACCTAAATAGATACAATATAATTTTGCAAATCATACCTTACATGCAAGTGACAAAAGGATGTCAGGTATGTTTATTGCAGTGATATGTGTACATTGTTCTAACTAGTACAGGTGGGTGTTTTTCCTCTTTTTTTTTTTTAATTAATACATGTATACCTTTTAGACTAGGCCTGGAAAAAAAGCCTCCACACTGGTCAGGAAGGAGAGAACAATTACCAGGGAGGTCCACAGGAAGCAATTTTTATTTTATTTTATTTTTATCACTTTTTTTTTTTTTTTGGTTGTCTTATCTTATACATGAAATACAAATGTCGTTAGACTGTAATCTAGCAGGGTATATTTCAATGAAACAGAGCTGTGAAGACTTTTCAGTAAAATATCTTGACTATTTATCATCATCCTTCATAAGTAAGGTGGGAGGGGGGAGAGACACAGTGAGACTGAGAAAGGAAAGCGATCATTCAGACATACTGCACAATTGATGCATTCTTGCACTGTACACAATAATAACTAGACAACAAAAGATTTGCTTCAAAGAAATCTGTGTGTGAAAACTTTTCATACACTGATAGCAATAATGGATATGCCTAGATATATTGCAAAAACATGTAAATTTTTGTTGAATAAAACCTCTATCTATAAGAGTTTTGTAGATATTCAATACTGAAATCTTGTGTATAGTCGTAATTAGCATAACACTGCTCATTGAATGCATGCATAGCTCAAACATAAAAATTGAAGTTGGAATGGCATCTCTATCTGTAATAGTTTAAAAGATGTATGTACTCATCACTGTTCAACACTTCAATTTTGTGTGTTATAATAATTGGCATAAATTAAAAACACAACATACATGTATAAACTACAGTTGGAACAGCACCTCTATAAGTAATTTTTTCAAAGGTATTCATCATTATTAAACACTTCAATTTTGTGTATCGACCAAAATTTTCAAAAATCAAAACCGACATTTTTACAATTACTGTCTATTGGATGCACAAATAGCATAAACATATAAATTGGAACTTGGAATGGAACCTCTATTTATAATTAGTTTTGAGGGCATTCATTATTATTCAACACTTAAATTTTGCATATTGGCCAAACTTGCATAAATTAAAATCTGAACTTTTCAGTGACTATTTATTGGATGCGCCAATAGCACAAACATATAAATTCACATGAGAATAGTACCTCAATCTATAGTACTTCTGAAGATATTTGTCATGGTTCAACACTCCAGTTTGTGTATTGCCCAGAATTCCCATAAATTAAAAATCTGACAGTTTTCAGTCACTGTGCATTTGATGCACCCACTGCAAAAATATAAATAGAACTTGGGAATGGCACCTTTATCTACAATAGCTATAAAGATATTTATCAACATTCACCACTTTAATTTTGCGTGTTGACCAACAGTTGCATACATTAAGATCTGACAGTATTCAGTCTGTTCATTTGATGCCCATTGCACAAACTTATAAATTGAAGTTGGAACATTTGGTACATCTCCATCTGTAATAGTTTTTAAGTCTCACAGTTTTCAGTCACTGTTCACTGGATGTGCCCACAGCACAAAAATATAAACTTAAGTTGGTATTAAAATAGTTTTGAAGATAACCATCTCTGAAATTTTCATATGTCCCTATAATTCACATAAATTTGAATTATACAGCTTTTGTTTGTTGTTCATTGGATGCACCTACACTACAGCACACACCTGTGAAACGAAGTTGGAATGGCACTTCTATCATTGATAAGTCATAAGTCTGCACATGATGCCAATTAATTTTGACATTTTCAGTGAGATAGGGGAGGTGGATTATCCGATCATGAAGAACGGCTCTGAGTTTGAGGCGACACAACAATGACGTGGAAAGATAGGCCTGAAATAAATAAATAATTTGAGAATGTCGGGAAAACTACATGCCAGTGTTAGAACACAAAAAATGGCGGACTTGAATTTGTTTGCTTTAGCAACCACTCACAGAAACGCAATTTGGACACGCCTCTTTTGCCCGGCCTCGACCTGGAAAGAGTTCCAAGGCCAAGCCCGGTCAACACTACAGTGATCTACAGTAAAGGTGGGTTCAACAGTCAACTTGAGTTGAGGTCATCTCATGCATCCGTCAGTTCTTATCCTCATTATAAATTCCCTATAGTTGTGATCGCTTTACTCAGGTACGCCACAATAACACAACATTCATGAAAAAAAAAACTGCGGACCCTTTTGCCTAATAATATATCATTTATATGCTCAACTCACGGCTCCATCTAGTCCGGATGCTGCCCTGTCTTCAGTTGTTAACAACTCAACTCTCCTGTCACAACAGCTCTGCTTCGGCAAAAACACCTTAAACGTCATCAATGAAGTCGCAACACGGTGCGTGAACAGGCACATAACCGGATAAATCCGGCTCAACTGCACCGATTCTGCACATTGGTGTTGAACGACACTAACCCTCAGAACTAGTCACACAATACTTGAAATAAATAAGTCTAAGAAACAACAACGCTTTCAGTTTCAACAGTGTCAGTGGGCTCCATAATCCATTGCTGCATTGCCATTTGCATCATCATCATGCATACGTTTGACACAGTTCGTTGTTCCAGCAGTAAGGTATCATGGGAAGAGAACTCAGTTTGTCGAGTCACACAGGGAACAAATGGGGTCGAGACGACAAGTAACAAGTTACTATGGTCATGCAAGAGAGATGAAAGTAAATGACTTCAAAATGTGATAAGAACCAGAACAGAAGATTTGCTTCAAAGCAAATCTGTCTGTGTGCTTTCAAAAGTTATAAATATTAAGTGCTACAGCTTTTGACCTTTGGTACTTCACATTCCACTAAGTCTAAGGTTATGGCTGGATGAAAATTTCGAAGTCCAGATGACCTTGACCTTTGAGCTTTAGAGGTTATATGTAAATTACAAAAAATATAGAGTGTGACAATACCTACAATTTAAGGCCAGCATGAACCAAATCAGCTAAAAATTGACCAAGTTATGGCTATATGAAACTTTCAAAGGGCTGAATGACCTTGACCTTTGACCTCTAAAGGTGACATGTTAATACAAAATGTGTAGTGTTGCAATACCTACCATTTGAGTCAAAATGATTAGAATTGGACAGAATTTGGCTGAATTATGACTGCATGAAAATTTCAAAGGTCTGAATGACCTTGACCTTTGCCCTTTAGAGGTCACATTTAGTTACAAATATGTGCAGTGATACAATATCTACAATTTGAGCCCATCATGATCAAAATTTGACAAAAATTGACAGAGTTGTGGCTAGATGAAAATTTCAAAGGTCCATATGACCTGACCTTTGACCTTTAGAGGTCATTTACTAAGTGACAAAAATGTGTAGTGTTACAAACATATTAATTGAATTGATTACCTGAACCTATAATATTTTAGGAGATATTCAAGATTTACATTTTCAAATGGCCATAATTTGCATAATTTTCAAAATTGTTGAACCCGGCCTCTTTACAAATACTCCAGACTTCATGTATGGAAGTGTAATCATGCCAAACTAATGAAATGGCGGACAAGAAAGGAAGGAAGGAAGGAAGGAAGGAAGGAAGGAAGGAAGGAAGGAAGGAAGGAAGGAAGGAAGGAAGGAAGGAAAGAAAGAAAATATGTCTGTGTGGGCATACAGACATAAACTAGAAAAAGAAGATTTTGCTTCACAACAAATCTGCCTGTGTGCCTACAAATACTTTTTTTTTTCAAATGTTTTGCAATATCTTCGATATTTTGTTGTAGGTGACAATAAAGTGACACGATTAGATGAAAAACTACAGTACATATATTACAAAGCAGGAAAAAATAAACAAAAATTTTACATTTTTTCAGCTTTGTGTCTATCTACTTTACTGCACCAGTTTAAATTATGCAAATTAAGGGCACTAGAAATTTAAAATCTTGAATATCTTCAAAGGTATGCACACAGACAGATTTGTTCAGCTCTCTGATAGGTGGTGACACCTGGTGAGAGAAATTTAAAATGCAACAGAGTCTGAAGGTTGACTGTCCTGAAAATATAATAATTACATGCACTGTAGTATTGAAGTACCCATTGTACATTGCTGTACCGATCATACATTGTCATACCAATCATACACTGCCAGTACTGAAGGACCCATTGTACACTTTCGTAACATTGTCACCAATCATATAATTAGTACTGAAGCGCCCATTGCGCATTGTCGTAACATTGTTGTACAGATAATACACTGCTGTACTTGAAGCATCCATTGTGCATTGTCGTACCGATAACACACTGTAGTACTGAAATACCCATTGTACATTGTTATACCAAAAATCTTTGAAGAGACACTGAATTTTCTGTGCAGCAAATCATCTTTTCTTAGTTTAATTTGTTTTTGTCTATCTGTTTATCAAAATTAAAGGGGTGTGTGTTGATAAAGTAGGAAAGTAAGAAAGCATGTTGACACAAGCTCGAAGAAGTGGCTAAGATATTTGTCTGACGAGTACCCAGATTTAATTTTAATAACTCCACCATTGAAAACCATAGTAATAGCTGGGTGAATCGGTCTGTACGTATGCAGGCAAATGATTCTGCGGAATCCTATAAGCATGTTGGCTGATTTCTCTAGGATTCTGATTCTGATTTAATTTTCTGTGATCGTATTCCGATTTTAATTTTGTTTGTTGACAAAAGGCATATTTTCCAATAATGCCAATCATTTATAATATTTAGTATTAGATGACTCTGTGAATATCCGTATCTCAAAATTCGAAAGTATATACATATATTTTCTGTGTACTTCCAGCATGTTTGTGAGTAAGTTCTTTATTCTTATGGTAACTTATAGTAATCATTTATGATTTGTTACTTATGTTGCTACACCATTTATTTTGTAGGTCTATAGGCCTTTATATTTCGATGCATTTTTATTTTAATTTTCCTATTACTGGGGGTTGTATAAAATAATAATTGTATTGTATTGTTTAATTGATTAAGCTTTCTTCTTTCAACCAGGGTTACTGGCTCATTGTAAAAAGCACTGATCTCCTCCCAGGACCTGGGGGAAAAATGATGATACAGAATGATGGCATGATTTACATAATATAAAATAAGAACAATACAAATGCCAAGAGTTACATGAAGTTATAAAACTTAAATTCTAAAAGAACAGTGACCTAAAATCCGATATTAGATAAAACCTGCACTATACAAATTTAGCAATTATAGTTTGTTTGACAGGTATTTTTCTTCCATAGTGAAGCTCTGCATTTATAAGCAAAACTTAACATATTCAGCTAATTCATCATTTGCCACGTTCATATTTATTCATTATTATGTGGGTTGTCTTTGCTGAGTATTTAGCTTAGACAAGGAGCCGCTACTCACAGAGACATGTACGGGTATAGGCTCTGAAAAATGTTCTGATTAGTGACCTGCTGAAGACCCTTTAATTAAGTTGGGCTAATACAACCTGTCAAAATTTTACAGAGGAGCGTGTGCAATATGGACAATAGTACTTCCATATTTATATAGGTTAGAAAGGGAAAGGTTAGCTTATGGAGAGTAAAGAGTTCGGACTGCCGAATAGGGTAATGACTACCAGGAAGTGGTTCTGGACAAAAAGACACAAATACAATCAAGAGTACACAGTAGACTCGAGAATTGTATTGCATTATATTGTGTGTCTTGTATATACTATGTGTGTATTTTTGTACTGGAGATTATCATAAATATATTTATTCCCTCTGGATTGCCTAAGTTACACCAACTATAAGCTGGAGGCTCTCCAGTAAATATAAGGACACAAGATAGTACAGATACAATACACACAGGACGAAACACTAATTTCACCGCCTGTACAGGAGTAATACAACTGATGCCAAATAATGAAAAATTATCAGTTGATCGTATACCAAATTAGGAGATAAAACGTCTAGATTTTGCTATGAATATCTGAACAGCCTCAAAGATGTATATTCATTATCGGTGTCTAACAAATCATCACTATCTTTCAAGAGAATATTTAATAAAATATCAATTAAGACGTAGCTGCGTATGGCCTATATATGTTTAGGAAACGACTATCATTTTGAAGGATGAGGGCTTTTTTGTCAACATTTAAGACCAGTAAATTTAATTTAGATTTGAACTGCAGCAGGGAATCAGTGTCGCAAGCGTCAACCGGGAGGTTATTGCATCCATAAATTAATAGCCGAGGGGAGAGATGATTTGCCAGGCGCGACGTAGTAGTGAATGCAACATAGTGGGTAGCAATTAAGGGACCTCCCCAAGCTCTGTAAGCATGCGGTTAGCGTACAGAGCGTGGGGAGGTCCCTTGGGGCTACATAGCAGGGAGAGAGACCGTGTGGATATTGTGGAGTCCGCCTAGTTTTCATACATTTTAAATAAGAAAAATAAGTTTAAAGGATTTTCTTCGATTAAACAAATTTTGTCATCCAAGCTCTTCAAGAAGTAAGACACGTGGAGTGTATATCTAGTTGTGCCAAGGCAGATCCTGCCACATAATACTGCACAGTTAGATTGTGACGTACTACCATAGAGACAACACATAGCTTACAATGTCATGAAATATCATAAAATGTCATAATTATGCCTCTACACGATGGACACAAGAAGCTTATATTCTTGCTCCTTCTGTTTAGTGAAAGCTTTTGTTATATAAGTCGTAAACTTTGCATAAATCAAACTGCTGCAGCTTTGATTCATAGTTCATAAGGTGCAAATATCCTACAAATCTATCGACTGAAGTTTGAATGGCACCTCAGTCTATTATAGTTTTCAGGTTATTGAACACACTTTGTGTATTCACCTAATTTTCATAAATTAGAAAACTGCAACTTTGGTTCATGTTTCATTGGATGCGGCTATGTCACAAGCCTACAAAATTGAAGTTGGACTGACACCTATATTGATAATAGTTTTGGGGATATTAAACTTTTGAATTTTTCAAGTGCTGCTAATTAGCATAATTTCAAATGGTACAGTTTTTTTTCACTGTCCATTATATTGACAGGTGTCACAAACCTGTATGTACTTCTTTAAATTTTCTGTCTATCTGTAATCATTGGAAGATACAGCGCCTTTAAAATTTCAATTTTCCCTAATTTGCATAATTTTCAACATAACATTTAAATACGATGCAAAACCCATTGAAATTACGAAGTAAAAATTACTACATCAACACCAGATTATCATGCTTTGTAAATCTGGGGCATAAAATGACTACATCAATTGAAACATGCAGTCATGTACATTGATATACATGTGTTTACAAGTACTTGTATTTGAGTTTCACTATTTGCAGGAACATAAAACATTTGCATGAAAATCTCAACCAATCATGACCAACTATTAGGCACACATAATCCACTGTCATACATGACATTCAACATCACATAGCTCTTACAGAGATCTATGTGTTTAACTATCAAGTGTCACCAGCCTGAATGTGTTGTTAAGTTGTTAAATTTGCACAGGCAGCATCCAACTCCACAGAGCTCCTGACAAAAATCTATAGCAATGTACATGTACATGTTTGACTATCATGGTTCAACATTTACCTACTGAAGGTTTGGACAAACTTAAGTTGCAAGTTTGCACAGGCTAAACATGGATCAAATACGATGAATCTTTGTTGGGAGTGGGCAGTGATGGGGAGTGGCAGCTTCAGACTATATATAGCCTCCTTGATACACAATGCTGACAAGTTTACAAAGGTTATGAACAGTGTTATAGATATTTAACTGATAAGCAAATGTCAGTGCTGGGTCCAGAAATACAACAGCTGTGCTTATGGGAGCTGAGACTGCCTGCATGCCCCAATGTACCCACTGGCCCTGATCAAAATCCTTCCATATCACAGTTGGTCATTACAGGCAGTTTGGATCTGTGTTTGAGTGATTTCTGGTAATTGATCTGAATCTCCCTTTACAAAGACATGCTAAACTTTGGTTCACATTTCATTGGATGCTGCTATGTCACAAACCTATCTGGCACCTCTCAGTCAGCACTAGCTCATTGTGATGGGGAGTGGCAGCTTCTGACTATGTGTAGCCTCCTTGATACACAATGCAGACAAGTTTACTCTAGCAACAGCAGATTGAAGTGTAAGCATGCTGCACCACTGCCTCTGTTCTAATAGGCATGGAGGCCAGACTCTCACAGTGCAATGATCTCTGGTTGCATAACAGCCTGTCTGTGAAAACATTTACGAGCTTGAGGGCACAGTGGGTGCCGAGACTATGTCAGATGCACTGTGTATTCTGTACAATTTAGTGGAATTTAACGTAAATTAAACTTCTCAACTTTGTATTCATGCTATAGGATTTTGCTTTAAACTTCTCAACTTTGTATGTATGTTATAGGATTTTGCTTTAGCAACAGACCCACATATCAAGCTTTGAGTGGCAACTCTATCTAGAAAAGTTTAGAAGATATGTAAGATTTCAAATTTCCACAAATATGCCCCTGATTTGCATAATTTTTGACATCATCACTATTCCAAACAATGTGCACAATTTCACTACTAGGCCTATGACCATGCCAAGTTTGGTACTTATCAGAACAATAGTTTCTGAGAAAAAAAATTGACCACAAAACTGGCACATGGAAATAAATAAGTAAGTAAGTAAGTAAGTAAGTAAAGAAAGAAAGAAAGAAAGAAAGAAAGAAAGAAAGAAAGAAAGAAAGAAAGAAAGAAAGAAAGAAAGAAAGAAAGAAAGAAAGAAAGAAAGAAAGTATTTGAGGACAAACAAGAAGTCTGTTAACACACAGACTTACCTAGAAAAAAAAATATTTGCTTGTCAGCAAATCAGTCTGTGTGCCTAGAAAATGTTAAAAGATTGCCTATTCAGTATTTATTTAACTCCTGCAACAGTATTTTTTTCATGCAGATATGTCAAAAGCATATAAATTGAAGTTGAAAAGACAACTCAATCTATCATAGTTTTGAAGCTATTCAAGATTTAAATTTTGTGTATTTGCCTAATTTGCATTAATCAAACTGCTACAACTTTAAATCATGGTTCATTGGATGCAATTATCCTACAAAGCTATGAAAGGAAGTTTGAATTAAACCTCAGTCTATAATAGTTTAAGTTATTCAAGTTTATATTTTGTGTATTCACCTTGTTTGCAGAAATTAAAATGCTACAACTTTGAATTCATGTTTCTTTGGATTCAGCTATGTCACGAATCTACAAATTTAAGTTGGAATGATACCTCTATCTGTAATAGTTTGAAAGTTATTCAAGAATTCAATCTTGTGTATTCACCTAATTTGCATAAATCAAAATGTTACAACTTTGGTTCATAATTCATTGGATGCAACTGTCAGAAACCTACAAATTGAAGATGGATTGACACCTTTATTGGTGATAGCTTTTGAGATAATTCAACTTTCAAATGTTTCAAGTGCTGCTAATTAGCATAATTTCAAATGTTACAGTTTTTGTTTAGATTGACAGGTGTCACAAATCTGTATTTACTACTTTAAATTTTGTGTCTATCTGTAATAGGTTGGAAGATACGGAGCTTTTTAAAATTTTAATTGTCCTTTATTTGCATCATTTTTAACTTGACATTTCAAAATGATGATAAACCCATTTATACTATGAAGTAAAAGTTACAAGTTACTTCAACACCAGATTCCAATGCTTTGTAAATCTGGGTCATAAAATGACTGCAACATAAGAAACATGTAAACATCGATATACATGTATTTATGAGTACATGTAATTGAGTTTCACTATTTACAGGAACATAAAAACATTTACATGACAATCTCTACTAATATCAACTATTGGGCTCTCCTAATCCACTGTCATACATAATATTCAGTTCAACTTCACATGATAGCTCTTAAAGAGATCTATGTGTTTAACTTAGTGTCTTGACTCGGAACCCGGATACCCGGGACACCCCCACCCCCGTCAAACTGCCAAAAAGTCAGGTCCCGAATCCAATTTTTAATACCCAACTACTTTTAATATAAATAAACAAATTATAGATCCATGTGTATTTCTGCCTTTTTCACTGTAATGTTCTATATTTTTCATTTTTTAATTTTTACTTTTATTTTCTCTCAGGAATAGGCAACTTGTCGAATGGTGGAATCATTAAACTGTACCTGAATAGAAGCAAGTTAAAATAAGTTTCTGTGCATCATTTCAGTAAGGGAATTTGCCGCAGGTACCCGGGTCCTGGGTGCCCGGATTCCAGGTATTAAAGGGGCATTCCGTGGTATTTTTTTGTCGCAGACGGGACATTTTGCAGACTTTATTATCTCCTATTCTTCATCATTTTCAAGTTAGTTCTTTATCAATGTAACTATATGACCCCCTTAAGATAGCTGATGAAGAAAAAAAAACTGCTTGGTTTTTTTTTTTCATTTTATACCCCAAGCCACTTTTGTCGCAGACGGGACAAATTTCGGACGTTTTGAGGTTGAAGCACTGAAGTGTAAAACTCTGCTCTGTTTATAATAATTTCACATTTCATAGTCCGTAATAAGATAACTGAGATGTTTTCCCAAGTATTTATACAAAAAATTCAACTTTAAATGTTTTCATACTTTAAAAAAATGCAAATTAGCCATGTCGCGGATGGGACAGGATCCAGCGTTGCGGACGGGACACTTTTGTCCACATGCAGCCAAAGGTAGAAAAACTTGGGTAATTCACAGACTGAAGTTTAATTGACAAATTTAACACATTATGAACCCTTCTATATTGTTAAGCATTTAGCTCATGGTAATAACTACACATATTTTGACACTTAGATGCATTTATAATTCAATTGTTTGGAGGCTATGTGTGAGCAAAAAATTGATAACACTCTTCGCCTCAGTACGTAGGAACTCCTGTACACATAAGCCCTTAAGACTGCTGTGTTGTTGCTACTGCATGGTGATGGCCAGGTATTGTTGTGTTAGGAGTAAAAACTGTTCCCAACAGTTGATTTCAAATATCATCACAAGTAGATAAATAAAGAGAAATGAATCAATGAAATTGATTGATATAAACCATACAAAGCACAGCTCGGACATTTTAAGAATTTGACACTCACTGAAAATTCAACTTTATATTTTACTCTGGGTCAAACAAGGTTTTTGATATCCACCTACTCTGTCATCATTTGTCCAGAAAGTTTTGCAGAAAATCACAAAAGCATAAAAGATAGAACATGATTTGTAACATCCTGTCCATACACACAGCAGTGTTCCATGCAAGCTGTCCGCGACATTTTATTTTTTTCAATCAGGGTTTACATTTATTCGATTATTTTTTTTTTTAAGTTTTATTATATAGTTCTTATGGTGTTATTAAAGGATCCAAAATATCTTTTTGAAATATGTCCTGGTTTTTGCATGAGGCTTACTTTAATAAGTCAAACGTTGCGGACGGGACATTTTAAGCATTTGACACTCATTGAAATTTTAAATTAAAATTTTACTCTGGGTCAAACAAGGTTTTTGATATTCACCTACTGTATCATCATTTATCTAGAAAGTTTTGCAGAAAATCACAAAAGCATACAAGATGGAACATAATTTGGAATGTCCTGTCTGCAATGCCAGTTTTTTAAGATTTGAATTTAACTTGAATTATTTAAAATAATGAAGGCAGGAGATGAAAATTCATCTCTGCTCCTCTAGATATAATATCTTAGCTTTGAATTTTTTTACATACACACAACACTCAACTACTTTTAATTTTTGAAGGTCATGTCCACATTACCACGGAATGCCCCTAAACATAATTAATTTGTGGGTCCTGGGACCCCACTTTTTCCCCTAAGTCAATGCACTAGTTTAACTACTGAGTGTTACCAGCCAGAATGTCTTGGCAAACTTAAGTTGTAAGTTAGCAGAGGCAACACAAAACTTCACATGGCCCCTGACAAAAATCTACACCATTGTACAAGTACATGTCTGACTAACCAGGTTCAACAACCCACTAAAGGTGTGGACAAACTGAGGTTGCAAGTTTGGCTGAACATGGGTGATTTAAGATGAATCTCTGTAGGGAGGGCAGTGTTTACAAAGGTTATGAAACAATGAAATAGGTATTTAACTGATAAGCAAATGTCACTGCTGGGTCCAGAAATACTACAGCTATGCCTATGGGAGCTGATACTGCCTGCATGCCCCAATGTACCCACTGCCCTAACCAAAATCCTTCCATATAACAGATGGTCATTACAGGTAGTTTTGATCTGTGTTTGAGTGATTTCTGGTAGTTGATCTGAATCTCCCTTTACAAACTAAGACATGCATAACTTTGGTACATATTTCATTGGATGATGCAATATGGTACATATTTCATTGGATGCTGCTATATGCCACTAACCTATACTGAACCAAACAAATAACGCAACCCTTAAACTTTTTAACTTAAATATTTATTGTTACTTTCATATCACAGAAACAAATAAGATCCATATTCTGCAGTCTTTTTGGCATAACATGTGAAAAACAAAAACTTGAAACTGTCAACGAGGGCGCGACCAGCTGGCAATAAACAGGGCAACATTGATTTGTAAAGTTCGCAAATTGGCATGTCCACTAATACTGTGGGTGACCACCATCAGCATCTGTAACTGCTATGCAACGTCGGCGCATGGATGACAATAGCCGCTGCACCATCTGCCGGGGCACACGATCCCATTCTTCTTGAAGAGCCTGGCGAAGCTGCTGGTGGTTGGCGGGCGCTGGATCCCGTCTCCGAACACGCTGGTCAAGGTAGTCCCAAAGATGCTCAATGGGATTGATATCAGGTGGGAAGGCTGGCCATGGCAAAACGTTAATTCCTTCTCCTTGCAGAAAATCCATCGTCAGTCTAGCGGCATGGGGCCGAGCATTGTCCTGTTGAAGCAAGTGGAGTTGGTGGTGTCTAATGAAAGGGACAGCAACAGGCTGAAGGATCTCATCCCTGTAACGGGCAGCGTTAAGATTGCCTTCAATGAAGATTAGCTGGGTTTTGGCTGTGAATGAAATTCCACCCCACACCATCACTGATGCACCTCCAAATCGATCTGTTGCCAGCACACAGGCATCTGCGTAGCGTTCTCCCCTTGGTCGCCAAACACGTGTCCTACCATCTGCATGATACAGGGTGAAGCGGGATTCATCGGTGAATAGCACATCCCTCCACTGTTTATGGGTCCAGTGAGTATGGGCAGTAGCCCATTGTCGTCGGGCTTGCCTTCTTGCCTGTGTCAAAATTTGACCCCTGTAAGGATGCCTGGCGTGTAGATGGTGTTCTTGTAGTCTATTACGGACTGTCTGGGCAGATATTCTGTTATTGGTTCTGCCAGGTGTCTGTTGTGCAGTTCTAGTGGCTGGTCGAGTTCTGTTCCGCAGATGTGACACCCTGATGTGTCTGTCTTGTGCAGGAGTGGTTTCTCTTGGTCTCCCAGGATGCTGTCTATCAGCTGTGGCCCCAGTCTCCTGGAATCTTGTAGCAAGTCTGGATATAGTGGATTTGTGGACTTGCAGTCTTCTTGCCACCTCTGCTGCAGATAAACCAGCCTGTAGCATGCCAATTCCTCTCTCCCGATCTACTGTTGATAATCGACCCATAGTTCTTGGAATACTGTGCCAAATGAATCCCATGCTGCCCTTTTATTGTCCGTGAGGGGCTACACCCAACCAGTAAAGGTGCGAATGTTTTAGTCATGTGGGTAACACTGAATCCTGCAGTTGTCCTTGATTCAGCACAACCACCAAACTTTGAAAGCCTCATATCCTCGCACACAGTTACGCTTGGGCTGATTTCAATGTGGCCTTTTCCTGTCCCAGAATCAAAGACTTGGCAACCTTAATTTCAGGTGTCAGAGACTTGCGTAAAATAGCCTGCTGTAGTCACTCTTGATTCATGACAATGACCCCATGGCAAGGTCAGGGTACTCGACCTTGAGGTCACACTACTTGGTGCATTATTTTAGACTGATTTAACAACGGTTGGTATATTTCTGAACTTAAAATACAGTTCCAATGTGAAAATAAACCCAAATGAAAAAGTTGCGTTATTTGTTTGGTGCAGTATATATTAGTTAAGTTATTTTTCTTTGACCATCGTGAAACCATGTTTCTATATTATTTGTATGCTGTACCATACTGACCATGTATCAGTTTATGTACAATAAAGCTTATAAATTTCCTATTGTTTAAATGGCATGTCCCAGCCAGCACCAGTTGACTGGGAAGTGCTTCAGGAGTCTTCCAACTACATATATATTATATACACACATGCACACACACACACGCACGCATGCACGCAGCCTCTTTCTTTACCCAGGGTGAGCCACAGCTATGGACTCTTGGTGCCCCTGTACAGATATGTATCAGGCCAGACTCCCACAGTTCAATTATCTCTGGTTGCATAACGGTCTGGCTCTGGAAACAGTGACCAGCTTCTGGGCACAGTGGGAGAGCCAGGATTGTGTTTGATGCATGTTTATTCACAGGAAATTCAGTGCATTTAACATAAATTGACTTCACAACTTTGTTTGCATGCTATAGGATTTTGCTTTACCAATTGATCCACATATTAAGCTTCGAATGGCAACTCTTTGCAGAAAACTTTTGAAGATATGTGAAATTTCCACAAATGTGCCCCTAATTTATATAATATTCAACATGATCACTGTTCCAAACAACATGTGCAACTTCACTACTAGGTCCATGACCATGCCAAGTTTGGTACTTTTCCTAACAAGTGTCCGAGAAAAGCTGACCACAAAGCTGGCACACAGAAATAAATAAAGAAAGAAAGAAAGAATAAACTATTTGAGGAAAAACAAGAAGTCTGTGTTCACACACAGACTTAATGAAATGAATAAAATATGAAATTAGACAAGATGATTTGCTGCATAGCATATCAATGTATTTGTGTGTCTGTTCAAAACTTATTGGTATGTGCAATTGGTATTTCAGTACTGCAGTGTATTATCGGTACGACAAGGTACAATGGGTATTTCAAGTACAACAGTGTATGACCTGAACGACAATGTTATGACAGTGTACAATGGGCACTTCAGTACTAAGTGTATGATAGGTACAACAATGTTACGAAAGTGTACAATGGGTACTTCAGTATAATGATCGGTATGACAATGTTACAACAGTGTACAATGGGTACTTCTGTACAACAGTGTATGATCGATACGACAATGTTACGGCAGTGTAGAATGGGTACTTCAGTACAACACTATATAACAGATACAACCAGTTGGCGTAATCAACTGGTTTTCAGGAAAATGTTGGAAAGCCACACTTGACACAAAGCAGCCTCAGTGTAACAAGCTCCAAGTCTTACTTTAATGCACCCAACTTATCTCTTGGACGATAGAAAGTACTTTGTTAAATTACCTGAAAGTACTCTAACTCAACTGAAGTGCAATTTTACAACATAAACCTCTGTGTAATCCCACAAGTATGGCTTACATAGCCCAACCAAGCTTGTGTGTATGCCTGTCAGGTGTATGTGATGCAGGCACAACCTGCCAGTGTGCATACAGAAGTTATGCAACTTTTACGCATACTAATAGGCAATATCTAAATACAGAGCCCTGTCACAGCTGAGGTAGACATCTTACTCAAAGCCACACTGCATCTTTCACCCTACTCTATGGTTCCACTTTCACCAACATGCCTGGTTTGTTACCAGGCAACTGGCCTTGCTCCAATCGGAGACCAGAAATTCCCAGTCTCAGCTCCAATTCAGATCCAATGCATGTATACATACACCCAGAAACTGAATATACTTCATTTCACTTAATTTGACTGGATCAATCAGCTACACAGTCATAGAAGATATAAATGGAAGTTAATGGTGGGTCTAACTATTATATTTTTTATGACAGAGTCAACCTTCAGACTCTACTGCATTTTAATTTCTCTCACCAGGTGCCACCACCTATCAGAGTTGAACAAATCTGTCTGGAGACATTTGAGATTTTAAATTTCTTATGCCCTTAATTTACATAATTTAAACTGGTGCAGCCTTCATTACCAATTCATTGGATGCGTACTAGTCCATAACATAGGAGCAGAATTTGGGCTGGCATCTCTATCTATTATAGCTTAGAAGTTATTCAAGATTTTAAATTCCCAATGGTGTTACTTATCATAATTTAGATTGCTACAACTTTTGTTTAAATTCTTTAGGTGCACAATGGCCCACTACCCCCTATTAGAAGTTGGAGCCACGTCTCTATCTATTATGGTTTTGAAGATATTCAAGATTGTAAAAATCGAATACTGCTAATTAGAATAATTTGAATTGCTACAACTTGTTTTAGATTTATTAAATGTGCATGAGTCAATAACCCCCTAGTAGAAGTTGAAATGATATCTCTATTTATAATAGTTGTGAAGATATTCAAGATTTAAAATTTCAAATGCTGTTAATTAGCATAATTTAAATTGCTACAACTTTTGTTTTAAATTCATCAGATGTGCAATGGTCAATGACCCTCTAGTTAAAGTTTGGAATGACATCTATATCTATTTTACTTTTGAAGATATTCAAGATTTAAAATTTCAAATACCCATAATTTGCATAATTTTAAACATCTTCATTCCTCTGCATAAAAAGGCCAAACTCCTTGTATGGAGGTACAATGGTGCCAAGTTTGAAGTTTGTATGTATCATAGTGTCAGTGAAAAGTGTCAAATTCACTGGTAAAGAAGAAAGAACTAGAAAAGATTTGCTTAACAGCAAATCTATCTGGGTGCCTTAAAAACTCCTATTAAGCTTGAACCCCTTCATTAGTACCACAGCCTGGTCGCGATCATGGACATGTGATAAATATCATCTACGATAAATATCATCTATAAAGAGAAATGACAGGTTAGATGGAAAGAGACGTACACCATTAGCCATGCACATACTCCTATACATAGGCCCAGTGAGAGTGGGGATTTGGTTTTACGTGAGAGTATGGTTTGACCAGAGTACGATTTGACTGAGGTACGATTTGACCATGTACATACACTTGTGGGCAGTGGGGATACGGTTTGCCGGGAGTATGGTTTTACCAGAGTATGCTTTGATCACAGGTGCTTGTCTACGTCACGGCGACCGACTGTGGGCAAAAAAAACTTTTTTTTTCCCGCCCACAGTCGGTCGCCGTGACATAGACAAGCGCCTGTGGATTTGATGGGGTCGGGTGGCGTGTTCTGATCAGGAACCGATTAGAGATGCAAAATTTATATGTAAAAGCATAAAATGCACAAAAAGCAAAACCTGGGTGGAAATTCTTCCTCTCTGCACTAGTAACTTGTTTCGGCGTTAGTGGGTGCGTTTCCGTGTTACAAACGCTGGGAAACGCGGACTAATGCTGGGAAACGCTCTGTAGTCCTCTCAACCAGCAAACTCAATGGGATACATGTAAAATCTGAATTCAGTTGAACTGGGATGAGAAGGATCCATGAAAATTTGTGTTCGGTAGTGGAGGTTTTACTGTATATACATTTTATATATATATATATATATATATATATATATATATATATATATATATATATATATATATATATATATACATATACATGTATATATATACATATACATGTATATATATAGTGTAGCACCCTTCCTTGTCAATATTGGAAAGTTTTTGACGATAATTAGCAAACCTACAAATATAGCATCCTTTAAGAGACTCCACCTGGGCCACGCCCTAATATTTTTAGATGAATCAGGGTTGGAGGCATGGTTTGAGATTGGCTGTGGTGGGCAACTGATGATGTGGAGCTATGGTGCTGCACCTTGACCTGCTATTTATAGCTATCCAGAGGAAACCGCATCGGATTAACATGCCGCATCTCCTGATCATGAAGACAGCCCCAGCAGACAAGTGCACCTCCATGTTTCTCTGGTAGGATTGACTTAAGTTTGTTGCAGAAAGGTTACCAGTTTTTTTAAAAAACATATTTATAAAATTTTAACCACACAACAACTAAGGTAAGGGTTCGGCTCCCCAAAGTGCAATTAGGCCATTAAATCACCTCCAAGAGGTTATTTAATGGCCTAATTGAACTTGAGGGACCCAAGCCCAAAGTTATAGTACTAATCATGGTTCAATAGTCATGAAAGTTCAGGATGAAGCTCTTCAAACATAACGGGTCTGGTGACCTCACAAAATACGTCAAGGTCACTGACCGTACATAATACATTGACATTGGATGTGATCTATCAATTCTATAAATTTTCGTCAAATTATAGGTGGCATCACTAGTACCATAACCAACTTAGATTTTGACCTCTTCTACAATCCCAGTAAATTTCATGAAGATCCATCACAAATAAAGGATGCTGGAGCAGTCACAAGATGTTCACATTTTAAAGTCAGTATACGCGTTGTAAATGGGGTCATCTCATCAACTCAAGCTTTGTCACTTCATTATATGTGTTGTACTTCAGTCTTAACATATTCCAAGTTGGGTGTGCAAAATATAGCTTCATTATTTCGCTAGTCACGGCTAAAATAGTAGATATTTCAATCGGTGATCACCGAAACCACCCTGGATTTAAAATTACAAATAATTTTTATGTGGTATGTGGGTGGAGTTGAATGTTTTGATGAATGGCTAGTTAATTGATACCAGAGACAGAGAGAGGGGGGGACAGGGGCCCACCCGTGAAGGAGCATCCAGTGGACATGACTGTGGTTGTACAGTTATGTAACATAACCCTATTCATCCACTTGTGCTGATGAGGCAAAGGTCCGACTGGTTTCCATTTTACCAGACCATGATCATCTATTGCGAGGATGTGTCTTTACAGTGGTACCCCTCTTGTGAGGCCCGGCCTTCTCACCGGACACCACCCCTCTTGAATCTCCACCATTCATTTGCAGAAAGTGTGACAATTCCATCATATGGCCCCCTCTAGAAAGCCCCCCTTCCCAATAAGGCCACTTTTCTGTTGCATTTGGAATGGACTAAGAGGAGGCACTGTATCACCAAATTAATCTTTTTGGTGTAACAGGAACTTAACGGCCTGACCACAAAAATTAATGTGTGTTGTTTTCCCCCATGAATCCTTTTTGATTCAATGATCATGAGAGATAGAAGCCAGAACTTTCATGTTGTTGTTCTGTATTGGATGCCAATTGGAATATCAAGTAAATGTGACCCTATTTTCCAACATGGTGCCTGTAACATTAGACAGTATTGACTGGCCTGCCCTCTGTCCCATGTCTGCAGTTTTAATTTGTACTGATAACACATTCAAAGGGTGTTAAGACCACATGCTGGGGCTAACCCACAGAACCAGATATGGCACATACATGTACTCTTTGTTGACAAATTGTCACTTTTATGGTTGCTAAGGAACAAAAAACCGTTACAAGTCTTGCATATTCAATTGAACAACTCACAAAATTTATCCTTAATTTTCATGGAATTAGTAATATTTTTGCTGTAATGAAGGTGCAAGTAAGTCCCACGGGGATAAGATGTACCTTATGATACCAAAATTAGGCACACTCCGGAAAATCATTTTAGCGCTCACACTCACTTTAACCTGTATACTATATACTATAGGTGGCGCCACCAAAATTGATGTTGACAGAAGATTTTCATAGACTTTACAAGTTCTAAATGTTATGTGGGGCAAACTCAAAAATTGTGGAGTGCAGAGCATTCCCAAGATGACCCCTATATTCAAACTGGCCATTTGACTGACCCTCCAACTCTGATTAAAAAGTTGTTACTGTTCAAAATATGCGCCCAACATACAGCTTTCCATACGTGCTGTTTATTCAAATCCGGCAATAACTTTTCGATTATTGAAGAATAACAATAAATTTGGACAGTCACCAAACTCCATAATTACTGGATCACAGTGACCCCAAAAATCTGTCACCAAGTAGTTTTATGCACAATGTAATCAAGTGAAATTTTGATCTGAAGGCTCAATATCCTCTTTGCCATTGATGTCCAAGCTCCACCCTGCCATTACAAAATCACCTGTTTCAACTGTACAGGAATGGTGACCTCACAAAAATAGGTCATCACTGGTATTACACAATATTCTAGCATTGGGCATTGTCTATATATCCTATAAATTTGGCAAGTCTACTTTTCCAGATATGGAATTTAATCTCTTCAAACATGTTGGCTCATATTTTTCCGTTAACTTGTATGTGGCGCCACTAATATCATTAGCACTTTCACCTCCCCAATTTCATGCAATCCATTCAAAAATTAAAGATGCTGCAGCATTCACAAGATTTACGTATTTCGACCTATATATTACATAATAGTGCAGATGGCGCCACCAATATAGAAAGGTACCTAAATTTTCATACATCTTGGGAACTTCTGAAAGTTATACTGGGTTAACCCTCTGGATCCTAAGTATTTTGTAACTCAATGCATTTAGAGCAGATATATCAGCTCTTTAGGGTCCAGAGGGTTAAGGTGGAAGATACTAACCTAGTGTGCAGTGACACTGGCAACTTTGGATGGATATCACCCATTTAATTTTTTCAAAAGTGCATTAAACATACGGGGTTTTTTTTGCAGGATTAGAGTTTTTGAGATTTAACAGTATTCTTTCTGACTTGGTAGGATTTTCCCATTTTTCTCACACAAATCGCACAAATTGTTTTTTGTCAAGTTGAAATCAGATGAAATTGAAAATATATATCCATGTCCAGGATCTAATTCAATGGATATTCCTGAAATAGCACAAATAAACAGTTATAAAATTCTTAAGTTAGTCCTGACTGGTTGTCTACTTTCTTTCTCTAAATTGCTACAAAAGTCACGGAAGGGGTTGTCAGAGAAAAAAAATCCTGGGAACTGCTCCCGGATATGAAATTTTTCTTTTAATGTCTGTTGATTTTAATGTGATGGGGCAATTGGTATGTTTGTGAGGAGAGATACAAATTGCACAGGTTGAGCAAAAACCAGTTCCGAGAAAATCGTGTTGAAAGAAAACGTTGACAATTCTTATGCATTTATGGCTGTAATATGACACACTCATTTCTTCTGGCCTGTTTTTTTATTATTGTGTGAAATAAACTTGTAGCTTTACCTCTATGATGTTGTCATTCAAAAAAGTATAGTTTGTTGCTTAAACCTTGACTTCTTTTAACTTTGGAACATCACACTTGGCTTGTTTGGGGGTGGGTTCACATGCAGCTTTCCATATTTGGGGCCCAGTAAGTAGATTGTGCTAATTTGTTTTTACATAAACAAGTGCACAGTTATCCAAAGGATCTACGTCCCCCGCCACAGTATTTTTTAATGCCACACATAGGGCCTGTACAATATAACATCAAGTGGGGCAAACAGTTGCAAAAGTGGTTGCACTTGTTGAAAGGATGCACCACCAAGGCATAAAATTATATGTATGATATCAACGCACGGACGGACAGCAGGCCCCCTATCCTCACTAACTCCGTCCCCCTATGCCACCAAGCATGAGAATACAGAAGTAAGCTATACCATAAAAAAGCATGTCTGGATGCATGAAAAATTGATATGTTCTTGGGCCGTGTGACCTTGAACATAGGTCAAGGTCAAAAACAATACATGGCACACATGTCCTTGGTATGATGCATCTCTGGTATACATTTCATTATTCCATCTCTAAGGGTTCTAGAGATATGCTGCCAGACACATGTAAATGGATATGTTCTTAGGCTCTACACGAAAATGGATATGTTCTTGGACTCTGTGACCTTGAAAATATGTCAAGGTCAAAAACAATACACAGTGCACATGCCCATGATATGATGCATCTCTGGTATAAATTTCATTATTCTATATCTTAGGGTTCTAAAGATATGCTCCCGGACAGACACACGGATGCACAGCAGGCCCCCTATCCTCACTAACTATGTCCCCCTATGCCACCTTCGGTGGCGGGGGACAATAAAGAATTTCAAAGTAGTCAGAACAATGGTAGTGATAAGTCTGAACTGGCCCATTCTTCTCTCCATGGATAATGGTTTCCTGTTCCCTATGAGTGACCCTTATCAGTGGCTCAATTGGTTTCCAGTGGTCATGGACTAATGACTGTGCAAACAATAACATGGTTCATTGTTATGCCCATGCAAACAAACCCCATGTGCCCAGCACTGCTGCAACTTTTCAGTGTAAACAAAAGTTTCAAGCTCAGTTTTCTCATATAAGTTTTATGTTCACACATTTGAGTTTTGGGAGCATGTAGTTTAAGTGTCAAACTATCCAAAAATATTAAAAAGTGATTAGAGGCTATTCAAAGGCGCTGGCTTTAGATCTTCCACCTTAACTTGAAAACTGTGGACAGTATCGCGTTAATGAGCAAAAGTTTACGGACAGACAGACATGAGCAGTCACATAAGCTATATGACCTTAGGTCAGCAGAGCTACAAATTGCTCTTCTTACCATGTTGAACCACCACAGATCAAAAGTGAACACTGAAAACACAAGTATATTCCAAAAATGTATTAATTTATCTCATGATAAAACTGTACAATAACAGCAACAAATGCTTCCTTTTAGTCAAACTGTAACTTTTCGGCACAAGTGAATGTTTTCTCTTGCCAGCATTTTCATTCAACCGTCCATCTGGCCCTGCCAGAATACAAACTTGTATATAAGAAAACAATGGTAGCTATTAGCTAGATGATCAATGAAAATTCATATTTGAACTTGCTTCAGACCAAATGATTCTTTCACAAACACATTTTTCAGATTGGCACAACTGTCACTTGGGACTTGCAAAACCTTCAACAGTGTACATGTCTCTAAGGGGGTTCATGTATCTTGGCTGCATGATACATTAGTTGAACAAAAGTGAATACATCACTGCTACAACTACACACCATGGTACTGGAACAGTTCAACAAGCTGCAAATGATTATGACCAATGTTTTAGGCTGCATTCAAAGTCTTTGTTCATGAAATAGAGGTTTCCTTGGAGCAAGTTTATGAAAATGAAATGCAAGATCTTTTCCCATCTTTAGACTTGTCTACTTCCCATATTTTTCCAACTCAACCGGACTTGAAGAGAAGAATTGCCACCTGGCCCAGGTAGAAGTAGATGAAGTGCTTCGTTTCATGAGTAACATAGCTTCCAAAATTTCGCCCAACAATACAATGCCATGTTGGGTTGTACTTTTTGTCAAACTCCTTTTTGATGAATGCAGCAATGTCTTTCTCAATGTTGTACTTTTCTAGAGCCTGGGTTGCACAGTCTACTGCATCCTGCTGCATCTCCTCAGACATGTCAGCATTCTTGATAACTGCTTTCCTGTCCGTCATTTTCTGCAAAACCCAAGTCAACTGTAAGATACGGACTACTGAGAACAGATAATCACCGTGGCTCAAGTGGAATATACAGACATTAAATGTATTAATGCACAATAATTACATCCCTCTCGTTGCAAACAGAATAAAGTACATTTACAATAATGTAGGTGAACCAAATTACACCTTTCATAAAAAAAAATGGTCTGCAAAGGAACTAAAAGTCTGTATACTCCACTTGACCCATCACTGTTAGAGATCAACATTTGCTTTGCCAGATGTCAATGTGTTCATTAATGAAAATTTGGTGCAGTAACTACATTCTTACTTAAGACTAGTGTTGGGAATCGGCAGGGAAATTATGATCGATCTTGAGCTCAATTGGAGCCTCCGAGTTAGAGTCAAGATCGAGCTTAAGGTAATATGTCAGAAGCAGACCTACAACTGCCAGGACCAAAGCTAATACAGATAATTTTGTATAAAGGTAAATGTTATATTATACAATATGCAGATTAATATTGTATAGTAACAAACAAGCATCTTTGTACAAAATTATCTTGGGTTGTACTATTCTACCAAGTTCCAACAGACCAGCAGGTCAACATGTTTACTTCAAAAAAAAGAGGCAAAAAACAGAGAACTGAGTTTGTTTTTCCAATCAATTAGCTTTGTTCATTTGAACACTATAAACTGTATTGAATTGTGTTTACTTCACAAGACTCAGACTGATGGCATTAAATGCAACAGCGAAATGTTGGCCTTATAGAACTTTTGGGGACCCTAGCCCCTAAAGGTGAAATCCTATTATGATATCTATATTCCTACCTTAAGTGATTTGTGTCATTAAAATATAAAAAACTCTGAATTTATTCCATAAAAGCATGGATGGAATTGATTAATGCATCCGCCATTTGCATATGTATTGAAAGAATTTTGACATTGATATTTCCCACAAAGCAACACCGCAACTCGATTTTAACCAATCACGGGCTGTCTATCCATGTGTGTGTTAACCTTCATGAGCCAGGTGCATGTAATGCCCTGGGATATTCCTGGGGAGGGTCTCAGCGTTCATTCTTTCTTGTAAATATTATTCTTTCTTCGAAATAGTCAAGCCATATTTTTGTTATTCATGATCAAATTTAAAATTATATGATATGGTCCCCAATAACACTTGTGGCAGCCATCTATGATCATCAGCAGAAACCCTGATGCTTCTGTGCCGTTTGAACACTATCAAGTCCGATATTCTAGGAGCAAAGTCCGAAAAACTATAGTTTTAAATCATTATAGCAAATTATTTTGTGACAGGAACAAATCATATTAATAAAATCTGAAGCAAGTTTTAGGCTTTATTCTTGGATTCGCTATGACATCACAGGCACTGACCTACTTATCTCTACTTGGTGGATACAAGTGCGTATTCCCGTTTACTCCCATGTTAAACTGGCCTTTTTTGGATGCAAATTACTAAGAGCTAGACACAGAGTTTGAGTTGCAATTCACTGATGCTTTTAAACTATACTCTGCTCTTTTACAGTATAAGTTCATGGGTTTAAACAAAAAATTGATGTTTGTAAAGTTTACTTTTGATTCTTTTAGTCCAGCATGTTTTGCATAGAATATATAGGTTGTTATGGGCTTGTTTGACCCAACCTCTGGTTGTCAATGCATGCTGTTCACACCTTTTGACTGGCTGGCTGTCTAAAGTGCTGGGATGGTGAATCCAAGAATAAGCCTTTAAACAATTCGGTCATCAGCGCCACCGGGGAACTAGCGCAAGACTTGTGTTGGTGCCATAAATCTCCGGACAAATCATTCTGCTAACTGGCAGCACCATGTTTGCATTTCCAATGCAAACATCCCGAGCTGATGGGTTACAGAATACAGCGAATATGATGCTCCTTTGTTGATAGGCCTACTTAAAATGTAGCCCACATTACATAAGTGTAATGAAACTAGACAGAATGACTGCATTTCGCCCAAACAGCACTGACCACATATTACAGAGCTTTGTAAATGTAAGCTTTCACAGGGTTGTTCACTGATGTATTTTTAGAAACTATCTGTTACATCTTTCTCCATTTCGTTTCGCACATTCAAACAAAACCAAGAATAAGTCTGCATATGCTGAACTTGTCGAGTGGAATGAGGTCGTTGAAAGTAGACCTGAAATACGTTACAGTGACCCAGTTACATCTGATTGGCCGAAACCCACCGTGAAAATAGTCAGACTTATTAAGTCTCCCTCATTAAGTGGGTCTCGCGCATTCCAGTGTCATTTCACACTCTCATGCCAAGACATAAAATTCTCACACATTTAAACATATATTTGTTCCCTCCCACATTTCCATGACACTTCTTTGCTTTATACAAAACACACTAGCCTGGATATGGATCACTGATGGTATCTTTTTGGCCCCCGTATTAATATGAACTCAGGACCCTTGAAAATGGGAAATAAGGGCCCCAAGATTGCACCAATTTTCAAAATTTTCCGGTGGGCGGGCATGCCCCCGGAGCCCAACCCCGGCAAGCAAATCTCACTCTTCGCAGTCCTCCCACAGCTTAAGTTAAGAGCTCTGTGGTCAGCTGGTCTATTTGAACCGTAGTTGGTACCGTAAAAATAGTCAGTCCGAAATATTTATCAATGCTTTAGGAACTCCGATGGTATGGATCGATTTATGCTTAAGTGACCGAAAACTGCCTCCACTACCCTACCTTTTTTACCCAAGGCGGAATTGGAGATTTATCAAAGGTGCTCGTTACACTACAGGTCTTGGACCAGTAACCCCTCAAGGTCGCGTCAACTGATCCACAACTTTTGATCGAGTACTGAATACTGTTGCTGTGTCTATTGGATGTTAATATCACAGGAGCAGAGCATCCCAAATTGAGTCCCATCATCATTTTGGATAGGAAAATACTTATCAACTGTGAGTTTTAGAAAGGCACTGCTACTCTAGAAATATTTTAAATCATGTGATAACTTTGTGTATTTTTGGCGACATATGTGGCGCGGAACGGTCAATCATGGAGGTAAGGTACACAATTTCACAAATGCACCTGTAAAAAAAATCTAATCACATGACCCCTCATTTGCTTGGTTTTAACTTGCTGCTACCGGTATAAACTTGAAGCAGAATGCCAAGGAAGTTGCAGTTTTACGTTTCAAATAGGAGAAATAAGCCAGCGAATGTCGCTATTTTAACATGTAAATGCATTAGGCTTAGGTTACTGGTCCAAGACCTAGGCTACAGTCAAAATGCAGACACGTGCCCACGCGATGAGTCGCAAGGCCCGTTGGCAAGGAATGAAATCCGCATCGCCATCGGCTTCTGAGGAAACTCATGTTTTGTTTTTAAATAGTTTTAATAGACCCACCTTAAATTAAGCAGCAGTCCCTATTTCATTAAGGCTTTATGAAATAGGGACTGCTGTGGGACTGGGAATTTTGCCCGCAGTGAGACTGACTGGTGAAGCAGTGGTGAAACTGGAACTGGGCGATAAAAAAGTGGATCTGGAATGTTCGAGTCAATTCACCCATCGCTGTTCTAAAAAACATTATTATTCCCATTAGAAATATTATCATAGCCTACTTACTGTGTTGTATGTATTTAGCTATTTTCACAGTACACTTCTTTCCCGGACCGCCTGGTTTGTTCTGACAGCACCAGCCAACCGCTGTACAACAGTTACTGGCCTTGGTTACGATACAACCGTATCAAGCCAAGCTGGAACATTTGATTGGTCAAAAGTTGTAACACTATTGGTCTATTTTGGGTGGTATTTTAGAAGCTTGTATCAACCCACAATGCATTACCCAGAACGGTCTAGCTAAATACCGAAATCATGTGAACATCATCGAAACTGAACGGAAAGACTGGAAACTTAACGGAAGGAGGAAAGGAGTGAAAAGAACTAGCATTGGCCTAAATTCAAATATTTTCAGAGAAATTATGTAACAGAACAATGCAAAGGTATATATTTGAATTTGTCATAGTGATTACTGTAGTTTGTATTGTATCTCTGGAACTATAGGCATCCACAAATTCACAACTTGGTTTACCAGAACTTGCGACTGGAGTTGGATTAAACATATCTTGATTTTTTATTTTCTGACGATTCAAGATTCTTTATTTGCACATTCAACATTAGAACAAAGCAAAGGACAGCACAGTGTACAAAATGTATACAATACATCATACACATAAAACATCTATACTAAAAAGAGAAAATCCAGCATTCCATCATGTCGCACAGCTGGCTTTCTCTGTTGGGCATTCAACACATTAATTGATAAAAATAGTCTCTCTAGTGAGGTTACGCTCAATCGCCCAAAAGAAGGAAGAAAGAAGGAAAGAAAGAAAGAAAGAAAGAAAGAAAGAAAGAAAGAAAGAAAGAAAGAAAGAAAGAAAGAAAAAAATCATACAGGAAACAGTTTTCACGTAATTACGTTAAGAAAATCATGCAGTAATTAAACAGCTTCATTTTTCGTTTCGACAGACATAAGTTAACATAGTTCATGTCTATTTTTGCCATCTCTGTGTCTCCATTGTTGAAGGCCATGAGTAATATAAATTTATGATCTGAGTCCAATAGGTAAAAGTCTGTGAAACATAATTTGTCAAATAAAGAATTCATTTTCTGCATAGAGTAAGGGCTGTAGAGCAAGAAATGTTTGGGGGGGGGGGGGGTGTTTTGTTTTGTTTTGTTTTGTTTTCATTTTCTACCACTTTCATAGAACAGAGCTGACAAAGTCTTAAGGACAGGTAAGACAACAAAATTAAATCCCACTTTAGTCAAACCTAGCTTGAAATGTATTTGCGTTAGGATAACATATCAGATATGTCTGTAATCGTCATACTCCAAAGAATTTATATATCCCGTATTTGAGTGTCTGTGATGTTAATTGTTGAATAAACAGTTGAAAGTTGACCGCAAAGCATCAACCCCATAAATGTCGCGATATAAGTCACTAATTACATGTATTTGTGATAAAATCATAATTACACTTGCATCTTAATTCTGACATATTGGCAACAAAAAATGATCCTGTAATTTTTTATGTTTGGTTTTGTTTTTCTGTTAACCATCCAAAAAGTTTGACGTTTCAATTTTCCCTTTGATTTGCAGGATGTTCATTTTCTTCATTTCATAGAAAAAGAACGAAGCAAAATTGAGAAAATCGCTGAATCCCTTTTGCAGTTCAGACATCACAAAATCAAAAGCCATTAACTGGATTAAATTTAAAACAATACCATTTGCTCAAGTTGAGCTGATATTTGTACAAAACGTAGTAAACATCGTCTCTTAACATTTGGGGCAGTTGTCAATCAATTCTTGCCCAATCACATGAATAAAAGAGCCTTTGAAGTACGGAAAACATTATTCAGCGATCTGTCAAACGGCGACAGCGACAATCTGGTTTTAAAGTGTGACGTCATGGAGGCGGCCCTTGGGGCCCCATGACCTCAAGCCTGGCAACGAAAGTTGTGTTACCGGTACCTTGCTTTGGTGGGGCATCCAACGGCCGCTCCTGGTGAGTGGACGGATGGCGGGTTTGGTCTTCCACGCTCTACCTCTTCATCCCGTTTTCAGGGATAGTGTTTTATTGTATTTACTCCTATCTGTATACTTTATGTAGTTAGCTTGTTAGACTTGTCTGTACATTTTACTTACTTAGCTTGTCATTATTTTGTAGTTATATTCTCAACGAGTTTCATTTCTCTTTCCAACATGAGTTTAACACTACCTTGTGTGTTCTCTGATGTTCACGTTTATGCTTATTTCGATGTTTTTATTTGTACTTTTATTTCCTCATCCCTGGGTTTCGATAAAATATTATTATGTACGTGGGTATTGTTGATTAAAGTGCCAGTTTTTTCCCCGCCTGTCTTTGGTGTGCACTGCGGTAATCCATCGCGGCACCGCCTTTGAAGGGACATCTTCTGACGATTCCCGCTCCTCTTGAACATTTAAAGTCTCCCTTCATTAGAACGCAAAACAAACCAGATAACTATAAAGTAAACCACTAAGGCTATGATATGTTAGCATGTTTGCATCTTTTCCCTGCCCCTAAACATACTTTCGGCATGCCGCATGATTTCGCATTGCTGCCGTGAACCCACTCTCCTTTTGCCATGGGCCGTTGCTACCTGCAGCCAGGTGACAGGCTATTAAGTATGATTGACGGGTGGCATTGTTCCATTTGGCGGCTGAAAACCAAAAGAATGATACATGGACGTTCGGATGTCCACATGCCTGTGTAGTTTTTGGTGTTTTTCTCATATTGCTACTTTAGTTAAAAGCTTGAAATTTTGACAACTAATAGAAAGGACATTCATCTTGTAAAAACCCATCAAAACCTAAAAATGGGCCATGCAAAGGTTTTTGGTGTCCTACCTGTCCTTAAGTGGGAAGGAGTTACAGGTGTTTTATGCCGGCCAGTTTCGATATGTAGATTGTGTGGGCTGGTTCTAAATTTACATGCTTCTTGCCTGAGTTTAATTCTTTACACCGTCACAGGAGATAGTTTTCCATCTCAAAACATTTTTTTTTAATTCTATGTAGCACCGTAGTTTTGATCGTGGATCATTTCTGTTCAAATATGAAAGCCACTTAACAAAAAAGTTCTTCTGCATCTCCTTTTTCTAGCCTAAATAGAGTATTTTGCTGACTGTACCTTTGTGAAGAGCTTCGTAACACACTCTCTATACCATGCTTACTCCATAGAAGACTCATGTAAGAATCCCATGCATCATTTTTAGAAGAACAGAGGATTCATGGAAAGACTTACAGGCCAAATCATCCTGCCCCAGGCATTGTAGTCTAAGTCTAAGCCAATGCTTTGCAGAATACGTCAAAAAAGTTATTTGAAGAGAGTACAATCCTAATTCGCCACGAAATGCAGCAGTGGTAGTTTTCCTGACTCCAAGCAGATATTTTGCAAATTGGAACAAAAGTTTTTCTGCAGGTATTTTATCACACAGATTCATAAAATTTAAATTTAGGCCTCTCCAAAATGGAGGGGACTAGAGTTCACAACAATAGCTTAGAATTGGTAAAATTACAGCCTGCAACATTTTGAGGGCAACAAGAATGTTTTCACGCACATTAATTTGTTTCAATCTAAACACAGCCTTAATTCAGTGCTTGATCGTATAACCTATCACAGGCCATTTAAATGAGGCCAATATTGATAGGCCCACCAAGTCTCTTTTTATTTTTGGCAGAAGTAATAAAATTTGGGTTTTGAGTGGTTAGGCCTATACATTTTGGAAACATTATAGACTGTAATTAATGAAGAACATTTCAAAGGTTGAGAGGGCCGGTTTAAAACCACCAGTTGGCTTTTATGGGTGACGACCTGTCTCAAGTCAGGAGTGAGATTTGTTTCTTCACATTGGTATTGGAAGATGATTGGTGATGCTTTGGTAACTCTGGAATCTCTGCCGTCATTGTTGGATTTGGAATTTATGAATATGGATCATGTGTTTCTGTACTAACTAATTGAAAATACCATACCTAGGTAGCAGTAACTCTCGGCATTATCTATTTGCATACCACCAAAAAAGAATTTAAATTTGTTCAGCAAGAGGTCACCTTTGTTGAAGACTATAACCTTAGTTTTGCTTAAAGTTTCAACAAGGCTCCACTGCCGACAGTAGCATTGGAGCTTGTTTAGAGCATTTTGCAAGGCAATTAAGTTGATCTTCTGATGAAATACAATAATATTGGTGAATAGAGTTCTTCGTAAACCTATTTACATGTGAGGCCTTTGACTGTCCCATTCATTGACTTGTGCGAAACCACGTGCTTATATGTTAGGGGCCATGCCACTTGCCACACTTAACGGCGTTTGACGTCATGGGTTGGGGGTCATCACCTATTGACAATAATTTGCTCACAGCGCGACAAAGAATATGAAAGTGAAGAATAAATCAGAAAACGAAGGGAGTTCCAGGTAGACCTATATTGCAATATAGACCTATACACAAAATACAGACATTTCCACATTACCATCCCTATAAAGTCCTCATTACTGGCACATTTATAGAATCTGTTAGACTGAACTTTTATATTATTAACCTTATTATAGATATAAGCCAACTGAGTCTTTGAAACCGAGATGGGTCTCTTATCCTGCACTTTTAGGAAAATAATTTGAATGAATATTGCAAAGAAGTTTCAAGAAAATATTTAAACCCTAGTCAACAGCTTTCTTCGGTACATTCTGACCATTAAGCACCCTGAGTGTCTCCAAGAAAGCTGTTGATTAATATATAAAATGACGATTTAAGGGTTCAAAAACAAAATACACTTCATAAACACACTTTGACATGTTATCAACAACCTTGTTGGATTTTGTTAAAATACTTTCAGTTTTGCAAATTTTTTCTTCTAGTTTCGTCCACAAAATCGTAGGGGAAGTTTAATTTCGTGGTGGGACTTCGATTTTGTAATTTGATCTTACAATTTTGTGAATCCTGTTGTGATTCCGTCCAAGAAAATGATAAGAAATACGATTTCGTGCACGAAATCAATGATGTTATACTTGGCACCCTCAGTCTACAGTTCTCAGGATAGCCCCATATTACTTACAGGACTTATCAAGTGTATAACAAGAGGGCTGTGTGAAGAGTCCATGCTAAGCTGACCTTGAGATTCATCACACTTATGGTTCTGTGAACTTGGGATAGGACAAAATAGGTAGACACCTATCAAAGGTACATCCCTACCAAGTTTAACACAAATCTGGGCAAAATTATTGAAGTTATAACCATCACAGGAAATTGCCATGTTAAATTTTCCTATTATAACTTCTTTAAAAGATTTAAAAAACAAACAAAAACAGATCATAAAATTCCAAAAATCACTGGAGCATTGCGATTTTAACAAATTTGGAAGAGACCAAAAAAGTGTACATTGCCACGAAGTTTGAAGTCAATCTGACTGCCAGTTTCTCGTGAGAAGTCCAAAATGTGAATTAGCATTAGAATGCCCATTGACTTGCATAGTACTCAATCGGAAAGGCGCATAAACCTATAAGTACCATAATTAAAAAATAGCAAACACGCACAAAAAATCATTAAAAAAAAAAAAGAAGAAAAAAAATGAACATATTGAGAACGAGGAGTCCCCATACGTGTTCCTGTGTGATATAAAGCAATTGGGGGAGCAGTTTCGGGTTTTTTTAAAAGATTTGTAAAAAAAATCATTAAAAGAATCCAAAAATCACTGGAGCATGACCATTTGAACAAACTTGGTAGAGACCCACACAAGGTACATTATGCTACCAAGTTTGAAGTCAATCTGGTTGATGGTTTCAGAGAAGAAGTCGAAAATGTGACTTAGTATTAGAATGCCCATTGACTTACAACGTAATCAAAAGGATATATGTATTTGCCGATATGTACCCAAGTTGAAAAAAAATCGTTTAAAATCAGGAATCCACAGCAGTGCCTCTTACTGAACAACTTTGTTTGACTCTTTCACAAGGAACACATCCACCAAGTTTCAGCTTAATCAGAGTGATGGTTCTGGAGAAGAAGTTAAAAATCGCGCAAAACACACAAAAAATCATAAAAAAATAGAAAAATTGTAGCGCTACCTGTTGAAAAAATTAAGAACTAGGTGTCCCTAGGAGTTTTCCTGTGTGATATCAAAGCATTTGGGGGAATGGTTTTTGAACCGAAGATTTTTTTAAGGTTTGTCCGAAAAACAAAACAAAAACAAACAAACAAACAAACAAAAAAAAAATGAAAAATCATTAGCCGGTAACCATTTGAACAAACTTGGTAGAGATCCTCCCCTGGTATATTACCATCGAGTTTGGAGTGAATCTGGCTTACGGTGTTTCAGAAGAAGTCGAAAATGTGAATTGCGGACACGTGAGGGATGGTCGCACGACGGACCCTCACAAAAGCTCAGTTGACTGACAAGTCAGCCAAGCTGAAGATCTTGGTCCAGTTCGATATTGGTGGCGCCTTCTACAGTTTTATGTAATAAATGAGTAAAAATGTGCAAATCTTGTGAGCACTCTAGGATCCTTAATGTTTGATTGATGTCCATGAAATTTAGTGGGATTGTGGAGAATGGCAAAATCTCAGATGCTTATAATACTAGAGGTGCTACCTATAAAATTGACGGATATTATGAGCCAAAATGTGGTGATATATGTAAAATTCCATATCTTAAGAAATAACTGAATAAGAACTCAGAACTTAGAACTCGGAATATTTTTATTGGACAACATACCACATAAATCAGACAAGTACAAAAAAGAATTGATAAACTACTGGTAATCAATATATATAGCAATGTACGAATTAATTGAAAATATATAGTCAGGATAACCTCCGTTAATGACAAACATCCGCTATCACAAGGGCTACCTAGGAAGATATATCATTGCAACACAGCTGTCGAGAAATAAGGAAAAATATACATTTACATGAGACTGTTTAAAAGTTATTTGTTATATACATAACAATTTATCATAGTACAAACTTGTGGGTATTTCTGGATCATATGATGTTTTGCGTACTTGGAGAAACCTTGTAATGAATGAGTGTACAGTTTGTCTTTAATGCATGGTGCTGTATTTTTAAGAGAGATGGGAAGAAAAACCTTACACTATATTAACTTCTGCTTCTATTTGGAATAGGCAGTTGAGGTAGATGTTTGTTCCTAGTGTGGTAAGTGTGTCACATATGGTAAGGCATAAAGATTTTGGAAATATATAGGTAATTGGTCCTGAATATATATGTATAAAAGATTTTCAGAGCCTACAGTTTAAGTATAACTTGAACTTTTAAAACATCTCGTGATTTGAAGAGTCGGTCTGTGTGAGCGTAAAATTTTTCGTGGCATATGAGTCGAACTACAGATTTTTGAAGTTTAAAGGTCCAGGCACATGAGTAACCCCAGCAAAGAATACTATATTTCAAATGAGGCAAAAATAAGGAATTATACATGATCATTAAAGTGTGTGATGGTAGATATGTGTGTAATCTTTTAAAAATTCCTATTACCTTTGATAATTTATTGCCTATATGTGTAATATGTGAAATAATCAAATTCTGGTAATTTTGATATTAAACTATCATTTATCTTTAAATCTAAAGTAAAATTAGTTTTACGTTGTAGAAAATGAAAAATCATGTATTTAGTTTTTGCTATGTTTAAAGACAACTTACTTACTGCTAGCCAATTATGTACATTTGTCACTTCGTCTGATATATTTTGGATAGAGAGCTGCCAAAATTGCCTGTGAATGCAGAGGTGTTAAAGGAGCAAGGGGGGGGGGGGTTATCAAAGTTGTATCGTCCGCCTAAAGAGTCACGTTTTACACAAGGTGTATATTGCTTGGGTAGATGATGAACAAAAGGGGGCCAAGGATGGATCCCTGAGGCACCCCTGTTGTTAGTGGTAGGAGGGTAGAGCATTCATCCTGAAAAGAGACATACTGGAGTCTGTCTGTAAGGTAACTTTTGAACCACGCCAACGGGTACCAGTAATACCATAATAATTTAATTTGTGGAACAGAATTTGGTGGTGTAAAGTGTCAAAGGTCTTGGACAGGTCTAAATAGATACTGATAGGTAATTCTCTAGAATCTAAAAATTTAAGAATCTTGTCGACAAATTCTGGAGCAGCAGTCTCTGTAGAATGAGAACTATTAAAGCCATGTTGATTTTTGTTTGTTTATAAACATCTTTTTCCAAAACTTTTGATGCTGGCAGTAAAGAAATTGGTCTGTAATTATCCAATAGCGTGGCATCATCTTTTTTGTGTAAAGGCAGAGCTTTGGCAATCTTAAGTTTTGTGGAAAAAGTCCGGCAGTCAATGACTGATATATAATCAAAGTGAGCTGTTTTGAAACGGATGGAATGATACTTTTCAAAAGATTCATTGACAAACCATCATGCCCAGCACTAGTTTTAGACTTAAATTGCTTTAAAATCTCTAAAATGTTATCTTCATTTACCAGCTGAAAAGAGAAAGAGTGTTGTACATTTTCAGTGAGATATGATGTAAATGTCTGTAGGTTAGATATAGAAATTTTACTAGCTCATTTGGGGCCAATACTTGTGGAAAAAATTATTAAAATGAGCTGCTATTTCGCGTTTATTTGAAACTTTGTTGTTATTTATGAGGAAAAATTGTGCGAAACTTTTTTACTTTTTTTCATATTAAGTACAACTTTGATAGTATCCGATGTTTTTCTAATATCATTTTTGAATTTTGTGAATTGAGAATAATAGTACTTTTGCTTTAATTGATATATATTTTTCTTTAGAATTTGATTATACGCTTTACAATTTTGCTTTGTAATACTATATTTTAGAGTCTGGAGAAGTACCTTTTAACTTTTTGTATAAATCATCGCGGTATTTGATGGATCTGATTATACCTTGTGTTATCCAGGGCGAATGTTTATGACGAATCTCTTAAATTTAACTGTTTTGACAGGAAATTTTTTTTTGCAGTCTTCAAGATATTTTCTAAATGTTCATAATTACCATTGGGATCTTGTGACAGTTTAGGATCTAGACCTGCCATCAAGTTGATATTATTTATTTCGTTATGGAATTTTTGAACTGAGGCTTTATCCCTGGTAATTACCTTTATAAATTTCTGAAATTTATTCTTATCAACTTTATTGTCTAGGCAGCTGAAACAAGGAAAGTGATCTGATAAAGCTGTAAAGACTTTACCTAATGTGCAAGATTTATACCTTTGGGAGAGACTACAGAAAATGTTGTCGATAAGTGGGGCACGGCGTTCCGATAGTCTAGTCGGTAGATTAATTTGGGGGTTCAGGTTGTTATTTAAGATTAAATCGAGGCAATCAATATATTTTTGTCTTGTTGTAATATTTAAAAGATCAATATCAAAATCACCGGCAATGATTTTGTCTGACGTCTCGGTACTGAGTATGTCTATAATAGGTGCGAAACCATCTAAAAAACATTGAATATCTTCATTCAGTCCCTCGATGGCCTGTAGATGTTGCAGAGTTATGGCCTGTTTAAATCCTCTTCCATAAATATCTATAAATTGGCCTTCCTAAAGAGTACTAGGTACATAGAAATCTCGAATAATTAATTGAAAGCTATCATGTTAATATATCATCAGGCCACCATGGGAGCTACATGTAGCACCGAGAGGGATGGATGTATAGTTTTCAATTTCAAACAGTGAAAAATTTGGTGCATCTTTTTCCAACCACGTTTCCTGCAAACAGATGGCGCTAAAAAAGAAACCTTGACCAGTTAAGTCATCAATTAATGTTTTGAATTCATCAAACTTGGCGTTTATACTTTGAATGTTGCGGCTTAAAACTGAAAAATCCGGAGAATGTGATTTTACATAATTGGCAAGGTTGTCTACTTGTACACATGGTGAGTCCGATGTAATTGAAATTGCATTATCTAGGTCATCGTGATTAGACAGTAATTCATGTAGATTATTTCTCTTCACTCCCCGGTAAGTGCACAGAATTTCAGTTTCTATCTTACTATCTTCCATAATGGTGTATAAAGAAGAGTGGGTGGGTCAAAATTTATCAAAATCCTCATATAGATGACACATGTTGACCTGTATATTGCATGTTGGCCAGACCATATGAAAATTATTTGATCATAAGCATTTGTGAAGACTACAAATGTCACTGTTGAATTTGAGATCAAGATTGTGAACAGATTAACATATATCATTACAATAACAGACTCTGAAAAACAATTCCACCTCGCCATAAATAGAACCAGGGTCACGTGAGATGATGCTCCCCAGCGTCTAATCAGTACGCTATCAGCTTTCATCAGGCACAGAGTGGTTCTACAAATTGAGAAGTTTTCAATTGATTATAGCCGTGTAAGTGCACAACACATACACATATTCCAGGCTATTGTGTATGCCCCAGTGGCAACACACTTACACCAGAGAATTTAGAACTTTTGCTGATTGAAAAATTTCATTACTGAGAATTACTGTTACTGTGTGGGACAAGCAGCACCAGATGGACAAGTTGGAGAATGAACCAGTACCTGGTGGTGGGAGTCATGCCCAGACTTCTTCCCAGGGAAACCCTGACCAGCCTGTCCAGCAATCAGAGAAGGGGAAGCAAAGCAGTATTGTGGACAATTCCCCCGCTGCTATGAATGAGGGCCCAATGCTGGACATGCAGTTTTTCCAGTAAGCCTTTCTTAGGTTTACCCAAGCTTTTGCCAATGTGACTCAACAAGGGGTCATGGGAGGCCAGATAAGTCCTGTTCAGGTCAACAGGAAACTTGATACCCGAGGGCCTAAGGACATGGCAGAGGTCAGCCACACTTTCACACCATCCAGTGCTGTGGGACAGAAATAGTCTGCAACAGCTGCAGGGCAGTCACAATATTCTTCTGCTGGTGACCATGGCAACAAGAAGAGAAGTAAGTTGGGTCCGACCAGTTCATTCTCTGCTGACCATGCAGGCTGACTACAGTGACCCGAAGACCTCAATGATACTGACAGTGAGGGTCCCTTCTCTGATGGGGAGTTATCACTGAGTGATAATGGGGAAGCTGTCGCAGCTGAAATCGGAAACCAGCTACAACACCTGAAAGATTCCTCCACCTCAGCAAAACACACCTCTGCAGATGACAAACTACAAGCACAGCAAAAATTTTTTTCAATCGGAGCAAAAGTGCAGCTCTGGCTTGTCTACTGAGTTGGCAGCTATTGTCAATGACGGCATCAAGGCCAAATTGGGGAAGAAGAAAACTGAAGAGGTCTCTGAGAAGTAACTGTACAAATTTTGTGGTGCCAAAGGTGAACACTGAGATCTGGGATACAATAAAACCCAGCAAACAAGAGCATGACAACAAACTGCAGAAAACCCAATTTTTCATGCCAAAAAGCTTGCTTCCCATGGTCCACTTAATGGAAGAACTATTGACAGCCCTGAAAGTAGGGCGGCATGTTAACCCCACAGACTGCTGGGATAAGGTGCAAGATGTTTTCCAACAAGTGGCTTACAGCATGAATGAGTTGAACTTTAGACGCAGCGAAATGATCAAACCCAATCTGAACAAACAATTCAAACGGCTCTGTGGCTATTCTACACCAATGAAGAACATGCTCTTTGGGGATGAATTGAGCAAACAATTCAAGGACATTAACGAATCGCAAAGAGTCGGCTACAAAATCACTTGGCACACCTGAAATGACAAGTTCCATGGAAGCCACTCAAGGCATATCTCTCCCCATCATGCCTATAGGAGACATGAACACAGACGAGCAGGCTACAAGGCCACTTTTTTAGGCAAGTGGAACCACCACCAACAACACAAGTAGGAAAACAACAACCACCGCAACAGCTAGCCTTCATTATCCAGGTATGTGTCTTTCAAACACCTAATTTAAGTGGGCTAGGCCTTTTGAACACCCAAGAAAGCTTTTTTTTTTTTTTTTGGCTGGGAAGCCTTGACTCCACATCGAAGTGTGGGGTATGATCACAGTGAACAGATGGGTATTATCTGTAATCTGAGGTGTTGACATTGAGCTTGTGTCAACACCGCACCAGCAGAAAGTACCAAGGCCTATTTGTTTTGCCCCTCATGAGCATGATACCATGAATCTTGAGATTTAGAAATTCCTCAAAACTGGCATTATTGAACATTTGGACCATTCTGATCGTGAACTCATCTCTAATGTTTTCCTACGAAAGAAAAGACATGGATCATACAGAATTATACTAAATTTGAGCATGCTGAACCAACATGTGGCATATTACAAATTCAAATTGGACACATTTAAAATGCCATTTAACTTATGAAACAGAATTGCTTTTTTCAAACAGTTGATTTAAAATATGCTTATTTCACCATTCATGTCAAACACGAAGATAGGAAATATCTAAGACTGTTCTGGGAAGGGCAACTTTACCAATTCAATTGCCTTCCACAAGGCTTAGCCTCTGCACCTCGGATTTTTACCAAAATGTTAAAACCTGTGTACTCACATTCGAAAAAGCTGGGCCATGTAATTATGAGATTTTTTGATGACCTATTGACTTATTGTGGCAGAAAGTGCACAGGAATGCATGAACACTCCTATGACAATGGTCTCCACTTATGACAATCTAGGCTTCGCAGTGTGTGAAATGTATGGCTATCCCATCACAAACCACTGAATTCCTTGGGTTCCAGGTTAACTCTGTAAATATGACTGTAAAATTAACAACACAAAAAGCAGACAAAATACAGAACTCATGCAAATCACTCCTGACTGGTGAACATACAATAAGGGAACTGGCATAGGTGATAGGCAAAATGGTTGCCAGTGAACCGGGGGTGAAATTTGTCCAGATTTTTTATAAAAGACTGGAAATTGAGAAAAATCGGCACCTCGCAGCTAGGTGAGGTGACTATGACACAAAAATCTCCATTTCAGATGGAGGAAAAGAGGACTTGAAATGGTGGGTTGAAAATGTGCATGACAAACCTGACATCATAATCAAATCTAATGCAGCTTCGACAATTGGGTGGGGAGCCATCTGTGGTGATACAAGAACAGGTGGTCATTGGAATGATATTAAAAAAGAGGAGCATATTAATTACCTTGAAATTCTCGCTGGTTTTTATACTCTACAATCTTTCCTAAAAGACAAGTATAATATGCACATCAGGCTTATGATGGACAATACAACCATTGTCCAGTGCATAAATAAGATGGGGAGCCGAGTCGTGAAAATAAATGAACTAGAGAGAAATATTTGGCTTTGGTGTACTGATCAGAATCTCTGGCTTTCCTGTGCATATTTACCTGGAAGTCTGAATATCAAAGCAGGCTCGGAAAGTCGCTTGCTGAAGGTTGACACTGAATGGATGTTGGATTTCCCAAGTTTCAACAAATACAAAGCATTTTTATATTGACTTGTTTGCATCCAGGGTGAATTTAAGGGATTAATACCGCCAACGAGGGGATTTGTGCCTGTATCCTGACCTGGCCACCAGCACAACACCTGAGCCGAAGGGTGTTGTGCTGATGGCCGGGTCAGGGTACAGGCACAAACCCCGAATTAAAGGTTTTAATCACTTTTCTATCATAATGAACCGCCTAAAAGACTGTAAAAAAATCACACTCTAACAACAAAGAGCAACATCAGGTCCAGGCCCATCAGTCTGTCGATGAAGATTACTGCCATCTAGCGGCTACTTTGGAAAGAACTGCCTGGGATAACAAGGATGTGGTGCATAGCAACCTTACTTTTCATAGCTACAGGATGGTAGCAATTCCACATGGGACATGTAAACTTTAAGGATGTACTTAGCCACTATAGCACTTTATTACGAGCAGAGAACAAGGGGATGTCTACAAGGGGCACTGGAACATTTTATGGTGAACGAAATTGAAAGGAGAACATGACCATAATGTGACTTTTGAACACGATTTACAAGGTCAAGACTATGGAACTCTTGACATTTTCACACAGATGGCGTGGCAAGCATGTAAACATGAAAGTGGACTGCTTTACTCCCCAAGCAGTTTGCCTGTCGGTGGACTTTTCTGTACATTGTCCAGCAAAATTGTTCAATTCTTTGTCACTTGGACGAGTAAATCGTTCCGCCTGTATCGATGGAGGGGCAGATGGATTGGTAGGAGCAGTGTGACTTGCCATGTTGGCCATGCATGACCACTAGGCCGTAGAATTGCCATCAGCATCGAGTAGGCCTAGTAGTAAGAGGGCTTTACCATGGACTGTCCTGTCGTCGAGTTCATGTATATGCTCCCCTATTACTTTTACCAGTGTTGAGATTCATTTCTTGGTAGGTGTCGAATACCAATTCATTGATTATGGAGATAATGTAATGGCACCCCTTACAATGCACAACTTGGCCAACTTCATAGTGGAGAAGACACAGGGCCAAGAGAAACCTCTCAGTAGCCATGTTGAAAGAAACTGCGATTGACCCCCATATATGCAAAACACTTTGCAAAGATTATAAATGTATGCTTATTTCATATAATTTTCACGTGAATAAAGTTCAATTTAGAAAATAAAAGCTGTCACTACTCTCTATTTGAACAAATAGACTCGGAGGTCGTTATACTGGTATTACAACCTAGCAATACTGTGTTCCTATTGGACGGTCCTTGGTTACGGGGTAACATCATGATAGAATACCAAATTGATACTTCTGTATCTTACAGGCCTGATCCTTTGGCTTTTGCTGTTGATGCTTTTTCCCTGGTCACGCTTCGATGCATATGCTTTTCCTCCTTTCAGCATCCTGGGGAAAATACTTCAGAAAATAGAACAAGATCAAGCTCGCATAGTCCTCGTGTGCCCCCTGTGGACAAGCCACCCTTGGTTCACCAAGCTACTGCGGTTGTTAGTGGACACGCCATGACTTCTACCTACCATGTGCAAACTAAACCTGCCCCAGGACCCTCAACAGGTTCACCCTTTATGGCAGAAACTGAAACTCTTTGTGTGCAGATTATCAGGGAGTCCCTAAGACGTCAAAAAATTTTTGAAATTATCCTCAAATCCTGGAGGGATTATACAAAAGCACAGTATGGGACATATATCACGAAATGGTTGGGGGTTTTTAGCCATGAACGGGAAACTGATCCAAATTCACCAGATGTAACAACTTTATTGGAATTTCTCAAAAAGTTATTTGATCAAGGATTGCACTACAGTGCTATTAAATCTGCGAGATCAGCTATTTCCGCCGCTGTAAATCTAAGTGATAATCGATTAGGTAGTGACCCTGCGGTGAAACGCTTTGTGCGTGGTGTCTTTACGCAGCGACCTGCCCTACCAAATTACAATGTCACAACTTCAAGGGATACAAGTGTGGTCTTAAATTATTTACAAACTTCATCCCCAAACAATTCATTAACGATACTACAACTTAGTAAAACGTTGACCATGCAACTGGCCCTTTTATCAGTACAGTGAGGACAAACTCTTCAATTTGTAACATTCGTTATTCAACTGTAGAGGAAAAGAGTATTGAACTTAGAATAGCAGAATTAATTAAACAATCTAGACCTGGGAAACATGTGGAGGAAATCACCATTAGTGCTTTCCCAAATGATAAAGCTTTATGTATAGTCGACACCATGAAAGCATATTTAGATAGAACTCGTTTGTTGTTTGCAGCCTCCAATTCTACACAGTTGCTTATACTCACAGGAACACAGAAACCACATCGAGGTGTGGCCTGCGACACCATCAGCAGGTGGATTAAATGTGTCATGAAAGACGCTGGGATAGACATGAATATCTATTCACCTCATTCAACCAGATCAGCTTCCTCTAGCGCAGCTTATCGTGCTGGAGTCCAAATTGTCACTATCTCACGTACCGCTAGCTGGAGTAACCAAAGCACATTTTCTAAATATTACAAGAAAAATGTAAATTCTGGGTTGTCTTTCTCAGAAGCATTGCTTTATGACTCATCTTAAGAACAAGTTTACCTGTACACTATATATTATCAGTATTAAATGTTGAGAACTGCAATTTCTCTCATTGTAATTGATAATCCATTCCTGGATGTCGTATGTCCATTCTGGATGTAAAGTTGAAAGAGGTGATTTTGTACTCGCAGGGTGTAGCTTGAACATGAATGGCAAAGAGAATAGAGCCTCCAGGTCAAAATTGCACTTGATTGCATTCTACATAAAACTGTACTTGGTGGCCAACTTTTGGGTCACCGTGACCCGAAGATTATGGGCTCTGTCGATAGTCCAAGTTTATTGTGTTTCTTCAATAAGTCGAAAAGTTATTACTCGATTTGAACAAACACAGCATGTATGTGACAATTTTTTTATCCGAGTTCAAGGTCAAGGTCAAATGGCTAGTTGGGATATGGTGGTCATCTTGTGAATGCTTTGCACACCCACCCACCCAGTTTTTTAGTTAAGCCCATATAATCTGTAGAACTTCAAAAGTGTATGAAAATCCATACAGACGTCAATGCGCCACCGAAAGTATGATGTAGTTTACGTTTCAAAATGTGAAAATATTTTGACCAGTCCAGCATCCTTAATTTTTATGGATATTCATGAAATTTAGTGTGATTGTGGAGGATGTCAAAATCTCGGTTGCTTATACGAGTGGCGCCACCAATACTTTGACGCAAGTTATGCATTAAAATGACTTGATAGACATAAAATTCCGTATCTCGAAAATACTTGAATTTTATAAAAAATAAAATAAAATAAAATAAAAAATTTAAAAAAGAAATGATTCATAGGATATATAGATCATGTCTAGTCCTAATGTTATGCAGTATCAGTGACCTTGACCTATATTTCGTAGGTAACCAGGCCTGTAAAGTTGAAACAGATGATTTTGTAATTAGCAGTGTGTCGTTTGGACATCAATGGCAAAGAGAATTTTTGGTGGTGGTCATCAGAGCTTGAGGCCCATGGGCCTCTTCTTAAGTTAGTTGTTAAACGAATTTCAAATTACAATGGAGAGTAATAGGAATACACAACTTTAGTTCTCCTGACTGATATGTTCTTTGCAGGAGACAGAAGAATTAACCTTCAATGGGATGTATACATATCTAAATGCGGTCCTACTCTAACACCTATTGAGCAAAAGAGGGAGCCACCTGCATGAGGGAAGATTCATGTATTTAGCATGGTCAAAAGTACTTTCTCAACGAAATGAACAACACAAACACACAATAATCTTAAGAAAATGTATTAACATATTTTTGAAACATAAAGGATGCATAAAATAATTGGAAATGGGCTCTCCTTTGGTTGAAAAGGTGTTATTTATGGATGTTTATGTAGTACATAATACAAATCTGCCCTGATCATGGTGGAAGCATCAGTCTGTTGCCCCGGCAACACAGGAAGTGAGCAGGATCGCAGTTAAATATGAATGTCTCCTCTTAATTCTTGCCCCTATTGTTGATAGTGCGCACTCAGCATACCTTTGCCAAAATGTTTTCTAAAAAATATGAGTAATAAATGCGACACCTTTTCCCTGTGAAAACACTATCGACAATATTATTATTCTCTTATACCTGTAATTTTAAGTGATCTTGTCGTATTAAGTAGTAATATTTTAAAGTAGTTCACGTTGTATAATATATATTTATATTAAGACTTTTCATTATGATCCCTTTTGTCAATATCATCATTACAAATACACGTAAATAGAGGGCCTTTCAAACTCAGTATGCCTGTCCAGATGCTGGAAAATAAATTACCAAACAAATGAAGTATATCATATAAATCGTTTCAACTTATACTGGTCGCATGTGATGAAAGAACAGAGCTAATCTATTTTCTTATTTCCAACCCTATGACCTAATTCAAAGAAAAAATCCTAAGTAGCCGAATTTCACTAATTTCATCAACAACTGACAAATACAGTGTACACGAGCACAAGAAAGCAAGGCACAGAAAGAGAGAGAGAGAAAGAAAGAAAGAAAGAGAGAGAGAGAGAGAGAGAGAGAAAGAAAGAAAGAAAGAAAGAAAGAAAGAAAGAAAGAAAGAAAGAAAGAAAGAAAGAAAGAAAGAAAAGGTTCTTCTGGTTCTGAGAATGTATTATGTATACATGTCTTTACTCACTTTAAAGCTATAACTTAACCCCTAAATTCTGGGTTTAAAATGACCCTTCGGTGTTTTGTGTAGGACAATCTGAACGATCCCAGTCCTGGAACGCGGAAGCGATGCTTGACGTTTCACATTGCCTGAACTGTTTAAATGGGGAGTTTTCATATTAAGTGTGATCCTGTGGTACATATAGGCTGCAGCAAGGAAGTTGAATAGAATAAGGGCAGATTCGTGTGTTAAACAGGGCCAAATGAACTACTGTGATAAAAGTACCACTTGACAGAGCAGAAAACGCAAGATATGTCACTCAAAAAGTTTTAAAATATACAAGATGCTAAATATATTCAGAAAATTTCATCTGATTGGCACAAAAAGGATTTTTTGGGGGGATGGTTGAGTAACATAACTGGTACAAGTTCCCTCATCGTCAAGGAGGCAAAGTTCTGTTGCCTAGTAATTGAAAAGCCAAGAACAGGTCAGCGGTTAATATAGTTGAATATGAGTTACCTCCTATGGTGTCACACAAATAGTGATTTAAAGCTTTTCCTGTATAAAACTTGTCCTATCTAATGATGATGATGATGATGATGATGATGATGATGATGATGATGATGATGATGATGATGATGATGAAGGACCAACTTTGTTCAAAATTTCTAAGTGTCGTTCATCTTGGATTTCTCTATTGCGCTCCCGATAACGCTTCTGTACATGCTGATATCATTCAACTATTAATTGACGTTAACTAACGTGATGCTCTTTGCAAGATTACATCAAGCAGTGACGTCGTGAGCCACTTTCAGTTGACGAACCCTATACAATGAGAGCTTAATCGAAGTTTAGATTTATTTCAAATGTGCTTGAGTCAATGGATCTATACTAGGAGTGCAGTTTGATGCATGGAATCTCATTGGCTAATGTATCCCAATGATTTTAGAATTAATCGATCATAAGATAATGCATTTCTATTATCTCCTTTGCGCAGAGGAGAGATATTTTTTGAAATTATGAACAATCAATGAATCCCATTGCCAAGATAAAATATGATCTGTAAAAAGAGGAGACTCTTATGCCTATCACATTTTTTTTAAATGCGTGATCTGGTTAATGAATCCATTACTTCGCACATGCTGTGGCTATATGGAGACAGGTTTAATTGTTTATTCATATTTGATCAGATCGATTTAATGATATCACTTACTTGCTCATGTGTCAGCTTAATCATAATTACCAAATGCAGTTAATGATACGATCAAATATATTTAATTTAAACATATGATTAAATGCATTTAATCATGAGCAAGTACTTGAGAAAAGCATCTGAGAAAATTGACATAACGATATCTAATCAGCGTTGAATTTCTGGGTTTTTGTCATATGATTAAATACTTCATCATATAATCAAATACTGGATCATAACATTGAATATTTGATCTTATATTCAATGTTCAAATATTTGTTCATATGTTCAAAGATCAGTGGCGAAGGAATGAGGGAGGGGGGAGGGCCAACCCCTTCCTAAAACTTCAAGAAGCCACCTCAAAAGTCTTGTCTGAAATAAACAAAACATGTTTGTAAAACATAGATGTCCCCCTACCGTCATTATGTTTACCCCGATTATCCTGTTGATAGTCCTAAATGGGACACTCGTAGCATTGGGAAATGGATCGAAGTCAGCAATTTGCAAATCTGATGTGTCCCAATAGAGCACTGTGATCATGTGCAAATATTGAAGTACTAAGTTAAATTCAGAGTTAGGATGCAGAAACCAAATTCGCTACAGTCACCTTGTGACCTTGGAAATTAAGTCAAGGTCACCATCTTCGACAGCGACTGAGCCCTGAATAAGGACTATCATCCTGTGCAATATACAGGTCCTATCATAAAAACTTTTCCAGTTATCATGCAAAACCCAAAACTTATAGTACCTCTGTGAACTTGGAAATGATATCAACCATCTTCAAACTTCACCTAGCCCTTATTAAGTGTTATATACTTGGGCAGTATCACAGTCCTGTCTCGAAAAATTCTTGAGTTATGGTGCAAAAACCACAATCTACCAACCTGTGTGGGGACCTTAAGGATTAGGTCAAGGTTATCTATGCTCTTTATCAAGCCCTTATAGAGGACAATTATCATGTGCAATATTGATATCCTAAGTTAAATTCTGAGGATGCAGAAACCAAATTCACTGATGTGCCCTAGTGACCTTGGAAATTAGGTCAAGGTCGCCCTTCTCTGAAGCTGATCTAGGCCTATAGGCTAATAGAAGACTATAAAGATCCACAAAATGAGAGCTCTGGCTCACAAAATCCTGCTGTTATTGAGAAGAAACCAAAGTTAATATTAATGTGGCTCTCTGACCTTGGGAATTGACCCAAGGTCACCCATTTCAGAGCTTGACTTAGCTCTTATAGGCTATATTCTGTGCACTATGAGAGACCTAGGTCAAAAACATCTGTAGTTATCACGAGGAAACGAAGTTCATTAATAGGACTATTTTGGGGCAAATGTGGGAATTTGGTCAATGTCATCAACCTTCTAAACTGGCCAAGCCTTAATTGAGCAATATAACCATGTGCAATGTGTAGTCATAACTTAAATTCAGAGATACAATGCCGAAACCAAGTTCACTAAAGTGGCCTTGTGACCTTTGAATTTAGGGCAAGGTCACCCATCTTCGTCCTTGACCCAGCCCTGGATAAAGACTATAATCCTCTGCAATAAACAGGTCGTATCATAAAAACGTTACTAGTAGTCCTGCGGATACTTAGACTTACAATAGGACCCCCATGACATTGGAAATAGGGCCAAGGTCAACCACCTTAAAACTTCATCTGGCCCTAATATAGAAGTATATACCTGGGCACTGTCAAAGTCCCATCTCAAAAAATTATCGAGTTATGGTGCGGAAACCAGTCTCTCTGCCGACCTAATGACATGCGCAAAGCTATATGCTCCGACTTCTTTGGAAGGGGGGGAGAGCATAAAAATTACAATATTGCCTCCTTCCCCCCCCCCCCACCTCCCCCAATATTCATGAGCTTCCTACGCCCCTGAAGATTTGATCATAGGGTCAAACATCTCATCACATCATCAAATGGATTCAATCATATGCTCAAATACAAACTGATTTACGACATCTGAAATCAATTTGGACATACTTAACATGTACATGTACTTGACATGTTCAAAGATGGTGTACTCCTTACGTCTAATGAAAGCTTCCTAAAGCCTTGCTTGTGATGGCGTCAGAACACATGGCAGTCTGGCGCTTTTTCCATCCATAAACCGAACACTGAGGTCAGTGTCTATTACATCAGTCAAAGAAAAGACAACATAGTCTGAAAATTATAGACCACACGATTATCAATTTAAATCGAATACGGTGAGATTTGCAAGCAAATCTACATTCATGCCCAATCATATTCAGTGTCTATAAGGCATATCAACCCTTGCGAAATTGCTTGTTTGGCAAATTATTAAGAATATTGGCAATTTTCTAAAAAGTATATTTGATGAGGTGAATACATAATATGGCCATGCTTTACTAAGTTAATGCACATTCTTCCAGCCTTTTCGTACAGGCGTGAAGGAATGAGAGGCGGAAAATTGCAGCTTGAAAATCGGGGAGCATGCATTTTGTATGTAGGGAATGCGAGTCCGCTGCATTTGATCATGTTTGAATCCACAAGTTTATAGGACTAAACCGATGATGTGTTTAAGTCCCTAATATTTTGTTCATACAAATTTATTTGATCATATGGCAAAGACTGTGATTAAACGTTTGAATATATGATCACATCAATTTGTACATATGATCAATCAATTTAATTGTGATTAAATGCTATAGTCATGCGACTAAATGAATTGAATCACTATAGTCAAATTTATTTGATCATATGATAAAGTACATTTTTCATGATAAAATATATATGTATATATATATATTTATATATATATATCGCGTGTTTAATATGTTTTACATGGATTTCAGACAAAGGAGAGAGAATGATGGATGGATGGATGGATGGAAGGTGAATGATACACAATATACAAAGTTTGATTAAACGTTTTAATATATGATCACATCAATTTGTACATATGATCAATCAATTTAATTGTGATTAAATTCTATAGTCATGTGACTAAATGAATTGAATCACTATAGTCAAATTTATTTGATCATATGATAAAGTATATTTTTTCATGATAAAATATATATATATGTATATATATATATGTATATATATATATACATATATATATATATATATATATATATATATATATATATATATATATATATATATATATATATATATATATATATATATATATATATATCGCGTGTTTAATATGTTTTACATGGATTTCAAAGACAAAGGAAAGAGCGAGAATGGATGGATGGATGGAGGGTGAATGATACACAATATACAAACTTGGGTTAAACATGATATATCCCCAGTGCTTATAACATATATTGAAAAAAATTACTTTGTGGTAATAAAGCTGCACAATTAAATGCTTTCATAAATTTTGGTACCTAAACGAAACAACGAACTATATATCATTCTTTTCACCTACATCGTGTTAAGGCAAGGAAAGAGCGAGAATACGTTTTGTATCTCCTCTTGCATAGAACACCGCATTCAGGAGGGCTGGGGCTGTGTGTTATCATTCAATTGTCACTTGCAACTTAAAACATTTTAACTTAGAAACTACTTTGCATAGAAACACCACTTTCACGTTGAAATACGTGTATGACTTAAATGATTCGGAAAATTTGTTTCATTAACCTGAGAAGTAACCAGTTTATTGAAGGCTACTTGAACAATTCAAGGATTAATGGACATGGGATACTTTATGGTACAGGTTCCAAAAAGGCCGAGAATTCAAATAATCATGTAACGTGTTACAAACTGTATACATTTTGCTTAAAGCTAACAAGCTGAGAACCCTGTATTTTGTGCTGTAAACAATGTTCAGGTTTTTGTGCTCACACCCCAATAAATCAGAATTGTGTTCTTAATTTCACACTAAAGTCGCATCTACGTTTTTATTTTCGACTTGTTCCGATCATAGTATTTTCAAAATGTTGAGTAAATATACTTAAATCTAATAAACGATCTCACTTCTTTCATTTTTTGGGTCTTTCTTCAGTTACCAGCCTGGAACTGAGAAGATGGCATCCCATTCAAACTTCAAAGGTCCTGGTATTTGAATGGTTCTCCCCCGAAATATCTACTAAAACAAAGGGCCCATGGCCCTAGTGCTTTACTTACATATATAAGGATAAAATAATAGAATGATGGGTTCATGAGGAGACGAGAGATGTTTTTAAAATATGCTTTATAAAGCAAATTTATATGGGACACTGTTCAGAAAGATGCGCCTAACTCAAAAATTGTGAGGTGCAGAGCATTCACGAAATGATTCCTATATTCAAACTGGCCATTTGACATTGACCTTCAAGTCAGATAAAAAAAAATGTAGTGTGCAAAATATGTGCCCCGCATCCAGCATTCCATACATGGTTTGTTTGTTCAAATCAAGTATGAACTTTTTGAGTTATTAAAGAAAAACAATACACTTGGACAAGCACCAAACTTTATAATTACAGGGTTATGGTGACCCTATGAGTAGGTCACCAAGTACAGTTTTCTGTACAATGTAATCAAGTGCAATTTTGATCTCGAGGCTTAATGTTCTCTTTGCCATTGATGTCCAATCTACATCCTGCCATTACAAAATCACGTCTTTCAAAAATAGGTCAAGGCCATTGATATTACATAACATTCTAACATTGGGCATGGTCTATAGATCTTATTAGCTTGGCAAGTCTAGTCCAATTACTTTTCCAGGGATGGAATTTTATATCTTAAAACACATTTTGGCTTACAATTTTGATCAAATTATAGGTGGTGCCACTGGTATCACTTCCAACTTAGACTTTGATCTCCCCCACAATCCCACCAAATTTCGTATAGATCTATCAAAGATTTTAAAGATGCCAGAGCATTCACAAGATTTTCACATTTTGACTCCTTTATTACATACTGTAGGTGGTGCCGAAAGGGACCTAGATTTTCATACATCTGTAAGCCCTGATAGTTATATTGGACTAATTTGAAAACCGTGGAAGGTATCGCGCTAACGAACAAAACGTTATGAACGGACACTGTTTACTCTTAACCAACTCTCTACCTTTATAATTTGTATTACATTTATTTGTAGGTTAATGGCCTGGCTAGGGGATTTATCATACGTTATGTTCAATTTGCCAGCAAATTGTAAAACCAGCTGGTCATTGATCAGGAAAGGTTATTCAAAGGTTTATCTAGCTTTTAAAACCAAGATTCTGAAAGGCTGTATTCACATCGGGTGAAACTGCTAACATTGCTTTCATAGTGTGGGTCACTATGTGCCATTTCAAGAATCATCACCCTTTATTTTCCATGATTTTTGCCCATCCCAATCAGAAAAGGAAAAACACGATCCCATTATTTAGTAATCATCATGACAAGTTGGTCACCACAATAAACTAATTAAGTCAGCACACATTGAAAGATCACAATCACTCTAATATCGTTGCCACGCACATGGGCTTGTGAATGTTGCTGACTGCTTTCCAAGCTTCTACAGATTTCAATCCATATGTTTTTAAACAAAGAAGATGCTCTAGCCGGCCAAGACATTATCATGTGTCTGTCTATCTTTTCTTAATCACTGAAATTATGATTTTGATGACCAGAAGATACAATACCCAACTTCAAGAAAATGGGGGGGGGGGGAGTCATTTTGTGTCCGGAGATAAAGCTCAAACACCTCTGCCACCTTAAATCAGATTTTAACTTGGGTACACGTTCAGATTTCTTTCCCCACGATATTAGTAAAACCAAATTCAGGGGTGATATTCATGGAAAAATATAAAGTGAAATAAAAAAAATTCGACACTTAATCTGGCAGGAAGAATAGCTCTTTGAAACTGTCTATCAAAATCACCCCAAAATGATGCAAACATTCTGAACTAGTGACAAAGTGCTATATATACACCATACTACCTGTAAACAGTCCATCTCACCCATTCAAGTCACACTGTGTGCATTATAGTTGTATGAACATTAGAGATACATAATAATGGCTCGGTGACCTAGGGAATTGACTCAGGGTTACCCATTTCAGAACTTGACCTGGCTCTTGCAAAAAGCTACCTCCTGTGCACTATGGAAGTCCTTGGTCAAAAAAATCTTTAGTTATCAAGCGGAAACAAAGTTCACTAATAGGACTCTATGTGGTGAACTTGGGAATTTGGCCAAAGTCATCAATCTTCTAAGCTGACCAAGCCTTAATTGAGGACTATTACCAAGTGCAATATTGAGGTCATAACAAAAATTCTGAGTTACAATGCAGAAACCAAGTTCACTTAAGTAGCCTTGTGACCTTTGAAGTTAGGTTATGGTCACCCATCTTCAAACTTGACCCAGCCCAGGATAAAGACTATAATCCTGTACAGTATACAGGTCCTACCATAAAATCGTTTCTAGTTATTGTGTGGAAACCAAAATTTAAAATATTTAAGTACCTCCGTCTCCTGGGAAATAGGGTCAAGGTCAACCACCTCCATACTTCATCTAGCCCTATAGGAGTATAAACATGGACACAAGTTGAAAAGTTTTATCTCAAGAACTTGCATTATGGTGTGGAAACCAGTCTCTCCATCGACCAACCAACATGCACAAAGCTATATGTCTGTCCCAAGACACAACGCAGTACAATACTATGAAACATAATCTCCGAATTTACGAGAGAATTCTAGATACAAACATACATTTAAAACACAATTATTACTGTGGCCAATTTGAAATTTACAAGAGAGACTCAAGAAAAACATGGGACACTACAAAGTCAATTCTAAATCTAAATAAGAAAGATTTTCCTCTATTCTTACAATTCAAAATAAGCAGTAACTAATAAAAATGAAATTGCTAATCGTTTCAATGATTTCTTTTGCAAATATTGGTCCTAAGATGGCTGCTAAATTTACTGCTGGTGATACACCTTTTTCTACCTTGCTTACAGACCATGTTCAAAACAAATTTTCCTTTAAACAAGTATTGGTCACTGAAATTGAATATATAATTAGAAAATTTAAGCCTAAGACAAGCACTGGACATAATCATTTATCAATGACACTCCTGAAAGGAGCCTGTGCTTCTCTCTCAAATCCTCTTGCCCTTATCACAAACCAGCCGCTAAATGTAGGTAAGTTCCCACATAAATTGAAGATAGCTTAAGTTATACCTATAAACAAAAAGGATGACAACTCAATTATAGACAACTGTAGGCCTATTTCCGTTCTTCCTGTTATGTCAAAAAAATTCGAAAAGGTAGTCTTTCATCAAATATTTGACTTTTTTACTTGCCACTCATTGTTTTATTGTAGCCAATACGGCTTCAAGCAGCTGCACTCAACAGAGACTGCAACTCTTGAATTTTTAGATAGAATATACAAAGTACTTGATTCTGGGGAAATTCCAATCAGCTTTCTCCTCGACTTATCTAAGGCATTCGATACGTCAGACCATCACATTTTCTTCAAAAATTGAAATATTATGGTATCACCGGTACGCCTCTAAACTGGTTTAACAACTACCTCTCAGATAAGTCCCAATATCTTTGACAATGCTTGCTCTAAAATTCTGCCTATTTCCACTGGTGTGCCTCAAGGGTCAATTTTGGGCTCTATCTTGTTTGTCATATATGTCAATGACATGCCCTCTGCTGCAGCTAATGTTGAGTTATTTATATGCTGAAGATACCACCCTCATGAATTCTCTCCGCTCTATTTAAATTTCTGCCTAATCTTGACAATATATCTCAAAACATAAACTTTGAGCTGAACAGGGTGTATGAATGGTTAGCAGCAAACAAATTGTCACTCAGTATATCTAAGACTAAGTACATGGTGTTTCATTTTCCTCAACGTAGGACACAGATGAACTTGAACTTTAAAATTAATAAAATTCCTGTGGAGAAAACTAGCGAATTTAATTTCCTTGCATTACAAATTCACGAAACTTTGTCATGGACTCCTCACATAAATAAAATTTCAAACAAACTATCCCGCATAGTTGGTGTCCTAAAGCTAGGTTAGCCCTAGCAGTAGCCAAAATAGCCAATTGCTACTAAAAGTTCAAAATGGCTAGTAAAAGTAGCAAATGGCTACTAAAATTTCCCAAAAATTCTTTATTTTCATGCAGAAATTTAACAGATTTTAAGTCTGTGTAGGTCTTTCCTAGAAAAATTTTGGCTACTAATTTTAAAATCCTAGCTCTAACCTAGCCTAAAGAGACTTCGTAATTCTATCCCTCTTAGTGGACTTTTTTTTATACATATATAGCTCACTTTTCCACCCACATCTGAATCATTTTATTTTAGCATGGGGTCACAATTGGGGCCGAATCTTCAAACTAAAAAAAAAAAAAAATAATAATAATAATAATATGTAACACCAACTTTCATGCTCATACTGAGCCCTTATTCAAACAAATATTTTAAAAGTCCATGATATTTTGTACTTGAAAGCCCTCAAATTTTATTTCAGGTATTCTGAAAACAAACTGCCGCTGAATTTTGTAGATATGTTCACAGCTATCCCCGTAACACATTCCCATGACATCAGGCATAGAGATGTTCCTGGTTCGGCTACTTCCTTAAGAAATTCAACAAGTGTTACCGTACGTTTTTATATCCCAACCCTACTTAACGAGAAAGCCCTCATTGTTAAGGAGGAAGTCCATATTCATTGTATGCAGGTTTTTCTAAGTACACAAAGCAATACCTCATCATTTAATATTCTGAAGTTTGCACCATTGAAAACTCTAATGTTTGCTCATAATTTTCATTTCTAGAATACTATTTTTGTACATGTAATCTTCTCTCTAGAACATGTTAATTTATATTCCACCAAATAATTATTATTTAGATTGTATCAGTTAAATCTTTTGTCTCAAATATCTGACATATCTAGGCCTATATATCCAATATCTATTTTGTCCTATATATATAATGCCGGGTGTAAATTTCCAGGACCACCCTCCAGGGTAGCTTCAGCGATAGCTCAAGTCATCCTGACATTACTCAGGGGTCACATTGAGCTTGCGACCTGCGTCATAGACGTAAAAACTAAACAAATGACGCCTGCAAATTAATAAAACTGTCATTTTGCGTCTCTGTGGACGCACGCACAAAAACGCGATGCATTTGAATGATACAACTGCATAAATTACCCCAAGCGGTCACGGAGTTTTGCATCGACCATTATCAATATCATGATTATGTATTATACTGATAGAATCCTCTGATGTTCGTCTTTCTATGCAACAAGTTCTCTTACTTGCTAAGAAAAAAATATCCCTGGGGTATCACTCCAAAAATTTCCCAGAATGGGAATGGATGTACGTCATTTCACGTCATTATAAATGTGCTGAGGGCACTACCACGCTCCTCATTGGGTGGATTTGATCACGTGCCGATCACTGTCCAATCAAATTCGTTTTTGCCCCATTGTTGCCTCATGTCCCCAATGTTGGGAAGGTACAAGTCGTATTACGCAAGGATAATTGGACCAAGGTATTAAATTTTCACATCAAGTCATCATATTTTCACCAAGAAGACTTCCATCGAACAAATTTAGACACAGATAATGGCACGAGTGAAAATTCATTACGGACGGCAAGGAAAATACAGATTTGTCATCGCACGGTTACACGTGGACGAAGAGAAAATTTGCATTAGCCGGCCTAACACGATGTTGTTCATCACGGTCTCCGATGGGTCACTTTTTTTTTTTGTTGTTGTTGGTTTTTTTTTTTTTTTTTTTGTTGTTGTTGTTTTTTTTTTTTTTTGTGGGTTTTTTTGCTTTTTTTTCCCTTTTTTTTTTGTTTTTTTTTTGTTTTATTTTGTTTTGTTTTTGTTTTTGGTCATTTTGTTGGGGGTTTTTTTGTTTAGTTTTTGTTTTTGTTTTTTTTGTTTGTTTTGAATGGAACAAATATGTAGGACAGAACAAGATAGGAATAAAATTTATGATTGAAGGCCGGAAAAAATATACGTTCAACATAGGAGAAAACCATGCCTGGGTGCATGCCCATGAGTCGTGACAGGCTGTGGTCACTCGCTTGTGTGTTGCACAGCTTGTGGGCCTACCGTGTTGCCTGGTGAAAAAAGTGACCTACCTGAGCATACAGACCCTATGACTATGTTATGTTCGTTTCTAGGCTTAAGTTACGTGCATGTTTTATTTATCATTTTGATGTATGTTGATATATATATTCCAAATAAAATCAATTAATCAAATGAAGTCCAGTTTGCACAATTTCAGACTGGACCCATCGATTCAGTTCATGGATCCACTATTTTTTCTGAAAAAGAAGAAAGATGTTTCCAATGGACCCATACTGAAAAATCCTTAAATTTAATGTGACCCCTGATTACTGGTTCAGTTTGTATGGTACACATATCCTGGGTTTTTTTCACATGAACCACAACTGTTTTGTTTTTCTTGTACCTTACATGTTTATATTACTGTTTGTTTCTACCACTTTTGTCAAATAAAAGCAGGTCTGAGTCTGGGTCTGAATATATGTCCTGCCCTCTTGGTGGGGGGGGGGTGCATCAATTTATCACAGAATAAAATAGAACAAATAAGAATAACAATTTTATTATTTTAAAAGTTATCAATTTATCTTTTCAACATACACAAGTGAAAGTTTTCTCTTGCCAGTAATCATTCTGTGCAACTATCCATCTGGCCCTGCCAGAATGCAAACACTTTTTATTACAAAACAATGCTAGCTAAATGATAATTGAAAACTGATTATTTGGACTTGCTTAGACCAGAGAACTGTTTTTTTTCGCAAAGAGCAATTTTTCAGTTTGGCATTAATGTCACTTGGGATTTTTGCAAACCTTAAATATTGTGAGAGCATGTACCTTGGCTGCATGGTAAATAAGCTGACCAAAAGTGAATACACCTGATCACTGCTGCAGCAACACACTGTAATACTGGAACAGTTTAGCAAACTGCAAATGATTATGACCAATGTTAAAGGCTGCATTCAAAGTTTTTGCTCATGAAAAAATGGTGATCAGTTCCCTTGGAGTAAGTTTATGATAATGAAATGCAAGATCTTTTTTCCATTTAACAGTATCTTCACTATTTCCCAGCTATTTCCAACTCAACCGGACTTGAAGAGAAGAATTGCCACCTGGCCCAGGTAGAAGTAGATGAAGTGCTTCGTTTCATGAGTAACATAGCTTCCAAAATTTCGTCCAACAATACAATGCCACGTTGGGTTGTACTTTTTGTCAAACTCCTTTTTGATGAATGCAGCAATGTCTTTCTCAATGTTGTACTTTTCTAGAGCCTGGGTTGCACAGTCTACTGCATCCTGCTGCATCTCCTCAGACATGTCAGCATTCTTGATAACTGCTTTCCTGTCCGTCATTTTCTGCAAAACACATAATCCCAACATACTGAGAATTAAGCACTATTTGGGGGTGGATATTTGTTTTGCCCAATGATGTCATCAAATTGACTTTGGTGCAGTTACTACACACCTTGTAAGGTGAAAATCTGGTGAGCAAAAAATAGCTTCCCTAAATCTATCTATATCCATCCAGGTGAGCTATACATGTAATACTACTGTTAACTTGTAAACTGCTAGTGAGCAACAAACCACTGCAAGATACATCAACGTGTGTGTGAAGGCCAAGGGCTGCACATAAGTAAAATTTTGCTCCCCTAACACTACAAACACAAACCTTGCCCTTAACTTTTTCTCATTCAAACCGCCCCAAAACACCAGGGTGAAAATTGTTGTATGCCTTAACATTTTAACTTAAATTTCTCATTACTGGATTTTTTTTTGCCCAGATCTGTATCTAAGACCATTCATGATGGCACACTCTAGGTCAGTAGCTTTCCTTAGCAGGGGTTGGGTGCATTGCACTCTTGTCCATACAAGTAGACTTAAATGTTGACAAGGTGCAAGTAATAAACAAGAGGACTGTGACAGTCCCTTGCTCAGCTGACATGTACATGTACTTTTTTTAAACAGTTTTTTAAGATTTGCATGCCAAAAAACAAAGAAATTCATTAAAAAAAAAAATCCAAAAACAAGTGGTGCGTGACCATTTGAACAAATCTGGTAGAGAAACGCCAAAGGTTCATTGCTACCAAGTTTGAAGTCAATCTGGCTGATGGTTTTGCTGAAGAAGTCAAAAATGTGAATAAGCATTAGAATGCCCATTGCCTTACATAGTAATAGGAAAGGTGCATTTATTGATAAGTAATGAGCTAAAAATACCGGGCGAAGGTCTCAACGGCTAGTGGAAAAGGGTCAGACCAGTTTTGTTTCCACTGAAAATCATCAGAGACTGAGGGAAAATGACGTAACGTCTGTTTATATACCAGAGTATACCTTTTCCGTTGCCATATAAAATGTAACGTCTGTTTATATACCAGAGTAAAATCTTCGGAGACTGAGGGAAAATGAAGTAACGTCTGTTTATATACCAGAGTATACCTTTTCCGTTACCATATAAAACGTAACGTCTGTTTATATACCAGAGTATACATTTTCCGTTGCCATATAAAACGTAACGTCTGTTTATATACCAGAGTATACCTTTTCCGTTGCCATATAGAAGATTTTTAAAAATTATATGGTGAAAAAATGTGACATCAAATAATCTTTAGGCAAAATTACTATGTTGAAATGCATGGAAATTACAATTACATGAAAACGCATGTGCCTTCGTACACAGGCTTGTGATTACGTAACACAGAGCTCCCGACTTATTGTGACAGTGGTTGTCAACTCAAAGTTGAATCCAAATGAATATTTGAATTACAGTGAACTCGTAGAATTGAGCTTACTGTTGGGGGGAGCGGTTTTGAAGTGGAAGATTTCTTAAGATTTTTTGCCAACCCCCCCCCCCCCCCAATAATCCGAAAATCACTGGAGCATGACCATTGGATCAAACCTGGTAGAACCCACCCAAGGTACATTGCTACCATGTTTGAAGCCAATCTGGGTGATGGGTTTGGAGAAGAAGTCGAAGAAGTCGAAAATGTGAATTAGCATTAGAATGCCCATTGACTTGCATAGTAATCAATAGAAAAGGTGCATTTACTTGTAAGTACCTGAATTGACAAAATTCCTAAAAATCAGGAATCTGCAGTATTGCCAACCATTGAACAACTTTGTTTGACCCTTCCACAAGGAACATATCCACCAAGTATCAGCTTAATCTTAGGCATGGTTCTGGAGAAGAAGTCAAAAATAGCAAAAACACACAAAATACCATAAAAAAAATTTAAAAAAATTACAGCACCATCTGGTGTACAAATTAACTAAGAGTCTCTAGGACTGCCCCTGTGTGATATCAAAGCAATTGGGTGAACCTCATGGATAAAACTTGTGTGATGTAATTTTTTGAGACAAGTCTTGTTTTCAAAATATATATCCTGATATAGGAGTGTTCCTGTGTGATATTAAAGCAATCAGGTGAGCGGTTTCAGAGAAGATTTTTTTAAATTATATGGTGAAAAAATGTGACATCAAATAATCTTTAGGCAAAATTACTATGTTGAAATGCATGGAAATTACAATTACATGAAAACGCATGTGCCTTCGTACTGATGACAACCATGTTGAATTCCATGTATATTTTTAGGGATGAACACTAAGAGAAAATCCCTTGAGCAGCAAAGTTTGCAAACTGCTGGCTTTAAAAATTAAAAACTGGGTACATATTCATGTAACCAATGACATTTGAAAGATTAATAGCAATCTCTATTCTTTCACAGGATGGTTGTCCGTCATGTAGGCTTATAGGTGTCATATCTCATAAATGTAAAAATATGAACAAAAATATGCGTACAGGAACAAGTCACTGACATCGATCCTGCATTGTCCAGTGTCAGCACTGTAATCATGTCTGCTAGAGCAGAACAAAGCAAATGTTTAGGCCTAGATTTTTACAGATGATTCAGCTCATCTGTCAGTATGGCTAAAATGACTGCTCCCTGATACATCAGAAAGGAGGAAAAGTATTCTTTCTGTCTTGGCTAAACTGAACAAAAAGTACTCTGTTGTATCTTGACATTGTTTGAGTTCTTTTAATCATTCATCTACGTGGATGACATTCGGATGTTGCCATGTGACAGTGTGATACCAATTGATTTATAATGAACCAAGGGGTTTCATGTACATGGAAACAGTTAATTATAACTATTACGGTCTTGATCTTAATGAGCCATGTTATTCACAAGACATCGTCAGCCTTGACTGACTGGTGTCTTGTGGACTCTCAATTGAACCTTTATTGTAACGTTATACCATAATGATTATCATATCTGCCAACAGCTGGCGCACTGTTATGCTGATGGCAATATACAGTAAAACAGCAAGTATGCAGATGTATCTATCTAAATGATTGTAGTTTCTTTTTATGTTGACATTCATTCCCATGTATGGTATTTTCAGCGTGAAAAGCTTTGGTCCCTTGTAAACTACTTCTGGGTCAATAATGCTCAAATCAGACAGCCGTGGAGTTTAAAATTGCGTGAAATTGTTGATTAAAACCACAATTTGGCCCCTGTCGGTGAAACCACAGGCCTTACATGGCATAAACAGTTGCACATGGATTTCTGAACTGATATAATGGTAAAACAACCTAGACATTGGAGATCAGGTACGATGCTGATGATGGAATGACTGAGGAGAGCAACACGAGTTGGAAGTGTTAAAGTTATGGGGCATCCCACAAACGCGCAAAATTGTTGACGATTGTTTGGCTTATGACGTAGACTTTGAGAGTCACATGACACATGTTCGCCAAAACCTCAAGTTATGTGCCGAAACAGCAATATATCTTAAGGGTGACACATCAAATTTTGCACAAAGAGAGATCGCATTTTGAAGTTATATTCTCTCTGCAGAGGGATATTGCATTAATCCAAGTATCACAGATGCAATAACGCAGTTTCAGAAACCTAACAATATTATGAATTTGTGCTCCTTCATTGGGCTTGCAAACCAACTTGGAGAGTTTACTGGCCTCTTTTACATCCCAAGAACGCATTTTGCTGGAATGAAATCTATGATCAAGCATTTGAAGCTTTGAAAAGGGCTCTAGTGATGGTGCCCGTTTTCACATATTATTATCCGAGCAAGCCTACCATGCTACATGTTGACGTTAGTTGCCTAAAAGATATAAGTTTTGTATGGCGCCAGTGTCAAGCCTCCGGCACATGGAGACTTGTTCAGGCTGGATCACGGTTTCTTACTGAGACGTGAATCGCGGTACACGATGATTGAAATTTGAGCTTTCGGGTATTGTCTGGGCCATTAATAAGCGTCACATTTTTTTGGAAGGACTACCAAATTTTGAGATTGTGACTGATACACCCCCGCTCATCACGATTCTCAATAAATACCAACTTGATGAAAATGAAAACCCATGCTTGCAGCATTTGCACATGCAAAGTTCTACTTGGTTACAACTACACCGCCACATGGCAGTGTGGCAAAAACCACCTTCCACCAGATGCCTTATCGAGGGCACCTGTAAGCAATCTGCAGCCCGAAGATGAGATAGAGTGGAACAAGAGGTTGAACTTCACTTGTGTGCCATGATAGCATCAAACTGTACAGAGGCAGACAGTGACTTGCACCTAACTGAACTACGGCAAATATCCCAGTCAGGTTATGCCTATCACTGTATCAGGAGCTTAGTGACACCATCATTAATTCATTCATTACATACCCAATGGTCAACAACCCTTAGTAGAAGTTGAAATGACATCTCAATCTATAATAGTTTTGAAATTTCAAATGCTTCATAATTTAAATGGCTACAACTTTTGCTTTAGATTCAATACATGTGCAATGGTCAACAAACCCCTAGTAGAAGTTACAATGGCATCTCTATCTATAATAGTTCAAGTTTTAAAATTTCCAATGCTGCTAATTAGCATAATTCAAATTGCTACAACTTTTGTTTTAAATTCATTCAGGCCCGTAACCAGGGGGGGTTCGAGGGGTTCAATCGAACCCCCCTTTTCAAACGAACCCCCCTTTTTGTCAAACGAACCCCCCCCCCCCAAGTAACATTGTGAAACTTATTTAAAGCCAGCCACCTAGTACACAGATGCAGTGAATGTTGATCATTGGCGCCCTTTTAATATCGCCGCTTTGCCTCATAGATATTTATCATTTAAAACGTCATATTCTTCAAAATAAAATATACTCACAATTGTGGGGCTCGTTTCTCATGTTTTAAATAATTTCTGAGCTTTCACTTGAAGCTACGCTGTCCTTTTGAATGGTAAAACGTTTAACTCTTTCAGGTTCATCCCCGTATTCAAGACTGAGTCAACAGCTATATAGTGCACTTTGCATGACACAAACTTGAAAACTGTTGATCCAGTCTCGTTGTACATTACATGATTAAAAGCCCTGCGGAAAGCTGTTGACTTAGCCTATATTATTTTTCAAAAATTAAATCTAGACATAGGTCTAGCATAGTATACATATATCATATTAAAGAGTACTAGCTCTATGAACGATTTTATATATGTGCCTATTTAATATGTTGGTCTTATATAGCCATTAGATATACATGATGGATCTCATTGAAATGCTCAAATATCACTGGATGTATTCGTTGGAAAGGTCTTTTCACGAGGAATACCAATATGAAATTGTTATATTGATATTGTATCATCAGTGAGGGTCCGTATATATACGGACTCAGACTGCAAAGTGTTAACTTGATTCTTCATGATGAAAGGCATAGCCTCTTTTCTTTATGATGGAAGCCATAACTCATTTCTTCATGGTGGAAGCCACAACTACTGTGTTAATTTGAGAAAAACTTAGGAAAAAATTCTCTTCAAAAGCTGTCCTCGGTACATGTGACAGCAACGTGATTGTCACTGAGTGTGAAATGTATCTCAAAATTCACAAGGCAGTCTAGGACACACAAAAGTACATATTCATATTGATAATATATATAGTATTATACTTTATTAATCTAAAGGGATAGTCTATCTCATCAGCATTATAATGAACTAGCCGTATACCCGTGAAAATCACGGGTTTTTTGAAAGAAAGATCAACCGTTTTGATAACATTCATTGTAATGTAGGCTGATTCACGGGAAATAAAGACAAAAAATAAAATCTTTGATAGTAGTAGGGGTAATCATTATTATAGCGTTCAAACAAATACAAAATTACATGTGGGCCTACAGGTAGATCTATATTAAGAATCACTCATTTCAAGATTTCATGGAAGACTGTATTTCAAAGTTGTGCAACCAAATAATATTGGTTTTGATTATTTTTAATATTAAGTCCTTGTAATCGCTCCCACTGTAGGCCTACATGGAAAATGGAAAGCTGAAAGTTGTGTTTTTCCGCATTTTTTACCAAAGTCAGATTGCGTGGGGGGGTCTTTCTGTTATGTCGGGCTAAGGCCTGCACGTCAGACGGCTAAAAATGCGTTTTCGGCTAGTGTTCACGTTTACTGTTTTCAAGTGGAATTTCAAAAATTATTTAGAAGCATAGGCCTATATATAACATAGACCTGCATGTAGGCCCTACAACTGACCTTTACATAGGTCCTACATTTTCATCAAACAAAATGCAAATAAATTGAATTTGTCAATGAAACCAAGTAATGAAAGATAGTTATTAATGTTGCACTTAAAAAAACTAACTTTATGCAAGAAAATGTATATCATGCGGACAATGATCGGCTATGCACGCAAATTCAGTAGACTTGTAGAGCTCCAGGGCCTAGTGCCTATGTAGGCCTAGGCTTACATGTAGAACTTAGAAGTCAGAAACAACTCGCAGCGATGAACGCTAGGTGGCTCTCTATCTACGTCGCTTGTCCTTATATAATGACGTCATTCAAAATACAAAAGATTTGCCCTAAAAAATCGATTAATTGCCGATATTTATCGATTGGCCCAACGAAATGAAAAACGGTGATAAAACCACGCTCAGGGGGCCCAGGGTAACACGTGGCCCGAATTTCAAGGCATTTCATCCAGTAGTTTTAAAGTTTTTCTATACAAAGCTGTGTATTATAATTTATATATAGATATCGCTGAAGTAAATCACTTCAATATTTTTTGCCGTGAAATAAGCATATATGAAAGACAGAAAGTAAGGGCAAAACCCCCCTCAGATTGCAGGAAATGCTGTTTTTAGGGGTTCTTTTTTGAAAAATTTCCCGGGGGAGCATGCCCCCGGACCCCCCTAGCAGAGCTTCGCGCCTTCGGCGCTCGCCAATGTCACTTTATCATTGCAAAACGAACCCCCCTTTTCAAAAGGCTGGTTACGGGCCTGCCATTAGATGCGCAATGGTTAATAACCTCATAGGAGAAGTTGGAATGACATCTCTATCTATTAAAATTTTGAAGATATTCAAAGATTTAAAATTTCAAGTGCCCCTAACTTGCATAATTTTTTACCTCTTCATTCGTCTCTATAAAACGGCCAAACTTCTTGTATGGAGGTGCAATCAAGCCAAGTTTGGAGTATCGGAAAAATTTGCTGGTAAAGAAAGAAAGAGAGAGAGAGAGAGAGAGAGAGAGAGAGAGAGAGAGAGAGAGAGAGAGAGAGAGAGAGAGAGAGAGAGAGAGAGAGAGAGAGATCCTAAATGAAGTCATTAAAGACATTTACAAGCATGTACAAAAGTTAATTGTACCGCAGAGCAAATATGATGCAACCTTCAACATGACACTTGTATGCTCTGTGAACAATAGGAAATATGCATACTAGGTTCCCGCCCCAACTGCATTATTGTGCATACCTGATTGCCTAGTCTCACTTGGTGAGATATGGCAACACACGGCTCAGTACCTATGGAGACAAGCGGGATATTACTAATATTTTGGAAATACAGAATACTTATTAAAGGAATAGGGAAATTTTCTTGCATATGGCTCGGAAAGTACAAGAAGAACACCAGTTTGGCATTTGTGAACTTAAATTTCTCAAAAAATGCTAATTTTGTGAGAAATGAGTATATGGCCTGTCTGTGACAATGATGCCACCCGCACGTCCCCCGTGTCAGATCGCCAGGCATCAAACCTGGGCTTCGTGGTGGGAAATTAATATGTATACTGCGTATTCCAACATGTAAATTTCAAGATGGTCACCTGTCAAAATAATCCATTGTTATATTTTCATGAAATGCATAAACTGTCACAACTAGGTATATTTCACAGTTTTGCAAAAACTTTTACACAAATAAAAGCATATCCTTGGGTTTTCATCCGTAAAGGCCTGCTGACCGAAAACTGCTTCCACTCACTGAAAATCACCGTTTTGCACCCTGTGGAGTGTCATGATTCGTACCAAGCAGGAACACTGCATGTGACATCTATCAGTACACTAATAAATTAGTAGTACTACTGTGAAGTCACACCCGAAAAATATTTATTAATGCTTTAGGAACCGCGAAGGTATGTATCGATTTGAGCTTAAGTGACCGAAAACTGCCTCCACTACTAGTGGAAGCAGCTTTCGGTCAGAAGCAGTTTTCGGTCACCTAATCAATCATAATATTCAGGCATCATATTCATACATTGTTTTGACTTTGAAGAAAATGACAGACCATAATAGGCCTAGGCCTACTAGTACTACATAAAATCGTGGACCTAGGGCCTAGGCCTATAGGCTATACGTTCATGTTAACATTGAATGATTGATTGCGGAGTTGTTTCCGAACGGACGGACGGACACATACGGACGAACGATCATATGACGACCACAGCTGACTTGTCTGTACAGTGAGGGTCACTGTCAGTGAATTGTGGTACAACATTATCATTAATAATAACAGGATATACTCACTGGTTTGTATTTAGCTGATCTCCAGTTCTAATCTGTCTGATGTAAAATTTCTGACGGACAACCGCAACAGTGGTTTCACTGTCCCTGGTAACGATATTGCCGCGAAGCCAAATTGAATTTTTGATTGGTCAAAAGTTTTATTGCAATTGGTCAATTTCTTGCGATATTTTAGAAGCTTGTATCAACCCACAATGCATTATACGTGTTCGGCGTTTTCCGCCACTTCCGTGATACTCCGATCAGGGCAGCCATGTTTCATTTTGGGAGGCACAAAGGAAATACGAAATATTAGCTGTGTCAGAACACATCCAAGTTTGTCGCCGAATTGTATTAAGTTTTGATTTTAAAATGGCAGGTATGACCAGAGGAAGACCTAACGAGGGAAGGATTTATGTTGGAAATTTGCCCCCGGATATTCGTACTAGAGATATCGAAGATCTGTTTTACAAGTTCGGCAAGATAACTTTCATCGATTTAAAAAACCGACGCGGACCACCATTTGCATTCGTTGAGTTCGAGGACCCAAGGTGTGTTCAAGCAGTGAGCTGTCAAAAGTGTCATAGAATAAGTAAGGTACACATCGCAAACTGTAAAAACACAACATAGATTGAAAAAAAGCTGTGTATACCTTTTGGAATACTTCCACTGCGCCCACCGACTTTCTCAGTTTCACAGAATCACAGGGGCAAGCAGTAATACTAATAATAATAAAAATAATTATTATTATTATTATCACTGTGGCCTTCCACCTATCTGCCGTGGTTCTGTGTGAATAACAGATGGCTTAAAAAAGAAAAAAAAACACCCCACACAATTCCCGGGAACAGAGCCGAGGCGTAAGGACCCCACATACTCTCAGAGTGGAAGCCCCCCTTTTCCCGGTAATTTGTCCCACGATGACCCCCCCCCCCCCCTACATTAAGCCCTGCCCTTTGTCCCTATCCCCACCTCTAAGGCTCGGGCATTCCATGGTCTGCACCTGCAGACCTGAAAAGGGCTACCACCCTTCCCTTCTATACCCCTTTCTCACCTGTTAGTTCACCCTGTTTTCTTCCCATTCTAACATTTCCCGCCTTTTATCCCAGCACCCTACCAGGTAGTCTTGTACAGTTTTAATAGTTAATACCCTCCTTACACCCTGAAAAATCTCATTTCAAGCCCAGAAACCCTTACAGTTGTAGTCCTTATCCTGTCTACTTCTGAATACATTTTCCCTCATTTCCCTGTATGCATCACACCCACAGTAGCCAGTGATGTCATCCTACTACTATAATCCTACTGTTAACATCCAAAGATTATTAGAAAGTCTGGCTGCAATAATCTACAGTTTTTAGACTTGTCTGTTTTACTACTTAACTTTATCTTTTGGCATCTTTCTGTTTTAATATTCACTATCAGACATTTTAGGCTTACATGTTTTCTGTTAGGTAAACCCCCAGGGACTACAGGTAGCAAGAAGCGGCCTACGACAGTTGCATGTTTGCCTAATTGTACTTAAAATCCTGTTAAGAAAAAATGTTTTGATAGCATGTTTTTGGCATAAATGCTAATGACTTCCATTCTTTTCTGACATGCCTAAATGCACATTTACTCACTATTAAAAAATTACTCAAAATTGACAGTATTTTCTCAAGTGTCACAAACCTGACACATTAAGTTGACACATTGACTCAGGGTTGGCAGTTAAATAGAGCTTAATTGTTTGAGGAGTAGGTGTCATCATGGAGTTTGTTTTACATCTCTGGTACAGGGTGTACATTGTTGCAGTCCTTGTTAGGATTTTCCTTGGTTTGTACAGGTGGTCTAGCTGCAACTGTTTATTTTACAATCACTGGGACTGAATATAATGCCCCAGCTTGTTTCCACTTCAGTTAAACATTGGCGGATGGTTTAACTAGGAAAAGCTGTCCAGCTAGAAAGGGTACATTTTGGTTCAGGGGTAAGTCAAATTGTTCTTATCTGAACCTGTACTATGAAAATTTGGTAATTATGGTTTGTTTGACAGGTATTCTTCTTTGATATGAAGCTCTGCATTTACAAGCAAAACTTCACATATTTAGCTAATTCATCAATTGCCACGTTCATATTTATTCATTATTATGTGGGTTGTCTTTGCTGAATATTTAGCTTAGGCAAGGAGCCGCTACTCAGAGAGACGTGTACGGGTAAAAGGCTCCGAAACATGTTGAGTAGTTACCCGCTGAAGACCCTTTAATTTATTTGGGCTGATACAGCCTATGTCAAAATTTTACAGAGGAACGTGTGCAATATAGACAATAGTAATTCCATATATATACAGGTTAGACAGGGACAGGTTAGCTTATGGAGAGTAAAGAGTTCGAACTGCGGAATAGGATATTGACTACTAGGAAGTGGTTCTGGGCAAAAAGACACAAATACAAATCTGCCTCCTGTGTAGAAACTCTACATTTCTCATTACTACCCTGAGTCCATTTCTGACGTCTCTTCATCAAGTGGATAACCTCCGCCCTACTTTGGAACAAAAATTTAGATCCCTTCCCTCCATCCCAACATGTGCTCCTTTTCGGTTTATCTAACACTTTATAAGCTTTTAGTGTACTTTTATCGTTCACCCCCCTTTCCATTTTACTCGCCATCCATCTGCAACAGTTTTCTTTATGTATGACTTTCATTCATCAACTTGGTCAAACCCTTTCAAGTCATTTTTGTGCTAATTTGTCTATATTTTGGACCAACTTTGTGCCTTTACTGCCTCCATGTATATTTTCCTGCACCATCTGTCTTCACTGATTGTTTGTAGATATCCCCAGTAACACAAACAATTAGTGAAGACAGATGGTGCTGGGGCCAGGAAAATAGGGGTCCATCTAGGACACTCTGTCTGGTCAGTCTCAGCCATGGTGCACTTATAGCTCTGTCCAGCATTATTGTGAACATGGAGCAGATATGTTTCTTGCATGAACAGAAAGATATTCTCTGTATTTTATTGAGAACCTCATTACACAGTTGTTGGGAGTAGCCCCACCTGCCATTTGCCATAAGACCCAAACCTATCAAACCATATACACCTAGCAGGCATGGCTAGAAGGCTGCCTTTAAGACAGGTTCAAGTACATGTATCATTAATGCAAAATGGTTGCCTATCACCATGGAGGCTTGTAACCTGCAGTACAGCAGAAGCCCTAGTCAAAATGTGGATTGTTGGGAAATACACTGAATTTAGCATACATTTAAATTCCCCAACTTTTGTTGGCATGCTATTGGATTTGCCTGATGTCTCAAACCTATATGTGTAAGTCAGAACTTTGTGTCTATCTATAATATTTTTGAATATATAGAGCTTTTAAAATTTTAATTGCCTATTATTTGCCTAATTTTAAAAATCATGACTATTCCAAATCAGGTGCCTAATTTCACTGGTGGGTCAGTCATAATGACAAGTTTTGGTGTGTTTTTTGGAATAATAGTGTCCGAGCAAAACTCTGGACAAATCTGGGTTGGCACCCAGACATAATTAGAATCCCAGAGAACAGGGAGGGGAGGGAATGGGAATGGTGGTAGCCCTTATAAGGGCTCCCATGGGAAAAGCCTGAGCATTTGAGGCGGAGATAGGGTGTGTGAGGGATGGATTTTTTTTTTTTTTTTTTTTTTTTTTTTTTTGAGTACAAGCAATGAGTGAAAGGGGATATACCCAGGACCAGGGGCCCACTTCAGCTGTGAAAGAGTGGGTGGTGGACCCTATGCCTGGGTGCTGGTCCTGGAAAACGTGGCAGCACAAGCTGGTAAGGATTGCCATGATTTCCCCCACATCATTGTATTTGTGTCTTTTTGTCCAAAACCACTTCTTAGTAGTAATTACCCTATTCCGCAGTCCGAACTCTTTGCTCTCCATAAGCTAACCTGTCCCTGTCTAACCTATATACATATAGATGTACTGTTGTCCATATTGCACACGTTCCTCTGTAAAATTTTGGCTGTATTAGCCCAAATAAATTAAAGGGTCTTCTGTAAAATTTTGACATAGGTAGTATTAGCCCAAATAAATTAAAGGGTCATCAGCGGGTAACTACTCAACATGTTTCGGAGCCTTTTACCCGTACATGTCTCTCTGAGTAGCTGCTCCTTGTCTAAGCTAAATATTCAGCAAAGACAACCCACATAATAATGAATAAATTTGAACGTGGCAAATGATGAATTAGCTAAATACGTGAAGTTTTGCTTATAAATGCAGAGCTTCATTATGAAAGAAGAATACGTGTCAAACAAACCATAATTACTAAATTTGTTTAGTATAGTATAGGTTCAGATAAGACCAATTTGACTTACCCCTGAACCAATATGTAACCTTTTCTGGCTGGACATTATATATATATATATATATATATATATATATATATATATATATATATATATATATATATATATGTGTGTGTATATATATATATGTGTATATATATATGTGTATATATATGTGTATAAATATGTATGTATATATATATATGTATATATGTATATATATATATATATATATATATATATATATTTTTTTTTTTTTTTTTTTTTTTTTTACCCTAGGCCACCTGTGTCACACAGTGACACAGTACCGCGGCAGACAAGCGGAAAGCCACAGTAGTAGTGGTAGTAGTATTAAGCTTGGTGACCAAGGAATAGCCAGGTCTTAAACTAGCCACCTTCAGGACCAACCAGGTTGCTGAAAATTAGAAATACACATGCCAATTGCACCAAATCCCCATTCCTAAAAAGAATGGTTCAATGGAGGGCGGTATGCGTAAATGCCATAATCAAGATGGTCCAGTTTATTGTATTTAATCCAGTATATTCTGTACTTGGTAGTATGAAATACCCAAGGGGAAATATTTATTGATATAAGATCAGAAGAAGGATATTGGTACCCCTGTCAGTTTTCAAGACTTATGTTTTACGAGTTAGAATACAGGGATCATTTCATATTTGACTGAAAAGGACTCTTGTCTCTGAAGTATGCTCAGAGTACAGTGCATGCATTTGCCCTGTGGGCTGCGACTATGACACTTTCTAGCTTAACTGCTGATATGTCTTACATTGAAGTGAAGACATGAACTTAGAAGGATTAGAAATTGATGTAATATTTCGAATGCAGTGTAAAATTGAACTTTCAATGATATGATTCTCCATAAAATGTTTCAACTTGGGTACAGCTGCACAGTATGAGAGGTCCCCCTCTTATAAGACCGTCCCAAAAGTGGCCTTTAAGGGTGGCCTCTCTAGAGGGGGGCAAGATAATGGAAATGTCACGCTTAGTGTATAAGAATGGTGGATTTTTTAAAGACGAGTTTCCTCTAATGGGGACCTTACTAGAGGGGTACCAATGTGGTGAACTGCACTAGCAGTCCACAAAAATTAACCCTGCCTTTGAATTATCCTTAAAAACCCCTTTGCATATGAGCTTTCCTGATTCATGACTGTGTCAATCGTATCTTAATAGGGATGCTGAGGATGCAGTTCATGCAAGGGATGGATACAACTATGATGGGTACACACTACGAGTTGAATTTCCAAGAGGTACTGGTCCAGGGAGCAGAGGAGGTGGTGGAGGAGGTGCTGGCCGAGGCGGTGGTCGTGGACGAGGAGGACCGCCATCAAGAAGATCAGAATATAGAGTTCTTGTTTCGGGTAGGAATTCTGTAAATTGAGTGTCAGGCTTAAGTATAAAAAAAATCAGTTAAATGATCTGATTTACCGGAAACTCACATGGTATTAGCATTTGAAGATTCTTTTCTGCCTTAAACTCCATGATCTCTTCACCAGGTGGTTCACTTTGAGGGATACACATTGCTGAAAGGTGTCCCTTTTCCATGATGACGAAATGGTGGACTGAAGAAAGAAAAAGGGGTATCTAAATCAGAATTTTCATTTTTGTAAATTACAAATATAACCTGCTTATTTTGGGAAAATTTGAACTTAGTTAAAACAAACTATTATTTTGTACTTAGTGTTTCCTCTGTGGAACACAGAAAAGGGAAAAAAATCAGAAGTATCAAGAATTATGATTCATACTTGCTGCAACAGAGGCAACAGTGTAATTTGTTATGGACTTGATTTGAATGTGTTTGTTAACAAGCCTCTTTCCTGCTATATTATGTTGATTTTTAAACTGCAAAGACGAGGGGATTATATAAAATTCTGTTAACTGTAGTGTATTGGTTGCAAACATAAGGGCACCAAGATGACCATTGAAATGGGGAAAAATGGATTTACTACTTTTTCAAAAATGGAAAAATATTGAGACATGACATGCCTAAATGCCCTTGAAGTAACCTTGGTGACTTCATGCACACGTGGTCTGACAACAGTGCAATACATACAGTGGTGGAATAGAGGTTTTCATTGCGTGTGTGCTGACTTCTCAGACATGGGGTCTGATAGCAGTGCGATATAGTAACTAAACAGGGATACTGAAACAAGTGCTGCAAGTTTTCATGACTTGTGACCTATTGACAGTATCCAAATTGTAAATTTATTCATTTAAATTTAAGATGGCATGAAAGCTATTTCTTCCAATTCTACATTCCAACTGCTGTACTTGTTTGACAGTGCACTAATGTAATTAAAAGCTTCATATGTGAATGGATAACTCAAATTTACTGAGCCACTATGGTAAAGAGAAGCCATCAAAAGTCCACTGGTCACAAAAACATTATTTAGGTATTTTAGTTTTGCCCCCCCCCCCCCCCCCCCCCCAAATGAAAGTGATTATACATCAAAACCTCCTGGCAAATGATGTATCCCAGATTTGATGCTATATACTATTCTGCAATATGGATAGGCTACGTGACTCGTAAAGTTAAATCTATCTATAATTCCATAAGAATAATAGCAGACTGCTGTGTGAAACCCATTAAAACTGTGGGTTGCAGAAACATGCTTTTTTCTCTCTCACAGAAACTTTAAAGCAGACAAGTTCTTTATTGCACATTGATGTTTTTATGACTTTGTTAAATGTTGCAAAGTTTACTTAAGCACATAAATGTACATATATTAGTGTGGCTACATGACATAGAGTATAAGCACAGAAATGAAACAGTAAGAAAGAGTGCCATCATCTTTCATTGTAGTATGTTTTTGGTAATTTTGTAGGCTTACCACCAACAGGGAGTTGGCAAGATCTGAAGGATCACATGAGAGAAGCTGGGGATGTGTGCTATGCTGATGTATACAAGGATGGCACTGGAGTTGTTGAGTTTCTTCGTTATGAGGATATGAAATATGCGGCACGCAAACTTGATGATTCAAAGTTCAGGTCTCATGAGGTAGAGTTTGTTTTTGTTCTCGAGTTGGTCTGCCTTGAAATAGCAAGCTTTCGATGAGCAAGAAGTCTTCATTACCCAGTGATAAGTTGCGTAATGGATGTACGTCAGTCATATCGCATTATTATGTCTCCCTGTGCGGGGGGGGGGGGGGGGGACATATTGTTTTTGCGTCTGTTTCTTCTGCTTGTTGTTGTTGTTGTTCTTGTTCTTCTTCTTCAACACGTTGCGTGCGTTGCGGATGCAGTAACTCAAGAAAGATATGACTTGGGAAGTTGAAACTTTTTGTGAAGATGTTCCTATATAAAACCTTGCTTGGGAGTGCAGATGGGTGACCTTGACATATTTTTCAAGGTCACATGGGCATTTCGTCTAAAATCAATATGGGCGTGATAACTCAAGAAAGATTTGACTTGGGAAGTTGAAATTTTTTGTGAAGATGTTCCTATATATGATCTTGCTTGAGATTGCAGATGGGTGACCTTGACGTATTTTTAAAGGTCACGTAAGCATGTCATGTAAAATTGATGCGGATGCAACAACTCTGTAGGGATTTGACTTAGGAGGTTGAAATTTTGCATGTTTATGTATCATAATATGAACAAGGTTGGGATTGTAGATGGGTGACCTTGACATATTTTCAAGGTCACATGGCCACTTTTTAAAAATCATTGCAGATATGCTGGAGTTGACTTAAAGAGGTTGACATTTTGTGTGATAATGTTTCTATGTAAGACTTTTGTTAGACCTTGCTTGTGACTGCAGATGTATGACCTTGACTTATTTTTCAAGGTCACATGGGCATTTCGCCTATAATCAATGTGGACGTGATAACTCAAGAAAGATTTGACTTGGGAAGTTGAAATTACATGTGAAGATGTTCCTATATATGATCTTGCTTGGGATTGCAGATGGGTGACCTTGACATATTTTTCAAGGTCACATGGGCATGTCATGTTAAATTGACACAGATGCAACAACTCTGCAAGGATGTGACTTAGTCGATTAAAATTTTGCATGTTTATGTACCATAATACCAACTAGGTTGGGGTTGTAGATGGGTGACCTTGACCTATTTTCAAGGTCACATGTCCACTTTTTAAAAATCATTGCAGATGCAGTCGAGAAAGATTTGTCTTAAAGAGGTTGACATTTTGAATGATTATGTTTCTATGTCAGACTTTTGTAAGACCTTGCTTGTGACTGCAGATCTATGACCTTGACCTATTTTTCAAGGTCACAGGGGCATTTTGTCAAAAAAATCAACGTTTTGAAACGTCAATAAAGAGTGTACCTTCACCACATCTGTAGATCATCAGAATCAGTATGCCTATTTATAAAAATAAGGGTGACAGTAGTAAGGGCGCACGGGGAGACATTTGATTTTCTCGGAAAATCAGCCTGTTCCAGTTAAATGTTAATGTAAAAAGCATCTAATACAGGGATGCCGATTCTTGTATGAAATGCTTGTCTTACAAGCATGCTACCGTAAAACCTGTCCTTGTGGACACTTATTACATGCAGACACCTGTATAGTGTGGACAGGTATGTCCAGGACCAAAAGGTAAATTTTCTTATTAAAAACACTCTATTTGGAAACTACATTTGGTTCCTTTCCTCGGTCACTTGCCCAACTCTTCAAATCTTATTCCTAGAAGCAAAATGTGGTAGCCCCAGAGCAAGTGATTTGAAATTCCTGTTTGCCTTAGTTGCAGGGTCATCCGTGGAGTTTTATGGCTTATCAGCACCACAAAGGCTTAAAGAAAAAAAAACAATGAATAGAAAAATAATGCTCCCCATAAAGCTATATTTTGTAAGAAATAAGGTAAACATGTTGTTTGTCCTAGGTCCAAATTGCCTTGATGGAAAACTGGGCACAGCTCAGTCTCTGAACATGGGGAAAGCTTCCATTTGTACCCAGGGGACAGTTGGGATTTTAATAGTGTAGGGTTTGCAGATATGTAACTTACCATGCCCTGATTGGTCATAATCCTGATTTAACAATTGCGCCCACTTGTATTGTAAAAATTACAATTGGACGACATGTGTATAGTCTTGTTTCAGACAAAGTAATTTAGCACTTTTGCATTGGCAGCAGTCAAATGTACAGCTTATTAATACAGTAAAACCTGTCAAGGCAGAACCCCCTTGGGACCCAGCCAGATGTTCGGGTATCGGAGGTGTTCAGCTTATAGAGGGTCAGGGCATGGGCTTGCGGCTACATCCTGCACATGTAAACTTTGAATTCACCTGTACATACACATGCATTGGGGAATTTACCAGTCCTTGTATATGTTTATAAAGTATAAAAACTTGAGAGGAAAATAAAGTCAAAGATGAAAAAGAACTTTATGAAAATTCCAACCACTTGGGAAAAAATTTTATAGGATTCATAAACTTCAGGCCAACAATACATCAGCCTTGACAGGTTAAATGTTGCTTTGGGACCCAAATCCCGTGTTCAGTGTTCCGAGTTGAGAGGTGTTCAGGGATTGCAGGTTCCAACACTTGGCTGTCATATTAAATTATATACAAAAAATGTTGTGACCCAAAAAAAGTGTTCGGGTAACAGAGGTGTTTGGCTATTGGAGGTGTTCAGTTTGGCAGGTTTTACTGTATTCGGTTGTGATGTCATATTCATAATAACAATAATTATTCTCACTTTGACTATAATTACACTGTGATGGTCTTCGTTTACGTACCTAATGTGGTTAGGTCCGGTAGAGTTTGTTTTATTGGGTTAGTGTCTGCATCACTTTTTTTTTTTACAGCATGCTGATTGTTTAGGCCTGTGATCCATGAATAAAATGTCATGGCATGAGATGCACATGTATTGTCCATATTACATGCATTAACAGCTACTCCAGTCCTGTACAATTCTTGTGATGTAAAGAACAAGTAGGCCTAAAGCGTGCCATGTATTTTTTGTACGAAAAGGCTAATGTCACTGCAGATCAATTCCCTTTATTGACTCTCATTGTTGAACAATGCTCCTATTCCTGGGCCTATTGATTGGTATCATTTAGTTATCATTAACTTTTAGTGGCTCATTATTCCTACAGTATAGGTCTCTGCCTAGATTGTATAAACTATTATGACACATTATTCAGTGGTCATTAAAATGAAAGTTTCTGCAGGGATGACACTCTTCAGTTTTCAGGAATTCTTTTTTTTTTTTTTTTTTTGTGTGTGAAAAGTCAAAGAAAAAAGTGATGTCCTTTTTGCCCGGAAAGCTTTATTCTGGTAAAAAATGAAGGGGTGGGGCATGGTTTCAGTTTTTTTTAGCAAAGTCACTTTCATTCCTGTTCTGGCAAATTGTTTTTGTTTGCTCACTTGTCATGATCACGGAGTCCCGCATGTTTGGCATGGTTCCAACTTTTCCGAATTCACAAGCCGACAAACTGTACGTGAAATTAACCTTTCGACACCCAGTTCTTTGATTTTTCATCAAACATCTAGGAACCATGCCAAACTGAGAACAAAGTGATTTTTAAATGTCCCCCTTTTGCAACATCTTTACCACTTCAATCTTCAATCCATACCCGGGGAACTATATTCCCGTTCAGCTCAAACTATCATGGTACAACATGTCTTGTGTAGATCTCACTGTTCTTTATGATAAAAGTATAAGGGAGGTGTGAATTACTCTAATTATGCATAAAGCAACTGATCTTAACAAGAACAGATTATTAAGGGGCGGCACCTTTTATGACATCCTCTCAGCCCTATAACCTTAAAACTCAGTAAGTATTCATGCACACAACTAGGCAGCCAGCAACGCAGCAATGGTGCAGGGTTCTTTTTCCAGGTACAGTTTTTGGAGAATTTTGGATTAAAAATACATACCACATGCGAACAAAAGCAGAACATAGCTTCCGTGAATAACAATAAAGTTTATTGGACCCTCGGAGGAAATGTTTTGCTGAAGTAATTGCCTGCAAAGATTAGTAGGCTTCTGCAAAACATTTCCTCCTCGAAGCGTCCAATAAACTTTATTGTTCTTCACAGAAGCTACGTTCTGTTATAGTGTTCCTGAATTACATCAGCAACATTATGTAATCACAGTCTGTTATGTCAGCCAAGTAAAGTTAGGAAGGTTGGGGATTTTTTGGTGATTATGAACCCCCCTGGGGGAAACATCTAATAATTGTATGCCAATGATTTTTGGATTTTTAAGTTCAGCTTGCTTATCAACCAGCAGCGCTTAAGCGATCACTCTTCTTCCGTCATCCATTCACAATTCACATTTTCAACTTCTCCCAAACCATCAAACAGATTTACTTCAAACAAAATGGCAATGTACATTGGGTGAGTCTCTATCAAGTTTGTTCAAATGGTCATGCTCCAATCATTGTTGGATTTTTTTATTGTATTTGTGTCTTTTTGCCCAGAACCACTTCCTAGTAGTCAATATCCTATTCCGCAGTTCGAACTCTTTACTCTCCATAAGCTAACCTGTCCCTGTCTAACCTGTATATATATGGAATTACTATTGTCTATATTGCACACGTTCCTCTGTAAAATTTTGACATTGGCTGTATCAGCCCAAATAAATTAAAGGGTCCTCAGCGGGTAACTACTCAACATGTTATGAATTTTAGCTCAGCTGACTTGTCAGTAACTGAGGTTATCATATGATCCTTCGTCTGTTGTCAACAATTGACTTCTTCTCAAATACCGTCAGCCAGATTGACTTCAAACTTGGTGGCAATGTACCTTGTGTGAATCTCTACCAAATTGTTTACATGGTCATGCTCAAGTTATTTTTGGATTTTTTATGATTTTTTTGTCCTTTTGGAGGCCAAATCTGAAAAAATATTCTGCGAAACCGCTCACCCAATTGCTTTGATATCACACAGGAACACGCCAAGGGTCTCATAGTTCTGAATTTGTTCACCAGGTGGCACTGCAATTTTTTGATCAGCTGACTTGCTAGTAAAGCTGTGGTTTAGGAAGGCTCCGTCTTCTGTCTTAGAAATACTTCCAAATGTCATATGCACTCAGCTAAACCTCAACACAGGTATTTTCAGTTGCAACCTTGATTGTGTGGGACAAGCTTAGGTCAGCTGAGCATGATCTGTTCATGCAGCCCTCTAGTTTTTCACTGGCCCCTCAGGCCAGCACTGAACCACATTTAAGAGCCCTAGTAATTTTCTACAGGTCTCAGACCTCTGGACCTGTGTTAATTTGGAACACTGATTCTACACTTCCTTCCCTGAACCCTTTCCAAAATTCATTAGTTCAGTCACCTTCAAAGATCACTGATGTCATGCTGGGGGGATGCATAATGTTTTTTGCACGAAAAACTCGCTTCTAGGTGAAGAAAATTTTTAATGTTTTGTAGGGAGAAACAAACTATATACGTGTAAAAGAAGACTACAGGGGAGGAAACCGTCAAGGAGGTTCAAGATCAAGAAGTCGAAGTTGGTCACCACCAAGGCACACAAGAGGATCACCAAGTTATTCACCTATGAGAAGACAGTCACGTTCACGGTCACCCTACTAGAGTAGAACTGGATTAGCTGAATCAGCAATTACCACATATGAGTGCAGTAAAAGGCTGTATCAAGATTCAGTTGCCTGAAATTGCAAGAAATACAGGCTTTGACTGAACAGTACCACATACTGATTGTAGTAAAATACATGTTGTTTTTATTTATTTACTTTTTTACATTTTGTTTCTTTCCTTTTTGTTTTTTTCCCCATTTTCATAAGAATGTGGTAATCAGAATATACAGTCAGTTTTTTATCTTGTGTGGAAAAATTTTGTACATGTATATTTCTCGGGGCCGCATCTTTCTAGTAAGTGAAATTACCAAAAAAGAAAAGAAAAAAACTTTTTTCATGCCCGCTTCTGAAAGATTTGTATAAATTTAAGACAGTCAGGAAAACCCAAGGTATGTTACTTACCTTGATTTGCAAGTTCAAATACATACAAGAGGTGATAGTATGAACGCTCATCGTAAGTTGTTATGCACATTTATTTTATCATGCTCATTATTTCTTTGATTTTCCTAGATGCCATGCAGAGAAGTAACATTATGGAAAAAATGAGAAGCTCTGTCTCATAAGGGGAATGTGGACAAGTGGATACATCTCTGCTAATTGTTCTCCTAGGAAAAACAGATGGATTTGCATGGTATGCTTGGTTCCATGGATCTTTAGAAGCTTTTTGACCATGCTTTATAGGTCAAGAGAATTACAGTTGTTAAGCCATATTGGTTGATTGTCGAACCATTGCAGTGAAACCTCCAATGAGGGGTCACTCCCATAAACAACCATCTGTCCGCAGGCTGATTAGATTGATGATGCAAAAATTCATGCTACCAGATTTCCATTGTTAGGCAAGGGACTCAAAACAGTTTCACATGTATTTTAAATGTGATCTACCAAGACAAGTTTCACACTATTTACAGTATTATGATGACGTGTATAGCTAAATCCCTGCTTGAGCTTAAGTATGCATGCTGTGCTGGTCCTGGTGCAAAGACTGGCAACTCATTTTGATTTTCTTTGAAGAGTGGGGAAGCCTTTACATGTGGTTTCAACAGTATTAACACATTTGTTTTTGCCCAATTATATTTCAGTGGTACATTGAAAGTGTGCAGTCATATTCTAACATGATTTTGCTTTTGTTTTCTATTCACTCCTTAAGGTTTTGGAATTCACTCATGATAACTCCATGGATGGATGGAAAGCATAGGAATGGGACACAGGGAATAAGGAACCAATCATATGAATAAAAATGGAACAGGGAATCATAGGATCAAGGCACAGGCCTCAGCACCCTAATTTAGGAAAGCAAACATAGGAAGGATTTGCCCCACCTTAGTTGGCAGCCTCAGGAAATGGATTCAAACCAACATTGGTTGTTTGGCCATAGGACAAGGCAAGGTCCACAATGGAAGCACAGTTTAAGGAATTAGATCTGGAAAGTGATCTGCTGAGAGAATGGCTTTCTTGTAAAAATATTTCCTCTTTAAATGTTTGATCAATCTTTTCAGAAAAATAAAACCTTCTTGGCCCTGTATACTCAGAAATGGGTGTAAAATACCTGGAATATATTTCATGAGGTGAATATTTCCATGTAAATTTATAATTTAAAAACACCTCTCTTTTTGAAATGAGGCTGAAGGAGACACAAGGATACTGTGGAAAGAAAGTCTAGGAGTTTCTCTGCACCCTTAGGTAGGATTGATGTAGGAAAGGGATGTGTCACAGAATTCCAGGATTGGATCATATCCGGTCTTTCTACATTTGGATAGGATTGCATGGACCTTGGCTTGGATCAACTAACCATTGGTAGCATTCTATTTTGAGTGTTCCTTGCCCAACATGTTATAGTTCCTGGAATTTCTAGATCATCTGGATTCAATCACAAGGGATAGGATGCCCCAGCCTCTTCATTGACAAAATTTAAAGTCGGAAGGATCATGCATTGTTTTGGCTTTCAGCAGCTTGCAGGACACACATATAACACTTTGCTTACATGCTGAGGAAAGATTGGATCCAATCACTTGATTTGGAACAGGAAAACCGTAGGAACAAGTATCAGGTCTGCGCAACTTTAAATAGGATACTTTAATCTGTATAACCCCCACCATTTTCGGTATTTGTGGAATGTGGCAGCTTAACTTCGGAACAGGATTGCATGGGAACAGTACTGGAATGATCTCTTAGGATCTCTCATCAGGATTACCCATGGATCCAGCATACTTGAGACAATGTAGTAACTGGATCTGTGGATCATCCTGAATTCAAGGGCACTGGAAGGATAGGACACTTTCCCCATCCACTGCATCAGGAAGGATCTGTTTTAAAATGTGTGCCATGGATTCATCATTATGTGGAATAGTCTATTTACAGGATGAATCGCAATGTTTTATGCGTAGGATATTAACCGTAATATTAATGGATCAACAATGGGTAAGTTTTGGTGGATAAAAGTTCACAGAGAACAACTATCACCAGAAGAATTTGCTGCACATTATCAGAGTCTGTGATTTTGTAATGTGCGTATCTTCTAATAAAGCACTTCTGTTCTTACTAGGTTCCAATTTTTGTGTAAACGAACAGTAAATAAAATATTTGGTTATTATATTGTTGTTGCTTTTTGTCAAGTACAAGTGCCTTGATTATTTAATGATTAACTATGAGAAGATGGCCATAGCAAGAATATGAATGATTGATACATAGTATGTGTTTGGAAAATGCCATAGCTGGGTCTCAGTAAGAGTATCTGAGTAACTCTTGGAGAGTGCCAGTACACTTTGCTGTAGATGCCCATCACAATCAAGAAAAAAATGTTTTCATTTGTGCTGAGCAAGGATGCCAATTTGTAATCCAAAAGGCCGTATTCTCCCCAAGGACATCATTGTTATATCACCAGTTTATCCTGTGAAACCATGACAAAAATGTTCAGGTCAAACAGATTCCTAGACAATCCTCTGTACAGTAAATTTGTATTATTTTTCAATAGGATGATTGTTTATGATTGACTGCCAATAAATGAGTACACTGTACAAGGACTGTGACAAAGTTGGAACTCCATGATGGCACTTGCCTCCTGATATATGTGTCTGCATGGCTTGACATTAAGGCAAGCCCTATTGTCAAGCAGTTGAACCAGTAAATTTGTGGTGAGGACAAGTAAAAATTGTAACTTTGACCTAGTACCTGCCCTAAATTGAGGTAAAAGTTGCATGTTGAAGGTTCAAAACCTTGATATCAAGCCTCGTCTGTGCACCATTTTGGGTAAAGTATAGTATGCAACAAAACATGCATGAATAATTAAGTGAAAAAATAGAAGAGCTGTGGCATGTCCTCAGCTGACTTTGACATTCAACTCCTAATCAGTACCTCTGTAGTCTCGGGGGAACACGGCATTGGTCCTGTGCAATTTTGAAGCGAACGGTTTCACAGAAGATTATTCTTTAAAAAAAAAATGAAAAAAATCGATGTAGTGTGGCCACTTGTGCAAACTTCATAGAGACCCACCCAAAATATATTCCCACTAAGTTTAAAGTGGACGAGCATTTTGGTGATGTCAAAATGTGCATTTGCATTGCAAACTTGATTGACTTGCATTGCAATCCGTAGGAATGCATGCATCAAGTACGCCAATTAAAAATTCATTAAAGTAAACCATTTTCTTTGACTTTGACACTTCCACAGGGTATGTTTCCATCAGGTTTCAGCACAATGTGACATCATTTGGAGCAGTCAAAAAGAAAATGCTGCACCATCTGTTGGACAAATGGAGATATAGGGGGGGGGCCAAGAAGTGTCCATATACAATTTTGAAGCAATTGGCCAAGTGGTTTTGGAGATCATATTTAACCTCAGCTGACTTGTTTGATTCATGAGCAGACCCAGGGTCTGTTGTGTTTACGCTGCTGGGGTCTGCTTGTTAAACAAGGTCACTGTCTCGGCTGTGGAGAAGTTATTCCGTTTCTAATTGGCCGAGTAGGTAACATGCTGCAGCACAGAGGCTGCTGCTGGCCAAAGTGATTATAATCACACTTCCTGATGGGTGTCTTGGTCAGGTGGTAGGGTGATGCTGTAGTTTTTGTTTCCCTTACTATGAATGAAATCCTGTCAAAGAGAGGCCAACCAAGTGTAGTAGAGATAATACAGAACTTGGTCTGCTTTGAAGGCATATGACTGGTCCATCAGCTGAGGTTATGTGGTAGTCTGTTCATCCTTTTGTCTCCTCAACTCATATTTTTGGCTTCTCCAGAAGTGTTGGCCAGATTTACTTCAAACTTGGAGGGAATTTAAATTGGGTGGGTTTAGGTCACACTCCATTGATTTGCAGGTTTGTTTAGGTCAGCTGACTTGTCAGTCAGCTGAGCTTACAGGATGGTCAGTCCTCGGTCAGTAATCAGCTTCAGTAATTTTCTCTGGAACCGCTCACCCAATTCCTTTAATATAACACAGGAGTGTGGGACTCTTAGTTCTGAATTTGTTCACTTGGTGGCGCTGCAACTTTTATTATCTTATTCCTTATGTGTTTTTGTGGGTTTTTTTTTGTAGTTTTGACCGTCCCAGAACCGTCACTCAGATTAGCCTGAAACTTGGTGAATATGTTCCTTGTTGGAAGGTAAAACAAAATTGTTCACTAGGAACCAACACTGTGGATTCCTGATTTTTAACGATTTTTAGCTCTGCTGACTTGTCAGTCAGCAGAGCTTATAGAATCCATTTGCGTCTGTCTGCGTGTTAAGGCTATTTTCGATTTCTTCTCCAGAACAGCATGATAGAATTGCTTAAAATTTTATCAAAATATAGTTGGACATTAGACAATGAAAGTTTGCGAAAATAATGTGGATATGTTCCACTATGTGCCACTCTACATCCATGTATATAGCTGTACAAATCTAGACTGCAGTCCATGTGTTCCAATACTGTAAAAGCAGATCTCAGTCAGCAGAGCACAGGATCATCATGATCCTCTTGTTTTAAATTTGGGTCCTCATGGCTAAACGCACCATCCCCATTGATTACTAAGCAAGTCAATGTGCATCTTAATGCTAATTCACATTTTTGACTTGTTTGGAGACACCTTCAGTCAGATTGGATTTAAACTTGGTGGCAATGTACCTTGGGTGGGTGTCTAGCAGATTTGTTCAAATGGTCTAGCTCCATTGATTTTTGGATTTTTTGTGATTTTTTTTTTTTATTTGTTCTTTTGGGGGGCAAATCTTAAAAAGTCTGAAACTGCTCACTGGATTGATTTTATATCACACAGGAACACTCCTAGAGACTCCTACTTTTTAATTTGTTCACCAGGTGGTGCTGCAATTTTTTTTTCTAATTTTGTATGATTTTTTTGTGTGTTTTAGCTAGTTTCCACTTCTTGTCCAGAACTGTCACTCAGATTAAGCTGAAACTTGGTAAATATGTTATTTGTGGAGGGGTCTAACAAAATGGTTCTCTGAGAGCCAATGCTGTGGATTCCTAAGATTTCAAAGAATTTTTCAATTTGGGTAGTTACAGCTGAATGTACCTTTTCTCTCTTGATTACTATGGAAGTCAATGGGCATTCTAATGCTAATTTACAGTTTTGACTTCTCCAAAACCGTCAGTCAGATTGTCCTTAAACTTGGTGGCAATGTATGTTCGGTGGGTGTCGAGCAGATTTGTTCGAATGGACACGCTTTATTGATTTTTGGATTTTATTATTAATTTCTTTGGTTTGGGGGGGGGCATATCTTATAAAATCACGAGGGTATAGGTACATGTCAGCTGAGCACAGGACAGTCACAGTCCTCTTGGGGGTTTTTTGTTTTGTTTTGTTTTTTTTTTTTTTTTTTTGGCAAATCTTATAAAAAACCCCAAAACCGCTCACCGGATCTCTTTGATATCACACGGACACTCCTGGGGATTCTTACATCTGTTCACCAGATGGTGCTACAATTTTATTCTATGTTTTTTGCTCTGCTGGCCACTCATGTCTGTCCATCCGCCTGTAAACTTTTGCTCGTTAGCGCGATACCGTCCACAGTTCCCAAGTTAGCCCAATATAACTCCGGACTTATAGGGTGTATGAAAATCTAGACTAAGTTCGATATTGGTGGCACCACCTACATTATTATGTAATAAAGGGGTCCAAGTGTGAAAATCTTCTGAACATTCTAGCATCTTTTGGGCAGATCTTCACCAAATTTGGTGGGATTGTGGGGGAGGTAAAAGTCTAAGTTGGAAATGGTACTAGTGGCGCCACCTATAATTTGAAATTATGAGCTAAAATGTGTTTTAGGATGTAAAATTCCATATTTGGAAAAGTAATTGGATTAGACTTGCCAAATTTATTTGATATATAGAGCATGGCCAAAGGTAGAATGTTATGTGATATCAGTTACCTTGACCTATTTTTGTGAGGTCACATTGCCTGTAAAGTTGAAATGTTGATTTTGTAATGGCCGGGTGTAGCTTGGACATCAATGATAAAGAAAATTGAGGCTCAAGATCAAAATTACACTTGATTACATAATGCATAAAACTGTACTTTATGACCTGCTTTTTTGGTCACTGTGACCCAGTAATTATGGAGTTTGGCGCTTGTCCAAGTTTATTGTTTTTCATCAATAACTCGAAAAGTTATTACTGGATTTGAAGAAACAGACTATATGTGGAAAGCTGAATGTTGGGTGCATACTTTAAATATAACAATTTTTTAATCCAAGTTGAAGGTCAAGGTCAAATGGCCAGTTTGAATATTGGGGTCATTTCGTGAATGTTGTGCACCCCACAATCCTTGAGATAGACCCATGTAACGTTTTGGAGTTATAAAGTGTATTAAAATCTTTGTCGACATTAGTGTTGGTGGCACCACCTATAGTATTATGTGATATAGAGGTCAAAATGTGAAAATCTTGAAATTGCAGTACTGTCTACAGTTTTCAAGTAAGCCCAATATAACTTCAGGACTTCTAGGGGATATGAAAATCTACGTGATTTTCAATATTGGTGGCGCCACCTACATTATTATGCAATATAGGAGTCCAAAGGTGAAAATCTTGTGAAGACTCTAGCATCTTTAATTTGTGGCAGATCTTCACCAAATGTGGTGAGGTTGTGGGGGAGGTCAAAGTCTAAGTTTGTAATGATACTAGTGGCGCCACCTATACTATAATTTGATGGAAATTTTGTGGTAAAATGTGTTTTAAGATGTAAAATTCCACTTCTTGAAAAGGAATTGCATTAGACTTGCCAATTTTATATGATTTATAGACAATGTCCAAAGCTAGAGTCGTATATAATATCAGTGACATTGACCTATTTTTATGAGGTCACCATGTCTGTAAAGTTGAAAGAAGTGATTTTGTAATGGCAGGGTTTAGCTTGGACTTCAATGGCAATGTCGGCACAGCATCAGGCAGGCCCATGGACCTCTTGTATTACATAATCTGGGTGTCCTTGATCCACTGTTCCAAGGTCACTGAGGACATAACGTTAAGGACTCGCTCATTGTTGTTTTGGCACATGCAACAATATTCATCACAGGAGTTGGAACAAATTAGCTATGATTACATGTGGAGCAAAGTGCCATCTGGTGGACAAATTTTACATGAAGCTTTATATGTTCAGAAGTCACTTGAGGACTCACATAGCCATGATGCCAGCAGAGCTTAGGCCCATGCACCTCTTGTTATGTTTTTTGTCTGCTTTTGCTAGTTTTGACTTCTGCTGCAGAACCGTCACTCCGATTAAGCTGAAACTTTGTGGATATGTTTCTTGTGGAAGGGTCAAACAAAGTTGTACAAAAGGTAGAACTGCTGTGGATTCCTGATTTTTAAAGATTCTTTTTCAATTGGTCAATTCAGCTACTTATCGGTTAACGCAGCTTTCCTATTGATTACTATGTATGTCAGTGGGCATTCTAATGCTAATTCACATTTTGGACTTCTTCTCCCAAACGGTAAATCAGATTGACTACATTGATTTTGGGGATTTTTTTTTATGAATATCTTGGGGGGGGGGGGGGAGGGGAGAGGCAAATCTTAAAAAATTTCAAGGGTGTATGTACATGTCAGTTGAACACAGGACTGTCACAGTCCTCTTGTTTTACGATTTTTAGCTCTGCTGACTTATCAGTCAGCAGAGCTTATAGAATCCGTTTGCGTCTGTCCGTCTGTCGTTAGACTTTTTATATTTTTGACTTCTTCTCAAAAACCGCTACATAGAATGTTTTGATTTTGCACATGGATGATCCCCAGGTAGACCTCTACCAAGTTTGCGAAAGAGATGATGATGCAATAATTTTTCTATTTTTAATGAATTTTTTAATTTATTTTTTGAAAAAAAATTTAAATTTCTTCATCTTAAGAACTACGAAGCCAATTGCTTTGATATTGCACATAGGTTCAACTAGTTCTTATTTTGGCCACCAGGTGGCACTGTGATTTTTTCCTATTTTTTATGAATTATTGCCTGTTAAGGCTATTTTCGACTTCTTCTCCAGAACAGCTGAACAGAATTGCTTAAAATTTTATCAGAATATAGTTGGACATTAGACAATGAAAGTTTGCGAAAATAATATGGATATGTTAATTTTAGGCAAAGTTGTGGGATATCAAACTTCGCAACTGTAAGGAAGTGCTGCAGCTGTATATATATATACATATATGGCAATACAGTGCATATATTACACTATCGTATTTACCCTTTTGACTTCTCAAAAACCGCTGTATGGAATGTTTTAATTTTGCACATGGATGTTGCCTAGGTGAACCTCTACCAAGTTTGCGAAGGAGATGATGATGCATAATTTTTAGCTCTGCTGACTTGTCAGTCAGTAGAGCTTATAGAATCCGTTTGCGTCTGTCGTCCGTCCGTCCGTCCGTCTGTCGTTAGACTTTTTAATTTTTCGACTTCTTCTCAAAAACCGCTACGTAGAATGTTTTGATTTTGCACATGGATGATCCCCAGGTGGACCTCTACCAAGTTGCGAAGGAGATGATGATGCAATAATTTTTCTACTATTTATGAATTTTTTAATTTATTCTTTGAAAAAGATTAAAATTTCTTCATTTTAAGAACTACAAAGCCAATTGCTTTGACATTGCACATAGGGTCATCTGGGGTCAACTAGTTCTTATTTTGCCCACCAGGTGGCGCTGTGATTTTTTCCTATTTTTTTATGAATTATTGCCTGTTAAGGCTATTTTTGACTTCATTTCCAGAAGGGCTGAACAGAATTGCTTTAAATTTTATCAGAATATAGTTGGACATTAGACAATGTTTGCGAAAATAATGTGCATATGTTAATTGTAGGCAAAGTTATGGGATATCAAACTTCGCAACTGTAAGGAAGTGCTGCAGCTGTATATATCTATATATGGCAATACAGTGCATATATTACACTATTGTATTTACCCTTTTGACTTCTTCTCAAAAACCGCCCTATGGAATGTTTTAATTTTGCACATGGATGTTGCCCAGGTGAACCTCTACCAAGTTTGCGAAGGAGATGATGATGCAATAATTTTTCTATTTTAAATGAATTTTATTAATTTATTTTTTGAAAAAAAATTGAATTTCTTCATCTCAAGAACTACCTGGCCAATTGCTTTGATATTGCACATAGGGTCACCTGGGGTCAACTAGTTCTCATTTTGGCCACCAGGTGGCGCTGCGATTTTTTTCCTATTTTTTAATGAATTTTTGCGTGTTAAGGCTATTTTCGACTTCTTCTCCAGAACAGCATGATAGAATTGCTTAAATTTTTATCAAAATATAGTTGGACATTAGACAATGAAAGTTTGCGAAAATAATGTGGATATGTTCCACTATGTGCCACTCTACATCCATGTATATAGCTGTACAAATCTAGACTGCAGTTCATGTGTTCCAATACTGTAAAAGCAGATCCCAGTCAGCAGAGCACAGGATCATCATGATCCTCTTGTTTTAAATTTGGGTCCTCATGGCTAAACGCACCATCCCCATTGATTACTAAGCAAGTCAATGTGCATCTTAATGCTAATTCACATTTTTGACTTGTTTGGAGACACCTTCAGTCAGATTGGATTTAAACTTGGTGGCAATGTACCTTGGGTGGGTGTCTTGCATATTAGTTCAAATGGTCTAGCTCCATTGATTTTTGGATTTTTTGTGATTTTTTTTATTTGTTCTTTTGGGGGGCAAATCTTAAAAAATCTGAAACTGCTCACTGGATTGATTTTATATCACACAGGAACACTCCTAGAGACTCCTACTTTTTAATTTGTTCACCAGGTTATAAAAACAGTTGTGGAATAAGATAGATCAAACTCAAAATAGGTGTTTTTGCCAAAAAGTGAAAATAAAGAGTCAACAATTGTGATGATCTGCTGTCGCTTGACTTGTCCAAGGAAAAGTTCCAAAGTAGGAGAATATTTTGACCTATTATAATAGGCCCTTAGACATATATCAGGTCCCGAAACTATTGAAACTTGAAATATATGTCATGTAGCCTACATGTCTGATGGTGGATTAAATGGAAATGGATGCTGTCATTGAAAATAAATTATTGATACTGCGCTGCAGCTGAATTTTGTAGCTTAATTTCTAGGCCTAGATCCAGACGACATGTATCATAACCCGAAACTATTGAAACTTGAAATATATGTCATTTAGCCTATATGTCTGATGGTGGATTAAATGGAAACGGATGCTGTCATTGAAAATAAATTATTGATACTGCGCAATAGCTGAATTTTGTAGCTTAATATTTAGGCCTAGACCCAGACGACATATATCTACGAATTAGTGGGCCCTTATAGGGGTTTCATATATTACAAATTTGAGGGTGTTTATTTTTCAATTTCACATGTCAAAGGCCTATTTTTTCTGCATATCACATGCCATAGCCACAAACGTTTAATATCATATAACATGCTTTTTTTCGTGTATCATAAATTTCACCTCTTCATTTTTATATAGAGCCTACCACTGAGAAGAGACCAAAAAGAAATTTTACAATGGAGGGATCACAATTATAGGGAAGAGATGTGACATGCATGTCAAACTGGTACTGTTTTCAGAAGTGTGACTTGGACCCAGCAGGAGGCTGGAGAAGGAGGAAATATGTGTATAGCGTTTATTTGATGTTTGGCAGCATTTTAGATAACACTGCACATTAAACACAATTACTTTTCTATGGTCATGTATTGCTAAACAATTTATAATGAGTTAAATTGACCATTACTGAAAATGAAAACACCTCGTGCGCGATCACGTTAGTTGTTTACAGGTGCTGTACATGTATTTACAGCCGTGGAAGCAGTAGATCAACAATGAACGTGTGAAAGGAAAAGCTTTATTTGTTGGACTATACATTGTACCTGCATCAATCCTTAAAGAGAATCCTTTTAGCTTGCAACAAGTCCAAACATGGTATCTATGTGGTGTTTTATTGAGACTTTATTATATGTAGGCAAGGGGGGGGGGAGGACACAACACTTCAGCAATTAATTGCAATTTTTAAAAAACAACAGTTTTAGGTTTGAAACAGCCTGAAGTATTGCAAAGTCTACTATCTTTTAATCTAAAGTTGCTTTCTTTTATGGGAGATTTTTTAAAGAAAAATTTAACAAGAAATCATTTACAAAAAAAAAAGCATTTGTCCTGTTTCCCATATTATTGGGGGGGGGGGGGGGCAATCAATATTGACAGTGAAAATGTCTAAAAAACAAGAGATAAAGTCCTTTAAATAAATAGATTAAAGAGATGTAGGCTTTATTATTTCATTGGTTTGTCTTCAGCGCATGCCTCTCGGCACCAGTTTGTGCACACATGGCACTGGTTCCAGTCCTCCACGGGGGGGGGGGGGGAGCGTTGTTCATAATTGTTCATCGCAATAAATGCAGTTATAGTGGGGGAAATATGCTAGCCCCCTTGTCCAATATTATACACGTGTTATCAGGATGTGTGTGGGGAGCTGTTCACTTTATTATGCCATCACTTTTCACATCTCTTTTGGGATAATTCAGCCTCGGGAATTCGACTCCATTTGTCTATGAGCCTCTGTGCCAGTTGGTCCAGGGTTCTTCATACTCATTCCTGGTTTGACGGCCAAGCACATCCCACAAATGCTCGATGGGGGAGAGGTCAGGAGAACGGGCTGGCCATGGCAAAAATCGGATATTTTGTTGCTGGAGTAGATGCTGCACGCTGATTTTGGCAGTGTGTGGTCGTGCGTTACGCTGTTGGAACAGTAGCCCTGGACATTGCTGGATCCATCAGGGGGCAACCATTAGATATTCTTGGGGGGGGGGGAGCGAGGGGGGCTGGGTGTTCTTGGAAATAAATAATTTTGGGTGAGAAATTGGAGAAATAAATAATTTCTCCTTTTCATTGCCAGAAATAAATAAAGTACTGCTTGGAAAGCTGGAAAAAAATATTTTAATGTTGCAGTGCAAACTATAATAATTCACTTCGATTTTAATTGACCAGTCAGAGCAACTGCAACAGTGAAAGGAATCTGCTGTTGTGGTGCTTGTGACCTTGCTTCATTTTAGCCACTGTTTATAAATGTATAATAATGTTTCTGCCATCCTGTACCATTTTACCCATCAATGGTCATTTGCATGTACTCACAGTTACTGAAAGATTTATGTTTGAATACTGATCATTACAAGATGTTCACAAAGAATGACTTGTGCAGTGTTTTGGTCCAAACCTAATTGGCTAGTACTTGTGCAACATGCTCCCAGTAATCATGGTAATATACAAAATTAACTCGAACTACATGATGTATCAAAATATTTTATTGACATGCAAATGGAGAATATTAAACAGTGTTATACAAAACTTGAAACAAAATGATGTAGAAAGATCAGTGTTTCATAAAGAAAATGATAAAAAATAACTTCATTAATAAACAGGTGTGATACTAAAGTGTTTCAGTGCGAGAAACGCATTACAAGTCCTTCTAAAATAAGGACTGCTGAATTTCATCCCAGTACAAACAAGGTGGTGGTCATACAGCCACACTAACTACCCTAGATAGTAATTTGATTTAATCTATATACTACAGGTACAAATACAAAGCTATGGACGGCAGACGACCTGGTAGCATACCAGTACATGTTTCATATTGTTCGTAACAACTAAAGTTATATATATGACTATAAATTTTAACCAAGTTGATGTACCAGACAGCAACTCAACAAGCATAAATTGACTTTAAATAATAGAAATATATTGATCTATACTACAGCATAGATCATTGACGATCTATGACTACAGGTACAAATACAAAATGATTGACGGCAAACAGTAACACTTTTACACCAGTAGTACATTATTTGTAACAAACAAAATATCTAACTACAAATGTCACCAGGTTTGAGGTATCTGCATGAAAAGTGTTCTGGGTACCCCAGCTTTTCTGCAAAGCTGACAATGGTGTGTCGGTAAATAAAAAAAGGAAAAAAACTAGTTCCCTCACTTCAAATTGTTGAAAGAAAAACTGTCTTACCCATGCCATCAGTCCAATTCTTATGGAATAATTATAAAAGTGTGTGACATCCAGGAATGAAATATGACATGACATATAGAACATAAAAATGGTTGTCAACTTATGAATGTTGCAAACCATTTTAATCTTAGCACAAACCCATGTGAAAGGACTAGGGACTATTGAGCTGGTAAGCATGATATGCTTGCCAAAAATATATACTGATATTAAAGTGTCCATCAAATTATATATGAATTTTCTGCATTTTACTGAACCTCTGAATTAAGCTTTCATGCAGGATAAAATTATAGCACCACAGGGGATACATGTACATTGACTAGATCATGTAGATATTGCGAATGCAAGTAAACTTGTGGACTACAAAGACTTTGGCATATAGTGGACTAGAAGTTTTTAGGCTCATAAACCAACCGAGGTATTTCGGAACCAGCACTTACGAGGTAAACATGGAATAAACTTGATGTATCAGTGATCAGTTACAAGAGACATAGTACATATAGTAGGCCTATATTTAAAATGAATAACAGCAAACATAAATCAGTACAGCACAATTTCCAACATACACATGATTATGATTACATTTTTATACACAGCACCAAACTGTCAAAATATGTGATCCAGAATTGTATAGCAATATTCTACATCTCTTCACTGATGTAACTGCTAAAAAAGGTTTACTTATGTTTGAACAACCGTATGCGTCCCCATAGAATGCTACAAATTTTCTCTAAAACTGGTCAAAATGGCGCCTGAATGACACCTGTATCACAATTGGGCATACAAGTGTGTGTGTGTCCAAAGAGTAGTCAAAGTAAAACACATGGGCCTATTGTAAAAATGATCATTGCTGATGGTGTGTTCCAGAGATCAATCATAAAATTGGACAGGTGTTATAGAACATCATTGATGATTAAATGAAGATATCTCCAATTATATGTATTATTAATAGGTATATGCATTTTGATGAGTGTGCATGTATATTACTGTACTATACTGACTTTGGAGTATTATAAAGCTTTATTGTACATTGCATCAGTTAATATACAATTAAAGCTTATTCTATGCATGAAATTTTAAATATATCAGTGATGATAACAAGATCTGTTGGAAAGCATACTTGCCCAGATATTTTAATAGGATGGGAAGCCCTTTGAATATTGCAATTAAATTCATATTAAAATATCAATTTAAAAAGTGTGAGAATTTCAATATACTCAAAAGTCTATTAATATGGTTCATATAGGCACTGCCAGTAAAATTTAAAAGGTGTCTTGAACTCTTTCATTAAAAATAAAATCTTACTGTGGAAGGTGGAAAAAAATAATTGAGGTGGTGCTGTGTAAGAAATAAAAGAGAACACCCAAGCAAAAGATCCAGCCTCCTCCCCCACCCCCCTTCAGAATATCTAATGGTTGCCCCCTTAGCGCTGGCCCGTTACTGTCCGGTTCACCCTTATGAGAGCTGTTCTCCCCATCAGGCATCATGCCACTGTCTCCTTCTCCTCGGGCCGTAGCGGTCATGTTCCACCGTCCATACCTCCCTCTACAAATTTTTGGGAAGGCAATCCTCGAACCCTTATTCTTCCATCATGGAAATCCAAGCAGAATCGGGATTCATCTGACCACATCATGCTGTTCCATTGGCATTCATTTCAGGTCCAGGCTGCATGTTTCTCGCACAACTGTATATTGTATTACTGGGGTGCCCAATTGTCGGACAGCTAAGCGCAAAGTTGCATTCATTGCCAGGCTGAAAATTAAATTACATTTACTGATGTTGTTTGGCAGTGCCACTGAAAAGACCAATAACTGTGGATTGTTGGCGCATGTTTCTTGTCAAATCACACTCTTAGGATTGCGAACGCGCACACATTTCAGGGCCGTAGCCTCCGGGTCCGACCGGTCCGACTTGGTCGGACCAACTTTTTGCGAAAAAAAAAAAAAAATCTATACAGTGGAAGTTAAACAAAGTCCGACCGATCTGCCTGGCGGGCACTTCGTTGCTTCTGTTCAGAACGGAGAATTATACCGCATTCACACTATCAAAAATCGCCATTTTTTATTCGCACAAAATCCAAATTTAGTTTTTGACAGCAGAAGTCGACAAGTTCTACTGTCAAATTGATATTCATTTTTGTTTGTTTGAATGATAAGTGGTTTGAACTTAGGCCCAGTTAGCGCTGATTCCTGACTTCACTCCACATTTCATTATGATCCGTTTGTTTGAATTTTGCAGGCAAGGAAATAAAGTTAACAAATTATAAACTTATAAAGTCTCCAATATCATGAAGTTTAACAAATATTGTGCCTCTGAAATGTGGAAACAAATGGTCAATTAAACTCAATTTACCAGTCAGATACTGACCATATAAAACCAACCAACGCTACTTTTACATGCTTGTACTTCACAGAATTTTTTTTCACGATCCATAATAATATAATTATGGATTTTTTTTTTGGGGGGGGGGGCAGAGGAGAATACTAGTCAAGTACACATTATTGATGCATGCAGATTCAGTAGTGTTAATCATTTCTTTTATATTATCTTGTAAAGTGACCGGTAAACATTTCCGCATAAATGTTATCACATACACTGGTCTAGAGTGGCACTGGATTAATTTTGAAACAGGAAGAGTCAAAGATTATTTTATGTGTACATTATAGCACTTAATGTTTTTTAAAAAGCCACTGCAGGGTGAAATCTCCATTGATAGAGTGTTGGTTGTCATGGCACAACGCTAATTTATTCTTTTTAACTGCTCATAAAATCTTTATTTTGTATTTAACCATTTTATATTCAAGAGTATGTAAACATATTGATGTAGTGCCAATCATGCTGATTTAATGCAATTTTGAAACTTGCAGTCAAGGGAAATGCCCTTTGCTTATATGTGCATATCACGTGATCCATTTATATTTAGGCCTACTTTGACCAAGTTTACAGACTAAAGTATCCAATGATCATGTGTTGGGTTCACCATCCATGATATCGTTTTTGTGTGTTTTTGTTTTTATTTTTATTTTGACATTTTGATGTTCAGTAGTGAGTGTGGTGCTGGTTTAAGTACATAAGAGGACGCACAGGAATATATACAATACACACTGGACGAGAGCAGATTAAATTCACGGCTTGTACACGAAATATTAAAATTGATGCCAGATAATGGAGACTTATAATTAGATCATATACTAAATTAGTAAATAAAACGTCGAGATTCTGAATGTCTGAACAGCCTCAAAGATGAATACATAATCAGTGTCTGGCAAGTCCTCACTACTTTTCAAGAGAATATATAGTAAAATGTCACTAGCACACTGAACTATTCAAGTCGGATTTACACCTGGAGTGAGTAAGTGACACACAGTGTTCAGTAGACGGACCCTTTGCACAGTGAACTTGGGGCAGATCAAAGGGTAATGTTTCGTATCTTCAGTAGTATGAGAGCATGCACACGTTGAGGCTGGAAGGATATTGACATGATATAGATGGGCATTTAAAATAGAGAAGTTTATATATATATATATATATATATATATATATATATATATATATATATATATATATATATATATATATATATATATATATTGTTTAATTCAGTAACTTTATGGATCCTAAAGCCTAGAGATGGAGTAAGTCTTCGTTGGTTATTATTACTGCTATATAGTTAAGATGCACTGAACTGTGTTGCAACACGAGATTCTCTTTTTCCCTGCAAGAAAAAAACACCTTACACATTTGTTTACACGATGTTATAAATTTGTTGAAATGCCTTGTTCCTAATTGAATTGAATTGAATTATCCACTTTACATTTTTACTCAACAGGGGGAAAATATAATTTACATGACAAAAGACAATGTGCTTAATATTACATGCATGAATATGGTCTTACAATAGGGGTGATCTGGGTTGATTTAATTTCTTGACACAATGCCTTTGTTCCCATGATACATGTTTGTAACACCTAGCAACCCATTTGAGGTCAGATGGGTCAGCAAAGCCCATTACATTACAGTGAACCTGAAAGTTTCACCCTGCATATGAGGACGATTTTTGGAATTATCATCTTCTAATCTAGCTGAAGTGCATAGCATTATCTTTCAATTACACCCAGGTGTGATAAAATGAAACTTTAATGCTTATTTGGCAACATATATTGAGTTTAAATTTATGTCTGCTAGTTCCCCATGTTAGTCTATGGAGAAAAAGTGAGGGTCATGGAAAGTGACCCCAAGATGTGGGCGGTCAACCATGAGCAGGATGGGCAGCACCACCTTTTGGCGAATTTAGAACTAACCTTAATATAGACTATTCAGTTTGAAATGTTTTGAAGAAAACCCCCTTTTCAGTATTTAATAAATAAAAGGACTCAAAGTCTTCATAATAACTTTGTCATGGAAAGTGACCCCAAGATGTGGGCGGTCAACCATGAGCAGGATGGGCAGCATCACCTTTAGGCGAATTTAGAACTAACCCAAATATAGACTATTCAGTTTGAAATGTTTTGAAGAAAACTTCCTGTTCAGTATTTAATAAATAAAAGGACTTATACTCTTCATGATAACTTTGTCCTTAACCAATGTTAAAATTTAAATTGCATTACATTTATGGTGCTTCAGAAGTCATTTTAGGGGCCTGTAAACACATAAAATGCAAGAGCTTCTGGGGGGGGGGGCGCTGCCCCCTAGACCTCTGCAACCCCTCTCCCCCCCCCTCCCCCCTCCCCCCGGCCTCGGTGTGGGCCTGGGTGGCCCCTACACCCCCGACGTCACATTTTGGCCTGATCAACTTTCAAATGGAGGCTACAGTCCTGCATTTTACAAGAGATGATCGAGAAAATCCTGGCACGAGCAGAAGGTTAGGTGTGCCCAAATGTCGGACATGGGAAGGTATTTGGGATTTTGGCTCCACGTTATTTTTGTTCACCTTCTAGCTCGAAGTTAAACTCCAGTCCTTGAGGGGAGAATCTCTATATTGCAATACACATATTAGATTTACCTTCTAGCTCGAAGTTAAACTCCAGTCCTTGAGGGGAGAATCTCTATATTGCAATACATATATTAGATTTAAAATTATTATTTTGCAAACTGCGTCGCACGGGTGTCGATTAACACTTGCCAACTATAATGGTTATTTTCTATCTAAAACTAGAAGCAGACATTGTGTCTGAAAATATGCAAATTTCAAAAGTGGTCAATTTGTCTTTGATCCCACATCAATCTCTCGGTACTTATTAAATTAATATTTTTTTTACATATCTTGTCAATGAATGGCAAAACTATCGACGATGTCCGACAATTGGGCACGGTTCTATACTACCTGTTGTGTCTTAATTGTGTGCAGGATTGAGAGGGATGTGAATGGCAGTGCAGTATGCCCCAGTTTGGACAACACTAGTTCCTTGTTTGTGGTAGATGGTAATGTTCTGATGTTGCAGGCCTTGAGCCACTGCTGACAGTACCTTTCCATGGGAAGAAACATATACTGGATCAAGAAAATGTCTTTCAATGCTATTAAGTCCCTAGCTGTTTTGTTTGTTTTCCACTAAACATAACAAGCCAGATCACCCGCCTTTACTCCTTGGCAATGCTGTTAAACCAGAAGGTACTAGCCATACTCATTTGGGCGTTACACTTTCTAGTAATCTAAAGTGGGATGCCCATATTACCAGAATCGTGGAAAAAGCGAGGAAACGTCTGTCTCTCCTCCACAGACTTAAATTTAGGTTATCTCGCAATTCTCTAATTCGGCTTTACAAATCCATGGTACGACCCATCTCAGAGTATGGATGTATAATCTTTGACAATAGACCATGTAAGAAATTTCACCACCGGATGGCTCTGGGGTACTATACACCCTAGCCTGACTGAGTGCCCACTAGCTGGGCATGAGAGAGTATGGGAGGTGGACAGTCTTTGAGTAGAAACAGGAACTAATCAAGAGAGGAGCACCAATTAAAGGCAAAAAGTGTGATTTAGTAGAAAGGTAAGTACTTGCTGATCAGTTTCATATATTATCTTACAGAAATTTATCCCAAGATTATAAGTTTAGTCACTTTACTCAAATGGGTTGAACCAGCAGTTTACATCACTGGTCATATATTGCTGTGTGTGTGTATAAATACCTCTCTTGGCCACACACAATTCTGTGACAAGTCAAATTATGAGACTGTGATTGAAAGTATAATTAATGTTCCATAAAGAGAGACTTTAATAGCCATACATACATTATTTTGAATGTGGAATAACCTGGTCAAAGTGCACATAAGCCACCAGTAGCCTGACCTGAGCCAAGCCTCTGGGGCCCAGCCAGTAGCTTGTATATTGGGTCGCTCCAGGGGATAAGCAAGGTGTTAATGCTGCTGTTGTCTAGTTCCTCTGGGGAGAGTGCTTTATTGGTGTGCTGTGTATACAAGACACTTGTTGGTAGTGTAATTGTCCAGAATAACAATGCGGTAAAAACACTGCATAGTCAAAGGCAAAGATGAAAAACTAAACAAGAAAAGGAAAAGTAACTATGTCCCCTCCAGTTTGAAAGTTTACCTTTTTCCCTACATTTGAACAGCTTGGCTGCCCTTCATTACCTCATACAGTTAAGTTGACAGGACACATATTTAGTCTTGCACTTTTTTTTCAGACTTGACGCATATGACAGAAATAACAATTTTCATTCTGAACCTATACTCAGTCTGAAAAAAGAAACACCCCTTCCTCAATGGCCCGACCAAGGATTCAAAACCATAACTGAAAGCACACAAAACATACCGCCAATGCGCATGTCCCATCCCAAAGTTACTTTTCCTTTTCTTGTTCAGTCTTTCATCTTTGCCTTTGAGTATGCAGTGTTTTTACCTCATTGTTATTCTGGACAAACACATTACCAACAAGTGTCTTGTATACACAGCACACCCATAAAGCACTCTCCCCAGAGGAACTAGACAACAGCAGCACTAAAACCTTGCTAATCCCCTGGAGTGACCCAATATACAAGCTACTGGCTGGGCCCCAGAGGCTTGGCTCAGGTCAGGCTACTGGTGGCTTATGTGCACTTTGACCAGGTTATTCCACATTCAAAATAATGTATGTATGGCTATGAAAGTCTCTCTTTATGGAACATTAATTATACTTTTAATCACAGTCTCATAATTTGACTTGTCACAGAATTGTGTGTGGCCAAGAGACAACACACACAGAGCAATATATGACCAGTGATGTAAACTGCTGGTTCAACCCATTGGAGTACAGTGACTAAACTTATAATCTTGGGATAAATTCCTGTAATATAATATATGAAACTGATCAGCAAGTACTTACCTTCTACTAAATCACACTTTTTGCCTTAAGTTGGTGCTCCTCTCTTGATTAGTTCCTGTTTCAACTCAAAGACTCTCCACCTCCCATACTCTGCCATGCTTAGCTAGTGGGCACTCTGTCAGGCTAGGGTGTATAGTACCCCAGAGCCATCTGGTGGTGAAACTCATTTCTTACATGGTCTATTGCTCACAGACTCTCTCTGATTCCCTCGAGTGTGTTCAGTATGAAGCAGCTCGCATTTGTTTAGGAGCCCTGAAACGCACTCCCCGTCATCTTATGCTTAAGGAATTAGGCTGGCCTACTCTAGCTAAAAGACGCCAATATTTCAAATTAATCATGTTTTACAAAATTGTTAATGGTTAAACTCCCGCTTACCTTTCGGTATTTCGTTCCGAATAACAATGGTCAGCCCACTGTCCAGTTGAGAAACCGACGCAGCCAGACAAGTCAGGTTTAATTCCTTACGGTTCGGAAATTCGTTCATTCCTTCCTCTATTCAACTATGGAACGATTTCCCCGACGACATAAGACGTTCTGCAACTTTATCCAAATTTAAATCTACTTTGAAAAATACTTTATTGTCTGTAGATCCTGTTCCTGTTTATTACTCACACGGCAGTCGATTTTCTAATATCATACACACTCGTTTGCGCTTGGGCTTGTCCGGACTAAATTCCCACCTACACAGATTTAATATAATACCGTCTCCAGCTTGTAAATGTCTAAATCCTGACGAAAGTATTCTTTATTTTTACCTAGAATGTCCCTATTATTCAGTTCCCAGGAAATCCCTTTTAAAAACGGTTTGTTACATTCTAGCTCCAGGTGTGAATCCTAGTCTTGTAGTCTATCTAACAAGTGATATACTTATCCGGTATCTTACACATGGTAACAATGACCTTTCTGCAAACCTTAACGTTAAATTCTTTGATGCTGTCCAAAAATTAATTTCTGACTCCAGACGATTCATATTTTGATTGCCATGTTGATCCTGTCTATATATACGGTTTATGGCTACGACTGTCATCATTTTTTTGGTTACCGAGCTAGTGACAGAGTGGATTTTTCTGGATCAATAACTTGTACTGATTCTTTAATCGACATGTCTCTGCTTGTGAGTGTTTACTTCATAGCATTCAAGAAAGTGTATTTTTCAATATTATTGTAACAATGAGTGGTACATACAAAGCATTGCGTGAATTGTATTGTCCTGTGTGTATTGTATATATTCTGTGTGTCTCTCTATGTCTGGAGAGCCTGTTTTTTTTTGTATCTCGATGTATACTATTAGGTGATCCAGAATAAATAAATATGTTTAAATTAAATATCAAGTAATGGTGTTGCAGCTTGAAATGCCTCCTGCTGGTGGGAAAGGCCAGCCTCCAACATCCCAATGATCCTGTCCCTGTCACTCAAATTCAGACAGTTTTGGGTGACCTGTATGCCGTGGCATTGTGGACTTACATTGATCCTGGTGGTGACATGGCCCCTTCATAAAGCCCATACAGGCACCGGGATAGCAGACACACTTTTCACACCTCTCGGGGCGTTAGGCCTATCCTGTTTTCAGGACATTTTTGTGTGTGTGTGTGTGTGTGTGTGTGTGTGTGTGTGTGTGTGTGTGTGTGTGTGTGTGTGTGTGTGTGTGTGTGTGTGACTGGTCAGGTATACGTGTAGGTTATAAGGCTAAAACATTTTAATGTCAGCGAAGGGCGGAGCCGTAGCTGACATTAAAATGTTTTGACGTCTCACCTTGCCTTATATTTTATATTTTTATTAAACCCCCAAGTTGGGGAAACAAATAAAAGTACATCGAAATAAAATTGTACATTGAAATAATATTCAAGCAATTTTAACATAAAAAACTCTGCATACGTTATGCCATATAAAAATGCACAAAGGTTTGGCAGACAAGCACCGTTATAACATAATTTTGCACTCTTACAAGGCATTAAGAACTAAAAACAGAAGGGAGGGGAGAGACGGGGGGGGGGGGGAGCATGGGATAGGTGCACATGGGGTCACGACAGAGCAGTCATGATCCCATGGGCACCCACATCTACCATGGCCCGGCCTCCCCATCCTCCCCATCCTCCCCCCCCCCCCTCAAATATAGTTGCATGTATTATCCAAATGCTTTGGTAAGTAGTTTGACTAAAAGAAATTCCTCACTGTGTGGCTTGAGGAACTGTTTATAACCAGCTTACAACGCAACTCTGATTGGTGAGTTTGAATAGCTGTTAAAGATTGCACCGCCCAAGCACGCATCTAGATGTAAACAAGTGATCCACGTGCATGTCTTAATTCCCTGCTCCAAATGCTGGCCACTGTAATTTTAACCACATCCCCCACGCGTACGAGTTTTGTCATTCGACTGAAAGAAACACTTGTCATGTCGGACGTTTCTCATTTGGGTGAGGGAAATATATTTCCCCTGGGTTCAGGTATTCCAGAAGACCTGCAAGACCTGTTAACTCAGGAATTATTATTTCACGTTGAGTCAGTAGAAAAAAGGGACTTAACAGAGCGGTCCATGATACAACCCACGTGTACAGCTACCCGCATTGAAAAGCCGGACCGGGTGAGTGAAACAGCATCCTCCACGATACAGCCAATGAGTAAAAAAGCCCGTTTTGAAAAGACAGTGAGTGAATCAGAATTAGACGAAAAATTCCGACAAGCAGTACATTGCTCATGACATTGTTATTATTATAGTGCTTTATTTTATTTTATTTGTTTTTAATGTCCATTTGTGTGTATATGAATTTACGCTTCAAATCATGATATGTTTCGTTTACCAATGCCCAGGTGACCCGAAGTCTACAGGTAAAGGCTGAACCGACCTTCCCTGTTCACCTTGTCCTTCATAGCCTACATTTCACCGGTCTTTTTTTTCAGGATATTTATATATTCGCTTCAGTGGTTTTCCATTGTCTAGCTAGGGGCGTTACTTTTGACAGCCAATGAGCATGCAGTTAAAACTGACTGCATCTCCAACATTAAAACATTCTGGTGCTACTCAAAACAATAGAAAAGAGGGCCTTGTGCGTTGTAACCTAAGTTATCCTACTGATGTTACATAGGCCTAATACTCCATGCGACACATGTTTTCCATAGGCCTATATTGGCATATTTAGAGTGGACCATGACAAACCAATTTATTGGGGTGGCGCCTTTTTTCCCCTGCAGTATACATATTGGAGTTATTCTCCTCTGCAACTGCTTCTGGGCTCTGACAAGTGGTAGCGCCAGCTGCTTTACCACTTTTTGTTTGTTTGTTTGTTTGTTTTTTGGGGGGGACTACTTTCCGCTTTGGTTTTTCCTGAGGTTTCTTCTTTGTTGCAAAGCTCGGAGTACTTTCTTCTAAAAGTTTACTATTTTCGACACAATTAAGGGGAGATTAAGCACACGTGCGACTGTGTGTGGGTTTTTCAATTTTTTTTTTAATTTTTATTTCTTTTTATTGTGTGTCTCATTTTATGGGAAACAGGAAGGAACTCTGAAAAATATAATTTTCCTCTTTTGGATACCTTTTGAAAAGGCGCATAAACCGCACACACGTTTGGCACCAGTTAAGGTAAAGACTGATACACTGCGCCTTATCCAGCGGTTGCAGCAAGTGGGTACACTGAGGGGGCAGACAGAGCAGTATGATTTTTTTTAATCGATAACAAACCACATTGCTACAAGGACTTTGTATGTGCCCCATGGCCCTCCATCAACAGTAGGGTGTACCCCCCGGGTGTACACCCATCTTAAACACTTGTTCGGTGTCAGTGAGGGGTACAAGAGATACAACTGGCACCCCTTTCTCCAACAAGGGCTTCCCTTTGAAAAGCATAATTTGGTGGAATAAATTCACCAGCGGCGTTGCAGCAACCCACGGTTGTAGTTACCCCTTTTTCCCCACTGGTCTTCGCATGCATATACATTATGTCGCCACAACATTAGGGGGCTTGTGTACAAGACACAACCCTGTCTCATTGCAATTACATATCGCCCAAGGGACGTCATTGATTTTACTCCATATTCAGCCAGAGTATCTTCCAATAGAACGAAGTACGTATCCACTTGCACTTAGTTCATAGACTGAGGTCTTGCAAGTGATCAAGATTCTCGTTTTCTGACGCTGCTGTGTTGGGGTGCCTACATCTGAAGGCATATCACCATTCAGTGCACCCTGCCAGTTTTATTCTCGAACAGAGCCAGAACCGCAAAACTACATTTCTTATTAAAAACAGAATATTAAATACATAAAAAAGAAAAAAATCTCATTTAAAACAGAATAATGATGGATAAAACGGACAAAAAATAAAACGAAACAGATACATTTCTCATTTAATACAGAATAATTATTAATGAAACAGCGTAAAAAATAAAACAAAACATATTTTTTTTCATTTAAAACAGAAAAATCATACATAAAGTAGACAAAGATATAAAACAAAACAGATATTTGTCATTTAAAACAAAATAATCATACCCCCCCCCCAAACAAAAATTATTAAAAATCCAAAAATCACTGGAGCGTGACCATTTGAGAAAAAAAAAGTTGGTAGAGATCCACCCAAGGTACATATCCACTAAGTTTGAAGTCAATCTGGATGACGGTTTTGGAGAAAAAGTCGAAAAGTGAATTAGCATTAGAATGCCCGTTGACTAACATACCTATATAGTAATCAATAGGCAAGGTGCATTTACCGATGAGTACCCGAATTAAAACAAAAAACAAAACAAAAAAACCAAAAAACCAAAAAAATTAAAAATCAGAAATCTACGGCAGTGCACCTGGTGATCAACTTTCTTTGACCCTTCCACAAGGAACATATCCACCAAGTTTCAGCTTAATTTGAGCGATGGTTCTGGAGAAGTCAAAAATAGCAACAAAAAAAAAAAAAACAAACAAACAAAAAACAAAAGCAAAACCACAAAAACGCTTGAAAATAAGACAAAATTGCAATGCCATCTGGTGAACAAATTAAGAACTAGAAGTCCTAAGGAGTGTTCCTGGGTGATATCAGAGCAATTGGGTGAGTAGTTTCGTCGAAGGAGATTTTGTTAAGGTTTGTCCAAAAGGTCATGGCTATGATATGTGATATGCAAAAAAACAAACAAACAAACAAACAAACAGGCCTTTGTCATGTGAAGTTGACAAATAAACACCCTCAAATCTGTGGTATATGAAACCCCTATATAGGGGGACGATGCTATTTTCACCGTACGGTGAGAATAGCGTTGGGTATATTTTCACCGTGCGGTGAGAATAACGTTTGGAACAAGTTTTGTCTCTTTTCACCGTAGGGTGAGGATAGAGTTTTGTCTATTTTCACCGTACGGTGAGGATATGGCTTGGTTGGTCTATTTTCACCGTATGGTGTTGATGGTACAGTTTGGTATATTTTCAAGGTGAGGATCGATAGAGGCGGCTCTATTTTCACCATCTGGAAATTGAAATTAAGACCCTTTTCGGAAATTCATGGTTTCCAGGTTATGGCTTGTCACATAGAACTGACGCAAATTAAGATTGGAGAAAAATGCTTATTTTAAGGAGATAGCTAGCTTTATAGTATAGTCAATAGGAAACGGGACCAAAGCAAAGTGCCCACTTACGGAGGGTAAACTGTAGTGTAAGGTAATTTCATGGGCACCGTGACAGCATTAAATGTTTGGCTTTTTAACACCTCAAATTGATGTGTATAAATATTTACTCTATCCAGCTATCAGTCTTTCATTTTCGTTGCTTCGTGGCTTTTTTTGGGGGGGGGGGGGATTTTGTTTTCTGTTTTGTTTTTTTATGCGATCCCTAACTAAATTCATAACGAGATAGATCTATACTACCCTTAAGTTCCGTTACTTCCATCTCTGACAATATTATTATAAAATAGTTCCTACTTCGTCTTGTCACCTAAATTTTTGCCTTTTCACATAAAAAATACAGAGTGTTGGTTCTATAAAAGCTGTTAGATAATAATTAAAAGCTGAAATTACACCTCAACAGATCTCATTATAAACCATGCTCAAACTGGGATGTTAGGACTTTTTATTATTTCAGCAAATGTTTGTTCCAATCCTCTTTGTGTGCAATATCATGACACAGTGCTTTTCCAAAATATTCTTCTCTGGTTGACTTTTCTACCATTGCCGTACGGTAGAAATAGAACAGCCCCTATTCTCACCATACGATGAGTAGACCGAACTCTATCATCACCGTACGGTGAAAATAGTCACTCCGTTTGAAAAATGGGGTGATTTGAGCATGGACGTGCTTCACGAGATGCCCATGGCCTGGTCTGATTGAGTGACGACGATTTTTGCCGCCTTTTGAACACAGGCAGGGGGACTTTTTTCTGTGACACAAAATTAGCACAAGGTGACGCCACTGTAGTTCAACATGGTCGCCCGAGGACTGGTTGATGAAGCTGGGCCTGTCGAGTTATTTTAAATGCATTTTACTTTGGTTTAAATGAAATAAGGCTTCAAATGTTTTTGTCATATTGTATATGCGTGGTTGTAACAGAAATAACGAGGCATGTGTTTTCAGTGAAAAGTTGAAAGAGAACTGATTTAACATTCCATTGTCAGTATTTTCCTTCTCACCTTCTTCTGTCACTGAAACTGAGTGGTGAAACCGAGAGTGGCTGCATCTTGCAGTCGCAGAATACTTGAGCGAGCCAATAAGCCAACCTGAGCACGCGAAAGCATGTCATTGAAGAAGGTCGGCTTTTGGGTCAGTGAGAAGAAGATCAGGAAATTAAATTTTCCTGACGAATTCGGACCAATATGCCGGTACGTTCTGTACACTGATTTTCGAAGTCTTGGAAACGCCATGCATTCATGGTGATATCACTGCCGAGGCTGAACCTTAATGAAAACCCTGTGAAATTTCACATTATCATTCATGTTAAATTGAATTCCTTACATTGTTAATTTGCAAACCCTGATGCTGTTGATGCGTTCCAAACTTTACACAGGAAAAAGTGAAGATGTAGTATTTTATGAACACCATCACGGACTGTGCTATGGGAAATGTCTAAACCTTAGTACCCAGTCCCAGCTTGGTGTGGCTGCATGTCAGTTTTTCTTCACACCTTTTTATTGGCTATGCAGTGAAAGTGCCATGATGGTGAATTCAAGAATGCCTTGCATGTTCTTCAGAGTTACCATTTTGCACACACTGACATCTTGCTTTTTACATGATACAAGCAGAGGACCATGGAATGCAAATGAGGCAAACATCACATAAATTGTAATTGTATAATAATCCTGTGGCACTCTGCTTATTTACTGTGGTCTTGTGTCATATCTGATATGAGAGGTCACAAAAAAACAAACAGCTTTCCCTCTGACCCAATCCCCGCCTCTAAGGGCTCAGGCATGCATTTAATTCCCATGTATAGAATTGAGCCATGTTCACCTCATGTATATCCTATGATCCCACTAGTAACTAGTATTGGCGTTAAATTGATCATTTTGGCATTTCAAGTTGTTTCCCAGCTTTACATAGTGTTAGCCAGCATGAGTGCATATGACAGGCTAAAAGTGGTCACATAGGGCAGGTGGTCTCAGTAGAGGTGCAAAAACGTGAAAGATAGCAAAAAGAAATGGTAAACATGGTCTGAAAGGACAGGTGGTCATTCATCACAGTGGTCTCACAAAACAGGTGTCATTGTAGGGCCAGAATTTCGCAAAATTTTGCGAGAATCTATTTGGATTTTTGTCAATTACATGTACATGTAGTTTTCTTTTTTAAGAAAGACAAGTTTAAGAGAATCTTGATGCATAAGAATGGATTCTTGTCGAAATTCTGGCCCTGCATTGTACATCTGTATGAACAATGGTTAAACACTACTTGAACCTTTTTTTTAAAAAAACTTGTTAATGGTCAATGATCTCTACAATATTTGATGTCCTATATGTATATTTCATTCAAATCAAATAATATGAAAGAGTGTAAATCATTATATTGTCAAAACACACTTCTATTCAAAATCTAGACTAGGGGCAAACACAGCTGTGTGTAGGCAAGTTGTTGAAAGTCCACAATGTATATAAATCTTAAATTTACATCACAATATACATCAAAGACATGTACAAAAGTCCTTAGTTCTGAAGTATTATCCCAAATTCTCATGGCACACAAGTATAGTCTATACTTCAACATGTCTCTGTCAATATTGTGATATTGATGCCCCTCTTATTGTTTACTTCACAAGAGCCTGTATGTTAAGTGCTTATGATTTAGAATTGCATTCTGGTACACATGGGAATTCAAAAACATTTTTTTCCATTTTCCTTGGCAGTAGAGTGTGACACAAATTTTGCTGGAACAATTACTTTCAGGATCAGCATGATCAACACATCCTCAGTTTTGCAAAATAGTCTATCTTGCTCTGTACATGGAAATAGATGAAGTTCAAGCCTGTCTGTTGGGCCTATGTCATCAACTTTTGTGTGTTAAAATTCTTTCCCCCATTGCACACGATATTACATTTACTACGTCTGTCTCTGTCAGGAATTTTGGAACTCTCTGTCTTTGAACACGCACACAAAATTTGCTTGACCTGCACATAAATGTGTACCCTGGTGCATTCATTTCTTTGTGTTTGTAATGACAGGATCTATGTCTGCCTTTCCCAGATCATATCCCAGCTTCCTGTAGCCATCCAAGAGTTGCAGGCATTGATCACTAGAGAGAAACATTGTTTCTGCTGTTTTCTCACTTGACTGGGAAGTGCTGTCTTTTTGACATGCACATGTTGAGAAACTGTCACTCAGTGCATGGTCTCTCAAAACAGGTTTCAGTGTACATGTATCATAATTGTCCTGTGAGTCACCAGCAGTCTTGACAATATGAGTCTAAGCAAGCTGGCTGCATGAAGCTTTCACTGAGTCACTTGATAACAATGGGCTAATTAACAATGGGCTTATTAACACAGAGGTGTTAATACTCCTTAAGGTCGCATTAGGGTGCCCCCCCCCCCCCCATGTGAATATGTCAACTGAATAAGCAACCTGGCTGCCACTGTACCAATAGATACACACAATTGTGTTGGCCCTGGTCTAGATTTTGAATAGAAGCATGTGTATTGAAAATGAGTGCAGAGCGTTAGTTAGCTTTTGCCAGCGTTAGAAGTCTTTAAAAGCTGGCAAACACTACTCAAGGCCCAACAGGGTGAATTGGTCTTCAGCGTTTCCCGGCGTTTGTCAGCATTGGCCAGCGTCTGTAACGTTGGCCAAGCTGTGTACTGCTGGCAAATGAATTGAAATGCCAAAATGTTCAATTTAGGGGTAAGACTAGTTATTCTATTATTAGTGTCATCTGCTTGTGCTTTGCAAAATGCAACATGTCGGGGGGGGGGGGGTGGGGGGTGGGTGTAACTCCAGAAGTTACTCTTTCCAAAAAGTTTGTGTGCAGCAGCATGTCATGCATGTCAATGTTGGTCTTTGTAAAGCGCAGTTGATGGCCCCAATACAGTTGTTCCTGCTGTGTGTAGCCACATACAACAAGTAACTTTTCACTACAGGTAATGTACAAGTTAATTGACTCAGGTGTCCATGGAGTGTTGTTACATACAGCAGCTAGAGATACCAACATTCACAATGTCCCTTTCTAAGTGAGAACATCAGGGACAGAGCATATTTAACAAAGAATACATAAGAAAATACTCAGTTTCAATGTGGGACAAACACCATAAATTGGTCAAAGTTTTCTGCTAATTCCAGAGACTGTCCCTGATGATGAGGGATAGTTGGCATCTCTGATACGGATAATTCTATAATAATGTGGCCTGTCATGGGAGTGGCCATAGACAGGTGCCACTGAAGTGCTTGATTTTCAAGATTTATTGGTATTTTACACAACATTAGTGTAAATTGATAAGCAACCCACTGTAAAACAAAAAAAAAAATTCAATAAGATTAGCTTAATTTTGTGTGGCAAAATGTAATGTGCATCCAGTTATTTGGAACACTGCACTGTAACGAGCATTGAGCAGCAATGGACCTCAGACAGATGTGCGAAAAGAAAAAAGTCATGGACTGCCCTTTAATTAGCTTGGACTGATCCAAATTAGTGCAAATTCTGAATATTTTTAATTTTTGTTGTGGTGATATATAAATGAAAAAAGGTTCCCATCTCTGGTGATCTTACTTGAAATTACTCCAAATTTGAAGCCTTAATACAAATGAATTTTTCTGGACTTTCAGATTGATGGGCATATCAATGTTGTGCCACATTGTTGGTCACATGATGCCTGGTTCTTAATGCCAACCCAGACATATTAATTTTGTTTGAATTCTTTATTATTATTATTATTATTATTATCATTATTATTATTATTATTATTATTATTATTATTATTATTATTATTATTATTATTATTATTATTATTATTATTATTATTATTATTATTATTATTATTATTATTATTATTATTATTAATTCATTCATTCCATTCCATTCATACCATCTGCCACATTTTGTGATGCAGATTTCTCAGCCATTATACAAGCTACAACATTGAAATTTTACTTAAAGACTCCATAGCTGAAATTATACACCTGGTGTGGATTTGTTGATATGTTCTAAATAAAAAATTTATCGTAAAAATAAATCAATTCAGCACAACTTTTGTAGTATTGGGCATGATCTTGTCCTATTCAGCTATTGGCTGGAAAAACATTAGTAGTTGTATAAACCAATCACATTGCATCTTTATACAGTGGACTTTTCCATTAAGCATTGTTGGAATGAGGCAAGATTTCACACTTTCATTATGTTGTTGATAGTATTACTCATATAATAATACTGTTAGTAGTGTTACAATAATTTTTTAGTTCTGTCAATATTCTTGGGCATGGTAAAAATATATAACATCTCTTCTCAATGCCATTTTATATAATTATTGTTGAATAACTATTATTAACGAAGTGAATAAATAGGCCTAGGTAGTTTTTTGTGCAGGGTATTGGTGTATTTGTGGTCACTTCTTTATACATAAATTATTTTTTATTATAGGTCTTGGACCAGTAACCTAGGCCTTATGCATTTACATGTTAAAATAGCGACATTCGCTGGCTTATTTCTCCTATTTGAAATGTAAAACTGCAACTTCCTTGGCATTCTGCTTCAAGTTTATACCGGTAGCAGGAAGTTAAAACCAAGAAAATGGGGGGGTCATGTGATTAGATTTTTTTTTTGCAGGTGCATTTGTGTTCCTTACCTCCATGATTGACCGTTCCGCGCCAAATATGTCTCCAAAAATACACAAAGTTATCACATGATTTAAAATATTTCTAGAGTAGCAGTGCCTTTCTAAAACTCACAGTTGATATGTATTTTCCTATCCAAAATGATGATGGGACTCAATTTGGGATGCTCTGCTCCTGTGATATTAACATCCAATAGACACAGCAACAGTATTCAGTACTCAATCAAAAGTTGTGGATCAGTTGACCCGACCTTGAGGGGTTACTGGTCCAAGACCTATAGCAAATGGAACAAATTATGATGGAAGTATATGTATGATTGATCAATATCATTATTATTCTCGGATTCAGTGTGACATCACAGTAGAGCTGCAGCTAGGTGAAAACAACCCTAGCTCCCCATTCACTTGTAAACATGTTAAAGTTGATCTGGTAGTAGCTATGCAATAATCAAAATCTTTTGTACCTGCCTTCATGTGCCACAAGATAAGGTCATGATATAATCAGTCCTAAGTACCCGGTACACATTTTAAACTTGATCTGTTCCGTGTTCGTCAAGGTGCTGTTGACATTTTGTAACACCGGAAATGAATATTGTCGTATTATGTGAGTAATTCGACTGGCTTCCGGGTGGAAGGATTGTAGAGTGCATATTAGAAATGACTCTCACAGGTGCAGGGGGCTGTCTCTTACATAATTCTGACCACAGGAACATATTTTTTTCTCAAACTGACAGGTACGGTGTGCAGTATTTATTGACAGGTCAGCTTTCAATATACTCGGTGTAGTTCACGACTGAATACACATGGCCACAATGTGAGTACTGTGAGTCACTGCGCACGGCGGCGTGACTGCTGTCAGTACTTTGGCTGTAGGAAACGGTAACATCTTAAAATTTTCCGAATGATGACTGGGTTTTCTTGTTCTCAGGTGATTCAGAATACTATAAGGAACATACGACATGTTTGGGTTTGTAAGTTATTTTAGAAGGTACAGACTGCAGCCTGGTTTGTTTACATATTTTGCGGATTTAATTAGTATCATCACATCTTCTTGTATTATCTTTCATTTTTTTTCTCAAGAACTGGAAAGTGTAGCTACTGCAGAGACTATCAGTGGTACCAAAGTGAACTAGTACTGCACCGGTGATTTTCTGTTGAATGTGGATGTCAGTATAACTTGCATATGTCTGCGCTGAGTAATAATATCATGCTAAATACATTTTGATTAAGCTAAATCTAGGTAAAATTATGTAAGTTTACTTTTGGGGCTAAATAAATAAAATAGCATTTATGAACATATATGGCTTTTAGTGACAGTATTAGACGCGCCCGTGTTGGCTTTGTCACCTTGTACACCATCAGTTCCTCAACAGAGGGAATTGATAATGGTTGTTGAAAGTTGTCATTATTTATCAAAATACAGTGTTAAACTAGAGTGCCATTAAAATGGGAGTGACGAAAAGCAAAATTGGCTTTTTTGGATCACATCAAAGGGGTAAATGTTCAAGCCAATCTGATTTTGCCAGTCAATCAAACCAACAGACCATGTCCAAATGTATCTTGTATAGTTATTCAAAATTGATGCACTTTCTAGGTCTGTCTATAGTAGAACTGATGTGTTTGTGACTGGGTTCCTAGATCTATGGGAACTTGCAGAGTGATTTACCTGACAATGTGGGGGGAACATATGTTATTAATTTTCGTATTCTGAACATCAAACAACTTGTGCCGTACATCATCGATTGTGCTTTCTCCAGCCATTTCCTAAATCAGTGCTGTTGGAATTAGGCTTTTTTTTAATGCCAATTAGCACCCAGACCGATTTGCTTGCAAATTTATCATTCAAGTTGTCATTGTTTTTCATGAAAATTCCTGGAATTACCTGGAACAGTAGGTTCAGGAAAACTGACATTTGCCTCTGTGAGTATGAGGCAGAGAACCAATGATTGAATATGTATACATGTCAATTTCTCGTATAGCTAAAGCATTTTACCATGTGATAGCGGCTTCAGTCTCACACCCCCTTGTATTGTTGCACAGCCAATAAAATTGCTCCCGCGCATATGAGATATCTTGAAAAGGTGTGGCTTGTGTAATGCAATTACGTTTGCTAGTGTAATGCAATAATGTCTGTTAGGGAGTCCTTTTTGTAGTGAAACTGTAGTAGTCTTGTGACCTCTATGGAATTTTTTGCAATTTGGGCACATGAATACAAGGTCATGTTTATGCAAGTCAGTTTCCCAAAATGACATCATTGGAGAACCTTCTGTTGCTTCAGAACAAATTTTTTGATGATTAAGTATGCAAAAATAGGTATGTGAGAAAAGTTTGGACACTCATGAAGTCATTTTCCTCAGTTTTGTAGAAAAATATGCCCTCTGTTTTTCAGAATTATGTCTGTGTGTCAACACAGACATTCTTTCTCTCTCTCTCTCTCTCTCTCTCTCTCTCTCTCTCTCTCTCTCTCTCTCTCTCTCTCTCTCTCTCTCTCTCTCTCTCTCTCTCTCTCTCTCTCTCTCTCTCTCTCTCTCTCTCTCTCTCTCTCTCTCTCTCTCTCTCTCTCTCTCTCTCTCTCTCTCTCTCTCTCTCTCTCTCTCTCTCTCTCTCTCTCTCTCTCTCTCTCTCTCTCCTCTCTCTCTCCGATTTGTCCGACTTATACTTCCCATAGATGAAGTCTTGCCTTTTTATAATGAGAGGTCATACTTTTCAAAATTAGGAAAATGAGAGCTAATTAAAATTTTTAAATCTTCAGTATCATATCTATAGTAGATGTAGTTCCGAATGTATAGGAATACGATCATAGTAAGGCAAAGGTCATCTCAAATGTCAAAGTCAAAGGTCAATTTTAGGTCAAAATGTCATTTTAAAGGTCAACATTCACTTCAGGTAGAGGTCATCTCAAGGTCACAAGTCATTTCAAGCTCAAAAGCCACTTTTGATGGTGGCTCTCCAGCCATAACTTGGTCAATTTTGATCATGTTGGGCTCAAATTGTAGCTATTGTAATGCTGCACATTTTTGAACTTACATGTGACTTGTAAATGTCAAAGGTCAACGTCATTTGCACCTTTAAAAGTTTTGTGCAGCCACAACCTTGCCAATTTCCATCCAATTCTAATCATATTGAACTCAAGTTGTAGGTATTGCAACACTGCACATTTTTGTAAGAACATGTAACCTCTAAAGGGCAAAGGTCAAGGTCATTTGGCCCTTTGAAAGTTTCATCTTGCCATACCTTGGTCAATTTGCAAAGGTCAAGGTCAATTGGACTTGAAAGTTTTCATCCTGCCATAAGCTTAATGGAATGTGAAGTACCAAAAAACAGAAGTTATAGCATTTAATATTTACAACTTTTGAAGGCACACAGATTTGCTTTGAAGCAAATCTTCTTTTCTTGTTGGAACTTGTATTCCTAATACATGTACCAAGATAAGAAAAATATTTGGAAACATGGTATTCAAAGGACCATATTGACCTATGAATCCTGATGCATATGATTGGCCAAGCTGGTCATAACCTACTATTTATTGAGTGCATTTTTAGATCATTTACTGCACACATTGCATCAATCAGTAAGATTGCTGTACATGTATTTGAAGTGCACACAAAATCAGTTTATTGTGCACATTAAATCAACCAGTAGAAAAGCTGTATTTGAATTGTAAGTAATATTATTTATGTATACAATACATTAATTAATTTTAGAAAAAAAAACAAACTTTTTTTTATGCATGAAGGAAATTATTAATGCTACAAATCAATCCATTTGCACAACAAATAATTTTATGTGCGCAATAAATAAATTTATGCATGGAATAAATCACAATTCCTGCACTCAAATAATTTCATGCACACAATAAATCAAAATTTATGTGTGCAGCAAATCATTTTAGGTACACATTAAATTGACCAATGAAATGTCACTACAGATAAATGATAGGTTGCAGTTTATTACTCTTGATGCGAATATAGTTATGTTTACCTGATATAAGGGTTGGTTTGTGTTTTTTTTCTTCAAATTTTATGCAAGGTATATTCATATACTTTTGGAATCTGTTTTGAATTGGATTTAAAAATTAGAACTTGAAGAGAAAAATATCTTGGTTAAGAAAAAAGTAATTTGTGAAAAGTTCAAATTCTAACTTATCTAAGCATTCCATTGGTCCAGTTAAATGCAGTTTAGTCTGCACAGCTTTCTTATTGGTTGATTTAATTTGTGCATCAGATTATTTCTTGCACACAGTATTAACAGGCTCTTAAATGCACCTTTCTTATTGATTGATTTCATTGTGCACAAGAAATAGGTAATGACGTGTTTGGCCAACCAAATTAAGGCATGCATTTGATTTCTTGCTGGCATAAATTGAGCTCATGTACACATAAATTAAGTCTTTTGCACATAAATGGATTTACAGCACAGATAAAATCATTTATTGTTTTTGTCTCTTTTTGTCCAAAACCACTTCCTAGTAGTCATTACCGTATTCCGCAGTCCGAACTCTTTACTATCCATAAGCTAACCTGTCCCTGTCTAACCTATATACATATAGAAGTACTATTGTCCAGATGTAGTTTCAAAGTTTGACAAATTGGTTGTACCAGAGACTATGCTCAAAATTAGTTGTACCAACTATGTGTATAGATCTTCTATTGGCCAAACAGGTCATAAAATTCCTTTTCACTGCACGCAATACATCGATTTTTGCAGTATTATATGCTTTCAATAAGTTGAGTCTTGTGTGCAAGAAATCATAATTATTCATTATTATATGGGTTGTCTTTGCTCAATATTGAGCTTAGACAAGGAGCCGCTACTCAAAGAGACGTACGGGTAAAAGACTCCGAAACATGTAGAGTAGTTACCCGCTGAAGACCCTTTAATTTATTTGGGCTAATACAGCCTATGTCAAATTTTTACAGAGGAACGTGTGCAGTATGTTTCTTGTCTTTTGAGCCTAAACACATCTTGGACTTTTTTTAGCTCAGCTGACTTGTCAGTCAGCTGGGCCTATAGGGTGGTCAGTCATCTGTCCATCCATCCACAATTCACATTTTCGACTTCTCTAAAACCACTGGCCACATTAACTTCAAACGTTGTGATGATGTACCTTTGGTGAGTCTCTACAAGATTTATTCAAATGGTCATGCTCCAGTAATTTTTGCATTTTTAATGAATTCTTTTGTTGATTTCTTGGCCAAATCTTAAAAAGTGTTCTCTGAAACTGCATTGCCAAGTGTTTCAAAATTGCTTAGGGAGATTTCTGTGGACCATGAGACCTGAATTTGTTGAACAGGTGGTGCTGTGATTTTTCAAAAAAAAAAATCATGTAAAAAAAGTGTGTATTTGCTGTTTTTGACTTCTCCAAAACCGTCACTCAGATTATGCTGAAACTTGTGAAAACGTTCCTTGTAGAAGGGCCAAATGAAGTTGGCCACAAGGTAGCATTGCTGTGAATCATTGATTTTTTTTATAGATTTTTCTCTGATTGCTTTTTAATTTTATATATTGAAATTTCCTTTGTGTTGTTTGAGGTGGCAAGAAATTTTTCTCTGAGCATAGTTGTTTTGAATATAATATGTATTATTTTCAGTCCTAGAAGTGCCAAATAATATATAATGGGTCAGAAGGTGTACTGATGGGCCAGTTGGGTACCAAAGGTCGCAAAGCTTATGCGACTGCTCATGTCTGTCCATCCGTCCGTAAACTTTTGCGATACTGTCCACAGTTTTCAAGTTTGCCCAATATAACTTTCAGGACTTATAGGGTGTATTAAAGTCTAGGCTGCTTTCGATATCGGTGGCGCCAGCTGCATTATCATGTCACATAGGAGTCAATATGTGAGTTATAAAGTGTATAAAAATCTTTATCGACATCAATGTGGGTGGCGCCGCCTATAATATATAATATACAGGCCAAAATGTGAAAATCTTGTGACATCAGTGCTGTCCACAGATTTCAAGTTACCCTAATATAACTTTCAGGACTTAGAGGGGGTATAAATATCCAGGCTCTTTTCGATATTGGTGGCGCCACCTACAGTATTATGCAATATAGGGGTCAAAATATGAAAATCTTGTGAACATTCTAGCATCTCTAAGTTTTGGGGGATCAAATTCGATGGGATTGTGGAGGAGGTCAAAGTCTAAGTTGATAATGATACTAGTGGCCCCACCTATAATTTGATGGAAATTATGAGTCAAAGTGTGTTTTAAGATATAAAATTCCAAATCTTGAAAAGTAATTGGATTAGACTTGCCAAATTTATATGATATATAGACAATGTCCAAAGCTAGAATTCTGTGTAATATCAGTGACCAAGACCTATTTTTGTGAGGTCACCATGCCTGTAAAGTTGAAATAGGTGATTTTGTAATGGCAGGACGTAGCTTGGACTTCAATGGCAATGTCCGCTCAGCACCAGGCAGGCCTATGGGCCTCTTGTATTACATAATTTGGGTGTCCTTGGATCTTCTGTCCCAAGGTCACTGAGGACATAAAGTTAAGGACTAACTCATTGTTGTCTTGGGGCATGCAACAATATTCATCACACGAGTTGTACAAATGAGCTATGATTATATGTGGAGTGAAGTGTCATCTGGTGGATGATTTTTACAGTAAATGTATATACGCTTTATAATTTCATAAGTCACTTGAGGACTCACAACTTTGAAAGAAACTCGTGCAATATAGCCACGATGCCAGCAGATTAGGCCCATGAGGCTCTTGGGTTTTTTTTGTTTTTTTTTTAAAGCAGATTTGGTGGGTCAGCAGGTTTGTGACATGGTGGGTCAGGTTAGGGAAAACACAGGTATTAGTCTGTTTGGCCTTACTATGTAAGTGAACGTGGATTGCAATCGTCAGTCACGTTTTAGACTTCATCTCCAACACAACTGAACAAATTCACTTTAAACTTGGGTGGAAATGTACTTTGGGTGGGTCCCCACCAAGTTTGTTCAAATGGTCACGGTCCAGTGATTTCTGGATTTTTTATGAACTTTTGTCTCATTTTTTTGGCCAAATCATAATCTTCTCTGAAACTGCATAGTCAATTGATTGGTAATTGCTTAGGGAGACTTCTGGGGGACCTTGAGACCTAAATTTATTCAACAGCTAGTGCTGTGATTTTTAAAATGATTTTCATGCAAAAAAGTGTGCTTTCGCTGTTTTGGATTTCTCCAAAACTGTCACTCTGGAACTTGGTAGAAATATTCATTTTAGAAGGGCTAACTAAAGTTGTTCACAAGATGGCGTTGCTATGGGTCTCTGATTTTTAATGTATTTTTCAATTCAAGTACTTATAGGATATGCAAGCTGTCTGATTGATCACTATGTAAGTGAATGGGGGTTGCAATGGTAATTCACTATGTTGACTTCTCCAAAACAGCAAGACAGATTCATTTGAAACTTGGTGGGGATATACCTTGGGTGGGTCTCGACTAAGTTTGTTCAAATTGTCCACTCCAGTAAATTTTGGACTTTTTATTCATTTTTTGGCCGAATCTTAAAAAATCTTCTCCAAAATCACTCGGCTAATTGATTCAAAATTGCATAGGAACATTGGAGGGCATGACAGGTGGAGTTATACAGTACATGGGTGACATTGACCTCATTCTCAAAGACACAGGGTCATGTATGTGTATTTGACTTTTCAGATGATAATTGGAGAACTATTTCATGGACTTCATGTTTTACATGGGTGTGACTCTCTTTAAGGTGGAAGATCTGTAGCCAGTGTGCAGTGAGACTGGCAACTTTTGATCAATATTACCCATTTAATTTTTTCACAAGTACAGTAAACCTATATATTTTCTGATCACTTCACATCCATAGATTTGTATCCATGGTATTTTTTGTGGCATTGAAAGGTTTTCGAGATTTTACTGCATTCTTTTGACATGGCCGAATGATCACATTTTTTGTGCAGAAGTCGCACAATTTTTTTTCAAATTGAAACCAGAGAAATTAAAAATGTGTGTATATATACATATACATATATGTATGTGTCCAGGATCAAATTCAATGGTAAGTCCTGAAATAGTATGACTGAAAGTTATAAATTGTTCAAGTTGGTCCTAACAGGTTGTTCATTTTCGTTATAGAAATTTCTCCAAAAGTCACTGAAGGGGTTGTCAGAAAAAAAATCCTTGGAACCGGTCCTGGATGTGATATTTTTCTTTTGATGTCTGTTGATTTTAATGTGGTAGGGCAATTTATTTGTTTGTGAGGCAAGATACAAATTTCATAGGTTGTGTAAAAAGTAGTTCTGAGAAAATTGCGTTGAAAGAAAATGTTGCCAATTCTTATGCATTTATGGCTGTAACATGACACATACTCACTTCTGCCCTGCGTTTTTATTGTGTGATCTTCCACTGTAAGACAGTACATGAGTAACCTTGCCCTTATTCCCTTGGTCACAAGACAACTGACATGAAATTTACTGTTCACTTGAAAACTTGAGATCTATTTTGAGTTAGGACCTTGATGTTGCACTAGTTAATGTTTCTCTGTGAAGGTCATGTTTAGACAGTACATGAGTCACATTGACCTCATTTCTGAGATCACAGTACAACATACATGAATTTTACACTTCACTGTAACTTGATAACTACTTGAACTGGGCACTTGATGTGGCACATGTTAGTGTCTTTCCATAAAGGTCAGACTTGCTCAGTACATGGGTGACCTTGATCCTACTCCAAGTTCATAGAGCCACAAGTGCGATGAATCTCTATGTCAGCTGAGCATGGGCTGTTCACACAGCCCTCTTGTTTAAATAAATTGAATTATATGATAGAAACACGGTTGAAAAAACAATACAACTTTACCCCTTTGTGACAGGAAAACAGGGAATGCTGAAAATAATCACAGACATTTCTTGTGAACCATGTGCACCAATTTTACAAGGATAAGAGAAAACAACAAATGAATCTTTTTCTCTGATTCCTGCAATATTTTCAGATATACAATGTGTCCATAAATTATTAAGTATCACTTTTAATCCATATTTTGTCATTTTACAGACAATTTAGCTTGATGAGTTTATTATACCTGAGAAGATTCATTTCAAGATTCTTTTAGTCATGGGGCTATAATTATAGTGCAGAGAGTACTACGAACATGTCATCACATTGTTGACATCCCTTCATTGTTTAGTCAGCTTTCTCCTTTTTTGTTAACCACCGCACGTTGTTTCTTCATTCTTTCTGCACCTCTGGCCAGTTCAGATTGTTTGGTCTTTATTATTTTTTGCATGCTTTCTCAGCTCTGCTTCATTTCTTTCCTCTGTATTATTTGGATTTCTATTTGTTTCTGCCCATAGTGGCTTCTTGTCAAGGTGGAGTTCAGCTGTTCATATTGTGGTTTCACAGTGTTGTTTGTTTTCCAGTACATCATGTAATGTTAATATTGGCAGTTAACTGTGTACTCACCAAGGGGAAAAACAGAAAAAAGGAAGAGAAAATCAATAAATGAATAATTATGATGATGATGATAATAATATAAAAACATTATCTGTAAACTTAACTATTTATGAGTAATGTTGCAAGTAATTCCTCATGGAAATGTTGAATGAAGAAACAAAAATGCTATCCATGGTAGAAGTTTTATGCATCATGTATTTGCATTATTCATACCTTTTAGAATAGAAAGTATTGCTGCACAAATTAAGTTTAAAATTATTTGTATTATTTTCCAGGGATGCAAACATTGAGTTGGTGCAGGTATGAAACTTATTAATATGCATTTAACAAGAAAGGGTGACAATAGCATAGTGTACAGTGCCAGTTATGTATTTGTGACCCTGATGCAAGCATGATTGGTGCCTGCCAGGGTATATGCTTGCATGCCATGGAAAAATGATGAGCTGCAGAACTTCCATTGGTAAAATCAGGCTGCTTTCCAGGCCATCCCATTGTCAATCATGCTCCTTGGCCTAGTCTTTATCTGTTATGAGCCACAATTTGCAAATCAAAATGGCAGTGTCAATTTGGATGGCAGTGCATATGATGAAAAAAGAACAAAAATCTCAGTTGGACCAAGCATGTAAGGAGGAAAAATGATAAATGGTAGTGGTGCAACTACTAACTACTATGAGAGAACTTTCATTTGTTATGCCTGGTTACCACATTATTACTACATGTACTTCATAGGGTATTAGTGATTGTTCAGTTTTGTGCTGTATAGCTATTCGGGTTAGTTGATGTAACACCCAAAGGTATGTGCATGTACATTGCAGATTGATCTTGAGCGGCCTGTTGAACCCCAGGGACCATTTGATCTCATCTTACACAAGTTGACTGATGTGTTGGCACGAGCAGATCAAGGTCATGTGACAGCCAGGAGGCAACTTTCCAATTTACAAGTTAGTGATTTCATCATGTTCTTATTGTTGATGATGCTAACTTCTAGTATTACTTATTTAAGTCAATTGCAGTTCTTTAGGCATGCATACATACATAGAGGGACTGCTGGTGCTACTAGCCAAATGCTAATGTTTTCAATCATTTGGATGAAGAAATTTGTAAATGGCTAATATATTTTAACATGAATTATGTAAGAGTCAGACCTGACCAATTCTGCTGTGATTAATGTTTTGTGTGTTCTTGTTCTGATGTGTTCACATGAAAAGTAACTGTAATAAAAGTTTGTTTAGTGAATTTAGATCTATATTTCTGTAATAAAAAAATTTTTCTAGTGCATTTTAAGTATAAGTTTCCTTATAATAAAGGTCACAATAGATCAAAGCTTTTTACTGATTTTGCTTATTTCAGGAGTATTTGGAGAAACACCCAGAAACTATTGTGTTGGATCCCTTGGATAATTTGCATAAGATTATGGATCGTTATGAGCAGTACAAGTTGGTGGAAGAATGTGATGTGGTGGGGGATGGTAAGTTATTAGTACACAAACACGGGAAGAATGATGTGCATCACTGTTTGTGACTTGTCGTACCAGGGAAACTCCAACAGTAGCTTGAAGACTTTCCATGTGATTTGTCACTACAGTATACTTAGAGATAGGTAAGATGAGCCTTTGTTCATGGCAGATAAACTCCAAGCCAAGTGATACATTAAATCTGTGTGTTCTAGTTTATCTGCCGGCTAACATCATTTTACTCATGAAGCATTGCTTTCGTGAGCTAACTAACTGGAAAAAAATTTTTCTGAAGTGGTAACAGGGTAACTACACATATACTTAGCATGTGTCATTGCAGATAACCATAGGTCATCCACATGAAAAAAATTGTCACAGACATGACATTATTTTCACCTGTTGGGTATTGCCATATATATATGTAAACAGGGTCTTCGCTATGACACATCAAATCCCACTGCCAGAATAGACATTGGGACAGTACATTACAATACAATACATTAAAAAAACCCAAAACATTACAATACCCACCACACTCGTAGTTGTGTGTATTTCACCCCGGTATGTAAGCGTGCTCCTCCAGCAGTAAGAACAGTCTCTTATGAGCAGCAGTGGCAGTGACACTGGTCAGATATTGTGCAAATGAGGGAGTTGCCACAGGCCTTGTCTTTGTGTGCCTTTATTTCTTAAAATCTTCCATGTTTTCACCCGCATCAAGCAAAATTATAAATCAATCACCATGCTTGACTTTGAAATGAGGATCTTGTGTGCGTGTATGTCATCTGCATTTCACAGCTACTTGGAAAACCATCTACATGCTGTTACCTGTGCGTGGATAGTTATTTGCTGGAACTTGTAACTTTTTAAACGTTGCAAAGGATTGTAACATTACTAATATTTTATTAAGAACTTGCAGGCTGTTGAATGTGTTATGCACAAGTATTCACTTCACTTCAAAAATAATTTACCAATACAAGTTACATGTGCTTCCAGGTAAATTAAAACATTGTATAAATACAATATTAAGGATTATGCATTTGTTCAATAGACTAAATGAAGAGGAAACCCCTATAGGCTTGTAAGGCCTCACTGCACTGACAAAACTTTCCTATTACGCATGTTGAACTTTAACCATTAGCTGTCAATAACAAATTTTCAAATATTTAATCAAAAGTACAATAGAGGTGAAAAGAATATGACTTTGAATTAGGATATATTCAAAATTAAGCTCTCGTAGGGTACTAAAGATAGACTATTTCATATATTTAAAGGGAATACATTGATATGCACAGACCTGTTTTCAATATATATATATATATTATATATCTATTATATATATATATATATATATCTTTGGTTCATACTCTAAGTACACTAGAAAAAAAAAAGAAAAACAAAAATGAAAAAATAAACTGGACATAGTTTCCTCAAATTGGTAATCCAAAATGGCATTTAAAATAGTGCAATTGACCCTGTGTCCTATAAGTTTTTTTTTTTTAAATGGTGCATACCCTCTCATTCAATGGCATATGTTTGTCATAGAATATATATATATATGATAGAATATAATGTGAAATTTTTAGTAGTTTCGGTATTAGTAAGTATAGTTACCTCTTGACCGCCATTGCCAAGATCCCCGTGCTTTTGCCCAACGCAATTGAGTTTGGTACTCACTCACTTGTTCTGAAAACCTGACAGTCCCAGTGTCACCTCCGCTCGGTTCCTCTGGATCCTGGGGGTGGGGGTTGACTTCTGATACACATGCTCCCCTATTCTTCATTCCTCGATGACTGGTGAGGGGACATCACCTGTATGAAGGAAGCAGGTGGTTGGGTGAGCTTCTCTGCTGGTTGAGCGGTAAGTATGCTTACTAATACTGAAATTACTAAAAAATTCATGTGTTCATCATGTAACATTACCTCTCGACCACCATTGCTGATGTACAAACACATTGGAGGAGGGTGTAATGCTACACGCACAGTGACCAAGAACCACCGCAACTGACGGCTGGGGGGGGGGGGGGGAACCATCGGTCTGAGTGAGGAGGCAACATCTGTTGGGAAAACCTCAGAGGTGTGTGGATGTGAGTCCATCAACAGCAGAATCCTGGCCAAAGCCCTGAAACCGTCCTTACCAACTGGTATGGTACTGCAATGGGCCCTGGGGAAATCAGCCGCCAACCTGAGAAGAGTCTGCCAAATGGGAGACCCTGCCTATTTCCACTCTTCTGGTCCTGGAGATCTAGCAAGACCGGTGAATGGTGGGAAACATGGCGGGGGGGGGGGGGGGGGCACTTATGTGGTTCTGTAAGGCAGTGTCCGTTTAAATGGGTCCACTGGCTCTTGGACTAGCAGACACCGGGGACATCCACCTGATACAAATTCGAAAGAAGGTCTAGTCCTACTCTGGGTATGCCCACCTATAGACTGCATCCCAGTTTAAAACCTGAGGGTGCCATAAGGTGGAACACGGTGGCTGCCCTGAGGGGATAAGGGAAGTCTAAAGGACAAGTACCAGGAACCTGTGCAAGTGAGCCTTCTGTGTCGGGAAAGGTGTAAATGCCCTCCTCCAGCATGAGCAAGTCGCACAGGTAGTGCTTGGCAAAAGTCTTGGATGATCGTCAGTGCCAAGCCCGGAAGATATTGACAACAGCGATGTTCGTTGGGGCACGCCAGGAGGAATTAAAGGCTCACACCTCGTGAGCTCTAGCTGAGACCTGCTGCAGTGCTGAAGGCCTATCGGAAGCATTCTTATAGACCTTCACGATGGTCTGCATAATCCACTATGAGATCGTGTTTCAGCAGACCTGTTCCTGGGGCAAAAAGAGGGCAGACCTCGCACCCCTGGCACCGTCCATGCATGAGAGATACCAGCACAGAACTCTCACCAGGCACAGGGCTCTTTCCTCTGCAGGCAGAGCCATATCCAAAGTAAAAATGATGAAACCTCTTAAGGCTGTAGATGGATCTCGAGCCATTTGGTTCTTTGCAAGGAAGCCGAAGTGAGGTCTCAGGGTCACCTGATCACATGTGGGATGCGGTTATGTGCCAGAGCATGGATCTCGCTTTTCCCAGACCCAGAAGTCAGAGTCAATAGAAAACAAGTTTTACATGTCCGGTACTTTTGGTCCACCCAATGGGGGTCCTCTAGGCACTCAAAGGGCCACCTTTTCAACATGACTAAGACCAGCGGGATGCCCCACCATGGTAGAATATGCCTATAAGCCAGTCTGCCCTTGTAGAAGGACGCTTTGAGTGCCGACAGATAAGGATCGCTCCCTATGCGAATGTCTAAGACGTTTGCCAAGGTTAAGGAGATGGTGGGCCAAAACCCCTCTACCGTTTTCATGCTCTTACTGTAGGCTAGCGGCAAATGCTTCAAAAGTGCCCTAAAAATAGGTGCAACCCCAACCAAAGGTATAACAAAACACAACCTATATCAAAATGTGTGCACATGTCTCCTCTTTACAGAAAAATAGGTTGTGGAGTCCGAAAAGCGTTTTTTGATATGTTTACAAACCCGTTTCTATGGCAACCTCTATTTTTTGTGGAAAATGACTACTTTTCACTAATTTTTTAATATCTGCCTTAATTTTGAAGATAAGCACTCCAAATTTCAACAGAAGGTAGCTCTAACCTTACTCTTTCAACAGGCTTGACGCTTTTAAAAAATTCTTTGAATAACATCATTATTATTATAATTATATGCAAAATTTTGTCATCTATTTGGCAATATAAATGCCTCTATTAGTTGATGTTGTTTACTGCAGTTGCCAAATTACCAAAAATAGGGGTAATTGTTAAATGATGAAGGTAATATATTCCCAGGGATATACTGATACCAAATTTACTGGAGTATATGAAGTGGACACCATTACATATATGCAAATTAGGCTTCAAATGTAGGGGTTTTTGAAGCCATTCTAGAGATGTTTATCACACATTATGTGCTGTACCAATGCAAAAAGTTACATTTCCTTGAAAAGTGCTTCAAAGCAAAGAGAACATAGAATCCTAATCGTCTTATCAACATTTTTCGTTCACAGCTTTACTGAAATTTTATGGGTCCGCCACTGGGGGGGGGGGGGGGGGGAGGGCATTATGTTTATGGGTTGTCTGGTCTGGCTAGCTTGTGCAAAAGTGCTTTCTCCAGAACGCATTGTTGGAATTTGAGCAAATTTAGCATATACATTACCGAAAAAAAATATGAAGTGAAGACAATTTAGAAACCCTATCATTAAATTTATGCAAATGATGTCATCTTGAAATTAGGATTTTATAATTTATGTGTTGTGTTGTAGGGCACCAGAAAGCACAAATCGGGGCACATTTCTTAAACTTCCAGAGTCCATGTCGGATTCCAACTCTGCTATGTGATTTTCTCATTATCAGTGTTATTGAGAATGACTGCATATTGTCAAAATGTGTTGCATGATTGATAATATACACATGGTGAACTGGATTATTTTCTAAAATGAAGCTCGGACCTGGTAAGAACACCCACGTTTTAATGTATTCGCAGGTTAGATAATTTTGTACCGTGAACCTAAAATCATGAACCTGGAACCGTCATCCAAGAAGCCACCCCCAACCAAGCTAAATCTCAATACCTGTGTTTTATGTAGCAGAGTTCTCAACACAGGAAAAGGGACTGATTACAAAACTACTTTGGATAAGCTACGATATACGGTTGCCTCCACCACAGACCGATCAGCCACTCAACAACCGCCTACTGAGGATGCATTTGAGCAACATGTGAAAAGGGCACAATACCAATGTCCCATCTGGTGCCACAATGGCATTGATCAATTGCATACAGCTCTTAAAGCACTATCATTTCGAGACATGACAAAAATTAATGAATATTTGGGTCTTACTGACTCAGAACACACATTTCCGCAAAAAATTTGTGAAATTATGTACGCTTACACAACAACTATTCGGAAACCAGATTCTAATAAAAAGTTAGATCAAATGTTTTGCAGCGTTCCTTTCAAACACAAAATTATTGATTCACTAAACATTCAGTCCCTTTTCAAATTGAAATTTGTTCATAACATGATTCCAAAGGAGTGCAAAATAAAAGACCCCCCCCCATCATTTCATTTAAATATGGCAACAATATTGGACAAAGTATAATGAATTACAAGGAATTTCTGGCTTCAATTACTCTTAAAGATATCGCAGCGAATCAAAATTGTGACTGTATGTCTAACAGTAAATATTCTGATTTTGTTGATGCATACCACAAACACGTATTTACAGGTAATTTGGATATCATACAAAATTCAAGTTTAAAAGAAATTATGAAAAAAGGTACCAAATTTTCGGATATGTCCCAAGTTGAACACTGACAGTATTTTTCAGGATACATGTGATGCTTTGGATTCCTACTGTATGAAATGGGCAAAGAAAGAAAAAACATAATTTCAGAAATTTAAAGGATGGGTATCAAACTTGAAAAAAGTCTCTAGAAAAAGAATTTATTGTTACAAATCCCACATTCAGAATTTCAATACGGTTAATCTAAAACAACCTGAAGTTTCAAAAGCAGTCAAAGAATTACAAGAAAGTTTTGTAGTCACTAACATAGATAAGGCAGGGAACAATCTTGGGATCATCTGCAAAAAATATTATCTGGATGTTTTGAAAAAAGAACTTGGTATAAACAATATTTCAGACATGAGAGGAAATGACGTATATTAATTACACAAACAATCCATTGATAATTTGATAGATACACATAAAGATGAGACGAAAAGGAATTTTAATATCAAAATTTCTGAAGAGGACTCCTCTATTCCACTTTTGTTCTGGATACCCAAATTACATAAAAACTCTTTCAAATTTAGATTCATAGACGGTGCTGCAAAATGTACAAGAAAACAATTATCAAAAGAAGGAACATTGTGTTTGACTGCAATTAGGAATCATTTTCGTAAATACTGTAATGCAATTTCTAGAAACAGTGAATTAAATTGTTTTTAGAGTATTAACAATTCTTCCAAGTTTGTATCTAAAATTATACATGTAAAAGTAAAAAATATCAAATGTTTTGATTTTTCTACACTGCACACAAATCTACCTATAGATGAAGTCAAAAGTTCACTTTCAGAATTAATGAGCAAAATGTTTAACCATAATGGTAAACCACACATTAATATGAATTCATATACAAAGAAAGCATAAGACAACAAATGTTCAAACAGTAACATTAAATCGTACACTGTTGAAACTTTGATGGATGCTATAAAATTTCTTTTGGATAATACTTTTGTTCAATGCGGACCATTGGTTTTTCAACAAATAAAAGGCATTGCAATGGGTAGCAACTACTCCCCTTTACTGGCAGACTTGTACTTAAGCTAGCTTGAATTTACGTATATGGATAAACTGATGAAAAAGGACTTTAAAAAATGGCTACAAAATTATCAAACAACGCAAGATATATTGATGACATTGCTTGTGTAAATGTACAAAATTTCAGTAAAATTGTTAAAGAAATTTACCCAATAGATATCCCTTTGGAGGGTAACAATTCAGAAGGCTTCAGAGATGTGTTTTTGGACTTGGATATTCAGGTCACTAATGACAGGTGTTGTGTTAAAGTCTATCACAAAATAGATGAGCTTAACTTTGAAGTAGTTAAGTATCCTTTCCCAGACAGTATAATTTCGGATACTATTGGATATAATACGTTTTTTCACAGACTTTGAGATTTGGTCGTATTTGTTCTAAATTTCAGGACTTTGCATCTAGAACCAAATTTTTATTTAAAATAAACTTGAGTCAGGAGGATTCAAAGATGTACTTTTGATCAAATATTTCTACACATTTTGCTGTAAATATCCCGAGATGGTTAGAAAGTTTGGCTTCAATAATTTTAGAGATTTTATACTTGCCTTTTTTCGACTTAATTTTATCTTTTGGCATCATTCTGTTTTAATGTTCACCTTTCAGACATTTTAGGCTAGCTTGTTTTCTCTTAGGTTAAACTACCCAGGGGCCATCGGTAGCGAGTAGCGGCCTACGACAGTTACAAGCTTGCCTAATTGTACTTGATATCTGGTTAATATTTTCATTGCATTCTCTTGACTGAAATACAAATGACTATCGGTAGCAAGCAGCGGCCTACGACAGTTACATGTTTGCTTAATTGTACTTAAAATCCTGTTAAAAAAAATTGTTTTGATAACATGTTTTTGGCATAAATGCTCATGACTTTCATTCTTTTCTGACATGCCTAAATGCACATTTACTCAATATTAAAAAAAATACTCAAAAGTGACAGTATTTTTTCAAATATCACAAACCTGACACATTACGTTGATACATTGACTCAGGGTTGGCAATGAAATAGAGCTTAATTGTTTGAGGAGTAGGTGTCATCATGGAGTTTGTTTTACATTTCTGGTGCAGGATGTACATTGTTGCAGTCATTGTTAGGATTTCCCTTGGTTTATACAGATGGTCTAGCTGCAACTGTTTTTTTTACAATCACTGGGACTGAATATAATGCCCCAGCTTGTTTCCACTTCAGTTAAACACTGGCGGATGGTTTAACTAGAATAAGCTGTCCAGCTAGAAAGGGTACATATTGGTTCAGGGGTAAGTCAAATTGTTCTTAACTGAACCTGTACTACACAAATTTGGTAATTATAGTTTGTTTGCAAGGCATTCTTCTTTCATAATGAAGGTCTGCATTTATAAGCAAAACTTCACGTATTTAGCTAATTCATCATTTGCCATGTTTATATTTATTCATTATTATGTGGCTTGTCCTTGCTGAACATTTAGCTCAGACAAGGAGCCGCTACTCAGAGAGACTTGTACGGGTGAAAGGCTCCGAAACATGTTGAGTAGTTACCCGCCGAAGACCCTTTAATTTATTTCGGCTAATACAGCCTATATCAAAATTTTACAGAGGAACGTGTGCAATTTGGACAATAGTACGTCTATATGTATATAGGTTAGACAGGGACATGTTAGCTTAGGGAGAATAAAGAGTTCGGACTGCGGAATAGCGTAATGACTACTAGGAAGTGGTTTTAGACAAAAAGACACCAATACAACAGTCATATTCCTAACCTTAAAGTGTGGGGTAACAATGGTAACGGCTGGGAAATGTCTAATGATGGCTACCTCAAGCCTTTGATGTATACCAATGAGCTAGCCCCACTGGAAGTCCGCAACCTGACTCATATGTATTGCACCGATATTGAGTGTACTGTCGCAAGAAAGTGCCATTGCCTGCAGACAGGACTTAATTGTACAGAATTATGTGCATGCTTTGGACATGAGTGTGCAAATGACACTTTTGACACTGAAATAGACAGTGATGATGAGGAAGATGATGATTGAATCTTAGCGTAGAATCTCCAAACTGTGACCATCATTGATCAGCTTTCTGTATTTAGTGTGTTCATGTACATATACTGTTTTCCTTTACTAAAAGGCATCTTGAATTATAGTTTGATGCCAGAGATACATTAGCTGTGTTGCAGGACTCCATGGGATGTTTCACGGTAAATAACGTGTAGGTGTGAAAACATGGTACAAAGTACTATCTTACTTGATCAGTTGTATTGGCAATTGTTATGACGGTTCCCTAAGGGAAGATGACACATGATAGCCATATTAGCATATTAATTAATATGCATATGGTATCCTCATATAAACATGATAAATGAAACTTGTATGAGTACTGTTCCTAATAATTTTGCCTTTTTTAAATAAACGAAACTATATCTTAGTAAATACAGTATGTAATCCGTTGCACAATAATTAATTTCGATGTAAATTTCATATATTTGCATAAATTAACATATGATAATTAGGCACTTTGAACAAACCCTGTATTTTGTGACTATGTTAGAGCAATTGAGCACAGTTTGGTGTTTATTTAGCCTTTCCACAAGCAGTATCACCAAAGTTATTATTTTTAAGGACAAATTTTAGTTGTCTCAGAAATGGCATAGGTTGTCATGGAAACGGGCAGAAATATATATGATAAAACGCTTTTCAGATTCCACAACCTATTTTTTCATGAAGAGGACATATATACCTATAAGAAAATATAGGTTGTAACTTGTTATACCACGGGTTGGGGTATGACCCCCGAAGGGCCCTCTATGCCGCAGGTCTACTGAGGACCTCCCACTGGTACAGCGGTAAGTCCGTGATACAAGGAGACGATGGATGTATTTTCCGAGCGGTGCACCAATCTGAAAACACCTTCCATCGAGCCGAATAAACCCCTAGAGAAGAGTCTGGAAGCTGCCTCCCTCCCTCTGGCAATTCTATCAGGGACTAATTTTGAAAAAACCTCTGTCGTGGATTTGCTGTGCAACAACCACCAAGCATGGAGATTGAGCACTTGCAGGTTCCTGTGGAAGACACTGGTTCACGGTTACACCAGAAGGTTTGGCCATGCTGGTAAACATAGCAGTGGCTGTACCCTTAGTTCCAGAAGGTCCAGGGACCAACCTGTCCTCTGTCACCAGGGGGCAACCAAGATCAGGTTGCAGTCGTAGGACTGAACCTTCCACAAGACCGGCTAGAGATCCAATCGCTAGGGCCTGGAGATCTGGTACAGGTGACATGTAAACCGGAAGTTTTGCATTTGCACTTGTCACGAAACAGATTCACCTGTGGGGTACCCCACCAGGCTCACATTGGCTGAAGGATATGTGGTTGGAGCCACCACTCTGTCCCTACAGGCTAACCTCTTCTCCAGAGTTAGTTGGCCAGGACATTTTGTAATCCGCGGACCTGCCTTGTGCATGCGGACATCATGTTCAGAGCACCATCAAGTGATACATCTGGCTCACTCTGTCAGCTTTTCGGACGCAAAGCGCCCTGCTGGTTGAAGTAGGTGATGGCGGTCCTGTTGTCACACATTACGAGAACGTGTTTGTGCTGGACTAGGTCCTGGAAGTGGAGGAGTGCAAGGCGAATCACCTCCAATTCCAAACAGTTTATATGGTAGGACGCTGACTGCATGGGTCAAAGGCCCAATGCCCTTCGGCCCTCCACATGGGCTCCCCACCCGGACCGAGATGAGTCCATGTACATGTTGAGGTGTGCCTGAAACAGGGTCAACATATGACCCTACATTACATTCTCCAGCTTGGTCCACCGTATGAGGTGCCAGCAGTCCTCCAGGAGTACCAGCACCTGTGTTTGGTAGCCCTGGTCCTTCAACTATCTGTCCCGCAGAGCGTGCTGCAAGGGACAATGGTGTATGTGACCCAGGGAAACCTGAGAGTCCATTGAGGTCAGTGAACGTATCAAGGTTTTTGCCACTGCCGGGCCGAGCGAACCTCATGAGTCTGAAAGGCCTTGATGATCAGCTGGAGTCTCTCCCACTTGTCTTCTGAAGAAGGACAGATGAAGGCGAGCAGATCGAGGCGGATGCCAAGAAAGACAAAGATCTGCACTGGCATTAGGCTGGACTTGGTGAGATTCACAATCGGGCTCAAGTGTTTTGCCAAGTTCCCGAATGCTCTGTTTGTGATGCTGTGAATCTAAGCACCATAGCACCTGGATCAGCCAATCCTGCAGGTAAACATGAATGTGCATTGCCAGCCCCAGCCTCTGTCCCACCTGGGGACAAGGAAGAGTAGTTTGTAGAACCCGGGCAAGCAGTGATCCTCTACCCGTTTTATGGCCTTCTTGCTACGTAGCTTTAACACTGCCTCTAGGAAGGCCCATGCTTTGGGTTTCTTCATGGGAGGTGTGAACCACTTGGGTTTGCAGCATAACAGATGCCTGTCTTCAACCAAAGGCATCAAATTGCAGTGCTGTGGGTTATTTAAGACGGATGAATTGTCTGTGATAAACTTCCATTGTGTGCGAAAGGCTGAAAGGCAACCATCGACTGGATGCTCAGAGACGTCTATAGGGGTGGCAGAGGGCAACCCTGAAAGGGGGAGGTCCAGAAAGCGACGGTCGGGAGCCCTGAGGCTTTCCCGACGTCTTGGATTTCTTGGTCCCTTGCAATGCTTGGGGCATGGCTGGGGGGGGGGGGGGGTGTGAGTATGCGCAGTTTGAGTGCCACACTTCAGGGCAGCGGCAGCCAAAGAGGAAAGCGACCGAACAGAATCAGTCAAAGCCTACTTCCTGGTGAACTCAGCGGAGCAGCACTTGCCAAATGACGTCCATCATCTCTCCTCTAAACAGGGTATTGAAGAAGAACGGCCTCATGCCCACTCGGCATTAAATTGGATCTGGCAACTTCTAACCCTGGAGGTAAGCATTCCTACAAAGCAAATGCAAGTGTGTCTCTAAGTTGCCGTCCTGATCCTGTGGTTGATCCCCTGTGACAACGCTGTCGTTAGCTACACCACCTTACCAAGCCTGTCCCGGACCCCCTCCATGTGGGCCAAGCACTGGAGGTCGTCATAGAGCGACCTCAGTGTGACAAAAAGAGGTTTGAGTAGGATGCTGTTAGGACAGCTCCTCTAGCATCCTTTTCCAATCTCTTGAAGTTGTCTGAGGACACAGAAACGGACTTCTGCACCCTAGCACCACACTTCTCCCAATCCACGTCCCCAGGAGGTGGCTGGGAAGAATAAATTGCTCCGGGGTGGCGTACCATTTCCCTTGGACATCCGGCCAGGTGAGAACTCGCCCCTGCCTTAGATAGCTGGAATTCAGGGGTTCCACGGTAACCAGGATGCAGAGAGTCCTGTCTGTCAGCTGGGTATACAACTCAGCGACGAAGGGCGAGAAGTGAATGGGGGACTTAGGTCATGCGTCTTCTGGTGACAAGTCCTGGCAGCACATGGCAACAGCCCGCTTTCTCACCTCCAGCTGAGCGACCACAGCTTGGTAGCCCACGAGGCTGTGAATGAGAGCTTTGACATGTTCATTGCCCTGGGTCAGGCGGGAGTAGCATCCATGGGGACAAAAACAGGTTCTGTCTGTGCCACAGATTCTACAGGGCTCTTCCAAGCAGAGCATTGTCAGTGTGGGCACCGGCTGCTAGCCGGTGGCCTGGGCCTAGTGATGGATGAATCTGAAAGCAACAACTCTTTGTCGTCAGTGTTGATGTCCAAAGACTTATCACCAGGTATCAGAGTCAGAGACCTCAAACCCTTGTCAAACACCAGTTTGTCCGAGGCAAATGGGGAGGCCACTTGTGACAGAAGCAGGTCTGTCACCGCACCTTAGGATTTGGGCGTGGCAAGTTCTGCAGAAGTCATCATCCCCACCTCTGCAGCTCGCATCTGCTCCTCCCATGCAGGGTGAGAGAGTGATACTTCCGTGAGGCGACAGCTGCCGCCAACTTGATGATCGGCTGGGTGGAGAGCACCTGCTGGAGTTGCTAGAACTCCGTAACCTAGGGGGCAGAGTGAGAGCTGGCTCAAAAAGGAGGCAGTGAGCTGCACCTCAGAGATGGCTGACCCTGACATTTTGGGATTGTCAGCAGGTGCGGATGAAGATAAAGTCCCCGGGCTACAACCCGTGCAGCCAAAGGCTCGCTACAGGTAGACACAACCACTGACTTAGATACCCTCCCTGATGCTCTGAGATACCCGGACATTAGACCTGAGCTCCAGCACCAGGCAGCTTTGAGAATCGGCCGGGAATTTGGTGCTCCAGGACACCATGTTCGACTCAAGCTCTTGGACCCCAGGAGCTCAGGGAATTGACTGTGGTTCTGGAATGCCCAGATGTGGACCCATAGTTTCCATCCTGGCTTCACCAGTTTGGCTGCATGGTTTCCGAGCACTCGGACCAAGGTCTCTGGGCTGGAAGACCCTTGCGCCGCTCAGCCTGCCTCATTGGATTGGGATCCAAAGTGGTAGGCTTAAGGGGAGGAAGCAGTTGCTGGATCAGATCCATTTGCATCTATTGTTGCCTGGCCATAGACTCCAAAACTCTCAAGAGTCTCAGGTGAGCAGCCGAGGAAACACTGCTCGTCACCTTTGGTGGTGCTAGCGCTCAGGATCCCCATGAGGTGATCTCTTGCTGCCCAACTTGCCACTATGCTGCCCCTTCTCCACATTCCCCCAGGGGGTTTCAGGTGAAGGGGTAGCAGCCATCTGAGCCTGCAGGCGAGCCACATGGGGTTGCTTCTGCTTCTCTTGTGGTGTCACTGGGAAAGAAGATTTGGCGGAGTCAGACCTGATGGCCAGGTGTTTAGCAGCAGCATGCTTACACCTGTCCTTCTCGCTTTTCCTCCAGGACTGCTTGTAGAGTAGCCACTTGTCGTCTCCCCACCTAACAAAAAACCTGCGTGTATTCTCTCGAGAACACAGGCAGCCAAGTTGATGGCGACGACTAAAGCAGTGTTCGTAGTGGTAGTTCGGAGAGTCCATCTTTTGCCCTGTACCCAACAATTGAGAAGGAGAAGTGGTCTGTGGCTCGACACCCATAGCACACTGCCAAGGAGCAATTTCCAGACTGCCACTGTCCTCCCTCTGTCTGCTATTTGACCTGCCAGAGGCCATCTTGGAAAAGATCAGCTTCAAGGCTAAAATCCAGCCCTACTACCACAATTCTCTCAGGGATGTGCATGTCAAATATAAGCAGTCCCCATTTCTGAAGAGACTAGGATAGCTTATAAAACAAATTCTGTAGCAGAGGCAGTGCCCACAGCACTAGTACTAGAACAGAGTTTCCAGACAAAAAGTCATGAAGCTCTCAACTCTTTAGATCATGCCAGGAATGGTGTCTGAGAAGGAAGGATGAATAGGTGAGCATGGGCAACGGATAGTCACCCACCGGATCCAGAAGAACTGAGCAGAGGCACTACTTGGACTGTTAGGTTTTCCAGACAATTGAATGTGTGCCCAACTCAATTGTGTTGGGTGATGTGGCTAGACGTCGAGGTCTTGACAATGGTGGTCGAGAGGTAACGTTATGTAACTTAATTCCAATATTGGTACAAGTTTTGAGTAAATATAAATGTGACTTGTTTCTGTATATTCATGCACATTATAGTTTATAGTAAAGACCTGTTGTCAAAAGATTGGTATTAGTTTGTGATGTATTTCTGAGTAAAAATGCCAAGGAGATACCAGTTGATGTCTGAGAATGGCATCTGATGAAGGTCACTGAAAATTGGTTCATTATGCACATTGTGTTCAGAAAAATTACTCACGAATACAAATTTCCTTTGCAACTTTATGAGAGGATCCAGGTTGGTTGTGTATGTAGAACAGCAGGAAGTATTCCCATATGGAAAGTAGGAAATGGCAAGAGGATAATGCAGCTTTCTTACAATACATCTGCCAATGCGGTATCACAACTTTTTGAAAATACCAATAACTTTGCCCAGTTTATTGCAAACATGAGATATACGAAATTTTCAATTTAATCTGTCATCAATTCAAATACCAAACTTGTAGTTAACTTTGCATGTAATTTGAATTAGTGTATCATGAACTCTGACTGTCCCTTTCAGTTCTATTGGGAGGAGAATTAAGTACAGTGTAGCTTCTATTGTGTGGAAAGCACCCCAAGACATACCCAGCCATTATAGACTGACAGAAAACCAACTAATGTTGTGAAATAAAAAACATCTTGCAACTGTTCACATGATATGTACAGCCCAAAAATCAGAGAACTAACCATGTAATTGTAATTGGACAAATTTGTACATTTGAAATTTTGCAGTCTTTTTTTTTTTTTTTTTTTGACATCAAGACTACTGCACAAGGTCACATACTGTGATTTTGTCACTGAATAAAATTTGTCATCTGTTCCAGGCTCACAGGTATTCATGCCAAGATTTGTGGAGTTCACCTGTAATGACCCAGTTACAAATCAAAGACTGCTACAGAAGCATCACGTTCACTACCCACTCAGTGAGTCTTTTACATATCTGTGTACCAAGCAGACATTCTGCTGCCCATTGTTTCTTTTCCGTTTTTTGTCTTTACCCAGAGTTAAAGTTTTTTTTTTCTGTCACTGTGTAAAGGACTACAACTAAAAAGTTGGTTTTATAATAATTGTGCATCAAGTTTTAGAATAACTGAAATGTTTAAAACAGATTTTAAAATATTTTTGAATTTTTACTATCTTCAAAACTTTAATAAATACAGACATTATACCCACATGATAAGACATTTCAGCTCAACTGACCTGTCAGTCAAGGGCATTTGTACAGTTACGCTCGCGTTCAAGTTAACAAACGCCAAACGCACCAACATTTCCCAAACGTTTCCCAAACACTTTCAGTGAAAGTCAAACGTTTTGCAAATGCGTAGCAAACACTTTGCAAACACTTTCCAGACGCTTTACAAACCCTTTGCCAAACGCTTTCAAACACTTTTCCAAACGCTTTCAAACACTTTTCCAAATGCTTTCAAACACTTTGCCGAACGCGTTTGGTGACAGCCGAACGTTTTCAAACACTTTTCCAAACGCTTTCAAACACTTTACACTTTGCACCAAACGTATGTGATACATGTACATGTACACTTGGTAATCTAATTCTAATGACAGGAATATTTTTAACAAGTGTCTAAAAAGCTTATCAGCACCTAAAAATCCCAACAACATGTGCATGCCTTCATTTATGGATAAGCCAAAAAGCTGTACTATGTATATTTTACAATAAAGTTGAAATTATGCTTTATCAAAAAAATCAGTTCTATCTAACAGTTTGTACATGTATCACTTACAATCTTGAAAAAAGGCTAACTTCTAAAATTTCGAATGGAAATACAGAAGCAGCTCAATTTAAGTATTGTTTGGCTTACTAAGCCAAGCAATAGAATTAGCTCCAGTGGAGTAAACCAGGCGATACTCCATTGGTCCTTGGAGTTATTATATATATTTTAATTGAAAATTAGGAACTATTTCGGAGTAAATTTATAGGCAATATCACGATCAGATCATGAATCATGATCTGATCATAATATTACCTATGGATTTACTCTGAAACAGTTTTTGAAAGATGAAGTATTCATGACATCTTAAATGAAGAATTAAGTCTTTAATTAATTCAAGTTGAATTAGACACTTGGGTAAACGTATTTGGATCGTGTTTTATATACAGTTCCGCCCGTCTAAAACTTAACAGCCAAACGCGTTTGTGACATTTGGCTGGTGTTTGGCTTGCGTTTGAAAACGTTTGAAAGCGTTTGGTTTGCGTTTGAAATTCGTTTGAGAAGCGTTTCAAACACTTTCAGCATTGCGTTTCAAACACTTTGACCAACGCGTTCGGTACACATGCGTTTCAAACGCGTTCGGTACACATGCGTTTCAAACGCTTACAGATGCATTTACAAAGTTTAGGTGTTATATTGTATTTTCCCCTTGTTGCTTAAGTCAGAGATACACAAAATGAATGTTTACGTTACTTTTCTTCCACACACAAGTGTACATAAAATTGTTCACAAGAATATGAGTTGATAAAGATTCCAGTGGGAATCGAAATATAAAAAAAATAAAGAAAAAATATTTTAATGTAAATAAAAACCCCAAGTGAATGAACGTATTTAAACTAGGATGCATCTTGAAGGAACGACGTAAAGAAATAAGCAAACTTGGAACTCTGTACAATGTAACGCAAAATGCCCCACATGCAGTATGAAAAAAAATACTTGGTTGGTGCTGTAATGCAGACGCTTTTTATTCCGTCAATTTTGTTTTTCCTTTGTATAAACATTGTACTGCTTAGGTACAATATATATATATATATTTGATTTTCTTATTATCTACGCAGCCGTTTTAAGAATCTCCTACAGTAATTTTTTTTAAAAATAGCATTCAGAGAACAGATTACCCTCGGCGCCAACAATCTTTTTTTCCTCAATTCTGCATTTCTTGAGATATTATGGTAACAAGATTGTCCCCTTGTGCGCCACTCAGACGGCCTTCAAATGAAAACTTCAAAAGTTTCTTAAGTTTAAAAATAATAAGAAGCTAGTTTTCAATAAGAACGTGGTCCATTTAATATAATTTGTATCTCTGATGAAAATTTGTGAAGCTGCGATGCATCCTTGTTGAGATATTATGATAACGTGGTCCCCTTGTGTGCCGCTCAGAAGGCCTTCAAATAAATGCTTTAAAACTTCATTTAAAAAAGTTATAAATGCAAAAAGGAAGCTGGTTTAAATAGGTACCTGGTCCATCATAAGGTGCACCTCTGAAAAATAATTGGTAAAGTTGCGGTCAGCATTTTTTGAGATATCACGATAAAGTCGTCAGGGTTGAGGCCACTCAGACGGCCTTCAAATCAGTGCATGAAAAGTTTCATTAAAAAAAATGTAAAAATTACCAGAGGAGGCTGATTTCAGCAATAAATGGTCCATTATAAGACGCATTCCTGGTAAAAATTTGGTAGAGCGACCTTGAATAGTTTTTGAGATATCGCGGTAACATCGTCATGGTTGACGCCAATAAATACATTAATAAAAAGTTTCGTGAAAAGTTTATAATTAATCAGAGGAAGTTGCTTTTCAATGGGAACCATTATAAGGTACATCTCTGATAAAAATTTAGTAAAGCTACGGTGAAAATTCAGATATCGCACGCGGCAGTAACATCGACTAGATGGACGGAAGACAATATCATCCGGCACTTCATGTGCGGAGGGTAAAAAATGGGAATGGAACACTTACAAGGGCGTATGATAATCCAATGATTATACATGAATAAAGACAATGCTCTTTCAAGTTTGATTTTATGTTGTTGGTTTTTTGTAATGAGTAAACAAAACTGAATTGCTTGAAGATCCAGGTATTATGTGTGTGCATCACGCCCCAGGGCTTACAATGCATGAATTATTTCCTGATTCTCTTTTCTTATTTCTCCCCAATGGTTGCACTTACGTCCACAAGTTGTGCGTCATTTTCTTTTCGTTTCTGTCTTCGTCAACTCCCTCGCCCCCTAATTCTAATGAGACCGTTCCGTGCATAGGAAATAAGGTAATGCTAACTATGTAGTGTGTGCCCAGGACTGACTATACCACTTTTGTATTAGGGGTGTTGGCAATACATTTGACTCTGTGTTGTTATGTCACAGGCTTCTATGGAGCTTGGGCTTACATTATCAAATGTGCCAGCGGTATTATATTTCTATATATTGATATATATATATTTACATATATGTATATATATTTACATATATTTGATATTTTACACATATGGACCATGGTCTTTCATTTGTCTGCTCAACACTTTACGGACGAGAGGGCGCAACGGATTATAAATATACCACACCAGGCAGCATTTGAATATCAGTGGTGTGGACATCGCCTACATTCTTCTTTCATTATGATTCAATTTTGCGAATTTGATGAAATCTATGATAGATTTCGACATAAAACTCAAATAAGAATGTGTATTTGCATCATGAAAACATGAATACAGAAAGGAACAATTTCCAAAATTAGTCTTTTATTTTTAATTAATGATCCAAATGAGTATGCTAATGATTATGGTCACAAGGTGTTGCTGTGGGTGACACCTTGTGGCTAATCCTAGCAGTAACACATGTGCGGCAAGCAAAATGGACACTGGTCGGCTTGACTCCTGTGAGGATTGCAAGCATGTGACAGTCGGCAACGATATATATCCAAATAGATACGTATATGTATTTCCAAGTGTTTCAAGTAGGCCTTGTTAAATTTACTGGTGCATCTAGTAGGTTTGTACTTTTGTTGACCAACACGCAAAGGGATCCAATCTGATGGTGGATCAGAAATCGCTTCAGCTCTCTTGTTTTGTTGTGTTGTTTTTCTGCAGCTAAGATCACTGATCAGTGCCAATGATCCACATGTGAAGGATATGTGGAAAAGACTTCACACAATTGAGATGGCAGTTGTCAACTCGGCCCTCTGTCTTCATTTTTATATTTGTGACTTTATCTTCACTAATTAATTACACACTTTGGAAAAGGGCTAAAATGCGTAGATCACAAGTACGTAAAAAAAGACGTTTAAGTCGTTTATTTGTGTAGGACTTTTTCCTTTGAGCGTCGCATTTTGAATATTTATTTGGATTACCCCCCCCCAAAAAAAAAGAAACAAAGAAACAAAAACTGTACGATTGATTTGCAAAATATCCAAGAATCATAATTTTTATTTGTGATAAAATCCAAATAAATAACGGTAATTAACGTCCGGTACAAACAGGATTCATGTTAAAATTTCAAAAATGGGTTTTCAACATATGACTAGGCCTACATGTATTTATAGCTGCTATAAATTGGGAGTTGTTTTTTTGTATATTTGGTCACCGAAAAATAATTTAGGTATGTAGGCTACCTGTGCATATAATGTCAAAATAATAAGCGTGTCCGTTATTAAATGTGATTTCCTTCGCTGTATTTTCTGGTGTGCCTGTATTCAAAATGAAATTAAACTATAATGTTTTCAAATGTTGACATGAAGTAGCGTAATCAAATGGCCAGATCATTAATTTTGTCAGTGCAAAGCCCGCAACTATTGCAAATTTTGCTCTGGTCAACATCATTGAAAACTTGCATTCACAAACTAGTCCAAATTAAAAACAATTCACTGAATCTATTTAATTTGTCATTACGTTGTTGTGACGTATCGGCATACAATTCCTTCATTGGCGGTTCCTTGCTCATAATCTATGGAAAGCGTTGGTAAAAAGGTAGGCCCTAATTGCAGAAAACCATTAGCTTCAATATTATCGTGCACTGAAAGATTTACAAATGTTGACCACCATTTTGACCGTGGGCGAGGTCACATGATCTCTGCATGGACCACATGACCCCCATGCCTGGACTTTTGCACACGTGGGGAACAGCGGTTTCGATTTTCTTTCATTTTTGTGAAAACGTAAATAATTGAAATTGATGGAGACCTACTACAACTCTCTAAACTTTGTTGAATGACAGTATTGGTTTGTTTACTGACAATGAAGAAATGGAGACAGGGAACAGATCAAATACTTATTGCAATGAAAAATTAAAAATGACATGGTTGTTCAAAGTGGTTGTGGTAGTGGATGCCGGAGATTCAAGCACTGAAGCAGGTTCGAGAACCGGCCATTTCATGTTGAGACTGACACAGCAAACGATAGACTATCATGTTTGGACGGAGACAAACTTCAAAAGTGTTGTTGTAGTTACGCCGGTCATTATTTTCCCTGAATACGAAAAATAAAAAATAAAAAACATCGATGTTTATTATCTTTGATAGTGTTTTTACGAGAACAGTGGCAGCTGCGGATGGTGCTGTACCTCGTGCGCCGTTCCTTCCGAAACTGGTCATTCGTCTTGGTCAAACAATTCAGTACAGAGGGGCGATCAAAACGATGTGGCCCCTAAAGTCTTCTGCCCTCTTTACATTGCATTTAAGTGCATATACATGTACAGATAAATTTATTCAACCTGCAACTGAAGCTTTATTTCTGTGTTAGGTTTAAGTAACTGAACGCATAGCTTGTCGAAGTGGGACAATTTTGCCACTATCAAACATTTGGGAAATGCTTTAATTTGTAACAACTATGCGATGGAAAGTCATTGACCTGTTTGGATGTGTTTGAAATGCAATTGTGAAAGTGTTTGAAACGCGTTTGGTGAAGCGTTTGAAACGTTTTTATTATCAGAGCGTTTGAAACGCGTTTGTAACAAAGAGTTTGCAACGCATTTGCAACGCGTTTGCTTTGTGTTTGAGTTTTCTCGCTTGCGTTTGAGGATCGTTTGGGAAGCGTTGGTGCGTTTGGCGTTTGATAACTTGAACGCGGGCGGAACTGTAAATATATACAATCTATAATGCTGGATAAGTGCACATTTACATGTAGGTACATCATATATTGCTGGACCTGTTGAAAATACGTTTGGAGATTATTCATCATTTAAATGGAAGTGTTTTGCATAGTGTTTGAATGCGTTTGTGAAACTGTTTGAAATCGTTCGGGTAATTGTTCAACGCGTTTGGAAAGTGTTTGAACGCGTTTGGAGAAGTGTTCATTAGCTTTGTGAAAGTGTGCGAACGTTTTGTAAAAGTGTTTGAGATTTTTCCCAAACGCTTTCCAAACGCTTTCCAAACACATTCCAAACACTTTCCAAACACATTCCAAACGTTTCCAAACACAAGCCAAACACCAGCAAAACGCGAAAAAAGCGTTTGGCTGTTAACTTTTAGCCGGGCGTAACTGTAGGAGTGGTTATCCTCCATTGTTTTCCACAATTACACTTGTGACTTTTCAAAAAGTATCACCAAGTACCTATTCAAACTTGTTCGCCAAGATGGGTGGGTGGGTGGGTGGGGGGGGTACGGTAATGGACACCTTCCATATGTCCTTTGGTCGGTCCCAAACAAATTTTTGTCTGGCTATATCTTCAATCTATAAGTGCTAACCCTTTGAAATTTATAGAGTTGGTAGATCACAGGTAGTAGGTGTGCGTAGGCACTGTTTTGTGTGTCTACTTCCTTACATTACTTTATTAACAAAAACTCATTAGGCAACCCCCAGATCATAAGCGATTTTATCTGGGCCATATCTTTGGAACCTTTAATGCTAGTGCTTTGAAATTTTGAGGGTTGGTAGATCTTGTGTAGGAAGTGTGCACGGGATTAAATTTATTTGGCCGATTACTTTCTTTTATTAATTAATTAATAAACATTGTTAAGCACCTCAAAATCACCTGCATCTGAAACAGTTTTTTTCCAGGCCATATCTTCTAAAATATAATGGCGAGCCCTTTGACATTTATGGAGTTGGTAGATCATACTTTTAGGTAGTAAGTGTGCATAGGCATTGTTTTTTGTGCGTAATTGCTAACATTAATTAATTGATTCACAAAATTTCAATAGGAAACCTCCAGATCAGAAACGATTTTGTCTGGGCCGTGTCTTTGGAACTGTAAAGGCTAGCCCTTTCAAGTTTTTAGGGTTGGTAGAGCTCAGGTAGGAGATGTCCATAGGATTAAATTTATTTGGCTGATTACTTTCTTTTATTAACTAATTATTTAACAAAGCTCTTAAAGCACCTCAAAATCATCTACATAATTTTGTCCGAGCAATATCTTCAAAATTATAAATGCTAGCTCTTTAAAATTTATAGGGATGGTACATCTAAGGTGGTAGGTTTGGGCAGGCAATGTTTTGTGTGACAATTACTTTCATTAATTAATTTATCAACAAAGTTCATTAAGCAACCTCCAGATCTGAAACAATTTTGTCCAGGCCATATCTTCCAAACCACTTCTTATATTGAATTTGCTTGTGTTTGTTTTTTATTTTTGGAAATTAGCATACAGTACTCTATTTCCCTCATTATCTTCAGATACTGTACGGGCTCAGGTGTGCCCTAAGGGGGACAGAGTACGGTGCAAAGTGCTTAGTATTTTCTACTCCAATTGTCGATGTTGCTGATGAAAAAACCTGATAATGTGGTCACATTTTTGCAGTTAAATGTCTCTGTGGCAGATGCTATAACACAAGTAGCAATAGATAATGTATTTTTTCCGCATTGCCAAGTTAAAAAACATGAACAACCCCTTGCCACTCAAATTACATGCTTGTGCACCATAATTCAGAAGATCCTGACCAACGCACTCAATCTGGTGGAAAAAGAGCATCAAAAAGTGTTCTATTTATATCTTCTTTGTTGTTTTAATGCATTTGACATTGTATTATTTGCATTGTTTCGTATCAAGTGTAGGTTTTATTCCATAGCAAGCCATAAAGTATTGGTCAAACATGCATTGTTTGTGTGTCTTGTTGCCTGGGAAAATGAGATAAAGGTCATGCACCAAGTGGCAATCTTTTACAAAATCTCTTTGAAGAATTAATTTATATTGATGAAATTTACATAATTTCTTGTCATTATCGTAAGTAGATTGCAAGAGAAGTGCCAAAGACTGTGTTTCACAGACATCTGTTTTGTTTTTCCTCAAGCTCCTCCTTTCTTTCTTCAATTTCTTTCTTCTTTACAACCAAATTTTGTTTGCCAGTATTATCGAACACTAAGGCACTCAGAAACTTCAGACCTGGCACAGTTATAGGTCTATACATGAATTTGTGCCTTTTAATAAAGAGGAGAAAATATGTTGGAAGATTATGTAAATTATGGGCTTTTGAAAGTTCAAATTTTGAATATTTCCAAAACTATTATAGGTACAGCTAACCAATCCAACTTCAATTCATATGTTTGTTACACTTCTCATTTTTGTAAGTTACATGTGACCTCTAAAGGTTTGAGAAGCTGGCTAATGCAACACCCGTGGCAATAGTCATCAAACATGCAGTCTGAGAAACTGGGGGTTGCGGTGGAACTTGTTTGAGCTTTGTTGTCGGAGCAGTGGAGGAAAAAGAGGCAGAGCTCGCTGAGCCTGCTCGACGCTCAACTCCTAGAGGTCCAAGGACTATTCCCTCTTTGGCCATGAGGGGTCCACATGAAGGACTTCGCACTGCTCTTCCTGTATCTTGTGTAAAACTCTCGGCAAGAGTGTGGTTAGAGGAAAGGTGTATGCTCACATCCCCTGTAACAAAATCAACATGGCATACATTTCTCGCGTCATCTCGTCGGAAAATGGGGACACAAAGATTTTGATGTTGCGACTGTCCCAGGTGGTGAAGAGATCGATGTGTGGTGAACCTCAAAGGGCCCAGATCGCCTCAACCACCCTGGGATTCAGAGACCACTCGGTCTGAATCGCCTGCGATCGGTGTGCGAGCAGGGTTGCCTTGACATTTGGGCAACCCGAAATGAGCTGACACTGGTTCCTGACGAGCTGCTGACGGCGCCGAAATAAGGTTGACTTGGCCAGAGAGAACAGCCTCTTCAGCCTGGTACCTCCCTGTTTGTTGATGTACACAACCACTGTACAGTTGTTGCACATCATCAGGACGTGCCTGTGCTCCACCTGTGACTTGAACTGTCGAACCCACCGACCTCGAAAGTTGAGCTGCACAAGCCGAGAATGAAGCCTCCCCAGAGTAACCAGAAAGTCCATGGACGTAAGGGTCCCAATTAGATGCACTCATTGAGGTGACGATGGGGCTGATGCCCTTCTGAACCTCTTCAAGAGGGAAACAAGCCACCACCACCAGTCCTCTGAGGGGAGACAGATGAAAGGGACTGACAAGAACTGAATCCCTAGAAACAGAACCCCCTCGTGGGAGCCAGACTGGACTTTGGAGTATTCACAGTAAGGCCTAACCTCACTCACAGATCCAGCACGAACTGCATGTTCTGGAGAAGTAGGCCATGTTCTTGAGACCGCAAGAGCCAATCATTCAGATAAATGTACAACCAGATCCCTTGCCAGTGCACATCCTTCGCTGCTGTGGCTTCTGCTGCTGCCAGTAATTAGGCACAGCTGTGGCAGGCTGACGGGAGGAAGATAACTCTTTGCGCCCCTCAGAAATGCCCCGTCTATAGACTTTTGCCTCCTCTCCTTGGCCATGTTGTCCGCCCTTTCCAGACGGGGGACCAACCCCTAACCAACCAGCCCTGGACCAACAGGATCCAAGGGCAGGTGGTAAGCAGCTTTGTTTACCACAGTCAGCAGGTTGGCCACTGAGAGAAGTGCATTATGCCGCACTATCTTGACATTAGCATCGAGTGGAAAAGCTCCGCTGAGCATGTGCCTCAGGTCACGGCCTTGAGACTGCGCGAGGCCCTGCAGGGTCTCCACCTTATGTTTGGTGGAGGCTGGCACTACGGGGTTTTTACAGGCCTCCTCCACGAGATGCATGTTGGAACACCCTGACCAGTCAAGAAACCCATGATCATCATGACCCACCTATCCTGCTCAAACTGCCAAGGCCATGAGAGGGGCAGGGAGACGAACTCCACCTCCTTGACTCCGCGGTTCCGTAACAGAGAGTTAACTGTCGTGGGGGCAAAGTTGTACACAGATCTACTCCTCCATTACAGCTCTAACCTCACCTTCAGCTTAGCCAGCAACCCTCCCGGGACTATGCCATCCCCAGAGGATCCGGCTCCTGGCATGCCGCTCAACCCAGTTAGTTCAGCAGAGAGCTCAGAGAACGGCACAGGCAGAAAACGGGACCTCCAACTTGGGGGCCATCTCCACACCTTCCGCCATAAGCACAGCCCTTGGCTGGGCCGCTGTAGTCTGTGGTACTGCTTTCCCGGGAAGGGTTTCCTGCATGAAAGTGACATTCACCCGAAACACCAGACCCTGCTTCTGAGGGAGTCCAGTCAGCCCGATCTGCCACCTCCTGAGCTGAAGTTGGCCACTGAAGGGCTTTAGCCCACTCGACAGCAGCAAGAAGTGACCATGAGTTCGCCTCCTTCCTTTTCACCACCAGGCGGGAGAAATGAGCACCACCCTCTTCTGCTTCAGAATCCTCACCAGGAAAATCTGAACAGTTGAGGATGTCGTCCGCTGTGGGACAATCCTCGAGGAGCTACTCTTCAGTTTTTGCCTTAGCATCTGATTGAGGCTCTGTCACCTCAGTAAAATCAGTACCCGGTGTCGCAGACCCAGCATCATACTGAGACTGCAACTCCTCCCAGGTGCCAAGAGTCTCAGAGGGCTAAATGTCCGACAGAAGCTCACCCGCAAGGGGAGGCAACACTGGCCTACCAGCACTGACTTGGTAAATAGGCAAAGGGGTGAGGGGAGAGACACTTGCCGCAACATCATGCACTAGCCCTTTGGTCCCTGAACTAGTGAGACCCATACTCTCCACAGAGGTAGGCGCAAGTGCCAAAGCGCCTCGGCCTGCCCCCACATCAACATAGGTTGCTGCAGAGGCGACCTCCCCAATGGAAGGCTGATCAACTGCCTGATCAACCTCCATTGAGGAGAAGACTGCAGAGCCTCCATCTCCACCCCCGCTCCCCAAAAAGATGGCCACTGAGAACTATTGTGGGGTCCGAACTGTGGCCCCCGAGGGGCCCGGGTTCAGCTGCAGCCACCACAGAGAACTTAGTGGGAGCCACCTCCCTAACTACACTAGCTGCTTTAGGCTTTGGTGCAGTAGAGGCAGAAGACGAGTCAGTCCTGCTTTCACAAGAGGGGCCAAGCATCTTGGAGAGGGCGGGGGGAAGGAGCGACCACAGTTTTCCTGGAGGAGACCTTACAGTCCAACTTATCCAACTGTTTGCGTTGTGGACTGCGGCAAACGGTGCCTCCACTTTGCCCATAATCACCTGGGCAGTTGCCTTGGCCTGCACAGCCATAGATTGTCCCGGTGGAGCATGAGAAGGAAAGCCTGGAGGAGGAGGTATGGTTGGGAGCGATGATGATGTCACCTGAGCTCCACCCGAGGCCACCTCCCACTTCTTCCTATCTTTGGTGTTCCCTGCCTTATAATTAGTGATCACCAAGGTACATTAACTTATTTACTATGTTATGTGATTCATTTATCTGACATATACAGTTATCTGACAAATTTTCAGAGAACAGATGGTGCCATTGTAGTGAGTAATGAGGTTTTACTGTCCCATCCTCCCATTGAACTGTGGACGCATGGCCTGCCGTAGAGATGGGCCACTCACCACAAACCTGCTCACTCGAACTGCCATGGTTGTTGAGGGGACCCTCGAAGGAGATCACCCAACCACAGTCCACATAGGATCTGTGGAAGGCCCCTTCTCCGCCAAAGGGGTCTCAATTCAAGGACAAGAGACCTCAATTTGAGGACTAGTATGATCCTGGCCACGAGGCCCTATCTGATTAGTAACCCTCCATTGGGGCCTCCATTCGAGGATGATCGTTGAATCAAGGACCGGTTTGCACCTGACTGTGAGGCCTGGGCAAACTGGTTGGTGCCTGGATCTCTATATCGAATGCATGTGCCTTGTTTTGAGGATCATTGGCCGCACAGCAGAAAAAAAGAAAAAAAAAGAAACCACAAAAGTACCAAAAGGTAAGGAAAAAGGTGGAGCTTCCAACAAGATGCATCCACCACAGATGGACACCAGAGTAGAAAACTGAATTGTGCAAGCTCGCTAGGATGCATTACTGCCACCAGGAGCACCGTGCCATGCCACAGGGCCTCAACATCAGTGAGTGCAGCTGCATGGATCGGCTCTGGACCCATGGAAACTTTATGGGAGCTCTGGCAAAGCACTGAAAGGGTGTGGAGACCAGCTTAAGTGACCTATTGTGTTGTAATGTGTCCTTATTAAGTGTAGTACATGTACATATCAAAAATTTAAAATATGGACTAATATGCAAGAATCTTTTTCTGCATTTTTAAGTCAAATGCATAATTACAGAATAATTGAATTCTTTGATCATCAATTTAAACATCAACAGTTATGTTGTTTTGTGAGCTACAAAAGTCTCAGAAGGCAGCATCTGATGAAAAAACAAAAAATACTCTTCCTGTTTACCTTATTCATTAAACAAGTTAGCGTGTCAAATTTCCAAAACAATAGATTCGAGATATGATATACCTACATCTTTGTGATTGCTATCCATTCAGTATCTACTGACTTAAAGTATAAGTACATTAGTCCCTCCTTTGAGAGACCATTCTGATGAGAGACAAACTGCATATTGTCACTACCTTTATCAGATATCAGGTACTGTTTTCCTATGTGATTTGACCATTGACAGGCCACCTGCTTTGGACCTGTCATGGGGAGTTGGTTTCTCAAAGGAGGGATATTGATGATAATTTTAAGAGTATTTCAAATTTATAAGTCTTGATTATCTTCAAAACTTACAGATAAGAGGTACATAATTGTGTAATTCTTACATCAGTCTTCTTTGATAACTCACTGTGAACCCAGTGAATGATAAGCAGATTAAATGATTAATATCTATTTTACATTGAGCAGATAAGAAGTAGTCACCATTTTGAATTACTATGCATTGTTCTGTTGCAGTATGCAAACCAGTTCTGGCACAAGCTCATCAGGTAAGAGTTACTTGTACATAGCATGTATTCCCAAGTTTATTGCAAAGAAGCTGATTTCAGTTGCTAGCCCTTAAGTCTTTTCTACTGTATGTAGATGCACCTCTGTAGATGTATTTATGTCAATGTGTGATCATGTTTCAAGCAAAATGAGATACAGACTATTGCCTAGTATTAACACAGACTCTTGTTTGGTGATTATTCTGAGGGCTTCATGGAGTATAGCATGTGCAGTCTCATTGCAATAGTGCAACTGAGTGTGTCTCAGCAGGCAATATAGACAAATAAAACTGTGAACATACACAGTACCACTGGCAAGCCTTGTACCCACTCACAAGTGGCCCCCTGGTGGCCCAACAAGTGGGCTTCCAAAAGACGCCCATAGGGTAGACCCTTCCCCGACGTTACCGCCATATCTAAAAAAATACTCCCCGTAGCTTTACCAAATTTTTGTCACAGATACACCTTATTTATAATCGACCAGGTTCGTATGTAAACTTTTTATGAAACTTTTAATGTGCTTATTTGAAGACCATCTGAGTGGCGTCATCCCTGATGTGACCGTAATTTTAAAAAAATATGCACCATAGTTTTACAAAAAATTTTTGCACCTAAAAATGGACCAAGATTCTATTGAAAACCAGCATCCTCTTTACATTTATAATTTTTTAAATGAAATTTTAAAGTATTTATTTCAAGGCTGTCTGAGTGGCGCACAAGGCGACAACATTATCATAGTATCTCAACAAGGATGCATTGCAGCTTCAAATGTTTTTCACAGATGCATACAATAATGGACCACATTCCTATTGAAAATCAGCTTCCTCCTTTTATTTTTAAACTTGCGAAACTTTTCAAATATGTATTTGAAGGCCCTCTGAGTGGCACACAAGTGGACAAATGTGTTACCATAATATCTCAAGAATGTACCTTGGGTGAATCTGTACCAAGTTTGTTCAAACGGTCATGCTTCAATAATTTTTACCTCAGCTGACTTGTCAGTCAGCTGAGGTTTTGTGAGGGTCCGTCGTCCGTCCGTCGTCCACAATTCACATTTTCGACATCTTCTCAAAAATCGTCCGCCAGATCCACATCAAACTTGGTGGAGATATGCCTTGGGTGGGTCTCTACCAAGTTTGTTCAAATGGTCACGGTCCAGTGATTTTTGGATTTTAAATGAATTTTTTGTTCTTTTTTGGGTAAATCTTAAAAATTCTTCTTCTCCGAAACCGCTCACCCAATTGCTTTAATATCACATAGGAACACTCCCTGGGACTCCTAGTTCTTAAATGTACACCAGGTGGCGCTGCAATTTTTTCTGATTTTTTATGAATTTTTGTGTGTTATACTTATTTTCGACTTCTTCTCCATAACCGTCTCTCAGATTAAGCTTACAAGTAGTGGATATGTTCCTTATGGAAGGGCCAAACAAAGTTGTTCACTATGTGGGAATGCTGCGGATTCCTGATTTTTAATGATTTTTTCAATTCAGGCTCCTTTGCGGTAAATGTACCTTTCCTATTGATTACCATGTAAGTCAATGGGCATTCTAATGCTTATTTACATTTTCGTCGTCTTCTCCAAAACCGTCATCCGGATTGACTTCAAACTTGGTGGGGATGTACCTTGGGTGGGTGTCTACCAGGTTTGTTCAAATGGTCATGTTCCAATGAATTTTGGATTTTTTTTATGATTTTTTTTCAAAAATCTCTACAAAAGTTTTAGTAGGAAAGTTGAACATGGGAATTTTAGTTCGAACTGTATAAACTTCAAAATAGGCCATTAAGCAACCAGTATATTCAGAGCTTTACAGATTGAAAAAAAATAAATGCAAGCATACATATATATCTCTGAATAGACCATTATCCAAAGATTTTAAATCTATGTAAAGTTTTAAGATTATGTGGTAATTGTTGAATAAAACATAATGATTTGTGACAAAAATGTGAAATTCTACATATGTACATACCTACACAAATACACCACAGAATTGATGTGGACCTGACTTTAAAAATGCATCAGGGATTTATTGATATTCAGCTTTAATTTTTAAAGGACCCTCTCAATTCAAAAGTACCCCAACTTGGGTGAACTTCCGTTTGAAAATTACCCCAACTTGGGTGAACTTCCGTTTGAAAATTTTATTGTATTTGTGTCTTTTTGTCCAAAACCACTTCTTAGTAGTCATTACCCTATTCCGCAGTCCGAACTCTTTACTCTCCATAAGCTAACCTGTCCCTGTCTAACTTATATACATAGAAGTTCTATTGTCCATATTGCACACGTTCCTCTGTAAAATTTTGACATAGGCTGTATTAGCCCAAATAAATTAAAGGGTCTTCAGCGGGTAACTACTCAACATGTTTCGGAGCCTTTTACCCGTACATGTCTCTCTGCGTAGCGGCTCCTTGCCTAAGCTAAATATTCAGCAAAGACAACCCACATAATAATGAATAAATATGAACGTGGCAATTGATGAATTAGCTAAATATGTGAAGTTTTGCTTGTAAATGCAGAGCTTCATATCAAAGAAGAATACCTGTCAAACAAACCATAATTACCAAATTTTCATAGTACAGGTTCAGATAAGAACAATTTGACTTACCCCTGAACCAAAATGTACCCTTTCTAGCTGGACAGCTTTTCCTAGTTAAACCATCCGCCAATGTTTAACTGAAGTGGAAACAAGCTGGGGCATTATATTCAGTCCCAGTGATTGTAAAAGAAACAGTTGCAGCTAGACCACCTGTACAAACCAAGGAAAATCTTAACAAGGACTGCAACTATGTACATCCTGTACCAGAGATGTAAAACAAACTCCATGATGACACCTACTCCTCAAACAATTAAGCTCTATTTAACTGCCAACCCTGAGTCAATGTGTCAACTTAATGTGTCAGGTTTGTGACACTTGAGAAAATACTGTCAATTTTGAGTAAATTTTTAGTAGTGAGTAAATGTGCATTTAGGCATGTCAGAAAAGAATGGAAGTCATTAGCACTTATGCCAAAAACATGCTATCAAAACAATTTTTCTTAACAGGATTTTAAGTACAATTAGGCAAACATGCAACTGTCGTAGGCCGCTTCTTGCTACCTGTAGCCCCAGGGGGTTTACCTAACAGAAAACATGTAAGCCTAAAATGTCTGACAGTGAATATTAAAACAGAAAGATGCCAGAAGATAAAGTTAAGTAGCAAAACAGACAAGTCTAAAAACTGTAGATTATTGCGGCCAAACTTTCTAATAATCTTTGGATGTTAACAGTAGAATTATAGGGCAAGTCAGAAAAGAATGGAAGTCTTTTGTATTTATGTCAAGAGAATGCAGTGAAAATATTAACCAGATATCAAGTACAATTAGGCAAGCTTGTAACTGTCGTAGGCCGCTTCTTGCTACCTGTAGCCCCTGGGGGTTTACCTAACAGAAAACAAGCTAGCCTAAAATGTCCGAAAGGTGAAAGCTTAAACATGATGGTGTCAAAAGATAAAATTAAGTAGCAAAACAGGCAAGTCTAAAGTCTCTTAAAATTATTGAAGCCAAACTTTCTAACCATCTCGGGATATTTACAGCAAAATTTGTAGAAATATTTGATCAAAAGTACACCTTTGAATCCTCTTGACTCAAGTTTATTGTAAATAAATTTGGTTCTTGATGCAAAGTCCTGAAATTTAGAACAAATACGACCAAATCTCAAAATTTGTGACAAAAATGTATTATATCCAATAATATCCGAAATATTACTGTCTGGGAAAGGATAATTAACTACTTCAAAGTTAAACTCATCTATTTTGTGATAGACTTTAGTACAAAACCTGTCATTACAAAAGTTACAAAATTAACATAGGTAAAAGATATCCCTGATAATTTTAAAGTCAAAGATCGCCACATCAACTCTGTGAAAAGAAAAATTAAATTTTACTAAACCTGCAAAAAGTAATATCCAACACTTGTAATTTCATGTCTTTGTCACAAATCTTTATTCAATCAGCAATTAGCTGATACATGTAATTTTAATATCTTATCCAGATTTGATATCTTTGGATATGATTACCTATTCAGAGATGTATGCTTCTAAAGGTACTTGTTGCTAAATTTTTAAAATAAAAAAAGTGTCCAAAGGACACAGATGCCTCCACCTGTCATTGCCCCCATCCGCTTTGGGAAAAGTAGCATGTAATTGGTGTAAGACTTCAAACATATTTTGAAATCTTCACATGGATAAAAATTATAGACACATAACTTTTCATTTGTTGATTGATATTCCCATCAAACTTCATGGCTATACCTGAAATACTTTATGAGCTACATAAGGCATAAGTTTAACAAGAACCAATATTCATTTCCCTGAAATTGTCATTTTCACTAAGTTAATTAATGTTTATCAACAGAGGATAATTAACCAAAGAGACAAACAAAACACCACGAGTACATCTTCACATAATGATTTATGTTGCTATCAAGTTTCACAGCTATACCTCAAACACTTTGTGAAATACACGACACAAGTTTGACTTGAGCTAACATTTTCACTGAATAGACATTTTCACTAACTTAATTCATGAAAAATGAACTGAGTTTAATTAATTCAAAACATCATGTGCATATCTTCATACAGTGATTAATGTTCCCACCAAGTTTCATAGGTGTACCTCCAATACTTTTTGGGGTACATGCGACACAAATCTGACAAGTCGAATGTCGAATCAACATTTTCACTAATTAATTATCAGAGGTTATTAACCCAAGAGACAAAAATAACCCCAGGTGAACATCTTCATATTTTGGTTAATGTTCCCATGAAGTTTCATAGGTGTACAGTACCTCACATACTTTATGGGATAAATGCAACACAAATCTGATAAGCCAATTACATCAAATCAACATTTTCCCCAAGTTAATTCATAAATAATTGAGAATAACTAATCCAAAAGACAAACTCCTTCATATATATTGATAAATGTTGACACAAAGTTTCATGGTTGTACCTCGAATGGTTTTTCGAAACCAGTGACATAAATCTGACAATTTTAATGTCGGATGGACAGACACTGGCAAATCTATAATGCCCCTCCCCCCCAAGTTGGCATAAAAATGCCACTTTAGGTTGGCCCACTTCCAGCTTGTAGCTTTGTTACAACTTGACTCAAAGAATGGTGTCAAAAAGTGACTACCGATTACAAAACTAAAAATTTTTAATGCATGAACTATAATTTTTTCTTCAAGAATCGGCCATAAAACAAGAATTCTGATTTTATTCTATGCCGGTACAATCAAAAATTCAATTCTCTAAGATGTACATTGGTGCATAAAAAGTAAGTGTCCATTACTTTTGACAGTACCATAGTATACTGCATTACTCTTTGACCTAAAGTGTCTTGTCAAAAAATAATAGGCAAATACATTTAATCCTGGACATAGTTTGCGGAAATTCATTCATTTAATTGGGATGTCACAAAACCAAACGAAATAAAAAGACATCGTATTACAGCGTTACAACAAAATGTTTTATCAATAAGGACATACTTTTGCCTTATCTGTGATGACCGTGATATTTTGACAATCACTTTCGTTGCGGTAAACACTTTTGAAGTGTGCAGATGACGGTATCACAAAATGATAAAGTTTCAAATGCTACACAACTTAGCAATAAACCTGGTATAAAATTAGTCGTTCTGTGTTATTATTTCCCCACTTGTTGGTTCATATGGAAAACCTAGTAATAAAAAGTACTGATCTAAACTGTCGGTCATCACTTTTGACACAAAAAAAAAAAACGGACCCGTACACACTCCTGGTATTTGTCAACAAATGACAACAAAACGCTTTTTCACTTCAGCAGTGTACGTTGTCATCACAATTCGTCTCAAATTGGAGTGACAGTGATAAATAAAGTTATGTCTACCGTCTGTGAACATACTGCTCATCTTTGCAGTGTTTTTCACATTTCAAATGTTCCTGTTTTGGCCATTACACCTTGAAGTAACATGACTGACAGCATGCTAACCCTTCCTGACACTACCCCCTCCATTTTTACACACAAAACGATGACACAGTATGAAGTTGTGTATGACACTATACTTTTTACCACAAACACACCAACCGCATGGCAAAAAATTCCCATCACAACAAAGGCATGATTTTCCATGATGTTTTTGATTGGCATGTATCAACCATAAGAAAGAATGTATTTACAATACTACAGGAGCAAACTGCTGCAAAAACAATGCGTCAGACACGAGTTTGAAAGTGAAATATTCAAACCATTCATATAAATTGCATATTCGATCAGTTCTATTCTGCTTGCCATTGCAGCTTGTCGGGACAACATTTTGACCGACAGCATAATAGCCGACTACGTATTTTTGAGTGCTTAAAAAGGGGTCAATTGTATAAATTACACAGTTTAAGATTCCTTTGATGTTCTTTTTTATGTCTCAACTTTGTATTTTTAAACACAATGAACAGAAAACTGACAGTTTACACACTTGTGGAACAGGAATATGATAACCCCAAAATGGCCACCAAAAAGCTTGACATTCAAACAAAACAAAACAAAAATATATACATTTCTCAAGATAAATCGGGGACATTATTTTATTTATCTATACAAATCATAAGCAGCAACATCTTGTGTTTTTCATATATTTTATTTGAAGTAATAGACAAATTAACACACAAAAATGTGATGGCCGTTATTATTACACTTTATCTGAAACAGACCCATATATATATCAGATCATGTCAAGATGGGCCATCGGCATTTTGCGCAGGTGACGGCGTGTCGACATGCAAATTTGTTTGTCAACATAATGCTGTTTAACTTGCCTGGAAACTTTTAGACCACCACAAAAAGTCACCACATCATATATATATATATATATATATATATATATATATATATATATATAAATTAAAACAATCTATAAGCAGCAGAATATTACAAGTCTGCATGTATATGTGGATAGCATAGCGTATTTGCAGGGTAAACAGTGGGGTAAATAGCACTGAATTCTGGAGTGGAAAGCCAGATCAACACTGTACATCCAAACCACCTGCTTGATTATATTCCAAATATATATCCGCTTTTTTTCAAGGACCCTCTATTGATAGAGGGTCCTCGCTTTTATTCACATTTGATTGACTGACACGCAAGGATTTCGACAGGGTAATTCAGATAAAACATGTTTATTTTCAGAGGAACGGGTTGCCCACTGCCAGACATGAACAGGCTGCATGTCGTTTTCTGGAAATGCAAGATTCGAAACCAAAACTTGATCTACATCAATTTTTTTTGGGGGGGGGGGCGCATTTTTTATCTGTTTCTTCTTTTGCTCTTTTTTCCTCTTTCCTTTTTACCCTTCGGCCTTATGAGGCCGACGGGTATTGTCGTACCCGGCGCCATCCATCTCTCCGTCCGTCCCGTGGTTTTACCACCATAACTTCAGAAATTTTTGAGACAGGACTTTCAAATTGCACATGATGTTACACTTCTATATGGCCTACTTTGTGTGCAAGCATAGTTGACCTTGACGTAATTCTTAAGGTCACACAGTGGTCACATGTGCTAAGCGACGTTACCGCTCTTACTATTAAAAGCCTATATCTAGCAATGTAAATCTTACACACAAGAAGCTTCATGGAGTGATCTAGAAGAAGCAACATAGGGTGATCTAGAAGGCTATTGAAAGTCAAGGTTATACCTCTATATACGACCTAATGTTTTTGAGGTCAAAGGTCAAGCGTACAATAGTAGTATTTGTGTAGGTAACTATACCTGATACTATGGGACACTATTTTTATTCACTTACAGATAAACAGACTGAAGGTGGCCAAAGGTTACCGCGTTCTTTGAACGGAATTTTTTTACGATTCATTCTCAAGCTCTTTCCCTTCATAATTCTGTGGACCAGCAACTGCTATCCCCCACCCAAAATGAGAGCATGCTATGCACAGTTAAGTTGCTATTGAATGTCTGTATGGGCTGGTAATCCTGGTAAATAAATAAATAAATAAATAAATGAGTGAATGAATGAATGAATGAATGAATGTGCTCCAGGTGCCAAGACCGAGTCACGATGACTTGCACACACCGATCTGGCCCATTAGTTCATTGGTTAATGTAAATTTATGAAATTTTTGGGTATAATTTTGGCATCAAAGCCCAAATTTATCTGTGAATGTACTGAATAGAAAAAAGATTGATGTTGCCAATTTTTTCTTGAAGATTAAGATGCTTTGATCGCCATTTTCCAAAATGGCTGTCACCAAAACAGTCAGAAACCAAAAAGTGCAATAACTTTTGAAAGGGACATGGTATATTTGTGATCTTGGTGTCTACTTTAGGGTTTTTGAGTATGCTGGACCCAATCATGCCATCAAAAGGACATTTGGAGGTAGTCTAAGTGTTCAAATTAAAGACGACTGCCATCTGACGTCTGTACAACATAACTCCTTCTATGACTCTTGACCGCAACATGGTAGAAGGATGGTTTTATTGTGTCGCATGATGGGGTTTTCAAGTATGGCTGGTAAAGCAGTACCAGCCATGGATATTTTTGACCGTTATCACTGTATCATTTTAATTCAAAATGGCAGTCATCTGATAACCATCATCAGTGGTCCCATACCAAATCATGGATATGACTTTTGAAAGGAACATAATGTGATATATGGTTTTGGTGTCAGATTGCACAAGAATTTTCTTTCCAAGTTATGTGACACATTATCAAGTCTTAGGGGGCGTTCCACAATAACAGCGACATGGGTATCAGCAAAAGTATTTCAGAAAACTGCACACAATTGCTATTTTTGGGTACTTATTGATAAATGCACCTTTCCTATTGAATACTATGCAAGTCAATGGGCATTCTAATGCTAATTCACATTTTTTACTTCTACTGTGAAACTGTCAATTAGATTAACTTCAAAGTTGGTGGTAATGTACCTTGGGTGGGTCTCTGTGAAATTTGTGCAAATGGTAACCCTCCATTGATTTTTTTGATTTTTTCTGAATTTCTGTCACAGTCCTCTTGTTTTGTTCTTTTTTTGGGGCAAACCTTAAAAAATCTTCTTCTGCAAAACCTCTCACCCAACTGATTTGATATCACATAGGAGGAACACTCATAGGGACTCTAAATTCTTAATTTGTTCACCAGGTGGTACTGCAATTTTTTTCAATTTTTTTATGATTTTTTGTGTGTTTTTGCTTTTTTTTTGACTTCTCCAGAATCATCACTCGTATTATGCTGAAATGTGGTGGATATGTTCTTTCTAAAAGGGTCAAACAAAGTTGTTTAATAGGTGGCGCTGCTATGGAGTCCTTCCTTTTAACAATTTTTTTCAGTTTGGGTACTTATCAGTAAATGCACTTTTCCTGTTGATTACCATGTAAGTCAATGGGCATTCTAATGCTAATTCAGATTTTTGACTTCTCTGGAAAACCATCAACTAGATTCACTTCAAACTTCGTGGGGATGTGCCTTGGGTGGGTCTCTACCAGGTTTGTTCAAATGGTCATGCTCCAGTGATGTTTGGATTTTTGTATTAATTAATTTTTTTTTTTTTTAACAAATCTTAAAAAATCTTCTCCTTCACTGCTCACCCAATTGTTTTGATATCAGACAGGAGCACTCCTGGGGACTCCTAGTTCTGAATTTGTTCACCAGTGGAGCTGCCATTTTCTCGTGTCTTTTTGGTATTTTCAACTTCTCCAGAACTGTCACTCAGATAAAGCTGAAACTTTGTGAATATGTTTCTTTTGAAAAGGTCAAAGTTGTTCACCAGCTGGCAAACTGCTGTGTATTCCTGATTTTTAATAATTTCTTCAATTTGGGTACGTATTGGTAAATGGACCTTTTCCAATTGATTACTATGTACGTCAATGGGCATTCTAATGCAAATTCACATTTTGGACTTCTCTGAAGAAACTGTCCATCAGGTTGACTTCAAACTTAGTGACAATGTACCTTGGGTGGGTCTCTACCAAGTTTGTTCAAATGGTCATCCTCCGGTAAATTTTGCAATTTTTAGCTCAGCTGCCTTGTCAGTCAGCTCAGGTTATGTTATGACTAGCCATCCATCATCCGTCCTACAATCCAATAATGGATGAAATGGACTTAGACAGCTGGAATATGAACAGTCAAACTTGTGAAAAAAAAAGTGAAAATGTACACGGGAGTGAATAGAATGTGGATTACAGATAGCACAAGTGATATTCTACTAGACATTGACAAAATCAACAATAAGAATCTTGCCAAATCAATTTGTACCTTAGATTTCTCAACATTGTATACAATGATCAACTTAACAGACCTAAACAACATGTTAATTTCAATGTTGGATTAAGTGTTCAAAGGTGGCACATGTCAGTATAAAATATCTGTACCTTTGATAAGTGTCTACTTATTTTGTGCAAGTGGTCATGCTCCAGTGATTTTTTTTTTTTTTTTTTTTTTGTTGATTTTTTTTTTGGGGGGGGGGGGCAAATAATAAAAATCTTGTGTGAAACAGAATGGCCAACTGCTTTGACATTGCATAGGGAAACTTCTGGAGACCCCTTGATGTTAATTTGTTCAAGAGGTGGCGCTGCATTTATTTTCTGCTCATCTTATGAATTTTTGTGTGTTTTTGCTATTTTTCGATATCTACTGAAAAACTGTCATTCAGATCATGTTTAAACTTGGTGGAAATGTTCCTTGTGGAAGGTCAAAAGCTGTACATTAGGTGGTATTGCTGTGGAGTCCTGATTTTTGACAAATTTTTCAGTGTGGGAGTCTTGAGAACTTCTAGTACTGGAACGTTGATGTTGCACATGTTAGTGTTCTTCCATATAGGCAGGCTTCTACAATGCCTATGATCCTGTTCCCCTGGACAAGTGGATATCTAGATCAGACAAGTGACTTTTGAACATCACTTGTCCAGTGGACAACCAAATTTTTTAATGTAAATGATATTGTATTAAAGCCCAATTGCCTGAAATACTGACTGGCCCAGTGGGAAACGCGAACAAGTTAGCTGGTGTAGCATGGGGCTGGGCTGAAGGTGTAGCATGGGAAGGTCTCAACAAACATTAGCAAGCTGTGGTTCCTTTCAAATTGATATATTTGTAGGTTCTAAACTATATCCAGAAATATTTGCATATGGGACGGACAATTATTATTCAGTATTGATTGAGACAAGTCTTCCCCCCCCCCTCCCACCCCCCGTTGATTTTTTGGTAATGCATGATCTATGTTAGAAGGACAAGTGAATTGTGAGAGGGACGAGTGAAAATTCAGATTCTGGAAAAAATTATTGAATCCTCAGAGGTCAGACTTACTCAGTACATGGGTGACCTTGATCCTATCCCAAGTTCACAGAACCACAAGTGTGATGAATCTCCAGGTCAGCTAAGCATGGGCTGTTCACACAGCCCTCTTGTTTAATGAATACTTGTGAGAGATTCTTTCAATATTCTGTTGCAGTTGACCCTAATCTTCAATCAGGCAGGGCTTCAAGATATCACACCTCCATGTGTAGCTCAGTCATTCATCAACCATAATGGAGTTCTTTACAAGATTTTTGTCCTGGGAGAACATGTTTTTGTTGTGGAGAGACCATCCATAAGGAATTTCAACACGGCAGGTTAGTAGGCAACCAGGTGAAAGACTGGAGAAACTTTTACCAGCTTGGTGAATACATAGTAATTACATGATGTCTGTACATGCAGATAAGTCAACATGTTCAAATGTTCTGAGAACAAAATGGACAAAATGTATAGATGTATTTCAGTCTCATTTTATGTGGATGCTCTTATTGTGTATGTCTGTAATAAGAATTTAGAATGGTGTCACATATCAACTTTTAGTCAGTTTGTGATAAGGAAGCTTGTCAGTGACAGTACTTGTGAATGTACATGTGATCTTGTAATAAAGTAACTTTGTTATAGGTTACTGCCTATGAAATCCTCAGTTAATAACTTTAATTGGAGCTTATGCAAGATCCTCAGTAATCAATTCTATAATAGGTCATTTAAGACTCTCAGATATGTACTTTAAAGCCAACAGCAGCAGGGAAAAGGGGACAAAAGTCATGGGGATAAATATCCAAACAGAGCATGGCTTCTACTCTGTGACAATTATTGCCCAGGATTATGTAACAAGATACATGTATCTTTAAATAATTGAACACATATGATATGCTGGTATTGGATATTAACCATGTACTTGGGGTTATTGTGTTGTTGCAGCTAATGAGACAATCTACTTCAATACATATGATGTATCTGGAGCCAACTCCTCTGCTGGCACTGCACTGACCGAAGTAAGAAAAACTTCACCTTTAATAGCCAATATGTGACTGACAGTGTACGTTGTCTATACCTATGGCAGCGTTATCCTGCCCTTCAAAAATCTGACATATCTAACACAGCATTCAGTTTCTAGTGAATCACATAGCACAGTTGGAACAGAGACCAACTCCTTTTCATGAGTAACTGTAAATATTTATGCGTACTCGGGGGTTGAACAAGACTCCTCAGCCTCTGATGAGGCCAGGAAAGGACAAAAGTGATAAGTATTTTGGTACATCATGAGTCTAATTTCATCAACACTTGCCCTGTCTTTCCATTGTTGACTTCTCAAAAGTTGTGGTATGTTTCAGGAAATATACAGTGTCATGTGCAGAGTTGAAAAACATTGTGCCCATACATGTAGAGTGAACTCCGTTCTAATCTGTTCAGCCACTGTTTGCATCAAGTAAAGAGCTTTTTTTATGCAGCTTTCATTCATCTCACTAGATCTCTCTTAAATGATTTTAACCTTCTTTACTCCACGACAATCAAGACCAGTGTTTAGGTTGCTGCCAAGGCACTACAAACTGACTCAACTCAGAGATTTTGGTTGGTTTTGGGCCAAGGGCTGATTTTCACACACTTTCCAAGATGGCCCAGGCCAAGTTTAATTCCTGAAGTTACACTATTATTAATATAAGCTGGAATTCAGCTAACAGAGTAAGACCAGCATTATTCTATTACATGGTTTGTGAATTTAGAAAAAATTCTAGGGGAGGAGGAAGGAGGAGGGGAAAGCTCCCTGGAGGTGGGAGGTATCTCCAACAAATTATAGTGCAAAAAAACTCTGCACTTGAAAGCCACAGATCAGACAGCCATCTTGGACCCCCAGTGCCCCCACACCAGCTTGGTTGAGCTAGAGAGGGTGTGGGAGGCACCCCCTCAGACCGGTTGGATGTGGCTGTCGGGCAGCACTAGAGCACCAACAGCCGTGCATCCACTTCGACCAAGTTCCATAGGTAGAAGGACGTAAAGTTATTATGTGAACGCCTCATTAAAGGGGCCATAATATCCCCTACTGATGTGTTTTTCAATGCGTCCCAGGAGACCGAGAAGGCTCTAGTAACATAAGCCCAGAGAGAATGAAGACATCTAAGCTCTTCATCCTTTCTGGCCACCTGGTAGGCTAAGGAAATCGTCTTCCTTATCCACCCTGGGATGGTGTTAGGAGACAAAGTCCCAGACTCTGTCTGCCTAAGGGGAAGAAACAGGAGTTTCCACCTAGCTAGATGAGGTTCATTCCTATTCAAATAGAACCGGAGCACTCTTATGAAACAAAGGGCCTGATTTGGCTCTGACCTCAACATTGTCGCCAAAAGGGACTTGACACCGAACCCTGTCCACGTAGTCAACATAAATCCTACCCGGGGCTTTAGAAAAACATTCCAACCATCAGCAAACCATCTGATGAGGGACTTATCTAAGGCATGTATCTCCCTGCGCCCTGCACGTGTGGCCAGCACTAACAGGAAGACAGTCTTGAAGGTTAAGATCTTGAGATTGATCAAACCCATATCCTAAGGCTGAAACAGGGGCTTGGTCAGTGCCCCAAGCACCACTGTGAGGTCCCAGCGAAGCACCACATTGCACTCCACTGTTCAATCACTGCAAAAGCTATTGACAAGCCCGCAGAGAAAGGGATTTGTACCTAAACTGTGCTCGTGGTCTTAAGGGTAGTTGCAATAGCCCACTCTTAACACTCAATGGTGCAAACTATTAAGTGCCCGTCCTCAAACTCTTCCAACATGAATCATAGATGTTTACTTACAAAGTTTCTCATGGACAACCCACGCAGCCACTCCTTTTGAGAAGCCAGCTAATACAACAAAAAGAGGTTGTCAGAGCAGTTGTGAAAGAGGAGGAAGAGCCCGTGGGGGTTCCATGCTCAGCTCCAAGGAGTCCAAAGACCATTCCCGCTTGGATTGCCACGAGCCTACAGGAAGGAATTTGCACTGCTCCTCCTGTATCTAGGGCAGCACTCTCAGCAAGAGCTGGGTTGGAGGAAAGGCATGCGTCCTGTCATCCCCGGTCATGAATTTGACATGGCATCCGTGGCCCACCCCAATTTATCAGGAAATAGGGACACAAAAGTGTTGATCTTGCAATTGTCCCTGGCGAAGAGATCGATGTGTGGTCGGCCCCAAAGAGCCCAGATCACTTCCACCACTCTGGGATTCAGAAACCACTCAGTCTAAATTGCCTGCAATTGGCGTGAGAGCAGGTCCACCCTGACATTCAAGCAACCCGAAATTTGCCGACATTGGATCCTGACGCTGTACTGACGGCACCAAAGCAAGACTAGGCTAGGGAGAACAGCCTCTTCAACCTAGCACCATCCCTGGTACATCTATGCTTGTTGATGTATGCAACCACCATATGGTTGTTGCACATCACCAGGACATTCTTGTGCTCCACCTGTGACTTGAACCATCTCCAGTTCTAGCCAACTGATGGCAAACAGCCTCCACAGAGGAAGCCATTTGCTTGAGGCTGTCACAAAGTCCAAATGTGCTCCTCAGCCGTGAAGGGAGGAGTAAGTAAACAGGGTCACCTTGGCGTTGAACAGCAACAGGGACTGCCCCAGCATCATGTTTACGTGATGGGACCACCAACTCAGAATCAACCAATCATATGGCTAAATCGAGATGGGACCACCAACTCACAATCAACAAATCGTATGGCTGAATCGAGACACCCTTGGATAAGAGCCTGCTCTGTCAATCCCACCGATCCCAAAAACTGACTTGGATAGGCCGATGCTAAAGCCTCCCCAGGGGAACCTGAGAGTCCATGGACACTAGGGTCCTGATCAGACACATCCACTGATGTGTCAATGTGGCTGATGCCCTCCTGAACCTGTTCAAGAGGGAGACAAGCTGCCTCCACCTGTCCTCTTGTAGGCAACAGATGAAAGGGACCATCAAAAATTGAATGCCCAGAAAAACAAACTCCCTCGCAGGGGTCAGACTAGACTTGGGGAGATTCACAATGAGGCCTAACTTAATACACATATTCAACATGAACTGCATGTTGAGGAGAAGTAAGCCATGGTACTGAGACAGCAGGAGCCAGTGGCCCAGATAGATGTGCAACCGGATCCCTTGCCAGTGCACAAAAGCTGCTATCTCGCTCATGATCCGAGTAAAGATGAGCATGAAACAGAAATTTCCAAGACCATGGCACCAGGCTGAATGGGAGAGCATCAAACTGAAACACTCTTCCATTGACCATGAAACAGAAATTTCCAAGACCATGGGGCTACGGTAATGGTAAAATACATGTAGATGTCTTTCATGTCTATCAAGGTAGGCCAATTGCCTTGTTGCATTGCTGCCATAATGGTGGCTGGAGTCACCATCTTGAAGTGCTGCACTATAAGATACGTGTTGAGACGTGACAGGTCAATCACCGATCTGTGACCATGGTCTCCAAAAAGAAACGACTGTTTAAGTCTGGGACCCAACATCGAACACTGGTTCGATGGCTTGCTTATCCACAAGTTTTTGCATGGCCCTCCCCCAAGAGCTCCTGTTCTGCCTCTCCATGAAGCAGAAACAAGAAAGGAACTCTTAAAAGTGGAGGATTGCCCTTGGCAAACTCCGGCGAGTAGCCATGACCGATGAGGAGTAGCCATGACCAATGAGGTTTCTGACAAAAAATCATCCTTTATGCAATGCCATTGGTTGGCGTACGACACTAGCCGCCCACCTACAGACCCTTGCCAAGAAGGTGGGGAGGGATCGCAGACCAGTAAGCCTGCATAGTTACCTTTTACAAGTCCCACCAGATATCAGGCAACAATCGCACAATGTCAACAAGTCTGCGGTACCTTTCAAGTTTCAGGTTCAATCTGGGTCCAGCCTTTTTAAACTAGTTTGCCAAAATTTGAGTGTGACTCACTCTCTTGGTTCCAGTGTTGGTGTATTGTAACTGTTATTTGTGAAATTTTGGTAAGTTTTCTCAGCCTTAGGATGATGGTACAGTTACTCAACCCGATGGTAACTACATGTATGTCCGCTGAAGTGTTACAGTATCGCCCACAATCGTGACTGCATGAAACAGATGATTTTCCCAACTTTCTGTTCATAAGTTTGACAAAATATAATAACAGCAAATATAAATACATGCATTTGATTCATATTACTAATAATGTTTTAACAGTGCATAGTATAAAGGTGCCTGGCAATCATTTAAAACATTCACAAACATGACAAGGTGTTGTGGACGTGGTCCATGTACTGAAATCAGGTCAGCTGTCTTGACACACTCATGCCTCACAAAATCTCGTAAATATTGCAGAAGCAGTGAACAAATTCACAAATAAACAGATATCTGAGCCATAAAACTGCTATTGAAGCCCATATCTGTCACACTTTGATCAGTTTAAGACCCATTTTTAACACCTCATTCACAAAATTTCTGCAATAAGCAACATGTAAGCCGTCTTCCTATCTAACATCCATTTTGCCCAAAGCTGTTCATATTTGATGTCTTAGTGGGGACGATAAAGAAGACACACAACCTCGTTCATGAAGGTGGGGACAAAAAGAAAACAAAACATACTAATCTTTGTTAATTAATTAAGTTATAAAAGAAAGTAATCAGCCAAATAAATTTAATCATATGCACACTTCCTACCTAAGATCTGCCAACCCTGCAAATTTGGAAGGGCTAGCATTTATAGTTCCAAAGATATGGCTCGGGCAAAACCGTTTCTGATCTGGAGGTTGCTCGATGAAACTTTGTTAATTTATTAATTAATGAAGCAATTAGGCATACAAAACAATGCCTATGCACACCTACTACCTATAATCTACCCCCCCCCCCCCCAACTCTATAAATTTCAAAGGGCTAGCATTTATGGTGTAGAAGATATGGCCTGGACAAAATTTGTTTGAGGTGCTTAATGATCTTTGTTAATGGATTAATTAGTAAAAGAAAGTAATCAAAAATTTAATCCTATGTAGACTTCCTACCTAAGATCCAGGACCCTGAAAATTTCAGACGGCTAGCATTTATAGTTCCCAACATTTGGCATGGACAAAATCATTTCTGATCTGGAGGTTGCCTAATGAACCTTGGGTAATTGATTAATTAATGTGAGCAATTAGGCACACAAAACAGTTCTTATGCACACCTACTACCTAGCAACTCTATACATTTCAAAGGGCCAGCATTTATAGTTTAGAAGGTATGGCCCGAACAAAATATGTACCAACAGACAGACACACGGACTGTGCTATTACCCCCCCACACACACACACACACAGACACACACTTCGTGTAAAAATGAGAGATGCACATTCACAGCCACATGTCACAAGATACAATCGTCAACAATTTGGGAATATTAATAGATCTACATGTTTAAAAAGCATTAAGACATTTGTTTATGACTGTCTTATTACAAATACCACTAGTTTTGACAAAAACAAAAAAGCAAAAATTGTACATGCACCACACAGGATGACAGGTTGCATGTGTTTCCATTATGATGTATTCTGTAATAGGAATTGTTATGGTGTATGCTAATTCTTGATTCAGACTAACCAGGCAGACCTTGACAAAGCGCGTGCAGCAAGGCCGAGTGACAGACTGTTCCGTGAGTTGGCACACAGTATTCAAGCCAAGATCCAGCTCAGTCTGTTTGGCATTGATGTGGTGTTGGAGGATGGGACAGGCCGCTGTGGGGTTGTGGACATAAATGCATTCCCAGGTATATGTGCCACAGTCTTGTTAGCCTAACTCAACTTTCGGGACTTGAAGGCTGTATGGAAAAATGTAGGGTCCCTGTCGATATTGGTGGCAGCACCTACAATATGCAATATACATGTAGAGGTCAAAATGTGACAATCTTGTGAACACTGTAGCATCTTTAATCTTTGGCAGATCTTCATGAAATTTGGTGGGATTGTGAGGCAGGGCAAAGTGTAAGTTTGCAAGTGATACTAGTGGTGCCACCTATAATTTGATGGAAATTATGAGCCAAAATGTGTTTGAAGATATAAAATTCCATATCTGGAAAAGTAATTGGATAAGACTTGTCAAATTTATAGGATTTATAGACCATGTCCAATGCTAGAATGTTATATAATATCAGTGACATTGATGTATTTTGTGAGGTCACCATGACTGTCAAATGAAAGAGGTGATTTTGTAATTTTTAACAGTTGTATTTGCCCTAGCCTAAATTTTAAATGGAAGCAGGTGTATTAAATATAGATTATCAATTGATTTACATTCATAGGTGTTACTTGTTTTTAATGAAAAATACATATAGGACCTGAAATATTGTAAAAGTCATTGACCATTTAAGTTTTAAAAAAAAATAGTTCATGTTATGTACATAGTAGTGTTTAACCATTGTTTATGTCCATGTACAGTGAAACCTGTTTTGTGAGACCACTGTGATGAAAGATCACCTGCCCTTTCAGACCATGTTTACCATGTCCCTTTTACTATTTTTCATGTTTTTGCACCTCTATTGAGAGTCCACTTGCCTCATCTGGCCATTTTTAGCCTGTCCTATGCACAATCTGTCAAAACAGCTTTCAAGATTTCATTGCATTGCAAGTACAGTTAAGCCCGTCTAAAACTTAAAAGCCAAATGCAGTTTTTGTGTTGCAAAGTGTTGTACTGGGGTTTGCAAAACGTTGACAAAGAGTTTCAAATGGTTGAAATGGTTGCAAACATTTTCATCAATAAGGCTGGGAAAGTGTGTGAAATGGTTGTTAACCATTAGAGAAAGGTTTAAAAGTGTTTAAAAGGGTTTTAATGCAATAAGAGGAAATGGTTTTGAAATGGTTTGGAAAGAGTTTGAAAAAGGTTTGCTTTTCACTCAAATGGTTGGAAAAAGGTTGCAAAAGGTTGATGCGTTGGGTGACTGTTAAGTTTAATGCAGGCTTAACTGTATATGACAAATTTGCAAAAGTCCTTTTCATTGTAGCCCAGCTGAATACACATTTTGCATGTACTCCATTCAGTTTGTGACTAAAGAGCAGTTTAGAGTGTTAGCCAGCATTAGTCAGCATCAGAAGTCTCCAAACGCTGACAAATGCCGAGGCCCAAGAGGGTCAATTGGATTTCAGCATTTCCCAGCATTAGTCACTGTTAGCAAACATATTTAATGGTGGGAAACGCTGTCTAATGCCATGAAAAGCTGGGGAACGCCTTGCAATGCTGAAATGATCAGTTTAAAGCCAAAACTAGTCACTGGTGAAATACAATCACAAAATATAAATATGCGGAGAGGGTAATCATGGTAATGTGGTTCTGGACAGGTTTCATCCCCACAAATTACACTACTGTGTAAGTAGGTGGGCACAGCTGTAAATAGCCTCTGCCCCCCCCCCCCCAAAAAAAAACAAAAAAAAAAACAAAACAACAACCCCCCCCCCCCCCAACATGATGGGTTCAGTCCCTTATTGAGGTGCAGGCTCTAACTTAGGATGCATATAACATAGTGGTGCAAAAATTGCCACTGTGTCTTTGTTTTTCTGTAAACAAGCATATCAATGTATACATTTCTAGTTTAATCAATATGTGTAGTTTCTGTGCATGTAACAGTAGATATTCTAAGATTAATTTGTAAAATGTGAGGGGTATTTCAAAGGGTCTGATTTACCTTTTGATAAAGGATCAGAACAAAACTTTTGGCATAAAAAGCTTGAAATCAACCGTCATGTTTAGGCAATAGTATAACTTAGTTAGCCATTTCTTTGCTTTCCATTAAAAGGGATGCTTTTTATGTTATTGAATGTTTAAGCATCTGCAATTGACATTGACAACTTTTCCCATTTTGGAGCTCAAAAAGTTGCATTTAAAATTGGAATCTTGCCAAACAAAAAATGGCTACCTATGTTGTACTCTTGTCTTTACATAGCTGTTAATCTAAAAGATTCTTCCATCCAGTTTTGAGCGAGGCTTTCTAAAATTTACCAAGTCTTGTAAAAATGTTTCTGAGATATTCACTACCAAAGATAACCAAAGAGATTTGCTGACTTTAATAGCACACAAATGATATCTGCTCAGGCCATCAAGAAGGATGACTGAATGCTGATCCCTTAAGCGCTGTCATGACGTTGACCAACACACTTACAAACAATATGGTGTTTCGAATCAGTCACCTGTGAAATTATCTGCTGATGGGTAAAAACACATCCATTGAGGCTTTGACTGTGGTTGGTTACTTAAAACATCACCATTAGTGACCACATTTAACAGCCAATAAACTGAATGACTCCATAAAGCTAATACTGACAGAGGGACACTTTTTCATCTTAAAGTTTTGCATAGAAGTAAACATGTTACAGTGAAAATATTTGGTATAGATAAAGATTAGCACCTCATCATCCCAAAAGCAACAAAAGCCCAATTTCACTGATTTGAAGGTCTCAGATAAGCCCCATCACCTTAATAGTAATCACTTGAAATTACAAATTTTTAATAAAATGTTATACAGGCTTGATGTCTGTGTTCTAGGCATGGGCTGCCACTGATTCATTGAAATATCAGTTCATATAGATACTTGCTTTGCATAAGGGTGTTCATGATACATGTCCTTATTAAAAAAGTTGTGAGAGTTAAGGCACAAAAGTATGAAGCTCATAAACCTTTGAGCTGTCAATTTTGGACCCCTTTGGATCAGGCAAAGTATATACAGCATACAGACACTATATGTACGAAACCTAAGTGCAGGCCTACTATCAAAACTCTGCACTAATCTGTAGCTTTGCTGAAAACATAATTATTTACTTTTGATTGCAGACTGAGACACCTGAATGTTTGTGCATATCAAAGCTAATGTATACTTTTGAGTGATTGTCCTGAGCCAAATCAATTAGTCTACGACAGATAATTGAAATTAAGGCTGAGGCTTGAAACTTTCAGTTAGTGTTATTTCGGTCAGGTGAATTACTCTAACTGCCTGCCTGTAGAGCACAGGACCATCTTGTTTCTCTATTTGCATCAGTGACAACTGCATGTAGTGCCATATGCAAAGCATCAGTCTTTGATTGTAGGCTAACTAGTCCCCTATCAGAACCTGGGGTTAGGGTTGTATAGTATTACGTTTGCAGCTAGTCTCTCTGTCCTTTGGTCCTTCTGTCCCCAGCAGCTAGTCTCTCTGTCCTTTGGTCCTTCTGTCCTCATCTGAAAATGATGTGTGGATACTTCTTGAGATAGCAGTGTGTCATTTTATAAAATTAGACCACCTCAACCATTGACTCTTTGCCTAAACCTCATCATAAGAAAATGCTTATGTGGGCCGAATTTTGTGTACTGGAAGAACCAGAGATACCATATTGGGTATTGGATACTTCTTAAGATAGGGGTGTGTCACATACCAAAATTCGGTCACTGTAACAGTGACCCAATTTTGGCATTTGACCCCTTAATAGAGGATGTTTGTCTCTGCCATATTTCATGTACAATGTAACCTGGCTTGAAAAACCACTCTAATGAGGGACCACCTGTCTTGAAAAAACACCTTTTTGGGGTACTTTACTCAGTACTTTATATCATATAAAGACCAGCTGTCTTGAGAGACCACAATTGAGTCATCCCTAGGAGAGGTCTGTCAAGCCAAGTTTCATTGTACACATGTACTGTAAGAGCTTCAGGTACTATTTGGCCTGAAGCGTGCACTCACAGTGTATTGGCACACAATATGACTGCCCTTGTTTACATGTTACAGGTAGTCAATTTGTAATGGTACAAAAAAATTGGTGATCATGTTATCTGTCCTGTCTATTTTGGTTGGTAAGTATTGTAAATTCAGTTTAAAAAGATCCAACACAGAATTAGCAAAATGCAATATCCCCACCCCCCAAACATTTGCAAAACAATAAAGAGGAGAACAATTCAATGTATATATGTATGTTTGCTTGCAGGATATGAAGGGGTCTCTGGTTTTTGGAATCACTTGCTCGAGTTGGTGTTGAAGACCCTGGAAAGGAAAAATCTAGTCACACCAAACCACATGCTCACAAAGCCTGCTTCCAAAAGCTTTAAAATGGGACCAGATGCAACTAAGGGCAAAGAAACCTCATGAAGTTTTTTTCTATTTTTTTTTTTAAATTTTAATTTGGGTCAATAATGTACATGTGTACTGGTAGGACTTGTGATTTTGGAACCTTCTTGGTTTTTTTTTTTTTTTTTTTTTTGAATTGGGTGTAATTTGGCATCATAGTTAGGGCTTTGTTTTCAAAATGCAATTCAAGCAATCAGTTTATCTTCAATAGCAGTTAACACAGTGATACATGTTAGTGTATTGGGCAAGTCTGTTTACATTGCAAGATGTTGATATTGATATTTTGATATTTTTATGCTTACGCCACAATGGGGGGGGGGGGGGGGGGGGCATTATGTTTTCGGGTTGTCCATCCTCCAAGCATTGGTCTGCCTTTGTTAGCACGATATCTTCAAATTCCCTCAATGGATTTTTGTCAAATTTGGTACACATATGCATTCCTTGACTCTCATTAGCTGATTAGATTTTGAGGTGACTGTGACATATTTACAGCTTTCCATGACCTATTTACTGTTTATTTAAGCTTTGTTAGCCAATATCTTCAAAATGCCTGGACATATTTTTCTCAAATTTGCTACACAGATGTATTCTTGCAGTCCCACAAGCTGATTAGAATTTGAGGTCAGTGTGACCTAATTGCCACTTGCTGTGACCTATGGACTGTCTATCTGAGCATTGTAAATACAACATCTCCAAAATGCCCGGATGGATTTTTATAAAATTTGATACACATAATAGATATGCTTTTCTGGACCCCAAGTAGGTGTTTAGATAATGAGGTCACTGTGACCTAGTTACAGCTTAGCATGACCTATTTACTGTCCATATGAGCTTTGTTAGGGCCATATCTTCACTTGCCATGCTTTCTGTCTTTGTCATAGCATACATGTAGGGACTGGATTTGGTGCACCTGCAAAGATTGGTTGATTATGCAGCTTTAAATGTTGCAAATGATTATTACCTTGACATGCTTTTCTACCCCACAAAGCTCCATAAAAATACCACTCGACTACAGTTTTTTTCACTGACATTTACTGATTCGCATACTGTACTCCATCTGAAGACAAATGCGATTTAAACATAATGTACCATATCCATTGGTAGTCAGAGGGTCATAATAGGCAGATTTCACAATTTATGTCTGCTTGCTTGACCATTACATGCTCAAAAAGTTACATAGATTATCTTCAAAGAAAGATCTTAAATTTAACTTTTTGTGCACGCAGAGAAATGTGTTGATAGTTTAAGGACAAGGTGAACAGGGGCCATGGGGAGGCATTCCAGTGATTGCATGCAATCAAAGTGCTCTAGTTCTCTGTGTGTTTACTTGGAACAACACCAAACAGCTTCTTGACTGTTGTTTCACTCAGATTTTCAAATCACAAAATGCAGTTTTCGGATTTCAATAAAGAAAAAGTGGGACCACAGGAGTACAGATTCTTACAGGTTTTTAAAAAAAAAATTTTGAAAAGAGGGTGGGCAGCGACAAGATCTCGCAGAAGGGCTACTTTTCTAGGGTAATCATGTATCTTGGGGAACTATTCTAGTGGCGAGAATGATGTCTACTGTAGAGTCCATGTAAATGGGCAGATCCAGGTACAAATTTAGAATTGTGGCAAAGTCGTACTTTGCACAAATTTCTATGAGAAATACTACCTGTCATTTACAGGGTAAATTACAGGTAAATTTTTACTGTAATTTGTTTCCGTTTTGGTTCAAAGGATGAACTTCATAAAGTTTTTAAGCAGTTATGTTGTCAACAAAATCAGGCTGTTGCAGGAGGGTCCATACATGTATATTGCTTGATGTACATTCAGTTCAGTTGGACCCAACCTTATGTTTTAAACAGTCAGCAATTTGATCTAGTAGACTCTGGGGTGCTTACTTTCTAGAGCATGTTGCCAGAAGCTGTTTATTTAGGGCATGATTCTAGTGGTTTTCTTTCATACTTTTGTTTAAAACTTGTCAAATATACAACATGAAGAGCAAAGAAAAAATGAAAACATAAGAAATTATTCTATCCCTTTCACATGCACACGTAAAGTAAATTCGCCTTTCTGTGCAGAGCCGTACAGTCATGTGGTTGAAATTCAGCAAAGCTCAGGGACTACTTGCAGCTTAAAGAGGCCCCAGATTATTTTAATTTGTTTATACATATCTATTGTTTCACAGATAGAATAGAGTTCAACTACAGGTGGGATGCTTTGCAAGTTAACGAAGCCCAGCTGTGATGGCACAGCAAAACAGTTCATGACCGACCATTGGGAGGTCATGGACATTTGGTGGGCCCTCACAAACGGGCTTTGTTAACATGCAAAGCCTCTCCAAATATAGTCAAATCCTCTAAATAGTGTCAAGCAGTCTGGACCTGGAAAGTGTTGACTTAGCACCAGTTCTCTGTGGGTTTGAAAAGTGATTGCAGTAAACGTTTAAATGAATTTCATAATGGACCAGTATTGGAAATAATAGAATGCTTCCACTTGTGTCTGCAGGATAGGAAAACCATAATGCCTCAGGAACTACAGTATAAATTTTCATAAGTCTACCATCAAAATAACTTGTCCAGAAGTAAGATAACTTTTCATGAACAAGCAGGTAACTAATGCCTCATTTTGAATCCTATGAAAACTCAATGTTCAACTGTTTATTCTTTTTCCTGGGCCTGAGAGATAGATGTCCTGGCTGGACCCTGAGAGGCAGAATTTGCCTGTGTACTTGATATGAAGGTCAAAGAGGAGATTAACACTCTCCAGTCTGGGCTGTTTCATCAGCTTATGAAGCCTGTGTCTGGGGATTTTGGCCAAAATTCAAAATGTTTGACCCAGTTTATTCTGTATGTATGATATAACTAGTTACCATAACTATATATCAACATGTTCAGTAGCAGGAGTGCTCTCGGGTTCCATAAGTGTCAAAATAAAAACTATTTGTGTAACACTTGGTTGCCATGGTAACCAAAGTAATGTTTCATATTCTGATATGCTTAACAACATGAAATGGTTCATCAAGGTCAATGTTGCATTCCTAAACTTTTTTTTGGTGCTGGGATCATGAAAAGTCAGGTCACAAATACATTTATGCCTTTGATTTGTGCAAAATACAGTGTTCATCATTTCTGTCAAACAGAATTTGGGACAGTTGCCATGACAACAGTGTTGTTCAGCTCATTTGATAAGTTGGCTAATTTCTGCAATATGCATATTTAGCCACATGAATTCAGCAAATTTCAATTAAAAGACATTCGTGAGCATATTTTGAAAGGTTGTGAGTGAGAAACTTTTGCCATAGGAAAGCTGCAAATAGATGTCAGAATTTGGGTTGCCAAAATTATCACAAGGTCACCTTAGGTCACCTGACATAGCTGCCATCTTGGATTTTCACTTTTTTTTTTTTTTTAGCAAATCTTGGCATCATTTGACTGTAAAATGTTATTAATGAATCCAAAACATACCTGGAATGTCCATAGGTGCAGCAGATATGTGAATTGACACTTCACAGACTGTAAACCATTGACGTCCTGTAACTGTCATGATGCAGTGTACCCCACATGAACTTTTATGCATATCAAAATTGACAGGTGCCCACTGCAACTTCAAAAACCTGTACAAAATTTACGATGGTGTTCCAATCACCGAAGGAATGCTATGAGGGGGGAGTGTACATGTTAAAGACGATGTTTAGTGCAAATGCATGGTTCTTTCATGCAACATAACCTGCAAAGGGATCTTGGAAGGTGAGTCAGTGTGTATGCGGACTCTGACTGCAACGGTAATATGAATGAGTCTGCATATACGTGGACTACAACTGGAAAGTGTTAACAAAATTTGGGAGTAATGGAAAGAATGCATCACAAATCTAGTACCTTGCAGTTGCCTGTTGAAGTTTGCTTGTTTTTAAAAAATGTATTCCCGAATTCTTTACCAATGACTCCTCAGCATATTTTGATATCCTGGAAGATGGAGATGCAAGAAATAAAATTCTCATGGCAGAAGTCTACACAAGAATTTCTCTATTCGAAAACTGGCTTTTAGGAGTTTATTCATAGAATACTATTGATAATGGTACATAAAATGGATTAACTGGCAAAATGTTTAAATGGCCCATGATTACACATAGTTAAATAACATGTCCACGGGACAGATTTTTGTAGTTTTACTTCATTCATGGGCCTGACACCAAGCTACATAAAAGTGAAATAGAAGCAGTATTTCACTGAATGATAATTTTTCTTGGATATTTGGTCTATGACCATAACTTTAGGTCACCCCATTGGTAGAAAGTAAGCCCTGCTGGCCACAGATACCTGGTACTTGATTTAAGGGTGTGGTATACTGAATGACTCTGATGTATAAATGTTTCGTTTTTGTATATGATTTTTTAGTTTTTCAAAAAGGGCTTCATTCGAATTTTATTGCTGTTTAATTTTTTTTTTAAATTGTAACTTTAAACATCCTGTGAATTTTGACCTAAATCTTTCTCCAAAATTTAATATATAGTTGTGCTGCTAGAAGTTTACTGGTTCATTTCCAATAAGAAACCAATGTTTCCCATTTTGATGTTTATACAATTTTTGTTTTTCTGCAAAAATAGGTAAAATTAATTTTTTTTAATTGAGTAATTAAATTTCATTTTCTTAACATTTACAGAGATTTCCTTGTTTTTAATAGCGTATTACAAATGTATACTTTTAGAAAATATATAGTTTATACGATCTCAAATAAGAAGTCTAGTGTATATAAGGACGTTTGGTCTAAAATTGTATTTTTTAAGTGCTGTAAAAGTGTACCGCACCCTTAAAAGGATGATTATGTGGCATAAAGACAGAATTACAACATTATTTACATTAAATTGGCAAATATGTGACAGTCATGCAAATTATGTTGACAATATTTTGTATATGTTTTATGAGTATATTGTATTGTACTGCTTTATTTGCTGAAATCAATATATATTTATAATTTTACTAGCAACATAAGTTAGTACTGAAGACACATTGTATATGAACATTACATAGTATAAGCTAAGGGAAAAGTGAATATATGATTTCAGCTGGGCAAAGGAAACCTTTTGGTGCTTATATTACCCCCAATGTAGAGAGCACATTAGTTAATTACAATACAAGTAAGATAATAAGTACATGAGACACAGGAAGACAATTTGTACAAATGCAGCAGGTATATTTACAATTTCAAAAGTACAGAGTGAACATATTCCAATCATTATTCCATATTGTCAAGAAATTATTATACATGTATGTTTAGATGTTACAGGCCCACCAACTGGGAAGCATGATACTCCCTTATGTGTTGAAACAGTGTTGGGGACCAAAAAGTTGAAACTGCATACATTTTAAACATTGGGGAGTGTTGACATAGTGCTGCAGTGAAATCATCATGTCGAGTCAGTGGCTGCAACATATTCCTGTGTGTATTATCATGAGTGCTCCTTCACATTGTAATTGAAGTTTTACTTGATGCTGTAGGCTATATTGATAGTTATTCTCCATCTCACTTTAATGCAAGGAGTAGCACGGGCCTATAGCCATGGGCAGCCAATAATGATGACACCGCATGCTTCAACATTGGGTGGAGATGTGGTAGCTGTAAGTTCTCTTCTAAATGCCTGCAGAAAAAAGTGCCACTTGTGGAAAGGATTCCAAAAACAGTTCTCAGTTATTCCACAATTCCCAATTTTTGGCATTCTCAGTATCAGAGTGTGCCAGTGAGACAATGACCAAAATTGTTTTGTGAAATTACTGAGAATTCATTGTGGGTGCCTTCCAACAAGCCACTTAGGTTATTCCACAAAGCAATATTTTGGGAATCCTTGGTATCAAAGTATGATTAAGGGTGCACATTCATACATATACAATGCAGTTTATTTTCCAACAAAAAAGGAAGAGAAAGTTTGCCAGCTGCAGTATGTGGGAACTTGCCAGTAATAGTACAGTGTCATCATTGTCATGTGCATGTAGAATACACGGTTTTGTGGATGGTTAGTAGTCCAAAGATGCATCAATGGAAAAGTTCTTGCATGCACAGGTGATGCAAGGCATTTGCTAACTTGTACTTTTATATTAGCATATGTTGGGTATCAATGGGCCAGAAGGTAGTTGGTTGAAACAATATAGGTCTTAAATTTTGTGACACTCTGGGATTAAAACTGACTATCATAAATTTCATCTGCTCTTATGGTTAAAGGATGGGGACCTATATACACTTGTATTATGATTGTGGAGGAGTTTTAAGGATCCATATAACAATGTTTGCAAACTATTATATTATTAGAGTACAAGCACACTATTGGATAGAGCAACCAGGCCATGAAAAGCTTTTTGTGAGAAAAAGATTTTGCTGAACTTGGTAGATTCTGTTTTCAGTTTCAACTGAAAAAAAAGTAACTATTAATGATGCAAATGATGATTTATTGATTTATGTGTGTGTTCTAGTCATGCAGTTATTGGAATTAATGACAAGAGATATCATATAAAAAAAGCATTTTTGGGTAAAAGTGCTTCACAAAGCTCATACATTGAAAAATACTGAATGAGTACATGTATATATCAATATTGTTCAAAAGAGCATAATTAGCATAATTCAAATCTGACAAGTTTCAGATTTTTTGTGCTAACTTTAAATAAGCAGACCTTCTACCTCCAGCAACCATACATAAACATGACAACATTAAAAAAATAACAAAAAAAAACCCCAGAGTCTGCTCTATGGCAAGCTGTTTATGTGTAAAACAATTTCACATCTGTAATTTTTTTTCACAGCTGTGAATTTATTTCACATGTGAAAAAGATTTACAAATGTGTGAACATTTCTTTTTCACATGTGAAATAGTTTATTGTACATATGTTGAAAACTACCATATATATATTCACATGTGAAATTTTTTACATATGTATAAATCTTTTTCACATATGTGAAACAAATTACACATGTGAAAAAGATTTATACATGCGTAAAAAAAAAAGTACAACTGTACTTATGTGTAAAACTATTTCACATGTGTAAATCTTTTTCATATATGTGAAATAATCATTTATTTTACATATGTTTAAAAGATTTACTCATGTGAAATTATGTAAAGGAAAGTGCTTTTGCTGAAAATTAATAAGCGATAATCCCATGCCAGTAAGACTTCCCAAGCATGACAAAATGGCAGGAACCAACGCCAATCACAGCTAAAGTAGATCGAGTTTTATCTGCAGTTGTGAGAAGCATCCACAACTTAGGGCAGACATTGCAGCAGAGCTCTCCACCTACTCCAGCATGAAAGTCAGCAAATTCACTTATTATGTCCCTATCGCCATTTTATTTTCTGCTGCATTTTGCTGAAATTCCACCAAATTGGCCAACATAATTTGTTGTGACAAACAAAGGTCCCTTTGGTAATGATAATGTTTGATATACATGTAAGGTGATAAACGTGAATTGTTGGTCATAGCAGTCGTGTAAAGTGATAAAAGAACTATTTTATAATGGGCCACAGTGAGCATATGGCAAAGCTAAGGAGTATCACTCAGAGCAAATCTTTTATTAAGATGAATCTTTTATTAAGACAAGTTCCTCTGGCTTTGCCCAGGTAGCAAACTGATGTCAAAGGAGGCAGTGTGTAAAAGGGGAACGCTCACTTATTTCAAACATGTTTGAACAAATGTCCAAGTTACTGAAAGCCTAACAGAAATAGATGTGTGCGTCCAGTAGGCCGACAGACTTTACTAAAAAAGCACGATCCTAAACTAATCTTATAAAACAAAAACAAAAAAGTTTCAAGCCACCCTTCCGCTCTTAAAAATTGATTGACCCTGGCTGAAAGATTTTAATGAAAAAATGCTGACATGTACCATTATTTTGCAGTAACATTAACTCAAACACAGCATTCTATTTCAAATTGTTTGGAGGGTTTATTTGGGCCGGGGAAACAGCATAGCCCCCGATTGCTCGATGATCCTTATTGTAACATTTTGCTAGGTTCTGGGTGTCTGTTCTCCCAGTTACCAGAGCAAATGGTCATTCAAGGACTTTTAAAACATGACTTGCTATCTAAACTTTAATCTGCCAGCTCAGTTGTGTCTGAAGCAGTTATCATCGTTAGTTACAAATCTCAATGCGACATGATACCCTGACAATCCAAATTATGCACGTGAGCACCATTTTGAACATGGCACAATGCATTGCAGGACAGTCGCACAAAATACACTGATTTGGATTTCAAAGTGAATCGGGGCCACAGCATATACCATCTCATTTTTGATATTGCTGTGAAATATTTGAAAAATATATACTTTTGGTTTCATATATTATAAACCCCAGCAAGATCATCCCATTACTGTCCTCATTTACAAACCATTGGGTACGTAATCCACAATTTTCAAAATGGCAGCCAAGCCCATGGGTTAATCCCAATTGGATATTTTGAAGAGGTAGTATCCAAAATATATGTGTGATTAGTGTTAACACAAGGTTAATTGGTCGAATGAATGTAATGTACAATATATAATGGGACTTTTCCAGTGTGAGCATTACCTAAAAACGCAAATACAATGCCTTAACGTTACCAGTTGTTTGTGACAGTGGGCCCCAGAATAGGCATATTGTATCAGGCAGTGAGGTCAGCTCCCAGGCTATGAATTACGTAGCACTACTGGGCACAGCAGTCGAGAACCCCGCTGAGTCAAAGAGAGAGCTTAGTAGGGAAGGTTGCCCCAATAGTGGACACAGGTCCGAAAGTACCAGCGGGTTTTTATGTAATTGGTAATCAATACAATTTTGCACATGTGAAATAGAAGTTTGATTGCACAAATGTGTTAAAGTATTTCACATGTGTAAATACTTTGTATATATGTAAACATCTTTTCACATATGTGAAATAGTTGTTTATTTTACATGTGTGAAAAAAATTACACATGTGAAAAGATTAACACATGGAATAGTTTTAGACATATGGATTTTATTTCACAAGTGTAAAACATCTCTACATATGTATATAAGAATTTCACATGTGTAAATCTTTTTCACACATGTAAAACAATTTACACATCTTAAATAGTTTACATATATAATTCTTTTATTTCACTTGTGTAAAACATTCACGTGTAAATCTTCACATGAGAAAATGATTTTTACATGAAATAGTTTACACATACATCTATGTACAAGTATTTTTTTCTTTCACATGTGAATCTTTTCCACATGTAGAAAAGATTTAAATGCGGAATTCTCTTACACATGTGAAATAGTTTCACACATGTGTAATAAAAAATGTGAAAAATTCTACATATGTGCAAAAGGGTTTAACATGAGTAAATCTTTTGCACATATGAGTAAAATTATTTCACATATGTTAAATTATTGTAGGCAAGCATTTACCATATTTGTTGGAAATGTAATTATTTAAGAGTTTGGATTATGCCCTTATCAAATATTTTTTGTGCATTTGCAGGTATGCTTTTCAGTCTGTGAGCTTTGTTCGTTTCTAGTTACCAAAAAAAAAAAGATGCATTTGGTGCACATATATTGCCTGTCATTAAATTCTAGTGCTTAACTTAACTGTCTCCCAACAATGCATTTAGATCTAGTCACCATAATACATGTTTGTTGCATATTATGACAGAATGAACAAAAGCGAACTGAGTACAAATAACTGGCAAACAGGTCAGTTTTTTTCCCCTCTGCCTATTGGGGAGTAGGGATTGTCATTGCCTTGTCCCTGTGTGTCTGTCATATCCAGGTTGTACCTCTCTTGTACTTTTAACTATAGTTAAGCCCATCTAAAACTTAACGGCCAAATGCATTTTTTGTGTTGCAAGGTGTTGTACTGGGGTTTGTAAAGGTTGTAAAAGGTTGACAAAGGGTTTGTAAAGGGTTGACAAAGGGTTTCAACATTTTCATCAATAAGGTTTAGACAGTATGTGAAATGGTTGTTAACCATTAGAAAAAGGTTTGAAAGTGTTTAAAAAGGTTTTGATGCCATAAGAGGAAATGGTTTTGAAATGGTTTGGAATGTGGTTGCAAAAGGTTTGCCTTTCACTCAAATGGTTGGAAAAAGGTTGCAAAAGGTTGATGCATTTGGTGATTGGCAACACTAGTAACTTGTTTCGGCATTAGTGGGTGCGTTTCGGCGTTTCAGGGCGGTTCCCGGCTTTACACAGTGTTTGCCAGCGTGAGACGGCGTTGGCCGGCGTTACAAACGCCGGAAAACGGCGACTAACACTGGCAAACGCCAAAATCCAATTAAGCTTTTTGGGGCTCGGCATTTGCCGGCGTTAGTCGGCATTTGCCAGCATTTGACACCCTTTCAACGCCGGCAAACGCTGTGAAACGCCGACTAACGCCAGCTACCGCTGGCAAACGCTCTGTAGTCCTCTCAACTGGCAAACTCAATGGAATAGATGTAAAATTTGAATTCAGTTGAACTGGGATTAGAAGGATCCATGGAAATTTGTGTCTTGTACTTGTACTAATCATTAATGTACTTTTATTTTTTATACTCATGGGCAATACAACATAATTATCTTTAATATTATGATGATGATTTATCCATTCACGTGTATGTGTATTGAATGACTTTGCTCATGATCACTGATATATATATATATATTTTGGTCACCCCAATCTTGGTTGCAAAGTAAAGACAAACAAACAACCCTGTTTTCAATTTTTATCTAAACACAGCACAGCAATTTTTTATTGTTTGTACCGCACAAGTCAGCAATGCATAGCTTTGTGCTAGCATAGATGTGAATCCCTGTGAATATAATACATGGAATTCATTATTAAATTCCATGCATTATATTGAAGTCAGTAATGTATCACTTTGGGCTAGCATACCTGTCAAGTCTTCCCCCATAAGGTAGGAATCTCCTACTTTTTCCCCCCAATTTTTACCTCAGCTGACTTGTCAGTCAGCTGAGGTTTTTTGAGGGTCTGTCGTCGGTCCGTCCGTCGTCCACAATTCACATTTTCGACTTCTTCTCAAAAACCGTCAGCCAGATTCACTTCAAACTTGGTGGAGATGTGCCTTGGGTGGGTCTCTACCAAGTTGTTCAAATGGTCACGGTCCAGTGATTTTTAGATTTTTAATGAATTTTTTTGTTCTTTTTTGGGTAAATCTTAAAAAATCTTCTTCTCCGAAACCCCTCACCCAATTGCTTTGATATCACACAGGAACACTCCCTGGGACTCCTAGTTCTTAATTTGTTCACCTGGTGGCGCTGTAATTTTTTCCTAATTTTTTATGAATTTTTGTGTGTTGCAGCTATTTTCGACTTCTACTCCAGAACTGTCACTCAGATTAAGCTGAAACATGGTGGATGTGTTCCTTGTAGAAGGGTCAACCAAAGTTGTTCACTATGTGGGAATGCTGCGGATTCCTGATTTTTAACGATTTTTTCAATTCTGGTACTTGTCGGTCAATGCAGCTTTCCTATTGATTACTATGGAAGTCAATGGGCATTCTAATGCTAATTCATATTTTCGACTTCTTCTCCAAAACCATCATCCAGATTAACTTCAAACTTGGTGGCAATGTACGTTGGGTGGGTTTCTACCAATTTTGTTCAAATGTTCATGCTCCAGTGATTTTTTGATTTTTAATGAATTTTTTTGTTCTTTTTTTTTGACAAATCTTAAAAAATCTTGTAAGTCAATGGGCATTCTAATGCTAATTCACAGGACAACTGACACGAAATTTACTGTTTGTTGAAATCTGTTTTGAGTTAGCTACACATGTTAATTATTCTGTATGAAGGTCATGCTGAGACAGTACATGAATGACCTTGACCTCGTTTGTGGGGTCACAGTGCAACATACATGAATTTTACTCTTCAGTATAAGTTGAGGATTACTTGAACTTTGATGTTGCACATGTAAGTGTTCTTCTATAAAGTTCAGACTTACTCAGAACATGGTGTCCTTGATCCTTTCCCAAGTTCACAGAGCTGCAAGTGTGATGAATGTCAAGATCAGCTGAGGCACGGGCTGTTCACACAGCCCTCTTGTTTTATTTAGGAGCAAAATTTTGCAAATTTGGCAGAATCTCCTGCATAAAAATTTAGTATTTTCTATTATATTCTAAAATACAAATCTCCCCCATGGATTTTTGAAATTTACAAAAATCTTCCTAATTGAGGTGTGGAATGTTGACAGGTATGAGCTAGCATAGATCCCGGGTGAATATAATACATGGGATTTAATAGTAAATTCCATGTATTATATTCACAGGGATTCACATCTATGCTAGCACAAAGCTATGCATTGCTGACTTGTGCGGTACAAAGAATAAAAAAATGCTGTGCTGTGTTTAAATAAAATTGAAAACAGGGTTGTTTGTTTGTCTTTACTTTGCAACCAAGATTGGAGTGACCAAAATATATATATATCAGTGATCATGAGCGAAGTCATTCAATACACATACACGTGAATGGATAAATCATCATCATAATATTAAAGATAATTATGTTGTATTGCCCATGAGTATAAAAATAAAAGTACATTAATGATTAGTACAAGTACAAGACACAAATTTCCATGGATCCTTCTAATCCCAGTTCAACTGAATTCAAATTTTACGTGTATTCCATTGAGTTTGCTTGTTGAGAGGACTACAGAGCGTTTGCCAGCGGTAGCCAGCGTTAGTCGGCGTTTCACAGCGTTTGCCGGCGTTGAAAGGGTGTCAAAAGCTGGCAAACGCCAACTAACGCCGGCAAACGCCGAGCCCCAAAAGGCTTAATTGGATTTTGGCGTTTGCCGGCGTTTGTAATGCCAGCAAACACTGTCTCACGCTGTCAAATGCTGTGTAACGCCGGGAACCGCCCTGAAACGCCGAAAGGCACCCACTAACACCAAAACAAGTTACTAGTGTAAGTTTAACGTGAGCTTAACTGTATTAACCTGAAACTTGACACACATGAAGTTTTTCAACTGAAAAACGTTCAGTTAGAAATGTTACTCGCCATAGCTCACTTAAGCTGGTCTCCACACACTTTACGTGCGTTGCCAGAGCTCCCATAAAAATTCTGTGGGTCTAGTGCCCATCCATGCTGCTTCACTTACTGAGGTTAAGGCCCTGCGGGGTAGCACAGCACTCCTGGCGGCAGTAATGGATCTTAGAGAGCATACACAAATCAGTATTCTACACTGCATAGGAGGAACAGAAAAGCGGGGATGGTTTGGTGGGAATTCTGGTGACCTGTGCCAACGTTGCGTTCAGCTTTGCCAGCAACCTACCCTAAACTAGGCCATCAGGAAAAAAGGTAGAAAACGGAACTTCCAACTTGGGGGCAGTCTCCACACCCACTACTGACATGGTCACAGCCCTCGGCTGCACTGCTGTGGTCTACGGCACTGCCTCGCTGGCGAGGGTTTCTTGCATAAAAGCATCTTTCACTCTAAACAGCAAACCTGGCTTCTTAGTCTTAGAGGGAGACCGGTCAACCCGCTCTGCCATCACCTTGGCTGAGTCTGATGATTGAAGGGTTTCGCCTGATTGGCAGTGGCAAGAAGTGGCCATAAAGGCCTCCTCCTGTTTCACCACCAGGCAGGAGAATTGAGCGCCACCCTTTTCCCCTTCAGTATCCTCACTTGGGAAATCCCAGCAGTCAAGGTCAAGGAAGTTCTCGACGATTCGAAAAACAAGTCCTCTAGGTGCTCCTCCTCATGCAGTCCTGGCCTTAGTGTTCCGCTCAAGGGCTGAAGCTCTCAGGCCCGCCACTATATCGGCATTGGTCACTGAAGGGGCAACCGCCCCAGTGGAAGACTGATCAACCACCTCATCAATCTCAATTGGGGTAGGAGAAGATCGTGGAGCCTCCAACTCCACTATATGGACTCCAGCGGTGGGGCTAGGTATGTGGAGAAGCTGCCCATGTGCGGCCACTCCATCCTCCAGCCTGGGAATTAATGATGAAAGCTGTGAGGCCGTTCCCTTCCTCCCAAAAGTGACCATGATGACTGAGTCCTCACCACTGAGAACTATCATGCAGTTGGTACCCTGGCCCCCAAGGGGCCCAGATTTGGCTGCCGCCACCATGGAGGGCTTAGCAGGGGCCTACAGCCTTAACTGCACTAGCCACCTTAGGCTTTGGTGCAGTTGCCTGGGATGATGACTGTGTCTCGCCTTCACAAGAGAGGCCAGGCATCCCTGAGTAGGTGGAGAAAGGGGGAGTGCCCGCAGTTCCATGGAAGAAACCTGCCCTAACCATTCACAAACAGCGGCAGACAGTGCCTCCACCTTGCCCATAATCACCTGGGCAGTCTCCTCACCCCACACAGCTGTAGCTTGTCCTGGCCAGGTGCAAAAAGGAAAGCCTGGAGGAGAAGGAGGTGCCATGGGGACCAATGAGGATGTCACCCGTGCTCCAACTGGTATCTCTGACTTCCTTCCTGTAATGTATCAACACTAACGACGAGGTGCCATCTTGAACTACAAGTGTGTATTCATTCAGACCCGGATGTAAGACATGCAATTGATACAGTAGTACCACTGGTTGCCATCAGGGGGCAGCAGCAGCCAATACATGTTACCACAGGTTTCCATATACTGATGTAAATACATCACATCTCCCTTCTTTTGAACAAAAAAAACTAAATGAAGCCATTTATGTTTTAGTACTGGGTTTCCAGGTACAAGGAAAATCCCAGTTCATGTCTTTGGCTGGAAACTGTTCATATATTTGGCATTTATGTGGCAGTAGCACCAAACTTTAACCTTGTAATTTAAACGCTGGTAGACTTCCAGGTACAAGGAAAGTCACAGTTCGAGTCTTCCGCTGGAGACTGTTCATATTTGGCATTTATGCAGCAGTAGCACCAAACTTTAACTGTAATTTAAACACTAATAGACTACGAGAGAAAAACCTAAGATAGAACAAAGTTAAACTAGAACCTGATAATATGCAAGGTAACTTTAAAATCAGTCATTAAGCTTCTCTAATGAGTATTCCAGTCTATCTTGAATAAAGAAAAGACTTTCATTTTAAGCTTGAATGTTCACATAGTTCATAAAGTATCTGTTAAAACAAAATGTCAGGATGGGCAGCGATCCGCCTACACCCATATGAACGTGTTTGCTTCACAGATAATTTTCATTGTAGTTTTGCACAAAATCTCTACAAGTCAAAATGTCATAATGGGCAGCGATCCGCCTACACCCATATGAACGTGTTTGCTTCACAGATAATTTGCATTGTAGTTTTGCACAAAATCTCTACAAGTCAAGTCTGTCTGGAGCTTTAATCACTCTCCCACTACGCGTAGACTTTATAACCACAGTTGGTGGTCTGTCTCTGAGGTTTCCTTGGGTACCCTCTTGAGGTGTCTCAAGAATTTGCTCATTCGGAGGACTGTCCACTTGGTTTGGTGGGGTGTTGTTGGTCCACTCCGTTTCCATGGTAACGGGGGTTTCAATGGAGAAAGGCCTTTCATTGGTGGCCAAAAGATGTGCCCGATTTCTGCGATAAAGCTGTCCACTTTTTGTCTGTACCATGTAGGAGCGATTACCTAGGTTTTTGTTAACCATGACCGGTCTCCAAACTTTTCCATCCCATATTCTTGCGGCTTCGCCCTCTTTAAGCTCACGGAGTGTCTTTGTACCATGTCTATCATGGAAGTGTTTTTGCACATCTTGGCGCTGTTTTAGTGCATTTTGAACTGCCATGGGTATTTCTGGTTTTAGCAGGGATTCCGCTGTGGGGATCAAAGTTTTTGTTCGTCTGTTTAATAGTAACTGACTTGGTGAGTTGCAAAGTTTCTCATCCAGTGGTGTGTTTCTGAATTCTAGCAATGCCAGAAAAGGGTCTGTTGACTTTCTTAGCAGTTTTTTGACGGTCTGCACTGTTCGTTCTATTTGTCCGTTTGATCAGGGGTATCTGGGACTAGAAGTAGTATGTTTGAAATTCCAGTCACCACTGAATTTCCTGAACTCTTGACTTGAAAAACATGGCCCATTGTCAGTGATTACATTGGCGATCCCTTGTACTGCAAATATAGATTTCAAAGCGGTAGTCACGCTTTGGCTGGTTTGACTGTTCAGCTTTACTACATATGGGAATTTTGAGTAATAGTCCACACATAGCAAATAATCAACTCCATCCAGACTGAACAAGTCAACACCCACAAACTCCCAGGCTCTGCTAGGCAGTGGTTGTGGTATCAGGAGTTCACGCTGATTTTTCCGCTGATATGTCAAACAGGTAGCACAACTGCTTATCATGTTTTCGATATCCCGATTCATTCCGGGCCAATACACCACATCACGGGCTCACTGCTTTGTCTTGACTATACCCATGTGTGCGCTGTGCAGTTTTTTGAGTATTTCGGCCCTTAGTGCACTTGGAATCACAAGTCTCTGTCCTTTGAACAATATCCCATTGAGAACAGTGAGTTCATCCCTTTCATTCCAATATGGTGTACAGTTTATATCTACTTGGCTTTTGTCTGTTGGCCAACCATCAAGGATGTAACTGGTGAGTTTGGTCAAGGTAGGGTCTGTTTTTGTTGCCTGTTTGATGTGATCAAGTCCTGTAGTAGACACTGGTAGCGTACTGATTGTGTCTACCCACACTGTTTTTGCAGACAAGGATTTTTCTTCTTTGCCGGAATCTTCCAGAAAAGCACGACTTAATGTGTCGGCTATCAGGACATCTTTCCCTCGGTGTACTGAACACGAATCTGTGGAAAACGTTGTAAACGTATGATCATACGCTGAAGTCTCGCCGGTGCTTTGTATAAAGGTTTGGTCAAAATTGCCTGGATGGGTTTGTGGTCTGACTGTATGAGCGTGTCCCGGCCTACGATATATTCAGCAAATTTTTCACAACCGTACACGATCGCCATCATTTCCTTCTCAATTTGAGCGTACAACTGCTGAGTAGGGGTCAACGCCTTTGACGCATAAGCAATTGGCCTGTTGCCCTGCAGGAGGCAGGCCCCTAAACCCTTTGAGGAACTATCAACTTGAAGTGTCAATTCTTTGTTTGGATCATAGAAGGCAAGCACTGGGGCTTTAGACAGAGCGCATTTCAGTTTTTTGAAGCTCTCTGCATGACAATTTTCCCAGACAAACACATTCTCTTTTTTCAACAGTTCACGCAGAGTGTCCGTCTCTTGGCTCATGTGAGGTATAAATTTGGCCAAGTAATTTATCATCCCAAGGAATCGCTGGACTGCAGCTTTATCCTCGGGCTCCGGCATATCAATTATAGCTTTCACCTTTTTGGGATCGACCTTCAATCCATTTGCTGAAATAATGTGTCCTTGGTACACCACTTCCTTTCTTTTCACTTTGCACTTTCCATTGTTGAGCTTTAAATTTTTATCACGAGCCCTCTGAAGTGCTGCGCGAAGTCTACGATCATCCTCCTCTTCATTTGTGGCCCAAATCAAAATATCATCCATCATGACTTCCATGCCTTCTAGGCCTTCAAACACTTCTTCAATTTTGGCTTGGTACTTTTCTGGGGCTGATGCTATGCCCATGGGCATTTTCTGATATCTGTATCGGCCAAATGGAGTGTTAAAAGTGAGCAATTTTGATGAGTCTTCATCCAACTGTATCTGGTAGAAAGCTTTCTCAGCATCCAAGGTTGTGAATAGAGTAGCACCTGCCAACTTTGCTGTGATATCTTCCACCAATGGTAATGGGTGATACTCTCTTTTAATGGCCATGTTTAAATCACGTGGGTCTAGACATACACGTAAGGACCCATTGGGTTTTAGTACAGTGACCATGCTGTTGACCCAGTCTGACGTGTCATTTTCTTTGACTTTTGTGATAATACCTTTCTCTTCCATACTGTCTAACTCTATTTTGAGTTTGTCTTTCAAAGCATGAGGTACCCTTCAGGGAGGATGCACCACTGGGGGTATGCTGGGGTCAATTGTGATATGATATGTCTCTGGCAGGCACCCAATACCTTTGAAAACATCAGGGAATTCATCCAACATTTCTGTACTGTCCACATTGTTTTGCTTTGTAATCTGGTCAATCAGTCTGGTTTTCCAATAATGGTTGTTACATCAAAATCCACTATTTGAAACTTTATCTTATATTTCGTACCATTCAGGTAACACAGCAGCAACTTTTCACCAAGAGGTCTAACTTCCTCACCTGTGAACGATTTCAAGGTAACCCTGGAACTGTCCAAAACCTGAGTTGAAATTTGGTCATAGTTTCTCTTCGCCATGACATTGACCTGTGCACCTGTATCTAATTTGCAATTAAGGTCTACAAACTTGCCCAAATAAGTTCTTATGGCTAGTTTCGCTGACCAGTCTCTGCGGGAATCCTGGTGGGAATCGGAGTCCACCATAAATACCAAATAGTCATCATCATCACTTGTGTTTTCTGACTCGCTACCGGTGTTGTCACCATAACTGAAGTCTACTTCCTCTACTTGGTGTACACTATTCCCATTTGCTCTACAAAGCTTGGCGTAATGATTTGGCCGCTGGCATTTGTGGCAAATTACTCCAAACGCTGGACACTGTCTCGGTTTATGCTTATGACCACACTTATGACAACCATCTGTTGGCTTCATTTTGTTTCCGCGGTGACGTCCGCCATTTTGTTTCCATCGTTGGTTTTCACGCTTGGGTAAACCCAGTGGAATTGCCCCATCATGGCGCCCCTTCCTTTGGTAAATGACTTCAACATTAGCACCGGTTGCCTCAGTAATTGTTTTTGCGTAGCACTTACTGTTTTCCGCAGCCTTGGCCATTGACACCGCAGTATTTAAATCCAACTTTGTTTTTGCCAGGAGTCTTTCTCTCAGTCCGTTGCCGGTAATACCTGCTACGATTCGGTCTTTAATGAGACTGTCCTTTAGAGTTCCAAATTCGCACGTGGAAGCCAGCTTTTGTATTGCCTTGATAAATTGGTTGACAGTTTCATGCTCCTGCTGTACACGCGTGTTGAATTTGTGCCTCTCCAAGGTTACATTCCTCTCTCCCACACAGTATTGTTCAAACTTTTCGATAACTTTGTCTTTACTCACTTTATGTGCATCATCCTCCCATGTGAAATTGTTGTAAACTTCCACTGCTTCTTCTCCGACCACATGGAGGAACGTGGCAACGCGCACTTTGCTGTCCTTGGCATGAAGGCCTGTGGCCAGTTCGTAATTGTCCCATACTTGTTTATCTTTGCGCCAGGTGGTAGCCTTGTTACTGTCCAATTTCAAATCGGTTGGGGGTTTTAAATGTTCCATCTTGACGTGGATTCGGGCCCTTCTGACACCATGTAATGTATCAACACTAACGACGAGGTGCCATCTTGAACTACAAGTGTGTATTTATTCAGACCCGGATGTAAGACATGCAATTGATACAGTAGTACCACTGGTTGCCATCAGGGGGCAGCAGCAGCCAATACATGTTACCACAGGTTTCCATATACTGATGTAAATACATCACACTTCCCACCTTGGTGTTCACTGCCTCAGTGATCACCAAAGTTCCATTCTGCTGTCAAACTACTGATGCACGGCCAGCAGTAGAGCGATCAGGATGTGAGGGTCCCTTCGCTATGGACGTGCTCACTTGAGCTGAAGTGGTGGTAGAGGGGAGCCCCAAATGGAATCTCTGGACTACAGTCCACTTGCATTCCATAGATGGCCTCTCTTTCCCCACAGGGGCCTCGATTCTAGGTTGATCCTCAATTTCAGGCCCAGGGGCTTGATTTGAGGCCGACTGCTTCAATTTGAGGACCACTTTGATCCTGACTGTGAGGGCTGGTCAAACTAGGTCGCGCCCCCCCCCCCCCCCCCCCGGGGCCTCCATTCAAGGACCAGTTTGCTCCTGAGGGTGAGGCCTGGGCAAACTGGAAGGTGCCTCAAGTTGAGCATCCAAGGTCCCCTTGCAAGGTACACTGACCACTTGCTCACAACAAACCTGTGCACAATGGAGCCTTCGTCTTCCAGATCTAACATCAGCTCCATAGACTGCCACTGGTAGGGAGTCCATCGTCAACAGACGTTGCACAGACTTTCTTCAGTGCAGAAAACGCCACTCCTGTGCATGCAGTAGCAACATGCAAGATGGTCATCCAAATAGGCCATCCTGTGGTGGTTGGTGTCTCATCGGACATCCAACTCCACATCCATATCCATGGATCTGAATGTTAAACAGCCTGGACTGACTGAGTCAGTCTGAGATGGCACTGGTTTCTCTAGAAACCTATCAACTACCTCACGATGGAAACAAAAAGCCACAAGAGTACCAAAAGCTAAGAAAAAAGTGGGAGCTCCCAACGGTAGGCGCCCACCAACAATGGACACCAGAGTAGGAAACTGATTTGCACATGCTTGGTAGGACACATACCTACCGCTAGGAGTGCTGTACCATGCCACAGGGCCTCAACGTCAGTGAGTGCTGATCTATCAGCACTGTGCCCACATACTTTTTATGGTAGCTCTGGCAAATCACCTAAAGTGTGTGGAGACCAGCTTAAGGAAAGTCACTATGTCAGTTTTTTTGGGTCACTGTCACGGATTCATCCTGGCAGTTGTTTTGGTTAGTGATTAGAAGATGGCAGCAGCTTAACAGTCTCAACCAGCGTTTCACTGATCAGTGTTTTCAGTAATCACCAAATGGCAGCACCTCACCGTAGTCTCAGCACAGGGACTGGTAATTAAACATTCAAATAGTATCCAGTGTCTCACAACAAATAACATGGCATAATACCAGTATTTGGAAGGTACAGTTTCATCCACTGTATGTACAACAACAGATGGCATCCACTGCCGTAGCTATGTCCTTATTCTTGTCTTGAAAGATGTTTGGGACAACAGACTATATGGCAGAGTCCGAGTTTGAAGACCTGTGTCACTATATGTATTTATTTTTATTGACTCATTTTCAATACATCATGTCTTTCATGTAGTGTAATGGAACTTCCAGGCCAGTTATTTTTGTTTATGTATTCCTTTTTTAATGTTATTGTGTGGTTGTCAATTTGATGTGTGTTCAGCTTTATATGGATAATGTTTATGTCTTTGTAGAGTTTACTCAGGATGTGCCAAATTTAGAGGTCCATTACCAGGTCATTATATGCTTTTGAAAGGATTAAGGATCTACATGTACCTAGCTTCGCCGTTAATTTTGGAATTGATCTTTATTTGCTGAAGGTGCTGCTGATGCTGCAATCTTCAGTGTTTTTTTCTCTGACATGTAGATTGTGGAAAGATGAGCACTTTACCACCTGCCATTAAATCTTGCTGTGTGTGGATGTGGGTTGGTTTTTGTTTGTGTTAGTTTTTAAAAGTGTACTATGAAAAAAAGTCATCATGATAATTTGGGATAAAGATTTTTGCAATGTATGGGGAGCTGGGCACTGTGTGTATTGCAGATGGAGCTGTCTGGAATTGAAGTCAAGTTGTTGATTTTATGAATCCACACATTGAGTACTGAGGGCCAAGCAAAGGCCCCCAATAAACAAACATTGCTTAATCTTCCACAAAGAAAACACATTCAGTCAAGATCTTTTCAGTTGTCACATATTGCGCAATCATCCTCCTTCCCTCATCTTTCTGACTGATGCCACCACAAGGGGGTGCAAAACGTGATGTTACAGTGGATTGTTGCTTGTAACACTCTTTTATTCAATGGGTTGGTTCTGAACTCTGCCCCTCCATGTACTTTTCAGGAGGTTTTTTTTGCCCCCAATCACATCTTTGGGTTCAAGTGTGTGATGAAATATACTTTCTCCCACAGTTACCCATGTGGAAACACAATCATTCCCAACGTGTGGAACGATTTTATGACCGAAATGAAATAAAAGAGAGAATCCTATTGGTTGTTGTTTTATTTGTAAGCCTATCAGATTACGCAAGACAGAAAAGAGTAAGTGTAACAACTTTCTTGAGTGACATACCTGAGCAACACAATGTTGCCCTGTGAACAAAATGGGAGTCTATGCTGCTGCTGATAGCACGCTAAACCAAGTAGGTTTTCAACACAAACATGGGATTCATCGCTCTATGGTAGAAAGAAAAAAATTCACATGGGCGTGTCATGGGTAATTCTCTATTTCCGGTGAAAGAGTGGGGTGCGATGCACGGACTACGACAGTGTTAGCAATGCTGGACCTACTATCTGTGGCCATCTTTCCACAAGGCAGAGATAGTATTTTATTCTATGTTTGAGGGTGAAATGTCATTTTCTAGAGTGAAATTCAAAAGTAGCAACTCATTGTAGATCACATGCCCTAAACATTGTTACATGTTAATTGTAACACGCCTGCATCAGTGACCAGATACATTGATGCATGTATTTAGATAAAATCGAATGTGTGTGAGCATTGTTTGAAAAAACATCATGCCTGATGTAGAATAACTGCAACAAATATAAATAAACAGGACACACCAGGTTGGCTATGAAAGTAGGCCTAGGGCATATTTTTGGCGATGACTACCCAATTAAACATGGAATAAACAAAATCGTGGATGGCTGGAGAGCCGAGTAAAAAATTTTTTCTCACTCGGGATAGTTTGTGGAAAATCATTGGTGACCTGTGGTCACTCATGATTTTCCTTGCCAACGATCCTCATGAGAGAAAAATAGTAACTCTTTCTCAGCCATGTAAGATTCTCTACATACAAATATTATCATGTATTGGTCATTATATTATAGACTTTAACACTCCCAATCAAGTCATTGTGGGGATTCTATGACTGACGTCAGTACCATGACTGAGGGGCAGAGTACAGAGGTCCTAGAATCCCCACCATGACTTGATGGGGAGTATTAAAGTCTTTTCTTGTCTTTAATGTTCCAGTGAAGTTCACTGTTAAATTTACCCATTTTCAATGCCTTTCACAGGCTCGCAGACAATTATAAGTGGCAATACTTTCACAATTTCATTTAAAAAAGGTGTCATAATCAAAGTGGTTTTATTTTTGTTTAGCATGGGACTAAATATCATAAATTGAAGGAGACAAGCCGCCTCCACCTGTCCTCCAATGGAAGGGACCAGATGAAAGGGACCATCAAAAATTAAATCCCAGATAAGCGAACTCCCTCGCGGGTGTCAGACTGGACTTCAGGAGATTCACAATGAGGCCTTACTTCACACAGATTCAACACATACTGTGTGTTCAGGAGAAGTAGGCCATGGTGCTGAGACCACAGGAGCCAGTTGTCCAGATAAATGTGCAACTGGATCCTTTGCTGTTGCAAAAAAGCTGCTACCTCACTCATAACCCAAGTGAAGACGAGTGGTGCCAGCGCCAGGCGAAACGGGAGAGCATTGAACTGAAACAATCTTCCGTCGACCATGAAATGCAGAAATTTCTGAGAGCACGGGGTATGGAAATGTGAAAATAAGGGTCTTTCAGTTATATTAAGGTTGCCCAATCACCCTGTGGCATTGCTGCCATGATGGTGACTGGAGTGTCCATCTTGAAGTGCCGTACTGCAAGTATTGTGACACGACAGGTCGATCTCTGGTCTGTGCCCACTGTTCCTTTTTTTGGCACCAAAAAGAGTTGACTGTAAAAGCCTGGGGATGCAACATCATGCACTGGGTCAATGGACTGTTTGCCCACAAGCTCTTGCATGGAGCTGCTGTTCCCCCTCTGTATGAAGCAGAAAGGAGAAGAGTACTCTTAATGGTAGAGGATTGCTCTCGGCAAACTCCAGTGAGTAGCCATGAAGGGCGACATTCCTGACAAACAATATCATCCATTATGGGATTCCATTGGTCGGCAAATGACACTAGCTGCCCGGATAACCAGGTAACAACCCTTGCCAAGAAGGTGGAGAGGGATCACAGACGGATGGGCTTGCAGAGGCATTGTACAACCAGCCCATGTCCCTAGCGACAAAACCCGAGCTTCTGGTTGCCCTTAGCGCCAAAAGAGACCGATTTTGAAGTCTTGCCCCCCTTCTGAGTCCACTTCAACCTCCACCGCTGCAGGTTCTGCTGTTGCCTGGGCCATGCCCAGCCATGACAGACTGAAGGGAGGAAGCCAACCCCTTGGACAACCTAGCCCCCGGGGCAGCACAGCTTCATCTAGATAGTTTTGCTGTTTCTGTTTGACCCTCTGGTCCACCCTCTCTCGAGGAGGGGGAATAACCCCTGACTGAACAGCTCCAGACCAACAGTCCGGGGACAGCTCATAAGGAACTTTGCTTACCGCTGTCAGAAGGTTGGCTGCTGACAGGAGCACATTACGGTAATATCTCCACTGAGCATATGGCCCACAACATAGCCTAGATACTGCTCAAGGCCCAGCAGGGTCCCAACCAAAGGTTTGATGGGTACTGGCCCCTCCTCTAAAAGACACGTAGCAGAACATCCCAAACAGTCTAGGAAGGAGCCCACTATGGTCATATCAGGTGCATCCTGATCAAGTGGCAGAACAATTAGAGGGACAAGGTTAGAAACTCGGACTCCTTGATGGCACGGTCCCATAAGGGAGTGTCTTCCCTAGCAAAAGCAAAGTTGTACTCAGAGTGACTTGTCTGAGACAACTCCATCCTGGACTTCGGCTTCTCCAGGAAATGACCTAGGACTAGACCATCCTTGGAGGCTCCTGTTTCTGGCATGTCACTAGACCCAGCAAGTCTGGTCAACAATTTGGCAAACTTCCCAGCCACGAAGGTGGAGAAAGGCACCTCTAACTTGGGTGCAGACTCCACTCTATCAAATGACATCAGCACTGCCCTGAGCTGAACTGATGTGGGCTGTGGGACCACCTCCCTGGGAAGGGTTTCCCACATAAAGACAAAATTGGCCTCAAACAGGGAACCCAGTTTCTCCATCTTAGAGGGAGACCGGTCCACGGATCTACCACCTCCTTGGCTGAAGCCATTCACTGATTAGCTTTCTCCTGCTCAGCAGCCACCAGAAGTAGCAGAGACTTGCCTTCCTTCCGTTCTGCCACAAGGCGTGAGAAATGAGTGCTCCCTTCTTCTGCCCCAAATCATCACTTGGGAAGTCTGAGCAGTCCTCAGTCATGGGACAATCCTTCAGAGGGTCCCCTGATCAGAGAAGCAAATCCTCGAGTCCATCCTCCTCAGTCTTCTGACGCTGTGGGAGCCTCAGTGGCCATCCACGCAGCCTCAGCATGTTACTAATACTGCAACTCCTCCCATGCACAAAGAGTCTCCTTGGGCAAGACACCCACCTGCCTGCACGCACAAGGTGAACAGGCCTGGGGTCCGGGGAAGTGACACCTGCCACAACCTATTGGACTGGCCCTTTTGCTGCCAAAGATGCAAGACCCGTGGCATCCCCAACAGAAGAAAAATCAACCGCCTGATCCATCTCCAGTGGGGTGGGAGAAGATTGCTGAGCCTCCAACTCGCCTGATTGACTCCCTGGGTGGAACTAGCCACTGAGACAGCTAATCCCTGTGCCACTATACCATCCTCTAGATCAGGCTCTGCTGAGGGAGACAACTGCCTCTCCCCAGGTGGCCAAACAACTGAGCAACAGCTCTGATGATGTACCTTCCTGTCCAGAGAAGGAGATGAGACGGGCCTATGACGCCTCTTCCTCTTCTCCCTCCCATGGTGGGAGCTTGAATGCCCATGACTAGGGCAGTAAGGCAGGGGAGAAATTGATTGTGAGGCTCATCCCTTCCTCCCCAAAAAGTGACCATAATGGCCCAGTCCTTGCCACCGACGACTGTATCTTGCAGCCTGCCTCCTGGTCCCAAAGGGTCCCTAAAATGTGCACGCCCACCACAGAGGACACAGTGGGGGCCACTGCACTAGCCACCTTAAGCTTGGCTGCCATCAAAACAGCAGAAGACTTGGCCCCACTATCACAAGAAGGGCCAAGCAACTCCGAGCAGGCAGGGAAGGAGGAGCAACCACAGGTTCCCGGAGGAAAGCTTACGCTCCAACCTATTCAACCGTTTGCCGACTGCAGCAAACAGCACCTCCACTTTGCCCATGATCACCTTGGTAGTCTCCTATGCCTGCACAGCCAAAGGTTGACCCAGTGGAGCACAGGAAGCCTGGGGGAGTAGATGCTACAGGGAGCAATGACAACATCACCCGTGCTCCACCCGTAGTCACCACTGACTTCCTTCCCTCCTTAGTGTTCACAGCCTTTGTGATTATCCACTTTGCCCATGATCACCTTGGTAGTCTCCTATGCCTGCACAGCCAAAGGTTGACCCAATGGAGCACAGGAAGCCTGGGGGAGTAGATGCTACAGGGAGCAATGACAACATCACCTGTGCTCCACCAGTAGTCCCCAGTGACTTCCTTCCTACCTTAGTGTTCACAGCCTTTGTAATCACAAAGGTACCATCCTTTTGCCAAACTACTGAGGCACGGCCTGCCGTAGGGTAGACAGGATGAGAGGGATCTTTGCACACAGACCTGCTCACTGGAGCAGAAGTAATTGTGGAGGGAAACTGCGAATGGGACCTCTCAACCATAGTCCACTCAGTCTGGAAGGACTGTTCCTTCCCCATAGGGACCTCGATCCGAGGCTAGGCCTCAAATCAAGGATCAGGGACCTCTATTCCAGGCTAGGCCTCAAATTAAGAACCAGTATGAACCTGCTGCTGGTTGCCCCTCCAATAGTGACCTCAATTTAAGGCCGTGCCTTGAATCAAGGATCAGCTTGCATGCGACGCCGACGCCTGGGCAAGTTGCCAGGTGCCTGCATGGCTAATGCCTGACATCGAAGGCCCCTCAAGAGGCGTACTGTTGTCTCGCTCACAAGGTGAATCTTCACCTTGGAGCCTTCGTCTGGCCAACCTCACATCACCCGACAGACTTTCTGCCACTAATATGGAGTCTATTGTCGACACATCGCATAGACTCTCTTCCATGCAGAAGACGGGGCTCCTATGCATACAGGAGCTGCATTCAGGATGTTCATCCCTATAAGCCATCCTGTGATGGTTGGCATCCAAAGGGACGTCCAATGCCACATCCAAGTTATAGATCCATCCTGACAACACAATCCCTGGACAAACTAAGCCAGAGATAGGATTAGTTCCTGGGAACCTATCAACTATCTCACGATGATGAAAGAAGACTCAAAGTTACCAAAACTGGAAGAGAATAGTGGCAGCTTCCAACAAAATGCGTCCAGCATAGATGGACACCAGAGTAGGAAACTGGTATGCGCATGCTTGCTAGTAAGCATTACTGCTGCCAGGGGTTAGACAGCAGTCTCTGCAGCAGCATGGATCGGCACTGGACCCACAGAAAATTTATGAGAGCTGTGGCAAAGCACCTAAAGTATGTGGAGACCAGCTAACATGACCTATGGTGTTGTGATGTATTTTACAGATAAGACCCTGCTGATACTGGAATTGAGGTCACCGTGACCTTATTTTGGTACATGACTGCAATGTAGGGACTTCTTATTTACCCTTGTGTTTAAAAAATAGGATTTACATTTGTATTTGCGTTCCTCTTATTTTTAGCTCAGCTGACTTGTCAGCTGAACCCATGTGGTCATAAGGCATCCATAGTTTGTCTGTCAATCAGAATCCACAATTCACATTTTTGACTTCTTGTCTAAAACCACTGGCCAAATTCACTTCAAACTCGGTGGGGATGCATCTTGGGTGGGTTTCTACCAAGTTTGTTCCAATGGTCCAGTGATTTTTGGAATTTTCAATTTTTTTTCTCATTTTTTAGCCAACTCTTAAAAAATCTTCTCTGAAACAGCTTGGCCAATCGCTTTGAAATTGCTTAGGGAGACTTTGTGGACCCCAAGACCTTAATTTGTGATGCTGTGATTCTTTGAAAATTTTTTTTTTATATAAAAACTTGTTTGGGCTATTTTTGACTACTCCAAAACCTTCACACAGATTGTGCTGAAACTTGGTGGAAATGTTCCATGTAGGAGGGCCAGACAAAGTTGTTCACAAGGTGGCGTTGCTGTGAATCCCTGATTTTTAATGAATTTGTCAATTTGGGTACTTTCGGGTTAATGCATATGATTACTTTGTAAGTGAATGGGGATTACAATGGTACTTCAGGTTTTCAACTACTCCATAATCACTGTCTAGATTCACTAGAAACTATGTGGGGATGCACCTTGTGTAGATCTCTACTAAGTTTGTTCAAATGGTTATGCTCCAGTGATTTTTGGATTTTTTTTTTTTTTTCATTTTTTGGTAAAATCTTAAAAAATCTTCTGCAAAACCACTTGGCCAGTTCATTCAAAATGGCATAGGAACACTTGTGGGCATAACAGCAGGAATTACATAGTACATGGGTGACCTTGACCTCATTCTCAAGGTCACCTAGGTGCATTTAACTGTACAGATACATTGAGAGCTATATGTTTCATTTTGGAGTTTGATGTTTTGTATGGTTATTACTCTCTTTGAAGGCCACACTCAGACAGTACATGAGTGAATTTGACCTTATTCCCAAGGTCACAGGACAACTGACATGAACTGTTCACTTGATAACCTGAGATCTGTATTGAGTTAAGACCTTGATGTTGCTTGTGTTAATGTTTTTCTATGAAGGTCATGCTTAGACAGTACATGAGTGACCTTGACCTCATTTCTGAGGTAACAGTACAACATACATGAAGTTTTTCAACAGTTAAACTATTATTCAGAACAGTACTCAACAAAGGTCACTAAACCTGGTTTCCACGCACTTACCTGTGCTTTGCCAGAGCCCCCATAAAAAATTCTGTGGGTCAAGTGCCGATCCATGCTGCAAGGCCCTGTGGCATGGCCCAGCACCCCTGTTGGCAGTAATATGTATTAGCGAGTATGCCCAATTCAGTTTACTACGCTGCATAGGAGGAACCAAAAAGCAGGGATGGTTGGGTGGAAATCTAGTGACCTGTTGTGAGTAATGTTTCTTACTGATAGTTTTACTGTTGAGACACTTCATATTAAGGACACATTACAACACCATAGGTCACTTAAGCTGATATGAAATCAGACTGGAGGTGGGAGGTACCGCAGAAAAATCTAGCCCAAAAATTCTGCAATTGACAGCCAGGGACCAGACAATCATATTGGACCCCCTGTGTCCCTACACCAGCTACACTTAGGTGGGGTAGGCACCCCCTAAGACAAGTTGGATGCGGCTGTCGGGAAGCACTTGAGTGCCAACAGCCATGCCTCTGCTTCTACCAAGGTAGAAGGAGGTAAAGGTATTATGGGAGCGCCATGTAAAGAACGGCCATAATAATCCTTACTTACGTGTTGTATAACATGTGGGATGGATCACAGGTCACTTGTATCTTGGGACACAATTCCCACCCAGGGCAACAGAGCAGAGTATCAGCCAGCAAACTTGTTCCAACATGAGTCATAGATCTTAAAGAAGACTTACAAAGTTCCTGTGGTCTACCCGCTCAGCCACTCCCTGGAGAAGCTGGCTGGCAATAGTCTTCAGAAGTGAAGCCTGAGAAACTGCTGATCGTGATGGAACTTGTTTGAACCTGGTTGTTGGAGCAGTTGCGGAAGAGGAGGAAGAACCCATGGGGGCTCCATGCTCAACTCTAAGAGGTCCAAGGACCATTCTTTCTTGGCCACCTGGGGCCCACAATCAGGACTTCGCACTGTTCCTCCTGTATCTTGCACAGTACTCTCGGCAAGAGTGTGGTTGGAGGAAAGGCATATGCCCACATCCCCTGCCATGAAATTGACAATGCATCCCCATGGCCCACATAAACTCGTCAGGGAATGGGGACACAAAGGTGTCATTCTTGCAAATACCCCTCTTGCCAAAGAGTTCAATGTGCGGTTGGCCCCAAAGGGCCCAGATCACTTCCACCACCCAGGGATTCAGAGACCACTCAGTATGAATCACCTGCGATTGGTGTGAGAGCAAGTTACTTTGAGATTCAGTGAGCTGAAATGTGCAGACATCGGATCCTGATGCTGTACTGATGGCACCAAAGCGAGATAGACTTGCCTGATGGGACCACTAGCTCAGAATTAGCCGATCATATGGCTGAAAATCGAAATTGGCTGGGACAAGAGCTTGTTCTGTCATTCTCACCAATCACAAAAACTGAGCTGGACAGGCTGACCATAAAGCCTCTCAAGGGGAACCTGTGAATCCATGGACGTAAGGGTCCCTACCAGATGCATCCATTGATGCGCTGACGGGGCCGATGCCCTCCTGAACCTGTTCAAGAGGGAGACAAGCCACCTTTACCTGTCCTCTGACCAGAGACAGATGAAAGGGACCGTCAAAAATTGAATGTCCAGAAAAACAAACTTGCTTGCAAGAGTCAGACTGGACTTCAGGAGATTCACAATGAGGCCTAACTTTACACACACATTCAGCACGAACTCTGTGTGTCATAGAAGTAGGCCATGGTCCTGGGACCACAGGAGCCAGTCATCCAGCTAAATGTGCAGCTTGATCCTATGTCAGTGTGCAAAGGCTACTACCTTGCTCATCACGCAAGTGAAGATGAGTGGTGCCAGCGCCAGGCCAAACAGGAGAATACAGAACCAAAACCCTCTTCCATCGACCATGAAACGCATAAATTTCCAAGAGTGCAGGGCTATGGAAGTGTGAAAATATGTATCTTCTATGTCTATCCAGATTGCCCAATAGCCTTGTCACATCATCGCCAATGCCTATGATGGTGGCAGGAGTCTCTATTTTGAAGAGCTGCACAATGAGATATTTTTTTGAGATGCGACAGGTCAATCACCCATCTTTGTCTGCCATCCTTTTTTGGCACCAAAAAGAGACGACTGTAAAAGCCTAGAGACCCAACATTGAACACCAGTTCCATGGCCTGTTTGTCTACCATCTTTTGCACGACCTTGTTCAAGAGTGTCTGGTCTGCCTGTTCAAGAGTGTCTGGTCTGCCTTTATGCAAAGCAGAAAACAGCAAACACCAACAAGTTGCCGTGACGGACTATATTCCTGACAAAAACATCCCCGTTAATCGATCCCATTGGTCATCGAACAACACCAGTTGCCCTCCTACCAATCCTCACCAAGAAGGCATTGAGGGAACAAAGACCAGTGGGCCCGCAGAGACATTGGACAACCGGCATGTGTCCCTAGGCTGGCCACCCTTCTTAGTCTGCAACTTCTGCCATGGCCTAGGGCTACGCCCTGCAGTGGCAGGCTGATGAGGCATGCATCCCTCTGGAAGACCTCACAACCAGCATCCAGAGACTTTTGCTGCTTCTCCTTGGCCCTTTGCTCTGCCCTTTCAAGGAGGGGAACCAACTCCTGACCAAACAGCCCCAGACCAACAAGGTCCAAGGGCAGCTGCTACCCAGCCTTGCCTACCTTGGTCAGCAGGTTGGCCGGAGAGATGAGCGCATTACATCGCAGCAACTTAACATTTGCATCAAGCGTAATGGCCCTGCTAAGTATGTGGCCCACAGCATGGCCCAGAGACTTCTTGAGGCCCAGCAGGGTCTCCACCAAACATTTAGTGTAGGCTGGTGCCAAGGGGTCATCCTGTGCCTCCTCCAAAAGGCGCATGACAGAACACCCGAACAGTGCAGGAAGGAGCCCACAATTGTCATAACCAGTGCATCCTGCTCAAACCGCCAGAGGGATGAGAGAGGTGGGGTAGGAAACTTGGGACTCTTTGACAGCGTGGTCCTGTAAGGGAGCTTCCATCTTCACATCGGAGAAGTTGTACACCTACCGACTCGTCCGGTAGAACTCTAGCCTGGACTTAGGCTTAGCCAGCAGCCGACCTAGGGCTAAGGCACCCCCGGACAATCCCGTTTCTGTCATGTTGCTAGACCCAGAGAGCTCCGCCAACAATTTGACGAACTTCTTAGCCACAAGGGTGCAGGTAGGCACCTCTAACTTTGGCGCTGGCTCCTCTTCGACTGACATCGGAACTGCCCCGATGTGGGCTGCTGGACAGCTTCCCTGGGAAGGGTATCCTGCATTAAGACAATATTTGCATTAAACACTGACCCCGGCCTCTCCGCCTTACAGGGAGACCTGTCCAACCGTTCTACTGCCTCCTTGGCTGAAGCTACAGACTGAAGAACTTCGACCAGCCTCATTCCACTCTGCTGCAATCCAGGAGAAATGGGTGCCCCCCTTCTTTTGAAATCGTCACTTGGGAAATCCAAACAATCAAGGTCAAGAATGTCCTCAGCCATGGGACAATCCTCCAGCTCATCCCCCGACCCCAGGAGTAAATCCTTGAGGCGCTCCTTCTCTTTGCCTAAGCGTCTGGGAGCGGTCCCTACCCTACGGGAGCCTCTCCCACTGGTGCTGCAGTCCCAGGGCCATACTAAGACTGCAGTTCCTCCCACGCATGGAGAGTCTCCTCCGGCAAGACGTCCGAAAGAAGCTCCCCAGTGGGAGGAGGCGACACAAGCCTGCCGGCACACACTAGGCAAATAGGCCTAGAGGCCTTGCCACAACCTCTTTCACCGGCCCAGTCACCACCAAAATGCAAGACCTTCGGCCCCTGCAGGGGTACACTCAAGTGCCGTAATGCCCCAGCCTGCTACCACATCAGCATACATACATCACCATGGAGGTGACCTCCTCAACGGAAGAGAGATTCATCACCTGATCAATCTCCATTGGGGTGGGAGAGGATGGCTGAGCCTCCAACTTGGACTGAACAACTCCGGGTGGGACTAGGTACCCAGATATCTGATTCGTGTGCCACCGTACCACCCTCCAGATTGGGAACTGCCAAGGAAGAGACCTGCCTCTAACCAGCAGGTGGAATGCCGAACAACAGCTCTAGTGACGTACCTTCCCATCCAGCAAAGGAGAGGAGGAGAGGTGCCCATGAGGCCTCTTTCTCTTCTTCTTTTTCTCCTTCCCGTGGCGAGAGCGCAAACGCCCTTGGCAGAGGAGGGAGGTTAGGAGAAACCAGCCATGAAGCCGATCCTCCCCCGCCAAAGTGACCATAATGGCAGAGTCCTCACCACTGAGGACTATTTCACTGTGTGTCACCTGGTCCACAAGAGACCTGGAAACAGATGCAGCCACCCCAGAGGATGCAGTTGGGGCCCGCACACTAGCCAACTTGGGCTTCGATGCAGCTGACTCGATAGAAGACTCGGTACCACTCTCGCAAGAGGGACTAGGCAACTCTGAGTCAGTGGGAGAAGGAGGAGTGACCAAAGGCTTCCACTCCAACCTGTCCTGCTGTTCGCCGACCACAGCGAACAGCATCTCCACTTTGCCCAGTTGGGCAGTCGCCTCTGCCTGCAAAAGCTTGACCCTGCAAGGTGCAAGGAGGAAAGCCTGGATGAGTAGCGCCAACCAGGAGTGATGACGACGTCACCATATCTCTACCTGTAGACACTCCTGACTATTTCCCCATCGTGGTATTCACCGCCTTAGTAATTACCAAGGTACCATCCTTTCGCCAAAGTACCGATGCGTGGGCAGCAGTGAGGCAGACAGCATGGGAGGGATCATTGCCCACAGACTGCTCACTGGAGCAGAGGTGACTGTTGGGGGAACCAGCAAACAGGACCTGTCTACCACAGTCCAGTCCACATCCGTAGACAGCATCTTTCACATAGGGGTCTCCAGTCAAGGACCAGGGGCCTAGAGTGAACTGAATGTCTTATTCATCTTTCAAGGACCAGGGGCTCCTAGCAGCAGTAATGCAATCTAGCAAACATGCACAATTCTGTTGTTTAACAGTAAGACTATTATTAAAAACCATTACCCACGATGGTCACTCAAGCTGGTCTCCATGCACTTTAGGTGCCTATGCACTTCAGGTGCATTGCCAGACCTCCCCAAAAATTTTCAGTGGGTCCAGTGTCGATCCATGCTGCTGCACTCACTGATGTGACACAGCGCTCCTGGGGGCAGTAATGCAATCTAGTGAACATGCACAATTCAGTTACCTTCATTGTGTGGGATGAGGCGAAATGTGGGGATGGTTGGGTGGGAATTCTAGTGACCTATGGTGGGAGAATGTTTCTTAATAATAGTTTTACTATTAAAAAACTTCACATTACGGACACATTACAACACCATAGGTCACTTAAGCTGATGTAAGATCAAACTGGACGTGGGAGGTACGTCTGAAAATATCTAGCCCAAAACTCTGCACTTGAGAGCCACAGACCAGACAACCCTCCTGGAACCCCCCCCCATGACCCCACGCCAACTCCGTTGAGCTGCAGGGGGTGGGGAGGCACCCCCCTAAGACCAGTTTTGATGAGGCTGTTGGGAAGCACTTCAGCATCAACAGCTGCACCTCCACTTCTAACAAGTCCTGTACGTAGAAGGACGTAAACGTATGTGAACACCACCTCGAAGCAGCCATACTTTCCCCTACTGACATGTTTTCCAACACATCCCAAGAGGTAGATAACACCCTAGTCTCATGAACCTGGAGAGAATGAAGACGTCTAAGCTCTTCATCCCTTGCAGCCACATAGCAGGCCAAGGAAATAGTCTTCCTTATCCACCATGAGATGGTGTTAAGTGACAAAGTCCCTGACTCCCTCTGCCTAAGAGGGAGAAGCAGAAGTTTCTGCCCTGCTTAATGAGGTTCAGTCCTTCTCAAATATAAGGGAAGTGCTCTCATGGATAAAAGGCTCAATCTGTGTCGGACCTCGACATTGTTGATGAAAGAGACTTGATCCAAAAAAACTGTCAACCCAGTTGATGGATGACGGGCCACTTGTGTATTAGACACAAATCCGAGACGGACTTTACCACAAAACTTGTCAAAGCGGTTGAGGGATTACCGGTCACTTGCCTCAACAAATCCCACCTGGGGCCTCAGAAAAAACATCCTTCCCATCAGCGGACCACCTGATGAGGGATCTATGTGGGGTGTGTATCACCTTGCACCTAGCACCTGTGGCCAGAGCAAACAGGAAGGCCATCTTGAAGGTTAGGATCTTAAGATTGATCAAATCCAAATCTCTAGGCTAAATGGGGCTTAGTCATTGCCTCAAGCACCACGGAGAGATCCCAGCAAGGCACAAGATTGTGCTGCACTGGCCAATCAGTATAAAGCTGTTGACAAGCTTGCACAGGAAGGGATTGGTCCCTAGACTCTGCCCTCTGGTCTTAACCATAGCTGAATAGCTGACTTGTATCCCTTGATTGAGCAAACCTTCAAGTGCCCTCCTCAAACAGACAAAAGAAATTCTGCTATCCACTGGACCAAATGCTCCCAAAGAGAAAGGCTCCTAGCAGTGCAACAGCTGAATACTCGTTCCTCCTTCTATTCCTCTGTCAGGTGGCAGAAACCAGCGCTACTCTCTTTAACTTTGGAGTCCTCACTATGGAAGTTGAAGCTGTCCAAATCAAGGATGCCCTCGGCTGTGGGACAATCCTCCAAATCGTGCCCTGAGCTGAAAAAAAAGTCATCAAGGTGCTCCTCCTCAATCCTCACCTTAGCATCCTGCGGAGGCTCCGTCAATGCAGTAACTTCGGTAGCCAGTGTCGCAGACTCAGCAGCATACTGAGACTGCAGTTCCTTCCAGGCGAGGAGTCTTACTGGGCAAAACGCCTGACAGAAGCTCCCCTGTGACAGGAGGAACCTCTCCATGCCACCACTGTTCCACCCTCTAGGAAGGATACCACTGAGGGAGACGAGCACCTCTTCCCAGCTGGCGACGTGCCTAACCACAATTCTGGCATCGCACTTTCCCTTCCTGACCGAGAGAGGAAAGGAAAGGTGGCGGTGCCTCCTCCATGGCAGGAGCACAAACACTTGCAACTGGCAGAGGGAGGCAGGCGAGACACCGATATCTCACCCCCCAAAAGTGACTGTGATGGCAAAGTCCTCGCCGCCTAGAACTATTGTGCAATCCAAATCTTGGCCCCTTGATGCACAGGGGCTTGTTTTGTGACTACAAACAATCTAGCTGAGTAGGTAGCCCCCCATTCTGTGTTTAGGGACAGTAGGGAGGCAACTAGCATAATGTATACAACAGAGGTTATCGCAGTTCAAGGTCTCCACAGAGTTTAACATCGCACTCACCTCAATAAAATTTGATGAATCTCTGCCAAAACCATTTTTCTACTGATCAATATTATGAAACTGTCCCTGTGTTGTATACATATTGAATCCTCATGCAATAAAGTGCTTGAATTATGTCAAGAATCCAAAGTCGCATTTTGCCCTCCTCAATAATAGCGCCATTCTGTGGCATATACATTGTATCTGTTGTTGAAGTTCATACTTCCACTTTGTCTACACATAAGACTTAACCAATCTGTGTCCCATGCACAGTTTTGATGTTCAAATATACAAAACTGTTCTCTGAATCTTCGTAACACATATAATCCCTAATGTTTTCTCACGATCTCAGTTTTTTAGCCTCCCGTGCCATTTTTGGCTTGTCTTTCTGAATGCCCCACACAAAACAGTAAGTCCGCTGTCATTGGCTGATGGTGCTCTTTTTTTACTTATGTTTGGAATATCAGCCAATGAGAGTGGACTTCTGCATTAGGTGCGGAGCAGTCCAAGGAAGCCAGGAAACATATCAACTACCTCAGGACATAAAAAAGACGCCACAAGAGTACATAAAGGCAAGAAAATAGTGGCAGCCTCCAACAATATGGGTTCACTACATCTGGACACCAGAGTAGGGAATGGATTTGCACATGCTTGCTATGAAGCATTACAACTGCCAGGAGCACTGCACCACGCCACAGGGACTGCAATTCAGTTACTGCAGCAGCATGGTGACGGTACTGGACCTACAGAATTTTTATCGGGGATCTTGCAAAGCACTTGAAGTGCATGGAGACCAGCTTAAGTGACCTATGGTGTTGTACTGTGTCCTCAATTTCTGTGTTTTTGCTACTGCCGATATTTTCTCCAAAACTGTCTCACAGATTGTTCTTAAATTTGTAGGAAATGCAACTCGTGGTAGGTTTAAACAAAGTTGTTGACTAGGTTGTGATATTCTGGATCCCAGAATTTTAATCAAGATTTCAATTCAGGTACCTGTTAGTAAAATCCAAAAATAATTGGACCATGACCATTTGAACAAACGTGGTACAGATCCACCCAAGGTGCATCCCAACCAAGTTTCGAGCAAATCCGGAAGACAGTTTTGGAGAAGTCAAAAATGTGAATTGTGGACAGATGGACGTCAACAAAAGACAATGGACCACAAGATAAGCTCAGCAGACTGACAAGTCAGCTGAGCTGAAAATCTTGTTCTGAAAAACAACTGAGCCAACTGCTTTGAAATAAAATAGAAATATTTATGAGGACCTCTGGATCTTAATTTGTTCAACAAATGGTACTGCGGTTTTTTTTCACTATTTTTTACTTTTGCTCCAAAAAAACGTACCTCGAATTGCTCTGAAACTTGATGGAATATAGCTTGTAGTAGGATGTTCATTAGAATACGCTGGATCCTTAATTTTTAACAAATTTTTTCAACTCAGGTACCTGTCGGATAATGCCTGCATTAAACTGAATTGGAACATTGATTAGTATGTAAGTCAATTGGGGTTGAAATGGAAATTAACATTTTTGACTTCTCCAAAACTGTTGACCACTTTCACTTCAAACTTGGTGGGGTATGTACCTTAGGTGGTTCTCTATCAAGTTTGTTCAAATGGTTATGCTTCAATAATTTTAAGATTTCATTTACATATTCTCTTGGAAATTCAGTCTGTGCATGTAAGTTCAGCTAAGTACAGGGCTGTCCTTTTTTTTTTTTTTACTTCAGGTTGTTGTGAAATTGTTAGTAATTTCAGTATTGGCAAGTATACTTACCTCTTGACCACCATTGTCAAGACATCTGTGTCTGGGGCAAACGCAAAAAAAATAGAGGCAAGTTCACTCGCTTGATTCAAAAACCTGGTGGTCCTCTGGTGCCATCTCTCAGTTATTATGGATCTGGTGGTGACTCCGAGTGCCCATGCTCCCTATATCATCCTTCCTCTTTTGAAAATTAGTCAGCTGATGTGAGCTGTGAGAAAGGGGGTGGTTGGGTGGGCTTCTCTGGTGGTCGAGAGGTAGGTATACTTACTAATACTGAAATTTCTAAATTAATGTTATTAGTATTAGTTACGTAACATTACCTTTCAACTATCATTGCCGATTTACAGACATAAAGGGGGAAGGTGTAAGGTTGCTGGCATACTGACCCCATATGACCATCGCTACGGCAGCTTGGGGGGAACCATCGGTCCATGAGAGGAGGCGATGTCTGAAGGGAAATCCTCACAGGTATGTGGACTTGAGGCTGCCAACAACAGAATCCAGCCCAAGCCAGAAACCCTCCAGCATGGAGCTACACTGAATGGAACTTGCCAGCAACATGATAGCTGTCCGCCTTGTGGATAGAGGCGGTCTGTTTCTACTCCTTCAGACCTGGAGATCTGAGAGGACCTTGTTGTGAAAGTGGCAGGTGTGGGAGGGCTGGTATATGGTTTCATTGGGCAGTGCACACCTGGGTCAACTGGCTGAAAAGCCAGGACAGCAGGACTGACTGCCTGATACAAGTCCAAGATTAGGTCAATTTAGCAAATATCCCTAGGTCCACTATAAAAAGTGCACCGACCTATAGACTGCATTGGATCTAAACCACAAGAGTGCCATTAACTGGAACACCGTGGCTGCTCTGATGGGATCCAGAAAGCCTAAGTAAAGGACAAGTATCGGAACCTAAGCAAAGGAGCATGTGACGCCAGCAAAGATGTACATGCCCTCCTCTAGCACTATCATGTTACACAAGTAGTGCTCAGTGAAGTCGTGGACGATTGCCAGGCCTGCAGAATGTCAACAACTGCAATGTTCCATGGGGCATGTCAGGAGGCATTAAAGGCTTGCACCTCTTGAGCTTTAGCTAAGACTGGCTCTAAGGCACCAGGCCTCTGCAGAGCAGTCTTGCAGAAGCATTTTCTGCTAAATCCATGAAGAAATTGTGTTTCTGCAAACTTGCTCCTTGTAAGGGTTACTGAAGGGTGAAAAGAGGGTGGACCTCAGACCCCTGGAGCCATCAGTGTCTGAAAGCGTACCAGCAAAGGGTTCTCCCAGGACACAGGGCTCGTTCAACTGGGGAAAGAGCAGTATCCATAGCATGGAGGGTAAAAACATTGAAGGCCGTTGCCAGATCTCAAGCCACTTAATTCTTTACAAGGAAGCCCGAGTGAGGCCTCAGTGTCACCTGGGAGTGGTCAGATGACCATTGGAGTTGGTCAAGAGCTAGGGCTTGGATCTCATTTCTTCAAGCCCTTGAAGCAAGTGTTAATAGAAATGAAGTTTTTCAACAGTAAAACTATTATTAAGAAACATTATTCACCATCCATCACTTAATCTAGTCTCTACACACTTTAGGTGCCTTGCCAGAGCTCACAAAATTTTCTGTGGCTCCAGTGCCGATCCATGCTGCTGCAATGACTGACGGATGACATTCCTGACAAAACCATCATTCATTTTTGGTTGGCAAACCACACTAACCGCCCCCCCCCCCCACCCTTGCCAAGAAAGTAGAGGGATTGCAGACTGCTGGGCCCGCAGAGGCATCAGACAACCAGAGCGTGTTCCTAGGGATGAGACGCCAGCTTCTGGCTGCCCTTAGCAGCAAAAGTGACCAACTTCAAAGGGTGACCACCCTTTTTAGTCTGCTTCAGCCCCCCGCTGGTGTCACTTCTGCTGTTGCCTGTGGCCATGCCCAGCTTGGGCAGACTGATAGCAGGAAGCTGACCCCTTAGACTACCTCAAACCCGACAGGAAAGCCTCATAGAGATTTTAACACTTTTCCTTGGCCATCTGATTTGACCTCTCAAGGAGGGGAACCAACCCCTGACCGAGCAGCCCCTGAACAGCAGGGTCCAGGGGCAGATGGTAAGCAGCCTGGCCCTGTGCATTCTGCTTCAGCCAAGAGGAGCACATTACATAACACTGACTTCATGTTTGCTGCAAGTGTAATGGCACCATTGAACATATGGCCCATGGCATGGTCTTGGAATTACTTGAGGCCCAGAAGGGTCTCCACCAAACGTTTGGTGGAGGCTAGTGGCACTGGGTCATCACACGCCTCCTCTCAAAGACACATGGCAGAACATCCTTACAGTTCAGGTGGGAACCCACTAGGGTGATGCCCCCTGGATTCTGCTCTATGTGCCAGAGCAGTGAGAGGGGCAGAGTTACGAACTCGGACTACTTTACCACGGGCTCCCATACGTCAACCATCACAGGAGGGAAGTTGTACACAGAAAGATCCGTCCTGTACAACTCCAGCCTCGACTTGGGCTTTGCCAGCAAATGACCCAGAACTAGGCTATCCCTGGAGGCTCCTGTTTCTGGCATGTTGCTAGACTGGGTAAGGTCCGCCGACAATTGGGCAACCTTCCCGGCCACAAACGTGGAGAGAGGAACCTCTAACTGGGGCGCTGACTCCACTCCAACGACCAACATCAGCACTGCCCCAGGCTGCACTGATGTTGGCTGCTGGAAAGTCTCCATGGAAAAGGTTTCCTGCATAACATTATATTGGCCCGAAAGACAGAAATTAGCTGCTCTGCCTTAGAGGGAGTCCAGTCCACCAAATCCGCCACCTCCTTGGCTGAAGCCCCCAACTGGAGAGCTTACACCTGCTCGGCAGCCCATACAAGTGGCCGAGACTAGGGATCCTTCTGCTCTGCCACCAGGCAGGAGAAATGAGCACTCCCTTCTTCTGCCCCGGAATCCTCACTTAGAAGTCTGTACAATCGAGCTCCAGAATGCCCGCGAGCGTGGGACAATCCTCCAGATTGTCACCCAATCCAAGGAGCAAATCGTCCAGACGCTCCTCCTCGGTCTTCACTTCAGCATTGTAAGAGGTCCTGACCCTGCGGGAGCCTCAGCGGCTGGTGCTGCTGCCTCAGCATCATACTGAGATTGCAACTTCTCCCATGTATGAAGAGTCTCCTCAGGCAAGATACCCACAGAAGCTCTCCATTGGAGGTGACACTGGCCTGCTGGCATACACTTAGTGAATAGGCCTAGGGGCAGGGAAGCAACACTTCTCAACCTTTTGCACTGGCCCATTTGCCACCCAAAATGCAAGACCCTAGCCTCAGCAGGGGTAGGCTGAAGTGCGGAAGCACCCTGGCCTAAAGCCACATGGGCATATGTCACTGCGGAGGCAACCTCCCCAACGAAAGAAAGATTGACCACCTGATCAACCTCCATTGGGGTGGGAGACGATCGCCGAGCCTCCAACTTGGCCCAATTGACCCTTGGAGTGGAACTAGGCATGCAGACAGCCAATCCACACACCACTGTGCCACCCTCCACAATGGATCTGCTGAGGGAGACAATTGCCTGTCCCCAGCCAGCAAAATGCCTGATCAATGGCTCTGGCAATGTACCTTCCCATAGGGTCCTCGATTGGAGGATCATCCTCAAATCGAAGATCAGGGGCCTCAAATCAAGGACAAGCATTAACCTGGCTGTTCACACTGGTCACCCCACCAATGAGTGCGCTGATTCAAGGATCAAATTGCACACGCTGATGCTGAAGCCTGGGCAAGTTGCCAGGTGCATGGATGGCTGCATCTGCAGCATGTGCTGAGATGCGTGCCATCGAAACCCCCTCAAGAGTCACACTATCCTCTCCTTCACAAGGTGCCTCTGCATGTTGGAACCTTTGTCTAGCCGGCCTCATGTCAGCCCGACAGCTTTTCTGCCACTGATAGGAGTCCATCGTTGACATCATAGAGACCCTTTTTCACAGCAGAAAACACCGCTCCTACACATGCAGAATGGACAACCAATAGGCCATCCAAGTTCATGGATCTATCCCCCACAAAACAATCCCTGGACAGAGTAAATTGGAGATAGTACCAGTTCCCAGAAGCCAATCAACTATCTCACGACCAACTAAGAAAAAGTTACGAAAAAGGTAATAGAAAAGCGGGAGCTTCAAACAAAAAGTGTCAACCATAAATGGACACCAGAGTCAGAAACTGAATTGAACATGCTCGCTAATATGCATTACTGCCGATAGGGGTGCTGTGCCATGCCACAGTTCCTTGACAGCAGTGACTGCAGCATCATGGATTGCCACTGGACCCGCAGAATTTTGATTGGGGCTCTGGCAAAACTCTGGTAAGTGCGCGGAAACCAGCTTAAGTGACCTATGGTGTTGTAATGTGTCCTTAAAATCTAGCTTTCAAGCCAATTGACCAGCTCTACTTCCAGCTATTTCAGAGGTATCTGCAGGACAGATGTCAGCTATCTAGGTCTCTGAAGAGTTCCAGACTGCTAAGAAATGATTTTCTGCAGACGGAAAGGTTCGTAAAGCACTAAAACAGTGATCATGAATGGAAGTTCACAGGGCTTTAACTCAAAAGGGCAAGCCAGCAATGGCACCCAAAAGAGGAAGGATGATACAGGGAGCATGCCCACCTGAAGTTACCACCAGATCCATAGCAACCGAGAGATGGCACCACAGGACTGCCAGGTTTTGGAATTAAGTGAGTGAACTCTACTCAATTTCTTGGGTGTTTGCCCCAGACACTGAGATCATGGCAATGGTGGTCAAGAGGTAAAGTTATGTAACTAATATATGATTGCAATGATACCTTCTTTATTGTTAAAGTGCGCTTCACAATCAAGACTTCTGTTGCTGTTTTAATTTTTGCCTGTCGTGTATTAAAGAGCGCATCATTTGAGAGCTTTTTGGCTGAAAATACAGCCGTTTTTAATAATAGCAGTTGCTTCTGTTGACGATAGTTCAGTACAATGTGGAGAATACTTACAACAACAGTATATCAAATGTGGATATCTTCTGAGTAAAACCAAATTTTTCAAAACTAATGTCTACATGTGACAAAGTTTTAAAAACTCTGTTATGAGTGAAATTTATGAAATGGGATGGTCCTTTCTATCTAGTAAAGAGAATGATGATCTTCCCTCATATGCTGGCATTCACTTCAAGAACACAACTGATAGCACATACATGTATATGCATACCATATATATATTCCTTGCAGAGTTGTGATAAGACTTACAAACCACAAACACATGCCTTCAACTATTAAGTGATCACTGTTTATTGTATACTTTTAGCTTCTTTCACTGTACTTATCTTCAGTAATAACTCAAACAGGGTACTCTTAAACAAGCACTTTCATAATAGGCTTACAGAACATTGAACACACATGAGCACATTACTGCTGTTGGTTCACACTATTACTTGCAGTGCTTCTTTACTACCATTAGACATGGTCAAGGCAAATAAGTTTCACAAAAAGTTTCCACTAAATAAAATGCAAAACAGTTTGAAAATAGATAACGACTGCAGGCTACCTTATAAACTTGTATGTGATCTTGTTTTTCCCAAACACATTTAAAAATTACCCATCATTGTGATTTAAACAAGAAAATAAATTATTTGTAGCAAAGGTTTGTGCAGCATAAAGTTTGTGCACAGAAGAAAGGACCTCTACTTGATATCACAGAGAGCAGCTACACCACGCAAAATCCAGTGATCTGGACTTTGGACTGTCTTCATAACTATAAAAGTGATGTAAGTGAGGTCTGTGCGCTGTGGTTTCTTATACACAGGACACTGGTACAAACGTGGGTCCTTGTCTTGTTGCTGGATGGCAAACATGTGGACCACTGGCAAAGGTGTGAATAAGACCTTGGGCTGGGACTCAACCAGACGACTGTTGCGACGATCCCAGGATGCTCCATCGAGGTACAGTCCATAGATATATACTCCTTCAGCTGGTGCGCTATTGATATCTTCTTTGAAGCTTTTGGTTACATCATTATGCAAGGTGACAGAGTCCAAGGCCCAGCCTTTGTGTGCTCGAGTCACCTCTTGTCTCATTGCTGTCAGAAAACCTAGTAAAAAAATGAACACAAAGTTTGAATCTTAAAACTTTTCTGTCTTCATTACCTTTAAGAACAACATTCCTACTTTCGCCAAGATTTCAGTGCCACATAATTAAATCCATGGTGTCCTGGAATAGCTAAGTATATTGTGCCGTAGGCCCATTCTGCCAGAAAAAGGATTGATTTTAGAAAAAAAAAATCAGTGCAAAGCACTAAGTACCCTTCAGCTGCAATTATTGTCTTCATCTTTTTCATTCATATTGATAAATATTATCATGACTTGTGTTCCAAAATATCAGGGATACCAACATGTTCTACTCAGATGATAGCCGTAAGATTGCAATCCACACCCTGGGGGGAAAGAGAAGCCGGTTTCAGCAACTATAGCGACACATGGTTTCACTATGATATGACTGCAGAAAGCTGGCTTTAGCATTAGAGAATGTTCAGTTGTACTGAAAGCAAAGAAGTAGCAAATTGAGAAACTGGGAGGTTACAGCTTGAAAGAATTTCCCACCAGCGCATCCTCGTCAAACCGCCATGGAGAAGGGCAGGTACTAACTGCATCTCCTTGATGGCACAGTCCCTGACAGGAGCATCAACCGTCGCAGGAGAGTTGTGCCTGGCCAACTCGTCTGTTACCCTTCCAACCAAAGCATTCAGTTCAGGAGAAGAGGAGAGGTGGCGGTGCCTCCTCTTCCTCTCCTCCTTTTCCCTTTATGCCGGGACCATGAATGCTCATGGCAGGGGAGAGGCCGGCTGACATGCCGATCCCTCCCCCCCTCCCCCACAAAGTGAGCATGAGGGCCAAGTCCTCGCCACTGAGAACTATGGTGCCGCCCAACCCTTTGCCCTAAAGGGGCCCAGGCTCGGATGCGACCACCACAGAGGGCTTAGTGGGACCCACCGCCATAGCCACCTTGGGCGTTGGTGCTGTAGACTCGGAATAACACTCGGCCCTGCTCTCACAAGAGGGGCCAGGCATTTCCGAGCGGGCAGGGAAGAAGGAGCGACCACAGGTTCCCTGCAGGCAACTTTACGCTCCAACCTATTCAGCTGTTTGCCAAATGCGGTGATCAGTGCCTCCACTTTTTCCATAATCACTTGGCAGTTGCCTCTGCCTGCACAGCCAAAGCTTGTCCTGGCGGGTCGTGGGAAGTAAAGCCTGGAGGAGGAGGTGCCATGGGAAGTGATGACGACGTCACCCGTGTTCCAGCCACGGCTATCACTGACTTTCTTTCCACTTCAGTGCTCACTGTATTGGTGATCACTAAGGTTCCATCCTGCTGTGGAACTACTGATGCACAGTGGCCCGTACAACATGCAGGATAGGAGGGGCCCTTTCCCACCGACCTGCTCACTTGAGCTGAAGTGGCTGCAGAGGGGACCCTTGAAGGGGATCTCTGCGCTACAGTCATCTTACTGTCTGTGGACGGCTGATCCTTTCCCACACAGGGATTGATTTAGAGACCAGGGGCCTTGATTCAAGACCTAGCCTCAATTGGAGGACCAGCTTGAACCTGACTGCATGGCCTGGTCAAACTATACACCCCTCCCACAGGGGTCTGGATTTGAGGGCCAGTTTGCACCTGAGGGGGAGGCCTGGGCAAACTGGAAGGTGCCTGAATGTTGGCATCAGCAGCACGTGCCAGGATGCAAATCTCTACAGGCCCCTCTCACTGTGTAAAAGGAACATGAAAAGCCTCTTTCAGGTATATCAAGGTTGCCCAATCATCCTGTTGGATGACTGCCATGATGATGATTGGAGTCTACATCAAGGAGTACTGCACAACATATATATTGAGATGTGACAGGTCAATCACCGGTCTGTGCCGGCCGCCCCTCTTTGCCAGCAAAAAGAGACCACTGTAAAAGCCTGGGGACCCAAGGTTTGATGGCCTGTTTGTACACAAGCTTTTGCATGGCCTCGCCCAAGAGCTCCCACTCCACCTCTGCGTGAAGGAGAAATGAGAATGGAACAATTGAAAGTGGAGAGTTGCCCTCAGCAAACTCCAAAGAGTACCTGTGACTGATAACGTTCCTGACAAAAACTTTGTTTGTTATGCGATCCCATTGATGGGCGAAGGACACTAGCCGGCCGCCTACCAACCCTTGCCAAGTTGGTGGAGAGGGATGGCTGATCGGTGGGCCTGAAGAGGCATCGGATGACCGGAACGTGTCCCTAGGGACGAGGCACTGGCTTCAGGCTGCCCTTAGCACCAGAAGAGACCGCCTTTGAAGGCTAGCCACCCTTCTTAGTTGGCTTCGGCCTCCACTGCTGGGGCTTCTGCTGTTGCCTGGGGCCATGCCCAGCCGCAGAAGACTGAAGGGAGGAAGCCAACCCCTTTAACGACCTAGCACCCTACAGGAAAGCCTCATGTAGAGACTTGTGCTGCTTCTCCTTGGCCATCTGATCCGCCCTCTTGAAGAGTGGGAACAACCCCTGACCGAACAGCCCCAGACCAACAGGGTCCAGGGGCAGCTGGTTGGCAGCCTTGCAAACCACCATCGGCAGGTTGCCCACCAAGATGAGCGCAGGGTGTTGCACTTCACATTCACGTTGAATATAATGGCCCCACTGAGCATATGGCCCACGGCATGGCCTTCAGGCCCAGCAGGGTCTCCACCGAACATTTGGTGGAGGCTGGCGCTGGGGGGTTGTCATGCGTTTCCTCTAAAAGACGCCTGGTGGGTCATCCTGAACAGTCCAGGCAGGAGCCCACTATGGTCATAACCCGCACATCCTGCTCAAAGCATTAGAGCAATGATAGGGGTAGAGTTATGAACTCAGACACCTTGACGGAATGGTTCCGTAAGAGAGCGTCAACTGTCGCAGGAGCGAATTTGTACATATAACAACTCTTCCAGTACAATTCATGCCTGGACTTTGGCTTCACCAGCAAACGACACGGGGCTAGGCCATCCCTGGAGGCTCCTGTTTCTGGCTCTGCAATAGACCCGATAAGTTTGTCCCATGTGAAAAGGATATGCATAAATGAGTATTTGATTGGTTGTGAATGTATTCTGGTTTCTCGTTGGATGAGGACATCTTGGCATAAGTTTTTGTACCAATATTTGGAATATTTTAAGGTACTAGGAGTGGTACCTCTAAAATGCAGCTTTACCAAGTCCATTTACTTTAATTCAATCTTCCCCAAAGATGTTCACTTGGTGGTAGTACTATCATTCCTGACTTTCAACAAATTTTTACAAAATGATTGGTAAGAGTACGTGTTAGAATGGTTCTTACAGGGATACTTGTACACGTAGCTTTCTCTAAAATGTAATGTACATGTATACTAGATCCACTTTAATCACTGTGAGGAAGTGCCAATCTGTTCTTATTCCTGAAACAGGCTTGGCTATCTGACAAACTTGAAAACTTAGCCCAGTATTTCATAAAACAGTCATTTTGCTGACAAACCTCCTGTGATTTTCACAACTTCTGGGATGGTCACTTTGGTACATGTATGATTGAAATAAAATACCAGTATTCCAAGACATAACATATATATGTATGTTGGCACTCTGGCTCTACTCTGTGTAGGTCAAATTTTCATTAGCAGTGTAATTTTAGAACAAACAATATACTCCAAATTTCATTTGGTACAAGTTGCCATAAAGTTAAGATTACATATTTCCAGGACAATCTATTGATATTAATCGCAATTTATTCTTAATTTTATTCCATACTCACTTAATTTACATGGACTAAAACAGGGTGTTTCCAGCCATTTCATCTGAGAGGTGTTCTCACCTTGGTGAATCAGAGCTCTGAGGTGCATAATTAGCACAACGAAATAGGTCACATGCACCTGCATGGCTAGTTGTAAATCGAATAGTTCTCTTGCTCTGATCCTGATATTTCTTTCCAATTTTTTCTTGACAATTCTATCAACAAAATAGGGATCTAGTACGAGCATGGAATAAAAACAAGAGGGCTGTGTGAACAGCCCATGATCAGCTGACCTAGACATTCATCACACTTGCAGCCCTGTGAACTTGGGATCGGAGATCGGATCAAGGTCACCCATGTACTGAGTAAGTCTGACCTTTATAGAAGAACACTAACATGTGCAACACCAAGGTCCAAGTTCAAGTAGTTCTCAAGTTATAATGAAGAGTAAAATTCATGTATGTTGCACTGTGACCCCAGAAAAGAGATCAAGGTCACTCATGTACTGTCTAAGAATGACCTTCATAGAGAGACATTAACATGTGCAACATCAAGGTCCTAACTCAAAACAGATCTCAAGTTTGCAAGTGAACAGTAAATATGTGTCAGTTGTCCTGTGGCCTTGGGAATGAGGTCAAGGTCCAAACATCACTGGAGCATGACCATTTGCGCAAAATAGGTAGACACTTAAAAAAGGTACATCCCTACCAAGTTTGGCACAAATCTGGCCAAAATTATTTAAGTTATAACCATCACAAAGAAATTCCCTTGTTAAACTTTCCTATTTAAAATTTATTACAGATTTTTGAAAAAAAATCATAAAAATCAAAAAGTCACTGGAGCGTAACCATTTGAATAAAATTGGTAGAGACCCACCCAAGGTACATTGCCACCGAGTTTGAAGTAAATCTGACAGACAGCTTCTTCAGGGAAGTCCAAAATGTGAAATACCAATAGAATGCCCGTTGACTTGCATAGTAAGCAATAGAAAAGGTGCATTTACTGGCACGTACCTGAATTGAAAAAAATCTTTAAAAATCAAGAACACAAAGCAGTGGTACCTAGTGAACATTTTTGTTTGACCCTTTAACAAGGAACATATGCACAAAGTTTCAACTTAATCTGAGAGACGGTTCTGGAGAAGAAGTGACAAGTAACAAAAACACACAAAAATTCATAAAAAAATGAAAAAAATTGCAGCACCACCTGGTAAACAAATTAAGAACTAGGAGCCCCTAGGAGTGTTCATATGTAATATCAAAGCAATTGGGTGAGCGGTTGTGGAGAAGATGATTTTGTAAGATTTGTCAAAAAAAAAGAACAAGGAAATTCATTAAAAATCCAAAAATCATTGGAGTGTGACCATTTGAATGAACCTGGAAGAATCCCACCCAAGGTACATTGCCACTAGGTTTGAAGTCAACCTGGATGACAGTTTTAGAGAGGTCGAAAATGTGAATTAGTATTAGAATGCCCATTGACTTACATACTAATCAATAGGAAAGCTGCATTGACCAGTTAAGTGCCTGAATTGAAAAAATCGTTAAAAATCAGGAATCCACCGCAGTGCCAACTGGTGAACAACTTTTTTGTTTGACCCTTCCACAAGGAACATATCCACCAAGTTTCAGCTTAATCTGAGTAACAGTTCTGGAGAAGAAGTCAAAAATAGCAAAAACACACAAAAAAATCATAAAAAATTATAAAAGCACAGTGCAACCTGGTGAACAAATTCCGAACTACATGTCCCCAGGAGTGTCCCTGTACGATATCAAACAATTGGGTGAGCAGTTGCGGAGAAGATTTTTAAGATTTGCCCCAAAAAAGAACCAAAAAAAAAAAAACTTAAAAATCCAAAATCAATGGAATATTACCATTTGAACAAACTTGGTACAGACCCACCCAAGGCACATCCCCACCAAGTTTGAAGTAAATCTGGCTGCCTGTTTTGGAGAAGTCAAAAATGTGAATTGTGGACGATGGACAACGGACAGATGGACGAGGGATGGCTAGTCATGACATAACCTCAGCTGACTGACAAGTCAGCTGAGCTAATAAAAACCAAGCTCCTGTGTATACCTGCGCTGCATTTTTCATGATTGCTCATTGTTTTTGGTGTGCAGAGTGACCATGAAGAATGCTAGCGCAGGTACATGTACATGTAAGCATGCTCACTTAGTTTTACTTTTGAATCTAATACTTTCAGACAAATGTCAACCTTCACTGTTTTATTCATGATGAATTATGGTATCTTTTCACTTCAAACAGGAAACAATATGAGTAATTCCACCTGCCAAAGGTTTCCTGATTATTTACATGAAAAGTGCATGAGATCATGCTGATGTACTTTTAGAACTTTATCCTGTTTGATGGTAATGTAGTTGTAATTTGCCACTAATTTACTTAAGGCCTTTGGTGGTATTGGCATACACTTCTCTTATTTCCACCACAGCAATGACCTCTCCAGTATGCTGGAGGGGAGCAAATGCTATGCTTGCCTGGCCCTGTGACAAAAACAATTAACTCTCATTATTTTGGTCTTGCTCCTTTAATAGAAAACAAACAAAACATGTACAACTAGGACAGATGATTTGCTGCATAGCAAATCAGTGTGTGTGTCTTCAAAGTATATTGGTACGGCAATGTACAACTATTCAATAACACAGGAGTAGAAGTTGGAATGGCATCTCTATCTATTATAGCTTTGAAGTTATTCAAGATTTGAAATTTCTAATGGTGCCATTTAGCATAATTTAAATTGCTACAACTTTTATCTTTTTTAATTCATTAGGTGCGCAATGGTCAACAACCCCTAGTAGAAGTTGGAATGACATCTCTATCTATAATAGTGTTGAAGATATTCAAGACTGAAAATTTTGAATACTGCTAATTAGCATAATTTAAACTGCTACAACTTTTATCTTTTTTAATTCATTAGGTGCGCAATGGTCAACAACCCCTTAGTAGAAGTTGGAATGACATCTCTATCTATAATAGTGTTGAAGATATTCAAGACTGAAAATTTTGAATACTGCTAATTAGCATAATTTAAACTGCTACAACTTTTGTTTTAGTTTCATTACATGTGCAATGGTCAACAACCCCCTAGTAGAAGTTGAAATGACATCTCTATCTATAATAGTTTTGAAGATATTCAAGTTTTAAAATTTCAAATGCTGCTAATCAGCATAATTTAAATTGCTACAACTTTTGTTTTAGATTCATAACATGTACAATGGTCAATAACCCACTAGTAGAAGTTAAAATAACATCTCTATCTATTATACTTTTAAAGATATTCAAGATTTAAAATTTCAAATGCCCTAATTTGCATAATTTTAAACATCTTCATTCTTCTGTATAAAACGGTCAAACTCCTTGTATGGAGGTACAATCATGCCAAGTTGGGAGTTTCTATGTATAATAGTGTTTGGACAAATTTGCTGGTATAAAAGAAAGACGAGAGAGAGAGAGAGAGAGAGAGAGAGAGAGAGAGAGAGAGAGAGAGAGAGAGAGAGAGAGAGAGAGAGAGAGAGAGAGAGAGAGAGAGAGAGAGAGAAGTGTGTGTTGACACACACACTTTAAGCCATGAATTCAACACTAATGGCTTTGGGTTGCATGATTACCTTGTGGGTTGAAGAAACCAGTCATCCAGAATGAGTTTGGTCTGCCTTCAAAGATCCACCTTGAGAACTGTTCATTCCTTTCTAACAGTTCTGTGAACCAGAACCCCAGGGTTGATGACTGCCACGAGATCTTTCTCCACAGGGCAGGAACACGGGCATCAAACATGTTGTCGAGAGCATCACGCAGATTCTACAACAGAAACAATCACATCTTGCAGATTTAACAATATAAATTAAGAAGTTTTGCATGGAGAGAACCTAGATGTACTGCAACAAATTAGAATATCAGTATCATTTTGCTGTAACATTAAGAGATTTAATCATGACTGTTTATGGAGGTCACAAACCAGCACAGGCGGCAAAGCAAATCTGGTGGCTGCAGAATGAGGGCATGGGATGCTTGCTTTGACTATCATTCTGGAGTGGTATTCAGGAGAATTCCAACTGAACTTTAATTTTAACAAGAGGACTGTGACCTATCCATGCTCAGCTGAACCTGTACCAAGAAACTAATAGATGCTAGCATAAGTACAGAACTACCATTGTGCCAATTAAATTTCAAAGTTTTAATTTATATACAATACCGATCAAAAGTCAAAGGAGCTCTATCTGACGACGTTGTGGTTTTAGGCCCATGCACCACCAGCTTATTTGCACAAATAATTGACTGCAAAGATGCATACACAATATTCTGTTGCATATATGATCCTATGTGGGTCATTGAACACATAGATCATAAATGTTCCAGGTCCACCCCCTTTAACCCCCCCCCCCCCACACACACGTGTATATTAGCATGAAAGCTTGACTGACTGAACGTTACGAGTGCCTGTGGGTCACGGCCACTTGTATGTGTGTGAAGCCCCCCTGGGGCCTTAAAAAAACATCCTTCCCAACAGCAGACCACCTGATGAGGGACATATCTAAGGAGTACATCTCCCTGGGCCTACCACCTGTGGCCAGCACTAACTGGAAAACCATCTTGCACATTAAGATCTTAGATCGATCATATCTTCAGCTCAAATGGGGGCTTGGTCACCACCCCAAGCACTATTGCGAGGTCTCAGTGAGGTCTCAGCGAGGCACCACATTCCGCTTCCTCAGTCGATCAATGTAAAAGCTATTGACAAGCCCGCAGAGAAAGGGATCTGTCCCTAAAGTCTGCCCCTTGGTCTTAAGCAAAGCTGCTATGGCTGACTTGTACCCCTAGCTGCTGTAAACCTTCAAAGAAACTTAACAAAAAGTCTGCAACCTGCTGGACCGTCGCCTCCCATGGAGACAGTCCCTCAGCAGAATGCCAGGTAGCAAAACTTGTTCCAGCGTAAATCATAGATCTTTATAGAAGACTTACAAAGTTTCCCGGGGGCAACCCACTCAGCCATTCCCTTTGAAAAGCAGGCTGATGCAATGCCCCAGGTGATAATCTCAGGAAGTGAAGCCTGAGAAACTGCTGGTTGCAGTGAAACTTGTTTGAGCCTAGTTGTCGATGCTGTTGCGGTAGAGGATGAAGAGCCTGTGAAGGCTCCATGCTCAACTCCAAGAGGTCCAAGCACCATTCCCTTTTGGGCTATCAGGGGCCCCCAAGAAGGACTTCGCACTGCCCCTCCTGTATCTTGTACAACACTCTCAGCAAGAGCAGGGTTTGGAGGAAAGGGCATGCGCCCACATCCCCTGCCTCGAAGTTGACATGGCATCCATGGCCCATGCCAATTCGTCCGGAAATGGGGACACAAAGGTGTTGTTCTTGCAATTGTCACTGTTGGTTAGGAGATCAATGTGCTGTCGGCCCCAAAGGGCCCAGATCACTTCCACCACCCTGGGATTCAGAGACCACTCGGTCTGAATTGCTTGGGATCGGCACAAAAGCAGGTCCCCCTTGACATTCAGGCAACACAAAATGTGCCTACATTGGATACAAACACTGTACATGATGGCACCAAAGCAAGATCGGCTTGGCCAGGGAGAACAGCTTCTTCTACCTGTTACCTTCCTGCTTGTTGACGTACGCCACCACTGTATGGTTGTCTCACATCATAAGCATGTGCTTGTTCTCCACCTGTTACTCGAACTGGAGAAGTGTGCAACGATTTGTCTCCAGTTCTAGGCAATTGATGACAAACTGCCTCCACAGAGGAGGCCATTCCCTTTAGGCTGTCACAGAGTCCAAATGTGTTCCCCACCCCTGAAGGGAGGCGACGGTCAACAGGGTCACCTTGGCGTTGAACGGCACCAGGGATTGCCCCAGCATCATGTTTGCACAACAGGACCACCAGCTCAGAATCAGCCGATTGAATGGCTGAATTGAGACAGGCTGGGACAAGAGGCTGCTCTGTTGATCCCACTGATCCCGCAAACTTAGTTGGACAGGCTGATGATGAAGCCTCCCCAGGGGAACCCAAGAGTCCATGGACATTAGGGTCCCGCTCAGACGCATCCACTGATGCGTCGATGTGGCTGATGCCCTCCTGAACCTGTTCAAGAGGGAGACAAGCTGCCTCCACCTGTCCTCTGAGGGGAGACAGATGAAAGGGATTGAAATTGAATCTCTCGAAAAATGAACTCCTTGTGGATTCAGGCTGGACTTCAGGAGATTCATAATGCAGCCTAAATTGACACACAGATTCAACAAGAACTGCATGTTCTAGAGAAGTAGGCCATGGTCCTGAGACCACAGGAGCCAATCGACCATATAGATGTGTTACTGAATCCCTTGCCACTGCACAAAAGCTGCTACTTCACTCATGACCTGATTGAAGATGAGCAGTGCTGGCACCAGCCCGAACAGGAGAGCAGGGAGCTGAAAAAAACTTCTGTCAACCATAAAGTGCAGAAGTTTCCAAGAGCCTGGGGCAACTGAAAACTGAAATGTAAAAATAGGCATCTTTCAGGTCTATCAAGGTTGCCCAATTGCCCTGTTACTGGCCGCCATAATGGCGGCTGGAGTCTCCATCTTGTGCTGCACTAGAAGATAAGTGTTAGGACGTGACAAATCAATCACTGGTCTATGCCTGTCGTCCCTTTTTGCCACCAAAAAAGGAAAATTGGAAAAGCCTGGGGACGCAACATCGAACACTGGATTGATAGCCTGTTTGTCCACAAGCTTTTGCATGGCCTCACCCAAGAGCTCCAGTTTCATCTCTGCGCAAAGCAGAAATGAGAAGGAACTCTTGAAAGTGGAGGATTGCCCTCAGCAAACTCCAGCGAAGTAGCCAAGAAGGTGGAGAGGGATCAAAGACCTGTGGGCCTGCAGACGTGTAGGTTGACTGCCAAGAGGAGTGCATTATGTTGCACTAACTTCACATTCATGTCAAGTGTAATGGTTCCACTGAGCATATGACCTATGGCATGGCCTCGAGACTGTTTGAGTCCCAGCAGGGTATCCACCAAAACACTGGTTGAGGCTTATGCCGCAGAGTCATCACATGCCTCCTCCCAAAGGCGTGACCAAACAGTCCAGGAAGGATCCCACTATGGTCATAATCCTCCAGAGAAGGGCAGGGTTACTAACTTCTTGATGGTGTGGTCCTGTAAGGGAGTGTCAACCGTCATAGGAGCAAAGTTGTAAACAGAATGACTCGTTTGGTAGAACTCCAGCCTGGACTTAAGCTTTGCCAGCAAATATTCGGGGGCTAGGCTGTCCCATCCCTGGAGGCTCTTGCTTCTGGCGTGTCGCTAGACCCAGTAAGTTCTGCAGAAAATTTGGAGAACTTCCTGGCCGTGAAGGTGGAGAAACGCAGCTCGAACTTGCGAAATGACTCCACTCCCTCGACCGACATCGGCACTGCCCTAGGCTTCACCGATGTGGGCCGTGAGACCACATCCCTGGGCGGTTTCCTGCATAAACACCACATTGGCCCTAAGAGTGAGACCAGTCAACCCCATCTTTCACCTCCTCGGCTGAAGCCATCAACTGAAGAACTTTCACCCGCTGAGCAGCCGCCAGAAGCGACTAAGACTCGACCTCCTTCTGCTCCGCTGCCGCCAGCTGGGAGAAATGAGCTCTCCCCTCTCCTGCCTTGGAATCCACACTTGGGAAGTCCAAGCAGTCAAGGTCCAGAATGTCCTGGGCCGCAGGACAATCCTCCAGATCTTCCCCTGATCCTAGAAGCAAATCCTCGAATTCCTCCTCATCAGTCTTCTCCTTAGTGTCCAAAACAGGTCCCAACACTGCTGGAGCCTCAGAAGCTGGCGCCACAGCCTCAGCACCACACTGAGACTGCAACTCCTCCCAGGCATGAAGAGTCTCCCTGAGCAAGATGCCCAACAGACACTCCCCAGCTGGAGGAGGCAACAGCAGCCTCCCAGCACACATTAGGCTTATAGGCCTAGGGGCTGGGGAAGCGACACTTGCAGCAACCTCTTGCATCGGCCCATTACCACCAAAGACATGAGACCCTTAGCCTCCACGGGTGTAAGCTTAAAGTGACGAAGCGCCCCAGCCCACCACCACGTCAGCATAGGTCATCGCGAAGCCGACCTCCCCAACGTTAGGAAGATCGACTACCTGATCAATCTGCATTGCGGGGTGATTGACTCCCTAGGTGGGACTAGGAACTCGGACAGCCAATCCATTCGGCGCTGTACCACCCTCCGGAATGGGATCCACTGAGGAAGACAATTATCTCTTCCCAGTTGGCGAAAGGCTGGAGCGACGGCTCTGGAAACGTATGTTCCCTTCTGAAGAACAAGAAGAAGAGAGGTGCTGAGGAAACCTCTTCCTCCTCCCCCTCTTCTTCTTCTCCCTCCCGTGGAGTAAGCACAAACACTCGCAACCAGGGGAGGGAGGCAGTAGAGAAACCAGCCTTGAGGCCGATTCCTCACCTCCCCCAAAAGTGACTGTAATGGCCAAGTCCTCCCCTCCGAGAACAATCTTATGATCCACCTCCTGGCCCCCAAGGGCCCAGAAATGTGGGTGGCCAGCACAGAGGACGCAGTGGGGGCCATCCCTCTAACCACACTAGCTACCTTAGGCTTTGGCGCAGCCAATTCAGCAGAAGACACTGCCCCATTCTCGCAAGAGGGGCCAGGCAACTCCAAGTGGGCAGGGGAAGGAGGAGTGCTAGTACATGTAGGTTCCCCAGAGGTAACCTTACATTCTAATCTGTCCAGCCATTCGCAGGCAGCAGCAAACACGAGATATTTTCGGTGGAGTTTCTACACTTTGGCGATGGTGGGCGTGGAATGGCGGAGACAGGCGGTGGATGACGGCGTACAGCAGTAGTTGGCGTCTTCGACACATTCCCACCTGTTGTGGAGTCTCAACAGGAATAGGCAGTGGTTGGCGGCTTTACTGCCTATCGCCACAGAACGCTGCCTTCTGCTGCAGAAAAACTCAAATCATTCCAGGGGGAGTTTCTGGTGTAAGCTAAATGAACAATATATGCACTTATGGGCCCAAAGTAAGTGACAATAAAAGTCAATATGTATATACATAAAACATATAATGTAAGACCATCTAATATGCACACACAGATTGTATATATATATATATATATATATATATATATATATATATATATATATATATATATATATATATATATATATACATATATATATATACATACATATATATATACATACATATATATATATATATATGTACAGATAAAAAAAGGCCCGAGCGACCTCTCTGGCAACATACCTTCCCTTCCAGAGAAGAGAGGTGCAGATGAACCCTCTTCCTCTTCTTCTTCTTCTTCGTCCCATGGCAGAAGCATGAACGGTTGTGACCTGGGGAGGAAGGCAGGGGAGAAACCGGCCACGAGGCCGATCCTTCCCCCCCCCCCAGTAACCGTAATGGCCAAGTCCTCACCACTGTGAACTATCTTACAGTCTGCCTCCTGGCCTCCAAGAGGCCTGCAAATGGGTACAGCCACCATGGAGGGCACAGTGGGGGCCACCACCCTAACTGAACTAGCCTGTAACCTTACATATATGTAGGTTTTAGTGTAGCCCCCTCGGCAGAAGACTTGGGCCCCACTTTCGCAAGACGGGCCAGGCAACTCTGAGTGGGTGGGGGCAGGAGGAATGATCACAGGTTTCCAAGAGAAAGCCTTACACTCCAACCTGTCTAGCCCTTCACCAATAGCGGCAAACAACACCTCCACCTTGCCCATTATCACCTGGGCAGTCACCTCCGCCTGTACAGCTGAATCTTGACCCGGTGGGGTGTAGCAAGGTAAGCCTGGAGGAGCAGCTGCTAGAGGGAGTGATGATGATGTCAATCGTGCTCCACCTGTAGTCACTTCTCACTTCCTTCCCACCTTAGTGTTCACAGCCATTGTGATCACTAAGGTACCATCCTTTCACCGAACTACCAATGCGTTACACGTAGTAGGGCAGACAGGATGAGAGGGGCCTTTGCCAACAGACCTGCTCACTTGATCAGAAGTGACTGTGAAGGGAACCCGTGAACAGAGCCTCTCAACCACAGTCCACTTAGTGTCAGTGAACAGCATCTTACCCTTAGGGGCCTCCATTTGCAGCGGATCCTCGAATCGAGAACCAGCATGAACCTGCTCGTTCACACTGGTCACCCCACCAGTGGGTGCCTCGATTCGAGGATCAGCTTGTATATGACGATGCTGATGCCTGGGCAAGCTGCCAGGTGCCTGAATGGCTACATCTGCACATGCTGAGACGCATGCCATCAAGGTCCCTTCAAGAGGCACACTGTCCTCTTGCTTACAACATACCTCCACACATTGGAACCTTCATCTAGCCGACTTCATGTCAGCAAGACAGACTTTCTGCCACTGATTGGGAGTCCATCACAAACAAACATTGCATGGATTCTCTTCAGAGCAGAAAACACCACTCCTACGCATGCAGGATGTTCATCCAAACAGGCCATCCTGTGATGGTTGGCGTCCAAATGGACATCCAACTCGACATCCAAGTGCATGGATCTATCCTCCACAAAACAAACCCTGGACAAACTAAGTCAGAGATAGGATGAGTTCCCGGGAACCTATCAACTATCTCACTATGAATGAAGAAGCCACAAAGTTACCGAAAAGGTATGAGAAAAGTGGGAGCTTCCAACAAAACGCATCCACCATACATGGACGCCAGAGTAGGAAACTGGTATGCCCATGCTCACTAGTACACATTAGTGCTGTCATGGGTGCTGTGTCATGCCACAGGGCCTAGATGCAGCAGAATGGATCAGGACTGGACCCAGGGAAAGTTTATGGCAGCTCTGGCACAGGACCTAAGTGCATGGAGAGCAGCTTCAGTGACCTATGGTGTCGTAATGTGTCCTTAATAGTGGCCTTATAAGAGGGTGGCCTCTCTTGAGGGGAAGAATATAATGGAAATACCATACCGTCTGCACAAGAATGCTGGTCTTTCAAGAGGGGTGGCCTCTGGTGAGAGGGACGTTCTAAGAGGGGGACTGTTGTACATATTACAACTGCCAAGCGGGCTGTGCCATGCCACAGGGCCTAGGCGGCAGTCTCTGTAGCAGCATGGATTGGTACTGGACCCACAGAAAATTTATGAGAGCTCTGACAAAGCACCTAAAGAACACCAGCTAAAGTGACCTATGCTGTTGTAATGTGCCCTTAATACAGTTACTGACGAATCAGCTAAGCCAAAAATCATTAAAAATACAAAAAGCAATGGAGCATGACCATTTGAAGACACCTGAAAGACACCCATTCAAGACATCAGCACCAAGTTTGAAGAGGAACTGGCTTATGATTTTGGAGAAGTCAAAAACATACTTGTGGACAGATTGATGGCAGACAATCACAGAAGCTCAGGTGACAGACTAGTAAACTGAGCTGAAAATATAAGAAGACTGGTGCACAGCCATTCAAAAAAAACTTGCTAGAGAACCAACCAAGATACATGTATATCCCTACCATGTAGGAAGAGGATTTGGCCTACACTCTATGAGAAATTGAAAAGGTGTTTGTGAATGGACAGATAGACATATATGCTCAGTTGACTTTAATATTAGTCAGGTGAGCTAAAATGGGATTTTAACATTTGGATGAATGATATTCCACTTTCAAACCCTTTAACAACTGAGTATTTTATCATTGTAATAAACATTACCTCACTCATAATGATGGTTCCGTCTATGGCCAGCTTCAAATCTGTCAAAGTGATGCGTACAACAGAGATCACTTTCTGCATTCTGTCAATTTCCTGACGAAGGAATATATTCAGTGGCTGCAATATTCCCATTTTCCGCAGACGATCCCTCACCTAATATCAAATAGTTGAGGTAAGCAAAATTTTGCTCCATTCAGCATGATGAATTGACCTGATTTTATGTTACATGTACATAAGGGAATGCAGATTCATACTGATTTCATAGGGACGACAATGATTTTTGTTATTGGCTATTACAGCTACATGTATCTTCTAGCTGTGTATGAATAGTTGCTGTCAAAAGTTCTACCAAGTGGTACAAAGCACTGCAGAATGAACTGAGTGACTTGCATTCTCATTTGAAATCATTAACAACAGCCTGTTCAGCATAGAATTCAACTTGCCTCATGAGGTGCATAGTCAGGTGGCAACTTTTCCAACATGTCATCTGCCAGTTTATAAACTACAGTTTCTCTGGTCTCTCCACCACCACCTCCACTGTCCTTAGGCTGAATGCTCATGATAGTGTCAAGAACGTCTTTGGCTAAGTTGCTCTGGCATCTGTGGTATACATGTGAGACTGTTGGTACATATATGAAACTAGAGGACTGTGTGAACAGCCCGTGCTCAGCTAGCCTAAGCTTGTTCACAAAACCAGAGTTGCAACTGAACAGACCTCTTTTGACCTTTAGCTGAGTGCATACATGTATGACATTTAGAAGTATTTCTAAGATTTGCCAGAAGAAAAATTCATTAAAAATATATATTTTACAGAAGCTGAGAAATTGAAAAATATTTGAAGAGAACTTCAAAAAGAACATTGCTACCTGGGGGAGAAAGACATGATACTGAGCATTAGAATTGACTTAGTGCATAATAATCAATAGGAAAGGTGCATTTACCGGTCAGTACCCTAATTGAAACAATCATTAAAAATGAGGAATCCACAGCAGGCCCACCTAGTTAACAACTTTGTTGACCCTTTCACAAGAACATATCCACCAAGTTTCAGCTTAAGTTGAGTAACAGTTCAGGAGAATAAGTCGAAAAAAGTGACAACACACAAACAAATAGCATTCAGAGAATGGATTACCCTTGGCGCCCACAATCTTTTTTTCCTCGATTCTGCATTTCTTTTTTTTTTTTGAGACTTTGCAGTAGAACACACTACATACAATTTCCATATTGCTGTCTACGAAATGAAAGAGCAATTTTGGATGTTTTCTTGGGGTAAGTTCTGTGGCCATACTCATAAAACAAACTAAGTTCAAAAATTGAACTGTAACAAGGATAACACTCATTTTGCATTTTGTGCATAGAAAATATTGTTAATCATGCACATTCTTCTAATAAAGATGCTAATGAGTTTAGTATAAAAGTGTTCAAGACTTTTATTATGAGTTTATTCAAAATGGACATACATGTCAAAGAAGAATGAGAAGAAAAGTGTGTCAAGTGTTACCCTAGTTACAGTTCAATTTTTAACTTGGTTGAATTTTGAACTTGGTTAGGTTTTATGAATACGCCACTGATGACAGAGACCACTGTACAAGTAAAATAACAACTAAAGCAAACCATTCACTGGTAATATGAAAATATATTTTGCAGGAATGTAGCCGTAATTGCTAATGCATCACTGCTTACATGAGGTAATTATCTGTGGCAAGTACTAACATATCAATAAAAGTTTGATGAGCAGAAACAAACAACGTTACATATACATTATTGTTCTAGTGCATAATGGTAAGAAGAATGATGTGTCAATAAGTGTATAACAATTATTATATTTGTTCTAGTAATGACTGGCAGATAAGAAGTCATCTTTGTTATGTGTATTGTCAAGGTCACACAGCCAACCTGCAGAGATACAGCTGTACAAGTGGACTTTTATGACTACTTTTTTTCATCTGCAAAGAGTGCAAGGTCAAAACCCAAAATGGACTATAGAGTATGGGAATACTCAGAGACTCTGTAGATCATAACTTTCATTATTGTGTGAATCAACAGAAAAGTTTCATCAGTGAAGTCTTAATTCCTCCAGGACAGTACACCAGAGCTGGATAAACAACATGGCAGAAGAGGGCATAGAAAGACTGTCACAACATGTAAAGGCACAAAAGCCAGTCGATTTTAAGGAATCAGGTGTAAGTGGAAGAAAACAGAAACCTCTATCAGACTTTGAAGTTTACCAGGCAGTGAAAAGGTTATGAACTTGAGTGACATTATACTGTATTCATCCTAATAGACATACAGTGCATGAATTCAAAGCATGGAGGTGCACGTTAATTTGGGCATGCAAGTGTTTCGAGTTGATCAAAGTCAAGTTCAAGCAACACGGCCTGCAATTACAGTCCATAGGTCTTGCTAGTGCGCTGTTTGCCCACTTCCATTTTTTTTGCGCATGCGTTTTTTGCTGCCTCCAAAATGGCTGCGGCCGAGGACAAATGTAGGTCATATTCTTTCTGCAGTTGTATTCATGGTTACCACATATATTCTAAATTTTGGACAGCCGAACTGGGTCAAAAATTATCTTATAAATTGGACTCTAACAATCCGCATGACAAATTTGTCGTTTCTGTAGTTTTCAACAGCGGAGAAGACGTCCGACACGTACTATTGTGGTTTGAAGAAAGAAGGAATAAGGGGGTAAGGGTAATGAGAAAGAGAATGAAAGAACAAACACTTCGCCCACATAAAGTTTAAGGCAGTAGAAGCTTCAAAGGTACTAGTGGCTGGTTCCGCAGATTTAAGAAAAGGCACAACTTTAATTTCAGAAGAGCAACTCATGTTGCTCAACAGCATGAGAACATAATCAGTGCCAAAGTAGACAGGTTCCTGGCAAATGCCATTAACCTTCCAGTCAACAGAAATTATCCATAATGTTGTATTGGTAATATGGATGACACCCCGACTTGGTTAGAAATGCCTGGGACAAGTACCTTGTAAACGAAGGGCACTAACACTGTATCAGTCACATCAACAGGCAGGGAGAAGGTGAGGTACACCAATATTCTTGGTGGCCTTTCTGGTGGAATTAAATTGCCTCCTATGGTGTTGCTACGTGGTGTTCGCCCTCCGCCCCCCCCCCCCCCCCCAAGAAGGATATTCCTTCAGGCCTTGTTGTTCACATGTGTGGAACTGGTCGGAGCTGGTCCAATGCAGAAATAACCAGACTCTGGTTAAATCGCATTTGGGGGCGAAATAACTGTCAAAGGCACCTGTTAGTTTGGGACACTTTAACCAGTCATACCTTAAAAGATACCAAATCTCTGGTGCATCAGGAATTCAATTCCGATATTCTGCATGTTCCTGCTGACTGTACTGGGAAGCTACAGCCAGCCGATGTCAGCTGCAACAAACCTTTTAAAGCAAAGATTCAGGAACAATGTGATGAATGGCTCTTTGCTGGCGAGCATAGCTTCACCAAACAAGGTACAGTAGTACCTCTTTTGAGAGACCACCCCTATGGCAGGTCAAAATGTGGTCTCTCAAAAGAGGTGGTCTTTCATTAGAGGTACAACAACATGGAAAAGATACCGCAGTGTTCTGAGAGAGCGGTGTTAAAAAGATTTGCAGTCTCTCATTAGAGATGTCTCTCAAGAGAGGTACCACCATAATAGGCGACCTCCATCAATGACAGTCTTTCTTTCCTGGATCAAACAGGCCTGGCAAAACTATAAGTCCCAACATTATTGAAAAATCTTTCAAGAAATGTGGGATCAGTGGTGTGTTGGATGGCAGCGAGGACCGCTTGTTTGGCGCTCATGATGATGACGACAACCTTTACCCATTTGAAGGGTTTGCTGTGGCTGAGGCAGATGATGCAGATGAGCACCATGCAAACATTGAATCTGCACGTCTTCTAAACATTGCACATGTTGAACTTGATGAAGACTCTGATGTGGATAATTCATCTGCTTCAGAACATGATTACCTTGGCCCTGGAAGTCCTGGACACTGTCAATTAAGTTTGGTTAAATGGAGAAGTATTCTTCCTCTGGACAATTTTCAAATTAAACCTTTTTTTTTTTTTTGTTGTTGTTCTTTTTAATTTAGATTGAAAGTTAGTTTAAAAAATGGCAACTGTCAAATCAATAAGGTAATCTAAAACTTTTGTGTACTTTAGAGCACTTTGAAAAAGTTGGTGTAAAAATTACTTATGTGCCAGACATAACCTGAATAATAGGAAAGGTCAGAATTAGCTCTAAGGTGTGTATTCGCCCCAATACACAACTGAATACACAAACATTTGGAGGGCTAGAGCTGTGTATTCCCATTAGTTTGTATGTTAAAATAACCGTAAATAAACCAGCCACTCTTGTAGCTGTGGTTATACCATTTTTATGAGGTATTTAATTATGTATCTAAATTTACTGTCTGAAATTTGGTGTTTCTATGTGCAATAGTTTTCAAGTTATTAAGTTGCAAATTACAATGTAAAATAATGGGAATACACAACCCTAGCCCTTCACTGACTGCAGTGCCCTCTTTTAGGCAGTTGTTGAACCTTCTGTTCTTGCCTTTACCTATTCCATTTGTAATTACTTTATTACTTTAATAGAACCTTTTTCAAATGAAAAAAAATCATAATACAGTCAATGAGTCCTGGCATTTATGTAGTTTTCATGTTTGTAACAAACACTTGTTGTCTTCTTCAGGTTTGCATGTTGGATCAATGTTGTTACTAGAGCTTTCTTGCTGAAAAATGTGTCAAGTAACCCTGTTCTTTAAAAAAAAATGCTTAAATACATTTTCCTAGAGAGTACAGAGTTATGGCCAGCATATCAAGTTAGTAACATAAAAAAAAAGATTTCTATACAGACAATATCCATATACAAACTGTGTTGCATGCATGATGCATAACATGTTTTTTTGTTTTACTTTCTTCCTGTATTCAAGATTGTATGTTGGCAGATTTTTGGTGGAAGAAATTTGTTTTGATTTTGAACAAAATTATGTGTTCATGTAAAATTTTTGGCTAAATCATACTAGCAGCAACAATTGTTTTTTTATTTTTCAAAAATTTTTTCTCCACCTTTCCCTGGATTAATGTGGCATTTGTTTTTCATTGAGTTCAGGAATTATACCTGCTGCTGAGAATTTTTAATTTGTGTGTACAGAATTGTGTTATTATTTGACACGCCAAAGTGCTTTGTGTGTAAATGTGTATGTATATAGGTATTTTCAGTACATGTTATGGCTTGATGCTTAATAATGTGCTGGGAATACTGACGATTTGATTATTGATTCCATGCAGAATAATGTTCACATGAAATAAAATATTTTTTTTGGAGATGATTTATGGATCTGTCTGAAATATTATTTGGTTTTCTCATTCTCGTCTTTCTCATTTGTCAGGATTGATTGATGTGGTTTCACATAGATAGGTAGGCCAAGGCGGCCATATTTGTTTTGATTCTTTGTTTGTGTGAAAAATTTCCTGCCAAATTTATACAGGGTATTCCTTCTAGCTTTTTTGGTGGATGTAAGTGGCCTTTTACTGTGAAATCCTTCCCTTATGTGAATATTATATTACTGATTGTGCAAGTTAAACAGTTTAGGATGCATTTGGATTCAAATTATTTGAAAAAAAAGTTACTAAATTTGTTGCTTTGAGGGGACGCACATATAGGACTGTACAATCTGGGATTGTACAACAGATACACTGGTGTCAGCCCTCTGTTAGAACTTACTCCCCAGTCTGCAACTTTGCACACCTGCACACAAATTGTTTTTGTTTTGTTTTTCTTTTTGCATTCGCACAGCGCGGCCCTGTGTTATTGTTTCACTATCCAGTGCATCGGTATTTGACAATTGTATTGCTTGAATCTTAAGTATCAGTTTGATTGGTTACTTTGATTGCATGTTTTGCATTGCCATGTCTTACTGGTATTTCCATAGTACTTTTTTTTCCTTCCCCCTCTCATGTCAACTTGAACTAGTCAAAAACATTTGCATTATTGTGAGTAAAGGTTTACTGTTCAGTTTGGGTGTTGAATAATATTGTGAATTTCCCTGCATTTTTCAATTCATTATAAATACAGATATTGTATCAAAAGTGATTTATTTCAAATTTTGGGTTTGAATAATCACCATTGGAATGGGCCCAGTTGACATTAATACCACTTGCCTGAAGGCATTGGGTGCTTTGCCGGGTACTAGGTCTGCTAAACTTAAAGCTATTTTGGCTTTAAGGGAGGAATTGGCAGCAGAGGGTCTGTTGATTACGTATGATATTCTCATTGACAGAAATATCCTGCCTCGGCAGACATGGGACAGAATGATAAAAAAATCACGTGATTTGTTTTAGGAGCGATGATGTATCCACTTCCAGTGAAAAGCAGCAACAGCAACAGGAACCGGAATCCCAGCAAATTGTCCGACTGTTTGACAAACTTATGTTCCAAATGCAGAATGTCAGTGAAAAATATGAAAAAATGGACAAAAAGCTAGAGGCGTAATTGCGGCTCAGTCATGCATAAGGGAAGAATGGGAAGAGGCTAAATCATCAAAAAAGACTTCTACACCCACAAGTGTTTACCCAAAGGTTGCAAGTGGTGGCTTGTTAGTGGGTGCAGGGGGGGGGGGGGATGTGTCTGCTTCCTGGGGGGCACCCTTACCATATACTCAAGGGAGTAAAGGGGGTAGTGATTTTAAAACACCACCACGTATCACAGAACACCCATGTCCAGAGTTGGTAACCTGCAGCCATTGGGGGGAGGCTCTGTTTCAAAGAATAGTGTCCCACAGTGTCTGACCTTGACCTCCCACGCTAGGGGGGGGGGAGTGGGGGTATGCACCCCCAGGGTTTCCCCAATATCCTGTGTGTTCAGGGCAACCAACATTTGCTCCTGCACTTCAACCACAAAGGTTAGTGGGGCAATATCCAGTGGATATTTTAGGGCAACAGCCGCAGATGGTCCACATGCCACAACCTCAGGTGTATCCCAGGGTAGTTCAGCCAGCAGTGGATCCACCGATATTGCCAATCATGGATAATCCGGAAACGTGGCATGGAATGCGATACAGGAGAGTGCAAGGACCACATCCACCCAAGATGGCCACTTATGATAGCAGGGAAGACTGGCGTCCTTTTATTCTATAGTTTGAAAAGATCGCATTGCGTTATGGGTGGGGGCCGAACGAGAAGCTAGACTGTCTCATTGATGGTTTGCGTGGTTAGGCCCATGCTTTTTTCGGTGTTCGGAAGAGGAAGTTCGCGAGGATTTCCGGTGATTGTCAGGGAAACAAGATCATCAGTTTGGAAAAAAGACCCTCCTGCTAGTGTGTGACAGCAGCTTTTCATGTTGAAGCAGAGGCCGGAGGAGAGTTAAGAGGAGTTTGCGAGGCGTGCTCAGAAACTCGCATGGGAGTTACCCAGATGCAAGGGGTGCTGCGAGGATCACCCAGACCATGGTGAAAGAGGCTTTCTTGAAGGGATTTTACATCGTTCGGCAGCTCTTCAAGTTTTGAACAAGGAGCCAGAGGATTTGGAAGAAGCATTGCATCTTGTGAAGATCCACGAGCAAAACCATGACATTATTTATGGGAAAAAGTGTTTGAAAAGTGTCTCGGTATCTTTTGAGGATGAGATCTTCTTCCCTCAGGTGGGATCTATGTCTCCAGAAAACCTAGATAGGGGAAGACACGTGGAAAAGTGTAAGCCTCTGCAGGATAGAGTAGCTGCACTAAGCCTGTGGCAGCTGGAATCACGACCAGAATGCAGGAAGCCATGAAGAGCATGCTTGGAATGTTCAAGGACTTCAAGGACTCCCAGGAAAAGAGACAGAAACCGGCAGTCGCAAGCCCAGGCCCGGTTTCAGCTGGTACTCCACCACGGGAGAGAGGGTCATGTTTTCAGTGCAGGAGCGGGTCACACTTTTACTGTGAGTGACTGCTATGCTCGCCAAAACATTCTCCTGAAGTGAATGGCTCACCAGCACCAGAGAATGGGTTAAGCAAACCCGGGTTGTAGATACTGGCCACTCGGCAACACGTAAGACTCTTGCAGGCCAGGTTGCAAATAGAAATTTAGCATATAATGTTAAGTTGGAGCAGGATACTGCCAATGTAAATAGTTTTGTTTTGGAGGAAGTATCATTCAGAGCAAATATTGGGTACAACATAATAATACCAGCACAACTGAACAAATGGGATTGTAGTTCGGTGGTGGACACGGCAGCTCAGGTCACGGTAATCAGTACATACTTTGCGCAACAAATTGGTCTTGATTATCTGGCTGGGGAACATGTTTCACTTAAAGGTGCCACAAAAAAGGGCAATATGGTAGCATATCGGGTGCCAGATGTAAGGTTGACAATAGGGAAAAGTACATTTCCGCGGGATGTGTATATTGCCCTAGTGACCGACCCAGTAATTTTAGGGTTGGATTTCCACCTTTCTAACAGTGGGGTAGTGGACTTAAAGTGCAATGTTTTTAGTATAGGAGATGCTATCATCCAAGCTACTCTGCGCCGAGCAGGAGACTGCGACTTTGCCGTGTGTGAGGTAAGACTGAGAGAAAAGTTGGTGATTCCCCCAAATTGCCAGGTGCAGGGAATTTGAGGAATTGAGGATGCCAATCAAGGTGAATATGTGGTCACTCCAATGAATAACCCACCGGACTTAGTGTTCCCAACTGTGTTAGTAGCTGGACAGAAGAGGGTACCTATTCCCTTTATCAATTTGTCGGATATGTTTGTCACTCTAAAACCTGGTGCTTTGGTGGGGAGTGCCATGCAGATGGGGCAAATATTATTAGATGATGTCAGTGATTCATTCTCAGAAGGAAGTGGCTCGTCACATTTGATGAACAGCAGACTTTCTGAGGCCTACAGCATTATAGGCATAAATGCAGATCCTGCATCACAGATGTATCCCGGAAAGGTACCCGAACATTTGCAGTCCTTATTGGAACAGTCAAGTATGAACTTGTCAAGGGAGGAAGATCAGGAGCTTTCAGTGTTACTGGAGGAATATTCTAATTTGCTCTCCAAAAATGATCTGGATCTTGGGTGTAACATATAAGATCAACATTCAAGGGGCAACTCCGGTGAAACAAAGGTTGAGGCGCTGTCCTTTTGCCTTCCAAGGTGAGGAGAAGCACTTGAAGCATATGCTGGATGTGGGGGTCACTCAGCCGTCCTCATCTGAGTGGGCTGCAGCGCCAGTCTTGGTATGAAAGAAAGATGGAGGGGTGCGCTGGCTTGTGGATTACGAGAACTAAACAAGGTTACAGTCAAGGATGCTTACCCTTTGCCCTTGATCAAAGAATGCTTGGACGCTCTAGGGCGCAACAGCTATTTCTCGTCTTTAGATATGGCTAGTGGCTACTGGCAAATTCCAATCGAAGATAGTGATCAGCACAAGATGGCATTTCTCACCAAGTATGGCCTTTTTGAACATCGAAGGATGGTGTTTGGTTTATGCAATGCTCTGGCCACTTTCATGAAGGCGATGAATCTTGTGCTAAGGGGATTGACTTGATCAAGCATTCTAATTTTTCTTGATGATATTCTGGTGCTAGGCAGTTAATTTCATAATCATTCTGATAATCTTCAGGAGGTGTTTGAGAGGTTTAGAAAACCATCAGATTCAGTTGAAGCCCAAAAACTGCTTATTATTCCAACATAAGGTCCGGTTCTTGGGAAAGATGGTTTCAGAGGAAAGTGTGAGAGTTGACCAGGATAAGGTAAAGGTGGTAAACACCCGGCCGAGGCCACATAGCACAAAGGACGTTGAGTCATTCTTGGGCTTTGTGAATTACCACCAGGACCATATTCCAGAGTTTGCGGAGATAGCTAGTTGTTTGTACAACTTGACAGGGCCAAAGAATAAGTTTGTGTGGGAGAAAAAGCACCATGAGGCATTTGACCAACTTATATGTGCCCTAGTAGAAGCTACTGTTTTAGGTTACCCGCAAAAGGAAAGTAAGTTTTACCTGGACTGTGATGCCTTAAGCTCGGCCATTGGAGCTGACTTGGATCAGTTACAGGATGGGAAATTGCGAGTGATAGCGTATGGTAGCTTGTTGTTCACGGCAGTGCAGAGGAAGTATTGTACCACCAGGAAGGAGTTATTAGCAGTGATATGTTTCACCAGGCAGTACCGACACTATTTGTTAGGCAGGAGGTTTGTGGTAAGGACTGATTATGTAAGTCTGGCGTGGCTCATGAGATTCAAGTACATTGAGGGGCAGTTGCCTAGGTGATTAGAGGAATTCAGCCAATATGATATGGAGATCATTCATAGAGAAAGCAAGAAACACCAGAATGCTGATGGGCTGTCCAGAATTCCAGACCATGAAGCTTTCTGCGATTGCTATAGTGCTGGTACAAAGTTGGAGCAACTTCTATGTGGGGGGTGTCAATATAGTAGTAGAACACAGCAGCAATGGGATCGTTTTGAACGGGACATGGATGATGTGCTGCCATTGGCAATTCGTGAACTGGCGGTAACAACCCTAGTAAAGATGATGAGAATCAACAGAGTGTCACGTCTTTAAGAGATCTGAATAGTGGGAACTGGTTTCAGGGCTATTCATTGCAAGAGTTGCATCAGCACCAGCTGGAAGACCCTGATATAAAAGTAGTTAAGACATGGTTAGAAAGGGGTATAGCTCCAGCAGAGGATGTGCTCTCTATCAAGAGTCCGGCTGTCAAGCATTTGTGGTCCTGTAGGTCTCAACTCCATCTACAGCAAGGAGTTCTTTACTATCGATGGGAGGATGTTGTGCTGAGGAAATGTTTGGTGTTGCCTAAATCCCTACGAGATCAGGTGTTGAAGCTGTGCCATGATGTCTGGCTCGCTGGACATCTTGGTGAGACTAAAACCCTTGAACTTCTCAGGAGAAGTTTTTTCTGGCATCACATGGCCCAGGATTCCAAATTCTATGTAGAGTCATGTGCGGCTTGCAGCACTAACAAGAAAGCTAGGATGTGGCCAAGAGCGCATCTTGGAAAATATCATGCTGGAGCACCGATGGAGCATGTACATATAGATATACGTAATCCCTTCACACCTAGTTTTGCAGGTAAAGTGTACATACTTATGTTGGTTGATCAATTCACCAAGTGGTTTGAGTGCTATGCTCTTCCAAATCAATAAGCAGAAAGTATTGTTGAAAAACTAGTGAATGAGTTCATTGCCAGGTTTGGTTGCCCACTTAATCTCCATACAGATCAAGGAAAGATCATGGATGGGAAGCTGGTGAGAGTGATATGTGATCTTTTGGAGATCACGAAGACCAGGACCACCCTGTATTGACCTTGTGTGAATGGTAAAGTGGATCGCTATAATTGGCTTCTGCTGCAGATGATTAGGTGCTGTAGTTAAGGCTCAAACAGGAATTGGGATAAACATCTGCTGCAATTGGCTGCTGCTGTTCGGTCCGTGCCGAATCGCAGTACTGGATTCTCAGCCAATTTAATGATGTTGGGCAGGGAAGTGCTCTCCCCCAGAGACTTGACGTTCAGGTTGTTTGACATTGACCAGGGGAAGGAGTTTCCAGAGTATGCACAGCAGCTGCAAGAGATACTTTCAACCACTCATGAAACGGCGCGGAACCAACTGAAAGGGGCCCAGGAAAGGCAGAAGAAGACCAACGATCTTAAACTATGAAGCAGGTCTTATGAGGCTGAGGACCTTGTGTATCAATTAGAATCTGCCTGTAAAGTAGGTTAGTCAAGAAAACTGAATCAAGTTTGGAGTGGTCCTTTCCTTATCATAGAAGTGTTGTCTTCTGTTTTATTTAAAGTTAAGGGAAAAAGGAAAAAGTGGGTGGCTCATCATGACAGGTTGAAGCCCTGCAAAGATCGATTTGTGCCCCTGAGGCTTAGGCATGCCCTTTTAGATCTGGACACCGCCATCCCTTAGGATGAGAAGGAAAATGATGATGATTTCCTGGATGTATTCAGGGATCTGTTTGGAGATGAGGAGGGAGCTAGGAACCGGGGTGAGGCGAGTGGCACTGAGGTTCCATCAAGTGATGCTCAAGATGTTTTCTGCAGTTTTCCGGCACTGCCCATCTCCACAAGTCAATCATCTGTCCCTCTGCTAAGCAGTCAGATCAGGCCACCCTCACCAAGGGTGGTTGCTGTGCCAGGAACCTTGGAAACAAATTCAGTAACTCAGCCAACAGTTTCTGTCCCCGGTTCCGTTGCTGATCCAATAGCAACAACGACCTGGCATACCAAGAGAGGGAGGGAGGTTCTGAGACCAAGCCAATTTAGAGACTATGTATAGTATAGTGGTAGGATTATTGTAAATGGGCTGTAAATGGATTAGTCAATAATTAAGTATTAATTTATTTTCAATTTAATTTAATAGATGATGGACGTTTTGGACGAGGAGACTCTCTACAGGAGTAAGAGTGATGAGGAATGGATTGTAATTGATCAGTGCTGAGAGGACTTTAAGGTCACTGAGCCATGCGATTCGCATGTATCAGAGCACACTAGCGCTTTGTCAGAACCAAAGGTGGATGGAATCGTGGAAATTGACAGGACTATTTTCCAGCCAACAACCAATAACAGCAAACTTAACAGATCAGTGCAGGCAGTGGGGTTAAAGATCAAAGTGTCAATCTGTGCCAAAGCAGCCCAAAAAAAGAGGACAGGCATGCCCAGTCTGCGCTGTCCAACTGTCCCACGTGAAGCAGCATGTGAGCAAGCAGCATCTGCCTTGGTACATATACCCTTGAAGTGCTTGTTGGGTGGATTCCAGGGATCAGCGCTGTCTGGGATGGGAAATCATTTCCGGCAACAAGGGACACAAATCCACATTTCACACTTCGGGGAGGAGCATCTGGACACTTGGGTGATGCTAGTAGCAGGATTCCTGGTTGCTCTTAGAGAAGAGCAGAAGTCAATCTGTGTGAAAGACCTTTGGAGGTTGGCCCAGGAGGGATCAAAAAATGTTGTGGGAGCACGGATGATGGAGACCGAGAGCATTCTTTTCCAGGCCTTTGCTCCATGCACCAGGACCACTTTTCCGCAGGGAGCTCACATTTGCCCTCCCAACGGTATTGCGGCCATGTTACACTGGAGAGTATTGGCCATCCAGCTGGCTAAGCTCTCAGAGCCACAAAAGAACAGAATGAAGCAGTATGCGAAGTTAGTGCTGTCCTTAGCCATTCCTGGTGGAAAGGTAGGCTGTGACCATATCCAGCAGTTTCGACAGCCTTTCAGAGTGGTGGATGCCCATTGTCATCTCAGGGAGCTCCTGGACTGGACTCACTACACCGATCTTCACGCTGTGTTTGAGTCTTGGCCAGGCAGTTCCGAGGAGTTTGAGTTGGAGGCAGTGGTATCCATCCATTGTTTTCAAAACAAGTGGAAAACAGAAGCAGGTATGAGGTGCTTACTTCAGGATGGGAGAGTTTTCTTTGCGGTGGGTTTATACCCTGAGGTTTGTGACCAAGCTGACCAAATTGGACCTGGTGAGGATGGAGAGTTGTCTGCTACTGTCAAGAAATGTGGGTCTAGGGGTAGTAGGACTGGACTTCACTGGCCGGAATTGCATGGAACAGCAGAAGGTGGAGCAGCAGAAAGCTCTGGAGCTAGTGACACCCTTAGCTGCCAGACTGCACCTTCCAGTAATACTTCACTTGCGTGGAGGTGAGGAGGGGGAATGCATCCATTGCTGAATAGAGGTTCTGAAGCAGACACTGCCTATGGACCATTCAATCCATCTCCACTGCTTTAGTGGAAATATGGACAAGGCAGAAAGGTGGATGGCAGTTTTTCCAGAGCGTGTCTTTGGGATTTCGGCATGTACAGGGAGTGAGCCATCCATGGATCCAGTACTGAGGGCAATCCCCCTCAGAAGGATGGTTTTGGAGACGGATGCCCCCTATCTGGTGCCAGAACAATTTAAGGGGAAAGCCCAGAGCTCAAACCCGGGAATGGTTCTCAAAGCTACCAGAGTGGTGGCACTAAGTAGGAATTTGCTGCTATCCATGGTCTGTGATGCAACTCGTGAAGTGACAAAATCATTCTCTGACCTCTGATTTAGGGTCTATAGGTCCGCAACTTGGACCACCTTGCTGAAGAGCTGATATCAGATTGTTATAATTTTGTAAATATGTAAATAACTGAAAGAAACTCTGGGTATGATGTAAAAATTGCATGTGTTGTGTGATGGGGTTATTGGTTGGCATGGCATAGCTAATGTGGAACTGGAGAAATGCATGTATTGCTTGGGGTATTGTATTTGCTTTAGTATTTGATTTCACTGGAGTAGGGAATCTTGCTTTTATAGATGTGCATAACCAGGACACAGGAACGGCAGATATGAATATCTTATTAACCAATGTGTCTTTTCTCCTTTGCTTTAGCAGTCCTCATCTAAAGCTGCACCCGTCTTGCACACAATGCATCACATCCATTTTTCTTTTTAGTTTGGTTTCTAGTTTGGACATAAAATTACACTTGATATCGCTCTGGACTAATCAAAATTCATTTTGGCATATATTTCCTTCTGTTTGTGACCTCTGTCTTATTAAATGGGGAAGGAATGTGGTGAGGGATTGCCCTGGAAATTTCTGTGACGTCAGCAGGGGAGCCTCCTTGTGGACACCGATTGGGAAAGGCCTGACCACGGAAAGAAAGAGGTCACTCAGGACTTGGAACTCTTCTTGAATAGATGGCTCAGCAGGCACACAAGCCTCAGAGAGATAGTTTATCTTTGTGCAGTATGTCATATGAAAATTGAGCCCCTACACTTAATGACTATATTTGATTATTACATTTATTGTCTCAGGCTCATTTAAAAACTGATAATGTGATTCAGTTTCTACAAGAGATTTATGTAGATTGTCATAATATGTCAGTCACACCTGACTTATTTGAATTAGTAGCGCCTTGGTAATTTATTCATTGTACATAATTTGTTACAGGACAAGAATTGCGGGCTTTTCATATGGCCTTACAAGTATCTAAACTACTCAAAACTTATAACTCTCCACTTATTTACTTGTATATAATTAAATAATGAACAAATATTTTGCCTCCCCACACCTTGTATACAGCATGAGGAGAAGGTGCCAGCAGTGCCATAGCAACCGAGGTGGTTACACAGAAGATTGACTTTACCATGGTTCAACAAGCATACTGTTATGCATTGATGATCAAATCATTGAGACAAGTCTTCTGTGATAAACAAAAAACTTATTTACCCACTTCAGGTTTCATTGAATCTAATGTTGCGAACTTCAAATTTTGACTTTCACTTAAAACCAGTCATGTGCAGTGAAGCATGGACTCCTTAAGATGGTCATTTTTCTGTTAACGCTGTACCAAGAGTATGAAGATAAAATATATGATACTCAAATTCCAAAATATTTGTTCATTGTTTAATTATTAACAAGTAAATAAGTGGAGAGTTATAAGTTTTGAGTAGTTTAGATCAGCCTTTGCACCTGGTACATTAAAGAATTTAAGAATACAGTGGCAATCATTCTTGATGTTTTGTTTATATTTTGACTTTAGGTATGTACCAGCAATACTGACCAGTTTGTTTATATGCAGAATATGTAAGTTACTTTTTCAGAGTATTGATTCTGTTCATAACTACCTTCATGGTATCAAATTACTGCATTTGTATGCAGGTTATGAATTTCATTGGATGCAGATATTCGAGTAAAAATAATTATTAAAGGGGCTTGCCAGGCTTAAACCTCATAGAAGAAAATGAGCTAAATGACTACAGCAAGTAGCCGTGGTGGTTAGGAGGCTTGGTGAATGTCCAACTAGTTTCGATGCCTCTGCATCTCATCAGGGACTATTGAAAAAAACGCGTTAACCTGTTTATATACTATGATCAGCTACAGTGGTTACTACGTAAAAAACGTACATTTGTTTACATGTAATTGTAGCCTGACGTTCAAAGCTTGGTTGATGTGACATGATTTCAAAAAGATCTCTTTTTGAAAGGAACAGTATTTCCATATAAGGAAAGGCTGGGGTTGTCAGCTGGCTGGGATCAGCTGGTACATTGAATCAGGCATTTTGAAATTAGAACATTTACAATATCGTTTCAATAGCCCTGGATAGGGGCTACTAAACCAACTTTTACTTTTGATTTAAAGAATGTTCGCAGTTTTTTTCTTGGTTAGACACTATATGTGTTAAATTGGAGGGGAAATAACATGGAGAGGTGAGCTAAGACAATAAAATTTAGCATAAGACTGAGCAAGAAAGCTCATCTCCCCATGATATTGAGGTCGAAAGGCTCAATCAAGCGTAGTTGATGCATCCAATGTTTCTCAACAGTTTGTCGCAGTTCTCTGGTACGTGCTAATCTCAGTGGAGTTGGAATGTAATCTAGTATATGGACTTGAATGTCAAGTCCATCATGTCCTTCTTGGGCAAAGTGTCTGCCCAAGGGTTGAGTAGTCACTTTATTAATTATGTAACAATAGTGTTCTCTTAGCCTGTCTTTCAATGGACGTTGTGTTTGTCCAACATACTGTTTTCTACAAACTTTGCATGTAAGGAGGTAAATTAGGTTAGAACTTTCACAACAACCTCCTTTAGGGACCATATAAGTCTGTTTAGTTTCAGTGCTGGTTACTTGGCCCGTTGTGTTCAGGTGTGCACAGTATTTGCAATTTTGGTGATTGCATGTGTTCCTGTGTTTTCTGCCTGATATGGTAGGATTGGTAGCTTCTCTGTTACAATAATCAATTCTGGAGCAAACCAATACATCGCGAAGATTTTTGAGGCACTTGAAGCCTATTATGACCTTTTTGTTAGAAAGTACTTCAACGTTTCTTGAAGCCTCTAACGTTCTCCAATTTTGTTGGATTATATCCCTTATTGGAGGCAGGGCTGGGTTGTAAGAAGTGATAAGAAAACAGTTTTCTTTGTCACTGTTCTTTTTGGTTTGCCAAAAGAGTAGTGAGTCCAGATTCTGTTAGAACTTGAGGTGGGTAATCCCTGTTCTCATAGTATTTTAGAATTTTCTTTGAGTTCTCCTCAAAGTCTTTTGCTTTACTGCAAATTCTTTTAATTCACAGTAGTTGGCTGTAAGGTCCCCGTCTTGGAATGTTTGGGGTGGGTTGACCTGAAATGCAAGTATGTGTGAGTGTCAGTAGGTTTCACATAGAGTGTCGTGTATGCTCTATGTTGAGAATCGATTTTCACAGTAGTGTCTAGAAAGTTGCTCTCAGTATTGGAATAGTTGCAAACAAACTTGATGGTCGGGTGGCAAGAATTAAGATGCGTGAAAAACTTTGTCAGCTCTTCTTCTGAATATGTCCATATGCAGAACATATCATCGATGTACCTCCACCATATTTTTGGGGATATCGGGTGTTTAAACAAATGGCTTTTCTCCAGCTTTGCCATGAATAGATTGGCAAATAATGGAGAAGAAAAAGAGCAGCAGCTGTAACTCCTGCCATTCTTTTGAAACTTCATGACATCATGGATCTGGATGCACCTTTATTGATGGCTGCTTGGTCAGCTTTCCTGATTGCCTTTTTTCTTATGGAAATCCAACTTAGTCCCACCTAGTCTTCAAAAGAGTTAGTCTTTCTAACCATTTAGCCAGACGAAATGTTATCATTACCAGTTCTGGTTTATTGATCTCATTGCTTTGGTCAAAGATGGATCAATTTGTTTCTAGGATTTTAAAAGTTCCTTTGCCTAGCTTACCTAATTCACACTCTTTGTCCAGTTAGTGCTCAAGGACGTTTAGTTGCCAGAGTTCCTGCCCCTTCTGATGCCCATGCTTTCACTTATGCTGTTAAGCCAAAGCTTTTGGTTTTGACAGAGTTTCAGTTTGATCATACGTTCAGACAATTTTTGACCCTTGCAGGTTTTAATGCCACATCCTTTTCAGGACATTCTTTCAGAAGGGGTAGGGCTTACTTTGCCTTTCAAGAGGGGGTTCCTGGTGAGCTTATAAAGCTTCCAGGGAATGGACGTCCAACACGTATTTAAGTTATTTGGACTTTTCGTTAAGTTTGAGGTGGAAGGTGGGTTTGAAAATGAAGGATTTCATTCTTCGTACATTTTCATTTTGAGTCATAAGAAATTGCAAAAACATTGCAGAGCCAAATGTTGAACAAACTAACAACTAAAGGGCCCTAAGAGTGTCCCTGTGTGATTTCGAAGTAATTGGGTGAGCAGTTTTGCAGATTTTTTCAGATTTTCCCCCCAAAACGACAACAATATTCATAAAAAATACAAAAAACATTGGAGCATAACCATTCAAACAAACTTGATGGAGACCCACAAGAGTAACACTGTCACAAGTTTAAAGTGAGTCTGGCTGACAAAGTTGAAACTTGCAAAAACACACAAAAGATTTTTTAAGATTTGACCAAAAAATGAACCAGAAGATTCATAAATAATCCCAAAATTACTGGAGCTTGACAATTTGGACAAACTTGGTATAGACCCATCCAAGGTATATTTCCATCTAGTTTGAAGTCAATCTGCCTTGTGGTTTTGGAGAAGTCAAAAATGTGAATTGTTGATGACAGAGGGAGGACCATAAGATAAGCTCAGCCACTGACAAGTAAGCTGAGCTAAAAAATAGTTTAAAATCAGGAATCAGCAACAGTGCCACCTAGTCAACAACTTTGTTTGACCCTTTCACACGGAACATGTCCAGCGAGTTTCAGCTTAATCTGAGTGACCGTTCTGGAGAAGTTGAAAATAGCAAAAACACACAAAAACCATAAAAAAAAAAAATAGAACAAAATTGCAGCACCACCTAGTGAACAAATTAAGAACTAGGTGTCCCTAAGAGTGTTCCTGTATGATATCAAACCAAATTAGGTGAGCGGTTTTGGAGAAAATGATTTTTTTTAAAGATTTCCCCATGAACAAAACCCAAAAATTCATAAAAATCCAAAAATCACTGGAGTGTGACCATTTGTACAAACTTGGTAGAGACCCACCAAGGTACATTGCTACCAAGTATGCAAGTATGGAGTGAATCTTTCAGACAATGTTGGAGAACAAGTTAAAAATGTAATTGTGAACAGACCGACGGATAACTGAGCCTCCCAACAGCTCAGCCTGACTAGCAAGTCAGCTGAGCTAATAAAATGTAAGTCATCTGACAGTGCGTCAAATTTTTAAATGTCCTAATGTAAACATGTGCTTCTGTCTTCACCACCAAGCTTCATTGCAAGTTTTTGTTTTCTCTTTATATTTATGCTCAATTGTGGGTTCATTGGTAGGCAAGACTACATTCATGAGATATGCTTGTTATAAGTATGATAAATCAAGATGAGTTGAATGAAATAAGGAAAGATGGATGTACTCACTTCAGTTGGCTGTAAACCTGGGATTGGCATATCAGATTGTAACTTTGCACAAGAAGATTCTATAATTTGTTGCAAAATCAGAACACTCTGTTTCAATCATTGATTCTTGAAGCACAGAAAATATGAATACATAATGTACATACGTGATGTCTGCATTGCTATGCAAGCCAAATGCTTCTGGTGAGTCCACCAATTGAAGTTCCTCTATGAATGCCATATACTCCTCTATCTTTTTACACTTAGGAATTTTGTACCCAACATGAAATTGGAAATTATCATGGAACATTGATTCCCCAAACCACACCTGGAATGAAATTGAACAAAATAAAACTATACCATTGTAATCAAGTGTACTTGAAAATTCATGAAAGACAAAATATATTTGTAAAAATAATTCAGAGGTTTAAATGCATTTGGCACAAAATATTTTGGCTTCAAAACATGGAACAGTCAGAACATTTCATTTGATGGCAATTATTTCTTAGGCTTCCGGGGCCTCAGCCTACAGTCTGCCATGCCTGGATGGATTGAGATTTTAACTTAGTATATTTACAGTGATTGGGTTAAGACAGGGCTCAGCATCAAAGCTCCCATCAACTGCACATTCTTGACTTTGAAAGCCTGTTATCTCTTGTACTTTTGAGCTATTCCAATCAAGCTATATAGTGATTGGTCATAATGTCTACAGTAATAAGGAGTGCAAATCTGCTGTTTTATTCTTTTCTAATGCTTATTGAAATTAGAGCACCACCTGTTGAACAGAGTAAAGTCTATAGCTGGGGATGCGCAGAAGCATTCCAATGCAATTTCACCTTATCTTTTAAAAGAGCTGGAAAAAATGGATTCAAGTAAACCAGAATTAAGTTTCTGGCTGCTACTAATGCTACAGGGCCTGCCCCATGGCCATTTATACCAAACAACTGACCCTGTGCATTGACCCCATACTTAAGTAATTCTTTGGCAGTCAAAACCCCAGCATGAAATGATGCAGGGGGTATGGTGAGCTGCTACATAGTCTACAGGTGAGTATTACTAATAAATATGAAAATTAAGTAAATTTTAAGATTTATGTCATAATACATTACCTATAGACTAATAATGGGTAGAGATACCACCAGAGTTGGATGGCGGGTGATCATTCTGACCTTCACAGCATAAGTAGCCCATAAGAATGGAATCAGCAAAAGATCTCTCTCTACCAAAGGAAAACCTTGCTCCCGCAGCAAGGCTGAGATCAAATAACCCAAGAAAAATACATCATCCTCACAAAGATTAAAACCATCTCACTAAATCAAGCTTAAAATTTTGCAGTAGGATTTAGGGTATATCATCCCTGCTGATCAGGTATATCACTCTAAGTTGTGAGTAGATGTGTTCACCATCACACATGACCATGTCCTATTCAGCATGAACACATGGAGGGAGTAGGAATATCTTCCAATATGAGTAGTTCCCCCTCAATGCAGGATAAATCTCTCAAGTAAAAGTAATACAAAGTCGAATGGGATTGCCAGCGGCAAGCCACCATTATGTCTGCAAAAGACATCTGTTTAAGAGCATCCCATGCAGACGCCATGGCCCATACTTCATGTGCCCTGTCTCTAAGAACTTGCTACAGTTCAGGGATTTTCCATGAGGCTACGTAAGCAGCCCAAATGACCTTTGTAATCCAACTGGATACTGTATTAGCATGCATATCCTCCTGTTTTGGTTTTAACGGCAAGAACAAACAATCCCACCTTTCATGGTGGTGTTCACCCGTCCAAATAGAACTTATGTGAAAAGACAGGGCATAGTAGCCTATCAAGATCATGGCGATCCTGATTAGCAGATAGAGCCTTGATGTAAAAGCCTTTGAAAGCTGTTAGTGGCTTATCAGGAGCAGGATTCTTCGCCATATGAAAAAGATAAGGTTTTAAGCAAACCTTATCTCGTCCTGGGACCATTTAAGCTTAAAATAGTCAAAGGCATTTATCTCCCCTCTTCAAGCTCCTGACGCCAGAGCGATAAGGAAGACTGTCTTAAAAGTCAGCATGTTCAAAGGAACACACCCCATGTCATTCCTTTCAAACGGATGAGACTGTAGTCCAGCCAGAACTACTGACAGATCCCATTGAGGATAGACATTCTGCCAAACAGGTGATCAACAAAGAAGCTCTTAATGACCCAATAAAGAATCGCGCTGGATCCAATCCTGCAACCTTTCAGATCAAGAGACCAGCCCACTTCAAATCATACAATTTTACAGAAGTGGCCCGAAGTTTGGCTCTCATGACTCTAGCCACCATTTTGTGAGAGAGGCCGGTATTGTCAAGGCTCTTTGTGACAATGTGCCCCAACCTCTTGCATCAGCCCTTTGGTTGCCGAACATGCAAGACCCATAGCCTCTGCAGGGGTAGGCTCAAGTGCTGAAGCCCCCAGCCAGCTGCCACATCAGCATTGGTCACCGCACAGGCCACCTCTCTAACAGAAGAATGATTGACCGCCTGATCAATTTCCATTGGGGTAGTAGAAGATCGCAGAGCCTCACACTCCACCTGATCGACTCCCATAGAGGGACTAGATGCTTGGAGAACTTCTCTGCATGCCACTGTACCACCCTCTGGCAAGGCAGCCACTGAGGGAGCCACCTGCCTCTCCCCAGCTGGGGAAATGCCTGAACTGCCGTCTAGTGTGACACCTTCCAGTCTCCGGAGAAGAGAAGAGGTGTCAGTGTTGCCGCTTCCTCTCCCTCCCATGGTGGGAGTGGGAGTGATCAGGGGGACAAGCCTGCAACTGGTCCTCATGGGAAATATAGGACAAAGTATAGGACAATTTTTCCAAAAATAAAAGACAAATAAAGGACATATGAGGTTTTACACTGGACAAATAAAGGACATGTATCTGGGCGTAATCATGAAATTGAGATTGGGATGTAAAAGAGTTATGGCTTGTTTTAATGTATCGTGTGGCATTCTTCATGGGTCTTTTATGGGCCCTTTGGTGTTTCTCTTGTATTTGAATGATTCACAAAGTGCTTCAGTTCTTCCTCAATTTATACTTTTGGCGGATGACATAAATGTGTTTTTCAAGATAGCAATTAAGGAAGACTGGGTTGACCATGATTTCAATATGGTTTAGAATTAACAAACTGTTATCACTTAGCACTTGCAGTCATACCCACATTTAATCTATTGGATCATGAACAGGGCTTGTAAATATCCTATACATATCTTTCAAGAAACTATTTGGGTTTCCTGCATATGCTTGTTATGATGCTTTTCAAATACTAAAAACATTCAACTCTTTTGTTGGAATAGTTAAATCTACGAAATATGGTAAGAACATATTTGTTCTTTCCAAAACCCAGCGCTCATGAATTTACATGTCCATTTTACCACAAGTGAAAGTCCAGTCAGCGCAAGCAAGACATTTCAGAACAGTTGACCTGGGGGAACCACAAATTTCTGTCTTTATTCTGGCTTCAAAATATTATTTGAACCCTTTTATGTGATGAACATCCTTCTACAGTGCCTAAACATCTTAAATGTTGTATGGACAAGTGAATTGGAGAATGGGGCCAAAAAATATGATAATAACTAGGCATAGAGCAAACCTCAACAGAATTGGTGATCCCTGCAGACTGGTGTTCATGTACAAAAAGTTTGTGCATGTGTGTGTGTGGGGGGGGGGGGGGTTGCTTCACAAGTTTTCAAATTAATGGCCTGTTTTGGTTTAAACAGTCATGCTGTTCACTCCCTTAACATTTCTTTAACAAACTTTCATTATTTCCTTGCAAAAAAAAAATAAAAAAATAAAAAGAACTTAGATTTTGACCTGTTGTTTGGAATAACATCCCAACACACTTGAAGAATAAAAGGTTTCTGTAATTTCTAAGATCAGTGCTATTTTTTCCAGTCTGTTTACCTATGGTTATCATTGTGAAAATTGTCCTTTGCAATACATGTACTGATATGTTATTTTCTTTCCTAGTTTAAATATCCTAGTAAATAATAAGAGTTAGGTGTGCAGACTTCTTTTTCTCTCCTACTGGCAGGCAAGGGAGTTCTCAACCCAGTCTTCATAGCTTGGGGCTCATGCCAGTTCATCAGTAGTTTGTAAATATCATTACAATTGCAACATATGGCCCATCTTTTAAATTTGTAACAATAATATATTGTTATGTTAATTGTTTTACACTTAATCACAAAGTGATTTATCAAAGTACAACCGTTAAAGCTTCAATATGTGCTTCCATCATATCTTTACCATTTTGATAATTGCACTTCATTGTCTATCATAATGTTAAATGTCTTCATATTTGAGATGAGTTTTGTCAAAAGGTGATAAACAATAAAAGAAAACAGTCATCTGAAGCAGAAATTCCTTATAAAAGCACACAATAATCAGAAATTTTGCATGTAAAATTTGAAATTATAGGACATAGAGGACATTTCAAGAAAAATATAGTATTGTCTTAAAAATATAGGAAATATAGGACACAGTTTAAGGCCTGGGGGAGAAAGGCAGGGGAGAGACTGGCTGGGAGGCCAACCTTTCACCCCCCAAAAGTGACCATAATGGCCAAGTCCTCGCTGTTGAGGACAATTGAGCGATCCCACCCTTTGCCCTCAAGGGGCTCGAGATCGAACGCGGCCACCACAGAGGGCTTAGTGGGAGCCGCTTCCCTTATCGCACTAACCAACTTGGGCTTCAGTGCGACAGACTACAAAGATGACTTAGCCCCACTCTCACAAGACGGGCCAGGCATCTCCAAGTGGGCGGAGGGGGGGGGGGGGGAGGAGGAGTGATGACAGGTTCCCTGGAGGAAACTAGATGCTCCAACCTATCCAGCTGTTAGTGGCAATCAGTGCCTTCTTCCCTATGGGGCCTCAATTCGAGGATCAGTGGCAGTATTCATAAAACAAACTAAGTTCAAAATTCAGACTAAGTTCAAAAATTGAACTGTAACTAGAGTAACGCTCATTTTGCATTTTGTGCATAGAAAATACTGTTAATCATCCACATTCTTCTAATGAAGATGCTCATTAGTTTAGGATAAAAGTGTTCAAGACTTTCAATATGAGTTTATTCAAAATGGACATACATGTGAAAGAATAAAAGAGTGGAAAAGTGTGTCGTGTTACCCTACTTAGGGATGGTTCAACATTTTCATCATTTTCACAAGCGAACACACAGTATTCTTTTTCATGATCCCCCTCCAACCCAAAAAGTACATTTCAACATTTAAACAAGGCCTAAGGCCTATGAAGTCAGCCACATGAGGAACGAACACTTACAACAACAATCCTACAATTTGGTTGCAAATTTCATGAAGTCCAAAATGACTAATACAGTAGTAGAAAAAAGTGGTCTTTTGTGGTCCTTTTGTGTGGTCTCTAGTCAGGTTCAGCAGGTGGGCTTCCAAAGGAAGAGAATTATTGAAAGGAGCTGTTGCACAGTAAAAGTGGTCACAAAAGACAGGTGGTCTCTCAAAGGAGGGGCATCTCAAAGCAGGGACTATTGGTAATATTTTGATTAACATAAAGAAAAGGTACTATACACAATTGTGTATTTGTAAGTTCTGAGGCTTTGTATATTTGAATATGAATTAAGTAAAATGTGGCACTTTCATTATATCAGCACACCATTACTGTCACAGTAGGTATTCATATGAATACATATATTTTGTACATATTTACCCCCAATACATTAACTTTATGTATTGCACAAAATATCATTTGCGCACAAACTGTGTAGCAGGATGGGGAGAATGATGTATCCAAGTAAACTGTAAAAGTTGCATACTTAAATAATGCTGATGCAAAAGTGTAGAGCTGTAGTTCTTTGGCAGCATTTTCAAGTATCAGCAGAAAAATGTGTACAAACTAAATATGTAACTAATTACAAAATACAATCTACGTGATATGTTGTAATGTCCATGTGACCTAATGTTTACAATGAGCCAAGTAAATAAGCATAAACAACTATTTGTAGCATAAGCCAGTGACTATTCCAATGAATCTAAAATAAATTTAACTATTTGTAGCATAAGCCAGCAACTAATTAAATGTATCAAAAATGGTGTTACAACTCTTAAATGACATTTTACTTCAACAGGGTAACCGCCCCCGCATCTGAGGTCACACTGACCTGGCAGTGGCATACTCTCACTCCTCCCCGGTCAGCTGGCACGAAGGAAACGCTCAAGTAAACAATTCACTACTTAAATCACAAAATACACAACTTTTTTATTTCTGTTCACTTGCGGTACACAACTATCTATCCTCTAGACCAAATGTGACGTTTGAGGCTGGATATTTTTGGGCCGGACGCCATGTAACCGGTTGCATCGTAAAAGCAGCAAAATGTTTTTCAGGGGAGGAAGTGATATAACACTGCAATAAAGTATTATATAACATGGACAGCCGCAGCCCCTACTGCCCAAGCATCTAATTACCTGTTTGGGATCTTGTTCAATCTTTGCTTGGAAACTGGAACTGGGAGGCAAAATTAGCCGTAAAATTTACCGGAAAAATGAACGGGCACATGAAAAATGGGCAGGGCATGGAACAAAAGGGTAGGGCGCCGAATAAATGGGCAGGGCGCACCGCCCTTCTATTTTAGCCTAGCGACAACACTGCACGGTGATACCCACGGCGGGCCCCGCATCACTCGTGAACCCTGTGTTTACATTGGAGTTTCACTCATGACAACAACTGCTTCCCCGTGCTGTATGCTAGAAGCTTCACTTGTGATAGAATCTGAATCTCAAGTTTTTCACTTCTGACAGCTTGATTCGGAACCATGAGTCTGCTGCCCCATTCGAGTCCCACCTCCCACGTATAGTTTTGTTACAAGTTTTCTGATGATTTAAATTGCCTGTCTGTTGTAATAATGCCTGTTCCCACTCTTCAGATCCTGAACATGAAGAATTTCAAATTGAACATCAAGTCCCATCTAGCATACATATGAATCTGAAAAATTTTTGGGCGCTGCTATGGGAACATGTAAACAAAATGGCTGCCAGAACTGATTACAATATCTGTGGCTTCGCCACAGATAAAAATATCCATCTATAGGAGATTTCTGTAACAATTGTTCAGTCACTTGCACTTCTGCTGCTTAAATAAATACTTTGCCTGGGTAACTGTGATGCTTTGAAGCACACATCAATTATCACATTTGAAAGTGATACAAATAAAGCACATATGATGAGGTGCAGGCAAAGTAAATTGCTGTTTGTTTTAATTATCAATAATTTTGAATTTTCTTTGCTTGTTTCCAAGTATACATTGTATTGATTGTTACATAGTAAGTAAATGTCTAAAAATATGTACTATTTTACATTTATCAAAGATGTATTACATTCAAATTGTGAAAAATTTAAGTATTGATGACACTGAATGGTCTATTGTTTCATGTGCATGTCTTAAGAAACAGTCCAAATTTTTTTTCCTGCAAATGCAAAAAAATAGCAGCAAAACTATTACATGTCACAATGGTTTGGGACTGCATATTTTGTTTGCGTTGCAGTGTTCAAGAGTGAAAAAAATATATATGTTAAACTATAGTGTATTGTAAAGTACAGTTGTCTTAGATGGAATGTATATATAAATCAAGAAGTTTTGACACATCGCACAAGAAATATTAACCATAAACAAGAAACTGATCTTTGTGGTTTTGTACATTGATTTCTAGGTTCTTTTTCCTGCATTTTTTATCATATCTGATAATAAGAACATAAAATAAATCATGCAGCAAAAAGACCTTCAGGTTTTTTAATCCAGTGTTCATCCACTTACACAGGTCTTTTCAAGCACTTTGCAGGACCAAATTTCTCAAATTCAACGAGTTGTGGCAGGTATTTGGAACTGTAATTTCAGCATCACGGAGACATGGACTTCGAAAATTTCAAGCAATCGATACATACATTTACATGTTGCATGAAATATCTCAGTATGACATACATAATATAGAAAAATATATGTGATGTATAGTTTTGCAGGGGTCACATTAAGGATTTTTCAGTGTGGGTCCATTGGACCCATCTTTCTTCTTTTTCAGGAAAAATGGTGAGTCTATGAACTGAATCGATGGGTCCAGTCTGAAATTGTGGAAACTAGACTTCATTTGGTGTGATTTGATTGATTGATTTTATTTGGTATGATCAACATACAGTGATAAGTGAGTTTACCAAAAATGATAAATAGATAAAACATGCAGGTAACTTAAGCCTAGAAACAAACATAACACATGGTCTATATGCTAATGCAGGCAAATCATGATTATAATTAAGATTGAATAAAAAGTTACAAATGTGCCAATGTAAAGGAGTTTAATGACTAAAAGTTTGTTGATTGTCCAAAGGATTGATTCAGTCTATTCAGGGACCTGCTATTAAGACTAAGTCTACAACATACATGTCCCTGGTCTACCAAAATACGGTTTGTGAAGTGGTCTAAACCCCGTAGCACACTGCCACTGTGCCAGTATCTGATTTGGCACACTGTGTGCCTTCGGGCAGTTTTTTACTGTCTTGGACAACAAGCGGCATGCATACTGAACACGCCTGGGCTCTGTTATTTTTGCGATTCATTCCACGTGATGAAATGGTCAGAAATTACATGATTTGTATTTCTGTGCACTTTCTATTTCAATTTACCTAAAAATTTTTGATGCCGAGGTGTCAAGAGTCTGATCTTAAATGCGGTCACTTTTTTAACTAAGCAACACGGTACAGGCCATGCAACACAACACAAGCGAGTGCACACAGCCTGTCAGTCACAGGCATGGTTTTCCGCTATGTTGTACGTATATTTTTACGGCCTGCGATCATGAGTTTCATTCCTTTCTTGTTCTGTCATACAGATTTGTTCAATTCAAACAATTTAATACAATCAAAACAACAAAATTTTGTTAAAAATCACCAAGACATGACACATACTAGGAGGCAGCAATCAACAACAATATGATCACATCGTGTTTACGCAAATCTTCGCTTCGTCCACGTGTGACCATGCAGTGAGTAATCTGCATATTTTCCTTGCCTTCCGTAAGGAATTTTCACTCGTGCCTTTATCTGTATCTAGATTTGTTTGATGGAAGTCTTTTTGGTGAAAATATGATGTGAAAATTTAACATCTTGGTCCAATAATCTTCACTTTTATACGACTTATTCCTCCCCAACATTGCGGACATGAGACTGGCACATGTATGGGCAACAACGAGTTTGATTGGACAGTGAGCGGCACGTGATCAAATCCACCCAATGAGGAACCTGGAAATGCTCTCACCGCATTTAAAATGAGGTGAAATGACGTAAATATTTGCAGGGCTACCCCAGGAGTATTTTTTCTTAGCAAATAAGAGAGCTTTTTACATACAAAGACGAACATCAGAGGATTCCACCAGTATAATGCATAATCATGGTCATGGTGGACGATGCAAAACACCGGGACCTCCTAGGTGCAAAGTTACGAAGTTTGGGATAATATTTGCAGTTGTATCATTCAAAATGCATTGCGTTTTTTGTGCGTTGGTCCACAGAGACACAAAATGACAATGCTTTATTTATTTTCAGGTGTCTTTTCTTCATTTTTTGCGTCTATGACGCAGGAGGCACCCTTAATGTGACCACGGCACTGGACTTTCGGACCATGGGCACGCGCAAAAGTTCATTCGCACTGGAAAATCATGGCCTCTTTTTTTTATTATATTAGCCCCCCCCCCCCCCACTCCTTATTAGGCTTTATCAACTGCACACTGTATGTCACATATTTCTCCGCGTAAACTTTGGCACTGGTCCAGCACCAAGAACCATTTTTGTAACATTAAGTAGGGAAGCCAGGGTCATCAATGCAATCATTTCCATGGAAATGGAACTGTAAACTTTATGTTAGGTCATTGTTTTGTACAAATCTGTGTTACTTTGTTAGCATACTGCAATGAGCATCTTTTCAGATCATTGGATGTAGCATCTTAGCAACTCATTTTGACATCGGATACCAAGCATCATAACCTATCACCCCTTCAAAATAATGAAGGTCCTATATGTAATCTTAAGATTACTTTGAAATCCGCCCTTGCGGGCTGATTTAAAAAATGATGATCACTAGCAAGGCCCCAAGCAGTTAACCAGAGATCACTTTCTCGACTCATGCATTTAATTTAAGGTTGGTTGGTGTTGAATACTAGGATGTAATTATCTGCAAGTGCAGAAAGCCTGAAGATCATTTCAAGTGGGCCAGCATTTTTAAAATTTTTTTACTTTGTTCTGATTCATATTCAACCAGGCAAACAAGGCTGTTAACCCTTCCTCTGCTGATGGCGAGAAACCCCGTACAAAAATACTTGCAGGAGAGATTGTCCACCCACTGTATCACATGCAAAGATCAACTTTTCACTTTCAGTGTGCGTAATTACCAAGATATGGCAACATGGCGCATTCTCCTGCAGATGTACAGTGTACAACATAATAAATGGTTTCCACTATAACTATTGAGTAATAGCACCAAAATTATATAAATACTGCGGTATCTCTACAAAATACAACACACACACATTTTATTCAGTACAGACCATAGCGGATATTGATTGATGATGCATTCCAGTGCACGAGTTGTCCGTTTTAACATGATTCACGAGGGATATACCAAATGTTTTAAAACATCTACTGTCGATATGTCACTAAATTCCGGGACATATGTGACATGAAAACATAAAAGTACAACTGGCTTGAATGATCAGCTTCATCATGCTGGTTTGTTGAAAGTGCGCATTGTGCATGCTTGACCATGTGCAAACTTATTTGAATGATCTGTCAGCCAATTAGCGCCCGAGCAGGGAGAGAATCTTACTGAAACAAGGCGAGAATGTTGTCACCTTCTATTCTTAGATTTTTACCTCGAAGATTGTAAATTTATGCAAGATGACCACGTTTGGTGGGTGGACATACATGTATGTGACATGAAAACATAAAAGTACAACTGGCTTGAATGATCAGCTTCATCATGCTGGTTTGTTGAAAGTGCGCATTGTGCATGCTTGACCATGTGCAAACTTATTTGAATGATCTGTCAGCCAATCAGCGCCTGAGCAGGGTGAGAATCTTACTGAAACACGGCGAGAATGTTGTCACCTTCTATTCTTAGATTTTTACCTCGAAGATTGTAAATTTATGCAAGATGACCACGTTTGGTGGGTGGACATATGTGACATGAAAACATAAAAGTACAACTGGCTTGAATGATCAGCTTCATCATGCTGGTTTGTTGAAAGTGCGCATTGTGCATGCTTGACCATGTGCAAACTTATTTGAATGATCTGTCAGCCAATCAGCGCCCGAGCAGGGTGAGAATCTTGCTGAAACAAGGCGAGAATGTTGTCACCTTCTATTCTTAGATTTTTACCTCGAAGATTGTAAATTTATGCAAGATGACCACGTTTGGTGGGTGGAAATGAAAAATTATGCCAATAGGAAACTAGCATGATGATATTGATGAGGTTCTGACATTTCCATTGATACCACCAAACATGCCTGGAACCACCACGAAATTCATGCGAAGTTTGAGGCCAAAAAATACGCAATTTAACCCCTGTTTTGCATATTTTTATTTGGCAAATATACCAAAAACGATTAATCAGATGTTCATTTAGAAGTCTGTATTAATAAATTCATCACATTTATGCAACAAAAGTGTTTCTGCAGCAAAAACTACGCAGTTTGAATGACTGGAAATGAGCATACCACGTCTTTACATAAATAAAAGTCCATATGGATGGTCGGACACTGAAGATCATGTTTGTGGGGTAATCCCAAGATTAAATTCAACATGATAGACAACTAACCCCCATAAAATAAATAGCAGAGGAAGAGTTGAAAACTTTGCCATGATCTTCTTTGAGCTTGTTTGTGTCGCTGCTAAAAATGGTGCTGCTTTATACTCCAAATCTTCAAATGGAGCTGACCATCTTGCGTCAATGAACCAATTATCATTTTATTGCATCATTAAAAAGTGTACCACACGTTTTAACTCCCTCCCCCAGCGTTTTGTACGCTTGTGAAAATGATGAAAACGTTGAACCATCCCTTACAGTTTAAATTTTTAACTTGGTTGAATTTTGAACTTAGTTTGGTTTTATGAATACGGCCACAGGGCCCTTGATTCAAGGCCTAGCCTCAATTTAAGGACCAGCTTGAACCTGACCGTGAGGCCAGGTCAAACTTGCAGTCCCTGCCATAGGGGCCTTGATTGGAGGACGAGCCACGACTTGAGCACCAGTTTGCACCTGAAGTTGAGGCCTGGGCGACCTGGAAGATGCCTGGATGTTAGCATCACCAGCAACGCAAGTCTCCAAAGGTCCCTGTGGAGGGATACTGCCATCTCACTCACAATGAGCCTCCGCCCATTGGAGCCTTCGTCAAGCTGATCTAATGTCCGCTCAACCGACTTTCTGCCACAGATATGGAGTGCATGGTCGACAGATGTCACATGGACTCACTTCAGTGCAGTACATGCCACTCCTATGCATGCAGGAGTGGCATGCAGGATGTTCATCCCAGTATGCCATCCTGTGATGGTTGGCATCCAACTTAACATCCATATCCACGAATCTTCCCGACTTCGAATCACCTAAACTTACTAGGCCGGAGAAGGACCAGTATCTCAAGAAACCTATCAGCTACCTGCAGACACAAAAAAAAGCCACAAGAGTACCCATCAAAATGTAAGAAACTAGCGGGAGCTTCCAACAATTTGCATCCACCAACAATGGACTCCAGAATAGGAAAATGAATTATGCATGCTCACTAGATCAAATTACTGCTGCCAGGAGCACTGTGCCACGTCATAGGGCCTTGACGGCAGTCTCTCCAGCAACATGAATCAGTACTGGATCCACAGACATTTTTTGAGGAGCTCTGACAAAGCAGTATTTTTGGCATCAAGTAGTAGCAGTGCCACCAATTACTGCTGTTCAGCATCAAAGACCCTCTTTTTGTCCAGGTTTGGCATTGACGACTGATCACTACCAAATTTGGCCCTTTGCCACCGCCAATGGTCAGTAAAATGTGGTTGGAGAGCATAGATTCCGGTGATATTTCAATTAAAGCATTCACTAAAATGACCACATACACTGCAGGAACCAGTAACATGTGCAACTTCATTTTACTGGTAAAAGTCATGAACACAAAACACCAAAGTTTGAAACACTGGTCAACATTTGCTGTACAGTTGACAGACAAGGATAGACAGATGAGGGATGGATTGGCATCCTTTAGCCTCAGCTAACTGCTACAGCAGCTGAGCTGAAAATGAGAAATTTTCAAACCAGGGTTTTACATTGCCTTGTAGATTCTGACTATTTATCCATAAATTTGTATAAGTTGTAATTTCTTGAACTTATCCTCAATAATGGTGTTGTTACATTCATTGAAAGTATCTTTATTCTTTACCTTTGCAAAGGTGTTAAGGAGTCGCTTATCATAATCATCAGTGACTCTGCCCCCATACTGTACTTCTCCTAGCATGTATCGCACTGTGCTCCAAGACACTCCCTTCTTTGGGTCCAAGTCATCTAGATGATTCTGAACAAACTGTACACTGGCTGTCCAATCAGAGGAGTTGAATTCATATGGAATATTCCAGCCAAGTGGCCCAAACTTGCGTCGTTCCTGTGAGATGGTTGGAAATGTGAGAGATTTGGTACAAATAGTTACATTTTTTTAGAAAACAAAGTAAAATCACTGCACATGACCATGATTAATAGCCCTGATCAAAAGGCTTTTACAGCAAGGTACATGTATAATACATTTTCTCATTTGTGACAACTACAAATTCCTATTTTCAGTTCCTAGCTACATGTATTTACCTCGCGCTAGGCTGTCAAAAGTTATCCAGAGGTTAGTTGGCTCTTACTATTATCTTATAGTAGGTATTTATTGTGCCTTTCTATTGGTTAAGAAGTGCATGGAATTTCCTGATTCCTGTTATTTGCCTTGCTTTAGCCAAGCCCATTTGTGTTTCATACATGAACTTCGACCTCAGTTTCTGTTTCAATCAAGTGATGCCATGTTTCCAATGGCAGCCTGGTTTTCAATCTATATCAGAGAGGAAATTACAGCTACTAATCCCAACTTTTAGTCTTAATTAATAAGGAAAATAAATATCCATTATAAAATAAAACCATCACCACCTGTGTGGAACAGAAAAATGCCTGAATCCAGCAATGTGGCCTGTGAAGCTGAAGGCTGAGGGGGTCTTTTTTCTGTTTCTCCTCACCACACAGGTGGTAACTGATATTATGCTTTGTCAGAATTTGTTTTCCATGCTATTTTTTCATTACCCAGGACAAAGTTGGTGCCTGTTAATACTGTTGCATGTTGGCTCAATTAATACTGATTATTATCTTTTAATTTTCTTTAAAATCTTATCCTTGAAAAGTGGAGGTTAAAAATTAACTCCAGTTTCTAGTGCTTCCATCATATACTGAAGGAAGCGTCAAAACCTGGTATTAATCAAACAATTAGACATAAAATAAAAGGTGTGAAGTCACAATGAGGTCTGTCAGATGTCTTTTGTGTTGTGCATCGCTGCAGTTGGGCACTTTCATATCTTTGTTTTGATCATGCAAACCATGTGGGTCCATATGTTTAGGCAATACTATGCAGTTTTACTATAAGAAAACCTGCAGATGAGTCAAAGGTCAAGGTCACAGTGACCCAAATCTTTACTTTGCAACCAAGATTGAGGTGACCAAAATATCAGTGATCATGAGCAAAATCATTCACTACACATACACCTTAATGGATGAATCATCATCCTAATATTAAAGATAATTATGTTGTATTACCCATGAGTATAAAAAATAAAGGTATATTAATGATTAGTACAAGTACAAGACACAAATTTCCATGGATCCTTGTCATCCTAGTTCAACTGAATTCAAATTTTACATGTATCGCATTGAGTTTGCTAGTTGAGAGGACTACAGAGCGTTTGCCAGCGGTAGCCGGCGTTAGTCAGCGTTTCACAGTGTTTGCCGACGTTAAAAGGGTGGCAAAGGGTGGCAAAAGCTGGCAAAAGCTGGCAAACGCTGGCAAATGCCAGCTCACGATGAGCCCCAAGAGGCTAAATTGGATTTTGGCGTTTCCCAGCATTTGTAATGCCGGCTAACGCTGTCTCACACTGGCAAACGCTGTGTAATGCCGGGAACCACCCTGAAACACCGCAACGCGCCCACTAACGCTGAAACAAGTCACTAGTGCATGAAGGCAATTTACGGCTGTAACACTTCTGTGTCTTCTTCATTCCAGGCAAGGCTGGCAAAGTCAGAAAATTGGATGCTGCAGGTTGCCACTTTTTGTGATTCCTGAAAAGATGAAGGATGAATTGGCATCCCATAGCCTAACACAATGCTTCCAAAAGGCTAACAGGTGACCCTTTGGAAAGTGGCTACATAGAGCATCCAAATTTCTAACTGAAGTTCCACATGGGACTCACCAAATTTTCACCTGGTGCACTGACCAGAAAGGCACCAACTGATAACAGAAAGTTCAAGTACATGCATACATATCCTCCAACTCCGACATACCTTGGGTAATAATTCAAAAGGTAATTAGCAGTTTAAACTCACCTGGACCACTGTATGCAGAAAAGACACACCATACAACATGGGTTTCCATTGGTGCATGTTGGTGATATCCAGAAAGTCCTGTGTTATACCAGCATAAGTCCTCTTTAATCCAGCCTTGATACCTTGAGGAGGTTCATTGGTGAATTTGATCGATGTCTGCACAAATGATAAAGTTTACCAATAGTATTACACATACTTTTATATATGGCACCATGAGCTGTCACAGGAAGCCAAATATGGGGGTCATGAGAATTTTGTACAAAATGAGTTTTCACGGGTTGTTATAAAAATACCCCAAATCCCTTTAATATTCCGTGTTAAATTCACATAATTTTAATAATCTAGTCTGGACACCCTCGTGTGATACACCACATCAATTCTGAATTACATGAGCGTGACATAATCAGACACACTCTGTTTCAGTTTAAATCTCTTCTCATCCCCACCCCCTTCCCTACAGTTTGCAAGTTCACATACAGTAATGCCTCTTTTGAGAGAACTGAACCCTAGTGCCATCCAAGAAGTGGTCACTTAAAGCATGTTGTCTCCCAAGGGAGCTTTGATTTTTGCTCTACCTGCCCAATAATTAACCATTACTACTTTGAATTCTCATCCATAGTTTAAATTTAAAAGTGATCATATGTACACTTTTTGACCCTGCTCCATCTTGCAGTCATGTGTTGGTATTATAAGCACTAGTAAATTTTTTTGGCGGCGTATGCTGCATTTCGGCGGCAGAAAGCGGTACACAGCGGCAGACAGCAGTAGCCAGCGGCAGAGAGCGGCGGTCGGTGGCAGGCCCGCCAACCACCGTCTGCCGCTGAAACCTAATTGAGACTTCTGGGGCTCGGCGGCAGACGGCCCCAGACGGCCCCAGATGGCTGCAGACAGCGGCGGACAGCAGCACATGGCGTTGGCCAGTGGCAGAGAGCCTTTCGCCGCTGTATGACGCCAACCACCATCTGCCGCTGGCTACCGCTCTGTCCTCACAACTGCATTATATTAAGTGTAAAATATGAATCCAAGTGAATAGGAAGGAAAGGAAATCATATGTACCCATTCATTTATGGCTCATAACACTTCAGTTGCTTCATTGAGTCATATTAATCGGTTCATTCACCTATATGCATGTACACATCAATAAGTTTTATTTTCATTTGCTCATGCCTGACAGTTCACTTGCATTCACATGAATATTGCATTTACATGTAGACATAAGAGGCAAACAATTCTGTTTTCACATATCATGTATTTATTGAGTATAAAGTGTATATACATCATGTGCAGGGAAAGATATATACAGAGGTATTCAGAGGTACATTTGTTCATCTATGATTTGTTCCAAAGTGAGCAAAATATGGTCAGCTATTGTTGAGATACAATTAAAACTGGTGTACCATATTCAGTAAATAGGTATGAGTGAAAACAATATGTCACAGTGACTCAAGTTAGTGACACATCTATGTTTCCTGACACAACTTTGTGCCAAATCTGAGCAAAATATGTTCAAACGTTTGAGATACATGTATTAACAAAAGTGGCATGCATTATTTCAGGTCACAGGGAACCTGAAATCTAAGCAGTCATTTTTGATTCATAAATATTATCTCATACAGATCTGATAAAAATTGTTAAGGTAGCGGAGGGGATTCAGCTATAACGGCAAAATCGTGACCCGACAGAAAATGAGTTTTTTCCATTTCCGTAAAGTTTGGCACTTTAACTTTCTTGTCACCAAACATGAATACTAAAAAAGCAAAATTTAGGTGATAAAAAAGGGAAAAAACATTACCATGTTTTAGCTGGCTGCAGCATGAGCATGTATGTTTACAAATGTATGCTAATTAGTCCGCTAAAGTTTGGATAGCAGTCGGCTGCTTTCCACAATCCAGGACCGTAGTAACGACAAGCGACCAACTGTGACATTTTGAGGTCCACTGCTACCAATTCTTGTATAAACTGCTTGACAAGATTAGGACAGATTAATTGGTCTGTTGTGGTGATCAAATGGCCATGTAGATAATTAAATCGATGGGCTCATGTTTTCCTTCTCAGAGTGTGATTAAAAAAAAATAAAAAATAAGGGACGATAAAAGGTGGCGATCGTCAAAACGGCACCTGGCGATGGACGTGAGCCTCAGTGTGTTTTCAATGAAGGCGATTTCAACCTATGTGTAAATCCTTACTCAGAATCATGGCATTGTATACATTATAAAGGCTTACAACCCTTTCTACAGTCTTGCCCTATCCAAGACCAATTTGCTTTTAATGTTTACAGGCAAAAAATACACATGACGATCAAGGAATCCTAACACTGGACCACTTGGCTATAAATATGCAGCAAACTATAAAAGCGGGAATTCTATTCAGCGTAAATAATTATATCTGCCTTCAATAATTATATGTGCCTTTACCTGAATGTGAAACGGTGTATAGCATTAAATGTTAACCTTGAAGTAAATTTATATGAAGCACACGCCTCCACTAAAACTGGTATCGTCTGTGGCGCTGTCGCATTTTGTGGAACTGGAAGACTGGCACATTGCACATGCACGGACTTGCCCACTTCATACGGGGGTGTTTCGAAGTACACTGAGCCAGGGGACAGAAAAAAAAAAGCTTTAAAAATTTGACCATCAGGGGGATAAAATAATCAGATTACTGTTAAATGACTGCGAAAAGCAACTCTGCACTCTGCTTTTAGCTGGTTGATCGGTCATATAAAATTATTTTGTCTCACTGTGCACGGCATGTTCCGATACCACTCGCCCGCACTCACCCATCAGGAAGTTTCGGTTTTGTGTCTTGATCAGTTTATTGCAGTTCAAGGGTGAGCCAACTATCTTTCAGTGGGCTAGTTATCGCCACAAAATAAAAAAATATGTTACATGAGTGGCAAGGTTTCGAAGGGCAATACGCGAGAAAAACATGGCAAAGTGAATGGCATTCTTTATCACAAGGAAGGCGCTAATATGTGGAGGAACCAATGAAATGGCTTGGCGTATTCTATTGTGCTCCCGGCAACAAACAAACAAACAAAAAAAAAACGCATAACCCAAGGCCACGAAGAACACACTCCCTCACGATGCCCATCCCTTTCTCAATTTTGTGGGAATTGGAAACTTTCTTGACTGCCAGACAGACTCGCTCTGCGTAATTGTTAAATTGTGCTTGAAGTGCGTGTCGCCAGGTAAGCAAACACAGTCCGTCTTGTCAGGCAAGAAAGTTTTACCCTTGCGCACAAAGTGTAGCGTCATCACCTTACATCTGAGCGTGGTCTGGTGCATTAGGCCTATATTGATCTATGTAACCGTCAGGGTCTGATCAAAGACTACTTCAGCAAATCAATGGATTAGGTTATTTAATCTAGCAATACAATTTCATCACCAATATAACATTGAAACTAATGGATTCTCAACACATGCATAATTATAAAATGTTCACTTTGTTTTTTTTTTTTGTTTTGTTTCTTCTTTGAAGTATAATTTATCCTGGGAGTGTTTGTTTATCAGTAACAGGACTACTGTCTTAAATGTTACGTCATGATCATCCATGTTGACCGCCTATCTAGCATTTATAAGCTACATCCAGAACGACATAGACCTCTCTCCGTCAAGACCACGCAATCTCACTTTACAAAATGCCAAAAGCCAAGAAACAAAGCAAGACACATCGCCGTCAGTGCCAAGCTAAGCAGCAACGTGATCGTGGCATGTCAATTTTTCCAGCTTTCTTTTCGGTAAGGTCGCAAGTAGTCCAAGACACTGAATGGCAAATGTCCCATCCATGCCATTAATAAAACCATGTTGTTCTTTGATCCAAGGTGATGAGAAGTGAGTGAGCAACTACTGCCTACCGGGCAGCCTTCTGAGTAGAGCAAGCTGTGAAACTGCAACCCATTTGTTCAAGCGGCGCCATATGCAAACAATGTTGCTAGGGTCAAGATGATGGCACCTTCGGGTCACGTGGCTAATCCGCTTTCGAATCCCCATTTGAAGCTGTCCCAATCTACGTGGAAACCCGACTGACAAGCTTTCGAGTGTGGCTGCATTTGATGTCATTCGGGTAAATAACTGCTTTTTTAAGCCAATAAACATCATTGTATGTTGGAAACTATGCATCAAAGATGTTGATTGACCTTTGTTCGAAGTACTGAGACCAAAACGGGCCGAATTTGGAAAGCTGTATTGTCATTATGGCCAACAATGTGCGAAAAAAGGGACTCAAATCTTTCAACGCCGATTTCTCGGAATGAAATTTTCTGCTTATGAATCAATTTTGTGGACAGCGTCAATAAAAAGCTAATTGATCGATTTGCTTCAAATAATCGTCTTTTGAAAGATAAATATATTATCTGGGAACCGTTTTTTTTTTTGGTTTTTCCATCAGATGTCCCCTTCCGAGACTTTTGTAGCTCACAAAATGAAGTAACTATTGATGTTTAAAATGATGATCAAAGAATTCGATAATTCTGTTATGTATTTTATTTGTAAACAAAAAATACGGTTCCTGCATATTGGTCTATACTTTAATTTTCCATAGGTAATACACTTTTGCATCGATTATTTTTAAAGAAATGCTGACAAAATGTCAAATCTGATACCCTCTTGTAAACGGGCGTATTAAACCCTAGAAAATTATCGTATCGATATGAAACTTCTTTCTAACAAATCTAAATGTCCGAACAATGAATAAAATGTATGGTTTTGTGGGTGAAATGTGAAACATAGTTCATCTATGCAACGTCAAAGTCACGGGACCGCTGCGCGCAGCTCAATCCCCTCCGCTACCTTAAGACATAAATTGAGATTCCATATAAGAACTGCATAGATGGATAGATAGACAACCCCCCAAAAATAATTCCTTCCCTTTGGGGAAGTCCAAAAAAAGAGGACAGTAGTGACATAAGTCAGATGATGGTAGATATTTAAAGTTATCTGATCTCACAAATCAGATTCCAAAACATTACAAATCATCATGTTAACACATCATAAAGTAACTTTGCATGTTATCAAAAAAATCAGTTACATGTGTGTGATGTACTGCGTAAGTTAACAGTGTCATCTAGAAGATATAAAGTCCGAGTCAACCTAAACACCTGCCTACCCCATACATGAGAAAAGAACCAGAAACCCCTAGCCCAGTGCACCCAGAAATTAAAGGAAAGACCCATCTGGTCAAAAGCCATCAGGCCCATTCTTTTTTTGTTGTTGTTGTTGTTGTTTTCTTTTTTTTTCTTTTTTCTTTTTTTCTTTTTTCTTTTAATTGAAGCAACACAGCAATGCATAGTACAATGACTAAGTAAGCTTACAATTATTTACAGTTTAACCAACACAGCAATACATTATAAGTACGATGACTAAGTAAGCTCACTATTATACACAGTTCATAAATTACTGTAAATCTGCAACTGTAGACACAGTTATATTACCAAGGGGTATACTGTCCCACTTTTTCCTATGTTTGTCTAATTTCAGGTTTTTCTACACTTTATACTCGATAAATACATGATATGTGAAAACAGAATTGTTTGCCTCTTATGTCTACATGTAAATGCAATATTCATATGAATGCAAGTGAACTGTCAGGCATGAGCAAATGAAAATAAAACTTATTGATGTGTACATGCATATAGGTGAATGAACCGATTAATATGACTCAATGAAGCAACTGAAGTGTTATGAGCCATAAATGAATGGGTACACATGGTTTCCTTTCCTTCCTATTCACTTGGATTCATATTTTACACTTAATATAATGCAGTTGTGAGGACAGAGCGGTAGCCAGCGGCAGATAGCGGCAAAAGGCTCTCTGCCACTGGCCAACACCATGTGCCGCTGTCCGTGGCCGTCTGCTGCCGTCTGCCGCCGAGCCCCAGAAGCCTCAATTGGGTTTCAGTGGCAGACAGCGGCGGTTGGCAGCGGTCGGCGGGCCTGCCGCCGACCGACGCTCTCTGCAGCTGGCTACCGCTGTCTGCCGCTGGCCACCGCTCTCTGCCACTGTGTACCACTGTCTGCCACCGAAATGCAGCATACGCCACCAAAAAAATTTACTAGTGAAGCATATTTTTAATTTGTCAACTGGTTTTGATAAATTATTTTACCACTCTGGTACACAACAGTGGGTTTTACTTATCTGAAATAGAATATATCTGGATAGATAAGTGGTCTTTTGGGGGGCATTTTGGGTGGTCACTGGTCAGGTTCTGCAGGTGGTCTCCCAAAAAAGGTAAATTATCATTATAAAGTACTTTTGCACAGCAACAATGGGCACAATAGGGAAATTGGCCTCCCAAAAGAGCGGTCTTTCAAAAGAGGGACTACTGTATACCCAATATAGATCGGACAAATAGAATTAATCAAAATTTGTAATCTATGAATAAAATTAAAACCAAGTAGTTTCAAGAAATATAGATACCTGCAGAAGGCTAATAGGAAAATGTGCATGTACTTCAGTTGTAATCCATACTCTGCACGCTTCATGAATCTGTTCTGCTTCCTGTAGTGTTTCCAACAACTCATCCATGAAATTCAGCCCCAAGTGGCAATTCTGCAGCAAAGCCCATCCACCCTGCCACAAAAAGGACAATATGTTAAAGATTATAGGACTGGATGCAGAATCCTGTCAAAGCTGCTAAAATGTCCATTAACAAGATTAAGTATTGCATAGAAAAACATAGTGCCCAACTAGAGAATAGATAGCAAGGTTGACTGTACTAGTATGAAAATTTCTATGTGCGATAACTAGTTGAAACAAGAGGGCTGTGTGAACAGCCCGTGCCTCAGCTGATCTTGACATTCATCACACTTGCAGCTCTATGAACTTGGGAAAGGATCAAGGACACCATGTTCTGAGTAAGTCTGACCTTTATAGAAGAACACTTACATGTACAACATCAAAGTTCAAGTAGTTCTCAAGTTATAATGAAGAATAAAATTCATGTATGTTGCAATGTGACCCCACAAACGAGGTCAAGGTCATTCATGTACTGTCTCAGTATGACCTTCATGCACAATAATTAACATGTGTAGCCAACTCAAAACAGATCTCAAGTTATCAAGTAAACAGTAAATTTCGTGTCAGTTGTCCTGTGAATTAGCATTAGAATGCCCATTCACTTACATAGTAATCAATAGGAAAGCTCCACTGACTGGTAAGTACCGTAATTGAAAATCCTTAAAAATCAGGAATCCAAAGCAGTGCCACCTAGTAAACAACTGTTTGACCCTTCCACAACAACATATCCATCACATTTCAGCTTAATCTGAGGGACGGTTCTGAAAACAAGTGAAAAATAGCAAAACCATACAAAAAATTCATTAAAAAATTGCAGCGCCACCTGGTGAACAAATTGGGAACTAGGTGTCCCCGGGAGTGTCCATGTACGATATCAAAGCAATTGGGTGAGCGGTTTCAGAGGAGAAGAATTTTTAAGGTTTGCCCCAAAAAAGAACAAACAAATTCATAAAAAATCCAAAAATCACTAGAGCAACACCATTTGAACACACTTGGTAGAGATCCACCCAAGGCACATCCCCACCAAGTTTGAAGTAAATCTGGTCAATATTATTAAAGTTATGACCATTACAAGAAATTCCCAGGTTAAACTTTCCTATTAAAACTTTTGTAGAGATTTTTGCAAAAAAATCATAAAAAAAATCCAAATTCATTGGAACATGACCATTGGAACAAACCTGGTAGACACCCACCCAAGGTAAACTGCCACCAAGTTTGAAGTAAATCTGGATGACGGTTTTGGAGAAGAAGTCGAAAATGTAAATTAGCATTAGAATGCCCATTGACTTACATGGTAATCAATAGTAAAGGTGCATTTACCCCAAAGGAGCCGAATTGAAAAAATCATTAAAAATCGGGAATACGCAGCATTCCCACATAGTGAACAACTTTGTTTGGCCCTTCCATAAGGAACATATCCACCATGTTTCAGCTTAATCTGAGTGACGGTTCTGGAGAAGAAGTCGAAAATAGCTATAACACACAAAAATTCATAAAAAATTAGAAAAAAACTGCAGCCCCACCTAGTGAACAAATTAACAACAAGGAGTCCCTAGATGTCTTCCTGTGTGATATCAAAGCAATTGGGTAAGCAGTTTCGGAGAAGATTTTTTAAGATTTGTCGAAAAAAAAGAACAAAAAAATTCATTAAAAATCCAAAAATCACTGGAGCATGAACATTTGCATAAAATTGGTAGAAACCCACCCAAGGTATATTGTCACCAAGTTTGAAGTTAATCTGGATGACGGTTTTGGAGAAGAAGTCGAAAATGTGAATTTGCATTAGAATGCCCATTGACTTCCATAGTAATCAATAGGAAAGCTGCATTGACCGACAAGTACCAGAATTGAAAAAATCGTTAAAAATTAGGAATCTGCAGCATTCCCACATAGTGAACAAATTTGTTTTACCCTTCTACAAGGAACATATCCACCATATTTCAGCTTAATCTGAGTGACGGTTCTGGAGAAGAAGTCAAAAATAGCTATAACACACAAAAATTCATAAAAAATTAGGAAAAAATTGAAGCGCCACCTGGTGAACAAATTAAGAACTAAGAGTCCCAGGGAGCGTTCATGTGTGATATCAAAGCAATTGGGTAAGCAGTTTCGGAGAAGAAGATTTTTTAAGATTTACCCAAAAAAGAACAAAAAAATTAATTAAAAATCCAAAAATCACTGGACCGTGACCAATTGAACAAACTTGGTAGAAACCCACCCAAGGCACATCTCCACCATGTTTAAAGTGAATCTGGCTGACAGTTTTGGAGAAGAAGTCGAAAATGTGAATTGTGGATGACGGACGGACGGAGGGACGGACGGACAGATGGATGGCGGACGGACGACGGACCCTCAAAAAACCTCAGCTGACTGACAAGTCAGCTGAGGTAAAAATTACCAAGATTTTGTGAAATGTGATAGAATGATGTATCTGTGTGACACCTAGATTGGGATAGTATAGAAAAATATAGACACATTTGTTTTACATGGATTGTGAAAGAAGTCAAGCTGACTTATCGAGTCACTGATGTTAGCGTATACTTCCTACCTTGCCTGGTGGAGGAAACCGAAGACCTCGGAGAAAACCACCGTGCACGGTTAAAGTGGTAGGAACTTTTTCCACATGCTGCCCAGGACGAGAATCGAACCCGGGTCGCAGAGGTGAAAGGCGATCGTTTTTAGTGCTCAGCCAAACCGTGCACCCAAATAGTATGTGGGTCACCATGATCTAATTTCAAGGTTACAGGGTCCATAAGTATAGAAAATATAGCTAAGACAAGCTAAATCTTTATGGGGGTCAAAGATCTAGGTCACAGTGACCCAATTTTGGTGTGCATCACACTCCTTTCCTGTGTCCACACACCAAATTTGGTAGCTATAGGTGTTATGGTTTATGAAGTATGGCCCGGACAAGCTAAAACTTTAAGGGCGGGGGGGTATACAGTCAAGGTCAAAGGTCACAGTGACGCAATGTTTGTGCGCAAAACACCCTTACCCTATGAAGTGTCCACACACCAAATTTGGTAGCTGTAGGTGTTATGATATAATAAATATGGCCCAAACTAACCCTTTATGGGGTCAAAGGTCAAGGTCATGGTCACAGTGACCCAATTTTTGTGTGCAACACACCCATACCCATTAAATAATCACCCACCAATTTTTGTTGGTGTATAAGTGTAGGTGTTGTGGTATAAAAAATATGTCCCCGACAAGCTTTGCCAGAAGGACATAATGCAAACCTATTGTCCCAGGAAGGGGACTCATTATGACAGAATGAGAGTCAGTTATGGGGTGTGGGTCAGTAGTGGCCTAACTCTGCACTCAGTGCATTTGGGGATTGCTGCCATGCGTCCATAATTCAAATGCACTCTCATGCAGAGTTACGCACCACTGACATAAAACCATGATTGAATCCTTAAATGAAAAATGAAGTTTTTCAAGAGTAAAACTATTAAGAAACAGTACTCACCACAGGTCACTTTGGCTGGTCTCCATGCACTTTAGATGCTTTGCCAGAGCTCCCCCCAACATTCTGTGGGTCCAGTGACGATTCATGCTGCAGCAGTCACTGTCATTGAGGCCCTGTGGACAGGCACAGCACCCCTGGTGGCAGTAATACATATTAGCAAGCATGTGCATAACAGTTTCCTACACTGCGTAGGAGGAACTGATAAGCAGGGATGGTTGGGTGGGGATTCTAGTGACCTATGGTGGGTAATGTTTCTTAATAGTTTAATTGTTGAAAAGCATGATATTAAGGACACATTACAACACCATAGGTGGACACATTACAACACCATAGGTCACTTAAGGTGATGTAACATCAGACTGGAGGTGGCAGATACCTCGGAAAACATCTAGCCCAGAACTCTGCACTTGAGAGTCATGGACCTGTCAAACATGCTGGGCCCCCGGTGCCCATGCACAAGGTCCCTTGAGTTAAAGGAGGTGGGGAAGGCACCCCCTAAGACCAGTTGGATGCAGCTGTCAGGATGCACTTGACCACAAACATCCATGCCTCCACTTCTACCAAGTCCCGTAGATGGAAAGATGTAAAGCTATTATGGAAGGGCCACTTTAAGGCAGCCATAATATCCCCTACTCATGTGTTTTTCAAAGCGTCCAAGAGGGCAGAGAACACTCTAGTCTCATGAGCCTGGAGAGAATGAAGATGTCTAAGCTGTTCATCCATTCTGGCCATCCCGTAGACTATGGAAATGGTCTTCCTTATCAATCCCGATATGGCATTAAGAGACTGCGTCCGGGATTCCATCTGCCTAAAGGGAAGAAACAGAAGTTTCTGTCCCACCCTATGAAGTTCAGCCCTACTGAGATAGAACCAGAGCACTCTCATGGGACAAAAACACCTCAATATTGTTGCCAAAAGGGACTAGACCAAAAAAACTCACAAAAGATCATGGACCAGTTGTGTCTTGGACACAAATCCCACCCAGGGCCTCAGAAAAACATCTTTCACATCAGCAGAACACCTCATGAGGGATCTATCTAAGGCGTGTATATTCCCACTCCTAACACCTGTGGACAGAGCTAACAGGAAAACCATCTTGAATGTTAAGTTCTTGAGATCAATGGAACCCATATCCTTAGGCTCCAACAAGGGCTTAGTCAGTGCCCAAAGCACCCCAGAGAAATCGCAGAGAGGCACATTGTGCTCAACCGATCGATCAGTGTAAAAACTGTTGACAAGTCTGCAGAGGTAGGGATCTGTCCCCAAACTCTGCCTACCTGTCTTAAGGGTAGCCGCAATGGCCAACTTGTTCCTCTCATAGGTGCAAACCTTGAAATGCCCCTCCTGAAACAGACGTAAAAGAAAATCTGCAATCTACTGGACCAAAGCCTCGCAGGGAGACAGTCCCTTAGCACAGCACCAGGCTACAAAGTTGTTCCACCTTGAACTATAAATCTTTAGAGAAGTCTTCAGAAGCTTCCCGCAGGCGACCCCCTAAGCCACTCCCTTTGAGAAGCCAGCTGACACAACACCCTAAGCCATAGTCACAAGATGTGAAGCCCGAGACACTGTGCATTGCAGTGAAACTTGTATGACCTTGGTTATCGGAGAAGTTGAGGAAGAGGCAGTGTCCGCGGAGGCTCCATGCTCAACTCCAGATGGTCCAAAGACCATTCCCTATTGGGCCACCATGGGTCCACAAGAAGGACTTCACACTGCTCCTCTTGTATCTTGGGCAACACTCTCGGCAAAGAAAAACAAACTCCCTCATGGGAGTCAGACTAGACTTTGGGAGATTCACAATGAGGCCTAACCTCACTCACAGATTAACACGAACTGCGTGTTCAGAAGAGGTAGACCATGGTCCTGAGGCTGCACGACCCAATTGTCTGGATAGATGCACAATCTGATCCCTTGCTGGTGCACCAAGGCTGCCACCTCGCTCATGACCCGAGTAAGAACAAATGATGCCAGCACCAGGCCTAACAGGATAGCACGCAACACTCTTCAGTTGAACATAAGACACAGAAATTTCCACGAGTGCGGGGCTACAGATATGTGAAAATAGGAATCTTTCAGGTCTATCGAGGTTGCCCAATCTTCATGTCGCATAGCCACTATGATGTTGGCTGAGGTGTCCATCTTAAAGTGCTGCACTACAAGATATGTATTGAGATGTGCAGGTCCATCACTGGTCTTTGCCCGCCATCCCTTTTCAGCACCAAAAAGACACAACCGTAAAAAAGCACAGGGACTCGATATTGGTTCCATGGCCTGCTTTTACACGGCCTTGCACAAGAGCTCCCATTCCGCCACTATGCGAAGTGGAAAAGAAAAGCGAACTCTTGAAAGGGAGAACTGCCCTTGGCAAAACTCCAGTGAGTAAACATGACAGATGATGTTTCTGACAAATAAACATCGTCTGTTATGCGATCCCCTTGGTCAGTGAACTACACTAGTCCACCACGGACAGGTCCTTGCCAGGAAGGTGGAGAGGGATCACAGACTGGTGGGCTCACAGAGAAGTCCGACAATCATCGGGTGTCCCTATGGAGGAGGCGATGGATTCAGGCTGAGCAACCCTTTTTAATCGGCTTTGACCTCCGCCGCTGCGGCTTCTGCTGCTGCCTTCGGCCATGCGAGCTGCGGTTGGCTGATGGGAGGAAGACAATGACTTCGTTGACTTCACACCCTGCAGCAAAGCCTCATCCAGACAGTTCTGCCTCCTCTTCTTGGCCATGTTGTCTACGCTTTCAAGAAGGGGGATCAACCGCTGACCGAATAATCCTGGACCAACAGGGTCCAAGGGCAGCTGGTTAGCACCGCCACCGGCAGGTTGGCCCCCAAGAGAAGCGCATTATGCCACACTACCTAGACATTAGTGTCGAGTGTAACAGCTCCACTGAGCATATGCCCCACAGCACAACCTAGAGACTGCTCAAGGCCCAGCACGGTCCCTACCAAACCTTGGTGGAGACTGGTACCATGGGGTGGTCACGCACCTCTTCTAGAAGGTGCATGGCAGAACATACCAAACAGTGAGGAAAAAGGCAACTATTGTCATAACCTGTGCATCCTGCTCAAATCACAAGAGCGACAAGAAAGGCAGGGTGAAAAATTCTGTCTCCTTAACAGTGCGGACCCATAAGGGAGCATCAACTGTCACAGGAACAAAGTTGTACATGGAACAACTTGTCCAGTACAGCTCCAACCTAGCCCTTGGTTTGGCCAGCAAACGACCCAAGACTAGTCCATCCCCAGAGGCTCCGGTTACTGACGTGTTGCTAGGCTAAGTCAGCTCAGCTGACAGTTTGGCTTACTTCTCGGCCATGAAAGAAGAGAAAGGCAACTCTAGCTTGGTTTCCCGCATAAATGAGACATTATCCTGAAACACGGATCTTGGCTTCTTCTTAGAGGGAGATCGGTCCACCCAACCAACCACTTCATCCTCGACTAAAGCTGATGCCTGAAGAGCCTTCATTCGTTGGACAACAGCAAGAAGTCACCATGACTCTGCCTCCTTCCATTCCGCCGCCAAGTGGGAGAAACGAGCATCCCCCTGTCCGCAATGAAGTCCTCACTAAGGAAGTCTGAACAGTTCAGGTCCAGGTTGTCCTCAGGTGTGGGACAATCTTCCAAATCCTCCCCCCATCTGAGAAACAAATCCTTGAATCACCCCTCTTCAGTGCACACCTGAGCCCCCAGGTGAGACTTCGCTAACACAAAGGCCTCGGCAGCTGGCGTCGCAGACTCAGCACTTTACTGAGACTGGAACTCCTCCCAGGCACTGAGAGTCTCTGCAGCCAAGACGCCAGACAGAAGCTCGCCAGCGGGATGAGGCAACATCAGCCTACCTGCACACACTAGGTAAATAGGCCTAGGGGCGGGGGAGTGACAACTGCCACAACCTCTTGCACCAGCCCATCAGTCGCCAGACTTACGAGACCTTAGCCTCCACAGGTGTGGGCTCAAGAACGAAAGTGCCCTGGCCTGCCACAACATTGGCATAGGTCACTGCACAGGCAACCTCTCCAACAGAAGAAAGATCGACTGCCTGATTAATCTCCATTGGGGTGGGAGAAGATCGCAGAGCCCCCAACCGGGCATGATCAACTCCCTTGGTGGGACTAGGCACTGGAAGATTTGTTCCATGTGCCACTGTACTACCCTCCAGCAAGGGAGCTGCTGAGGGAGACATTTGTCTCTCCCCAGTATAAGAAACACCCGAACTATGGTTTTGGCATTGCATCTTCCCATATGGAGAAGAAGAAGATGAGAGGTGCCAGTGACGCCACTTCCTCTTCTTCTTTTCCCTCCCTTGGTCGGCCACCAATGCTCATGACCAGGGGACAGAAAAACTGCGAGGCCCACCCTTCAACCCCTCCCCAGAAGTGACTGCAATGGCCGAGTCCTGGCCACCAAGAAATATCATGTGATCCAACCCCTGGCCCTCAAGGGGCCTGGGATTGGACGTGGCCACCACAGAGGGCTTAGTGGGGGCCACTGCCCTAACTGCACTAGCCACCTTGGGCTTCGGTACAGCCAACTCTTAAGATGACTCAGCCCCACTTTCGCAAGAAGGGCCAGCCATTTTTAAGAAGGCGAAGAGGGAGTGACCACAGGTTCTCCGGAGGAAACCTTACGTTCCAACTTATTCAGCCTCTCACTGACTGCAGTGATCAGCACCTTCACTTTGTCCATGATCACTTGGGCAGTCCCCTCCTCCTGCACAGCTGAAGCTTGACCCGGTGGGGCGCAGAAAATGAAGCCTCAAGGAGGAGGTGCTATGGGGAGCGGTGACTACATCATCTGTGCTCCAGCCATGCTCCACCTGTGGCCACAACTGACTGTCTTCCCCCTGTAGCTTTCACTACCTTCGTGATCACTAAGGTCCCATCCCCCTGTCATACTACTGACGAACGGCTGGCGGTAGAATGAACAGAATGGGCCGGGCACTATGCCTCTGCAGCTTCTGCTGCTAGCGAGGGCCATGCACAGCCATAGTAGGCTGAAGGGCAGAAGACAACCCCTTGGTCGACCACGTGCCCCTCACCAAAGCCTCATCCAGAGACTTTTGCCACCTCTCTTTGGCCACACTGTCCGCAATTTCAACAAGGGGAACCAACGCCTGGCCAAACAGCCCTAGACCAACTGGACCCAAGGGCAGCTGGTAAGCAGCTTTGCTCACTGCTGTACGCAGGTTGGTTGCAGACAGAAACATATGACGCAACACCAGCTTGACATTGGTGCCAAGCACAGCTTTCAGACTGCTCGAGGCCCACCAAGGGTTTGGTGGAGGCTGGTGCAGACCAGTCATGATGCACCTCGTAGAGGAATTGCATGGCAGAACACCTGACCAGTCAAGGCAGGAGCCGATGATCGTCAGCACCCATGCATCAAATGTCAAGCGTTAAGCAGGGCAGGGAGACATACTTGGCTTGCTTGACACTGAGGTCCTGTAAGGGAGGGTCAACCATTGTGGCAGCAAAGTCATAGGCCAACCGTCTCGTTCAGTACAAGTCCAACTTTGCTTTCGGCTTTGCCAGCAATCTTCCCAAGACTAAGCTATCCCCGGGAGGATGCATTGTCTGGCATGTTGGCCAACCCAGCTAATTTGGTGGAAGGTTCCCAAATTTTCCAGCCACAAAGATGGAAAATGGAACTTGCAACTTTGTGGCCACCTCAACACTTTCTATTGACATGGTTACAGCCCTGGGCTGTTGCACTATGGCCTGTGATACCAATTCCCCACGGAGGGATTCCTGCATAAAGGCAACATTCGCCTGAAACACCAAATTCAGCTTCTGTGCTTTAGAGTGATACCAGCCTGCAACCTCCTTGGCTGAAGCCGATGACTGCAGAGCCTTCGCCCACTCCCCAGCGGCAAGAAGCAGTTGACTCGGCTCTTTTCCACTCTGCCGCCAGACCAGCTGTGAGCCAAATCTCCAGACTGTCCCCCAAGCCAAGGAGAAGGCCTTGAGACAGTCCTTCTCAGTCTTCGCCTTAGTGTTCAGCTGGGGTTCTGTCACTGCCGAAACCTAGGTAGCCGGCATTGCAGACTCAGCACCATACTGTGTCTGGCGCTCCTACCATACACGGAGATTCTCCGCTGGCAAAATGCCCAATAGAACAATACCCGCGGGGGAGGGGACATCAGCCGACCTGCACGCACAAGGCGAATAGACATAGGGGCTGGGAGAGCCACTACAGCCTCTACCTGTCTTTTGCAGCGACCAAGCAGTTGCCAAACTTGAAAGACACAATGCCTCCACAGGAGTAGGCTCAAGCGCCAAACCACCCCATCACAAGGCCATATCAGCATAGGTCACCGAAGAGGTGACCTCCCTCACAGAAGGCTGATCTGCAGCCTGATCAACCTCCATTGGGGTCGGAGAAGATAGTAGAGCCTCCCAACTCCACTGCATCTGCTCCAATTATGGGACTAGGCATGCGGAGGACCCCTCTGTGTGCCAATGCTCGACCTTCCAGGACAGAACCTACCAAGGAATGCAGCTGCCTATTATCAGAGGGATGGGAGGGGCCACTCACCCCAGATCTGCATGCTCACTTGAACTGCCTTGGTTGTGGAGTGGACAATAGAAAGTGATCACCCAACCACCATCCACATACCATTTGTGAAAAGCCTCTTTTCTCCCAAACGGGCCTCGATTTGAGGACTTTTGTGATCCTGGCCCCGAGGCCTGGTCTGACTAGTAACCCTGCATGGGGGCCTATATTAAAGGACAATCCTCGAATTGAGGACCAGTTTGCAACTGAGTGAGAGGCCTGGGCAAACTGGTAGGTGCCTGGATCTCTACATTGAGTGCATGTGCCTTGATTTGAGGATCATTGACCCCCCCCCCCCCCTGCGAGCTACATGCTCACATTCTGCCTCCACATATTGGAGCCTCCATTTGGCAGATCTAACATCTACCTGATGGACTGCTACTGAGAAGTCCCTCGTGGACAATGTCACACGGACTCTCCTCAGTACAGAATATGTTGTTCCTATGCATGCAGGTGCAACATACAGGATGGATATCCTAGTATGCCATCCTATGGTAGCATCCCAATGGATGTCCAACTCCACATCCATATCCATGGATAATCAACATGCCAAACAACCTGGAATAACTAAGTCTGTGATAGAACCAGTTTCCCAAAAAACCTATCCACTACCCAAGACAGAAAAAAGGAAACCACAAGAGTACCAAAAGGTAAGAAAAAAGTGGGAGCTTCAAACAAGATGAGTCCATCACAGATGGATGCCTGAAAAGGAAACTGAATTGAGCATGCTTGCTAATACGCACTAGGGACGCCAGGAGTGCTTTGCCATGCAACAGGGCATGAATGACAGCGGTGAGCAGCATGGATATGGCACTGGATCCACAAAATTTTTGGAGGGGTGCCAGCTGTTGCAAAGCACAGGCAAGTGCATGGAGACCAGCTTCTGTGAATTACGGTGTAATGTATCCTTAATATTTTTATTTCTGAAAACTAATGAAATTCACAAGGGCACTACCCCATGCCCCAAAAATCAAGGTTGCAACTGTGTTGAGCTTTAGCTGACAGCATATGACATTTACAAGTATTTCTAAGATGAATGACCACGTCCCCTAAAAACTTAGCCTGACTAGCAAGTCAGCTGAGCTAAGGATTGCAGTGCAGCCTGGTGAACAAATTAAGAATTGCAAGTCCTGAGGAGCGTTCCTGTATGATACCAAAGGAATTGGAAAGGCTGCTTTAGAGAAGCAGACTTTTTAAGATTTGCCCCAAAATTAACAAAAATATTCATAACTAGACGGCTGTGTGAACAGCCCATGTTCAGCTGACCTAGACATTTATCACACATGCAGCTCTGTGACCTTGGAATAGGATCAAGGTCACCCATGTTCTGAGTAAGTCTGACCTTTATGAAGAACACTAACATGTGCAATATCAAGGTCCCAGTTCAAGTAGTTCTTAAGTCATAGTGAAGAGTAAAATTCATGTATGTTGCACTGTGACCCCCAAAAACGAGGTCAAGGTCATGATCACTCATGTACTGTCTAAGCATGACCTTCATAGGGAAACAGTAACATGTGCAACATCAAGGTCCCAACTCATAACAGATCTCAAGTTATCAAGTGAACAGTAAATTTCGTGTCAAATGTCCTGTGACAATGGGAATGAGGTCAAGGTCCAAACATCACTGGAACACGACCACTTGCACAAAATAGGTAGACACTCATAAAAGGTACATCCCTACCAAGTTTGGCACAAATCTGGCCAAATTTATTTGAGTTATAACCATTGCAAGAAGTTCCCATGTTAAACTTTCCTATTTAAACTTTTTTAAAAAGATTTTTGAAAAAAAAATCATAAAAATCCAAAAATTACTGGAGCGTGACCATTTGAAGAAACTTGGTAGAAACCCACCCAATGTACATTGCCACCAAGTTTGAAGTGAATCTGACAGACAGTCTCTTCAGAGAAATCCAAAATGTGAATTACCATTAGAATGCCCATGGACTTGCATAGTAAGCAATAGAAAAGGTGCATTTACCGATAAGTACCCGAATTGAAAATAAAAATCGTTAAAAATCAGGAATCCATAGCAGTGCTACCTAGTGAACATCTTTGCTTGGCCCTTTCACAAGGTACATATCCACCAAGTTTCAGCTCAATCGGAGTGACTGTTCGGAGTGTCCCTGTGTGATATCAAAGCAATTGGGTGAGCAGTTTTGGAGAAGATAGGAATGGTGCATTTACTGATAATTACTCCAATTGAAAAAATCATTAAAAATCAGAAATCCACAGCAGTACCACCTAGTGAACAAGTTTGTTTGACCCTTTCACAAGGAACATATCCACAAAATTTAAGCTTAATCTGAGTGACAGTTCTGGAGAATTAAAAAATAGCATTAACACACAAAACATTCCAAAAAAAGAGAATAAAATTGCAGCACCAGCTGGCGCACAAATTCATTTTTTTTTCAAAAAATAAATTAAAAAGTTCATAAAAAATAGAAAAATTATTGCATCATCGTCTCCTCTGCAAACTTGGTAGAGGTCCATCTGGGCAACATCCATGGCAAAATCAAAACATTCCATGAAGCTGTTTTTGAGAAGAAGTCGAAAATGTAAATACAACAGTGCAATGCATGCACTGAATTGCCATATATGCATATACAGTGCCAGCACTCACTTACAGTTGCCAAGTTTGATATCCCATAACTTTGTCAAGAATTAACATAACCACATTATTTTTGCGAACATTTATTGTCTTAAGCCCAACTACATGTATATTCTGATCAAATTTCAAGCAATTCTGTTCAGCCAATCTAGTGAAGAAGTCAAAAATAGCCTTGGGCCCAAAAATTCGTGAAAAAATTCTGAAAAATTGCAGCACCACCTGGTGGCCAAAATAAGAACTAGGTGACCCCAGGTGACCATAATCTCCTTCACAAACTTTATAAGGGTCCACCTGGGAAACATCCATGTGCAAAATCAAAGCATTCCATGCAGCGGTTTTTGAGCAGAAGACGAAAATGTAAAAAGTCTAACAACAGATGGAAGGACGGACGATGGACGCAAATGGATTCTATGAGCTCTGCTCACTGACAAGTCAGTGGAGCTAAAAATCAATGGAGTGTGACCGTTTGAACAAACTTGGTAGAGACCCACCCAAGGCACATCCCCATCAAGTTTGAAGTGAATCTGGCTGATGGTTTTTTGAGAAGTTGAAAACGTGAATTGTGGAGAGACAACGGACATCTCTAGTATGATACACGTATGTAGGAAAACAGACAGACGACGGACAACAGACCCTTACAAAAGCTCAGCTGACTGACAAGTCAGCTGAGCTAAAAAATGGTGTCCTTGGCTTTGGGGGACAGAAAGAATAATTGTGAACTGTCAGGATGGACAGTCCGACTGTTAACCCTGAGTTTCGCTTCAGGTTGCAGTCTGTCCCTCAGGTTCACAATTTCTCGTGCAACTCGCAGCCAAGGGCACCATTTGTATACTGGTCAGGTTGCAACTTTGTAACAACACGCAGTTTTCCACTTTGAAACTTAAAACCCTGATATTTTTAATTTCCTTGCTCCTAATTACAAACAGAAAATTTACTTACAGTCTGCATGAACTGCCCTATCAACCGCCTGGCATGGACTTCTTGGCCTTGACCCATTGAAATAGCACGGCATTCTGAAAGAGTTGGCAAAGAATATGCGATTATTTTCCCATGGACTTACATTATAGCCATGTGATCTTGACCCACATCATTCAGGATAAAATGTGGATTAAATAAATTCTCTCAATCTACATGATATCTAGAGACTAAATTTTGTTGAAACTAGATGAAAATTCAACTTATCAGGAAAAATTAATTGTTTCAACAGTAAACCTATTATTAAGAAACATTACTCAATGTAGGTCACTTAAGCTGCTCTTCCCGCACTTTAGGTGCTTTGCCGCAGCTCCCATAAATTTTCCGTGGATCCAGTGCTGATCCATGCTACTGCAGAGACTATTGTCAGGGCCTCGTGGCATGGCACAGCACCCGTGGTAGTAGTAATGCGTACTAGCAAGCATGCGCACACCAGTTTCCTACACTGTGTAGGAAGAACTAATAAGTGGGGACGGATGAGTGGGAATTCTAGTGACAGATGGTGAGAAATGTTTCTTACAAATAGATATAATGTTGAAAAACTGCATATTAAGGACACATTACACCATAGGTCACTTCAGCTAATGTAACATCAGACTGTAGGTGGCAGGTACCTCTGACAATTTCTGGTTAAAAAAATTCTGCACTTGAGAGCCACGAACCATACAACCATCCTGGACCCACATGGCCTCCACACCAGGTCCGCTGAGCTGGACGGGGTGGGGGAGGCCCCACTAAGACCGGTAAGATCATGAAGCACTTGAGCACCAACAGCTGCGTCTCCACTTCTACCAAGTCACGCAGGTAGAAGGACTAAAAGGTATTATGTGAATGGCACCTGAAAGTGGCCATTATGTCTCCTCCTGACGTGTTTTTCAATGCGTCCCAGGAGGCAGAGAATGCTCTAGTCTCCTGAGCCCAGAGAGAATGAAGACATCTAAGCTCTTCATACTTTCCAGCCACCTCGTAGGCTAAGGAAATCGTCTTCCTTATCCACCCTGAGATGGTGTTATGAGACAAAGTCCCAGACTCCGTCTGCCTAAGGGGAAGAAACGGGAGTTTCCATCCAGCTCCATGAAGTTCACTCCTACTCAGATATAACCAGAGTGCTCTAATGGGAAAAAGGGCCCAATCTGGGTTGGACCTCGACATTGTTACTGAAAGGGACCAGACTCAAAACCCTGTCCATGCAGTCAACAGGTCATGGGCCACTTTTGTTGTAGACACAAATCCCACCCGGGACTTTAAGAAACATCCTTTCCATCCCCAGAGCACCTGATACAGCATGTATCTAAGGCATTTATCTCCCAGTGCCTAGCACCTGTGGCCAGCACTAACAGGAAGACTGTCTTGAAGGTTAAGATCTTGAGATCGATCTAACCCATATCTTTAGGCTTGAACAGGGGCTTGGTCAGCAAACCAAGCACCACTGCGAGATTCCAGTGAGGCACAACATTGCACTCCACCGGTCGATCAGTAGAACAACTGTTGGCAAGCCAGCAGAGAAAGGGATTTGTTCCTAAACTCTGCCCCCTGGTCTTACGGTAGCCGCAATGGCCTACTTGTACCCCTTGATGGTGAAAACCTTCAAGTGCCCCTCCTTGAAGAGACTTAACAAAAAGTCTGCCTTGGCAGAACAGCAGGTTGTTCCAAAATGAGTCACAGATCTTTATAGAAGATTTATGAAGTTTCCCGCAGGCAACCTGCTCAGCCACTCCCTTTGAGAAGCAGGGTGATGCAACACCAAAGGTGATAGTCTCCAGAAGTGAAGCCTGAAAAACTGCTGGTTACGGTGGAACTTGTTTGAGTCTAGTTGTGAGAGCAGTTGCGGAAGAGGATGCACAGCCCGAGGGGGCTCCATGCTCAACTCTAAGAGGTTTAAGGACCATTCCCTCTTGGCCGCCAGGGACACACAAGAAGGACTTTGCACTGCTCCTCCCGTATTTTGTGCAATACTCTCAGCAAGAGCAGGGTTCGAGGGAAGGCATATGCCAACATCCCCTGCCATAAATTTGACATTGCGTCCCTGTGGCCCATGCCAATTCCTCGGGAGAAGAGGACACAAGGGTGTTGATCTTGCAATAGTCCCTGGTGGTGAAGAGATCAATGTGCAGTCTACCCCAGAGGGCTCATATCATTTCCACGACACTGGGTTTCAGAAACCACTTGGTCTGAATCACCGTCAATCAGCATGAGAGCAGGTATGCCTTGACATTCAGGTAACCCAAAAAGTGCTGACATTGGACCCTGGTACCGAAATGACGGCACCAAAGCAGGATTGACTTGGCCAGGAAGAACAGCCTCTTCAACCCGGTACCTCTCTGTTTGTTGATGTACGCAATCGCGGTACAATTATCGCAAATCAGCAGGATCTGCTTGTCCTCCACCTGTGACTTGAACTGGAGAAGGGCACGACGAATGGCCTCCAGTTCCAGCCAATTGATTGCCAACTGCCTCCAAAGAGGAGGCCATTTGCCTGAGGCTGTTACAGAGTCCAGCCCCGAAAATAGGCATCGGTAAACAGGGTTACCTCAGCGTTGAATGGCACCAGGCACTGCCAGGGCATCACATTCGCCCAATGAGACTACGGACTCAGAATAAGCTGATCCATTGGCTGAATTGAGATACCCTGGGACAACAGCCTACTCCATCGATTCCACAGATCCCGAAAACTGAGTTGGACAGGCCACTCAATCGCCCTGTCAAATTGCAGCCATGGTGGCGGTGGGAGTCTCCATCCTGAAGTGCTGCACAAGAAAATACTTGTTGAGACGTGACAGGTTCATCACCAGTCTTTGTCCATTGTCCTTTTCCAGCACCAAAAAGAGACAGCTGCAAAAGCCTGGAGACCCAACATTACAAAAGCTTGTCTACAAGCTTTTGCACAGCCTCATCAGAAACGAGAAGGGAACTCTTGAAATTTGAGGACTGCCCTCGGCAAACTGCAGCAAGTAATGTGACGGACAATATTCCTGAAAAAATAAAATTCGTTTATCGATGCCATTGGTCGGCAAATGAGACTAGTTGCCCGCCTAGAAAGCAGAGAGGGATCGCTGACCAATGGGCCTCCTCTGACCGAACAGTCCCGGACCAACAGGGTTGATAGCCAGCCTTGCTTACCTCTGTCGGCAGGTTGGCTGCTAAGGGGAATGTATTACGTCACAGCAGCTTACTTACCTCAGTTGGCAGGTTGGCTGCCAAGAGGAGCACATTATGTCATAGCAGCTTAACATTTGCATTGAGCTTAATGGCCCCATTGAGCATGTGGCCCACAGCATGACCCAAGACTGCTCGAGGCCCAGCAGGGTCTCCACCAAACATTTAGTGGAGGCTGGCGTTGCCGGATCTTCACATGCCTCCTCTAAAAAACACATGGCAGAACATCCTGCACAGTCCAGGAAGGAGCCCACTGTTGTCATAATCCTTCCATCCTGCTGAAAGCGCCAGAGCGATGACAGGGGCAGGGTTACAAACTCAGACTCCTTGACAGCATGGTCCCATAAGGGAGCGTCAACCTTCACAGGAGCAGAGTTGTACACAGACCAACTCATCCGGTACAACTCCAGGCTGGACTTAGGCTTAGCCAGCAAATGACCTGGGGCTAGGCTGTCCCCGGAGAATCCTGCTTCTGATGTGTTGCTAGACCCAGCCACAAAGGTGGAGATAGGCACCCCTAACTTGGGCACTGGCTCCACTCCGTTTACTGACATCAGCTCTGGACTAGGATGCACGGATGTGGGCTGCTGGACTACCTTCCCAGAAGATTGGAGAGCTTTCGCCTGCTCACACGCAGCCATAAGTGGCCAAGACTCAGCCTCCTTCTGCTCTGCCATCATGCGGCAGAAAAGAGCACCCCCTTCCATAGGCTAGGAATCCTCACTTGGGAAATCCGAGCAGTTGAGGTCAAAAATGGCCAGGGCCATGGGACAATTATCCAGACCATCCCTCTATACGACGTGCAAATCCTCCAGGCGCTCCACCTCAAGATAAGCTTTAGCATCCGGAAGAGGTCCAGTCCCTGCGGCAGCCTCACAGGCGGGCACCACAGTCCCAGAACTATACTGAGACTGCAATTCCTCCCACTCATGAAGAGTGTCCTCGGGCAAGATGCCAGACATAAGCTCCTCAGCAGGAGGAAGTGACACAGGACTGCCAGGTCACACTTGGTGAATAGGCTCAGGGGCTAGGGGCCCAACACTTGCTGCAACCTCTTACACCAACCCAGTCACCTCCAAAGAAGTGAGACCTTTATCATTGCCAGGGGTAGGCTCAAGCACTGAAGCACCCCGGCCCACTGCCACATTGGCACAGGTCACCGTGGAGGTGACCTCCCCAACTGAAGAAAGATCAATCGCCTGATCAATCTACATTGGGGTGGGAGAAGATAGCTGAGCCTCCAACTCAGACCAATCTACTCCCTGGGTGGGACTAGGCACCCGGACATCCGATCAATGTGCCACTGTACCACCCTCCAGATTGGGATCTGCTGAGGGAGAGACCTGCCTCTCCCCAGCAGGCAAAACGCCCGAGCGACAGCTCTGGCGACGTGCCTTCCCATCTGAAGGAGGACAGGTGCCAATGATGCTTCTTCCTCCCATGGCAGGAGCGCCATCGCTTTGCCGCCAGGGGAGGGAGGTAGGCTATAAACCAGGCACAAGGCTGATCCCTCACCCCCCCCCAAAAAAAAAATTTACCATAATGGCCGAGCCCTCACCAACAAGAACTATTTATGGTCCATCTCCTGGTTGCCAAGAGACCTGGAAACAGCTGCAGCCACTGGGGAGGAATCAGTGGGGGCCACCGCACTAGCCAATAAGGTGTCGATGGGGATGACACGACAGAAGTCTCGGCCCCATTCTCACAAGATGAGCCAGACAACTCTGAGTGAGCATGGGTAGGAAGAGCAACCACAGGTTCCCTGGAGGAAACCGTACCCTCTAACCTGTCCAGCCTTGCGCTGATAGCGGCAACAAGTGCCTCCATTTTGCCCATAATTACCTGGCAAGTTGCCTCCACATGCACAGCCAAATCTTGACACAGGGTGCGGCAAAGGAAGCCCGGAGGAGTAGGTGGTGCAGGGAGTGATGAAACCGTCACATGTGCTCCACCTGTAATCACTACTGACTTCCTTCTCACCTTAGTGTTCACAACCTTTGTAATCACTAAGGTACTATCCTTTTACCAAACTACCGACACATGGCCGGCAGTAGGGCAGACAGTATGAGAGGGGCCTTTGTCCACAGACCTGCTCACTTGAGCAGAAGTGACCTTGGAGGGAACCTGCAAACGGGACCTCTCAATCACAGTCCACTTAGCATCAGTGGACAGCACCTTACCCATAAGGTCCTCAATTCGAGGATGATCCTTGAATCAAGGATCAGGGGCCTCGACTCGAGGACCAGCATGAACCTGCTTGTTGACAAGTCACCCCACCAATGGGTGCCTTGATTTGAGGATCAGCGAGCCCATGACCATGCTGAACCCCGGGCAAGCTGCCAAGTGCCTGAATAGCTGCATCTGCAGCATGTGCTGAGATGCGAGCCAATGAAGCCCCCTCAAGAGGCACACGGTCCTCTCGTTCACAACGTACCTTCGTCTAGCCCACCTTATGTCAGTCTGACTGCCTTTCTGCTACTAATAGGAAGTCCATTGCCGGCTACGTCGCCCAGGCTCTCTTCAGAGCGGAAATATCACTCCTATGCATGCAGGAGTGGCATGTAGGATGGACAACCAATAGGCCATCCTATAACGGTTGGTGTCCGGACAGACGACCAACTCAACATCCAAGCTCATGGAGATATCCTCCACAAAACAATCCCTGGAAAAACTAAGCCGGAGATGGGACCAGATCCAAAGAAACCAAAAAGTTACTGAAAAGGTAAGAGAAAAATGAGAGTTTCCAACAAAATGCATCCACCAAAGATGGATGCCAGAGTAGGAAACTAAATGGCACATGCTCGCGAATATGCATTACTGCCATGAGGGGTGTTGTGCCACACCACAGGGCCTCAACAGCAGTCACTGCAGCAGCATGGATCAGCACTGGACCCACAAAATTTTTATGGGGGCTCTGGCAAAGCACAGGTAAGTGCATGGAAACAAGCTTAAGTGACCTTTGGTGTTGTAATGAGTCCTTAATCCAAGCCTTTTACATTCAGCAGTCAGTCAAAACCAAGCTTTTTGCGGTCAGCAGTCATTACAAAAAACAAACAAGAGGATCATGAGAATTCTGTGCTCCCCTGACTGGAATATGGTTTTACAGTATTGCAACACATGCAATGTAGTCTGCATAGCTATATACATGTAGAGTGGTAGCAAAGTTTGATATATTTAATTCATAAAAGATAGACAAAAATGCAGTACTGCCTGGTGGCCAAAATGAAAACTGGGTTAACCCAGGTTGCCATATATGTGCAATATCAAAGCAATTGGCAAAGTAGCCCTTCGGATGAAGAATTGTTTTGGTTTTTTTCAAATAATCAATTAAAATTTTCATAACAAGAGGACTGTGACAGTCCTGTGCTCAGCTGACTAAGTCACCTTATTACCTTGGAAATGAAGTCAAGGTCACTGACCTATTCTGAATCTAGCTTTCATAGAGAGCCATCCCCATGTGCAAGATCAAAGTCACAGTACAAGTAGTTCTCAGGTTATCTCACAACCAGTAAAATTTATGTTAGTGGCTCAGTGACCTTGAGAATGAGGTCAAGGTCACTAATGGACAGTCTCAATCTTTCCTAAATAGAAGACCACCAAGTTCAACATCAAAGTCCTACCTTCCACAGTTCTGAAGTAACAATGTGAAAAGTAAAATTCACGCAAGTGTCTGGGTTCCAGTGACCTTGGGAATGAGGTTAAGGTCACCCATGTACTGTATAAGTCTGGCCTTTGCTCAGGACAACCATCATGTTCAACATCAAGGTCCAAGGTCAAATAGCTCTCAATTTGTCAGGTGAACAGTAAAATTTGAGCAAGTGGCCCTATGACCTTGGGAATGAGGTCAAGGTCACTTATTTACTGCCTATGTCTGGCCCTCACTAAGGACAACTAGCATGTGCAGTACAAATGTCCTAGCCTTAATCGTTCTCAAGTTACCATATAAACACTGAATTTCATGCACCTTGCCCTGTGACCTTGGAAATGAGGTGAAGGTACATGTAACTCACCTACTGTACATGTATCACCCTCATACCAGAAGTGCCCCTTTACAATTTCAAAGCAATTGGCTGAGTACATACAAGGATAAAGACTTTTGAAGATTTGGCCAAAAAATGAACAAAAAAATCATTAAAAAATCCAAAAATCATTGGACTGTGACCATTTGAACAAACTTGGTAGATTCCCACCCAAGGAACATGCCCACCAAGTTTAAAGTGAATCTACCTGATGGTTTCGCAGAAGAATTAAAAAATTGTCAATTAGCATTGCAAACCCTAATGACTTTGCAATCCAGCAATTCTCATTGACTTGCATGGCAAAAAATAGGAAAATATGCATTGACCAACAAGTACCCGAATTGAAAAATTCATTAAAAATCAGGGATCCACAGCAACGCCACCTGGTGAACAAACTTGTGTGACCCTTCCACAAACAACATATCAACCAAGTTTCAGCATAATCTGAGATACTGTTTTGGACAAAAAGTTGAGAATAGCAAAAGCACACCAAAAATTCATAAAAAAATAGAAAAAAAATCGCAGAGCCACCTGTTGAACAACTTCAGGTCCCAGAATGTCCCTATACAATTTCAAAGTAATTGGACAAGCGGTTTCGGAGAAGAAAATTTTTTAAGATTTCCGCCCAAAATGAACAAAAAAATTCATTTAAAATCCAAAAATCACTGGATTGTGACCTGTTGAACAAACTTGGTAGAGACCCACCCAAGGCACATCCCCACTGAGTTTGAAGTGGATCTGGCCAGCGGTTTTGGAGAAGAAGTGGAAAATGTGAATTAGCATTAGAATGCCCATTGACTTGCATAGTAATGAGCGTGAAAGGTGCATTTACTGATAAGCACCCAAATTGAAAAAATCATTAAAAATCAGGAATCAACAGCAGTGCCACCTAGTGAACAACTTTGTTTGACCCTTCCACAAGGAACATATGCACCAAGTTTCAGCGTAATCTGAGTGACGGTTCTAGAGAAGAAGTTGAAAATACCAAAAACACAAAAAATCAACAACAACAAAAAGAGCAGCACATCTGGGGAACAAATTAAGAACTAAGAGTCCCTAGGACTGTTCCTAAGTGATATCAAAGCAGTTGGATGAACAGCTTCAGAGCAGAATTTTTTTTAAGACTTGCCCCCAAAAAGAACAAAAAAATTCCTAAAAAATACAAAAATAATTGAAGCATGACCATTTGAACATACTTTGTAGAGACCCACCCAAGGTACATTCCCACAAAATTTGAAGTAAACCTGGTTGGTGGTTTTGGAGAAGTCGAAAATGTGAATTGTGGACAGAGAGATGGACGGACAACAGACCATCCAATAAGCTCGGCTGACTGATAAGTCAGCTGAGCTAAAAAATCATTTAAAAAAACAAGAAAAAATGGCAGCGCCACCTGGTGTCCAAAATAAGAAGCTGGTGACCCTGTGTGCAAAATCAAAGCAATTGGCCAAGTACAATGTAGTTCTTAAGATGAGGAAATTTGATTTTTTTTTCAAAAAATTAATTCAAAAATTCATAAAAAATAGAAAAGTTATTGCATCATTATCTGCTTCGCAAACATGGCAGAAGTTTACCTAGGGAACATCCATGTGCAAATCAAAACATTCCATGCAGTGGTTGTTGAGAAGAAGTCAAAAATGTAAAAAGTCTAACGCTGGATGGACGGACGGACAGACGGATGATGGACGCAAACGGATTCCAATCGCTCTGCTGACTGACAAGTCAGCAGAGCTAAAAATCAGCAGTAACAGTTGTAAACAGCCACTCTAATAATTTGCAGTCATTTCAAATGGAAACAAAGTAAGATTTAACTATTCCAGCATGCAGATGTCCGATCAATTTTCTATGCTGGAAGTGTAAATTTACCTAAAGTTGCAATGGCTATAAAATCTAGTATAAACCCCAGTAATATAACTCACCGTCTGACATATGTTCTTAAAAGGTCTTTAGATTAATATCAGGAAGAAATATGTGTGTTATCAGGCTTTGAAATGGAAAAAAAATTATTGCTTTAACTTCACAAGTGTTTACTCGCAACAGCAAGGATGTTGCTAGCAACCAAACTGAATGCACTGATCATAGTGATTGTTATTGCAATGACAATGTTGCAAGGGCATTTCCCTGTGTGGCTGTGGTCATGTGTTGACAAATTATCGACTCTCTCATCCCAATAAAATTGTATTACCACTTCCTTTTGCCTCACCTTCTACAGAGTTACCACAACATTCGTCCCCAGAAGTGTTTGTGTGTCAGACCTGTTGGCTTTTACGATTTCTCCGTAATTTCTACAGAACTTGAATGCAAAATACGCTGTCAATTTCTTTGCCTACAATTGAGGCAAAATTTTCATAACATTGTATTTTGGGGGCAGTATTTTTCACAGAAGCATGATGTTGCAGTCAGCCTGAGGACTGGGGATTTTACAAGCCCCAAGCCAGGCCAGCCAGTGGTGATGCTTTAGAAGTTGTTGCAACTCGCTGACAGCTGAGCAGATTATTGCTCCCTTTGAAGTCCAGTCAAACACAGGTCCCGGTTGGCCATATTTGCATACCTGTAGTGACCAGTCACCTGCTTTATGTGATCACTTTTACTTAGCAGAAGGGGTGACCACATACAGCAGGTACTACTATAGGATTTGTCTTGCAGATGGTCTTATTGGTAGCTTACACTTGATATCTAGCTCCTTCAAATGAACCCAAATCCTGCCCCACTTATCAGCTATTGGCTTTTCACTGGATGTGGTATCATGTGTAATTAAAAGTTCAACAGGATTTACTGTCATATACAATTTACCTCCATGTAAAAATATTTTCAGGAGCACAAATTCCTTCCCTGGTGAAAGCTAAGTTCCACTTGGAGACAGTTCCAATTAGGGTCAGGAAAGCAAAAAGATTCAGACTGTTGCTCCATGAGAGACCTAAGAAGCCAGGAGCCACATAAATGTGCAAGTGTATCCCATGTCCATGCACATAGGCTGCTACCTCATTCATATCAAGTATGAGTATCAGTAATAGTGGTACTCTGGTAGCCCAAAAGCTATCAAAAATGATACACTTTACCTTTCACCAGAAAATGCTGATACTTCCTAAATCAACTGTCCATCAAAAAGTGAAAGTACTTATCCTGGATATCTGTTGAGGTCGCCCAGTCATTCTCTACTATAGCTACCATGATGGCAGCCTGGTTTCCATTTTAAAGTAGTCCATTTGCAAGAACTGGTTGAGATACAACAGATCAATTATCAGTCTACTGTCACCATTCTTCTTGGAGAAAAGAGAGAGTTGGTTGTAAAAGCCAAGCTCTTGATTCCCCATCACAGGTTCAAAAGCAACATGCTGACGGTATCCAACAAGACAGACTTCACAATTACATCTCCACAGTATGGGACACAGGGCACATCAACCAACATTGGATGGGATGTGTAGCTTATCTGGCAAGACTGGAATGTATCCCTATGGTTGAGTGCCAACCTTCCCTACACCATGCCAGGCAGGCAGACTGCATGCAAAGGCATCAGTCTCCTATTGCTATACTTGCCATGTCTGCTCTTCTGCAAACTGGCTGCTGGGGAGTGCCCACCTTGAATGATTTTTTGGGGGCTGTTGGCTCTTATAGCCACGACCTTAGTTGAAAGAATAACAACCTCCTCCAGACACTGCTGTTGGCACCACTCTGATGCCACATTACTGTTTTCTGCTTCATCAAAAGTAGATGCACGATGCCCTCCTAGAAAACATAGGAGCCCAACAGCTCAAATGGCAACTAAAATCAGTCACCAATGCTTCTGGAAGGTGTATCTGTGAAAGGCAACCTCATACCCAAATTACAGCTGGCTTCCAGAGTAATGATCAGACCCAGCTGGCAGCTGATAGCCTGCCTATATGCATGGAACCTCAGCAAGTCTTGAAGGGTGGTTTGCAATAGCTTAGTCATCACCCTCGAGAGTTGTATGCCCGCACCCACACCTCCTCTAGGAAGTACTGGGCAATCAAGGAAGGATCATACCATAGACAGGATTTCAAATATCCTTCTCAAACCTTTCTAAAATGGTGATGAACTCACACCTCTTTCTTCCCAAGAGGACTGAGAACCAAGGGCAAAATCTTAAAATAGTGGGCAATTGCACAAGAACACCTTGGTTGCAACTCCTCCCCTTGTTAAGTTATAGTGATACTGAACATATAGCATGAAACTGAAAAAGTTGACACCTGTGACTTGAAACAGGTCAACATCACTGATATGCAATCCCATATGCATGTGAGCACCCCATTCGCCAAATTTGGTTGCAGTAGATATTTCTGTTCTGAAGTTATTGTGTTGACATCAATTTTGATAGCAGAACTAGAGTCTGACTACGTCTGTGGTTTTGAACTGATAAAAAAGCATGGGGAAACTGGTAGTAATCCCAGACAAAGGGAGCTGGTCGGCAAACTATCATCTTTTGCAAGACATTTAAGTTCAGAGTTGCATACATCAAATCAATTAAAGCCACTACTCACTTCTAGTTAGTACCTGTCACAAGTCAGGAGAGAGATGTTTTCAACCATGCTACATGTATATGGTGTATGTCTTTCGATCTTGATCCAACTGGATTTTGAAATGGCTTGTTTGATGGCTGGCAACTTTGATCACCAGTGAATCTTGATTTACACGGAATTTGGTACAGTCTCTTTGACATCATTGAAAACTATTGTCCACTTGTATTTTTAATGACAGTCATTATTATTTTATGGACGTTATCTGTTTGGAGTTGTGGACAGATGCATCGCTTGATGAATGTTCAGACCTTGTATGTAATTGGTCATGTTCATGTTCATGTTTACTTGTCATATTTGGACGGATTCGAAATTGGACTGAATTTGGATATTGATCTTGATAAGGCAGTAATGGTCACTGATTATTCACAACCACTCATTTTCCACATGTAATCTCTGTTGGAAGTCTAGAAACTTGTAATTGAGATATTGAATTGCTTGTACACATGCTGAACTTGCTGTGAAAAATGAAGTAAATGTGTTACCGACGGCACCTCACTTGGCCACAACCTACCATAGTGCACAGGTGCACTTCATGCCTGACAGTGACTTAATGTGCTGAATGACAACATTTCAAAACAAATCTGCTTTTTCCTTCAATTCATTGTGTTTGTGCGCCTTAACTGTAATGTGCTGCTTGTTGAGTTTGATCGAAAAGAGATAAACTAACCATATTTCATAACTTTTACACCAGTTTATACCATACTCTACTACTTGTAGTCACTTACAATTATGCTTAAATTAATTCTGTGGGTTTAGTTCTATGCCTATCTTTCAACATTTCCTTTTATTTCTGATAAACTTCTAATTGTGAAAATAGCCTTAGTGTCCACAAAGCAACTTTTGTAACAGTTCTATACAATAAATTCCCATTAACAAGTACATAGTTACCAATTTGCAGTTTCTTTGCAAGTCCTTCTATCTGGTTGGTGGGGTCCGAGCCCATAGACAAGAAGCATATGAGTGGTATTCTAGGGTCACTTTCCCCAAATGTTGCTTCCAGGTTCAGGATAACAGGTTCAGCAAACCTGTCACCCATGGAATCAGCAATGTACTTTCTGGCCTGTGCAACTGTGCGGTCTGCACACCAAGACCTTTTACAGGAAAGAAAAATAAGTTGTTCAATATCTCCTTTTTCAGGCCACCATATGTTGAAAAAGAATATATTTACATATTACATCGATAAATGCTCCATGCTACATAGTTATGCACTATTAAAACTGATATCTCTGCATTTCTTTTTTTTTTTTTTTTATAAGTAGAATTCACGACCTTTGCATGGTACGCCTCCAAATTTCATCCAGTGAAAATCTTGTATTTGTCCATGATCAGCTTTCCATGAAAACCTGGCCCTTTCATGGGAGTTAGGGGTTGTGGAAGCAAGGTATACTTTACTTACAAAGTGTAATAGAACCAAAAGTTTGACAAAATCAATAGTTTTACAACTTAGATTTTAAAGTGAAAATTCAAAAATTACAATTGGAACTTAGTGGTGGATCATCATTCGAACTGACTGATTTGCTCAAATTATGTACATTTCATTTCTTCCAGTCCAATACATGCCAAGCATTCAAACCTAACACACTGTACTTAGGTACGTAGACCCCAACAAGTAACTCTTCACAAACTTTCCACTGATCAGTTTCCATGAGCAATTGTAATTACAACCCATACGAAATCCATGAAATTTTATGGGCTTTTGACCACTACCTAACATGACAGTTATGTTTCAAAGGTACCATCCTTTTTGACAGGTACTGTTACTGTGCGAAAATTAAGCTTCAAATTTATCATATGAATGATATTTTCCACTTTCACAAGATCTTGACAAATCCTTGAGGTACAGCAATTTCACCTTGAATGTACATGTATATGTTTCATTTCTTTCATGCAGTTTCACAGGCAAGGACCCAATTCATAATATTGACAGGCTTGGACTACCGTACAATATACAAAGTAAGATTACTTTCAACTTCTGCAAGGATTGGAAATTTCCCAAATAACATTATATATTCTTTAATGCATGGGTGGTGCCATTGTCAGAGAATATTTGTCCATCATTATTTATGTGCAATTTTCCTGCAACCTTTTAATTGGTATGTCTTTTTGGTTAACCCATGCAAAGTTACAGCTGGCTAAAATTGACTCTTACTACATTGTGTCAACCTTGTAGTAATAATGTCACATGCTGTGATCATTACAAAGGTAGATCAGATTTGCATTACACAATGTTGCTGCAATGCATCATGGATAGAACTTTTTCAACAAAATTTATATCCTTTTTCTTCTTCATTTATTCATCTTTTTTATTTATATACCCAAGTGATAATCTTTCAAGAGCTATGCTGTCTACTGTAAATTGCTTTATTTTCGCATGTATACATTTTGACGGTTTTTGTATTTTTGACATTTCACTGTAGCTTTAATTTCACTGTTTTGGACATAATTCCCATTCAAACAATGTCAAAATACCATTCCACTGTGTTTTTACAGTTTTGTGCCATCAGCAAAATAAGGGAAAATAAGAAAACAGCAGAATTAAAGCAACTTACAGTATATACTCTAATCATAAAGACACCAATCACAAAATAGATAATCTTCTAACTTTTGCTTTCAAGAGAAGAATTTAAATGTAGTTCCTCATAACAAATACCTGGGTCTCCATATAAGTGAGTTTCTGGACTATGGCAGTACAGCCAATATGGTAGCCCAGTCTGCAAACCGTACACCAGGTATACTCATTGCCAAATCGAAGGCTCATGGTGGTATACCTTTTGACACTTTTACTTTATGACTCACTGGTTCAACCAATTATAGATTATGGGGCTGCCATTAAATTTGGGGAACACAAGAATTCTTATGTATTAATGCTGTTCAATATTGAGCATCAAGATTTTTTCTCGGAGTTGGTAAATATACCCCCCATGTTACGGTTTCAGGGGACATGGGGTGGAAATCCAATGTGCATAAACAGTGGTTATTGGTCATGCACCATTGGGTTTGCATTGTTAACATGTCGGATAATAGGATGAATAAGCATGTGTTTCTGTTGGGTTGGAGTCAAACAAAAGATTGGTGTTGACAGGCGACAAAAAATCAATGAACTGTCAATGCAGCATTTAAGTAACGTGACTTATGAGCTTGACTGTAAAGAAGTTTTAAAAGATATGGACTTGGTTTTTGAAGATATAACAGAACAGGTCTGGTTTTCAAAACTACAATGGGAAGATGCTGTAAGAGGCCAAGGACAAATAAATTGCAGTCGTATAGGTTATTCAAGAATGATTTGAGAACGAAACACTGTAAAATGCATATTAGCTCCTTTTGCCAGGGGCTAATATGCATTTTACAGTGTTTCGTTCTCAAATCATTCTTGAATAACCTATACGACTGCAATTTATTAAGTGAATCATCCTTTTCAACTATCTCTTAATTTTACTTTAAATGTTTTTTAATGAGTAATGGTGGTCTTATCGTTTCTCATATCTCCAATGTTAGAGGCCTGAGTACCTGGCCTATGACCTTGTATTTTGCTTTTCAGCTTGATTGTACTTAGGGTGAGAGGTAAATAAAACATGCATCCTATCCTTTTATCTTTATTTAGGCATGACAAATGGATCTGAACAGATATTGCCTTCTGTCTATGCCATTCTAAGGATTTACAATGTCATTACCTATAAACATTAATGTCCATATTACCTGATCAGAAGCAGCTTCCTAAATGTTTCCAGTGAGGTTGAATAACCATCAGGCATTTGTTCTTCCTCAGGAGCATCTTTGTCAAACCAGGATTTCCAACCTTTCTCATTGCGTGCAATCTAATATACAACAAACCCATCAAATGTGAACAAGTAAAGATATCAAGTTTTTCAACACTAAACTATTCTTAAGAAACGGTACTCACCATAGGTCACTTCAGCGGGTCTCCACTCACTTACCTGTGCTTTAATTGCCAGAGCCCACATAAAAATTCCTTGGGTCCAGTGCCATATGCATGCTGCCCATCAATGCCATCCAGGCCCTGTTGCCTAGCACAGGACTGCTGGTGGTCGTAATGTATATAAGCAAGCATGCACAATTCAATTTCCTACACTGTGTAGGAGGAACCGAAAAGTGAGGATGGTGGGTTTGGAATTCTAGTGACCTATGGTGAGTACTGTTTGTTAATAATAGTTTTACTATTGAGAAACTTCATATTAAGGACATACTACAAACCATAGGTCACTTAAGCTGATGTAGCATCAGCTTGGACGTGGGAGGTACCTCTGAAAAATCTAGTCCAAAAACTTGGCACTTGAGAGCCAATGAGCAGAAAACCATCCTGGAACCCATGTGCCCCCAGTCCAACTCCACTGAGTAAGAGGGGGTGGGGGAGGTACCCCCTAAGACCGGTCTATTCTCTTAAGCCCAGATAGTGTGAAGATGTGCAAGCTCTTCATCCCTTTGGGCCACCCAGTAGGCCAAGGAAAACATGTTCCTTATTCATCCCGAGATGGTATCCGGCAACATAGTCCAGGACTCGGTCTGCCTACGAGGGGTAAACAAAGTTTCCAACCAGCTCAGTGAGGTTCAGTCCTACTTAAATACAACAAGAGTGCTCTAACCGGACAAAGGGCCTGATCTGGTTTGGACCTGCATCTTGTCAGCAAGAGTGACTTTACCCAAAAACCCGTCAAAGCGGTTGTGGGTCATAGATCACTTGTGTCTAAGACACAAATCCAAGCCAAGGCCTCAGAAAAACATCCTTCCCATCAGCAGGCCACCTGATGAGGGATCTATCTAAGGCATATGTATCTCCCCGCACCTAGAACCTGTGGCCAGAACTTAAAGGTTGACCATCTTGAAGGTAAGGATCTTAAGATTAATCGGACCCATATCTTTAGGTTCAAATGGAGGCTTAGTCTTTCCCCCAAGCACCATGGAGAGATCCCAGTGAGGTACAAAATTACGCTCCACCGGCTGGTCCATATAAAAATACCGTTCAAAGAACGCTGTACCCTTCGGCCACCTTCAATCTCTTTTTCCTGTAAGTGAATATGAATAGTGTCCCATAGTATCAGGTATAGTTACCTACACAAATACTACTATTGTACACTTGACCTTTGACCTCAAAAACATTAGGTCAAATATAGAGGTATAACCTTGACTTTCAATAGCCTTCTAGATCACCCTATGTTGCTTCTTTTGTTTTAAGATTTAGATTTCTAGATGCACAATGTCACTCGGCAAACTTGTGACCACTGTGTGACCTTGAAAGTTAGGTCAAGGTCACTTATGCTTGCAGTGGTGTACTATCATACGCAATTTGAAAGTTCTGTCTCAAAAGCTTCGGTAAACAAAATTTCAATGAATAGGTCACTGTGACCCAGATACTTGACCTAGTGACCTACTTTTGATTCAAGACACATTTTTTGGTTGTGATACATGAGTGTATAAAATTTCATGTAACTGCCTTTAATACTTCCTTACTTATGCCAATATCACCATTATGCACTTGACCTTTGACCTCAAAAAGTAAGTCAAATATAGAGCTATGACCTCTATTTTCAAAAGGCTTCTAGATCACTCTATGAAGCTTCTTGTGTGTAAGATTAACATTGCTAGATGCAGGCTTTCAATAGTAAGAGTGGTAACGTTGCTTAGGACATGTGACCACTGTGTGACCTTGAGAATTTTGTCAAGGTCAACTATGCTTGTACACAAAGTAGACCACATAGAAGTGTAATATCATGTGCAATTTGAAAGTCCTGTCTCAAAAATTTCTGAAGTTATAGTGGTAAGCAAAATTTCGATGAATAGGTCACTGTGACCCAGATACTTGATCTAGTGACTACTTTTGATTCATGACACATTCTTTGGTTGTGATACATGTGTGTGTAAAATTTCATGTAATTGACTTACAAACTTCCTTACTTATACCAATACCAACACCGTGCACTTCACCTTTGACCTCAAAAAGTAAGTAAAATATAGAGCTATGACCTCTATTTTCAATAGGCTTCTAGATCACTCTATGAAGCTTCTTGTGTGTAAGATTTAGATTGCTAGATGCAGGCTTTTGATAGTAAGAGCGGTAACGTTGCTTAGCACATGTGACCACTGTGTGACCCTAAGAATTACTTCAAGGTCAACTATGCTTGCACACAAAGTAGGCCATATAAAAGTGTACTATCATGTGCAATTTGAAAGTCCTGTCTCAAAAATTTCTGAAGTTATGGTGGTAAAACCACAGGACGGACGGACAGACTGACAGACGGACGGCGCCGGGTACGACAATACCCTTCGGGCTCATAAGGCCGAAGGGTAAAAACTGTTGACAAGTCTGCAGGGGAAGGGATCTGTCTCTGAAGGCTGCCCCCTTGTCTTTACGGTAGCTGCAATGGCAGACTTTTATCCCTCGATGGTGCAAACCTTCAAGTCCCTCTCCTGAAACAGACTTAAAAGAAAGTCCACGACCTGCTGGACCAAAGCCTCCCACGGCAAAAGGTCCTTAGCAGTGCACCAAGCAGCAAACTTGTTTCACTGAGAATCATAAATCCTTAAAGAAGACCTACAAGGCTTCCCACGGGCAACCCGTTCAGTCACTCCCATTTGGAAGCCAGCTGACGTAACGCCCTTGGAGATAGTCGCCAGAAGCGAAGTCTCAGAAACTGTGGGTTGCGGTGAAACCTGTTTGAGCCTGGTTGCCGGAGCAGTTGCGGTAGAAGAGGCATTACCCGAGGAGAATCTACATTCAACTCCAGAAGATCCATGGACTTTGTTGCTCACTGCCATAGTGATCACCAAGGTACAGTGAAAACTCATCATAACAACACTCAGGTATAGTCATATTCACTTAATGACACACCTAAGGAACAAAAATTACATTTACTACTTATGTGATTCATTTCTCTGACACTTTTTCAGGAAACAGATGGTGTTATTTTAATGAGATTTCATTGTACCATCCTGCTGTCAACTTTCGATGCACGGCTTGCCATAGAATGGGCAGGATGGGAGGGGCCACTCACCACAGACCTGCATGCTCACTTGAACTGCCGTGGTAGTGGAGGGAACCCTTGAAGGGGATTACCCAACCACTGTCCACATAGGATCTGTGGAAGGCCTTAATTTTACCCCAAACAGGCCCTCAATTCAAGGACTAGTGTGATCCTGGCAGCGAGGCCTGGTCTGACTACTAGCCCCCATGGGATCCTCAATTCAAACATGATCCTCAAATCGAGGACCAGTTTGCACCTGACTGTGAAGCCTGGGCAAATTGTTAGGTGCCTGAATCGCTACTTAGAGTGCACATGCCTCAATTCGAGTCATTGGTCCGCCCCCCCCCCCCTTGCACTGACCTCACGCTCACAGCATGCCTCTGCACGTTGGACCCTACATGTATCTAGCATCTGCCTGACAGGCTTTCTGCCACTGAGAAGAAGTCCATCGACGACTTATGTCACTCTGACTCTCCTCAGTGCAGAATATGTCACTCCTATGCATGCAGGTGCAACATGCAGGATTGACATCCCAGTAGGCCATCCTGTGGTGGTTTGGCATCCCAACAGCTGTCCAACTCCACATCCATGTCCATGGCTTGTCAACAAGCCAAACAGCGTGTCATTACTAAGTCGGTGATAGGACCAGTTTCCCAGGAAACTTAACGACTACCACACTACCGAATAAGGAAACCACAAGAGTACCGAGGGGTAAGAAAAAAGTGGGAGCTACCAAAAAAATGCGTCCATCACATATGGACGCAAGAATAGTAAACTGAATTGCTTATGCTTGCTAAAATGCATTAAAACTACCAGGATTGCTGTACCACACAACAGGGCCTGGATGGCAGTGATGAGCAGCATGGATACAACACTGGACCCACAGAGTTTTTATGAGGGCTCTGGCAATGCACAGGTAAGTGTGTGGAGACCAGCTTAAGTGAACTATGGTGTTGTAATGTGTCCTTAATGTAACGTATATGATACATGATTTAGTGACCCAAGCTCCTCAGGACAAGCTGACCTACTATCATATCCGGGGGGAGCTGTTCTTGGTCGCTTGATCAACTCCTCTGTGCCCCAGTGTATCCTACATGTATATACATGCATGAATATATGTATATATATCCCATACAAACATTACGTCAGCTAACTTTTGGCTTGCCTAATTACTGCCTCCTTGTGCTAACAAACACAGTGTTATTTTAATATTAAGAATTCAGTCAGACGTATTGGCATCAATAGTGTGGACCCATTTTATGCATCAATTTGATCTTAATAAAATCATAAATTTGGTGTTCGATAATGGCAAAATTCAAAGGTTTTTGTGTACATGCAGTTACTTTAACTTGAAAACATATCCGTTTAGTTCATGATAGGTCTCAAATTGTACTTCACCTGTGGTTGCAAAAAAGTGAACAGATGCTTATTTTGACATTGCTACCATGTATTACCATCTTCAATTAAACATTTTGAAAACATTCAAATCATAAATTTTAGTTTGTTGGGGACTGAGTCAAGCAACATTCCTATTAATTTAACAAGAATACCACATGTGATTTGCAAGTAGTTGAAAAGAAAAAAGAAAAAAAAAAAAAAAAGACTGTGACAGTCCTGTGCTCAGTTGACATGTACTTATACCCTTACGATTTTTTAAGATTTGCCCGAAAGAGAACAAAGAAATTTATAAACAAATTAAAAAATCAATGGAGCATGACCATTTATACAAATCTTGTAGAGACCCACCCAAAGTACATTACCACCAAGTTTGAAGTCAATCTGACAGACAGTTTCGGAGAAGTTAAAAATGTGAATTAGCATTAGAATGTCCATTGGCTTACATAATCAATAGGAAAGGTGCATTTCCCGATAAGAACCCGCATTGAAAAAACCGTTAAAAATCAGGAATCCACAGCAGTGCCACCTAGTCAGGGCTAGAAATAGGGCTTATCCGCTTGTCCGTACTAAGTGAAACTTGTGACGGACAAGTAAAGTTGCCAATGCACTTGTCCAAAATTTACATACAGTTCAATTAGAATAAGACTCCACTTGGTTGGCGGACAAGTGAAAATTTTTCCTTATTTCTAGCACTGCTAGTGAACAACTTTGTTTGACCCTTCCACAAGGAACATATTCACAAAGTTTCAGCCTAATCTGAGCGACTGTTCTGGAGAAGTCCAAATTAGCAAAAACACACAAAAAATCATACAAAATAGAAAAACATTGCACTGTAACCTGGTGACAAATGGAGAACTAGGAGTCTGTGGGAGTGTTCCTGTGCGATTTCAAAGCAAATGGGAGAGCAGTTTCAGAGAAGATTTTCTAAGATTTGCCAAAAAAAAAAAAAAAGAACAAAAAATTCCTCAAAAAAAAAAAAAAAAAAAAATTCCCTGGAGTGTGATCATTTGAACAAACTTGGAAGAGATCCATCCAAGGTACATTGCTACCAAGTTTGAAGTGAATCTGGATGACGGTTTTGGAGAAGAAGTTGAAAAAGTGAATTAGCATTAGAATGCCCATTGACTTGCTTAGAAATCAATAGGGAAGGTGCATTTACCAATAAATACCAGAACTGAAAAAATAATTAAAAATCAGGAATCCACAACAGTGCCACCTAGTGAACAAATTTGTTTGACCCTTTCATAAAAAAACTTACCCACGAAGCTCCAGCTTAATCTGAGTGACGACCCTGAAGAAGTCGAAAATAGGGAAAACACAAAAAGAAATCATACAAGAATAGGAAAAAAATGCAGCATCACTGGTGAACAAATTGAGAACTAGGAGTCCCTGGGAGTGTTCCTGTGTGATATCAAAGCAATTGGGTAAGCAGTTTGGGAGAAGATTTTTTAAGATTTGCCCAAAAAAAAAAATTAGAAAAAAAAAATCACTGAAGTATAATCATTTGAACAAAACTGGTGGAAACTCACCCAAGGTATATTGCCACCTTGTTTGAAGTGAATCTGGCTGACGGTTTTGGAGAAGTTGAAAATGTGAATTGTGAATGCCAACGGATGTATGGACGACGTATGACTGAGTCTCCTAAAAGCTCAGCCTGACAAGCAAATAAGCTGAGCTAAAAATCAAAATAGTGTTCGGTGAACGGATTACCCTCAGCGCCTACAATCTTTTTTTTCCCTCAATTCTGCATATTTTGGGGGGGGGGGGGGAGACTTTGCAGTAGAATACTTTAAATAAAATTTCCATATTGTTGTCTATGAAATGAAAGATCACTTTTGGGTGTGTTCTTGGGGCAGGTCCTGGTGACATACAATACATACTTCAAAATTTTCATAACAAGTTTAAAAATAACGGGACGAACTGGTTTTAAATAGAAATGTGGTCCATTATAATGTGCATCTCTCAAAAAAATTTGGTGAAGCTGCGTTGGATCATTGTTGAGATATTAAGGTAACATTTTCCCCTTATGCAGGACTCAGATGGCCTCCAAATAAATACTTTAAAGTTTCATAAAAAGTTTATAAATACAAAGAGGAAGTTGGTTTTAAATAGGGTCCTGGTCCATCATAAGATACATCTCTGACAGAAATGTGGTAAAGCTGTGACCAGTATTTTTGAGATATGGTGGTAACGTCATCAGGGTTGACGCCACATAGACGGCTTTCAAATAAATATATCAAAAGTTTCATAAGAAGTTCAAAAATAATCAGAGGAAGTGGTTTTAAATAGGGTTCTGGTCCATAAAAAGATATATCTCTGACAACAATTTGGTAAAGCTGCGGTCAATATTTTTTGAGATATCGTGGTAACATTGTCAGGGTTGACCCCATACCTTACAAGTTTTATAAAAAGTTTGAAAATAATCAGAGGAAGCTGGTTTTTTATAAGGAACCTGGTCCATTATAAGGTCCTTTTGTGACAAAAATTTGGTACAGCTACAGTGAATATTTTTTGAGATATCGCAGTAGCATCAACAAGACGGACGGACAGACAGAGGGACATCTCTAGTATGTTACACTTATGTAGAAAAATATGACCCATATTCATAAATTTCAAACCTTACAATGACAGCAAAGAGATTCCAGAGTCACAAAAGCATCGCCATTCATCTTCCGATACCAATGTGAAAAAAAACAAGAGGGCTGTGTGAACAGCCCATGCTCAGCTGATCTTGACATTCATCACACTTGCAGATCTATGAACTTGGGAAAGGATCAAGGTCACCCATGTTCTGAGTAAGTCTGACCATCATAAAAGAACACTAACATGTGCAACATCAAGGTTCAAGTAGTTCTCAAGTTATAATGAAGAGTAAAATTCATGTATGTTGCACTGTGACCCCAGAAACGAGGTCAAAGTCATTCATGTACTGTCTGAGCATGACCTTCATACAAAAACATTAACATGTGCAGCATCACAGTACTAACTCAAAACAGATCTCAAGTTATCAAGTAAACAGTAAATTTTGTGTCAGTTGTCCTGTGAATTAGCACTAGAATGCCCACTGACTTACATAGCAATCAAGAGGAAAGCTGCATTGATCGATAAGTACCCGAGTTGAAAATACTTAAAAATCAGGAATCTAAAGCAGTGCCACCTAGTAAACAACTTTGTTTGACCCTTCCACAAGAACATATCCATCAAATTTCACTTTAATCTGAGTGACGGTTCTGAGAACAAGTGAAAAATAACAAAACCATATAAAAAATTCATAACAAAAAAAAAAAAATAGAAAAAATTGCAGTGCCACCTGGTGAACAAATTGGGAACTATGTGTCCCTGGGAGTGTCTATGAAGGATATCAAAACAATTGGGTGAGCAGTTTCAGAGGTGAAGAGATTTTAAGGGTTGCCCCCCAAAAACAAAAAAATTCATAAAAATTCCAAAAATCAATAGAGCATGACCAATTGAACAAACCTGGTAGAGATCCACCCAAGGCACATCCCCACCAAGTCTGAAGTAAATCTGGCCAAAGTATTTAAGTTATAACCATTACAAGAAATTCCCATGTTAAAACTTTCCTATTAAAACTTTTGTAAAAGATTTTTGAAAAAAAAAAATCATAAAAAAAACCCAAAATTCATTGGAACATGACCATTGGAACAAACTTGGTAGACACCCACCCAAGGTACATCCCCACCAAGTTTGAAGTAAATCTGGCTGACGGTTTTGGAGAAGAAGTCAAAAATGTGAATTAGCATTAGAATGCTCATTGACTTCCATAGTAATCAATAGGAAAGCTGCATTGACCGATAAGTACCCGAATTGAAAAAATCGTTAAAAATCAGGAATCTGCAGCATTCCCACATAGTGAACAACTTTGTTTGACCCTTCTACAAGGAACATATCCACCACGTTTCAGCTTAATCTGAGTAACGGTTCTGGAGAAGAAGTCGAAAATAGCTAGAACACACAAAAATTCATAAAAAATTAGTAAAAAATTGCAGCGCCACCTGGTCAACAAATTAAGAATGAGGAGTCCCTAGGTGTCTTCCCGTGTGATATCAGAGCGATTGAGTAAGGGCTTTTGGAGAAAAAGATTTTTTAAGATATGTCAAAAAAAAAAAAAAAAAAAAAATTCATTAAAAATCTTAAAATCACTGGAGCATGACCATTTGGACAAACCTGGTAGACACCCACCCAAGGTACATTCCCACCAAGTTTGAAGTTAATCTGGCTGAGGGTTTTGGAGAAGAAGTCAAAAATGTGAATTAGCATTAGAATGCCCATTGACTTCCATAGTAATCAATAGGAAAGCTGCATTAACCGATAAGTAACTGAATTGAAAAAATCGTTAAAAATCAGGAATCTGCAGCATTCTCACATAGTGAACAACTTTGTTTGACCCTTCTACAAGGAACATATCCACCAGTTTCAGCTTAATCTGAGTGACGGTTCTGGAGAAGATGTCAAAAATAGCTATAACACACAAAAATTCATAAAAAAATAGAAAAAAATTGCAGCGCCACCTGGTGAACAAATTAAGAACTAAGTGTCCCAGGGAGTGTTTCTGTGTGATATCAAAGTAATTGGGTGAGCGGTTTCAGAGAACAAGATTTTTTAAGATTTGCCCAAAAAAGAACAAAAAAATTCATTAAAAATCCAAAAATCAATGGACCGTGACCATTTGAACAAACTTGGTAGACACCTACCCAAGGCACAACCCCACCAAGTTTGAAGTGGATCTGGCTGACGGTTTCGGAGAAGAAGTCGAAAATGTAAATTGTTGACGGACGACGGACGGACGGACCGACGGACGGACCGACGACGGATGGAGGACCATAAGATAAGCTCAGCTGACTGACAAGTCAGCTGAGCTAAAAAAAAAATGTCACTCCTGACTTGAGACAGGCTATCAGTAACCTGTCTGTTGAGTTCATGCATGAAATTTACAAGATTACTGCCTGTGTCAAAGTCTAATAAATGATATTTGTTGAAACCAAAGTCATTGTTTATTATCACACAGTCATGTTCCCTATGGCGTATGACTTCAAAAATATCACAGTCCAAGTGTCCTTTGAGAAATCCAAATGGCCACACTATAGTATAGGCTGGTGCACCACCTGCTGCCATACGCACATTATTAAAATAGATTGTTCTGATGCACTTGGCGGTTGGTAGCCTCCCACTTTATTCTTAAAAATTCTTTAAAAAAAAAAAAAAGAAATAAATTTCAGTGGCAGAAAACAATGTTTATAAAAATATTGTCCTTCAGTGACAAAGAGTGGTTCTACAGTGCATTGTACTCTTTGAAGTCCAACTCCTATTAGCTACTCCTTGGTTATAGGGATAACAGTATATTGTACAGTCTGGACTGTATTGGCCATCCTTACAATGCACTGCTATTCAGGCTTCCTATTGGTTACTCCTTAGTTACCGGGTAACATCATGATAGAAAAAACACTGATCACTGCAGGCCCAAACACAGTCTCATAGGTTATCACAATCTTTTCAACCTGACAGTAATACATAAACATCGCATAACTCTTTGCAAGTGTCTTGGTATTTTTAACAAAGAAGAATTATACAATGGAGATTGGCTTGAGAGGTTATTGCTTGAAGTACATAGTATTACCTGGTTGAGAATTTCAGTGAACTGAGGCAGTTTACTGAGTTCCACCAAGTTCAGCCAAGTCATATCCAAGATCCACTTGAATGGTTTGGGTTGAACTGCATTTAAATCCAAAGCAGCACCCCCTGTAAAATGAAATTTAGAACTGTGAAAACATGGCAACAGCCCTCATTTATATGTAAAAAGTAGCAAACTGACCAGAGTGTAGGACTTATCAGTTTCAATATCTATCAAAAGCCTGAACCTACAGATTTAACAAAATTATGGTAAAGTATGATAAATATCATTGGAAAGTTTGTAAACTTTCAGAACTAGGTCCATTCTTTGTGAAACTGTTTTAAATGTTTCTGAAACTGAACTTTCACAAGCAGCAGTGAAACAAATGAAATACAAAGCTACATCGAGATAGCAATTTGTATGTGCCTGGAATTCTTGTTTTGATCACTACCCACATGTATTAGAGGGAGCAAAATTCTTTGAGCTACTGGCTTGCACATGCAGCAAGCCATCAATTAGCTATATATTGAACCCTTTGACTTCCATTTCAACTTTCTTTTCACCCTCTTTATTGTCTCCCAGAATGAACAGATGTGTTTTTGCTGCTGCATAAAATTTTTAAACTTTATCCCTTTGGTGTTACATTGATCTTTGCACTTGGCAACAAGCTGCACCCTGGTCAGATCTATTAAATGCATGTTGTTACCTGCCTTGAGTGATTTGGTGAATGGAGAGCAAAAGGTGCATAAATCTCACTCATATAACACCCAGATGACAGAAACAAAACTGTACATGTCAGCGCAGTTTGACAAAACCACTATTCACCTTTGATCAGCACTTGGAACTCTTCATATTTGACATGCTGCCTTTGCAAATCAATCTTCAAGGCTAACAGCAATGTGAACAGGAACTTGTGATTTTCATACAGTCCCCTACATGTGTATCTGAACAGTTCATATGTCAAATAGTCAATGATGTTCTGTATCCTCTTGCTGTTTATGGGTGATTTTTCTGACCTGTTATGAAGGAAATTGAAAACTAAGTATACATGTACATTTTACCCATATAAGTACATTGTATTCTTGCAATTATTACACCTGCAAAGCTTTTTTAAGTTTTAAAATGTGAAATGAGCCAGGTAGTGCACTCTCGAATTGTCCTCACCTCCTGTAAGGACCCTTGACAACTTGACCTTCAGTACTTCCCTTGCTGAAATAATACATGGAAAGTGCATGGAATATACATAAATGCACAACTTTGAAATTCTCCAATGCATTGGAAACACATTGAAATTCACATACTTTGTGCATTGAAGATGCATGGAAAATGTACAGTTATGCCAGGCTAAAAGTTAACAGCCAAACGCTTTTTTCGTGTTTTGCTGGTGTTTGGCTTGTGTTTGGAAACATTTGAAAACATTTGGAATGAGTTTGGAAAGTGTTTGGAATGTGTTTGAAAAGCGTTTGGAAAGCGTTTGGGAAAAATCTCAAGCACTTTTACAAAACGTTCAAACACTTTCACAAAGCTACCGAACACTTTCCAAACGCGTTGAACAATTACCCGAACAATTTCAAACACTTTCACAAACGCATTCAAACACTATGCATTTCAAACACTTCCATTTAAATGATGAAGAATCTCCAAACGTATTTTCAACAGGTCCAGCAATATATGATGTACCTACATGTAAATGTGCACTTATCCAGCATTATAGGTTGTATATATTTATATAAAACATGATCCAAATACGTTTACCCAAGTGTCTAATTCAACTAAAATTAAATTAAAGACTTAATTCCTCATTTAAGATGTCATGAATACTTCATCTTTCAAAAACTGTTTCGGAGTAAATCCATAGGCAATGTCATCATCAGATCATGATTCATGATCTGATCATGATATTGCCTATAAATTTACTCCGAAATAGTTCCTAATTTTCAATTAAAATATATATAATTACTCCAAGGACCAATGGAGTATCGCCTGGCTTACTCCACTGGAACTAATTCTATTGCTTGGCTTAGTAAGCCAAACAATACTTAAATGGAGCTGCTTCTGTATATCCATTCGAAATTTTAAAAGTTAGCCTTTTTTCAAGAACTTCACTTTCAGAAAAAGTATGATAGCGACTGGGTATACTTGCTACTGAAAGATCTGTAACTTTATAATAAATGAAGTGTTAAACCTGTTAATGTAGGCATGTTATTTGTTTTCTTCTACCTATACTTATTTTGTTCCTTAATTAGGTATGACCATGTCATAATATTGTTGATTACCAGTAACAATATGAATATTAGCAGGTAAAGGTGACAAATACATATTTCCAGGAATTATTTGCCATTGACTCATTTTTTCTTCTTCATTTCATGTTATAATAATTTGAATCAGATATAAAGCGGAATTTGATTTGTGGAGCCCAGATTAGTGAAGTTTGTATCCCTGAAAATCCAAATAGTCCGCATGAAAATGCAGTGGCAAATGCCAGGAAAACGCATATGAGAGCATCTATTTTTGATAATTTTCTGGGGGAGGCCCCCCAGACCCCACCCACCTGGTGAAAAAATTTCAGATTGACTGGCTGAAATTTGTTTATGTCCACTGAAGCAAATTCAGTGGGTAGTGTCATGTACATCTTAGAAGGTAGCTTTTGTTGCGTTTTCCACTCTATCACAGGCATAAACCAGTTGCAATTTGTCACGCAAGCAAAAAAACAATGATATAGACTACAATATATACACATGCATTGTACATGATACATGTACAAACTGTTAGATAGAACTGATTTTTTTGAAAAAGCATAATTTCAACTTTATTGTGAAATATACATAGTAGAGCTTTTTGGCTTATCCATAAATGAAGGCATGCACATGTTGTTGGGATTTTTAGGTGCTGATAAGCTTTTTAGACACTTGTTAAAAAATATTCCTGTCACTAGAATTAGATTACCAATTGTACATGTACATGTATCACATACGTTTGGCGCAAAGTGTAAAGTGTTTGAAAGCATTTGGAAAAGTGTTTGAAAACATTTGGCTTTCACCAAACGCGTTCGGCAAAGTGTTTCAAAGCGTTTGGGATAGTGTTTGAAAGCGTTTGGAAAAGTGCTTGAAAGACTTTGGCAAAGTGTTTGTAAAGCATTTGGAAAGTGTTTGCAAAGTGTTTGCTACACGTTTGCAAAACGTTTGACTTTCACTGAAAGTGTTTGGGAAACGTTTGGCGTTTGTTAACTTGAACGCGAGCGTAACTGTACAAATGCCCTTGACTGACAGGTCAGTTGTAACTGTATGGTTGCAAAAATCTGATGCATGGATGTTGCCTTAGTGCACTGTTTTAAAATGTCTTCACGCATGAAAAAAGCATGTACAGGATATGATTTCCTCTATGTGCGCATGGGAGCTGCAAAGACTTGACTGTATAGGACTAACAATGGTTCATAATGTTCATGAAAGTTCAGGGTGTGTTTTAAACAATCATTAGCAAACACAAATCACTTATCTGAGATGACTTCTGACCGCTAGTAACATGTAAATTAAGCATCAGCGTTTCTGCCGATGATCTAAGATGGCTGCCGCAAGTGCTATTGGGGACCGTATCATATAATTTTAAATGTGATCATGAATAATAAAAATATTGCTTAACTATTTCGAAGAAAGAACTTACAAGAAAGAATGAATGCTGAGACCCTCCTTGGGAATATCCCAGGGCATCACATGCACCTGGCTCTTGAAGGTAAACACACACACACATGGCTAATCTAGTAGACGTACCGTGATTGGTTAAAATCGAGTTGCTGTGTTTTGTAATGTGTATATTATCTATGTCAAAAGTCTTTAGATGAATATGCAAATGGCAGAGGCAATAATCGATTCCATCAATGCTTCACGGAATAAATTCAAGTTTTTTATATTTTAATGACACTATGCCTTAGCCGCAAAAATCTTTTCCACTAGAAAAACATATAGGAAGGTTACTATATGACCTGCGGCACAATAATATTCAATTTAGGTAGGAATATATAGACATCATAATGGGATTTCATCTTTTGGGGCTCGGGTCCCCTAAAGTTCAATGAGGCCAAGTTAGAACATGCAGACATAACATGTAACATAATATAAAAGCGAATAATTGGCAGGTAAACTGCAAAATTATGAAGTGGTACAGTTTGGCAGCTAAGATGACTAAATCTTACCATTCAGTTTCCATTATAATTGAAATGTTGACCGTATATATACATGTATACAAGAATTGAAGTATTCAGCAACGGTTAGGATATTTTATATCTTGATACTTTTATATTGTGCTTCTTTGTACTCTCCATCATAATTTTTCGATAGTTGAAAGTCTAAGTCTTTACAGTCTGCATGTGTACATATATGCAAGTTTTAAAGTTGAAATTTGTAGTAGATGTAGGTCAGGGGTACATGTGATTTATGCATGGCAGACCACCATGCATAGCCAAATCTATGCACCTTCCATGTATACATGTAGCAACACCCATACATAAACAGAAGTGCATAACTTTTGTTACTTATCATGCATTGAGAATTAACCCATGCTACATCACAACCATGCACTTTCCATTTGTTATCAGGTTAATCTGAGAACAATGCAAGGTAACTCACGCAATCCATGTATTTTCCATGCAGTCAACCCATGCATTTCTTTCCGTAAGGATTTACAGATGTCATGTGACATTCAACATCATGATATCAATTGACTCACTGAAACTGTCATGTATGGGGTGTCAAGTGTAACATCTTTAATTCTGTAGACAAAATTGTAACTTCATGCACAGAATCACAACATAATTCATGGGTAAACATGACAGGGCAACACTCTCATGGTAGTCACTCTGGCAGATAACGGTCTGGATCCAAAAAGGATGCAGGAGAGATGTCTGTAGATTGAAAGTCCTAATGGCAAACAAGTTACACATCTCCAACAGATCAAATGACCAGATGAATAAAAAAGACCTAACTAAAAACACATATTTTTGCCCCTTCCCAAATAGTTTCTGCTGTATGGCCTTCTTCAGGGGATCACAGGAGCTAACTTTCTTGTTAAATTTGGCTATTAAGTACCATGAAATAAGGTGTTGTAAGAACTTCCTGTTTCAGACAGGAAGTGACTTCATATAATTATTACATTCCTAGAGCACCAGTGGCTTCACCTCAGTTCATAGTTTTCGTGAATAAATTAAGAGTCCATTAAAAACAAGTAAAGTCTTAAGAGTTTTTTTGTTGACTTTTTATTACATTTGTGCTTGTTTTCTCTTGATAAAATTTTTGTTTGTTTGAATATACATGTTTCCAGTAGATGAGAAATTAGGTATCCAGGTGGTAAATATTTGGTATGGAGCACATATATATAATGTCTAGGTATGAGCTTTGGAAAGAAAAATGCCTGACTTTTTCTTTGTCTGTGGGTTTAAGAAACAGGATTTACTTCTTTGGTTTTTACGAGTTATAAATTGCTCACATATAGGCAGCACATAAATCACCAATCTTATCAAAAATGCACCCATGAAACCCGGAACCTTCAAATGTACACAGAACTGCCCCACCTGCCCATATGTTAACGAGAAAACAACATTCAAAAGCCGACACACAGGGAAGAAATATAATATTCCTCATCACTTTACTTGCCAAACTAACAACCTGATATATATAATTGAATGCAAAAAATGTGGCCTTCAATATGTAGGACAGACATAAATTAACCATATTTGGGATGGTTTAAACATATTTTATTCCAAAGAAAACAATTGGGGAGAAGGGCAAGGCCCTATATTAACCCCTCTTGTCGGAAGAGGACAATATCACAGGACAAACGAGACGTCAAGGGTCCAGAGCAAAGCTCTAAACTGCTGGCACCGCCAGGAGGAAGAGCTCCGCCCTGGATCAACAAAGTAAAGAAGGACACCACAAGTCATAAGACAGACAGTGGGGCGATTCATTATAAAGAAGCAATGAAAATTGCTGATTAACGACCATCTCATTGAAGATTCATAATTATGTAGTGCAGTTATATAATACAAATGCAGGATTAATTGTAAATCAATTCATCATGTAACAACACCGGTTTGAAAACGTTTGGTTTTTAGAATGTAATCTTGGACTGCCAGGAATATTTTCTTATTAATTTCGAGAGGGCCATCGGAAACGCCATATAAAACGGTTTCAAGGCCGAAAGGGGCATAGTTTGTTATTATCGTATGAAGGCGATCACGAGGAACAGCATAATAAGGACAAACAAAGAAGAAATGCCAAACGTCTTCAATCCCTTGATCGCAACGACAGTTTGGCGATTGAGTGACACCAATATCAAATAGATGGACATTCAATTGGCTGCGGCCCAAACGCAGTCTTGTATGCAAAACTGCGGCAATTCTGTTGCCGACATAGTACAATTCTGTTTGCTTGAGTGACCGAGGCACATTTGAAGAAATTTTGTTTTTAAATTCACTTAAAGTAGTAGAGTTTCTCACATCAAGAGGTAATTGGTTCCATAGTTTTATCGTAGAAGGAAAGAACGAATTCTCAGATAATTCAGTTCTGGTTCTGAATTGAGGCAAGTCTGGGGCCTGTCTTGTTATATACCTTCTGTTAAGATTTTGTTTCATTTGAAATTATACTACTAAGATATTCGGGAACCAGATTATTAGTAATTTTGTACATTAAAATTAGTTTACTAACTTCCCTACGTTTTGCCAATGTAGAAAGACCAGTTTCTTCATATAGTTTAGCATTAGATGTGGTGCGCATGGCACCAGAAATAACACGTGCAGCAGCCAATTGAATACTCTCCAGTTTCAATGCATCTGATTGGGTGCAGCCATCCCAGACAACATTACCATATTCCATTAAAGGTCGAATAAAGGAGGTGTAGATTATTTCTAACGTTTTCCTGTCGAGACGAAATTGGAGTGTTTTCAAAATATTTGGGATACACATCATTATACGTAACAATCACATATTACGTCACAACACTGAGGTGGCACGGATCAACTTATGGATTGAGTACTAAGATAAAGAAATTTCAAAGCTGGAGGACTTTAAACCAGCATATTTCAAGGATTCATCGGAATCCAACCAAGAGATATAAACGACTGGACTGCAGAAAAATGTATAGCAGAAAAGATAATTATAAACAACACCGGCAAGAGAAGCACACCGAAGCGTATCATCAACAATGCTTTTGAGCTAAGAAAACCCAACAACACTGTACATAAAAAGAAAAAAGGTACACAGGGAACATTAATAAGTATTTATGAAACCAGAATGCCTATGTTTAGAACATGGAAGACAAACGACGCTACTGCTTCAGGCATCCCCATCATTGTCTTACCACATGACATCAAAGGGAATTTACGATTACCAATAATACGCTCACCAACACAGAAGGAACTTATACACACACACAAAAGTTTAAATGCATAAAAAGCTTTAGGCTTAGAACTCAGTGACTCCGAGTCTAGTAACAATTCCACACCATGTACTAGTAAGATCAACTTAAAAGCTGATGATACTGTCAAAAAGCATTATGTGCTGCCTATTTGTAGTACAAACAATTTATGACCTGTAAATACCAAAGAGATAAATCCCCTTTCTGAAACCCGCAGGCCAAGAAGAAGCCAGGCATGTTCCCCACCTCACCAGTCCTAGACCCAGCCAGCACCCAGCTCTAGCCCAGACGAAGTGCATAATAAAGACCATGATTACAATAGACTTCCAAAGTACTTGACCCAATTTAGGCTGTGAAAGACATCTTTTTTTTCCAAAGCTCATATCTAGACATTATATCTATTTACTTTATACCAAATACTTACCTACTGGACACTGAATTTCTTATCTACTGGAAACGTGTACTTATACAAAAAAAATATATACATTAAGAGACAACAAGCAGGAATGAAACAAACAAATAAGTACTATGAACTGAGATGAACCCGGCATTTGAACTCTAGAAACATTATAATTATATGATATAACTTCCCGTCTGAAACAACAAGTTCTTACAACTCCTTATTTATTGTACTTTTAAGGTCCTCTTGATTGATTGGGTACCACAAATTGGAAAGTTGATGTTTAGGGTCATTAGAAATGATATCTGAAAACCAACATGCTGAATTTCATTCTTTAATAATGTTTTTTTAGCTCAAAAAGTGCTCCACATTTGCAACAGGAAAGCGAACCAATTTTCTCCAATCGCGGCCTGATGTGGGAAAGAGTTAGTGACGCCACAAACACAACCCACTGGTCAGGCTGAATGTGTTATAAGCCAGAGTGCCTTCAGTTTGCCAAGAGTGAGGGCAGATAAAACAGAACAAAGTGATTCCGGGGAGTATGAATTGATTTTTTATGTACGTGGTCTGATGACAATGAAGAAGAATTAATAAAAAAAAGCTGAAGCAACAGAGGAAAAGATCATTCAGCTTTACATACATGAGGGGATGTCCAGAACTCTACCATCACCAGTACTATACTGAACCCCAATGAAAAGTATCCACATAAAAAAATTAACAAATTAATTTTGTAAGTTACTAAGTACTGTGTGTGCATATATGCATGGTTTGGAGCCTACATCAGGGTCATTCAGGACAACTTTTTAACTTTTGCTGGGTTGTTACATAATGCATGTGACTTTTGTGCACCGAATATGGCTTCTGACCACCACTCCTATTGGATGGCTAAAATGACCTGATGTTTTCAGTGGCTTTAAAAAGGGATGTTCAGCCAAGAAAAAAGCCAGTGGTCTCAGGTGTGTTGAGGCGATCATGCCGCGTCTGAGCCAAGGTCAAAGACACCATGCTTTGGGGCTTGCAGAGGGTGGAGTCCCAATCACTCAAATCGCACAAAGAATGGGGTGTACTCGGCGCACCATCCAACGACTAATTGAACGGCAACAAGAAACTGGATCCGTAGATGATCGGCCTAGGCCTGGCCGAGAAAGAGTGACAACACCTGGCCAAGACCGTCACATCCGGCTGATGCACCTGCGAGACCGTTTCCGTACAGCAGCCCAAACAGCCCGTGAGACTCAAGGGGTGAATCACCGTCCTGTCAGTAGTTCTACTGTGGAGAGGCGACTGAGGAGCAGTGGCCTAACAGCCAGAAGACCTTACAGGGGTAACCTGCTGACCCAACCCAGAAGAGAAAGACGACTGCAGTGGTGTAGAGCACACTCCAGGTGGACTCGCCAGCAGTGGAATACCGTCCTTTTTACTGACGAGTCCCGTTTTTGTGTCAGCAGAGCAGATGGCAGAGAACGTGTGTGGCGCCGGACTGGGGAGAGATATGCAGATGCCTGTGTCCGTCAGGCAGATCGATGGGGTGGACCCTCTGTCATGGTGTGGGCAGGCATCAGCAACCGCTACCGGACACCCCTAGTGGTCATTCAAGGGATCCTCAATGCTAGGCGGTACATTGATGAGGTGCTGGAGCCGCACATGGTCCCATTTATGGAGCAGCATCAAGATCTGGCGATCTTTCAGCAGGACAATGCACGTGCACACTCTGCAAGATTAACAATGAACTTTCTCAATGAGAACAACATCAATGTCATGGAATGGCCAGCGTTCTCACCCGATCTGAGCCCTATTGAACATTTGTGGGATCAGTTAGGCCAAGGTATTCAACGGAGGACACCTAGGCCTACTACCCGAAACCAGCTGATCCAAGCTCTGCAGGAAGAATGGAATAATGTTCCCCAACACAGAATTCAAACCCTGGTCAGCAGTATGCGCCGCAGATGTATAGCATGTGTTGATGCTCGAGGTGGCCACATCCCATATTGAACAGAAAAATTTGTGTGACTTTCAATTAGGGCAGTTAATGACATTTTTTGCCTGTAAGTGACGTTAATGTCGGTAGAGCGTGACATTATTTTTACGCCAGAAAAGTGAATGCTTTGTTAAGTTCTAAGCACGTCTAGGTATGAAATGTTTCAAGTATAAACAATAAAATACTTCAAAATTGGCATGTGGATACTTTTCATTGGGGTTCAGTATACATGGAGTGCAGCCGTGGTACAGCCAGATGATCCCAACTTGTTGTCTGAGCAATAATTTGTTGCAAAAGAGATATTGCCTATCAAAAATTACTACATTTTATTTAACAAGGTAAAACAAGAATGCAATAAACTGGCATTTGCGTCAGGATGGGCCACGTCTTCAAGTGTTTTAAATTCTAGCATTCACTGAAACAGCTACGGCCTAAGCCTACAGTATATAAAAGTCTAAACAAACAGTTACTTTTCTCTTCCCATATATCTATGGTCTATGGATGATTAAATATAAGTTTGCATATACCTTTTAATATCAGAAATCCTACCCGGCAGTAACCTCACGACCCTTGGAGGGCAGTAATTTACCTTTCCTTATACATTGTCATCAGCACACGTGTATATGATATCCTTTATTTCAATTCATATCAATTATGTAACAATGGTGAATATTTTCCTGTGAATGACTTATTTTCTGATTCCATATGAACGACAAAGGAACAATGAGATGGAATTTTGTACATCCGATTATTGGGAGCTGGCCGTGGACTGTCACAAACAGTGTCACATGACTGAAAAAGATGAAAGACCAGCCGCTCACTGCTCTTGGCAGATGTGGACATGAGGCGTGAAAGTGGTAGCTATCTGAACAAGTGTTATCTGGTTATGGGATTAAACACCTCACAATATACAGTAGTAATTGGACATCCACATCACAGTGGGGAGCTAACTCAACCAGTTATAGACTGTTCGACCCCTTTTTTTCCATCAATTGAATCAAAGTGGTAAAGCACACTGAAGTTTTGTTACAATGTTACTTTGTAACACAACATCCGAGACCAGCATTGTCACTGTGACATTCGAGTGATAATTATGTGATACATTGTAAACATAGAAATAACTGACCTATATTTTGCTGTTCTGCAAGCTTTGAAATCAGAATCATACTGAAGATTGATTTGTAAATACTGTAAAAAAATAATAAAATCACTGGTTTTATGAGTATAATGCCTAATTTGGACAGTTCCATGAATCCTTCCATTGTCCAGCGATGGGACCACATTTGGCAACAACAGTAGCTTTTACTTGCCAAACATATCCTAAACATCCTCATATTTGACAAATCAAAGCTACTATTCACAAAGTGTTCGCTACATATGTTAGATTGGTTCCCAGGGCCTTGCCACTTGTCCCTGCAAATCTCGACTGCAGGGGTCCATGCTCTCCATAATTTCAAGTCTGTGGGAGAATGTAAACAAGCTGCAGAATTTGTATTGCTACAAATAACAGCAACATACTGACCCATCCTGGGCGGGAACAGGGACGAAAATAAATATTTCTAAATGCACTTTTAATCCTGTTGATAAAGGGTGGATAAAACATGTTTGAACTAAGTGACACTTGACAGCCATGACTCGCTAGCATGGTCGGTCTTCCCTGTCAGCCAGCGTGGTTGCGTTTGTGATGTCACAAGCCTTTTGCGCCTTGTGGGTGTCAGAAATGAACGGAAATCAACAACTGAAGGTGCACTGAGTTTATAAAATAGAAATGTGAATAAAAGTATTAATTTCATATCCATTATTTTTAAAGCGCACCGTATGGTGGTAACAGCCCACGAGTCACCCATGTATCAAATTTAAATATGGTCAATCAAGAGGAGCTTTAATAGCCAAATTTCACAATAAATTTAGCTCCTGCGATCCCCTGAAGAAGGCCATACAGCTGAAACTAGTTGGGACATTAAAATTGTCACATTTGTGTCGCGCATATCTCCAAAAGCATTTGAGGTGCAACCATGAAAATTTGTGGAAACATCTATCAATATATAAAGGCATGCATCTGTTCTGTTTGTCTCTTGGATTAATTATACAGTCTTCATTAATCATTAATTAACTTTGGGAAAATGTTGATTCGATGTTAGACTTGTCACATTTATGTCCCATGTATCTCAAAAAGTATTTGAGCTTCAACCATGAAACTTGGTGGGAACATAAACATATAAAGATGTGCACCTGGGCCTCTGCTTGCCTCTTGGATTCATTATCCCACATTAATAAATCATTAATTAATGAAAATGATGATTCAAGGTTGGGCTTGTCTAAATCTCCCGGGAAAATTCTTCAAATAATTCATTTGATGCCTGTGGCTCCACATCCACTTCATACACAGGTACATTTTTCACTTCACCATTGTCCAAACAAATTCTAGCCATTTCAAATGTTCCTAATGGATGTACCGAAGCAATCAAAACTCCAAATATTCCTTTATGACATACATGGCCAATATATGGAGATATATGTGTATGGAAATCATACGTAGGCCTACAAGCTCAAAGACAAATACTGGTGTGGGCCGATGCAATGGTGCACCTATATTTACATGCACAGGCAACATTGCGTTGCTAAGGTACGTCAGAAAGTAGATTCCAGTTACTCTTGTATATCTAAAGTAATCTGATTGGCTTACAAACAAAACAACAACCAATAGAATTCTCTCTTTTATTTCATTTGGGTCATACAACCATTCCACACTTATGTTGGGAACGATTATGTTTCCACATGGGTAACTATGGGAGAAATAGTTTTCCTTAACCATCCCAAGATGGTGTTACATTCTACAGTCCCACACTCGGTCTGCCTAGGAGGAAGAAACAAAGGTTTCTGCCCAGCTTAATGAAAATTGGTCCTACTCATGTAGAACCAGACCACTCTAACGGGACATGGAGCTTGATCTGACTCGAAGCTGGACACTGTCGCTGAGAGTGACTTGACCCTAAAACCAGTCCAGGCGGTGGAAGGGTCACAAGCCACTTGTGTCTTAGACTCAAAACCCACACAAGACCTTAGAAAAACATCCTTCCCATCAACAGACCATCTGATCAGGGATCTATCCAAGGCATACAACTCCCTGCACCTAGCTCCTGTGGCTAGAACTAACAGGAAGACGTCTTGAAGGTAAGGATCTTGAGATCGATCATAGCCATATTCTTGGGCTTGAAAGGACGCCTATTTAGAGCCCCAAGAACTACAGAGAGATCCCAGCAAAGCACACGATCATGTTCCACCAGAACGATCTGTGTAGAAGCTGTTCAAAAGTCTACAGAGAAAAGGGTCTGTCCCCATAATCTCTGGCCCTTGGCCTTAAGGGTAGCTGCACTGGCTGATTTGTATCCCTTTATGGTCCATACCTTCAAGTGCACTTCCTCTTACAGACTCGAAAGAAAGTCTACAATCTGCTGGACCAACGCCTTCAAGGAGAAATCTTAAGAAGCACACCAAGAAACAAACTTGTTCTACCTTGAGTCATAGATCTTTAAAACAGACTGATGAAGTTGTCCTCGGACAACACTTTCAGCCACTCCCTGAGTGCAGCTGGTTGAAGTAATGCCCATGGTGACAGTCACCAGAAGTGAAGCCTGAGAAACTGAGGATTGCAGTAGAACATGTTGGATCTTGGTTGCTTGAGTACTTGATAGAAAAGAGGCAGTGACCAAGGAGGCTCTACACTCAACTCCAGCAGATCCAAGGACCATTCCCTCTTGAGCCACCACCAGAGATGCCAACATTCAAAATGCTGTTTCAGGGCCATTTAAGTGAGAACATCAGGGATGCTGCATATTTAACAAAAAGATATAAAGAAAACACTCAGCTTTAATGCAGGATAAACACAGTAAATTGGTCAAAATTTAAGCTAATTTCAGGGACTGTCCCTGATGATGAGGGACAGTTGATATCTCTGCACCACAGACCCACAAGAAAGACTTCACACTTCTAAACTCCAGAATCTTGTAACGAACCTTTGGCAAGAGCTGGGTTAGAGGAAAGGCATACATCCACATTCCCTTACATGAAATTAACATGGCATCTTTTGCCCATGCCATCTCATACGGAAATGGGACACAAAGGTGTCAATCTTGTGATTAGCCCTGGAAGCAAAGAGATTGATGTGGGGTCAGCCCCAAACGGCCTAGACCGGTTTCACCACTCCGGGGTTCAGAGACCTTTTGGTCTGAATCACCAGAAATTGCAGGTCAGCCTTGCCATTCACGCAATCTGAAATGTGCTGACAGCGGAGCCTGATGCCTTTCTGATGGCACCAGAGAAGTATCAACTTGGCCAGAGAGAACAACCTCTTTGACCTGGTACCTCCCTGTTTGTTGATGTACTCAACTTTGTGTGGTCATAGCACATCATAAGGATGTGTTTGTTCTCCAGCTGTGACTGAAACTGGACAAGGATGTGACGGATTGCGCCCAGTTCTGACCAATTAATGGAAAAGTGCCTCCACAGAGTAGGCCGTTCACCTGAGGTTGACACAAAGTCGAAATGAGCTCCCCAGCCCTGGAGGCAGGCACTGGTGAACAAAGTCACCTCACTGTTGAAGTGCACCAGCATATGCCCTGGCACCACATTCACGTGGCGAGACCACCAACTCAAAATAGGCGATAATATGGCTGAATTCAGATTTGCTGAGAGAAGAGATGAGTCCAGCAATCCTGGACCCATGGGCCAATTGTCCAGATAAATGTGCAACTGGATCCTTTGCCAGTGCACAAATGCGGCCACCTCACCCATGACCCTTTGAAAAGACCAGCAGTGCCAAAGCTAGGCCAGAACTGAAAAACTCTACTGTCGACAACCAATGCACAAAGAGATCACTTGGCAAGTAAAATGTGGAAATATGCATCTTTCAGGTCTATTGAGATTGCGCAATCACCCTGTCGCATCGCCACCATGATTGTTACTGGCATCTCTATCTTGAAGTGCTGCACAAGATAAGAGTTGAGCTATGACAAGTTGATGACCAGGCTTTGACCGCTGTACCTTTACAGCACCAAGAGTTGACTGCAAAAGCCTAAGGACCCATCATCCAGGACTGGTTCGATGGCTTGTTTGTCCACAAGTTTTTGCACAGCCTGGTTCAAGAGCTCCATGTTCGCCGCCTTGCAAGGTGGATTGAAGGTAAAGGGAACTCTTCACATTGTCTGGGAGTTGCCTGCGAACTCCAAGGAGTAGCCGTGTTGGAAGATGTTTCTCATGAAAGCCTCTTCCCTCATATGATCCCCTGGTCAGCAGAAAACACCAGCCAGCCACCGCCTGATGCATGGTAAGAAGGCAAACACGACCGTAGACCGGTGAGCCCACAGAGGCGTCGGATGACAGGCATGTGCCCCTAGGGGCAAGGCACCTGCTTCTGGCCACCCTTAGGGCCAGAAGAGCCCAGCTTAGAAGGGTGCCCTCCCCTTTCTTCACCATCTTCTTCCACCTCTGCAGTTTCTGCTGCTGCTGTGGGCCATGCGCAGCCTCGTCATGCTGCCGGAAGGAAGATGACCACTTGGTCAACTACGCACTCCCAAGCAAAGCCTGATCAAAAGACTTCTGCCACTTCCCCTTGGCCATATTAACCCCCCCCCCCCAAGGAGATAATCCCCGAACCGAACAGTGACAAACTCACAGAATCCAGTGGCAGCTGGTAAGCATCTCTGCTTAGCGCTGTCGGCAGGGTGGCCACAGAGAGGAGCGCCTTATGGCGTGTCGACTTCCCTTCAGCATCAAGGGTAATAGCCCTGCTGAGGATGTGGTACACAGCCTGCTCTGAAGACTGCTCGAGGCCCAGCAGGGTCTCCACCAATTGCTTGTTGAAGGTTGGTGTCCAAGGGTCATCACACGCCTCCTTAAGAACACACATGACAAAACACCCTAAACAGTCAATCAGGAGCCCACTATTGTCATAACCTGCACATCCTTTTCAAAACGCAAAAGTGTTGGCAGGGGCATTGAGACAAACTCCACCTCCCTGACATCACAGTACTGTAAGGGAGTGTCGAACCTTGCATGGGAAAAGTTGTACACTGACTTGCTAGTCCAGTACAGCTCCAACCTTGACTTTGGCTTTGCCAGCAGCCATTCGGGGGCCAGGCCATCTCTAGAGGACCCGCTGTCAGGCACATTGCCACCTAGGTGGAAGGTTTCAAAAAACTTCCCAGCCACAAAAGTGGAAAACAGCACCTCTAACTTGGGGTCCACCTCCACAGCTTCTGCTGGCAGCCACACAGCTTCTGCTGGCAGCCCTGGGCTGTGCCAGCACAGGCTGCGGGACGTCCTCCCCAGGGAGGGCTTCTCATAAGAAGGCGCCATTTTCCCTAAACAGCAAACCCGGCTTCTCCGCCTTAGAGGGAGACTGGTCAATCTAGTACCTTCTAGGCTCAAGCTGTCGACTAAGGAGACGACTTCACCCTTTCAGCAGCGGCAAGGAGCTACCCAGACTCAGCCATCTTATACTCTGCTGCCTCTGAGGAGAAGCAAGCCCCTTCGTTGTCTGCCTTGGAAATTCTGAGCAGTCCATGTCAAGGCTATCTTTGAGTCGAGAAGCATATCCTCTACGCACTCCTCCTCAGTCCTTGCCCACATGACAGCCTTAGGCTATGACAACTTGGTGACCTCAGGTACCAATGTCACAAGAGTCTGAGACGCAGTGACATCCTGCTTCTGCAGCTCCTTCCATGCATGGAGAGCCTCCAGAGGCAGAAAGCCTAAAAGGAGCTCACCTGTCAGGGGTTACACCATCCAGTCATAACACCCTCAGCTGACATGGGCTGTGCCACCGCCGGCTGCAGAACCACCTCCCCAGGAAGGCTTCCAACATGAAGGTAACCTTCGCACGGAACAGTGCGCCTGGCTTCTCAGCTTTGGAAGGGGACTTGTTGCCCTGGTCTACCACCTCCTCAGCCAAAGCTTCAAACAGAAGGGAAGCCTTAACCCTCATAGCTGTGGCAAACAGGGGGCGAGGCTCGGCCACCTTCCACTCCATAGCCAAACAGGAAAAGTGACACCCAGTCTCTTCTGCTTCGGAATCTTCACTAGGAAAATCTGAGCAGTCCAGATCAAGTATGTCGTCCGTGGTGAGACGATCATCTTCTCCTCTTCAGTCCTCACCCCTGCCTCCAATTGAGGCTCTGATGACGTGGGTACCTCAGGCGCCTAAGCCACTGGAGTGTCAGACACAGCACCATACTGTGTCTGCAACTCTTCCCATGCTTGGAGAGTCTCCATGGGTAAGACACCTGAAAGAAAGCTCATCTGTGGGGAAGGGGTGGAGAAACTGTCCATCCTGCATGCACACAATCATCACCGTGATGCTGGAGTCCTCATGCACCGCTGAAGACTACCATGTGATTGGCGCCCTGGGCCTCGAAAGTCCTAGTACCAGCGGAGGCCACCAGGGTGGGTGCTATGGAAGCTACCGCTCTAACCGCACTATAGCCACCTTGGGCTTGGGTGCAGCTGCCTTCACAGACGACACAGCGCCGCTCTCAAAAGAGAGGCCAGGCATTTTGGAAGGGGTGGAGGGAAGAACAGGCTGGGAGGGGCCACTCACAACAGATCTGCTCAAAGGAGCAGCCGCGGAAGTGGAGGGCACCCTAGCACGGGAATGCCAAAAGACTTTCCACAGAAAATCTGTGGTAGCCCTCATATCCTCCAAAGGGGCATCAATTCGAGGATAAGCCTTGACTTGAGGGCCAGTGTGAGCCTGACCATACTGTTGACCACCCCCAAAGGGGCCTCGATTTGTGGACCAGTTTGGACCTGGCTGTGAGGCCTGGCCAAACTGGTTGAGGCCTGGCGCCTCGACTCAATGACCAGTGTCCCCTTCATGAGGCACCAAGGCTTTGTGCTTGCAACGTGTATATAAACGTGCCTCTGCACGTCGGAGTCTCCATCTTGCAGAAGTCATGTCGGCCTGATAGCCCTTATACAACTGAGAAGGGGTCCATAGTTGACAAATGTCCAATGGACTTTCCTCAGTGCAGACCATGCCACTCCTGGGCATGCAAGAGCGACATGCAGAATAGTTGTCCCAGTATATCATCCTGTGGGGGTTGGCATCCCAGCGGCCATTCAACTCCATGTCCACATTCATATCCCTAACTGACTAAACAAGCGACAGGATCAGTTTCCAATGAAACTTATCGACTATCACACCACAAGAAAGGAAACAAGAAGACCGAAACCATTGTGATACAGGGAACTTCCAGACAATATGCGTTCACCACAAATGGTTGCCAGAGTAGAAACTGAATTGCACATGCTCACTAATAGGCATTACCACCACCAGGAGCTCAGTGCCATGCCATGGAGGCTGGGGGTGGGGGCAATGTAGCAGTATGGTACAGCACTGGATTCATGGAATTTTCAAATGGGGACTCCGGCAAAGCACCAAAGTGCGTGGGTAACCAACTTAAGTGATCCATGGTGTTGTGCTGTGTCCTCAATATATGGATATATGGATATCAGTTACCCATATACTGAACCTAGTAATTCATTAGTCTTGTTAAGATCCTGTTAAAGTACAAATGGTTTAACATTTCTGCAATTAACACATGATTATGTATAGTACCAGATCACCTGCATAACATAAACAGTTTGCAATATGGATGCAACATTACAAACCATGAAGACAGAGATATCTTCACTCAAACTTGTGAATATGCACATACCTTGCCATAGATTGATCAAATATGCCTAGAAACTGTCCTAAGGATGTTTGGTACATGCAGTTGACAATGCTCATCTCACAAACCAAGAAATACAGGATGCTCCCTCTGGCAGCCACTGTAACACAGAACATATAAACAGCATTTTTATTTTAAATTTCTGAAAAAAAAGTAAACATTTCAGATCTACATGTATGCACAAGTAGCAGCACTGACTGATTCTTCATGTCTCAGTGAGGTTACAGTATCAAATATGATCAACTTTCCAATCTTAAAAAGGGGTACTTTTGCCAAAAAGTCTTATCGTTGTTGTTATTATTATCATGCTATTTATATGGCTGCTAGCCATAAATTAACATCAGGCAAGATAGTCATAACTTGTCAAGAAGTGAGTTCCTATATCATGCAGCAGCAGTAACAATTACATGTATTATAAATCTACACAGTTGCTAAAAATGAAGTTTTTCAACAGTAAAACTACTATTACATGTCAGCTTGATTGAATGGGTACCACAAGTTAGAAATTTGATGTTTAGGGTGGTTAGAAATGATATCTGAAAACCAAGATGTTAAATTTCATTTTCAAATACACATGTAGTGTTTTTTTTAGCTCCAAAAGTGCATCGCATTCACTGCATGAAAGCGCCAGAATTTTCTCTGATCATGGCCCGATGCAGGAAAGTGTTAGTGACATCACAAACGCAACCCACTGGCAAGGGTGAATGTATTATAAGCCAGAGTGCCTTCAGTTTGCCAAGAGTCCTGGCAGATACGGCAAAGCATAGTGATTCCGTAGAGTCTGAATTGAGTTTTTCATGTACGTAGTCTGATGAGGATGAAGAAGAATTTATAAGAAAAGCTGTAACAGCAGAGGAAAAGATGATTCAGCCTTACAGACATGAGAGGGACGCCCAGAACCCTGCCATCACTAGAACTGCAGGGTGGGCAGCCGTGGGGCAGTCAGATGATCCCAACTTGCCATCTGGGCAATGATAATTCATTGCAAAAGAGATATTTCCTATTAAAAATGACCACACTTTATCTAATAAGAACAAGCATGCATGCAATAAATTGGAATTTGCATCAGGATGGGAAATAGTTACAGCCTACACCTACGGTATGTAAAAGCTTGTACCAACAGTTAATTTCCCAGTCCCACCTGTATGGTCTATGGATGACAAAATATAAGGTTGAATTTATGAATGGCTTTCAATATCAAAACTCCTACCCAGCAGTAACCTCGTGACCCTTGGAGGGCAGTGATCTACGTTTCTGTATACATTGGTCATCAGTACATATGATCCTATACTTCGAATCATATACGTACCCATTATAAAACACTGGTATACGTAATACGAGACATGCATATTACTTTCCTGCCAAAATGCACAGGGCTCACGCCTGTCAATCACAGAGGACACATGGCCATATCAATGTCACAGATAGGGCTAGATACTCCTTTCTCACAAAACTAGAGTTTTTTAAAGAAGTTTTAAGTTTACAAATACCCAAGTTATTAATTTAGTACTTTCCAAATTGATTACAAGCACAAATTTCTGTCTGTCTGTACTAAGCATTCTTTATTTTCAACATATTAGTAATATTCTGCTTCCCACACAGGTCGTGGCCCGTATCTCGCAGGTAAGACTATTGTCACTAAGACAACCAGATAAGCAGTTGCGGTGGGAAATTAATATTCATGCCTCGTATTAATTTCCTCTGATCAACTTATTTTCTGGGTCCATATTAACAACAAAGATACAATGAGATGAAATTTTTTACTGGATTGTTGGGAGTTGGCTGTGGACTGTCACAAACTGTGGTACTTGACTCGTAGATGCCAATGCCCCCTGGGCAAAAATACAGAAAAGGGTTGAGATTTAACATATTAAGACTGTTTTAATTCATTTGTAATATAGATCTACATCATTTTTTCTACCGATAGGACCACATTTGGCAACAGCAGTATTTTTTTTTTTTTTGCCCAATCTATCCTAAGCATCGTCATATTTGACCAATCAAAGTCACTTTCCACAAAGTGTTCACCACATAGGTGAAATCACTTGTATTGCTACAATTAGCAGCAACACCGACCCATCCTAGGCAGGAACAGGGATGAAAAGGAATAATTCTGCATGCATTTTTAATCCTGTTGATAAATTGTGAATAAAATATGTTTAAACCGTGTACCACTTCACAGCTATAGTTCGCTAGCATGGTTGGAGTCTTCCCTGCCAGCCAACAATATTGGGTCTATAGCATCACTTCCCTTTTGGTGCCTTGAGGGTGTCAGAAATGAACGGAAAGCCATGGTAAACGGCACAATGATTTTTTTTTATACAAATGTGAATAAAAGTATTATTTTCACATCTATTTATTTTTAAAGTGCACCATATGGCTGGAACAGCCCATGAGTCACCTATGTATCCACTTGAAACATGCTCAGTCAAGATTACCTTTATGAAACAGTGCTCACCATAGGTCACTTCAGTTGGTCTCTATGCATTTATTTACCTGTGCTTTGCCAGAGCCCTGATAAAAAATTCTGTGGGTCCAGTGCTGATCCATGCTGCTCATCACTGCCATCCAGGCCCTGATGCATGGCACAGTATTCCTGGTGGCCCTAATGTACTATTAGCAAGCATGTGCAATTCAGTTTCCTACATGGCATAGGAAGAACTGAAGAGCAAGGATGGTTGGGTAAGAATTCTAGTGATCTATGGTGAGTAATATTTCTCAACAATAGTTTTCCTATTCAAAACTTCACGTTAAGGACACATTACCACACCAAGGTCACATAAGCAAACTGGAGGTGGGAGGTACCTCCACATAAATCCAGGCCAAAACTCTGCATTTTACAGCCACAGAGCAGATAACATCCTGGACCCCTCCATGCCCCCATTCCAACTTCATTGAGCTAGAGGGGGTGGGGGAGCCAGTCAGAAGCGGCTGTCGGGAAAAACTTGAGCCCCAACAGCTGCGCCTCCACTCTACCACGGTAGAAGGATATAAAGGCATCATGGGAGTGCCATGTAAAAAGAGGTCATAATATTCCCTACTTATGTGTTGTGTAACACGCAGGAGGCAAAGAAAGCTCTAGTCTCATGAGCTCGGATGGAATGAAGATGTGCAAGCTCCTCATCCCTTCCTGCCATCCAACAGGAACAGGAAAACATTTTCTTTAGCCATCCAATGAATATATAAGGCAACAGAGTCCAGGACTTCCTCTGCCCAAGAGGAGGCCACAAAGGTGTCGATCTTGTGAATGTCCCTGGTGGCGAAGAGATCAATTGGTGGCACCTCCAAAGGGCCCAGGTTCACATCCACCACCCTGGGATTCAGAGCAGGATCAACTTGGCCAGAGAAAACAACCTTTTTTGACCTAATACTACGTTTGTTGATATAAGCAACCCCTGTATGATTCTTGCACATCACCAGGATGTGCTTGTTCTCCACCTGTGAACGGAACTGGACAAGGGCAAGACGATTCGCCTCCAGTTGTAGCCGATTGATGGCAAACTGCCTCCACTGTACAGAGGAGGCCATGCACCTGAGGCTGTCCAGAGTCCCAATTACACTCCCCAGCCCTGTAGGGAGGTATCAGTAAATAATGAGCCAATTGTGCATACAGAACTGAAAGACTCTGCCGTCGACCACAAAGTGCAGAAATTTCTGACTGTGGCACCATGGGAATGTGTCCTTCAGGTCTATCAAGGTTGCCCAATCGCCCCTGTCTCATCACCCCCATGATGGTTGCTGGGGTCTCCATCTTGAAGCATGCACTACAAGATATGAGTTGAGACGTGGCAAGTCAATTAACAGTCTTGCCCTCCATCTCTTTTCAGCACCAAAAAGAGATGACTGTAAAAGCCTGGGAACCCATCATCCAAATACCGGTTTGATGGCCTGTTTGTCCACAAGCTTTCACATGGCCAGGTGCAAGAGTCCCCAGTCTGCCTCTATGCAAACGAGAAAAGAGAATGGAACTCAACAGAGGAGGAGGATTGCCATCCACAAACTCCACTAGGTAACCATGCCAGATGATCTTCCTGACAAAACATTGCCCGTGATGCAATCTCATAGGTTGGCGAACAACATTAGTCAGCCACTGACGGATCCTTGCCAAGAAGGAGGAGAGGGATTTCAGACCAGTGGGCAAGAGCGTTCCCCCCACTCGGCAGCAGCAAGAAGTTGCCATGACTCGGCCTTTTTCCGCTTAGGAATTGAGCAGTCAAGGCCAAGGATGTCCTTGGCAGTGGGACAATCCTCAAGAACGTCCCCGGAGACGAGAAGCAAGTGCTGGGGACACTCCTCCTCAGTCTTTGCATAAGTTGAGGTTCCGTCACCGGGAAACCACAGTAGCTGGCATCGCAGACTCGGAACAATGCTGCATCTGCCTCTCCTCCCATGCCCTACAGAAGTTTGCCTGCAGGGGAAGGCGACACTGGCCGACCAGCACACACTACGGGATATTAGACCTAGGGGCCAGGGGAACAACTACTACTGCTACCTCTTGCACCGACCTATAGGTTGCCAAACTTGAGAGACCTATCACCTCTGTGGGGGTAGGCTCAAGTGCCAAAGTGCCCAGGCCCACTGCCACATTGTCATTGTAGAGGCGCCCTCCCCAACAGAAGGCTGATCGACTGCCTGACTAACCTCCATTGTGGTCAGAAAAGATCATGGAGACTCCAACTCCACCATACCTGCTCCAATGTTGGGACCAGCACCAACGCTCCACCTTCCAGGAGAAAACCTAGAGGAAGGCATCTGCCTATCCTCAGTGTGCAACGCACCCGAACCACTGTTCTGGCGTCGCACCATCCCATCCAGAGAATGAGAAGAGAAATAGTGGCGGCACTTTTCCCCTTCTTCTCTTCCCTCCCTCCCATTGGGGTAGTGTGAATGCTTCTGACCAGGGAAGGGAGAAAGGGGAGAGAGATTATCCCAAAAGCGACTGTGATGGCTGAGTCCTCACCTTGGAGAACTATTGCAGGGTCAGGGAAGGGCCGCTCACCACAGATACGCTCACTTGAACTGCTGTGGTTGTGGAGGGGACCCTCCAAGGGGATCGCCCAACCACCCTCCACATAGAATCTGTCGAGGGCCTCTTCTCTCCCAAAGGGGAATCGATGCGAGGACAAGCCTCGATTCGAGGACTAGTGTGATCCTGGCTGTGAGGCATGGTCTGACTAGTAACCCCCCCATGGGAGCTTCAAGTCGAGGACCAGTTTGCACCTGCTTGTGAGGCCTGGGTAAACTGGTAGGTGCCTAGATCTCTACATTGAGTGCATGTGCCTCACTTCTAGGCTCATAAGCCTAACATGAGGAACACTGACCATATGCAAATTGGAGTATCATAGGCTTACCGCGAGGTACACTGACCATACACTCACAGTGTGCCTCTGCACATTGGAACTTTCATTCGGCAGATCTAACATCTCTCTGACAGATTTCTACCACTGAGAAGAAGTCAATCGTCAACAATTTCACACAGACTCTCCTCAGTGCAGAATATGCCGCTCCTATGCATGCAGGTGTGACATGTAGCATGGACATCTCAATATGCCATCCTGTGGTGGCTTGGTGTACCAAGAGATGTCCAACTCCACATCCATATCCATGGATCGTCAACTAGTCAAACAACCTGGAATAACAAAGTCAGTGATAGGACCAGAATCCCAGGAAACCTATCAACTACAGCGGAAGCTGTCTTAAGGGGCCACCCACAGGACCTGTAAAGAATGGTCCTCTCTGATAGGTGGTCCCTTTAGGCAGGTAGAATTAAATTAAAGTATGCTTATGGGAATGTTGAGACTGGTCCTTTAGCACAGGTGGTTCCTAAGCAGAGGTGGGCTCATAGGCAGGTTCTACTGTACCACACAATGGAAAGAAGAAACCACATGGGTAATGAAAGGTAAGACAGAAGCGTGAGCTTTCAATAAGATGCATCCACCACAGATGGATGCCAGAGTAGGATGATGAATTGCACATGCTTGCTAATATGCATTACGGCCACCAGGAGTGCTGTGCCATGCAACAGGGCCTGGATGGCGGTGATGAGCAGCATGGATGCGGCACTTGACCCATAGAATTTTTTATGGGGGTTCTGGCAAAGCACAGGTAAGTGCGTGGAGACCAGCTTAAGTGACCAATGGCATTGTAATATGTCCTTAACAGCTGCTTATGACTGTAATAATCTTAAAGTTAACAAAAAATACATTTCAATAAATAAATTACATTTGTTGGTCCTTCATTACAGGTTCTTCACACACTTTTAAGACTTAAGGACCACAATGGTCTTATGGTCAGCTTATCTAGCTTGCATGCACTCACTAGTAGTTGCTGAAATTTAGTGTGTAAATTTAAAGTGGATCAAGCCAACAGATTTGGAAAAGGCAGCAGAAATAAGCCATGTGCTTTCATATATTTTTAAAAGAATTTCCAAAATATCAATAGACAGATTCATAAAAAAAAATTCAAAATTCAAAAGAACACAATTATTTCAACAAACTTATTACTGACACACCCAAGGTGCATTTCCACTTCGAAGAGGATCTAGAAAACAGTTTATGAGAAATTGAAAATGTGAAACTTCGATGTATATCAACAAATGGATGGAAAGATCAGTTGACAAGTCAGTCCAGTTGAGAAGAAAAAAAACCGCCTGCTCTGTGCATTTCAAAAAATTAAAAATGTACATGATCTAGAATGACCAGACATATCCCCACCAATAAAGACAATGTGGCCCAACATTTTTTGAGAAGTATGCAGCAGATGGGCACAAGGTTATGCCACTTTTAAAGTCATGAAAATCCACACTTCAAGCTCAATAGACCAACAAAGTCTGCTGAGCTACACATAATGGAATGAGGAGCCTCCTGTTTCAGTTACCTGGTCTGAATTCTTCTCTTGTCTCATTTATCTTGATCTCAGTGTCTGCTGCAACTGCTAATTTCTCACTAACATCAGCAGCTGTCTCTTTAGTTACACCCAATACTTGAATGAGGGACTCATCCTCCACTAGAGAACCCTGAAAGTTAAAATATTGTGATGTCCATGTGCATGTATAATGATAAAAAATTCAAGAATGTTTCAACTTGACACTGATGTTTATATCACCAAATAGACAGCTGAGGATTTTTGACCAGTGATATAACCCTTTGTGTCAAGCATAAGCTAGAGCAAAGAGAGAATGGAAAGAAAAGTGTATGCAAGTTGAAAAGTGCTGATAAAATGCACATTTTTGCTCAAATAACGGAGTCTTGATTGTTCTTGTGATCCACTTTATCAAAGTTGGAATGTATTTCCTCAATACTTAAATTTTATCACATTTCAGCCCATAAATACACCCTAATATTGTTCACTGGCATTTGCATTTGCATCAAAAATAAATACTCCCCAGCAGGAGCAAAATGTTTATCAGCAATGAGCAACAAAGGAAGAGGTCGCCACCAACTGCTGTCATCCAACATTGTCCAGGCTTAGCTGCAGGTGAAAGTGCAGATGGTGGTCAGTGGTAGGCAGCAGTTGCACCAATTGCCACCAAAATGTGCCAAAACCCCACTGAACTGTGTTACTAGTGACTGCATTGCATAAGAATTCCATCAACTTGAATATGCAGAATAATGATTATGTGTATTCTCAACCAATAAATTTCCCCAAATTTAGGCCTACACACATATGCAGTCAGACCATCTTAATCCAGCACTTGGTACTCTGACATCCTTGAAATTTTGCGCTCATTGAATGATCCTTGTTTTCGTAACTTAATGGGCATTTTGCATCATAATTTCATGCCTGAACTTTTTCACCGCTGGGAGCACCTGTAGTCAAATTGTGTATATGCTGTGGTATTTTGGACTGTAGTCGACTTCCAAGATGACTGCCAAATTATGTGACATTTGACCTTTAAAATGATCTTCTGACTTCTGACCCCGAAACTGACCTTACAGAAAAGTGCATAATGTACATAAGCAACACTCTCAGCGAGAGTAAGGTTGGAGGAAAGGCATATCCCTCACAAATGCCCACATCCCCCGCTCAGAAATTGACATGGCATCCATGGCCCAAGCTAATTTGTCGGGAAACGGGGGACACAAAGGTGTCAATCTTATGATTGTCCCTGGTAATGAAGAAATTGAATTGCAGTCGGCCCTAAAGGGGCCAGGTTGCTAACACAACCCTGGGATTCAGAGGCTACTGGGTCTGTATAACCTATATATTTTGTAACATCAAAATTTTTAATTGCGAGAGAGATATAAAGAGTTTGTTTATTCCTCATTCTCACGAGCTTCTTGGAATCTCGTTTACTATTGTTTGCACCTATCGCAGTTTGACATGGTTTCTTTGTTTCAAGTTTCCCGCGGTGTGACCTAGTTCCCTTTGTCTGAATCACTTGGACTTTTTTTTGTTAAACTGGCACCACCTCTAAGGCTGATCCGGAGAATTTTTTTCATCTTAGTCATTTTGATTCGTCAAATTGTCGCCGAATATGAGCAGTGATGGTCTATATTATTGGATCCAAGCCTAAGGACAATATTTCATATATTCAATTGGGACTTTTGGTGCTGTTTATTGGACTAATATACAATGATTCTCCAGGATCAAGTCTCGCACTGCTGATGGGTTCTAGACCAGCTTTGAGAAGATTGCCTTCAGTAGACTATCTTAAATTAAATACTGGCCAAACGGACAGCGAATTGCTGAGTGAACCTGGAGAATCCGAACCCCCAAAACAAAACATTAGTAGCAAAGCAGTGGTGGTTCCTTTACTTTGGGAGATGGCAAACACAATCATTTCCGAGCATGATTCCGAGGTTGATCATGACAATTTGGACGACGAAGCATTGGATCATACGATCCTGGATCTGGTACGACGAGAGGCTTTGATCGAAAGGCGCAAAAAAATAGAGACCATCAAAGCTTTGGGTGACAAAATCAACTCGGATAAGCAGTCTGCTAATGCCAAAAAGCGATCTGCTTCACACCATAAAGTCGGGCGACCACGTGACGTTGACGTGACCGGTGCAGTCCCATCACAGGATTCCTCTATCTTCGACATAGACTTTCTGAGACAGTACAGGGACCTACAGAAAACGGCTGATGCCATGTTGCAGCAGTATTTACCTGGCTCATATTCCGATACTGTTAACTTGGCTTCGAAGTCGCAAAAACTCAAGAACGGAAGTCACACAGCGGTCAAAGGTCAAAGACACAGCCAGCGTCGAGTCAAGGACACGAGCGGTGCTGGACGTGCAAAGAAACAGGGACATTCGTGTTCTTCTGGCCATAAATCAATTAGTGATCAATCGTCAAGGTCTCGTGGCTGTTCATCCAAGAGCAGAGACAATAGCTGTTCCCATATGGACTCAAATGGTACGTGTTCTGACTCTGAGTCTGACTACAGTAGTATTTCTGATCGCAGCGTGGTTAGTAGCAGTAGGAAAAGTAAATCAAAACACGCACTCAAATCTGGACGTACTATGAGAACGAGTGATCAGGTCAAACGCCGAGAATTATGGCCTCATTCCATGCATTCATTAAATTATGCTGGTAAATGTATGAAATACGAAGAACTTGATATGCCATTATTTATCGCAGGTTTTATTGAGATGATGGATCCCGACATGAGGCATAGTAGATTAAACAAAATTAGAAGCAAATTGCATTATTTAAAGAACCTGATGTACACAGCTTCACACCAAGAGTGGGATACGGTATTAGACCTACACGCAGCAGTGGTCCTAGATATAGAGAGAGGTAACAGAGGCTGGGCAGATTCTATCTTAGAAATAGAAACAAAAGTGTTATCAGGTACCTTGACTAAAGTGAAATTCAAACAGGGTCAAAAAGCTCCTAATATTAGAATGAGTAATTCTGATAAACTTTCTGGTTCTACTAATCGGAGCAACACTGTCATGTTCTGCCGTCAATACCAATCTGGTAAATGTGACAAAAACAAAACACATGTTGGCTTCGTAACTGGCAAGAAGTGCACTGTTACCCATATATGTGCCACATGCTGGCTTGTGGAGAAAGTCCAAAATCCTCAGAATGAATACTCCGCTGAATGCAAATAGAACTCAGCATGGTAAGACTTTAGAGGAAGCTCAGCAATCTGTCAAAAACAAGGACTGACTAGAATATGACGTTCCTAAACATTCATATTTACAAAGTCAACCCACTCAAGAGCTGAGTCATGCAAATCTACATTCAAGCAGTTACAATGATTCTTTATCTAATAGCTCAGATTTGAATCAGAGTACACTCTTAAAGGTTACAAGTAACGGATCAAAGACTTCTGGAGAGAATCTAGGTATCAGTCATTCTGACATGGTTTGTAGTTCAAATGTTTCTCAAGATGACAGTAACAATGGTTCTGATATCAACAGTGTTGGGTCAGACCTGGTACAATTTGGAGATACCTACAAAGTAAAGGATGCGTTACTCAAAATGTGATCTAGTCCAGGTATCAGTCATTCCGATATGATTTGTAGTTCAAATTTTTCTCAGGATGACAGTAATAATGGTTCTGATATCAATAGTGTTGGGTCAGACTTGGTACAATTTGGAGATACCTAGAGGATGCGTCACTCAAAGTGCAGTCAAGTTTATCTTTGCTTGATATTGATAACGATGACAGTTGTGTCATTGCTGACATACTGTCGGTGGAATCATCAGGTAATAATGAGCATGACCAGTTCTTCCCTGTTTAGAGTGCCAAGAGTCAGTTACATTTGCCAGAGTTTGTGCAGCTTAACAAGACTCCTATTATTCATAGTATCCAAAATTACCACAGAGACAGGTGGAATGGAAACTGCAGGATTGCGACATTTTACATCATTACTTGTACATTCATCAACAAGTCATTGAATTGAAAATTCAAAATTTCCTTGGGTTACAAATTACCTGTACCCTCTGGTTTTAATATACCAGTTTGGAGGAATAAGTTAAGAGGTACAGGGTGGCCAGACGAATATATTTGTGGCATGTTGGAATATGGGTTTCCTATTGGTTATTGTGCAGATACATTACCTGTCCCTGCTGGTAAGAATCACACCATGTCTTATGAATTCCCAGAATCTGTGGACAGGTATATTGCCACGGAATTAGACGAGAATACCATCTTGGGACCATTTAGTGAATATCCACTATGTTCTTTTTTGACTAGTTCACCTTTCAATACATTGGAGAAAAAAGGAACTGTGGGTGACCATAGAGTCATCATGGATCTCTCTAGCCCATGGAGGAAATCTGTTAATGATGGGATATTTAAGAATTGGTATTTAGGTCAACCTGTAACCGTTCATTATCCATCTATTGACCTACTTTTGGATAAGTTAGTTGAACTGGGACCGGATTCATTACTTTATAAGACAGACTTGTCACAGGCGTATCGTCAGATTCAAGTGTGCCCAGGAGATGTGGGCCTGTTGGGCTACTCATGGAGGGGCAAAATTTTTGGAGACATTTCTCTGCCCTTTGGCCTGAGATCTTAGGCTATGTATTGCCAGAGGATAACTGACGCCATAAATTTTCTGTTCAGAAAGCAAGGCTATTTTGCCATTAACTTCTTGGATGATTTCGGGGGAGCTGACAACCCTGATAAGGCATTTGCAGCCTTCCAATGCCTGCGCCAGCTACTTAAAGATTTGGGAGTTTCTGAAGCAGAACACAAAGCAGTTTCTCCCAGCACCAGAATGATTTTTCTGGGGATATTGCTAAATTCTGAAGATATGACCATTTCTGTGCCCGATGACAAATTTACCGATATTCAATCTGTTTTAGAAGAATGGTCACACAAAGTTGAAGCCTCCAAAAAAGAGGTTCAATCTTTAATAGGGAAGCTTCAATTCGCAGACAAGTGCATTAGGCCTGGGAGAATTTTTATATCCAGAATGTTGCAACACTTGAGGTCCATTAGTCATTTTCCACAAAAAAGCAAAATTAACTTCGAGGCACGATTTTATCAAAGATGTATACTGGTGGAGAAAGTTTATGGAATACTATAACGGTGTTTCAATTATTCCACAAGAGATGTGGTCTGAACCAGATAAAGTGATATCGACAGACTCGTGCATTTCAGGTTGTGGAGGATATTCATATTGGACCAGAGAATATTTTCATACTGGTTTCCCTAAATTTATTCTCAAACAGGGACTGGATATTAACTGTCTGGAATTGTTAACAGTTGTCATTGCACTTAAACTCTGGGGACCCCTTTTAATAGGCAAAAGTTTAAAAGTGTTATGTGACAATCAGACTTCTGTGTATGTCTTAAACTCGGGCATATGTAGAAACAAATTTTTGTCAGCATGTTTAAGGGAAGTTGCGTACTTGTGTGCTGTTAACGAGACCCAGTTAATTGCGCTACACATTGAAGGGTCACAAAACAGACTCAGCGATCTTTTATCGAGTGAACACTATGATGCTTCCTTATTGCAACAATTCTTGAAGTCTGTCGATTTGGACATGTCGGAAAGATCAGTCAGTGTAGAATCATTCCAATTTACATCCAATTGGTGATTTCTACCCGTTGTGAGTTTCAGTGGTCTGCACATATATATAAGTTCAACCTGAACTGTAACCACTTGTAGTAGTCATGTATTTATACGATCATCTTATTTTACAAGAGTACTGAGTCAGTTGCAAGAAGACATTAGGGTTTCTCAGCGAGTGCCTTTTGCTCCAGGTACATACAGAAATTTAATGTCACAGTGGAAGACATTTGTTTTATTCTGTTCATTCTTCAATTTAAAAATTTTGCCTGCATCACTGAACACCATTTGTTGTTGTGCACAGTTTCTTAGTTGATCTTTCAAACCAGTTGATGCAGTGCAGAATTACGTACATGTTGTGAAGTTATTGCATTCACTGACTGATTTCGACTATAAATCTATGGAATACAGTTTCGACTTCAGTTAAGAGGTTTGCCTAGGCTAAAACCGCACAAAGTTAAGCTAGCTGCCCCTATCACGCCACATATTTTGTATAGTATATTTAGGTACTTTTATTTTTCATCGGCACTTCACGTGGCTTGCTGGGCTTGCTTCTTGATAGCTTTCTTCATTATGGCGAGAAAATCGAATTTAGTACCTAACAGTTTGAAGAACTTTGATGCTCGGAAACATCTTTGTCGAGAAGATATCATCATTGGCTTCTTTGGCCTAGTAGTCTTTCTGAAATGGTCAAAGACAAATCAATTCAGCAAGAGAAACGTTTTCATCCCTGTTCCCAGATTTGAGAATTCAGTTCTTTGTCCTGTTTTGGCTTATTCCAAACTGTTGGATTCAGTTTCGGTTCGCGATTATGACCCAGCCTTCTCCATTTGTGCAAGACCCAATCTGAAATGCGTCACTGCCTTTCGTTTCACCAAGGTTTTGCGTGATGTCTTATCCAGGGCAGGTTTTCATGCCCAAAGTTTCACTGGGCACAGTTTTCGAAGAGGTGAAGCGACTCTGGCTTTCAAAGCCCAGGTACCTGGTGAACTTATTAAGTTACAAGGGGACTGGGCCTCTGATGTCTATCTAAGATATCTGGACTTTTCACTGGCCAATAAATTGCAGGTCGGTAATTGCATCGCAAAAGTATATCAGAGAAATGACATTTGAGTAATATTGGTATGTTGCGTAACTATAGTTTGATGTCACTAATTTCATATTTAGAATGATTGTGTACATTTATATTTTGATATCTTTGCTAGTAGCAAGAAGTGAGACACGTCAACACGCTTGGGTGAAATATCCATCGGGAGGTAGTTTATGTCTCTCTTATAGATTTCAATTTTATATATGACTATGTGATATATGTATTGCTGGGACAGATTATGATATATGTCGGGTCTTTGTGCTGTGATGCCAATGATTTGTTGTCTTATTTTGTCTTGTATGCGTTTATATATGAAAACACAATACTTATGTACATAGTATCTTGTGTCACTTTCTCAGTGATAGCGACCGAATATATAACAAAAAAGCAAATGGTGTTTGATAATGATCATCTGATTTCATCACTTACAATAAAAAAACAGAACTTGTACAGATTTGCATGATGTATCATGCTTACGCTGGTCTGCATCTAACACGTGATAATGAGATAATGAGACGGTACCGTTATGGAATTTACTTGCAATAATTTTGTCATTACAATACTCTGTGATCGCATTAGTATTCTTTGGACACATATGTGTCCTTTGGAGTTTTTAAAGAACGTATGGTTATTTACACTTGACCTAATGAATGACCACTAGGGTGGACTATGTACATGTAATTTACCGTATGGAATTATCTGGTTAAACATATAACTTATTTGAATAACAGTTTCTGACTGTGACAGAGGCATTCTCAGGTGCTGATATTAGTAGTATAGTCTAGTGATTTTGCCTTCTCTGTCTCTTTGTTTATGAGAATTAATTTGGTAAATGGATTTATTGTTTGGCCGTGTTTGACGGTTTTGACTTTTCTTCGCAGTTATCATGGTTATTCAAATAATTTGCTGAAAAAGTCAGCTCTTTTTTGCACGTCCAAATAATAAATCTATTATATTTATGTTGTTGTGTTTGTTGGTTTCTTTACTTAATAACGAGTAATTTATATATTTCGTAAGATCAAAATTTTTAATTGCGAGAGAGATACAAAGAGTTTGTTTATTCTTCATTCTCACGAGATTCTTGGAATCTCATTTACTATTGTTTGCACCCATCGCAGTTTGACATGGTTTCTTTGTTTCAAGTTTCCCGCGGTGTGACATAGTTCCCTTTGTCTGAATCACTTAGACATTTTTGTTAAACTAGCACCAGCTCTAAGGCTGATCCGGAGAATCTTTTCACCCGCCCACCCAACCCCCTTTTCTTTTATTTTTTTATTTTATATTTTTTTAGGGCGGGTTTGACTTTTCTTTGCAGTTATCATGGTTATTCAAATAAATTGTTGGAAAAGTCAACTGTATTTTGCTAACACCACCCTGGGATTAAGAGACTACTGGATCTGCATAACCTGTGGTCGGCACGAGAGCAGGTTCGTCTTGATATTCAGACAACCCGAAAAGTGCCGACATTGGATACCAACGCTGTACTGACGGCACCAAAAGCAATATCAACCTGTCCAGGGAGAACAGCCTTTTCAACCTGGTACCTCCCTGTTTGTTGTACATTGTATGCAACTTCCATATGGTTGTTGCATATCACCATGACATGCTGGCTCTCAACTGCTGACTTGAACAGGAGAAGGGTAGGATGAATCCCCTCGAGTTCCAGCCAATTGATGGCAAACTGCCTCCACAGAGGAGGCCATTTGCCTGAAGCTGTTACAGAGTCCAAATGGGCTCCCCAGCCCCAAAGGGAGGCGCCGATAAACAGTTACCTCAGTGCTGAACAGCACCAGGGACTGCCCTGGCATCACATTGACCAACTAAAAACTAGCTGATCGTACAGCTAAATCTAGATACTCTGAGATAAGAGCCTGTTCTGCCGATCCTACTGATCCATAAAACTGAGCTGGACACGCCATGATAAAGCCTCCCAGGGGAACTTGAGGATCCATGGACATTAGGGTCACTACCAGATGCATCCATTGATGGGCCAATGGGGCTGATGCCCTCCTGAACCTGTTCAAGGGGGACACAAGACGCTTCCATCTGTCCTCTGACTGGAGACAGATTAAAGGGACCGTCAAAAAGTGAATCCCCAGAAAAACAGACACCCTTACTGGAGTCAGACTGGACTTAAGGAGATTGACAATGAGGCCTTACTTCACACACCGATTCAACATGAACTGTGTGTTCCGTAGAAGTAGGCCATGGTCCTGAGACCCCAGGAGTCATTCTTCCAGATGGATGTGCAGCGGGATCCCTTGCTGGTGCACAAAGGCTCCTACCTTGCTCATGACCCGAGTAAAGATGAGTGGTGCCGGCACCAGGCTGAACAGGAGACCATGGCACTGAAACACTCTTCTGTTTATCATGAAACGGGAAAATTTCTGAGAGCACGGGGCCATGCAAATATGAAAATATACGTCTTTCAGGTCTATCAAGGTCACCCAATCGCCTCTGCACGAAGCGGAAACGAGAAGGGAACTCTTGAAAGTAGATGACTGCCCTCGACATACTCCAGCAAGTAGCCGTGACAGACGACATTCCTTAGAAAAACATCCACCGTTAAAGGATCCCATTGGTTGGCTAACAACACTAGTGGCCTTCCTATTGACCTGTGCCAAGAAGGTGGAGAGGGATCACAAACTGGTTGGCCTGCAGGGGCACTGGATGACCGGCACGCATGCCTAGGGATGAGATGCCAACTTCCGGTTGCCCTTAGAACCGGAAGTGACCGACTTGGAAGGCTGGCCACCCTTCTTAGTCAGCTTAGGCCTCCGTCACTGGGGCTTCTGCTGTGGCCTGGGGTCTTGCACAGCCGCTGCAGGCTGACCAGAGAGAGCCGTTCCTTTGGACATTCCTGCAGCAAAGCCTCATCCAGAGACTTTTCGGGCTTCTCCTTGGCCACCTGTTCTTCCCTCTCAAGGAAGGGGACCAATCCATAACCGAACAACCCCAGACCCCCAGGGTCCAGGGGCAGTTGCTAAGCAGCCTTGCTCATCTCCATCGGCAGGTTGGCCGCAGAGAGGTTCGTATTAAGTCACAGCAACTTAACGTTTGCATCAAGCGTAATGGCCCCATTAAGCATGTGGCCTATGGCACCATCCCAAAACTGCTCGAGGCCCTACAGGGTCTCCACCAAATGTTTGGTGGAGGCTGGCACCAGGGGATCATCACACGCCTCCTCTAAAAGAAGAATGGCCAAACATCCTGAACAGTCCAGGAAGCAGTCCATTATTGTCATAACCCATCCATCTTGCTCATAGCTCCAGAGCAATGAGAGGAGCAGCATCACAAACTCAGACTCCTTGATGGCATGGTCTCCTAAGGGAGCATCCACCATCACAGGAGTGAAGCTGTATTCAAACCAACTAGTCCGGTATAACTGGACTTTGGCTTAGCCAGCAAATGACCCAGGGCAAGGCCGTCCCCAGAAGATCCTGTTTCCGGTGTGTTGCTAGACTCAGAGAGTCCCATCGACAATAAGACGTACTTCCTGGCCATGAAGGTGGAGAAAGGCACCTCTACCTTGGGCACTGGCTCCTTCCTGTCGACCAACATCGCCACTGCCCTAGGCTGCTCCGATGTGGGCTTCGGGACCATTTCCCCGAGAAGGGTATCCCACATATATTCCACATTGGCCCGAAACACAGACCCTGGCTTCTCCGCCTTAGAGGGAGACCAGTCCACCTGATCTACTGCCTCCTCAGCTGAAGCTGCACACTGGAGAGCTTTCGGCCACCTAAAGTGGCCGAGACTTTGCCTCCTTTTGCTCTGCCATCAGGTGAGAAAAACCAGCGCCCCCTCCTCAAGCTGAGAGGGTAATAATCATAATATATGCGTTTATGATACAAATGCTGCTGATCAGGATTTTACTATAGTTCAGAAAGTATGTGCATGAATCGTTCCAGTAAAAACTAAAATGAACATGATATTGTATATGTCGACATACATGTACATACCTGTGTACTGGTCAGCTTAAAGAGCAAGTTATCCTCCAGTTCCTGCATCTTGCGCTTGTTGCCGGTAACATCCTCAATCAGTGCAGTTCTTTCAGCTTCCAGTTCCTACAAACGATGCAATAATGTTTTTTTTTTAGGCTGAACATGAATTTATCTTTACATGTACTCATGTGTTGAAACCAAACATACCATCCCCAAAAATGTCCATGCAGTCACAATCAACTAGAACGTTTAATGATAATTAAATCACCCTCAAATTTTAATGATGCAAGCCCATCCTAAACATTTAATTACTACTAGCACTTAAATAGTGTGGGTAAGTTTTCTTCTTTAGATGCCATACAGTGCATAATTTTAGGTAGGGAGATCAGTGGTCGCTGGTGTCTGTGAAGCAGCCACCACTGTGTGCCACTGGCCACCGTTGTGCACCACTGTCTGTGGCTGAAACTGGTCATGTGCTGCCGAAAGCAGTTTATTACTGTCAGGAGCTTGAAATTTTGCCAACTTATAGAAAGAATATTTATCTTATAAAAAGAACTAAAATTTCAAGATCGCCCATGCAAAGGTTTTTGGTGTCTTACCTGTCCTTAAAGACTAAAGTTACATAATCTCTTGGTCATATTTCTGGGAACAGAATATAAAGAGAGCCTGGAAAAGCATAGACCTACAAATTTCAAAAACTCTCTTTGCTTAAAAAATTACAGTGCACCCAAGCCAAAATGCCTGTAACATACACTGTACATGTAAGAGCATATATAAAAAGATGTACAGAGTCCTTACATCAAAACCCCAAAAGTGCCTGCATTTTATCTGCTACCTAAAATCCACAAGGGTATCAACGCTGCACCTGATCATCCTATTCTGTGCACAAATGATTGCTCAACAGACAGTGTTGATCAACAACAGGGATCCCCTACACAAACCCAGCACACCATAATTGGTTAAGTTTTTGGGTTTAGTACTCAATTGCAAAACTACAAACAGATAAGCAGGACAGCGTTGAGAACTCAGTTTGCCCCATCACTTGCCAACTTTTCCACAGCAGATCTAGAGGAGACTCCACTCGTCTCTTTAAATGCTTGGTAAAACCTTTGGTTTGGGGGTTCATAGATGGCATATTTTGCATGTGGACCTTTGGTAGAGATGGATAAAATTAATCCTTTTCCACCTTAACTCCACCCACAATTAAGTTCACCTCAAATATTTCTCCTGAACGGATGAATTTTCTAACACCACTCTCAAGATTGACAACATAAAGCATATACAACACTCTATGACTAGATAATTGCACATATCTACATTACAGGTCAGTGCAGACATGCCCAGTGTAAACAATATAACTGTTACCTCTCAGTATAAATATACAGCCTCCTGAAATTCCTGTCACTGCCTAATGTGACCCAGTTGGGGGTGAAATGCTTCACACAACTCGCCTTTCTTGGCTACCTGCCCTGTCAAATTATCTTACAAATACTTGCCCTCCCTAAGTCACACATGACATGCTATATATGTTTGAATTAATTCATGTTAACCCTTTATAATGAACAGGAGATCAAAACCCATGTGAAAATATTACATACCTGTTTCTCCGTCATTATGACACGTCCCAGTAGCTGATCCTCAAGACCTTTCATTGTCACAGTGAAGTCAATTATTGATGTTCTGGCACTGATCTATAGAGAATCATATAAAATACAACAAAACAAGTCAACAGATTACTGGAATCCTTAAAATTCAGCATCAGTTGCAGATCAAATATTCACACAAATGTTGGTCCAGTTTTACCATGATATTTTGTCTAGAATAAATTGACATCTTAAGTTATAAGTCATAACTAAATGGAAAGATCTTCTTTCTTAAAAAAAAAAAAAAAAAAAAAAAAGAAGTCCACATATGCAATTTTTTTTTTTATTCCAACCGCGCATCCCTAAGTCAGACAATCTGACAAGGGATGAAAGATTAGGTCTTAAACAACTTAAGACCAACCAACACATAGTGATTAAGAAAGCAGATAAAGGTTCGGCCATTGTTATACAGAACACTTCTGATTACATTGCCGAAGCAAAAAAACCTTTTATCTAATAAAGACCACTATGCTAACATGGAGTCAAACCTGACCCCATTGCACAATGAAAAAATACTGATGGCACTCAAAGACATGCTACACAATAATAGCATAAATTCTAAGTTGTACAATTATCTGTACATCTCAGAACCACGAGTTCCCAGTTTATATCTCCTGCCTAAAATACACAAAGGGGTCCTACCACCACCAGGTCGCCCCATCCTAAGTGCAAATGAATGCCCCACAGAAAGAATTTCTGCATATGTGGACTTCTTTCTTAAACCCATAGTGAAAACTGTTCCCAGTTTCATCAAAGATACCACAGACTTCATAAAGAAAATTGAAGCGTTAGAACCACTACCAGAAAACACACTTCTGGTCACTTTGGATGTACAGTCCCTGTACACCAATATTCCTACCTCCGAAGGCTTACGTAGTGCAGCCAGAGCTCTGTTACACAACAGGGACCCCCAAGACAAACCTAGCATCACAGAACTAATCCATTTGCTAAGATTAGTTTTAACCTGCAACAACTTTGAGTTCAATGGGGAGCACTACTTACAAATTTCAGGGACGGCCATGGGGACTCGAGTAGCCCCATCTTTTGCCAACCTTTTCATGGCCGAGCTGGAACAAAACCACCTCCTTAAATTTCCACTACAACCTCTTGTGTGGTGGAGATTCATTGATGACATCTTCTGTATATGGACATATGGAGATGTCAGGTTACAGGAGTTCATCACACACTTGAACTCCTGCCATCCGACGATTAAGTTCACTGCAGAACATTCCCGTACAGATATAAACTTCCTTGACACCACTGTCAAGCTAGACTCACAACGGAGAGCATACAGTACTCTCTATGTGAAACCCACAGATACACACATGTATCTACACTATAGGTCAGCACACCCGAAACATTCTATCACAGGGGGTCCCTATAGTCAACTTCTAAGGGTCAAGCGCATTTGCTCTAGGCCTGAAGATTTTGAGGACAATGCTCGAAAAATCCTCAATTTTTATCAGCTCAGAGGCTACCCCATAGAACTGTTAGAGGAATCCAAAGCAAAAGTGGATGTCTTGAACAGAGCACAGCTACTGGCACCCCAGCCAGAACAGGAAATCACAGATCAGCAAAACTTCTTTCTGGTCACGAGATACAACCCATCCCTTCCCCCAATAAAACGAATTATCCAAGACAATTGGAAAATTCTAGAGCCTTCACGCCATGCAGCAGTGTTGGCTAATAAGGAAGTCAAGATTGGCTTCAAACGCACAATGAACATCCAAGACATGCTGGTCCAGTCGAGGATCAGATACAACCCAAACCCAGATCACAACCCAGCGATCTCGGGTAGGAAACATACGAATTCATGCGAACGTACTAATTGCAAGTACTGCACTCGCCTAGTAACCACTGGACGAGCCACAAGCACACAAACAGGCAGATCTTATTCTGTCCCACAGGGAGGTTGTTGTGAGAGTTCAAATCTCATCTATCTCCTCACGTGTGACTTGTGTGATAAACAGTATGTGGGACAAACTAAACGCCCCTTACGTGACAGACTTCGGGAACATTTCCGTTACATCAGCAACCGGAACATAGACCAACCATTGGGCAGACACTTTGCCCAAGCGGATCACGATGGACTCAACATTACAGTCCACATTCTAGAGTACATCCGCACCCCTCCTCGTCTAAATCGAAGTAGACTACTTCGATTAGAGAGAAAAACATTGGATGCACCAGCTTTGTTCCATTGAGCCATTTGGCCTCAATATCATGGGCAAATGAGCCCTTGCCTTGTCTAATGCTAAATTTTTATTGTCGCAGCTCATTTGTCCATGCTATTATCCTCAGCTCTGGCCACTGACACACCTGTGTACATGGCAAGCAGGTTAATTGTAACTAAATACCTAAGAAACAACACCAGTTGATTTCTAATTGCCCCTATTCAGGGCATCCAGTGGACAATGGTCCGACTGGATTTTCAAGCCCAATACAACGTTGTATCAAACTACCTAGTTGGTACACTTATTGACCTCTCCTTATTTGGAGGATCACTGTTTTTCCGAACGTTTCTTTGGAATTCAAAGGCCGTGGTAACCATACCATAGCCAAGGCACGTCCCGTCTCCACGTCATAACAATTCATGTATATGACGTGATGACGGATAATTACGCGCGCCTATAAATACGGGCCCCAAAACGGTTAAACCTTCAGTTCCTGACGAGTACACAAGTACGAAACCGGTAGAACTCTAAACCTCTTCCATTGCGGCCACTAGCCCTTGTCTTAGCTCATAAATGGAAAGATCAATGCAATGCTTACCTCAGGCGTATATGCAGGGTTTGGAAGTTTTGTTGTTATGTAGAGATAGAAACCACTCATCACATCCACTTCTTTGTCACCCATTTTCACCTGTAAATAAACATATAATTACAAAATTTCCATTGGCAAATTTATTAATAAGAAATAATAGCAAGATGTATAGGTATCACTTATGCTGTCTCCTTGCAAGTGATTCTGGTAGGCCAGAAACCATGTACGATTCCAGAGGCCTCACATGTCCTGTCCAAGGCTCCCCTGGCATGCTGTGGCATGAAATAGCACACCCTAGAATTCACATTTTGACTAACAAGTCACATGTTCATATCACTTTTCTCAACGATAACATAACAACATGAAGCGATGATTGGACGGGAATCCTAGTGATATAAATGTAGAGTAAAATCTCGATCCCTAGCTATTAAGAACTCACCCTAATAAGACCATTGCTCTTCTGCAACCACATTTTAACTCTTACAGAGCCAATTTAGAGACTGAGTCAACACCTTTCCTTGGGGCACTTTCCGCGCAACGTGCGGAAAGTGCCCCAAGGAAAGCTGTTGACCTGGACCAAATTTTTCACTGGGAACATAGGCATGCTGGTACTTGAATGAAAGGTCTTTTAATGAGGAATATGAATCTAGAATCATTACAGTAATCCAGCTTCATCAGCACAGCTTAAGCCGTGACTGGCACTCAAAGGGTTAAGTGTCCAAATTTTTCATACAATGCGTTCTGCTTTCCATATTAAGACCACTCACATATTAAGATCTATGTTTGTCAGATTTAGTTACAAAATCTTCATACACTACACATTCCTTATATGTTCATGTATGCAATTTGCAAGCTGCCATATTCTTTCACCCAGAGGTCTCCAATCTAGCACTTGTTAAAAGTGGGAGATCTCACTCCTGCAGGCACTAAAAATTGGGACAGCAAGTGCTGCAGGCGTGAAGCATGGCTAGGGGGTCACGTTATGCTTCTCCAAGAAAATTTCAAAATTGGCCCCTTCATCTCCTGCACTTTGTGCAATTGTAGGCATCATCAGAGACATTCTCAGTCAATGAAAATAATCACTTAACAAGGTCAAATAGCTAACAAAATTAAAGCAATTTTATATTAAAACAAGAGGCCCATGGGCCTGGTTCTCTGCTGACAATATATATATATATATATATAGATAGATAGATAGATAGATAGATAGATAGATAGATAGATAGATAGATAGATAGATAGATAGATAGATAATAGAATGATGGGTAAATAAAACAATTTTATATGGGAAGCTGTGCAGAAAGATAAACACATATCAAAAGTAATGATCTAATCTATGACTTTGACAGTGTATGGGTCATGACCAAATGTCTGTTTTGTATTTGAATGCGATAAATTATAGAGCAGATTGTGAATTGCTGTCACTTGGACATGTGATAAATACTTAACGTTAGACATGATCTATATATCCTATCAATCTGGCTTATCTAATTCAATTATTTTTTGAAATATGAAATTTTGTATGTTTCATAACATTTGAACTCATAATTTCTGTCATATTATAGGTGGTGCCACTAGCATCACAACCAACCACGATTTTGACCTCTTCTACAATTTCACTAAATTTCATGAAGATCTATAAAAAATTAAGGATGCTGGACTGGTCACAAGATTTTCACATTTTGACCTGTATATTACAAAATACTTAAGGTGACACCACCAACACTGATATTGACAAACATGTTCATACACTTTATAACTTCTAAATGTACATGGGCCTAACTAAAAAATTATGGGGTGCAAAGCATTCACAAGATGGCCTCTATATTCAAATTGGCCATTTAACCTTAACCTTCAACTCATATTAAAAAATTGTTACTGCTCATGATATGTGCCACACATCCAGTTTCCACACATGGTCGGTTTGTTCAAACGGGTAATTAATTATTGAGTTAGTGAAGAAAAACAATAAATTTGGGCAAGCCCCAAACTCCATAATTATTTGGTCACAGTGACCCCAAAAGTAGGTCACCAAGTACAGATTTATGTGCAATGTAATCAAGCGCAATTTTGAATAGGAGGCTCAATTCTCAGAATTGAGCCTCCTGATAGAGGCAAAGAGGCTCTTTGACATTGATGTCCAAACTACACCCTGCCATTACAAAATCACCTCTTGCAATTTAACAGGCATAAGGACCTTACAAAAACAGGTCAAGGTCACTGATTTTACATAACATTCTAGCATTGGACATGGTCTATATATCCTATAAATTTGGCAAGTCTAATCTAATTACTTTTCCTGATATGGAATTTTATATCTATAGGGGCTAGTACATTTTGTGATTTTCATGTAGAAATATGTAATCATTTCATTCGTTTTTCATGCTAGACTATCAAAAGCATATTTTTTCTGAAAGAAAAAAACGGGAATAAATTTACATTTACTATTGAATTTCAGATTTAAGTCTTGAGCCACTTGATTCTTTGCAAGGAAGCCCAAGTGGGGCCTCAGGGTCACCTGGGAGTAGTCAGGGTACCATTGTACATGTATTTGGTCCTGTGCTAGAGCGTGGATCTCACTTCTTCTAGCCCTTTAAGCAAGTGTTAATAGAAAACAAGTTTTCTATTATCATCACTCGTGTCCAGTACTTGAGGTCCACCCATCTGGGGTCCTCTATGCACTCAAAGAGCCACTTCTTCAAAATGACTAAAACCAACAGGACGTCCCACCGTGGTAGGACCTGCCTGTCCGCCGGTCTGTTGGATGCCATAAGCGCCAACAGATAAGGATTGCTCCCAAGGTGAAAGTCGAGGACATTCACCAGGGAACAGATGGCTGATCGAAATTCTTTCCACAGTGCTTGAGCTCTTACCGAGCACTTCCCACTTTTAAAGCAAGATTTAGACTAAGGTTGTATTCTCCGAGTGGCGCACCACTCGGAAAACACTTTCCAGCAAGTCGAGTAAACCATCAGAGAAAAGGATCGAAGCCCTTCTCTGGCAATTCTATCTGCGACCAATTCCAAGTAACACCTGTCGCAGATGTGCTGTGGGACAACCACCAAGAGCAGAGGATGAGCACTTGAGGGTTCCTGTGGAACGCACTCGTCTGCGGTTGCACCAGAAGTTTGGTCTATGCTGGTATGCATAGCGGAGGCTCGATGCTTAATTCAAAAAGGTCCATGCGCTAATCTGTCCTCTGTCGCCAGGGGGGTGACCAGGATCAAATAGCAGTTGTGGGACTGAAACTTCTGCAGTACACTGGGGAAGATCTGGGGAAGCCGAAAGGCGTATCCCCAAAGGTTACTCAAGTCTAAGGCTATAGCATCCTGCGCCTGGAGATCCAGAACGGGCGAGATGTAAACTGAAAGTTTTGTGTTTATGCTCGTCCCGAAGAGGTCCACATGTGGGGTACCCTACCTGGCCAACATGGCCTGAAACACCCATGGGTGGAGCGACCACTCTGTCCCTACTGGCTGACCTCTTTTCACGAGCTTGACCAGGACATTTTGTAGTTCTGGGATATACCTCGCGTGCGTGTGGACATTGTGTTTGGAGCACCATCGTATGATGCATCTGGTCAGCTCTGTCAGCTTTCAGGAGCACTATCCGCCTTGTTGGTTGAGGTAGGCAATGGCAGTCCTGTTGTCACACATTACCAGGACATGTTTGTACTCCACTAGGTCCTGGCAGTGGAGGAGCGCTTGGCTTATCGCCTGTAGTTCCAACCAGTTTATGTGGTCGGACAAAGACTGCTTGGGTCAGAGGCCCGACGCCAACTGGCCCTCCACATGGACTCAGACTCAGACTCAGCATTCTTTTATTTCACCGTAATATGCACATATACATTAGCATATAACATGAGATTCAATACATGTATGTAGTAGGTGAGGAGACTCCCATTAAGGCGAGGAACGCCGCTATCATGGAAGCCACCTTGCTAATAGTTAAGACTTGACAAAATTTCTTGCGAATTAAATTTCCACAGGTGCATTGACTTTAACAATATGTTCCAGGTAAGGTTCAGTGAACTTTATATATATGGTATAGATCCTAAAATCTCATGATGCACATTAAATGTGAATTAATTAATGTTATGCAAGTGTACTGCAGACATAGCAGTTTGGCTAATAGAGCAAACAGCAGAGTATATATTAACATAGTACATTTTCGCATAAAAAGAAAAACCAGATTTACTGTGAGTGTGTACTTTATGTTTGACAATGTTGGGAATGTTGCTCAAAGTATCCACTAGTTCATGTCTTAAACAATTTCTTGTACCACCAAGTCTTGTTCCTGTCTGAAAAATACTATTTTGATTTCTTGTGTGATGTGCATGTTTTTTTTAAATAAATTGTCAATAAAGTATGCTGGTAATGGACTCCCACATTGTCCTAGGAGAACCTGACAGTGTCCATGTATGGAAGTTGTACTGTTCAATAATTCACAAAACCCAGGGTTTTGCTTTTCAAAGCCCTGGATTTTGTAGCAAAACTCTGGGTTTTGTAACAAACCTTGGGTTTTGAGCATGAACCCCACAGTTTAAAAGCAAAACTCTGATCACGAAACCTTTAGTTTTGTTATTTTTTGAACAAACCATTGTTTTGTTCACAAAACCCTTGGGTTTTGTAACACTTTGAAATAACAGAACAAAACCAGGGGTTTTGTGAGATTGCAATAATCTCGGTTTTGTGATGTCACAAATCCCAGGGTTTTGAAAAAGTACAATACCCAGGGTTTTGTAACTAACCAAACAATCATGACAGCTGTTACTTGGTAGCCTTGCTAGGGTACTCATCTTGAAATGGTACCAAACTACAAGTGGTTCAGTTTGTGTGATCATTAACATCATTACCACGCATATATGCGCACATAGTCTACCTCCATGCGACATGATGAGAATATATGTTATCTTTTAGTTAAAGAACGAGAGGGTGTGCGTTCAGTGTTCAAAATAATCCACAATTCACTGAATGCACAGCTTCAAGTTCTTTAATTTGCTTAAAACATTTGATCCATTGCAAATAATTAATTTATTGCACGATATATGAAGCCCTGGAAATTTTGATGATCTAAATAGCATTTTCAGTCTGATTTTTCAACCATTATTGTCTGAAATAGTCAACAATTATTGGTTATGGTCATATTGTCCTTGACTGGCATGACCTAGATAGATTGATTGCTTTATTGTATATAACGCCTTGTAGGGGCTGTGACATATAAAACAGAACTAGATGTGAAGAAGTAAACAAAGCTGCGTGGTCTGACCACTATGAAATATAAGACATAAACCAAACTGAAACACTTTAAGCTAGCGTGGCCACATGCATAGCGTGTCGGACTGCAGATCAAGAGGTGACAGGATCAATTCTACCATGCAATTCCTTTTATTTTTAATTGAGTAGTAATTTCGCACTTGAAATTCGTCAATGTTGAAGTTGTCAGTTCTATTACTGTTACAAGAACAATACTGTAATGTCAGAAAATGTTTAACTTGCTTTTAGTTGGGTTGTGTTTGTATATGAACTGGTGGCAGTGCCGGTACACTGAACAAAGCCCAGAGCATTTGACAGTTCCTGAAAAGGTGCCAAGCAATCTTGCGTGATTTTCAGTGGCCGCCAACAAAAAACATGTAAATTACAGCTTAGTACTAGGAAATGATAATTTGTATGGGGGAAATGGCTGGCACAAGGAAATGCGGTCACAGATAGGATTTTCTCCTTTCCAGTTGAAGAACTCTCAGGGAAGAGCTTAAAAAGTATCTTTCACCAGAGCTGCCACAGAAATACATGCAATAATTCTGAATGGTGGGAATAAAAGGTGAAGCTAAAGGATACCATGTAAAAATTTTAGACTTAGTCGTGTTCAGATAATTATCACCATGATGTGATGTGGCAGTCATTTGTAATTAACGGTCACATCACTGCAGGCAGTTGCACAACGTACAGTACTAGGTAGGTTCTAACTATGCGGCAGATCAGAGGCCTCATGCCATTAAAACTCCAGCGCGGTCGCATGGTCCCAGAAACTGAAAATCAGTCTTAATCTATTAAATTTCTTAAAAACACATATACGGTATACATCTTGCATGTTCTCTCTTCTAGTACCTAAAATATGAGCTCCTGAAGTAGTAGTTTTATGTACAAATCTCTGGGTTTTGTAAACGAAAACCTGGGTTTTGTAATAAAACCCAGGGTTTGTGCATATTATTGAACAAAATTAAAAAATTATGATATTTGTTTTGTTATCCTGGGTAGTTTACAAAACCCTGGGATTTGCAAGCAAAACTCAGAGTATTGTTGCAAAATTCACCATTTTACATACAATACCCTTGGTTTTGTTTAAAAAATCTGGGTTTTGTGAGCAAGCCCACGGTTTTGGTACAAAATCCTATAGTTTGTACACAAAACGCGAGTTAAGTGAATCACTGAACAATACAACTTCCCTCTGTGTGCCACTGTACCACCCTCCCACTAGGGATCCAGAGGGAGATGAGTGCCTCTCCAGAGCTGGTGACATGCCTGAACCGCTGTTCTGGCGTCCAACCTTCCCATCTGAAGAAAGAAAAAAGGTGGCATTGCCTCCTCTTCCTCTTTTCCCTCCCATGGTGGAAGAGCAAATGCTCGTGACCAGGAGAGAAACCGACCGCAAGGCTGAACCCCAAACCACCACCCCCAGAGGGTCCATGGATGGCAGATCCTTCCCCACAGGGGCTGTTTCGAGGAAGATCCTTGATTTTAAGACGATCCTTGGTTTGAGGACCAAGGGCCTCAAGGACCAGCTTGAACCTGAGAGCAAGGCCGGGTCAAACTACATGCCCCTCCAATAGGGGCCTTGATTCGAGGACGAGCCTCCTTTCGAGGACCAGTTTGCACCTTACAGTGAGGCCTGGGCAAAATGGAAGGTGCCTGGGTGTTAGCATCAACAGCACATGCCACTATGCAAGTCTCCATGGGTTCTTCTAGAGAGACACTGCCCTCTTACTCACAACGAGCTTCCACATGTTGGTGTCTTCATGGAGTAGATCTAACATCCGCTCAACAGACTTTATGCCACTGATAAAGAGTGCATCCTCGACACACGTTGCTTGGACTCATCTGAGTGAAGAACACGACCCCTATGCATGGTGGAGGGGCATGCAGGATGGTCATCTGTGATGGTTGGCCTTTAACTCAACATCCATATCCATGGATCTTTCCAACTTCAAATCTGGATTAACTGAGCCAGAGATGGGACCAGTTTCCCAGGAAACCTATCAACTACCTCACGACGTAAAAAGGAAGCCACAAGATTATGGAAAGGTTACTTACTGCATTACTGCCACCAGGGAGCACTGTGCCATGCCACAGGGCCTCAACGTCAGTGAGTGCAGCAGCATGAATCAGCACTGGACCAAAGGAAATTTTATGGAAGCTCTGACAAAGCACTTAAAGTGCATGGAGACCAGCTTAAGTGACCTATGGTGTTGTAATGTGTCCTTAATTTATGTTTATATAGATGAACTGGTGGCTGACATTTACTTGACATGAAACAACTTTAGGGTGGTGTGTGCCTGCAGTAAGTGTGTCAACATGCCTCCCCTGCAAAAAGTGGTTTGGACCATGAGTTTGCATGTATACTAATGAGGTCCAAAATCCAAGCATACTTGTAAGCAACTCAAGTTCATACAACAACAAAAGGAACAGGTGCATATAAGAGGCAACCATGAAGGTGCAGTGCTAGACATATGCTAGACTAAACAATGTAACCTTGTGACTGACATGGATGCTACTTATCTCTAGGGAAACTCTTATTGCACAGTTAACTACCACAATTTTGCATGGCAAAAAGTTTAACTTGATTCCCCAAGTGAGAAGTTCCAAACGTGTTAAAGGCAGAAAAATACAGAAGAACAAAATCTTTAAAAGTAACTTGTTATGAATTATTATATATGTGAAGTAACTTTTTCCAGTGCAGTGATAATGCCCCGCCTACAGGGACAAGATTAGACTATCGCCCCTTTTTATAACCATCATGTCCTACATAAATGCACAGAAAAACTATGATCAATCTGATGACTGTAGAAGTCCTGACACCAGGCTGTAGATCATAAGCCTATATATGGCTAGGACTGCTGAGACAACATGAGGGGAAATATTTCCCGATGCAATGAATTAGATTGTGTAAGAGGTTTACATGCAGTTGAAGAAATTGTATTAGCCATAAACTATATTTTAATCCTCTGAAAATCTATAAAGTATATTAATATGCAGTTATAAACAGTTTGAACTGTGGCTGGGCGGCATGGGCCTACAGAATAGCCTGGACAATATAATGTTTTCCTATTGCCACAGTACATGTAGTAGGTGCTACTCCTGTATGGAGCATTATGGTTCATCTGTGTCACAATATCAAAGCTAATAATTATAATTCTTATCTACACAATCTCATAAGGGTTTAAACAAGGCCTGCATTCCAGTTTGAACGAACGGCAAGAATCATCAACTGTTTCTGGCCCATTAGGATCCCATTTTGCATCTGTTCTTAAAACATTTGGGTCCCATTCCCATTTGAGCATGTTTGTATCACTTTGGCGGAGTGTAACTGTAGAACCCAGGCGAACCAGGATCCACCACCACCTCTGTTGTGCCCTTGCTCCGAAGTTTCTCCACTGCCTCTAGGAACGCCAATGCTTTGGGTTCCTGGGTGTCAGGTGTGAACCTCTTGGGTTCATGGCACAATGGAGGCTTGTCTTTGCCGAAAGGCAGCAAATAGCCGTGTCTCAGTGCATTTATGATGAGCGAGTCATCTGTAATGGACTCCAATTGAGTGCAAAAGGGGGAAAGACAACAGGCGATAGGGCGCTCTGAGATGTCCAGAGCACAGGCAGTGGAGAGCCCCGAGACTGAAGGGTCCGGAAAGCAAGAGTCAAGAGCCCTGAGGTGTTCCCAACTCCTTCACTTTGGCTACCCACTTGCCCTTCTCCGATCACTTTCCACTTTTCCTGGAACCACGCGACACTGAAGAGATGGCTTGGGTGGGAGGGTGTGCAGCCACGTTGTGAGAGGCATGCTTCAGGACAGCGGTGGCTAAGGAAGAAAGTGACCCAACAGAGTCAGTCAATCCCTTGGTGCGTGTTTGCGGAGTGGGTCCAAAGGTCCTGCGTCCAGCTGACAACTTCCGCCATCTCTCCTCCAAAAAACTGCTGGAGAAGAGGGGCCCTGTTCGGGCTCTGCAGAAGATCGGGTCAGGCAATAGCATACTAGGCATTCAAACTTAAGTCTCCTCCCACAACTGCTGTTCCTCAAGGAGCTCATTCTCCGCTTGCCTCTTAAAAGCAGGAGACAGGGTTCCCCGTTCATACTCAGCGCACAGTCGAACCAGTAGCAACTCTGGGAAGTTGGTTGGGGCTTTGGTGTTCCGGGATGTTCAGACTTTCGACCCAAGCACTCGGGGAATAGGCTGGATGAGAACCCGTAGGTTTCCATCTTGGCTTCACTAATTTGGGCTTGTCGGACTCCAAGCGCTCGGACCCGGGAGACCAAGATCTTGAAAGATCCAACTTACACTTACCCTGCCTCTTCGAGGAGGTCCCCAAAGTAGTGGGCTGAGAGGCCGGAATGAGTGTCCTGAGCAACTCTGTCGTGTTTCCAGCCATGGACTCCAAGGCAAGGACAAGCCTCGGGTCACTAGCAAAAGCAGCACAGGTTGTCATCTGTGCTTTAGCTGGGTGCTCGTAATGGTGAGGTGATCTCTTGCCTCCCTGCTTGTGAAAACGTCGCTTCCTCTCCTTATTCCCCCCAGCAGGTTTCAGGTGCTGAGACTGCATCCACCTGAACATGTGCCTCATCTTCGCTTCTCTTGTAGAGTCGCAGGAGAAGACTCAACGAAATATATATATATATATATATATATATATATATATATATATCTTAATTTTGAGAGGGTGGCTCAGTTAGTGTAGCAAAACACTGATCTTCCCTGAGGCCCTCTTAAATCAATGAAATACACAGTTAATTATATACAATGTACAGCAAAGTTACAACAGTGCGAACAATATTATTTGCCTGCTTCTTGCGGTGGCATCAGATATTTGGTACAATTTCTCTTAAACAATAACAAGGTAGCAGAACTTCTGACTTCATTTGGCAACCAATTCCATGTTGCTGCACCATCATAACTCAAAGTCCTTTTCATATACTCTGTTTTGGGGCGAGGCAGGTAGAGATTATCCTTACCAGCTGATCTTGAGTTCACGCTATGAACATCTTTAAGATGTGCAAACATTTCTTTCCTCTACTCTGGTGACAGGGCATTCAATGCTTTGTACACAAGGACTAATTTCTTAAATTTTATGCATTCATCTAATGTCATCCAGTTGAGTTTCTGTACCATATCACTGTAACTATAAAATTCGTCTGAGTTTATGACTAAATATCCAGCCTGTTTGTGAAGGCGTTGAACTTTACGAAGTAAAGATTTGTTGCAATTGCCCCAATGGTGCAGCAATAATCTACATGAGGAAGTATGTAGGCATTCACAAACATTTTCCTGATATGGAATGGCATATAGTAACGTATTTCCTAAGCACATTTAAATTCACAGCTATCTTTTTGCATACATAGGAAACCTGCATATCCCATGATAAAAAGCCTGTTCACACAGATCCCAAGGATTTTTTGCTGATTTACACTTTCCAGCAAAGAATTCCCAAGATAAACTCTTAACGTCTCATTATTCAAGGCTGCAGCTTTCCTCTTGGAAGACAGTAACACTGTTTTTGTTTTCTTTTCATTAGCAACCAACAGGGGAAAAGAAGAAGTGGTCACTGGATCAAAACCAACGGATTGCTGCCAAGCAGTGATTGCCTAATGGGCACTGTCCTCCTTCTCTCTGCAATCTGATCATTGAGACACCATCTTGAAAAACTCAAGGTTCAAGTCAAAACGACCAGCTCTACTTCCAAATTTTCACAGGTATCTGTAGATCAAATACAAGCTACCCAACCCTCCAAATTGTCCTGGACTGCTAAGAAAAGATTTTCCGCAGAGGGGAACATGAGTGCACTACTAAAACAGTGTTTTTGAATAAAAGTTCACAGAGCCTCCAACTCGATACGACCAGACAATTAGGCGCCTAAGAAGGAAGGAAGTACAAGGGGAGCATGTGCACCTGGAGTAACCATCCGGTTACAAAAAAAAAAAAAAAAGACGAGAGATGGCGCCACTGAACCATCAGGTTTTTGGGAACAATCAAGTAAGTGAACCGAACCAATTGTGTCGGGCGATTTGGCCAGACATGGAGGTATTGGCAACGGTGGTCAAAAATTAACATTATGCAACTAATAGCTGATTTTAAAGCTGAACTAAACCAGTGTGATTTTCAAATGAAAAATCAAACTTCTCCTCCACATGACAAACATTGGATTATTTACCTTAAATGTGCTGCCAGACTTTATGAAGTTTTTCTCCAGGATATTGTCCAAAGCAGGGTCAAGTTCTTCTTCTACATCCTCAATGAGCAATGGTCTACCTAAGGACAAGGTATCTTCCATATGAGTACGAAAGTACTTGTGGTTTAATGATGTCACCTTGAAAAGAATGAATACAATTGTCATATTATACAACTGCATGACAAGGAAAGAAGTACAATACATGGAAGCTTTGCAAGCAATGTAGTGTTGTTTGGATGATTCAGTTCCTGTACTTTCCATTAATATCATGGCGTTCCCATGCAGAGATGGTGTAAACTTTGATATGTACCAAGATATAACTATAACAAGTTGTCAAACTGGAGTAATACAATGGAAATTGTCCTGCACTCTACCACTGATGTTGGAATGTATTATGTATGTCAACCTGTCTACAATTCCAACATTTCTCTCTCAAATATACCTGTACTTTGCAACGACTTTCAGTACACCACCACTTTTTGGTATTGGTAAACATAGGGATTTTCTTTTAAGTTGCAGTTTCTTTTCTACACAACCTGTCTCATACAATGTACACAGGAACTTCTTACCACGTATATGTTAACTAGATAGATAATACCTTACAGACATATAAATTTAAATTTCAGATTTATTCCTCACCTCAGCTGTATTGTTATTTATTATTATTATTTTTTTTTTAACTGGAAAAACTAGAACATTTGTTGTTGACAGACTGGACACGGCCGGGACCCACTTTGCACACACATGGGTCCTGTGGCCTGGTAAATGAAGTCAAGGTTACCAGAATATAACCAGGGTCAAGACATATTGTTAAGGTACATTTGAGGTAAATTTGGGCTTGCTGTGGCCTGTGAATCACAAGATAATTTGCTTGCAAGGATTTGCCTTGGTCCATGGATAGTGAATTAAGCCAAATTTGTAACCTCTCAGCCAACTGACAAGTACAGTCAGTAAGGTTAATATAACCAGTCAAGAAGGACCAGCTGGGACATATTTGTTCTTGGCTATTTTAAGAATCTTTTCATGTAATGTGTAAAGTGACTAAAAGTTGTAGAAACTTATTTTCTTTGCATACATATAGCTTGCTTCAAACATATCATGCTTTTAATACCTGTAGCTCTTTTTCCTTTTCTCTGTTTTTGATCCAGGTTTTGCCTTGTCCTTGTGGATCAATAAGCAGAGGGTATCGTGTTGCCTTTGTCACAATGATGCCATTTTGCACAGACAGATCATCATTTGGAAGGCCTTGCAAATTCCACTCTCCAATCTGAAGGTGAACAACCAATGTCATGAAGAAAGATAAAAATGCATAGATTACTCCTTAAAATAGCAATGAATAAACCAATGTACATGTATATGGCACGTTTGGAAGAAACTGTTTAGCAATATCTAATATATGGCATGTTTGGAAGAAACTGTTTAGCAATACATGTATTGAAGATAAACATGAGCCAGCCTCTCCTGAAATAAATTACACTTTTTGCATTTAGTAACATATATCCATAAATGAATTCAAACAGTACATTTACTTACAGTTGCTTGATCTACCAGCATTGCAGTCAAGTTAAGGTTTGGTGTAAAAGGTATTTTCCTGATGGACAACTCTTTTCCCCAGTCTCCCTGGAGCCTGCTGCGAAATTCTTGATTGAAGGGACCCGAGTAAGACAGGAAACCAGTGCAGAGAAGTACATCACCAACCAACCTAGAAAATACACTCATTTCCATAAGTAACCATATTCAACACATAACATTTGAGTTTTTTGTGGGTTTTTTTTTTCAAATGCTTAAACTTTTCTAATTTGCATAATAATTCACCTGAATGCAGGCACAACAGCTGTCCCTACTCAGCAGGCAGCAAATGAGTTTGCACTGTGGTTAAAATAAATTTTTGACCTTTTCGAGACATTATCAGGGATTCATCAGAGTGCACTGAGTCATAATCTTTCCTTTGTACATTCTGGTGAATTATGCCCGAGTACAGAGGAAACCTGTGGACCAACAGCATAGTATTGTTGACGATGACAAAACAGCAGATTACATTTACAACACTGGACACTTTATAGGTAATGTACATTGGGAAAAGGTTGCATGCTAATGCATTGGCACCAGGTCCCTCAAGGTTATCAAAGTAGCAATGTAAATTCCCAAACAACCCACCTAACTGCCCCTTGTTTTCAGGAAATCATCACAAGGCATTTGATGGTAACAATTAACACATGAAGGTAAATTACAGATTTTCAAAAGATGGCATACAATTAGTGTGTGTGTGTGTGTGTGTGTGTGTGTGTGTGTGTGTGTGTGTGTGTGTGTGTGTGTGTGTGTGTGTGTGTGTGTGTGTGTGTGTGTGTGTGTGTGCATATCATATCTGACCTCAACCTTAAGTGGTTGAGTGGTATTTCTGGGTAAAACACAATGATTAAGACATGGAAAATGAAGTTTTTCAACATGAAGTTTTTCAACAGTGAAACTATTATTAAGAAACATTACTCACCATATAGGTCACTTAAGCTGGTCTCCACATGGCTTTGCCAGAGCTTCCATGAAATTAGCATGGGTCCAGTGCCGATCCATGCTGCTGCACAGAATGCCATCCAGGCCCTGTGGCATGGCACAGCAGCCCTGGTGGCAGCAACATGTCCTAGCGAGCATGAGCACATCAGTTTCCTACACTGTGTAGGAAGATCCGAAAGGCAGGGATGGTTGAGTGGGAATTCTAGTGACCTGTGCCGAGTAGTGTTTCTTACCGTTGGAAAACTTCATATCAATAACACATTCCAACACCAATCACTTCAGCTGATGTAACATCAGACTGGAGGTGGGAGGTACCTCCAAAATATCTAGCCCAAAAACTCTTGACAGCCAGGGACCAGACAACCATCCTGGACCCCCGGTGCCCGCACAGCAGCTCCATTGAGCTGGAATGGGTGGGAGAGGCACCCCATAAGACTGGTTGGATGAGGCTGTTGGGAAGCACTTGAGCGCCAACAACCGCGCCTCCACTTTTTCTTTATTCCCCCAGAGATGGTATTAGGAGAAAGCGCCCCAGACTCTGTCTGCCTAAGAGGGAAAAACAAAAATTTCCACCCCGCTCGATGAGGTTCAGTCCTACTCAAATAGTACCAGAGCGCTCTCACGGGCAAAGGGCCTAATCCAGCTCTTACCTCGAGATTGTCGCCAAAAGGGACTTGACCCGAAAACCTGTCCAAGCAGTGGACGGATTACAGGCCACTTGTGTCTTAGACAAAAATCCCACTCAGAGCCTCAGAAAAAGATCATCCCCATCAGCAGACCACCAGACGAGGATGTCATGTTCAGAGCACCATCAGGTGATGCGTCCAGCTAACTCTGTCAGCTTTTGGGAGCACGTCGACAGAAGCGACAGAAGTATGTCCGTCACCAAGCCTTGGCTTGGGGGATTGACAACTTCCACAGAAGTTGTCACTGCAACCTCCACAGCCCACATCTGCTCCTATCATGAAGGGCTAGAGAGTGGGACTTCTGGGAGGCTTGGGGCGTGAGCCACAGCAGCCACCAATCCAGGTTGGCTGGCCAGTGGCACCGGCTGGAGTTGCAAAAACTGCAAAGCTTGCAGGCTGAGTGAGAGCTGGCTCAGAAAAGAGGCAGTGAGCTGCTCATCTGAAACAACTGACTCCAACACAGAGGGAGGATGAAGACAAAGTCTCCGTCCACAACCGCTGCTACTCACAGAGCTTGTGTTCTGCTTGCCTCTCCAAGGAGGGAGGCATAATACCTGGCTTGAAGGAAGGGTGCAATGGGATTGCTAGCTGCTTGGTCTAGGCTGGGCCCATAGGGAGAGCAGCCCACGCTGCCAGCAGAGGGGTTGGAGGCACCAGAGTTGGCACTTAAGTTGCAGCAGGGGCCCCAACTGCAGGAGCTAAAGGACCCTTTAGCTTGCTACAGCTAGACACCACTGGAGACTTAGGTACCGTTTCTGGTTCTCCGTGATAGCAGGATGTTCCACCCGAGGTCTGGGACCCAGGAGCTTTGGGAATTGGGTGCAGTTCTGGTGCTCCAAGATACCTGGATGTTCGACCCAAGGTCTAAGACTTGGAAGCTCAGGGAATCCTCCGGGGTTCTGGGATGCCTGGACGAGGACCTGTAGGTAACCATCCTGGCTTCCCCCAGGGCTACCTTCAGTTCTGAGCACTTGAACCAAGAGGCCTGGGCTGGCAATGCAGGCAGTGCTCTGCCTGCCTCTTTGGATGGAAATCCAAAGTAGCTGGCATGGGGGGGGGGGGGTGTACAGTAGCTGAATCAGATTAATTTGCAACTGTTGGTTCTTGGCCAGTGCCTCCAAGACTGCCGAGAGCCTCAGATCAGCGACCAAGGAACCTCCAGTTGTCACCTTAGGTGGCACTGAGCACTTGAGAGCGGATCCTCTGTGGCCTGATTTGTGACTATGCTGCTTCTTTTCTCTACTCCTCTGGGGGCTTTAGGAGAAGAAGCAGCTACCATCTGAGCCTGTGTGCAAGTCATATGGGTTTGCTTCCACTTCTCTAGTGGCATCACTTGGGTGGAAGATGGCCAGGCAGTTGTAAGCATGCTTATGCCTAGCCCTCTCGCTCTTCCTCCAGCACTGCTCGTTGAGCACCCACTTTTCCTCTCCCCACCTAGCACAAAACCTGCATGTATTCTCATCAGAACACAAGTGGCCAAACTGTTGGTGACAACTGTAACAGTGCTCATGGTTGTCCCGGGCTGTCATAAGATGGTTCTGTGAGTCCATCTTCTGCCCTCTGCCTAACAAGGGAGAAGGTGAGGCAGATTCCAGGCTCCACACCCACAGCACACTGCCAATCAGCGCTTGCTGACATGCCACTGTCCTCCCTCTGTCTGCGAATCCACCCACCAGATACCATCTTTGAAAATATTGGTTTCGAGCCAAGACCAGCCCTACTTCCACAATTCTTTACGGATCTGCAGGCCAGATACATGTAGAAGCTGTCCCTACTCAGAAGAGACTAGGGGAGCTTGGAAAACAAATTCTGCAGTGAAAGTTGTGCGCACAGCACTAAAAAATTAAGATTCCAACTCAGTTGTGTGGGCATTATGGCCCAGACACAATTGAGTTGAGAGGTAATGTTACATAACTAATGGTTAAATAAAGGTTAGGGGTAAATGTGTACCCATGCAACATCCAGAATATGTACTCGTTTGTAACGTGAGCATTCATAATTGAGAGATGTGCAACAAGATATGTAACATCTACAAGCACATGTCAAACGTAACTGTGAAAAAGAATGCACCACACTGTTAATGTCCTAAAACACACCCGAGTACTGAAAATATGTATTTTGTCGATTTTTCTGCTTTTTCTTCCAAACACACCTTATAAAACATGATTGCTTGGCAAGTAGAGCTAAAATTGCTGCAACAAGGCCCCTTTTTGAAGAAATTGATATCTGCATTGCTTAAAAAATGTGATTAGAGTTTGGAAAACTTTATTTCTGATTATTTTCTATAAACTATAACAGTCTGTAGTATGCATTTCTTAAACTAAACAACATGAGAAATCCATGCCTGGCATGACAAAATGAGGGGTAATGGTAAATCTTTATTGTCTAAAGAGTGAAACTGTGAACACAATTTTACATTTTACCTTAAATAGAGATATTTGTAAAATATTATAAAACAAACATTCTATGATTGAACAAAAACTCATGAGAAAGAAATTTCAACAATATCATATAGGAATACATTTTTCATCCCCCTAAATACAAAATATTCATCTCTTGTATTGTACACAAAACACACCGTTCAAAGAAAGCTTTAGCCAACTTAATATAGGCATTCAAGTATGAAAATCCTCCAAACTATAAGCAACATATCTTTTCAACATCATTGGTCTGAAAAGACTTTAAATTTTACAGGTATTGTTCCTCTACAGCAATGTTTCATCAAAGGAAAACTTTAAAAATTGCAAAAATACAGAAGAATTATTAAATAGGGGGTAGAGGTAGTTGGTATTTTACCCATGAAATGACCGTAACCTTTTTAAAATTCTCATGTTTTATAACTTATAGTGATGAAAAGTGCCAAATTTATAATATGCATAAATGCAGGGATAAAAACACAATACAAATAACAAAAATGCAGCATAAACATCAAGGAATATATTTGTAGGTCCAAAATCACAATTTTTTATATTCTCTAGAATATTTGACATTCATACTCTGGCAAGCTGGGCAGATATGAAGCTACATATTTAGAAGAGTATAACTGCTAGTAAATAAAAGCCTGGAATGTAAACTTAATTTGGTACCAAATTCATCCATTCCCCAGAGGTGACCACATCCACCCTAAAAATGGGTCCCTTGCTCCAGTACCATATCAAATATCAGATGAAAATTAGCCAATTCTGGCTACAAGAACCTTTCAGACAGCCAAATGACCTTGAACTTTGGTCTTTATAGGTACCAGCAAATTACAATGGTCTGCATTGTTACAATTCCTACCATTTGAAACCAACACAATTAAAATCAAATGAAAATTGGCAAGTTATGGATACAAAATATTTCAGATGGGCAAAATGACCTTGATCTTTGACCTTTAGAGGTCACATGTAACTTATAAACATGTACATTGTTACAATTGCCACAATTTGACCCCAATATGATTCAAATCAGATGAAAATTGGCCAATTCTGACTAGACGAACATCTCAGATGGCCAAATGACCTTTGACCTGAGAGGTCACATATATATGAAATTACGAAATGCGCATTGTTACAATTCCTATAATTTGAGCCCAACATGATTAAAATCAGATAAAAATTGCCCAAAAATATGAACCATATCACCCAATATCAAAGCCCTACTTAGTCCAATTTCAGAGAAAATGCCACTCCAAAGTTTTTCTTCAATGCTCGATCAAGCACAGCATGATCTATGAAGAGTGACAATGACTGCACATATTCCTCATGAGGATCACTATAAATCATTCACCCAGGTATGAAAGATCTACCTAGTCTATTGAGTGAAATAATGCCATCTGTGGTTTTTGGTTTACAGATGGAAAGTGAGTGCTTAGTCTCACTGACAATAAAATATTCCAGGATTTCATCATCACTACCCAGTGATTTCAATCAATGAAATTACCAACCTGGAGGCCAGAAGGTCCTGCATTCCTGTATTCACATTCAGGAAGACACATTGAAAACACAATACAATCAAATATGTTCTGATGAATGTGTTGCACTTTATTCTTCACATTCAAACTTTGTTTTACTGACATTAATGTCATCCTTTTGCCCTGGCTTCAGAAAATTTAACAATCAAAACAATAGAACTATTTACAAGTAGTAATTTTTGCACTGTGAATGATCCTGACATCACATGTGTATATGATTGTTTCATCTTATCATATCATTTGATTTTACTTCAACTGGAGTAATCTACCAAGTTTTATGTTATGTGACAGTTTCACAGGAAACTTAATGACACAAAAAAATGAGATACAATACACAGATAAATACATGCTAAGAGTTTAACTTGTGACAATTTTTGTAAAACAGGCAGCCAAGGGACAGTTAGAATTCCTTTAATACAGCCCCTTATAACACCACTTATTTGTGGAAATTTGGCGCCAATTAAGCGTTACTTCTTTCAAAATGGATGGTGTCAACACCTCAGGTCTAGGTCTAAAATATAAGTTTAAAGCTCCAGTCCTCATTCCCAAACATACTAAACCAAGGTTTGTCTTCTGCTGATGCCTAGCAACAGGTCATTAAATATGTCAGATTTTAAGCACTGTCATAATACTGGGGGCTATGCTCTAGCAAAAAAGTACCCCATTTCAAATATATTTCATGATATGATTGAATTGAAGTAATGATATCTTTAAATATTTTATAATACCTTAATTATCTAATCATTTGATCATATCATCAAACATTTGATTATATGCAAAAAACTACCCAAATTTAAACATAATTATGTTCAAATATATTTCATGATATGATTAAACTAAAGTAATGGTATCTTCAAATATTTTACGATACCTTAACTGTCTAAAGATATGATCATATCATCAAATATTTTATATGGATTAGATTTTCTCCTATAATGGTGCCTATCAGAGATGAATAAAGGGATGGATTACAGCTATGTGTTATTGTATGTAGTAACCCATTCCAACTACTTTATTTACTGTAGCACCACCCTTTCATTACCATGTACAGATCTACTTAAATGAAAGATAAAAATACTGTGGCCACAAAAGCTTGAGTCCAGGGTCATGCACTGTCCAAGTTAGATGTCAACGTTCCAAGCCAGTCAACCATATCGCATTTACCTGAGCTACCGCCAACTTCAGATATATCTCCCCCGTTGTCTGTATCAACTCGTGGTAATCTTGCTGCATTTAACACTCAGAACAGATCCAGCTCTTCAAATTTATCTGATGGTATGTTTGCCCACGCCCATTTTCAGACAATGCAAGCACTCATGTGCACATCAACATGCCAGGACTTCCCGTGAATCTTGGAAATGTAACTGAATTAACAGGTGTCTGCCGGAACATGTGACAGACTTTTTGGTTGCCATTTTATATTTATGCACGCTTATGTAGAATGAAAAGCATCACAATTAAAGTTGTTTTTCAGTGTTAAAATCATTGTATTTGTGTTATGTTATCTTAAAATGAATAATTTGTCCATGTATCATCGTGGGAGAAATACAAACAACCATTCCTGTCTGTTTACTGTCTGAACTCCGAGCTTCTTGGTCGCAGAAGGCACTCAACACAAGCGGCTCATGCTTTCTGCGACCAAGAAACAAACTCTCTCTCTCTCTCTCTCTCTCTCTCTCTCTCTCTCTCTCTCTCTCTCTCTCTCTCTCTCTCTCTCTCTCTCTCTCTCTCACACACACACACACACACACACACACACACACACACACACACACACACACACACACACACATATTATATTGACCTAAATGAAAACCACATATATAGTCACAAAATATAAATTGAAAAGGAATACCAAATCTTACCGCTCAATTTGTGTTTTGAAAGATTTACTTTGGTCAGTCCATCTGACCCTTTCACCAGCCAAGCCACCGATGAGTGCAGATGCTGCTTCCATTTTTCTTCTGCAACCTTCAGCATCATCAAGCAGTTCCTACAGGGAGAAAAGTCCAGTTTAAAGATGGCGATCACTAGTCATGTTATTAGTGTAAATACATGTAGTTTTTAAAAATGATGATATAAAATATAAGCTAAGTGTAGCAACCAATTCTGAACACGTTGCTTTTTCACACTCAGAATTGCTTCAGTTTTCTCCAGTCAAGTCCAGTCAAAACATCTTTATTTAGCCATGCAAGGATGCTTGATTCAGTAAAAAAAGTGCTAACATGTAAACTGACGTCAAAGGAGAGAATGTGTAAAAGGGGAAAGAACATCCACTTGAAACATGTTTCAATAAATTTCCAAGCTACATAAGGCCTAAGAAAAATATATATGTGGTTCTGGTAACCCGACCACACCCTACTGTAAAGGCCCGACCTTAAACAATTTTTTATGAAACATAACAAAAATAGTTTCAAGACGCCCTTCCCTAATAAAAAATGATCAACCCAGGCTGAAAGAATTTATCAAGAAAGTGGCCATTGTGTGCCATTATTTTCCAGCAAAGTCAACTCAAACACAGCATTTTATTTTGTCTGGAGGGTTAACTTGGGCCAGGGAAACAGCATAGCTGCATAGCCATGGTTGTTCAGTGAAACAGCATAGCTTTGGTTGTCCTGCGATCATTATCATAATATTTTGTTGGGTTCCAGGTGTCCGTTCTCCCAGTTACCAGGGCATACAGTTGTTAAAGTACTTTTAAAACATGAATTAGTATCTTAACTTTAATATCCCTGCTCAGTTGTGTCTGAAGCAGTTATCATCATGAGTTACAAATCCAAATGCAACACAATAACTAAGTTGAGGTGGCAAATCATGCACAATGGTGCTCACCATTTTGAACATGGAGCAATGCATTGCGGGACAGTCCCACAAAAATACATTTGATTTGGATATCAAAGTGAATTACTGCCACAACATATATCCTGTCATTATTGACGCTCCGAAATATTTGCAAAATATATACTTTTGGTTTCATATATCATAAACCGCCCAAGATTGTTCCAGTACTATTCTCATTCACAAACCATTGGGTGCAGAATCCACAGTTTTCAAAATGGTAGAACTAGCATCAATACACAAAAGTGTCACTGTGGTTATCTGTCCATTCACCTGTGCAAATTGAAAAGCAATCAGAGATCAGAGATTGCTGGATCAATCCCCCCCCCACTTATTTATAATCCTGCTAATCACAGGTCTCCGAATGACTGTAGTCAATAGGCTATCACAGTGACTCAGATAATTGACCTATTGACCTACTTAAGGAATTATAGCCTGGACATGATTCTATAAAGGCATGTCACTGTGACCCAGATACTTGACCTGGTGACTTACTTTTGTTACATTACACACCCTTAAGCCAAGATGCACCTGTGTGTAAATGTTCTATTAATCTAAAATGAAGGACAAGCAACTTACATCCCGGACACAAACAGCAAACAGACAGACTCATAATACTTGACCTAGTGACCTTCTTTCATTCCATGATCCACCTTTGGGTCAAGCTATGTGTGTGTATGAGGTTTCATGAAACTAAATTAATGAGTACAGGAATTACAGTCTGGACACAATTTTACCAGCATATACCAGTGACCCAGATATTTGACCTAGTGACATAGAATTACACCCAAGACATGAATTTACAAGGACATGTCACTGTGACCCAGATACTTCACCAAAGTGACCTACTTTTATGTGTGACACTTACCCTTGTGTCCAGATACACAGGTGTGCAAATTTTCATGATTCTAAGTCAAGGACAATGGAATTACAGTCTGGACATGAAGGGTAATGTAGTTTTACATGATTGTTTCACCGTGACCCATATACTTAACCTAGTGACCTAGTTTTGTTTCATGACACACCTTTGGGTCAAAATACGTGTGTGTGAAATTTCATGAATCTAACATAAATAGAAAAAAGAATTATTATCCTGAATACGATTTTACAAGGATATGTCACTGTGACCCAGATACTTGACCTACTGACCTACTTTTGGTACATGACACACCCTTGTGTCCAGATACACCTGTGGGCAAAGTTTCATTACTCTAACTTCAAGGCCAAGCAAATTATAGCCTTGACACAAAAAACTCATTTTGTGAGTGCAGACAAAACCAAAGCCGGATCTCACTGAGTGAAAACATTGGTTGTTACTGGTCGGTTGACATAAAAACTTTCCATAAGTGGACATAAAGACTCAACACCTCATTCTTGCAAAGAAGAGACAATGGTCAATTTAGAAGCTCAATAGTCCACACATCAGGCCGTTTCTTAGGAAACAAGAACAAGAGATAGCCAGCTACATTAAGATGGAAGCTGACCAAGGGTTAACCCTTCAGTTTGCACCATTTTGAAAATTGAGACCAATATGCATTATAAAGTTGCACAGAAGAGTCTCGGACTTTCCTTCCTGCAACTGAAATTACTACATCTTACAAACTATATTCTTTGGCACAGTGACATCTATAGGTCACACTGCACACTACTTCAGTTCTGTGTTTTGGCGCGCCCCCGCCAACACATCGAATCTCCGACCTTGATGAATCAGGCTCAAATTTGATAGTTTTCTCGCACTTTGTAATCACTTCTGGGCATTTTTGGACATGAATAACACTGAGGAGGAAAACTGTTTGTGAGAGGATAAGCCGTCGCTAGAGAAAGCTGATAAAGTTACTGCTCCTTCTGTGAACAACAAAATTGACAATTAAACCGCCATCACTATTAGCCTGGCGAACAGTGTTCAACTTCGTTTCGCCAATGTATTGGACAGTGCATTTGAGGCAAGTTAGGAGACAAATGATGTCGCGACTTTGGCAATCGACGTCTGTGTGAGTTCGTATTTTTTCACCTGTAGTCAATATGATCGCGTACATGCCTCTTTTGATCATTCTGCACAGATGACAGTTTTTCCTTTGACAAGGATTGTGAGGGTTTACGGGAAGATTGCCCTGTATTCCCTGAATGGGTCTGGGGTAGGTGAGTTTAGCTCTCACTAGGATATCTTTTGGGTTCCGACATCTCCTGAAGCTAAATAACGGTTCTTTCGTGAAGACTTTCTTACATTCCGGGGATAATTGTAAGATGCGCCAATAGTGTCGGATCAGGTCTTTGGTTTGAGGGTTTCTAAGGTTGAAATCGTGCGTGAGTAGGAGTGGTTGTTCATCCTCTCTTCTTGGAGGCGGGCGCAGAAGATCCACGCATGTTTTAAGTAGTGCTTTGTCTTTGTTAGCCTCTAGAAGGTTCCATGGGTAACCTCTTTTCAAGAAATGTTGGATCATTTGGGTGAGATGGTGGTCTCTATCCAGAGGATCCGAGCAGATTCTGGTCACTCTTAGAAATTGGCTGTATGGTAATGATTTAGTGACGTGTTTTGGATGTCAGGAGTCATACATCAGGTAGCTGTGAGTATCTGTGGGTTTGCAATACAAGGACGTTTGGAATCATATTATCTGCCCTTTTGATCACAGTCGTGCCCAGAAAGTTGACTTGATCATATGAGTAATCCGGCGTGTATTTGATGGTCGCGTGTTGTGTGTTGAGCCAGTCTACCCATTCCAAGAGCGTTTGTTTGCCGTGGGTCCAAATTCCAAAGCAGTCTTCTATATAGTGCTAAAATACTTCGAGTTTGAGGCGGGATTTTTTTAGAAGTTTTTGTTCCAAGTGGAACATAAATAAGTTGGCATAAGGGGGTGCGACTGCGGAGCCCATAGCTGTACCCCCAATCTGGCAGAAGTGTCTGCCGTTAAAGTTGAAATTGTTCCTATGGAGGACTTCTCTTAACATTTTGGCTATGGCTGTGGTTCTCATGTATGGGTGTGGGTCCCTATTAAGAGCGAGAACTACCACTACTAGTCTCTCGTGGTTAGGTATGTGAATGTAGAGAGAGACTACGTCTAAAGTGAAGAGAATGAAGGTGCCAGTGGGTGGGTTTTCATTCATGTTTTATAGTTTTTAGCAGAAAGTCAGCTGTGTCTCTGATGTAGGTTGGGATCTTGGGGACCAAATGTCAGATGTGCGCTTCGACAAAAAATGAGAGTTTGTCAGTAGCTCTATCGATTGCACTTAACATGGGTCTGCAAGGGACTCCTTTCTTATGAATTGTCAGAAGTAGGTAGAATTGGGGCGTTTTGAATTCCACCTGTGTGAGATAATAAAACATTTCGTCGGAAATGTCACGTGACTCATTGAGTTCTACTAGGAGGGAATGTATAGCTACCATGTTGGAGTCTGTGAGGTCTGTGGGGACCTCTTGGTAAAACTTATTGTCCGAAAGTTGACGGAGGGCTTCTTTAATGAAAAGTTTCGTATCCATAACCACGATGGCTGAGCCCTTGTCGGCTTTCTTATTCACAAGTTCTGGGTAATGTTTGAGTTCAGAAAGAGCCGCAATTTATTCTTTGGTGATGTAAGATTTGAAGGTGTTGTTTAATGGGACTGTTTTGGCCTCTTTTTTGATAATGGCGATAAAAGTGTCCAAGAATTGGTCTTCAACTGGTGGCAGGTTGAACCTGCTCTTATGTTTGAACTTTTTCAGAAGTGGGTCTGTTTGTGTGGATTCAGAGTTACGGAAAAGGAACTTAATTTTGGTTTTACGTGTAAATTCATGAATATTTTCCATGCTGTCTGCTATGTCGGTTTTTTGGGGGGACGGGCAGAAGGTAAGGCCTTTTGATAAAATGTCTACCGGACTCTGGGTGAGTATCATAGAGGATAGATTGACAACAGACTGATCTGAAAGGTAAGTTTCATGTATTCAATTGATATCCATTGGTTCCATCTTGAAATCGAACTGTTCACTTATGTTTAAGCGATTCAAAAGCTCGGTAGATGGCGAGGAAATCTGTAAGGTCCTTCTCGCTGCCTATAGTTGGTTTGTTGTTATTCTTATGTGTCGGCTTTTTCTTTTTTCGAATGGGTCTATTGGTGAACCTTCGCTGTTTGTGGTGCCAGTATCGGACGGCTTGCCTGGTGGCATATCAAATTTCTTCTTCTTTATATCGGCAACTTTTTGACGAATCTGTCCATCAGGGTTTGTAACAGATCCTGAACTGTGGTTCTTTCCTGCATGTTGGGTATAAGAGATACCGGCTCTTTTTCCAAGTGTTGTGACTGTATCTCAAGTTGGTGTAGGGCTTGATTATGTTTTTCAATCAGAAGTGTGAGGAACACGTTTTGGCATTCTGTGATGGTGGCTTGCCATTGCTTAAGGAAGCTATGGTCTTCCTGGCTGATATTGGGCTTGATGTTGATGGTGAGGCCCTTTGGCACTTTTTTCTCCTGTTGATATTTCAGTAAATATTCAACGTTGAGATCGTATTTCGCCCTTTTCTCTCTGGAGTTCACAATTTTACAGAAGGCTTTTTTCTGCAGTTTCTGGGACTATCTTCTTTTGTCGTTTATTTCCTCCATCTGGACTGCCTTCTGGGTCTCTTTTAAGTGGGGGTCGAAGGTCCACTGCCGTGTCTACGGAGGTGGAGGAGATGGATAACAGCGTACTGGAGGTTGAGGGACTGGGCAGAGGTGTGTCCTTGTCCCTGGTCTTATTAAGGTCGTCCTGGTACAGGTTTAATCTACCTTGTATATCCTGGGCTAAGTTTTCAGTGCTGGTGGTCGGTACAACTTGCTTACCTGCTGCGGCAGGATCGCAGTCAATAATTGGCATAATAGAGTGGGAAGTAGATGGCTACGTTCCTGCTGCTAATTCAAGCTCTCAGCTCTTCTCGCTGACAGTCAGAACAGAGCAGAGCCACTGGGGAACTTACATCCTGCTTAACCATCCAAACAGAGAGAGACAGATGAAGTAGTGGTTGCACTTTTGACATTTTCCCATGGTCATGACCGTCACCCAGATCTGCCCGTCACTGCTTGCCAGCATACCACCTCTTTGGGCAACTAGGCCTATCAAGGGCAACACTGACAGCCTGCAGCAACAGCACAGATCTGCCTACTTCCCACTCTTTCTTGGAAGCCACCTAACCAGCTGCCCGGACTGTAAGCAAAAGAAGCAGGTCCCTGCAGCTGGCTGGGCTGGGTTCAAAAACTGGCTGGCCCTGCTGACCATCAATAGGATGCCATGCAGGCCATGCCCAGGGCTGACCTGGCCAGGAAGAGGACACAGTCGACCCAGACACACATGTGATTGGACTGAGAGTCTGCATATGGACTACAAATATTGTTTTGGGTAAATCTTGTGAATTACATGGCTTGGATAGACCATGAGACATAAAAGTCAATGTAAGACAAGGAATGTTGACATTGGCGTAAATGGTGCAAACCTTTCTGTATGTCAATCGCCCGCAGTCGGGCAGGGAGCAAACTTTATTGGCAATACAATGCTTCATTTGCAATAAGCACCTGTGAATGTGATAGAAATTTGGGTTTCCAGAGTGTATGGTGACAGAGCTTTATGTGACATGGTATATGATCTCAAACTGTTCATACAAATCTCGTTTGAGGATAATGGAATAAAGCAAGCCCTAAACATACTTATTGCTTTAAAAATCATTATTGTGTGTTTTTAAACACAAGTCTACACTAAAATTATGTTATAGGTGTACCTGTTTCTCTGTCATGGCGGCATCAAACTTTGCTTGTACTTTATCCAACTCCCGCTGCTTCTCATCAAGTTGTGCCTGAGCTTCATTCAGCTCTTTAGTGGCAGCATTCAATTTGACCTCTTGAACAGCAAGGTTTGCCTGCAAGTATGGAACACATCAAAACAACTCACTAATGCAACAACAAAGATCCATCATCTACATGCTCAACATACAAGCCACAGATTTTATTCTCTTGTGCAAATTCATGTACGGGACCATTATATATATATATATATATATATATATATATATATATATATATATATATATATATATATATATATATATATATATATATGGGGAAAAAGGAAAACCACATGCACAATAAATCGGATCTATACTATTTACATTTTGAGATCCTAAATGAACCAACCTGTCAGAAACCTTTGTCGTTTCTCAGTAACCTATTGTAGGTTTGTTCTGAAGCAATCAGCAGTTTAACAATAGAAATGTTGGGCAAATACTGTTTAGAGAGGTGCACAATATGCTATTATGATTAATTTTTAATATATTTTGTTTTATATAGGGTTCTTCCAGGACTGACTGGAAATACTAGCATTTGGGCCTGTATAGGCAGTGTACCATTGCTGAGGTCTCCAGACACTGTCCATTGTGACAGTCATTACTGTGACTGTTTTTGCTTTAAGTTGGATTGGTAAGCTGAAAGTGCTACTGGGTATTAACCTGACATTGATTTGTTGTCAAAATAACATGAGCATGTGTGTTGTGAGTGATACAGTTCTGGGTTTGACATATGGGTTAAAAAAAATGAGACACATATCTTTAGCTGTGTGCTCCGCAAGGGAAAAATGTTTTCCAAGTTAACATATCAGAATGTGAACCTCATCACTTAGATCCAAACATAGAACAATTATATTTGCTGTCTGAATAGAGAACAGTTACAAATGTTTGCAGCATTTCAAGGACTGTCATGTGATACAGAAGCACATGAAATAAATTTCAACAAAAGACTGAGCAAATGGCTCATCCACCTAGATTGTACAGCAATGCAATGTTGTGAGCAATCAAGTTCTGGGTGTGACATATGGATCAAAAAGGAGACATGTATTTTTAGCTGTGTGCTCCGCAAGGGGAAAATGTTTTCCAAGTTAACATACATATCAGAATATGAACCTCATCACTTACATCCAAACATAGAACAACTATATTGCTGTCTAAATAGACAACTTATGAATGTTTGCAGCATTTCATGGACTGTCATATGATACAGAAACACATGAAATAAATTTCAACAAAAGACTGACCAAATGGCTAATGCACCTAGAATGTACAGCAAGGCAAAATGGTTGTCAGTGCAACTTATGTATTGTACAGTTAAATTTTGACTTGTCATCTCTTAGATGTAGGAATTCAGGCTAATTTAAGTTATAATAGCAAAATATTACATGGAGATGTCTCATTCAAAGTCATTTGTCAGAATTGAGCTCACTGACAGTGAACGTTTCTGTAAGCATGTAAGAGGTGATGATATATATTTCACTTGAGTTTAATGTGACTGGATTAAGAAAAAAATTACCTTGAGTGGCAGCACTTCCTTGTTGATTCCATAGAAGTATGACATAGCTTGTGTCCATGAACACAGTCCAGCAACATCTCCACATACTTTTTTTGCCGATTCCAGATTAAAATCTTCCATACTCAGATATGGAGCAAGGAGTTCCACTGTTTCTGCATTAATGGTATCTTTTGGAAATGTCTGAAGATTGGCGAGAAACCCTCCACCACTCATCAGCTGTAAATATTCACATAGTTTTGAATGATATTCCTTACATGAGAGCTTCACTGGTGTTCCAAGTTGCAAATTTCTTGCTGACCCTTTCAAACCTGGATAACGTATTTGAAAATCTGAAGTAGCCTCAACAGTATGACAATTATTTGTGTCAGTTCTACTAATTCATAGTGAAAAGTTCAACATTAATATTGTTACTGAAGGTGATCAACATTTACTTATCATCCAGTATAAAGTTGTCCATCTATAGTAGGAATTACAATGTAGATGATTTGAAACACATTACTGTAAACTCCAAACAGGTCAAAACCACACACAAAATTTTGCTTGACTGTCCCTGATGCAGCTGAATTCACAAAAATCACAGCTTATACAGCAGACTGTTGTACTTGTGGCACTGTGATATATGATGAATGGCTCATGTGCCGTACATGAACACACAGCTGCAAACTGCATGTGCAGCATGCTACTGACACATAACAACAATTTGAATACACCTCATATCCCATTCTTGTGCTGCCTGGTCTGTAAAAGAAGGGACCACTCTACTTGCTAAGGCTAGAACCACACTGCTAGCATAAATGCCAACATGGGGAGGATGAAGTGTAATGTTTGTAGGAAACAGAACAAATCAAACTTATCAAGTTGATTCCATACTGTGAACTCTCTTTATTTGTTTCTATTGCACTATTCTAATCCACAGTTTAGTAATTTGTCATTGTGTCATTCACAGACATATTGTTGTATTCAATACTAGATAAAGACCACAGGGGGAAGTACCACCTGGCTAGCTTTGCATATAAACAAATACCACATGAAGCACAAGCAATTACCACTGGAACAGCCAGAATTCAACCTTTGAAAGTTTGCTAACAAGATTGCTTCTGCAGTGCAACTAGTTTGCAGGCATAAGGCAGTACAATATTTCAGTGGTAGAAGTGTATCATATCATTTCTTATTATTCTGTTATTTTTTCATAGTTTTAAGTAATCATCTTTGACTTACCTTTAATGATTCTCCCCACGAAGGTTTTGGAGAAGGTCTTTCTGGATCCATAACATATGGCCATTCAAGTCTTTTTTGGAACAAAAGGAGTACACAGTCCATGATTCTCATGACCAAATGTGATGGTTCTTTATATAAACCCTTTTGTGAGAGACCACCCGGCTTAATAGACCAAATTTGAGGTCACTGATCTATCTCTTTTATATTGTATCTGTCAAGAAATCACTTTTGGACCTGAAATAGGTGTGGTCTGTAAAAATAGGGACTACCCTACTTACCAAGGCTAGAACCACACTGCTAGCAAAAATTGCCAACATGGGAAGGATGAAGTACAAGCAATTCCAACTGGAACAGCCAGAATTCAACCTTTGAAATTTTGCTAATAAGATTGCTTCTAAGGAGTGCAATTGGTTCGCAGACACAAGACAGTGCATTATTTCAGTAGTAGAAGTGTATCATATTCATTATTATTCAGTTATTTTCTAACAGTTTTAAGCAATCATCTTTGACTTACCTTTAATGATTCTCCCCAGGAAGGTTTTGGACAAGGTCTTTCTGGATCCATAACATATGGCCATTCAAGTCTTTTTTGGAACAAAAGGAGTACACAGTCCATGATTCTCATGATCAAATGTGGTGGTTTGCCTAGCTTTCTCACAGTAGAAATATGGGCTGCTTTAATTGTCTGAAAATATGATTTAAAGGAAAATCAAATACATGTAAAATACTGAAAGCAAACTGTATTAAAGTTATTAAAACGCAGTCAGAGATTGCTAGATATATCCCCCCGTGATCATTCATTTGGGTCAAGGTGATACATCTTCCAACTTGTCTCAGGCCTTATGTAGGATTAAAACCATGTGCAATAAGAAAGGTCTATGTTAAAAACTTTTCAACTTATCATGTGAAAACTTCAAATTCACAAAAATGGCTCTGTGATCTAGGGAATTGGAGCAAGGTCACTTATCTTCAAAGTCGTCTGAGACCTTATGTAGTACTGTAATCACCTACAATTTGAAAAGCTTATGTCGAAACTTTGGAAGTTATTAGGTGCAAATCAAATTCACTAAAATGGCTATGTGATTTCGGGATTTAGGTCAAGGTCATCCATCTTGTAACTCATATAAGACCTTATGCAGGACTATAAGCATGTGCAATATGAAACTCCTATGCACAAAACTTTTCAAGTTATTGCATGAAAACCAAATTCACAAAAATGGCTCTGTGACCTTCGGAATTAGGTCAAGGTCACCCATCTTCTTTGTAATTCGAGACCTTATTTAGGACTATACACAGGTGCTATATATAGGCCCCAAGCAAAACAATTTTTTAAGTTTTGAGTGAAAACTAAATTCGCAAAAATGGCTGTGTGACCGTGGGAATAGGGTCGATGTCAATCATCTTCAAACTCATCTGAAGCCTTATGTAGGACTGAAATCACCTGTAATTTGACAGGCCTAAGTAAAAAACTTAAAGCATGAAAACAAAATTCACTTAAATGGCTCTGTAACCTTGGGATTTGGGTCAAGGTGATCCATCTTTGAATTTCACCCATGCACTGAGTAAGTCTATCCTTCATAGAAGAACACTAAAATGTGCAACATCAAGGTCCCAGTCCAAGTAGTTCTCCAATTATAGTGAAGAGTAAAATTCATGTATGTTGCACTGTGACCCCAGAAATGAGGCCAAGGTCACTCATGTACTGTCTAAGCATCACCTTCATAGAGAGACATCAACATGTGCAACATCAAGGTTCTAACTCAAAACAGATCTCAAGTTATCAAGTGAACAGTAAATATGTGTTAGTTGTCCTGTGACTTTGGGAATGAGGTCAAGGTCCAAACATCACTGGAGCATGACCATTTGCACAAAACAGGTAGACACTTATAAAAGGTACATCCCTACAAAGTTTGAAACAAATCTGGCTGAATTATTAAAGTTATAACCATTACAAGAAATTCCAATGTTACACTTTCCTATTAAAACTTTTTTTAAAGATTTTCGAAAAAAATCATAAAAAATCCAAAAATTACTGGAGCATAACTATTTGAACAAACTTGGCAGAGACCCACCCAAGGTATATTGCCACCAACTTTGAAATAAATCTGACGAACAGTTTCTTCAGAGAAGTCCAAAATGGGAAATACCATTAGAATGCCCATTGACTTGAATAGTAAGTAATAGAAAAGGTGCATTTACCGGTAAGTACACAAATTGAAAAAAAAAACAAAAACAAAAAAACAAGACAGCTGTGTGAACAGCCCATGCCACAGCTGATCTTGACATTCATCACACTTGCAGCTCTATGAACTTGGGAAAGGATCAAGGACACCATGTTCTGAGTAAGTCTGACCTTTATAGAAGAACACCTACATGTGAAACATCAAAGTTCAAGTAATTCTCAAGTTATAATGAAGAGTAAAATTCATGTATGTTGCACTGTGACCCCCACAAACGAGGTCAAGGTCATTCATGTACTGTTTCAGCATGACCTTCATATAGAGTAATTAACATGTGTAGCTAACTCAAAACAGATCTCAAGTTATCAAGTAAACAGGAAATTTTGTGTCAGTTGTCCTGTGAATTAGCATTAGAATGCCCATTGACTTACATAGTAATCAATAGGAAAGTTGCATTGAACGATAAGTACCCGAACTGAAAATCCTTAAAAATCAGGAATCCAAAGCAGTGCCACCTAGTAAACAACTGTTTGACCCTTCCACAACAACATATCCATCACATTTCAGCTTAATCTAAGGGACATGCAGTTCTGAGAACAAGTGAAAAATAGCAAAACCATACAAAAAATTGCAGCGCCACCTGGTGAACAAATTGGGAACTAGGTCTCCCCAGGAGTGTCTATGTACAATGTCAAAGCAATTGGGTGAGTGGTTTCAGAGGAGAATTTTTAAGATTTGCTCCCAAAAAGAACAAAAAAAAATCACAAAAAATCCAAAAATCAATAGAGCGTGACTGTTTGAATAAGCTTGGTAGACATCCACCCAAGGCACATCCCAACCAAGTTTGAAGTAAATCTGGCCAATATTGTTTAAGTTATGACCATTACAAGAAATTACTATGTTAAACTTTCCTATTAAAACTTTTGTAGAGATTTTTGAAAAAAAAAAATCATAAAAAAATCCAAAATTTATTGGAACATGACCATTGGAACAAGCCTGGTAGACACCCACCCAAGGTACATTGCCACCAAGTTTGAAGTATATCTGGATGATGGTTTTGGGGAAGAAGTCGAAAATGTAAATTAGCATTAGAATGCCTATTGACTTACATGGTAATCAATAGGAAAGGGGCATTTACCGATAAGAACCCGAATTGAAAAAATCGTTAAAAATCAGGAATCCACAGCAGTGCCACCTAGTGAACAACATTGTTTGGCCCTTCCATAAGGAACTTATCCACCGCGTGTAAGCTTAATCTGAGTGACGGTTCTGGAGAAGAAGTCGAAAATAGCTATAACACACAACAATTCATAAAAAATTAGAAAAAACTGCAGCGCCACCTGGTGAACAAATTAACAACAAGGAGTCCCCAGGTTTCTTCCTGTGTGATATCAAAGCCATTGGGTAAGGGGTTTTGGAGAAGATTTTTTAAGATTTGTCCCAAAAAAAAAAAAAAAAAAATTAAAAATCCAAAAATCACTGGAGCATGAAAATTTGAACAAAACTGGTAGAAACCCACCCAAGGTACATTGCCACCAAGTTTGAAGTAAATCTGGATGATGGTTTTGGAGAAGAAGTCGAAAATGTGAATTAGCATTAGAATGCCCATTGACTTCCATAGTACATGTAATCAATAGGAAAGCTGCATTGACCGATAAGTACCCGAATTGAAAAAATCCTTAAAAATCAGGAATCTGCAGCATTCCCACATAGTGAAAAACTTTGTTTGACCCTTCTACAAGGAACATATCCACCATGTTTCAGCTTAATCTGAGTGACGGTTCTGGAGAAGTTGAAAATAGCTATAACACAAAAATTCATAAAAAAATTAGAAAATTGCAGCGCCACCTGGTGAACATTAAATTAAGAACTAGGAGTCCCAGGGAATGTTCCTGTGTGATATCAAAGCAATTGGGTGAGCGGTTTCGGAGAAGAAGATTTTTTAAGATTTACCCAAAAAAGAACAAAAAAATTTATTAAAAATCCAAAAATCACTGGACCATGACAATTTGATGAAACTTGGTAGAGACCCACCCAAGGCACATCTCCACCAAGTTTGAAGTGGATCTGACCGACAGTTTTTGAGAAGAAGTCGAAAATGTGAATTGTGGACCAACGGACGACGGACGACGGACAACAGACCCTCACAGAACCTCAGCTGACTGACAAGTCAGCTGAGGTAAAAACTTTAAAAACCAAGAATACACAGCAGTGCTACTTAGTGAAAATTTTTGCTTGAATCTTTTACAAGGAACATAATTATCCACAAAGTTTCAACTCAATCTGAGAGACAGTTCTGGAGAAGAAGTGACACGTAAAAACCACACAAAAATTCATAACAAAATTGAAAAATATTGCAGCACCACCTGGAGAACAAATTAAGAACTAGGAGCTCCTAGGAGTGTTCTTATGTAATATCAAAGCAATTGGGTGAGTGGTTGTGGACAAGAAGATTTTGTAAGATTTGTTCAAAAAAAGAACAAAAAAAATCATTAAAGATAAAAAAAATCATTGGAGCGTGACAATTTGAACAAACCTGGTAGAAACCCACCCATGGTACAATGCCACCAAGTTTGAAGTCAATCTGGCTGATGGTTTTAGAGAAGAAGTTGAAAATGTGAATTAGTATTAGAATACCCATCGACTTACATAGTAATAAATAGGAAAGCTGCAATGACAGATTAAGTGCCCAATTAAAAAAATCACTGAAAATCAGAAATTCATGGCAGTGCCAGCTGGTGAACATCTTTGTTTGACTCTTCCACAAGAAACATATCCACCAAGTTTCAGCTTAATCTGAGTGACAGTTCTGCAGAAGAAGTCAAAAATATCAAAAACACACAAAAAATCATAAAAATTAGAAAAAAATCGCATCGTCAACTGGTGAACAAATTCAGGACTAGACATCCCCAGGAGTGTCCCTGTGCGTTATAAAAACAATTGGGTGAGCGGTTTGGGAAAAGATTTTTTAAGACTTGCCCCCATAAAGAACCGAAAAATTCATAAAAAATCCAAAAAAATCAATGGAGCATGACCAAACTTGGTACAAACCCACCCAAGGCACATCCCCACCATGCTTGAAGTCAATCTGGCTGATGGTTTTGGAGATGAAGTCGAAAATGTGAATTGTGGATGGATGACGGATGTGTCCTTTGAAACTTAAAAGCTTCATACACTATTGCACCATACCGACACTGGTACAAACATGTGAATGGTAATACAATTTTTAGCACCATAAAGTTGACTAGAGGTGTTATGAGGTAGAGGGCACTCAGGTATTAGCTGGAAGCCACCTCTTCCACTATACTGGATGAAGATTGAAAAGAAAGAAATCCTGCAAAAAGTGAGAATGATCATGGTTTTCCGACTTAAGAGCCTCCTCAGGCAAGATGCCTGACAGAAGCTCCCCACTGGGAGTAGACAATACCCTGCCTGCCGGCACGCCCTAGCAAATATCCCTAGGGGCCCAAGGAGCAACACTTACCACAACCTCTTGCACCAGCCCATTTGCTGAAAAAGATGCATGACCCTTACCATCTATGGGCGTAGGCTCAAGCGCCAAAGCCCCTTGGCTTGCCTTCACATTCGCATAGGTCACGGCACAGGTGACGTCCCAAACAGAAGAAAGATCAACTGCCTGATCAATCTCCGTTGGGGTGAGGAAAGATCTCCAAGCCTCCAACTCTGCCAGATCGACTCCCTGGGTGGAACTAGGCACTCAGACAGCCGATCTGTGTGCCACTGTACCAGTCTCCAGAATGGTATCCACTGAGGGAGATGACTGCCTCTCCCTAGCCAGCAAAATGCCTGCAAGACTGCTCTGGCGACATACCTTCCTTTCCTGAGAAGGAGAAGAAGAGAGTGGCAAAAATGGCGCAGTAGGGGCCACTGCCCTAACCGCACTAGCCACCTTAGGCTTTGGTGCGACCGGATCAGCAGAAGACTTGGCCCCACTTTTGCAAGAGGGGCCAGTCAACTCCGAGTGGGTGGGAGTAGAAGGAGCAACCACAGGTGCCCTAGAGGAAACCTAACGCTCCATGCCGCCCAGCCCTTCACTGACAGTAGCAAACAGCGCCTCCACTTTGCTCATGGTCATCTGGGCAGTCGCCTCCCCATGCACAGTCAAAGCTTGACCTGGTGGGGCGTGGGAAGGGAAGCCTGGAGGAGTAGGTGCTACAGGGAGTGATGACGAAGTCACCCATGATCCATTTGTAGTCACTACTGACTTCCTTCCCACCTTAGTGTTCACAGCCTTTGTTATCAATATGGCACCATCCTTTCTCAGAACTACCGATGCACGGCCAGCAGTAGGGCAGACAGGATGAGAAGGGCCTTTGCCCACAGACCTGCTCACTTGAGCAGAAGCGGCTGTGGAGGGAACCTGCAAAAGGGACCTCTCACCCACAATCCACTGAGCATCATTTGAGAGCAGCTCACCCATAGGGTCCTTAATTTGAGGACGATCCTTGAATCGAGGACTAGCATGATCCTGCTTGTTCACACTGGTCACCCAGCCAATGGGTGTTTTGTTTCAAGGACCTACCTCGATTCGAGGATCAGCTTGCACATGACGATGATTACAGCTGGGTAAGCTGCCAGGTGCATGGATGGCTGCATCTGCAGCACTGGCTGACACGTGTGCCATTAGAGCCCCCTAAGATGGCACACTGTCCTCTCGTTCACAACCTTCGTCTAGCCAACCTCATGTCAGACCAACTGACTTTCTGCCACTGATAGGGAGTCCATTGCGACAAACGTCGCATGCACTCTCTTCAGGGCAGAAAACATTGCTCCTACGCATGCAGGATGATCATCCAAATAGGCCATCCTGTGATGGTTGGGGTCCCAATGGACATCCAGCTCGACATCCAAGTTCATGGATCTATCCTGTCACAAAACAAACCCTGGACAAACTAGGTCAGAGATAGGACCAGTTCCGGGGAACCTATCAACTATCTTACAATGAACGAAGAAGCCACAAAGTTAACAAAAATGTAAGAAAAAAGCGTGAGCTTCCAACAAAACACGTCTACCGTAGATGGATGCCAGCGTAGGAAACTGGTTTGGGCATGCTCACTAGCATGCATTACTGCCACTAGGGGTGCTGTGTCATGCCACAGGGCCTCAACGGCAGTCACTGTAGCAGCATGGATTAGCACTGGACCCACAGAAATTTTTGGGAGCTCTGGCATAGCACCTTAAGTGATTGGAGACCAGCTTAAGTGACCTATGGTGTTGTAATGTGTCCTTAATATATATTTTTAATTTCTCTGATTTCAAATTGAAAACAATAATTTTTGTGTGACTTCTACATGGAAAATGTGAAAATCCTACCAAATCAGAAAGAATGCTATAAAATCTCAAAAAACTTCCAATCCCACAAAAAAAAAGTATGAGTGTATAGTAATCAGAAAATATATAGGTTTACTGTACTTGTGAAAACATTAAAAGGGTAATACTGATCCAAAGTTGCCAGTCTCGCTGTGCACTGGCTACAGATCTGCCATCTTGAAAACTAGGGATCCACAGTATCATAGTGGATGAGGGTTTTAAAGAGGAAGTGTTAAATATTCATTTCCGTTGCAATTCCCATTGATTTAATGTAAATTGCTTTATTCTCACATGCTTAAATTTTCACCTTTTTTCTATTTTTGACATTTCACTGCAGTTTCAATATCACTAGTTGGACATAATTCCCATTCAAATAATGTTAATAAAATACTATTTCAGTATGTTTGTTTCATGGTTTTGTGCCATCAGTGTCTCAAATAAGCGAAAATAATAACATAGTGAAATTAAAGGAATTTATAGTACATGGTAATCAATAGGAATGCAGGCATCAAATGACAGGTACCCAAATTGAAAAATTCATTAGAAATCAGAGATCCAGAGTATCACCACCTGATTGAACAATTTTGTTGAAAGGTTCCGCACACTACACTTTCACCAAGTTTCAGAACAACCTGAGTGACGGTTTTGGAGTAAAAGTCAAAAATAACCTTTATAAACAAAAACTAGAGGGCTGTTTGAACAGCCAATGCTCAGCTGACCTAAGCTTGTCCCACAAAATCAATGCTGCACCTGAATAGACCTGTGTTGAGCTTTAGCTGAGTGCGTGTGGCACTGAGAAGTATTTCTAAGATGGACGACTGAGCCTCCTAAACACTCAGTCTGACTAGCAAGTCAGCTGGGATAAAACTTGCAGTGCCATCTTGTGAACAAATAAGAACTAGGAGTCCCTACGTGTGTTCATGTGTGATATAACATCAATTGGGTGAGCGGTTTCACAGAAGATTTTTTAAGATTTGCCCCCATAAACAACAAAAAAAAAAAAAAATTCCAAAATTTACTGAAGCATGACCAGTCGAACAAACTTGGTAGAAACTCACCCAAAGTACATTGCCATCAAGTTTGAAGTGAATCTGGTTGATGGTTTCAGAGAAGTTGAAAATGTGAATTAGCATTAGAATGCCCATTGACTTTAATGCATAGCAATCAACAGGAAAGGTGCATTTACCAAAAACTCCCCAAATTGAAGAACAAAACTGTTAAAAATAAGGGATCCAAAGCATTCCTTCTTGGTTAACAAATTTGTGTGACCCCTCCACAAGGAACATATCCACCAAGTTTCAGCTTAATCTGAGTGATGGATCTAGACATAAAGTGAAAATAGCAAAAACACACAAAAATCATATAAAAAAAAAGGAAAAAATTGCTGCGCCAGCTGGTGAACAAAAAGGACTAGGAGTCCCTAGGAGTATTCCTGTGTGATATCAAAGCAGTTGGGTGAGCGGCTTGGGAGAAGATTTTTTAAGGTTTGCTCAAAAAAGAACAAAAAAAAACAAAAAAATAATAATTAAAAAAAAAAAAATTAATGGAGCATGACTATTTGAACAAACTTGGTGTAAAAGACGCACCCAAGGCACATCCCCACCAAGTTTGAAGTGAATCTGGCTGAATGTTTCAGAGAAGAAATAAAAAATGTAATTGTGAATGGAAGGACGATGGACAATGGACCGACAGACAACTCAGCCTCCTGAAAGCTCAGCCTGAGTAGTCAGTCAGCTGAGCTAAAAAAAATCAATAAGAAAAGGGAAAAAAAACCACAGCACCATTGGTGGAACACAACCTGAGCTGTTAGGTAAAACCCCCAGGGGCTATAGGTAGCAAGCAGCTACTGACGACAGTTACAAGCTTGCCTAATTGTACTTAAAATCCTGTTAAGAAAAATTGTTTTGATAACATGTTTTTGACATACATGCCAATGACTTTCATTCTTTTCTGACATGCCTAAATGCACATTTACTCAAAATTGACAGTATTTTCTCAAATGTCACAAACCTGACACATTACGTTGTTACATTGACTCATGGTTGGCAGTTAAATAGAGCTTAATTGTTTAAGGGGTAGGTGTCATCATAGAGTTTGTTTTACATTTCTGGTGCAGGATGTCCATTGTTGCAGTCCTTGTTAGGATTTCCCTTGGTTTGTACAGGTGGTCCAGCTGCATCTGTTCATTTTACTATCACTGGGACTGAATATAATGCCCCAGCTTGTTTCTACTTCAGTTATACACTGGAGGGTGGTTTAACTATGATAAGCTGTCCAGCTAGAAAGGGTATATATTGGTTCAGGGGTAAGTCAAATTGTTCTTATCTGAACCTGTACTATACAAATTTAGTAATTATGGTTTGTTTGACAGGTATTCTTCTTTCATAATGAAGCTCTGCATTTATAAGCAAAATTTCAGGTATTTGGCTAATTCATCATTTGCCACGTTCATATTTATTCTTTATTATGTGGGTTGTCTTTGCTGAATATTTAGCTTAGACAAGGAGCCGCTACTCAGAGTCATGTACGGGTAAAAGGCTCCGAAACATGTTGAGTAGTTACCCACTGAAGACCCTTTAATTTATTTGGGCTGATACAGCCTATGTCAAAATTTTACAGAGGAACGTGTGCAATATGGACAATAGTAATTCCATATGTATATAGGTTAGACAGGGACAGGTTAGCTTATGGAGAGTAAAGAGTTCAGCCTGGGGAATAGGGTATCGACTACTAGGAAGTGGTTTTGGGCAAAAAGACACAAATACAACTAAGGTCTGGAGGTCTCCAGAAGTGTCCCTATGCAATTTCAAAACAATTGGCTGTGGGGTTCAGTGTTTATTTATTTTATTTTATCTTTTTAAGATTTTGAACAAAAGTATAAAAACAATCAAAAAATCACTATAGTATGAACACTTAAACAGTTTTGAGAAGTCGAAAATGTGAGTTGTTGTCGGAGGACCGCTGATGTGGATGCCGACAGAAGAACAAACATCCTATAACCTCAACTGACTGATAAGTTAGCTGAGGAAAAAATGTAGTGCCACCTGTTAACAAATCAAGGTCGGGGGGTTCTCAGCAGTGTCCCTATGTAATTTCAAAGCAATAGGCTGAGCAGTTTCAGAGAAGGTTTTTTTAGTTTTCGCCCAAAAATTGAACCAAACAATTCATAAGAAATCTAAAAATCCATGGAGCCTGACAATTTGAACCAACTTGTTAGAGACCCATCCAAGTTTGAAGTGGTCCATAGTTTTTGGGGAAGAATTCAAGAAGTTGAAAATGTGAATTTCCACTGCAATCCCCATTGCCTTCATGGTAATCAACAGGAACAAGTCAGCTGAGGTAATAAATATGGCAGGCCCAATCAACATTATCAGAAGGATGCATCATGTGAGCTGTCTCTCCAGTGCTCTGGACAAAATCTCTGCCTTCAAAGTACTTGGTACAGTCTTTGAATAGCCATAGAGGTAGCACAGATTATATTGATAAAATAAAAGGCTCAACTATTGCTCAGACTCTAAGTAGAATTGACTGAGTTATTGAGTGCAAACAGTCCTCAGAACCACTCCCAAGTCTTTGCGAGCCATTTCTGAGGAAAGATCAAATCAAGATTCCCCAAACTTCAAGCATTTATTCTGGAAAAAGTTACCAGTCCATTTTCTTCAACCAAACAGCATTTGAATAGGTAGGATCTGAACCTAAGAGTTTCACATATTTTTTTTTCAATTTAGGTCCCCAATTTTTTAAAATCCTGACATATGTAGGAGTAACTCCCAATCTATCTACACAGGTGACTTTCTCACTTTACTGAGCAATAAACTGAAAACTAAAAAAAATATGGGAAAGTTTTATATATCGTAGTATCAGAAAGGCAAACAAACAATTGTCACAGTTTTCATGTTGTTCCTGAGGAAGACATAAGTGTAAAAGGCATGAAAATAGATGCTTTGTGTGTATTTATTCAGCATTTAGATAGAGATGACTGTCTATCTTTGCTGCAATGTACAGCTATTAGCCAAATGTTCCTCAAAATATATACTTTTAATGTCATTATATCCAAAGCTAGTAACTGGAAGCGAGTTTTTCCTGCAAAAAACATTATGCATCCCCCGATCAGGCATTTCTCACCAGAGGCCTACCATCTAAGAGGGCCACCATTCTTCTACAGAAAGTTTGACCTTGACCTTTGACCCCAAGATCACCTTTTAGCAAATTTAAGGGAAGTCTCACCTAGGTAAGTGATGGCAAAGTTTGATGGAGTTCAATCATACCCATTTGAAGATGTGGGAGGGAAACCATTTTTTGTTCAAGGCATTGTGACCCAGACTTATAACCTGATGGTCATCACAATTGTATTAAAAAAATTCCCCAAATCTATGGAGTATCTGCACAAAAGTGAATCTGGCTTACGGTGTTGAATAAGTCAAGCTGTCAACTAAAATTGCAGACCCCATTGACTTGCACACAGGGTAAGCAATAGGATTTTTTTCAGGGGTCACAGCAAGCTGTCAAGGGATTGCAGCCACTGCTGCCATGATAAGTTCCGAAAAAATCAAATTTGAAATTTTACATGATGTTGAATTTACTGGCAGGTTGATTACTGACAGTACCAATGGTATAGACTCAGGGCTGTACAATTTTCTAGAAAATCACTTGTCTGCAGGGCAAGTAGATTTCAAAATCCACTTGGCTGTTTGCAAAATCCACTTATCCAAATATAACAAAGGCCGAGACAAAACATGTACCCTAATACGCCGCTAATTGTCACTTGCAATATCACAAAAATATGTCATTGCCTCTGATGGGATGCACATCATTTGCTTACTACCACGAATGATATTGGTACATGGTAGTCAATTTGTGTACAGAGTATTGGCAAGTTCCTCACAATAAACAGTGTTCTTAATTCAAATTCAAACAAAAAGTTGAATACTTCAAATAAAAAATGGAGTTTGCACACCATCACCATCTTTCCTATCACTGCGCACAAACAGCTGCTTTGGCAATGCCGTCTCACACATGACACATCAGCTGATTGGTCAATTGATTCACATGCAAAAATTAGCTAATCATGGCTTATGTTACAGTGTGTTCATCATAACTTCCGCCCAGTGAACATGTGTGAATCTTGTGTAATTTGCGGAGGAAACACACAAACGGGAAGCTTTCTTTATTGCCCATATGAAAATAAAGATTCCAGTACGATACGACACGATACGTTTTATTTCAGACACTAAAACAGGTCCATACATAGTAAAAAAGATACAAGATAGTCACATACTAAAAAGTTTACATAAAAGGTAAAAAAGGGCTGGTCAATGTTACAATTGGCAAATATAAAAACAGTCTTTGATTAAAAGTCACTAGCCGTTCTCATGCTGAGTGTAGAGTGTCCTTGTCCATAAACTCCAAAGTGGGGAGCACCAACAGCTATCACTATTATTCAAAGTCTGTAGTAGCACATTATCTAACATTGATATTCTGCACACAAAACTGTACAGAAGTGTCCTTTGAATTTCTCGGTATGTCTTAACATTGTTTGACACAAACATGTTCATAGCAACAATTATTTGGAGTCATAGGCAAGTATGCAAAGGTAGGGGATAGACGGAACCATCAAATATGTCCTAAATCAGTCTGTGAGAGTGAATCCTACGTCTACGATGATGCTCAGTTCACCAGTCCGCAGATCTACTCCACGCTGTCACTTGTATGTGACTGGCAGTTGTGTGCTGTTTTTGCCAAGGAAGTCACCTAACTGCACTTATACATGATCTTTACAATACTGTTCTGGTCAAAAGGATCAAATTTTTTCCCCTGCGTCAGAACAATGCAGGGCTGTGTCAATCAGTGCATCAGAGCACAATTATTTGCGTAATTTGCATTATTGCTTACCCTGCTTGCATGATACTCAATAGGAATGCAAAATCCCCCCCCCCCAAAAAAAATTCCAAAAATCTTTGGAACATGACAATTTGAACATAGTTGGTGGATACCTACCTGACATACAGTGTACACCCACACCAAATTTTAAGTAAATCTGGCCAATTGATTTGCAGAAGTGGAAAATGTGAATTAGCACTTCAATCCCCATTGACTTGCATAGTAATCAACAGGAATGTATGCAGCTTGACCTTTCAAGGTCACTCAGGTTTACAATAAACCATAATTGAAAGCCAATAGGTACTTTTCTGTTAACATTAAATAGTAATACTGGGCCTGTGATGCACTATTAAGCCAATATGTGAAAATTGCTGAGTCGGCAGAAAAATGCAACAAAGAAGGATCTGACCTTGACCTTTGACCTCAAGGTTATAAATTGTTATATAGGAAAAATTTTCCCAGACAAAAATATAAGGAAAAAAAGGTATGGGGCAGTAGCGGCGGCTGACAATGAGACTAAACACTATATGCATTCCCTCCTATGGGGATGAATGATTAAAATGCAATCAGAGCTTGCTGGATCCATGGCCCTTCGCCTCAATTATAGCCTTGCTAATCACAGGTCTCATTTTGGAATGACTGTAGTCAATAAAAATAGCCTATCACCAAGACTCAGGAACTTGACCTAGTGACCTACTTTTGTTTCAAGACACACATTTAGGTCAAGATATATGTGGGCATGAAGTTTCATTAAACTAAGTTAAATATTTAAGGAATTATAGCCCAGGCACAATTTTATGAAGATATGCAGTGTTGCCAACCTGCAACACTTAAAATACGGGAGCTGGAAATTAAAATTCAGGGAGATTGACAAATTAATATGAAATTAAGAAGGAAAATATTGATGAAATTCAGGGAGGTGGCTAAAAATTGCCAAAAATCTACAATTTTTCAAGAATTTTCAGCATAAACTTCCTGGAGTCTCCGGGGTAATCCGGGAGTAATGGCAACACTGAGATATGTCACTGTGACCCAGATATTTGACCTAATGACCTACTTTTGTAACATGACAGACCCTTATGCCAAGATGCATAAATTTTCATTAATCTTAATCGAAGGACAAGCAAATTACAGTCCAAACAGGAATAGAGGATGGACAGACGTATAATACTTGACCTAGTGACCTACTTCTGTCACATTACAAACCTTTAGGTCAAGTTGTGTGTGTTTGAAGTTTTATGAAACTACCTTAATGAGAAAAGGAATTCCAGTCCAGACATGATTTTACAAGGATATACCAATGTGATCCAAATACTTGACCTAGTCACCTAATTAGTTGCATGACACAATCTTATGTCTAGATGCACCTGTGTGTAAAGTTTCATTAATCTGACTTGAAGAACAAGCAAATTATAGCCTGGACATGAAGGACTGTATTGCAGTTTTATATAAAGGCCTCAACATGACCCAGATACTTGACCTAGTGATCTAATTCTGTTCCATTACACACCTTTGGGTCAAGATATGTGTATATGGTGTTTCATGAAACTAAATTAATGAGTACAGGAATTGCAATCCACACACGATTTTACCAGGACATACCTGTGACCCAAATATTTGACCCAGTGACCTAGCTTTACTTTTTGACACGCTTCTGGGTCAAGATGTATGCATGTGTAAAGTTTCATGACACTAAATTCAAGATTAAAGAAATTATACCCCGGACATGAATTTACAAGGATATGTCACTGTGAACCAGTTACTTCACCTTGTGATCTGTTATTTCATGACACACCTTTGTGTCCAGATACACATGTATGTGGGTAAATTTTCATGATTCTTAGTCAAAGGACAACAGAATTACAGCCTGGACATGAAGTGTAATGATGTACTTCATGATTGTATCACTATGAACCAAATATTGACCTAGTGATCTACTTTTGCTTCATGACACACCTTTAGGTCAAGATATATGTGTGTGTGACGTTTTATGATACTAAGCTAAATAGTAAAGGAACTACAAACTGGACAGGATTTTAGAACGCTATGTCACTGTGACCCAGATATTTGAGTTAGTGACCTGTTTTGGGCACATGACACACCCACATGTCCAGATGCGCCTCTGTAAAAAGGTTCATTGATCTAACTTGAAGGACAACAGAATTGCAGCCTGGATATGAAGTGTAATATAGTTTTACATGATTGTATCAGCGTGACCCAGATACTTGACCTGGTGACCTAGTTTTGTTTCATAACACACCTTTAGGTAAAGATATGTGTGTGTGAAGTTTCATGAAACTACGCTAAATAATAAAGAAATTACAGCCCGGAAACGATGTTACTAGGATATGTCACTGTGACCCAGATACTTGACCTAGTGACATATTTTACACACTTTAAACTCTCTTATAACCAGATGCACCTGTGTGTACAGTTTCATTACTCTACGTTGAAGGACAAGTGAATTATAGCCCGGAGATTAATAGCGCATGGACGGAAAAACTGATTCTACATGTATGTGCCCCTCCTCTGGTAGGAGGGGGCATAATTATTGAGCTATTAACACTCCTAAAGTTGGGTGTTCTTCACAAGCAACCACTTACACTTAGAGTCCCTAAGGTGACCCAAATACAATCCCAACATAGTTCCTATCTAGATTCATATTTCTACCAATTTCACTGAGTTCTTCTATACTTATCAAACAGAAACTCAGAGTGTTGAAGAACAAGTAAAAGCACATTAGAAGCTGGGGAAAAACAGGTGGTAAATAATATACAGTGGAACCTCATTAATATGGACCTCATTAATCCGTATGTCTCATTAATATTAACACTTCTCCTGGAACAGAATTGTCCATTTCAAGTAATACTGATTCAGTAATCCAGATGCTTCATTAATTTGAACAGTTCCCTGGGGTACAAAGGTGTTCGGATAGACGAGGTTCCACTGTATCTGTTCGGTTCTACCAGGAGGCATAATGAACATATACTTGCACAAAAACTTATAGTTCTGGCATTCAGATAATATATGTTTGCAGATCAGCTTTAGCATTTCAGATGCAGCCACAGTCAAACAATCAGGAGGGCATTGCAGCTAACATGTATATGGTAATGAAGAAGTGATTGAATATTAGCTACCTGAGTAATTGTACAGCAAGTGACATGTTCATCAGAATAATTATAGAATGTTGCACAGCCACAGTTTATGTCAACTCAAGGACCTTTTTATGGGTAAGTATCTACCTGAAGTGCTGCCTCTGCTTCCTCCAGTGCAGGTCTAGCAGCTTCAAGCTTTGCTTCTGCAACAGTCTTCTCACTTTCTATCTGATCAACAAGAACTTGGGCCTTATCTTTTACTTTTTGCACTGCTGCTTTCACTTTCTCTGCAGCCTGGGCACTTTCTGTTACCTCTGCAAGCACCTGCAATAATCAAAGAAAACTGTGATAGTCCTATTCCAGGTTTACTTTTCATGCGCACACTGGCCATCACATGCATGAATGATCAATTTTGTATGTACATGTTTATATGGTGAAATAATATAAATCTTGATCATTAGGGCTTAAATAATATTTAATATTATTTGTTGCAAATATTATTACAACAACAGAGCTACATCAACATGGCAAAACCTCATTATACAGTGTTTTGTATTCATAAAAGCTGGTTTGGGAAAATGTGGCCCCAAAACAAGAAATGGGGCCACAATAAATCATCAATTTGGTACGGATAACTGTACTGATTACCAGATTGTCAGAATTGTGTTGCTTCACAAAATTGTACACAGAAATTATGATCATGGGAAATCAGAACAAAAACATACCTTATCTGCTTTTTTGTTGGCAACAGCCAACTCTTTTTCTTTAACAACAAGATCTTTGGAAAGCAGGTCAACAGATTCTGTTGCTTCAATCAGTTTATCCAATCCAGTATTCATACGTCTTGCTAACTCTCCAATGTGCGCATGCTTTTCTTTATAGATACTCTTGTAACCATCAATGAAAGACAGGTAAGATTTGGGAGTTACATGAGTTTGTCGCCGGTACCTAAAAATAAATATAAATCCAGCATTTATGGAGCATTCAAAGTACTCACCAATTTGTTTTACATGAAGTGAGCAAAGCAACAGACAAAACTTTGTTTCACATTTTTGCACATTCTTTTGAGTTTTGTATGAAATCTGAATATAACAAGAGGGCTGTGTGAACAGCCCGTGCCTCAGCTGATCTCTACATTCATCACACTTGCAGCTCTATGAACTTGGGAAAGGATCAAGGACACCATGTTCTGAGTAAGTCTGACCTTTATAGAAGAACACCTACATGTGAAACATCAAAGTTCAAGTAATTCTCAAGTTATAATGAAGAGTAAAATTCATGTATGTTGCACTGTGACCCCACAAACGAGGTCAAGGTCATTCATGTACTGTCTCAGCATGACCTTCATACACAATAATTAACATGTGTAGCTAACTCAAAACAGATCTCAAGTTATCAAGTAAACAGGAAATTTCGTGTCAGTTGTCCTGTGAATTAGCATTAGAATGGCCATTGACTTACGTAGTAATCAACAGGAAAGCTGCATTGAACGATAAGTACCCGAATTGAAAATCCTTGAAAATCAGGAATCCAAAGCAGTGCCACCTAGTAAACAACTGTTTGACCCTTCCACAACAATATATCCATCACATTTCAGCTTAATCTGAGGGATGGTTCTGAGAACAAGTGAAAAATAGCAAAACCATACAAAAAATTCATTATAAAAAATTGCAGCGCCACCTGGTGAACAAATTGGGAACTAGGTGTCCCCGGGAGAGTCTATGTACGACATCAAAGCAATTGAGTGAGCAGTTTAAGAGGAGAAGAATTTTGAATGTGTGCCCCCCAAAAAAACAAAAAATTCATAAAAAATCCAAAAACCAATAGAGCGTGACCATTTGAACACACTTCGTAGAGATCCACCTAAGGCACATCCCCACCAAGTTTGAAGTAAATCTGGTCAATATTATTAAAGTTATGACCATTACAAGAAATTCCCATGTTAAGTTTTCCTATTAAAACTTTTGTCAAGATTTTTGAAAAAAAATCATAAAAAAATCTAACTTCATTGGAACATGACCATTGGAACAACCCTGGTAGACACCCACACAAGGTAAATTGCCACCAAGTTTGAAGTTAATCTGGGTGATGGATTTGGAGAAGAAGTCGAAAATGTAAATTAGCATTAGAATGCCTATTGACTTACATGGTAATCGATGGAAAGGTGCATTTACCCCAAAGGAGCCGACTTGAAAAAATCATTAAAAATCAGGAATCCGCAGCATTCCCACACAGTGAACAACTTTGTTTGGCCCTTCCATCAGGAACATATTCACCACGTGTAAGCTTAATCTGAGTGACGGTTCTGGAGAAGAAGTCGAAAATATCTATAACACACAAAAATTCACCAAAAAAATTTGAAAAAAACTGCAGCGCCACCTGGTGAACAAATTAACAACAAGGAGTCCCTAGATGTCTTCCTGTGTGATATCAACGCATTTGGGTAAGCAGTTTCGGGGAAGAAGATTTTTTAAGATTTATCAAAAAAAAACAACAAAAAAATTCATTAAAAATCCAAAAATCACTGGAGCATGACCACATGAACAAAATTGGTAGAAACCCACCCAAGGTACATTGCCACCAAGTTTGAAGTTAATCTGGATGACGGTTTTGGAGAAGAAGTCAAAAATGTGAATTAGCATTAGAATGCCCATTGACTTCCATAGTAATCAATAGGAAAGCTGCATTGACCGATAAGTACCCAAATTGAAAAAATCCTTAAAAATCAGGATTCCGCAGCATTTCCACATAGTGAACAACTTTGTTTGACCCTTCTACAAGGAACATATCCACCATGTTTCAGCTTAATCTGAGTGATGGTTCTGGACAAGAAGTCGAAAATAGCTATAACACACAAAAATTTATAAACAAGAGGGCTGTGTGAACAGCCCATGCTCAGCTGATCTTGACATTCATCACACTTGCAGATCTATGAACTTGGGAAAGGATCAAGGTCACCCATGTTCTGAGTAAGTCTGACCATTATAAAAGAACACTTACATGTGCAACATCAAGGTTCAAGTAGTTCTCAAGTTATAATGAAGAGTAAAATTCATGTATATTGCACTGTGACCCCAGAAATGAGGTCAAAGTCATTCCTGTACTGTCTGAGCATGACCTTCATACAAAAACATTAACATGTGCAACATCACAGTACTAACTCAAAACAGATCTCAAGTTATCAAGTAAAGTGGAAATTTTGTGTCAGTTGTCCTGTGAATTAGCACTAGAATACCCATTGACTTCCATAGTAATCAATAGGAAAGCTGCATTGATCGATAAGTACCCGAGTTGAAAATACTTAAAAATCAGGAATCTAAAGCAGTGCCACCTAGTAAACAACTTTGTTTGACCCTTCCACAAGAACATATCCATCACATTTCACTTTAATCTGAGTGACAGTTCTGAGAACAAGTGAAAAATAACAAAACCATACAAAAAATTCATAAAAAAATTTAGAAAAAATTGCAATGCCACCTGGTGAACAAATTGGGAACTATGTGTCCCTGGGAGTGTCTATGAACGATATCAAAACAACTGGGTGAGCAGTTTCACAGGTGAAGAGTTTTTAAGGTTTGCCCCCAAAAAACGAAAAAAAATCATAAAAATTCCAAAAATCAATAGAGCGTGACCATTTGAATAAACTTGGTAGAGATCCACATAAGGCACATCCCCACCTAGTTTGAAGTAAATCTGACCAAAATTATTTAAGTTATAACCATTACAAGAAATTCCTATGTTAAAACTTTTGTAAAGTTTTTTGAAAAAAAAAATCATAAAAAAACCAAAATTCATTGGAACATGACCATTGGAACAACCCTGGTAGACACCCACCCAAGGTAAATTGCCACCAAGTTTGAGGTTAATCTGGATGAGGGTTTTGGAGAAGAAGTCGCAAATGTGAATTAGCATTAGAATACTCATTGACTTCCATAGTAATCAATAGGAAAGCTGCATTAACCGATAAGTACCTGAATGGAAAAAATCGTCAAAAATCAGGAATCTGCAGCATTCCCACATAGTGAACAATTTTGTTTGACCCTTCTACGAGGAACAATTCCACCACGTTTCAGCTGAATCTGAGTAACGGTTCTGGAGAAGAAGTCGAAAGTAGCTAGAACACACAAAAATTCATAAAAAATTGGTAAAAAATTGCAGCGCCACCTGGTCAACAAATTAAGAACACAGAGTCCCTAGGTGTCTTCTCGTGTGATATCAGAGTGATTGAGTAAGCGGTTTTGGAGAAAAAGATTTTTTAAGATTTGTCCAAAAAAAGAACAAAAAAATTCATTAAAAATCCAAAAATCACTGGAGCATAACCATTTGAACAACCTGGTAGACACCCACACAAGGTACAACCCCATCAAGTTTGAAGTTAATCTGCATGACGGTTTTGGAGAAGAAGTTGAAAATGTGAATTAGCATTAGAATGCTCACTGACTTCCATAGTAATCAATAGGAAAGCTGCATTGACCGATAAGTACCCGAATGGAAAAAATCGTTAAAAATCAGGAATCTGCAGCATTCTCACATAGTGAACAACTTTGTTTGACCCTTCTACAAGGAACATATCCACCATATTTCAGCTTAATCTGAGTGATGGTTCTGGAGAAGAAGTCGAAAATAGCTATAACATACAAAAATTCATAAAAAAATAGCAGCGCCACCTGGTGAACAAATTAAGAACTAGGTGTCCCAGGGAGTGTTTCTGTGTGATATCAAAGTAATTGGGGGAGTGGTTTCAGAGAAGAAGATTTTTTAAGATTTGCCCAAAAAAGAACAAAAAAATTCATTAAAAATCCAAAAATCACTGGAGCGTGACCATTTGGACAAACTTGGTAGAGACCCACCCAAGGCACATCCCCACCAAGTTTGAAGTGGATCTGGCTGACGGTTTCGGAGAAGTCGAAAATGTAAATTGTTGACGGACGACGGACGGACGGAGGACCATAAGATAAGCTCAGCTGAGCTAAAAATTAGGAAAAAATTGCAGTGCACCTGGTGAACAAATTAAGAACTAGGACTCCCAGGGAGTGTTCCTGTGTGATATCAAAGCAATTGGGTGAGCGGTTTCGGAGAAGAAGATTTTTTAAGATTTACCCAAAAAAGAACAAAAAAATTCATTAAAAATCCAAAAATCACTGGACCGTGACCATTTGAACAAACTTGGTAGAGACCCACCAAAGGCACATCTCCACCAAGTTTGAAGTGAATCTGGCTGACAGTTTTTGAGAAGAAGTCGAAAATGTGAATTATGGACGACGGACGGAAGACGGACGATGGACCCTCAAAAAACCTCAGCTGACTGACAAGTCAGCTGAGGTGAAAATACAAATCATGTTTTTCACTATACCTATTTTGCCCTGAAATGTTGTCCTGAAAGGGCTGTATATTAAGATGGAAGAACATGTCACTGACAGGTTAATCTTTCCCATTGTAAACCAAATCACTAGTGATATAATAATTAAGTAAAGCAACTTTACAGGTGGAACCTACTCAATATCAAGAATACTGCTAAAAGCCACTCAGATTTTTTTTCTGGTAGTCTTTTTATGCTTTCTTAGAATGAATGAATCAACAAAAACACTGTTTGCAAGTAATTTTCCTCTTTTTAAAAAAAAAAATCTTTAATTTCTCAAATATTCACATGAAAACTACATTCACAAGGAATATAAAACATGAGGCAGCTACTGTGAAATAGACTTGCCTAACCAAAAAAGAACTGATGTATACCCCTAATAGAAATGATATCAAATGCATCACAAATTAAAAACTTCAAAGCAAAGCATTGAATGAAATGTGCGTCATTTGCTCAAATTAGCTCATGGTGACATCAAAATCTAAATCAGTTCATTTTGCCAGGTAAGATAAGCATATTGCCAAATTTGAGCAAAATACATAGAGGCATTCTGTAGATATTGAGGTAACGAGAATTTGCACATCTGGACTGACTGACAACCCGAAAACATAAAGGGCCTGACCCTTAACTATTCCTATCAAAATTTAATAAGAGCATAATAAATGGCGGCATTCTGGAAATATCATGGTAATGAGCCGTAACATAATCCTAATGAAGCCACCATTTGCTCAAATTAGGTCATGATGACACCAAAATCTAATCAGTTCATATTGTCATGTAACATAATTATACTGCAAAATGTGAACGCAATACATGGAAGCATTCTGGTGATATGGTGGTAATGAGCGCTAATGAACATGTAATTAGGCTGCCATTTGTTCAAATTAGGTCATGATGACAGCAAAATCTAATCAGATCATCCTGGCATGCAAGATAATAATACTGTAAAATTTGAGCAAGATACATGGAAGCGTTCTGGAGATATCACAGTAATGAGCCCTAATGAACCTATAATTAGGCTGCCATTTGCTCAAATTAGGTCATAGTGACACCAAAATCTAATCATTTCATCTTGTCAGGCAAGATAAGCATATTGCCAAATTTGAGCAAAATACATGAAGGCATTCTGTAGATATTGCAGTAACAAGAATGTGCACATCTGGACAGACAGACTACCTGAAAACATAAAGGTCCTATTGATTGAATGGGTACCACAAATTAGAAAGATGATGTTTAGAGTTGTTAGAAATGATATCTGAAAACCAAAATGTTAAATTTCATTTTTGAATAGTGGTTTTTTAGCACCAAAATTGCATCATATTTGCGACAGGAAAGCGTGTGAGTTTTCCCCGATCATGGCCCGATGTTGGAAAGTGTTACTGACGTCAAAAACGCAACCCGCTGGCCATGGCGATTGTGTTCTAAGCCGGAGTACCTTCTGTTTGCCAAGAGTTATGGCAGATAGAACAGAGCATAGTGATTCCAGAAAGTATGAATTGAGTTTTTTATGTACATGTTCTGATGAGGATGAAGAAGAATTAATAAGAAAAGCTGAAGCTCCAGTGGAAAAGATCATTCAGCCGTACACACATGAGGGGATGCCAAGAACCCTACCGTCTCCAGTAGTACTGCAGGGAGTGCAGACATGGTACAGCCAGACAATCCCAACTTGCTGTCTGGGCAATGATAATTCCTTGCAAAAGAGATATTTCCTATCAAAACCTATAAAATTCCATTTAACAAGAACAAGCATGAATGCAATGAGTTAGAATTTGCGTCAGGATGGGCCGGGTCTTGTAGTGTTGCAAACTCTGGCCTTCACTGAAACAGCTACGGCCTACGGTATATAAAAGTCTAAACAAACATTAAATTTTCCCTTCCCATATGTGTGGTTTATGGATGATTAAACATAAGTTTGCATTTATGAATATAGCTTTCAATATCAGTATAACTCTTACCCGGCAGTAACCTCACGACCCTTGAAAGGCAGTACTTTACATTTCCGTATACATTGTCATCAGTGCACATGTTTATGATATTCTTTTTTTCAGGTCGTATCCATTATGTAACAATGGTAAATATTTTCCTGTGACTGACTTATTTTCTGGTTCCATATGAACGGCAAAGGTACAGTGAGATGGAATTTTGTATACCCGATTATTGGGAGCTGGCCATGGACTATCACAAACAGTGGCACATGACAAAAGATGAAAGGCCAGCTGCCCATTGGTCTTGGCAGCTGTGAACATGAGGCGTGAATGTGGTAGCTATCCAAACAAATGTTATCTGGTTATGTGATTAAACACCTTGCAATATACAGTAGTAATTGGACATACACATAACGTTGGCCAGCTAACTCAACCTGGTATCGACTATTCAAGCCAAGACCTGGGTATAGAACAAGATCAGTCCTTGTTTGTCCATGTTTTCCACCCATTTTTTTCATCAATTGAATCAAAATGGTTAAACAAACTGAAGTTTTGCTACAATGTTACTTTGTAACAACATCCTAGGCCAGCATTGTCACTGTGACATTCGATTGATAATTACATGATACATTGTGACAGTCGTAGAATTACTAGAGCTATACTTTGCTGTTATGCAAGCTTTGAAATCACAATCATACTGAAGATTAATTTGTTAATACTATATAAAAAAATGAATCCCTTTTATTTTCCTGGTTTTATGAGTAATGCCTAATTTACCCAGTTACATGAATCCTTCCATTGGCCAGTGATGGGACCGTATTTGGCAATGGCAGCAGCTTTTTCTTGCCAAACCTATCCTAAACATCGTCATATTTGACAAATGAAAGTCACTTTCCACAAGTGTTCGCTACATATTAGGTTAGATCGGTTCCCAGGGCTTTGCCACTTGTTCCTGCAAATCTTGACTGTGCGGGTCCACACTCTCTGTAATTTCAGGTCTTTGGGGGAATGTAAACAAGCTATAGAACTTGTATTGCTACAATTAAGAGCAACACACCAACCCATCCTGGGCGGAAACAGGGACGAAAATGAATATTTCTACATTCATTTTCAATCCTGTTGGTTTAAACATATTTTATTCAAAAAAGAAAACAATTGGGGAGAAGGGCAAGGCCCTATATTGACCCCTCTGGTCAGAAGAAGACAATCCTGTTGATAAAGGGTGAATAAAATATGTTTAAACCAAGTGACACTTGACAGCCATGGCTCACCAGCATGGTCAGAATCTTCCCTGTCAGCCAGCGGTGTTGCGTTTGTGATGTCACAAGGCTTTCGCGCCTTGTGGGTGTCGGAAATTAACGGAAAGTGACGATTCAAGGCGCAGTGAGTTTTCAAAATAACAATGTGAATAAAAGTATTATTTTCACATCCACTTTTTTAAGTCGCACTTTATGGTGAGAACAACCCATGAGTCACCCATGTATCAAATTTGAAAATGGTCAATCAAGAGGACCTTTAAAAAATAATCAGTGTCCAATACATCACAAATTGAAGAAAATATCAAATTTGAAGTCCCTAACAAAACTAAAGAAATGTAAATTGTGTACCTAATTGGAGCACATGGATAATTGTTCCAATCTAACATGTAATTGTTCAAATCAAAGTAAAGTAATACATGTGTATATTTAGGCAAAGTGCACATGGATAACTGAATTAACACTGATTGATTGATTGTTTGTAATTGCAGCTGTGATAAAACCATGTGTAACATCTGCAAAATTTTTAGCAGCTTAATTGCGATACCTTTTCTTGTGTGTGTGTGAGTGTGGACCATGACAGAAGCTTCATACCACACCATATACAAAACCCACAGATACCCACATGTATCTGCACTATAGATTGGCTCACGTAACCCAAACACAGCAGAACAGCAGGTCCATACTTATTATGGACTATTCCGCAGGGTCAAATGCATGTGCACCCAACCAGCTGATTTTGAGTCTTATGCCGAAAAACTCTTGATGTATTACACAGTAAGAGGGTAATAATCCCAGCACACTACTTGAGGACTCATTGGCCAGATTCAGAGCTCTTGACAGCTAGGGCCTCTCTGCTCCAATGTAGACAAATTCCACAATGTGCAGACCACAGTCAAGATAAACTGTTCATGATAACGAGGTACAACCCAGCCCTATCTCGGATCAAAGATATTATCATCAAGAATTGGGGCATCATACAAGCCTCCAAATAAGCCCTGCTTCTTGCTGATAAACACAGAACTATGGGATTCAGAGGAGCTGAGAGTCTAAAAGATGTCCTAGTCAAGTCCAGACTACAATATCCCTCCCCCCGCCCTTGTTGCAGGTGTCACTAATAACATGCACCCTTGTGACAATGCAAATTGCAGATATTGTGCCAAACTGGCTACTACGTATAGGTTAGAGTGTGCTAGATGTGTTTATGGGTTTTAGAGTGAACGTAGTGAAACATCAGCATAACACAGTCACTCAAAACCTGTACACACATCTATTAGTACAGAAAAACATGACCCAAACACTCTAACCTATTTAGAATGCAATTCCATTGGTTCTTCAAAATAAACAAATGAGTGACTGACATGGTTAGGCTAACTGCTCGACCCCATGTCAGGGAGAAGCACGTGATACTCATTACCCTAAACTTAAGCAAGCTCATCCACGTGACAACTTTTTCACACATTTCACTCTCACTGACTAGCATATGAACCACACCTTGTCGCAAGACACAGACGTGTGGAGCACACCAGAAAGTGTGTGTTGATAAAGTTTTTGTACCTACATCCGGCACTTTCAGAAAGCTGATAGCTATGCAGTCTGAAGCTGTTTTTGAGAATTATACATTAACTCTGCTGGATATAATTCCGGATGATTTAACAGATATCTGCACGCAATACCTGCTTGGGGTAGAAACCACAAATGGCCAGAGCTTGACAGGTGAGCATCATTCATTACAAAGCCCTTCCAATTTGCTCCCGAGCAAAGAGACAAAAAAACAAAAAACAAAAACAAGAGGACTGTCACAGTCCTGTGCTAAGCTGACATGCACTTATACCCTTGCGATTTTTTAAGATTTGCCCCCAAAAAGAACAAAGAAATTCATAAAAAGTCCAACAAGAGGGCTGTGTGAACAGCCCGTGCCTCAGCTGATCTTGACATTCATCACACTTGCAGCTCTATGAACTTGGGAAAGGATCAAGGACACCATGTTCTGAGTAAGTCTGACCTTTATAGAAGAACACTTACATGTGCAACATCAAAGTTCAAGTAGTACTTAAGTTATAATGAAGAGTAAAATTCATGTATGTTGCACTGTGACCCCACAAACGAGGTCAAGGTCATTCATGTACTGTCTCAGCATGACCTTCATACACAATAATTAACATGTGTAGCTAACTCAAAACAGATCTCAAGTTATCAAGTAAACAGGAAATTTCGTGTCAGTTGTCCTGTGAATTAGCATTAGAATGGCCATTGACTTACATAGTAATCAATAGGAAAGCTGCATTGAACGATAAGTACCCGAATTGAAAATCCTTAAAAATCAGGAATCCAAAGCAGTGCCACCTAGTAAACAACTGTTTGACCCTTCTACAACAACAAATTCATCACATTTCAGCTTAATCTGAGGGACGGTTCTGAGAACAAGTGAAAAATAGCAAAACCATACAAAAAATTCATTAAAAAATTGCAGTGCCACCTGGTGAACAAATTGGGGACTAGGTGTCCCTGGGAGTGTCTATGTACGATATCAAAGCAATTGGGTGAGCGGTTTCAGAGGAGAAGAATTTTGAATGTGTGCCCCCAAAAAGAACAAAAAAATTCATAAAAAATCCAAAAATCAATAGAGCATGACTGTTTGAACACACTTGGTAGATATCCACCCAAGGCACATCCCCACCAAGTTTGAAGTAAATCTGGTCAATATTATTAAAGTTATGACCATTACAAGAATTTCCCATGTTAAACTTTCCTATCAAAACTTTTGTAGAGATTTAAAAAAAAAAAATCATAAAAAAATCCAAATTCATTGGAACATGACCATTGGAACACACCTGGTAGACACCCACCCAAGGTACATTGCCACCAAGTTTGAAGTAAATCTGGATGATGGTTTTGAAGAAGTGGAAAATGTAAATTAGCATTAGAATGCCCACTGACTTACATGGTAATCAATAGGAAAGGTGCATTTACCCCAAAGCAGCCGAATTAAAAAAATCATTAAAAATCAGCACTACGCAGCATTCCCACATAGTGAACGACTTTGTTTGGCCCTTCCATAAGGGACATATCCACCATGTGTAAGCTTAATCTGAGTGACGGTTCTGGAGAAGAAGACGAAAATAGCAATAGCACACAAAAAATCATAAAAAATTAGAAAAAAATGGCAGTGCCACCTGGTGAACAAATTAAAGACTAGGACTCACCAGGAGTGTTCCTGTGTGATATCAAAGCAATTGGGTAAGCGGTTTCAGAGAAGAAGATTTTTTAAGACTTGCCCCCCAAAAAGAACAAAAATAATCATAAAAAATCCAAAAATCAATGGAGCATGACCAATTGAACAAACTTGGTAGAGACCCACCCAAGGTACATTGCTACCAAGTTTGATGTCAATCTGGCTGATGGTTTCGAAGAAGTCAAAAAATGTGAATTAGCATTAGAACGCCCATTGACTTACATAGTAATCAATAGGAAAGGTGCATTTACCAAAAAGTAGCGGAATTGAAAAAATCATTAAAAATCACCCTTCAGCAGCATTACTACCTAGTGAACATCTTTGTTTGACCCTTCTCCAAGGCACATATCCACCAAGTTTCAGCTTAATCTGAGTGAAAGTTCTGGAGAAGAAGTCAAAAATAGCAGTAGCACACAAAAAATCATAAAAAATTAGAAATAAATCGCAGTGCCACCTGGTGAACAAATTAAGAACTAGGATTCCCCAGGAGTATTCCTGTGTGATATCAAAGCAATTGGGTGAGCGGTTTCAGAGAAGAAGATTTTTTAAGATTCGCCCCAAAAAAGAACAAAAAAAATCATAAAAAATCCAAAAAATCAATGGAGCGTGACCATTTGAACAAACTTCGTAGAGACCCACCCAAGGTACATCCCCACCAAGTTTCAATCAAATCTGACTGATGGTTTTGGAGAAGAAGTCGTAAACATGAATTACCACAGCAGTCCACATTCACTTACATAGTAATCAAAGGAATGTATGCATTGGCCGATAAGTACCCGAATTGAAAAAATCGTTAAAAATCAGGGATCCACAGCAACGGCACCTCGGGAACAAACTTGTGTGACCCTTCTACCAGGAACATTTACATCAAGTTTCAGCATAATCTGAGTAATGCTTTTGGAGAAGAAGTCGAAAATGGCAAAAACACACAAAAATTCATAAAAAAATAGAAAAAAATCGCAGTGCCACGTGTTGAAGAATTTAAGGTTTACGGGTCCCCAGAAGTGTTCCTATGCAATTTCAAAGCAATTGGCATAGTGGTTTCGGAGAGGAAGATTTTTTAAGATTCCCCCCCCCCCAAAATGAACAAAAAAATTCATAAAAAATCCAAAAATCACTATACCATGACCATTTGAACAAACTTGGTAGAGACCCACCCAAGGCACATCCCCACCAAGTTTGAAGTCAATCTGGCTTGTGGTTTTAGAGAAGAAGTCGAAAATGTGAATTGTGGATGCCGGACGACGGACGACAGACGGACGACGGATGCTTAACCATCACATAACCTCAGCTGACTGACAAGTCAGCTGAGCTAAAAAAGCAACAGGTTTGCTCGCCAATTAATGAAGCAGGGTAAAAACAGAAAACTAATGATGCAGTTCCAAAAAACACAAGAGCCCAGAACAAAAGGGGGATCAGTGTTTATCAGGAATGGGCTCATTGGAAAATGACTTAAAGGAAACAAGAAACAGTGAATACTTTCCAGTTGATTTAGATATTACCGCGAAACTTAACTACTGGCTGTCTTATTTCGTACAAGAGGCGAAGCATACTGACCGGAAACCATACCCTCCCCAGACATTTTATCACATTTTGAGCACCGTGCGAAGGCATCTTCATGATAATTCTGGACATATAAATTTCTTCACTGCAAATGATCCTACTTTTTGGGGTATGGGGAAAGCATTTTTATTGCAGCTTGTTCTTTCCTTTTTCTTTTCTCGATTCAATAGGTGTGTTTCCCATCTTTAGCCCCCTATATTGCAGGTGTTCCAGAGTGTGTGGATGCATATAAGCAAACTTCATCATTATTCCAATGTAGATTGATTGTGTCATTGGGTATTAGCAAATACCTTCAAAATTCTGATGTGGCGCTTATACTCTTTGCAAAATGAATATTTTGAGTATTACTTGACCAAAATGAAGCAGCACACACCTAATTTATGGAAATCATACTTTGTCTTCTCACAAAAAAACAAAAAAACAACCAACCAATCAATATATTTTCTACATAAAGAAAGTGTGTCCAGTATTGAGGGATACATGGGTTCAGAAGGCCTGCTGACAGCATGTCGGACAATTGGTCACCATTCAGCAGGCCATTAAGGACAGGTAAGACACCAAAAATAAATCCCACTTTAGTCAAACCTAGCTCAAAATGTATTTGCGTTAGGATAACATATTATATATGTGTGTACTCGTCATACTCCAAAGAATTTATATGTCCCATATTTGGGTGTCTGTGATGTTAAATGTTGAATAAACAATTGAAAGTTGGCCGCAAAGCATCCACCCCATAAATATCAATATAAGTCACTAATTATTTGTGATAATATCATAATTACACTTGCATCTTAATCCTGACATATTGACAACAAAATACGATCCTGCGATTTTTTATGTTTGGTTTCGTTTTTCTGTTATCCATCCTCAAACTTTGAAGTTTTAATTTTCCCTTTGATTTTCAGGATGTTCATTTTCTTCATTTCATAGAAAAAAAATGAAGCAAAATTTAGAAAATCACTGAATTGTTTTTGCAGTTCAGACATTAGAGAATCAAAAGCCGTTAACCGGATTAAATTTCACCAAGCCGTTTTCTTGGAATAACCATTCTTAGGTGGGGTTCTCGTCCTGTTATCCTTTCTGAGAAAACAAGCTTCAAAGGCCTTTGATGTTGATCATTTGCCTCTGAAACAAGACCATTTGCTCAAGTTGAGCTGATATTTATACAAAACGTAGCAAACATCGTTCCTTAACATCTGGGGAGGTTGTCAATCAATTCTTGGCCAATCACATGAATGAAAGAGCGTTTGAAGTACGGCAAACATTATTCAGTGATCTGTCAAACGGTGACAGCAACAGTCTGGTTTCAAAGTGTGACGTCATGGAGGCGGCCTCTTTGGGCCCTGTGACCTCAAGCCTGGCAACGAAAGTTGTGTTGCCTTGCTTCGGTGGGGCGGCCTACGGCCGCTCGTGGTCAGTGCACAATCGGCAGGTTTGGTCTTCCGCCCCCTACCGCTTCATCCAGTTTTTAGGGATAGTATTTTATTGTATTTACTCCTATCTGTATACTTTATGTTGTTAGCTTGTTAGACTTGTCTGTACACTTTACTTAGTTAGCTTGTCATTATTTTGTAGTTGTTTTCTCAATGAGTTTCATTTCTCTTTTCAACCTGAGTTTTGTAACGCTATTTTGTGTGTTTTCTCTGCTGTTCACGTTTATGCTTATTTCGATGTGTTTATTTGTACTTTTATTTCCTCATCCCTGGGTTTCGATAAAATATTATGTACTTGGTTATTGTTGATTAAGGTGCTAGTTTTTTTCCCCCGCCTGTCTTTGGTGTGAAGGACCACTGGGGTAATCCATCGCGTCGCGGCCTTTGAAGTTTGAAGGGACATCGTCTGATGATTCCCGCTCCTCTTGAACATTTAAAGTCTCCCTTCATAGAACACAAAACAAGCAAGATAACTATAAAGTAAACCACTAGGGCTATGATATGTTAGCGTGTTTGCATCATTTCCCTGCCCACAAACATACTTTCGGTATGCTGCCTTATTTTGCATTGCTGCCCCGATACAGGCTGGGAGGGGCCACTCACCACAGATCTGCTCGAATGAGCGGCCATGGAAGTGGAGGGAACCCTAGCATGGGGATGCCCAACCACTTTCCACGGAAAATCTCCCATGGGGGCCTTCATTCAAGAACGAGACTTGATTAGAGGACCAGTCTCAGCCTGGCCACAAGGCCTTGCCCGACAAGTGACCCCCAAAAAGGGGCCTTGATTCGAGGATGAGCTTTACTTCTAGGACCAGTTTGGGCCTGGCTGCAAGGCCTGGCCAAACTGGTGGTGGCCTCAAGCCTGTTTCCCCTTCACCAGGCACCGAGGCCTCACACTCACAATGTGCCTCCGTAGGTCAGACCATCTGTCTTGCAGATGTCATATCTGCCGAACAAACCTTCTGCTACTGAGAAGGGGTACATCATTAACAAATGTGGCATGGACTCTCCTCAGTGCAGACCAATGCTGCTCCTGCACATGCAGGAGCAACATGCCTGATGGTAGTCCCAATACACCATCCTGTGGTGGTTGGTGTCCCACCAGACATCCAAAGCCACGTCTACATCCATAGCCTGGGCTGACTATTATAAAACCGGCAATATAAGAACCAGTGTCCCAAGAAACTTATCGACTATCACATGGCAAAAAGGAAACCAGAAGACCGAAAAGAGTAAGAAAAAAAGGGAGCTTCCAGACAATATGGGCCCACCCCAAATGGCCGCCAGGGTAGGAAACTGAATTGCACATGCTCGCTTGTATGCTAGTATGCATTTCTGCAACCAGGAGTGCTGTGCCACAGCTCAGTGCCTGTGGCTCAATGTAGCAGCATGGTTCTGCACTGGATCCATAGTGATATTTATGGGGGCATTCTGAAGTGCGTGGACACTAGCTTAAGTGACGTATGGCGGTGTAATGTGTCCTTAATCTGGCATTTTTAATTATTCTGCTTCCATCAAAAAGCTTGGAGGAGGTTGTCTTTTTTTTTTTTTTTTTAAATCACAAACAGATTTAACCAGCATTTTATCTCAATAAGTTGCTCTTTGAAAATTCAGTATTGCATTCCTATTTTGAATTTACAGATGCTTCAAAAAATCAAACTTGGAACATGATTTGTCCCACCATATTTTTCAGAGGGTAGGTTGACAGGAATTGGCCAAGAATGTAAAATTCACAGGCTCTCTGTGACATCTTCACTTGCATGCTTTGACCACAGCAGTAACTTATTCTTACCTTTGGAAGTAGTCAACACATGTCATGGCTACATTATCATGGACTAGCCCCATGGTCTCTACCAGTTGTTGTTTTACCTGAGGGGTACAAACAATATCATAGCTTGACAGGAAATGTTGAGACACAGCTATCAAAGCATCTCGTGGCCAACGGCTGAACCAATCCATTGTGCAACCAGATATCAAGCCAGGAAATTTAAGTGACCTGTTACGGAACTTCTCTCCTACCTGCAAGAATAAACAGCCAGTTTTAAATTGATGTATGTTAACAGCTTGATAAAAACAGATCTCACAAAATCTACGGAGTGACTGAATTTTACTTCATATGACAGTGACCCTAGCTAGTGGAAAGCTTTGGAATTCCAAAACCTGGCAGACCACAGATATCAACTGTTATAAAGAAAGATACTTTGTGTTTACTGCAACCATTTACATGTAAGCTGCAAATAACATTGTATCAATTGGGCATCTGATCCAATGATCAAGTTGATACAGTGTTTCAACTACACTCTGATCAAAGAAACCCTTTCCAGGCATAATAGGAGACTGAGGAAATCTTAGTTCTCCCTTTTGTCACCTTATCGTGATGATCGCGTGCATGACTGAATTCATAGTTAGGCTGGTCTGCCGTTACCGAGTGGGGTATGTTATGGACACACCATCATGACCACAGCGGAGGCTTAACTGTGAAACTGTGGAACATAATCCCACACATCCATAGATATTTGTCAAGATTCGACAATTTGAGCATATATGAGCTACAGCCTGGTACCATGCAATTCTACACAGGCATATTTCAGACACAGTACCGAATCAAAATCACTCTTTCAAACTTCCCCCTTTTCTTCACGTCTATACACTTTAATATGGCTGTCTATGACCCACTGGTAGTGGTGTCCCACTTCCCGCAAAATACCGTTTAATCTCATTGCGTGATCCTGGTGGTCAAAATTGGAAAACTAAATTTCATTAGGTTGGTATTGTTGACAGCTTTGGGTGACCGTTCAAGACAGAAATCAGTCTACAGACAGAAGAAACCCACCCCTGTTTTTGTATCATACCACAGTAGCACTTCAACTTTTTTCTTTTTGAGGTGGGGCAAAAGGGATGACAAAAACAAAACAAATAAAAAACAAAACAAAAAACAAAACAAAAAAATACATCATCAAACAACAAGAGGCTTAATGCTCTGCTGACAACCATCACCAAAAAAAATCATTTTCTGAAATGTATTTATCCAACGAACCTGAAAAATTAATTAAGGTTAGCCATGTTGTGCAATATCAAACTTCCACGACACATATTTGTGGCACATTTGGCATCATTGGCCTTATTCTTTATCAAGATATTGAATTAAATTTCCTGTTCTTAAGTGCTTAATGACCTTAAAAATAGGTCAAGGTCACATAATCATTGGGTCATGGCGACCAATAACGTAGGTCACCAAGTGCCGTTTTATATACAATTAATGTACTCAAGTGCAATTTTGATCTAGAGGCTCAATTCTCTTTGCCACTGATGTCCAAACTACACCGTCCAATTACAACATCACGTCTTCCAACTTAACAGGTGTGGTGACCTTACAAAAACTGGTCAAGGTCACTGATCTTACATAATATGTTAGCATTGGACATGATCTATATATGCTATAAATCTGGATTGTCTAATTCAATTATTTTTTTGTGACACGGAATTTATGTCTCTTTCAAGGCATTTAAACTCATAATTTCCGTCAAATTATATGTGGCATCACTAGAAAGCTTATTTACTTACATTGTAATCAATAGGAAAGGTGCATTTACCAGTAAGTGCCCAAATTGAAAAAAAAATCGTTAAAAATCAGGAATCCACAGCAGTGCCACCTAGTGAACAATTTTGTTTGACCCTTTCAAAAGGGACCTATCCATAAAGTTTCAGCTTAATCTGAGTGACAGTTCTAGAGAAGAAGCTGAAAAAAGTAAAAACATCCAAACAAGAGGGCTGTGTGAACAGCCCATGCTCAGCTGACCTAAAGATTCATGACACTTGTGTTTCTGTGAACTTGGGATAGGATAAAATAGATAGACATTTATCAAAGGTACATCCCTACCAAGTTTGACATAGAAATCAATAGGAAAGGTGCATTTACAGATAAACATCCAAATTGGAAAAATCATTAAAAATAAAGAATTCAAAGTAGTGCCACCTGGAGAACAACTTTGTTTGACCTTTCCACAAGGAATATATCCACCAAGTTTCAGCTTAATCTCAGGGACTATTCTGGAGTAAGTTGAAAACAGTGAAAACAGACCCCCCCCCCCCCAAAAAAAAAAAAAATCATAAAAACATACAAAGAAATTACAGTGCTACCTGGTGAACAAATTCAGAACAAAGAGTCCCTAGGAGTGTTGCTGTGTGATATCAAAGCAATCGGGTGAGCGCTTTTGGAGAAGATTTTTTAAGAGTTGTCCAAAAAAAGAACAAAAAACTTTATAAAACAAAAGGGCTGTGTGAACAGCCCATGCTCAGCTAACCTAGACATTCATCACACTTGCAGCTCTGTGAACTTGGGATAGGATCAAGGTCACCAATGTACTCAGTAAGTCTGACCTTTATAGAAGAACACTAACATGTGCAACATCAAGGTCCCAGTTCAAGTAGTTCTCTAGTTATAGTGAAGAGTAAAATTCATGTATTTTGCACTGTGACCCCAGAAACGAGGTCAAAGTCACTCATGTACTGTCTAAGCATGACCTTCATAGATCAAGGTCTTAACTCAAAACAGATCTCAAGTTATCAAGTGAACAGTAAGATTCATGTCAATTGTCTTGTGACCTTGGGAATGAGGTCAAGGTCCAAGGAGCATGACCATTTGCACAAAATAGGTTGACACTTATAAAAGATACATCCCTGCCAAGTTTGGCACAAGTCTGGCCAAAATAATTTAAGTTATAACCATTACAAGAAATTCCCATGTTAAACTTTCCTACTAAAACTTTTTTTCACAGATTTTTGAAAAAAAAATCATAAAAAATCCAAAAATCACTGGAGCATGACCATTTGAACAAACTTGGTAGACACCCACCTTAGGTATATGGCCACCACGTTTGAAATAAATCTGAGAAACACTTTCTTCACAGAAGTCCAAAATGTGAATTACCATTGGAATGCATTAGAATGCCCATTGACTTGCATAGTAAGCGATATAAAAGGTGTATTCACACAAAGGTCCCGGAGTTGAAAAAATCCCGTTCAAAGAACGCGGTACCCTTCGGCGGCCTTCAATCTCTTTTGCTGTAAGTGAATAGGAATAGTGTCCCATAGTGTCAGGTATAGTTACCTACACAAATACTACTATTGTACACTTGACCTTTGACCTCAAAAACATTAGGTCAAATATAGAGGTATAACCTTGACTTTCAAGAGCCTTCTAGATCACCCTATGTTGCTTCTTTTGTTTTAAGACTTAGATTTCTAGATGCACAATGTCACTCAGCAAACTTGTGACCACTGTGTGACCTTGAAAGTTAGGTCAAGGTCAATTATGCTTGTAGTGGTGCACTATCATATGCAGTTTGAAAGTTCTGTCTCAAAAGCTTCTGAAGTTATCGTGGTAAACAAAATTTCAATGAATAGGTCACTGTGACCCAGATACTTGACCTAGTGACCTACTTTTGATTCATGACACATTTTTGGTTATGATACATGAGTGTATAAAATTTCATGTAACTGCCTTAAATGCTTCCTTACTTATGCAAATATCACCATTAAGCACTTGACCTTTGACCTCAAAAAGTAAGTCAAATATAGAGCTATGACCTCTATTTTCGATAGGCTTCTAGATCACTCTATGAAGCTTCTTGTGTGTGAGATTTAGGTTGCTAGATGCAGGCTTTCAATAGTTACAGTGGTAACATTGCTTAGCACATGTGACCACTGTGTGACCTTGAGAATTATGTCAAGGTCAACTATGCTTGCACACAAAGTAGGCCATATAGAAGTGTAATATCATGTGCAATTTGAAAGTCCTGTCACAAAAATTTCTGAAGTTATGGTGGTAAAACAACGGGAAGGACGGACAGACGGACGGACGGACAGGCGGATGGACAGACGGACGGACAGATGGATAGACGGACGGCGCCGGGTACGACAATACCCGTCGGCCTCATAAGGCCGAAGGGTAAAAAATCATTAAAATTCAGGAATCCACAGCAGTGCTACCTCGTTAACATCTTTGCTTGACCCTTATACAAGAAACATATCTACAAAGTTTCAATGTAATCTGAGAGACGGTTTGGGAGAAGTGACAAGTAACGAAAACACATAAAAATTCATAAAAAGTTTGCAGCACCACTTGGTGAACAAATTAAGAACTTAGGGTCCCTAAGAGTGTTCTTATGTAACATCAAAGCAATTAGGTGAGCAGTTGTAGAGAAAAAGATTTTGAAAGATTTGTCAAAAAAAAAAGAACAAAAAAATTCATTTAAAATAAAAAAATCACTGGAGTGTGACCATTTGAACAAACCTGGTATAAACCCACCGAAGATACATTTCCACCAACATTGAAGTCAATCTGGATGACCATTTGGGAGAAGAAGTCGAAAATGTGAATTAACATCAGAGTGCCAATTGACTTATATTGTAATCAATAGGAAAGGTGCATTGATCGATAAGTACCCGAATTGAAAAAAATCGTAAAAAATCAGGAATCAACTTTCTTTGACCCTTCCACAAGAAACATATCCACCAAGTTTCAGTTTAATCTGAATGACGGTTCTGGAGAAGAAGTCAAAAATAGCAATAGCACACAAAAAATGATAAAAAATTAGAAAAATATTGCAGCGCCACCTGGTGAACAAATTCAGAACTAAGAGTCCCTGGGAGTGTCCCTGTGTGATATCAATGCAATTAGATGAGCAGTTTCGGAAAAAAAAATTAAGATTTGCCCCAAAAGATAACAAAAAAATCATAAAAAAATCCAAAAATCCCTGGAGCATGACCATTTGAACAAACCTGGTAGAAACCCACCCAAGGTACATTGCCACCAATAGTGAAGTGAATCTGGCTGACAGTTTTGGAGAAGTCGAAAATGTGAATTGTTGATGACAGACGACGGATGAGGGACCATAAGATAAGCTCACCTGACTGACAAGTCAGCTGAGCCAAAAATCAGAAAATCACTGGAGCATGACCATTTGAACAAATTTGATAAAGACCCACTCAAGGCACATCCCCACCAAGTTTGAAGTAAAATCTGGCTGATGGTTTTGGAGAAGAAGTCGAAAATGTGAATTGTGGACAGATGATGGATGGTTGGACGATGGACGAAGGACCTTCACAAAAGCCCAGCTGACTGACAAGTTAGCTGATTAAAAGTCATTAAAAAAACATTTTAAAAAAATTGCAGCAACACCTGGTGAACAAATTAAGAACTAGGAGTTCACAAAAGTGTTCAAGTGTGATATTAAAGCAATTGGGAGAGCAGTTTCAGAGAAGATTTGTGCCTGGGTGTGTCCCTGTGTGAGCGGTTTCAGAGAAGCAGATTTTTTTAAGATTTGCCCCAAAAAAGAACCAAAAACTTCATAAAAAAATACACAAATCACTGGAGTGCGACCATATGAACAAAATTCGTAGAGACCCAGTCAAGGTACATTGCTACCACATTTGAAGTGAATCTGGCTGATGGTTTTGGATAAGTCGAAAATGTAATTGTGAACAGAAGGACAACAGACGACGGACAACAAACAACTCCACCTCCTAAAAACTCAGGCCGACAAGCAAGTCAGCTGAACTAAAAATGCATAAAAATAGAGAAAAAAAATGCAAGGACACCTGCTGAACAAATTTCGTGGTTTTTGAGAAGAAGGATTTTTAAGATATGCCCCCATTTTTTTAATCAAACCCCCCCCCCCCAAATCACTGGACTGTGACCATTAGTACAAATGCATTTCTGACAAAAATTGGGTAAAGCTGCAGTCAATATTTTTTGACATATCACAGTAACATGGTCGAGGTTCATGCCACTCAGATGGTTTTCACATAAATACATTAAAAGTTTCACAAAAGGTTGAAAATATTTAGAGGAAGCTGATTTTCATCAGGAACCTGATCCATCATAATGTTCTTCTGTGACAAATAACTTTGGTAAAGCTATGGTGAATATTTTTTGAGATGTTATGGTAACATCATCCCTTTGTGTGCCACTCAGACAGCCTTGAAATAAATACTTTAAAGTTTCATAAAAAGTTTCTAAATACAAAGAGGAAGCTGATTTTATATAGGGAACCTGGTGCATCATAAGATGCATCTCTGGCTATAATTGGGAAAGCTGCCGTCCCATATTTTTTGAGATATTGCAGTAACATTGTCATGGTTCACACCACTCATACGCTCTGTAAGTTAATACATTAACAGTTTCATGAAAAGTTAAAAATAATCAGAGGAAGCTGGTTTTCAATTGGAACCTGATCCATCATAAGGTTCTTCGGTGACAGAAAATTTGGTAAAGCTGCAGTGAATATTTTTTGAGATATAATGGTAATGTCATCCCCTTGTGCGCCACTCAAACAGCCTTCAAATAAATACTTTAAAAAATTCGTAAAGTTTAAAGATAATAAAAGGAAGCTGGTTTTCAAAAGGAACCAGGTCCATTATAAGGTACATCTCTGATCAAAATTTGGTACAGCTACAGTGAATATTTTTTTCAGATATTGCAGTTATGTCGTCATAATGGACGGACGATGCAGGGGACCATAATACCCTTTGGCACTTTATGTGCAGAGGGTAACAAAAATCACGAAAAATATAAAAATCACTGGAGTGTGACCAATAGCATAAGCCAAGAACCCAAGAGGTAGAGCGGAGCACTGATGACAAAACAGGTCACTTGACCTATTTTGACCAATACTGTGGTCATAGTAGGTCATGTGATACCTCTTGACCAGGACTATTGTCTGCTACTACCTGTCCACGGGCATATGCTATTGACAAAGCCAGATAGAGACCTATCCAAGGTAGGCCAAGTTTGAAATAGATCTGGTAACCAATTTGACAAAAAAAAAAAGATATCTTCAAAAACATGGATGTAGACTAGTATTCCTTAAGTAATCTTGCTCACATGTAGTCTTGCCCGTCATTACCTGAGTTCATAATTTATTAAAAGTCAACAAAGCAGACCCAGTTTTTAAGATAATCCAGCTTGAAGCTTGATGGAAGTTGTACGTCACAAAAATTAATCAAAAATTGAAACAAAACCAAAAAAAAAAAAAAACTGTTGCAACACCTGTTAAATAAATTAAGATCTGGAGATACCCAGAAGTGTTCCTATACAATTTTGAAGCATTTGGCCAAGTTTTGGAAAGGATCATTTAACATTTTGCAGACTGAGCCAATGAATGTTAATTGACATGTAATAATGTACAATTTAACACATGTTTGTAATACTCACAGGTGAGAAGCAGAGCACTGTGTGAATGTTGTTTCTTGCCCTTGAAATAAAATAATCATACAAATTCTCTGGAGTTGGAGGGCGGCGTGGATATTCTTTTTTCATAACACCTATGAGTTCTTGAGTGATTTCATCCAGTTCATCTCGTGCAAACAGATTGGACACCTGTTAATCAGTTTAAAAATACTAAGTATTAAGCAAATCTGATTGGTAGACAGGCATATCATGTAGCATGCTGGTGAATAAATTAAATATCTAGTTGGTCACATTAATCAGTTAATCTTAGTCCAATGAGGTGCCCTTGAACTCGCTTTTTTTTTCACTTGTGAGGAAAATATGTTTCCTAACATGCAGATCACAACAGGTAAAACAGAAGTCCAGGACATTTATCAAATATCAGGTGTTCACCAATAGTATGAGCACATTGTTATGGTGCATCTACATCTCACAATTTCTGAAATTTTGCATTCACAAAATTAGATTACAACTGCAACAAAGGGACTGTGTGAACAGCCCATGCTCAGGTGACCTTTTGTTCTTCGATAAAAAAAATCCCAACCAGATCTGAGTCAAATGAAGCTTGAATCAGCTTCAGCTGTATCTTGAACTGAGCAGACGAGTGGAGCAAATCTGATCTGAACTTAACTAAAACTTGAGTTGACATTAAACTGATATCACTGATCCACATAGGGGAACTAGTGACCTATACTTACTAAAATATGTAAAATGTATTTTTAGCTGATGTACATGTGTCATGTTTCATGAAGGGTTAAAGCCCAAAAATGTTACAGGCCAAATGCAAATAGTGAATTAATATCACTAATTCAAATACTTGGCAAGTGACCTATAGTTTTCTTCATACATACACACATAACATGTATATTGGTCTCCATTGATGTGTGAAAGGTTTCATGAAAAACAGGAGCATCATGATGATCCTGCACTCTGCTGACTGGAATCTGCTTTTACAATATTGCAATACATGCACTGTAGTCTGTATAGCTATAAACATGTACAGTGGTAACACTCAAGCATCATTAATTCAGAAGTCGAAATTGTAAATACAGTAGTGCAATATATACATGCACTGCATTGCCATATACATGTATATTTATACAGTGGCAGCAATCACTTACGTTTGTAAAGTTTGATATCCCATAACTTAATCACAAATTAACATATCCACAATATTTTTGCAAACTGTCATTGCCTTAAGTCCAACTATATTCTGATTAAATTTTAAGCAATTTTGTTAAGCTGTTCTGGAGAAGAAGTCGAAAAAAGCCTTAAAACACAAACATTTATGGAAAAATTTGGAAAAATTGCAGCGCCACCTGGTGGCCAAAATAAGAGGTAGGTGACCCCATGTGACCCTGTGTGCAACATCAAAGCACTTGGCCAGGAAGTTCTTGAGACAGGGATTTTTTTTTTTTTTTCAAAAAATAAATTAAAAAATTCATCAAAAATAGAAAAATTATTCCATCAGCATATCCTTTGCAAACTTGGTAGAGGTCCATCTGGGCAACATCCATGTGCAAAATCAAAATATTCCATGAAGCTCTTTTTGAGAAGAAGCAGAAAATGTAAATACAATAGTGCAATACATGTATATGCAGTAAATTGCCATTAACACACATACAGTGACAGCACTCACTTACAGTTGCAAAGTTTGATATCCCATAACTTTGTCAAAAATTAACATATCCACATTATTTTCACAAACTTTTATTGTCTAAAGGCCAACTATATTGTGATAAAATTTTGAGCAATTCTGTTTAGCTGTTCTAGAGAAGAAGTCGAAAATAGCCTTAATAACACACAAACATTCATTAAAAGATTTGAAAAAAAAAATTGCAGTGCCACCTGGTGGCCAAAATACATGTAAGAACTACTTGAACCTATGTGCAATATCAAAGCAATTGGCCAGGTAGTTCTTAAGACAAGGAAATTTAATTTTTTTCAAAAAATAAATTAAAAAATTCATCAAAAATAGAAAAAATTTTGAATCATCATATCCTTTGCAAACTTGGTCGAGGTCAACCTGGGCAAAATCCATGTGCAAAATCAAAATATTCCATGAAGCTGTTTTTGAGAAGAGGTTGACAATGTTAATACAATACTGCAAATTGAATATATTCACTGTATTGCCATATATACATACACAGGCAGCACTCACTTACAGTCGCAAAGTTTAATATCCAGTAACTTTGTCAAAAATTAACATATCCACAATACTTTCGCAAACTTTTATTGTCTAAAGGCAAACTATATTCTGTTAAAATTTTGAGCAATTCTGTTTAGCCGTTCTGGAGAAGAAGTCGAAAATAGCCTTACAACACAAAAATTCATAAAAAAACAGGAGAAAAATCGCAGTGCCAGCTGGTGGCCAAAAATAAGAGCAAGTTGACCCCAGGTGACCCTATGTGCAATATCAAAGCAATTGGTCAAGTAGTACTTGAGATAAAGATATTTTAATTTTTTTCAAAAAATAAATAAAAAAATTCATAAAAGATAGAAAAACTATTGCATCATCACCTCCTTTGCAAACTTTGTAGAGGTCTACCTGCGGAACATCCATGTACAAAATCAAAACATTCCATGCAGCGGTTTTTGACAGGGTGGAAATGTAAAAAATCTTATGACAGACGGATGTCTCCTTTGAAACTTAAAAGTTTCATACATTATTCCACCATACCGACACTGGTATAAATAGGTAAATAGTAATACAATATTTAGCACCATAAAGTTGACTAGAGGTGTTATGAGATAAAGTGTACTAACGTATTAGCTGGCAGCCACCTCTTCCACTATACTGGATGAAGGTTGAAAAGGAAGAAATCCTGCAGAAAGTGAGTCGGACTGACAAGGGATGCAAATGGATTCTATACGCTCTACTGACTGACAAGTCAGCAGAGCTAAAAATCAAAACACAGGGATACTTTAGCCAAGGCATGAACACTTCATGATTATAACACTGACCCAGATACACGACTGAGTAATCTGTAGTGTTTTGTCATGGCACAGTACACATACATGTGAGGTTTCATGACAACAAATTCAAACAAGCAAAAAAGTCATTGCTCGCAGATGAATAGTATTTGAACTTTTCACTGTGCCCAAAATATTTGAATTAGTTACCAAGTATTTTGTTAAATGAATGTCCACAGGTTCAGATCAAACTGGGGAAAATTTCGGGAATATACATGCAAATCAAGCTGCAGCCTCTGCTTTTGCATAATTAGCACTGCCTTACCCAATGACACTAAAATGAGGAGGAATCAATGATAATGTATGTACACTTAATAGTATTTAATGTGATGCAAATCTAAAGTTTCTTAAAGTAAGGTAATGACACTCGCTGCAATCCCTTCTAGTAAACAATTTTGGGGGGGATTTCCCCAGAGCACTGTTAATACCACAAAGTTTGTGTTAAATTTTGTGCACCTTTTTGGAGACAACATGAGCATGCAATTACAAAAACATAGTAAGATTAGCACCTTCAGCACCTTTTCAATATTGAACAAATTATGACCCTGGAGTCCCTACAAGTGTCCTTATGTGGTTAAACAGTTTCAAAGAAGATTTATCAAATTTTTCAAAAAATGAACAAAAGAAAATGGCTCAATATCACTGTAAATCAAATACTTTGCCTAGTTGCAAAGTTTTACTTCAATACAAATGCTTTGCTCCTGATATGTGCCTCTATAAGGTTTCAAGTAACAAAGCCAAAGAAGAAAGCAATTCAGTTGCACTAAAAATGAAGTTTTTCAATAGTAAAACTATTATTAAGAAACATAAATCACCACAGGTCACTTAAGCTGGTCTCCACACATTTTAGGTGCTTTGCCAGAGCTCCCATATAATTTCCATGGGTCCACTGCCGATCTATATGCTGCTGCAGAGACTGCCATCTAGGCCCTGTGGCATGGCACAGCACCCCTGGCTGCAGTAATGCATATTAGCGAGCATGGGCAAACCGGTTTCCTACACTGCATAGAAGGAACCGATAAGCGGGGATGGTTGGGTGGGAATTCTAGCAACCTATGGTGAGTAATGTTTCTTAATAATAGCTTTACTGTTGAAAACTGGATATTAAGGACATATTACAACACCATAGGTCACTTAAAGCTGATGTAATGTCAGACTGGAGGTGGGAGGTACCTCCAAAAATATCAAGCCGAAAAAACTCATCACTTGAGAGCCATGGACCAGACAACCATCCTGGACCCCGGTGCCCCCACATCAGCTCCGTTGAACTGGACGGGGTGGGGTAGGCACCCCCTAAGACCAGGTGGACGCGGCTGTCAGGAAACACTAGAGTGTCAACAGCCACGCCTCCACTTCTACCAGGTCATGTAGGTGGGAGGATGTAATGGTATTATGTGAACGCCACCTTGAAGCAGCCACAATATCGCCTACTGATCTGTTTTTCAATACATCCCAGGAAGCAGAGAACGTTCTAGTCTGAACACCCTGGACAGATTATGAAGACGTCTAAGCTCTTTATCCTTTCTGGCCACCCAGGTATATGCTAAGGAAATAGATTTTCCTTATCCACCCTGAGATGATGTTAGGAGACAAAGCATGGACTCCATCTGCCTAAGAGGGAAAAACAGAAGTTTATGCTCCGCTCAATAAGATGCAGTCCTACTCAAACAGAACTGGAGCGCTCTCATGGGAAAGGGCTCGATCTGGCTCGGACCTTGACATTGTTGCCAAAAGGGACTTTACCCAAAACCCAGACAATGCAGGCCATGGGTGGCGGGCCACTTGTGTCTTGGACACAAAACCCACCCAGGGCCTTATAAAAACATTCTGCTAGACCATAGCCTCCCAGTGTGACAGTCCCTTAGCAGAGCATTAGGCAGCAAACTTGTTCCAATGTGAATGGTAAATCTTTTTAGAAGACTTGCACAGTTTCCTGTGGGTAACCCAGTCAGCTACTCCCATTGAGAATCTGGCTGATGCAGCACCCTTGGCAATTACCTCCAGACATGAAGCCTGAGAAACACTGCATTACAATGGAACTTGTTTGAGCCTGGTTGACGGAGAAGTTGAGGAAGAAGAGGCAGAGCCAGCAGAGGATCCACGCTCAACTCCAGTAGGTCCAAGGACCATTCCCTCTTGGGCACCAGGGGCCCACGAGAAGGACTACTCACTGCTTCTCCCGTATCTTGTGCAACACTATTGGCAAGAGGGGGGTTGGAGGAAAGGCATACGCCCACATCCCCTGCCAGAAATTAACATGGCATCCACGGCCCATGCCAATTCATTGGGAAATGGGTACTTAGAGGTGTTGAACTTGCGATTATCCCTGGTGGCAGCAAGATCAATGTCCAGTCGGCCCCAAAGAGCCAAGATCGCCTCCACCACCCTGGGATTCAGAGACTACTCAGTCTGAATCATCAAATGAGAACAGCCTTGACATTCAGTAAACCTGAAATGTGCAGACACTGGATCCTGATGCCATGCTGATGGAACCCAAAGCAAGATGGACTTGGCCAGAGAGAACAGCCTCTTCCACCTGATACCTCCCTGTTTGTTGATGTACTCAACAGCCATACAGTTGTTGCACATCACCAGGACGTGCTTGTTCTCCACCTGTGACCTGAACTTGGTAAGGGAATGACGAATGGCCTCCAGTTCTAGCCAATTGATAGCAAACTGCCTCCACAGAGGAGGCCATTGGCCTAAGGCTGTCACAGAGTCCAAATGTGCTCAGCCCCACAGGGAGCTGTCAGTAAACAGGAACACTGCGGCGTTGATAGACACCAGGGACTGCCGTGGTATCACATTGGTGTAATGAGACCACCAACTCAGAATCAGCCGGTAGTACAGCTGAATGGAGACACGCTGAGACAAGAGCCAGCTCTGTCGATCCCACCGATCTCCAAAATTAAGCTGGATAAGCTGACGATCAAGCCTCCCCAGGGGAACCTAAAAGTCCATAGATGTGAGCGCCTGGGCCAAATAGCTCCAAGGGCAGAAGGTAAGCAGCTTTGCTCACGGCGATTGCCAGGTTGGCCACCAAGAGAAGTGTATTACACTGCACTAACTTAACATTAGTGTTGAGTGTAATGGCTCTGCTGGGCATATGACCCATGGCAAGCCCTTGAGACTGCTCAGCAGGGTCGCCACCAAATGTTTGGTGCAGGCTGGCACTGCAGTGTAATCAGGAGCCTCCTCTTAAAGGCGCATGACATAACATCTTGAACAATCCAGGAAAAGGCCCACAATGGTCATTACCAGGGCATCCTACTCAAAGCACCAGAGTAATAAGAGAGGCAGGGTGATAAATGCCTTGATGGTGTGGTCCTGTAAGAGAGCGTCAACTGTCACAGGAGTGAAGTTGTACACTGACTGACTCGTCCGGTACAGCTCCAGCCTGGACTATGGTTTAGCCAGCAAACAACCCAGGGATAGGCCATCCCCCGGAGGCTGCTGTTTCTGGCCGGTTGCTAGACCAAGTAATTTCAGCTTATAGTTCCGCGCACTTCCTGGCCAAAAAGTAGAGAAACACACCTCTAATATTGGCACTGCCTGCACAATGTCAACCGACATCATCACAGCCTAGCTGTGGGCTGGAGGACCAAAAGGTTCCCCACATAAACACAACAATTGCCTGAAACACAAAACCAGGATTCTCCACCTTAGAGGGAGATCAATCCACCAGATCTACCACCTCCTCAGGTGAAGCTGACAACTGTAGAGCTTTCACTTGCTTGGCTGCAGCAAGAAGTGGCTGCGACTCAGCCTCCTTCCATTCTGCTGTCAAGTAGCAGAACAAGTGCTCCCCTCTTCTGCATCAGAGTCCTCACTCGAAAGTCTAACCAGTCAAAGTCCAGGATGTCCTATGTCTCAGGACAATCCTCCAGATTGTCCCCTTGTCCGAGAATCAAATCGTCCAGTCCCTCCTCCTCAGTCCTTGCCCTAGTGTCCACATGAGACTTAGACACAGCGGGAGCCTTGGTAGCCGGTATCCCAGATTCAACACTATAATGAGACTGCAACTCCTCCTATGCACGGAGAGTCTCCACGGGCAAGATAACGGATCTACTGACCGCACTAGGTGAATAGGCCTAGGGGCTGGCGGAGTGACAACTGCTGTTACCTGTTGCACTGACCCTTTGGTTGCCAAAGACACGAGACCCTTAGCCTCCGCAGGGGTAGGCTCAAGCGCCGAAGCCGGCTACCACATCGGCTTAGGTCACCAACAAGGCAACCTCCCCAAGGAAGAAAGATCAACAGCCTTATCAATCTTCATTGGGGTGGGAGAAGAACGCGGAGCCCCTAACTCAGCATGATCAACTCCTTCGGTGGGACTGGGCACTGGGATAACTGATCCCTATACCACCCTATCACAAGTAACTTGTTTCACCATTAGTTAGTGCATTTCGGCGTTTCAGGGCAGTTCCCGGCGTTACACAGCCTTAGCCCCTGTTATAAACGCTGGGAAACGCCGACTAATGATGGGAAACGCCAAAATCCAATTAAGCCTTTTGGGGCTTGGGGTTAGCCAGCATTAGTCAGCGTTTGCCAGCGTTTGACACCCTTTCAACGCCGGCAAGCGCTGTGAAATGCTAACTAACACCAGCTACCGCTGGCAAACACTCTGTAGTCCTCTCAACTAGCAAACTCAATGGGATACATGTAAAATTTGAATTCAGTTGAAATGGGATGAGAAGGATCCATGGAAATTTGTGTCTTGTACTTGTATTAATCATTAATATACTTTTATTTTTTATACTCATGGGCAATACAACATAATTATCTTTAATATTATGATGATTTATCCATTGAGGTGTATGTGTAGATAATGACTTTGCTCATGATCACTGATATTTTGGTCACCTTAATCTTGGTTGCAAAGTAAAACCAAAAAAACAACCCTGTTTTCAATTTTAAACAGCACAGCAATTTTTCATTGTATGTATGGCACAAGTCAGCAATGTATAGCTTTGAGCTAGCATAGATGTGAATCCCTGGATGTGGATCAAGATGACTCGGATACAATCCCACCCTGGGTCTCACCTAGATGCATATTTCTACCAATTGTCATGAAGTTTTGTTGAGTTTTATTCAATACCTAATGCACGGAAACTGATTTTACATGTGACCTCATGACCTTGAGAATTAGATCAAGGTGACCCAATGTCAATGTTGATCTCACCTAGATACATCATTCTACTAAGTTTCATAAAGTTTTGTTTATTTCTTTAAGACTTATCACACGGAAAAGACAAGTGTTGATGATGATGACAAAAGCTAAACGCTAGGTTTGTGTATGTTGTTTACATTAAAATCACAGCCAAGTTTGTCCAAAACATGCAAATCTTTCTTCATTTCAATCCTTTTGAATTTCCCCAGAATCGCAGCAAATGTGTCATATTTGACATGGCTGTACAGCTTGAAATCTAAGCTACATCTGTAAAATGTCCTCCAATAGGCTTATGTTGAAGCATTCACAGTATACTTTCCTTGAAAAGCAATGGAATTTTTCTGAAATAACACACCAACCGTGGTCTAAAAGAATGAAGTTCATGACTGGTCGACAGCTCACATGTGACCCTTTTGAATAATTAACAAACGACCGAGTGACTCCGAACAGCTCCATATAACCAATGAAAAGCATTCCATAGGTCAGTGGGGCAGGTCACCCTTGCCATGTGGCATATGTCTGCTCATCCTGCAGCATGGCTATGGACAATTGGAAGTTTTTCTATCATAAGCAACAATTATTTTGTGGCATAATGGAGAATGATTATTCACAAAATGTTCCATGTCTATACTTTCGACTGATAGATACCGCAAAAGACAGCAAAAAAGCAATGATAGCCAGCAAAGTGTCCTGAAGCAGTGCAGGTCCGTATTTCTGCCATTGTTTTAATTGTCATTTTTTACTCGCAACTGATTTGAGGCATATGATTCATATTTGGTGATGGCGAATTGAATGAAACAACACATATTTGCAAAGTAGATCATTTCCAACTAATGTATGCTGATCATCAAACCTTATACGGAAAATTAATACAGGGAATTAGCGGGACAGAGTAAATCCGGTCAGACCACTACAGATGGACTGTGTGGCGACGTGTGGATGTCCTGCTGTGGTGGGACCCGGAGGTGTACTGGTGGTCTCCCCACCAGAAGGATACCAAGGTGACAAGGTTAAGAAAAAAAATACTTGGCTTGAAAACCTGGTGATACTTTCCCAGCCATGATAAACTACATTTTTTTTAAACCCAACAAACTACACGTACTCCCAACCCAATCAAACACCATGGGAGAAAAGTAACAAATGAATTTGAAAGGGGCACCTGACCAAAAGTGTAATAAACCATAAGTCACAGTGAAAAAAGGCCTAAATACTCACAGGAGCCTCAAAACCAAATACCATTGGTTTGCTAATTATTTTGATGCAGCGAAATAGATACGTTACTTGGCCCAAAACACAAGCAATATTTATACATGTTCAAGATTGTCTGTAAGATGGGACTAAAGTGTTGCCCAAAAGCTAAAAAATACTGTGCAGAAGTATATACAAGTACATCTGTGCATATCTGTTGGTATCAATCATCAAGCTCGAGGTAAGGCATCTGTTGAGGCAAGGTAAATGAGCATACCTCTCCTGAGCTGAGGACATTATTCAGATACTCAAGAAAGGCTTCATCCTTGATTTCATTGTCTGTGAATATGAATGTAATTCCTTGTCCAGCTGCTCCACCAATACGATATAGGTACTTGAGGTCATCCATCAAATTACCTGCATTGTAAGACCTGAAAATCAATAACAATAACCCATTCAATACAACTGATGCTGGGGATATACTAGTTTTGAAAGTTGTAGGTGCTTGAGGTTATCCATCAATTGCCTGCATTGTACATGTAGGAAATGAAAAAAACAATTAAAATGTAATCAGAGATTGCTGGATCCATGCCTCACCCCCCACACACCTCACTGATAACCTTACAGCCCTGACACAAAAAACAGACAGACAGATGCAAGGATGCATGATACTTGACCTAGTGACCTACTTTTGTTACATGATAAACCTTTGGGTAAATATATATGTATGACGTTTCAAGAAACTAATTTACTGAGTAAAAGAAATACAGTCCGGACATTTTACCAGGATAAACTACTGTTGTGACCCAGATATTTGACCTAGTGACTTACTTTGGTTGCATAACATACCCTTATATCCAGATGCACCTGTGTGTCAAGTTAACTAATCTAAGTTGAAGGACAAGTGGATAATAGCATGGACATGAATAGGGGATGAACACATGGATGGAGAAAGCAATTACGATATGCCCCTCCACCGGTAGGAGAAGGGAATAGCAACAATAATTGCATTAGAACTGAAAACCAGGATCAATTCTCACATGAACATGATTTTTCTACACATTAAAGCCCTCCTGTTTCCTCCCACTTATATTAAACCTGTCAATAGTGCTATGCTCCACACGGACTTAAAGCTTTCCAGCTCATCCTCGAAGTCAGAGTAGTTTTATTTCCAGGAGCAATACAGTTGCATACTCATACCATACTTTACAGAGACATATTCAGGTCCCATTCAATCTCTCTGTGACTGGGCTCATCATACATTCTTTCGAAGTGTCACATGACTAGAACACTCAATCAAAACAAACATGTGGTTTCAAGCTTTAATTTTCTTTATTAAGAGTCTTTTCTCTGCTCATCTGCAGTATTCATGATGTCAAAGTTACGCCCATCTCTTTCACGTCACGTGTGGAACTAAATTATTGATACACCTCATTTTAATATACCCGCGCAAACAATAGTTTTCCGAGGCTCCGCGTCCTCCTGACGAAGCCCCGGGGGGGGGGGGGCAAGCATGTAGAGGAGGAGGCTGCTCACGAACCTAGAACCAGTTGGTTGTGTTTTTTCCGTATGTCCAACTGAAAACCAATAACAACAAAAGCGAATTTTTCGTGTGAAAACTGTTGTGCACCCCCCCCCCCCAAGCAGATGCTTCTCACCAGAAGCTACCCCTCTAACTTATTAGTCTAAGAGGACAACCGTTCTTCTACAGAAAGTCTGACTTTGACCTTTGACCTCAAGGTCACCTCTGAGCAAATTTGAGGGAAGTCTCATCTGGGTAAATAATGACAAAGTATGATGGACTTCAATCCCACCCATTTGAAGATGTGGCAGGGAAACAATTTTATTTTGCAAGGCATTGTGACCTTGACTTATGACCTGAAGGTCATCCACAATCATATTTAAAAATTCCCAAAATCTATGGAGTATCTGTACCAAAAGTTTCAAGTGAATCTGGCTTATGGTTTTGAAGAAGTCAAAATGTGAATTACCATTGCAGACCCCATTTTCTTACATGGAAATAAACAGGAATGCAAAAATTACCCCCCCCCCAAAAAAAAAAAACAAACAAACAAACATTAAAAGTCCAAAAACCATTGGAGCATGACCATTTGAACACAGTTGGTAGATACCTACTCAATGTACATCCCCACCAAGTTTGAAGTGAATCTGGCTAATTGTTTTGGAGAAGTTGAAAATGTGAATTAGCATTGCAATCCCCACTGACTTACAGTTTGCACATAGTAATCAAAAGAAAGTATGCAGTTTGACCTTTCAAGGTCTCTCAGGTTTAAAATACACCCTACAAATTGAAAGCCCGCAGGTACTTACCTATTAACATTTAACAGTAACCTTGAGCTTACAATACACCATTAAGAAGGTAGAAGCCAATATGTGAAAATTGTTGAGTCAGAAGAAACATCGAATGTTGATTGAACCTTGACCTTTGACCTCAAGGCTATATATCATTATATGAGGAAACCTTCCCAGACCGACAGAATATCTGTTCCAAATTAGGAGGCAATAGGTCATGAGGGGACAGAAATATAAGGAAAATAAGATAAGCTGTGGCGGAATCGGCACACAAAGGGACTAAACAAGTATGCATCCCACCTGGGGGGGGGGGTGCATAATAACCATTTCAACACATTTGATGATGAGAATATTCCAGTTTTCAAAGATGAAATAAGAATTGCATGTTATAAAGTGACAATTGAAATGGCATGGTTGTTCTGTGCTTTGCTATGAAGTGCATTGGCACTTCCAATTCTCAGCAAATATGCACAAACAAGGAAGCTGGAGTGTAGTCTCAATGCATGATATTCAAAACCTATATATTTTCAGAAACTTAATGATAGTACGGGAGCCAGGTCCCCAGAAAGGCCCCAAAAATTGAGTTTCCTGGACACATGGAATGAAAGTCATATCATTTGGAAGATAAAAGGAGATTTGTTTTCGGGTAGGAAAAATCTTTAAAAAGTGTAGATTGAGGTTAATCTGGCTTCATTTGTAAGGTACGGCCAAAATAGCAGTTGCAATGATTTCATACCTGTTTTAGTGGCCTACAATACGCTATTTTGCATAAGACAAATAAATAATACATTAGTCATGCTTTATAAATATTTGAGTGATTGAAGTTTGCAAGTGGAATATAGAAAATCAATTTGAAGGAAATTTATTGGGTCTTGATCTAAATTTGGGTACTTTTTCGCCATCAAAATACCCCGACCCCCACCCCTGATTTTTTCCTTTTATGCCATTTTCAGCATTTTATGACTTTTTGCGCAACAGTGGATTACATTGCAAAAATTATTTTGTATTGGAATGAAATTGCATTGGTCTTAGATATAAAGAATAAACACAACTCACTGAACCTATCTAATCATGATAAACCTGGTTTGTGGTCTTTTTGTTTCAAAATGAAGTATCCCAAAATTTTAGTTTTTAACCAAGTATTTCACATTTTCTGCCCTAATCAAAGAAAGTTCAACCACCCATCTAGCTTAACTTGTGCTGAACTGCTGTAAATACACAACATTCAAACATCTACCATGATTGTACAGTTCAGGAGCATTTTCTTACCCCTATTTTCAACAATCACATTTTATATGTTGTCATTAATTTTTGCAAGATTTTCACTGATGCTTTAATGAATGGTGCTGTATGCTCACACAATTAAGTATACAATGGAATATAAATGTAAAATTTCACACTTTTGAAACTCATGCATAAATTATATGCATTTTTGTAACATTTTAAATCAATCTTGGGCCACTTTTGTTAAATAAAATAGATAAAAAATAAGAGGAGGGGGTAACAATTATGCCTGAAAGAACTTTACATTGTGTCAACTTCCACTATTTTACAATTAATTATGAAGAACTATGTAAAATCTACAAAATGCACATATTTGGTGATGAACATATGAGTTTATGAGGTAACTTTCAGTGCACATGCACCCCTATTCTTCCTTTCCTCCTCGTGATTTGTCAGTGGACATCAACTGTTGAGTGGAAGCAGGGAAGTTGGGTGGGCTTCTCTGGTGGTTGAGAGGTAAGTATACTCACAAAGTAAACAATTGGGTAGCAAAGTACACACCCACATCTGTGCCATGGAGAGTGATTAATATGGGCTTGGCCCACTTCACAATCCATGTGAAAGATATATGTGTCTATACTTTTCTGACTATATACTCACTAATACTGAAGTTACTAAAAAATTCACATTTTTTTAGGTTATGTTAGCTCCCGACCACCATTGCCAATAAACAAATGCATTGGTAAGAGGGAGTAAGGAAACATGCATACCGACAACAACCACCGGGACCGACCATGGGGGGGGAATATCAGTCCAACTGAGGAGGCAAAGTCTGTTGAGAAAACCTCAGAGGCTCGTGGACGTGAGGCAGCTTACAGCAGAATCCTGGCCAAAGCCCGGAAACCCTCCTTACTGACCAGCATGGGACCAACAATGGGCCCCCTCCCCCTAGGAAGCCAAATCCCAACCCGAGAGTAGTCTCTTGTAAGGGAGACACTGTCAATTTCCACTCTTCGGGTCCAGGAGATATAGCAAGACCAGTGAATCATGGAAAACATGAGAGGGTGCCATGGGGTGGTCTTATGGTTCCGTAAGGCAGAGTTTGGTTGAAACGGGTCCGCCAGCTCTCGGCCCAGCAGACCTCGGGGACATCCGCCTGAAACAAGTCCAAGACAAGGTCTAGGCCTACTCTAGGTATGCCGACCTATGGACTGTATCTGAGTGTAAACCCCATGGGTGCCATAAACTGGAACATGGTGGCTGCCTTGAGGGGACAAGGGAAGTCCAATGGACAAGTATCAGGAACCTATCCGAAGGAGCCTTTTTATGCAAGCCAAGGCTTAAATGTCCTCCTCCAGCACGATCAAGTCATGCAAGTAGTGCTTGGGAAAGTCATAGACGACCGCCAGGGTCAAGCCCAGAGGATATCAGTAACAACGACTTTGCTAAGGGCTTGCCAGGAGGCATTAAAGGCTTGCACCTTGTGAGCTCTGAGACATGGTTCAGGGCCAAATGCCTGTCCAACGCATTCTCATAGGCCTTCAAGATGGTCTGCTTAATCCGTGATGAGATCGCCTTTTGGCAGACCTGTTCCTTTCAGGACTTACCGGGGGCAAAAAGAGGGCGGCTCTCTGACCCCAGGCACTGTTTGTGCAGGAGAGATATCATTGCAGGGCTCTCCGCAGGCACAAGGTTCTTTTCCTCAGTGGGTAGACCCGTACCCATGGCAGGAATGGTAAAACCACTAAAGACCGTAGATGGATCTTGAGCCACTTGGTTCTTTGCAAGGAAGCCCAAGTGAGGTCTCACGGTCACCTGGAAGTGGTCATGCATCAGGTGGATGTTGCTTCTTCTAGCCACAAAAGCAAGTGTTACCACATTTTCCATGCCCAGTACTTGAGGTCCACCGAGGGGGGGGGGGTCCTCTAGGCTTTCAAAGGGCCACTTCTTCAGCAAGACTAAGGCCAGCGGGAGGTCTACTCTCTGCAAGGACCTGCCTATTAGCCAGTTTGTCTATGCAGAAGGAGGCAACAAGCATCGACAGATAAGGATCGCTCCCTATGTGAATGTCTAGGATATTCATCAGGGTTGAGGGGATGGTGGACTGAAATCCCGCCCAGTTCTCCAGCTCTTACTGAGGACCTCCCGCTGGCACAGCAAAAAGTCCCCAATGTCCGTGATACATGGAGACCATGGATGTATTCTTCAACCTGTCCACTAGTCTGAGAACACCTTCCCTCGAGGTGAGTACACCACTGCTGAAGAGTCTCTAAGCCCTCTCTGGCGATTCAATCTACGACAGATTCCAAGGAAACCTCTGTTGTGGATGTGGTGTGCGACAGCAGCCAAGTGTGGAGGTTGAGCACTTGAGGGTTCCTGTGATGCATACTCATCCTTGGTTGCACCAGAAGTTTTGGCCATGCCGGTAGACATATCGGTGGCTCGACCCTTAATTAACACAGTCAATCAAAGCTTTCCTTCTGGTCCATTTGGCAGCTCAGGAACGAAGATCCTGCACTCGTTGAACAACATCCGCCATCTCTCCTCCAAATATAGTGTTCGACGGAAGGGGCCCTGTGCTCAGCTCAGTGGTAGATTGGGTCAGGAAACTTCTGACCATGGAAATGGGCATTCTTGCATACTTCAGTTCACCTCTAGAGTGCAGGCCATCCTGATCTGATGGTTGATTGCCCTCAACAATGAAGTTGTCAGTGAGGTTGCCTGACCAAGCCAGTCTCAAACCCCCTCCAAGATCTGCGCTGAATGCTGGAGGTGATGCAAGCAGAACCTCAGAGCTGACAGCGAGACGCAGAGAAGGACACCGTCAGGAGAGAGCCTCTAGCATCCTCCTCTATTCTCCTGAAGGTGCCCAAGGACATGGAAACAGCCTTTGGTGCCTTTGCATCATACTCCTCCCAATCTAAATCCACCAGAAGTTACTGGAATGAGTAAATCTACTCCAGGCCAGAATACCGTTTTCCTTGGACATCCTGTTAGGGGAGAACTTGCCCTTGCCTGAGATACCCGGATGTTGGCGGCTCCACAAGGACCTGGTTGCTGTGAATCCTAGCCATCAGCTAGTTATAAAACTCAGTGACAAAGAGGGAGAATGGGATCAGGGACCTATGCTGTGCAAGGGCAAGTCTTGGCAGCACATTGCAATGGCCCCTCTTCTGTCCTCCGACTGAGCAACCACAGCTGGGTTGCCGACTAAATGTGAGCTTTGACCTGCTCAAAATCCCCAAGTCAGTGCCAGAGTAGTATCCATGGGGGTGGAAGTGGGCTCCACCTGCACCATGGACACTACAGGGCTCTGCTGAGCAAAGTGACATTGGCATAGGCACCAGCTGGTAGCCAGTAGCCTGGGCGTACTGACTGATGAATCCGAAAGCAAAAGCTCCTTGTCCTCAGTGCCAATGTCCAAAGACTCATCACCAGGCCTTGGGGTGGCAGCTTATGACAAAAGCGTGTCCCTCACCATGCCTTGCATTTGGGGAGCAACAAGTTCTGTAGAGGTCAGAAGTTGCTGCTGCAAATTCCACAGCCTGTGTCTGCTCCTATAATGAAGGGCGAGAGAGTGGGATTTCCTGGAGGCATGGGGTGGGAGCCACAGCAGCTCCCAACCTGAGTCGGCTGGCTGGAGGGCAACTGCTGGAGTTGCAAGATTTATTCCTTAGCCTGTGGGCTGTGGGAGAGCTGGCTCAGAATGGAGGCAGGGAGCTGCTCATCCGAAACAACAGACTCCAATATGTCGGGAGTACTGGTGGGGACTGGACAAAACAAAGTGTCCGTCTGCAACTGGTGCTTCTAACAGAGCTTGCATTCTGCTTGGCTCTCAAAGGAGGGAGGCAAAGTACCCGGCTTGCAGGAAGGGTGCAGTGGGATTGGCAGCTGCTCTGTCCAGGTCAGGCCCCAAAGGGAGAGCAGGCGGCACTGCCAGCACAGGGGTTGGAGATGCCTGAGTTGGCACTCAGATTGGGGTAGGGGCCACAACTGCAGGAGCTAAAGGGCCCTTTAGCTCACTACATCTAGACACCACCACAGATTTAGGTGCCATCTCCAGTGCTCCGAGATACCCAGACATTTGACCCGAGGTCTCAGACCCAGTAGCTCAGGGAATAGTTCAGGGTTCCGGGATGCCTGGGTGGGAAGTGGTAAGTACCCATCATGGCTGCACCAGACCTGCCTTGGGTTCTAAGCGATCGGAACAAGAGGTCCATGCTGGATGATCTTGGCTGTGCTTTGCTTGCCTCTTTATACAGGGATCTGAAGTAGCCAGCATTGGGGGGGGGGGGGGGGGTAGTGGTGGTAAAATTGTCGGATCAGATCCATTTGCAACTGTTGGATCTTGGCCAGTGCCTCCAAGACTGTCAAGAGTCTCAGATCAGTGACCAAGGAACCTCCAGTTGTCACCTTACGTGGCACCAGGCTCTTGGGACCCTCGCAAGGGGATCCTTTAATTGCCACTGTACCACCTCCTCTCCATATTTCCTCTGGGGTTTTGGGAGAAGCAGCAGTGATCACCTGAGCCTGAGTGCGTGCTGTGTGGGTTCACCTCCATTCCTTTTGGGGCATCACTGGGGTGGAAGAATCTGTGGAGTCCGACTCGATGGCCAGGCTTTTGGCAGCAGGCTCACACATAGCTCCCTCGCTCTTCCTCCAGGACTGCTCGTACAGCAGCCACCTGCCATCTCCCCATCTAGCACAAAACCTAAATGTATTCTCATGAGAACACAGGCGGCCAAGCTTTGGTGATAACTGTAACAGTGCTCATGGTTGTTCCCGCCTGCTGTGAGTCCATCTTCTGCCCGCTACCAAACAAGAGAGAAGGTGAAACGGTCTTCGGCTCCGCACCCACAGCATGCTGCCAAGCAGCAATTGCCAGTATGCCACTGTCCTCCTGTCTGTGATTCAACTTGCCAGATGTCATCGCGGAAAAGATTGGTTTTGAGCCAAGACCAGCCCTACTTCCACAATTCTTGGTGGATCTGCAGGCCAAATATAAGCTGTTCCTATCTCAGAAGAGACCAGGAGAGCTTATAAAAACCAATTCTGCAGTAGAGATAGTGTGCACAGCACTTAAACTGTTTCTCCAGATGAAAGTCAATGGAGCTCCCAACTCAGAGCAAGCAAGAAATGGTGCCTAGGGAGGAAGGAATAAGAGGGGCAGATGCGCACTGGAAGTCACTCCCCCCCCCCCCCCCTTGCTTCCACAGGAACCAAATGGTGACCGGGACCACTAGGTCTTCAGAACAACTCAATTGTGTTGGGTGTTGTGGCCCAGACACAGACATCTAGGCAATGGTGGTTCGAAGGTAACATTACATTACTAAAAGTTAAATAAGGGGTAGGAGTAAATGTTTATTCATGCAACGCCCAGATTATTTACTCATTTATAACTTGTGATCGATCATTAATAATTGAGAGATACATGTATGTAACTTCAGCAAGCACATAAATGTTTGTGTCAAAGATACCTGTCAAAAAAAATGCAACATACTGTTCATATCCTAAAACACACTGCAGTGCTGCAAAATATGTATTTTTTTGTCAATGTACCCAAGTTCAATTTTGATCTGGAGGCTCAATTCTCTTTGTCATTGATGTCTGAGCTAAACCCTGTCATTACAAAATCACCTCTTTCAAATTTACATGCATGGTGACCTCACAAAAACAGGTCAAGTTCACTTATATTTTATAACATTCTAGCATTGGATATGGTCTATATATCCTATAAATTCTGCAAGTTGTATTTGTGTCTTTTTGCCCAGAACCACTTCCTAGTAGTCAATATCCTATTCCGCAGTTCGAACTCTTTACTCTTCATAAGCTAAACTGTCCCTGTCTAACCTGTATACATATGGAATTACTATTGTCTATATTGCACACGTTCCTCTGTAAAATTTTGACATAGGCTGTATCAGCCCAAATAAATTAAAGGGTCTTCAGCGGGTAACTACTCAACATGTTTCGGAGCCTTTTACCCGTACATGTCTCTCTGAGTAGCGGCTCCTTGTCTAAGCTAAATATTCAGCAAAGACAACCCACATAATAAAGAATAAATAAGAACGTGGCAAATGATGAATTAGCTAGATACGTGAAGTTTTGCTTATATATGCAGAGCTTCGTTATTAAAGAAGAACCCCTGTCAAACAAACCATAATTACTAAATTTGTATAGTGCAGGTTCAGATAAGAGCAATTTGACTTACCCCTGAACCAATATGTACCCTTTCTGGCTGGGCAGTTTATCCTAGTTAAACCAACCGCCAGTGTATAACTGAAGTGGAAACAAGCTGGGGCCTTATATTCAGTCCCAGTGATAGTAGAATAAACAGTTGCAACAAGACCACCTGTACAAACCAAGGGAAATCCCAACAAGGACTGCAACAATGGACATCCTGCACCAGAAATGTAAAACAAACTCTGTGATGACACCTACCCGCCAAACAATTAAGCTCTATTTAACTGCCAACTCTGAGTCAATGTATCAACTTAATGTGTCAGGTTTGTGACATTTGAGAAAATACTGTCAATTTTGAGTAAATGTGCATTTAGGCATGTCAGAAAAGAATGAAAGTCATTAGCATTTATGTCAAAAAACATGTTATCAAAACAATTTTTCGTAACAGGATTTTGAGTACAATTAGGCAAGCTTGTAACTGTCGTCAGTAGCTGCTTGCTACCTATAGCCCCTGGGGGTTTGACTTAACAGATAACAAGCTAGCCTAAAATGTCTGAAAGGTGAACATTAAAATAGAATGATGCCAAAGATAAAGTTAAGTAGCAAAACAGACAAGTCTAAAAACTGTAAATTATTATAGCCAAACTTTCTAATAATCTTTGGATATTAACAGCTAAATTATAGGGCAAGTCAGAAAAGAATGAAAGTCATTTGTATTTAAGTCAAGAGAATGCGATGAAAATATAATATTTCTTAACCTGATATCAAGCACAATTAGGCAAGCTTGTAACTGTTGTCAGTAGCTGCTTGCTACCTATAGCCCCTGGGGGTTTGACCTAACAGAAAACAAGCTAGCCTAAAATGTCTGAAAGGTGAACATTTAAACAGAATGATGCCAAAAGATAAAGTTAAGTAGCAAAACCGACAAGTCTAAAAACTGTAAATTATTGTAGCCAAACTTTCTAATAATCTTTGGATATTAACAGCTAAATTATAGGGCAAGTCAGAAAAGAATGAAAGTCATTTGTATTTAAGTCAAGAGAATGCGATGAAAATATAATATTTCTTAACCTGATATCAAGCACAATTAGGCAAGCTTGTAACTGTTGTCAGTAGCTGCTTGCTACCTATAGCCCCTGGGGGTTTGACCTAACAGAAAACAAGCTAGCCTAAAATGTCTGAAAGGTGAACATTTAAACAGAATGATGCCAAAAGATAAAGTTAAGTAGCAAAACCGACAAGTCTAAAAACTGTAAATTATTGTAGCCAAACTTTCTAATAATCTTTGGATATTAACAGCTAAATTATAGGGCAAGTCAGAAAAGAATGAAAGTCATTATTTGTACTTAAGTCAAGAGAATGCAATGAAAATGTAATATTTCTTAAACAGATATCAAGCACAATTAGGCGAGCTTGTAACTGTCGTCAGTAGCTGCTTGCTACCTATAGCCCCTGGGGGTTTGACCAAACAGAAAACAAGCTAGCCTAAAATGTCTGAAAGGTGAACATTAAAACAGAATGATGCCAAAGGATAAAATTAAGTAGCAAAACAGGCAAGTCTAAAATCTCTAAAATTATTAAAGCCAAACTTTCTAACCATCTTGGGATATTTACAGCAAAATTTGTAGAAATATTTGATCAAAAGTACATCTTCGAATCCTCCTGACTCAAGTTTATTGTATATAAATTTGGTTCTAGATGCAAAGTCATTAAATTTAGAACAAATACGACCAAATCTCAAAATCTGTGACAAAAACGTATTATATCCAATAGTTTCCAAAATATTACTGTCCGGGAAAGGATAATTAACCACTTCAAAGTTAAACTCATCTATTTTGTGATAGACTTTAATACAAAACCTGTCATGAGTGACCTGAATATCCAAGTCCAAAAACACATCTCTGAAACCATCTGAATTGTTACCCTTCAAAGGGATATCTTTTGGGTAAATTTCTTTAGCAATTTCACTGAAATTTTGTACATTTACGCAAGCAATGTCATCAATATATCTTGCGTTGTTTGATAATTTTGTAGCCATTTGAAAGTCCTTTTTCATCAATTTATTCATATACTTAAATTCAAGCCAGGTTAAATATAAATCTGCCAGTAAAGGGGAGCAGTTGCTACCCATTGGAATGCCTTTTATTTGTTGAAAAACCAATGGTCCGCATTGAACAAAAGTATTATCCAAGAGAAATTTTATAGCATCTATCAAAGTTTCAACAGTGTAAGATTTAACGTTACTTTTTGAATATTTATTGTGTGACCAATATGCTTTCTTTGTATATGAATTAATATTTATGTATGGTTTACCATTATGTTTAAACATTTTGCTAATTAATTCTGAAAGTGAACTTTTGACTTCATCTATGGGTAGATTTGTGTACAGTGTAGAAAAATCAAAACATTTGATATTTTTTGCCTTTACATCTTTGATTTTAGATACAAACTCGGAAGAATTGTGAATACTCCAAAAACAATTTATTTCACAGTTTCTAGAAATTGCATTACAGTATTTACGAAAATGATTCCTAATTGCAGTCAAACACAATGTTACTTCTTTTGATAATTGCTTTGTAGTACATTTTGAAGCACCAGCTATGAATCTAGATTTAAAAGGGTTTTTATGTAATTTGGGTATCCAGAACAAAAGTGGAATAGAGGAGTCCTCTTCAGAAATTTTGATATTAAAATTCCTTTTCATCTCATCTTTATGTGTATCTATCAAATTATCAATGAATTGTTTGTGTAATTTATAAACGTCATTTCCTCTTATGTCTGAAATATTGTTTATACCAAGTTCCTTTTTCAAAACATCCATATAATATTTTTTGCAGATGATCCCAAAATTGTTACCTGCCTTATCTATGTTAGTGACTACAAATCTATCTTGTAGTTCTTTGACTGCTTTAGAAACTTTAGGCTGTTTTAGATTAACCATATTGAAATTCTTAATGTGGGATTTGTAACGATAAATTCTATTTCTAAAGACTCTTTTCAAGTTTGATAACCATCCTTCAAATTTCTGAAATTCCATTTTTTCTTTCTTTGCCCATTTCATACAGTAGGAATCAAGTGCATCACATGTATCCTGAAAAATACTGTCAATATTCAACTTGGGACATATCCGAAATTTTGTACCTTTTTTCATTATTTCTTTTAAATCTGAATTTTGTATTATATCCAAGTTACCTGTAAATACATGTTTGTGGTGTGCATCAACAAAATTAGAATATTTACTATTAGACATACAGTCACAATTTTGATTTGCTGTGATATCCTCAAGAGTAATTGAAGCCAGAAATTTTTTGTAATTCATGATACTTTGTCCAATATTGTTGCCATATTTATAGGAAATGATGGGGGGATCTTTTATTTTGCATTCCTTGGGAATCATGTTAGGAACAAATTTCAATTTGAAAAGGGACTGAATGTTTAGTGAGTCAATGATTTTGTGTTTGAAAGGAATGCTGCAAAACATTTGATCTAATTTTTTCTTATTAGAATCTGGTTTCCGAATTGTTGTTGTGTAAGCATACACAATTTCACAAAAATTTTGCGGAAATGTGTGTTCTGAATCAGTAAGACCCAAATATTAATTAATTCTTGTTATGTCTCGAAATGATAGTGCTTTAAGAGCTGTATGTAATTGATCAATACCATTGGAGAAAGCCTGTAGTAAATTTTGGACAAGGTCTTTTGTATCCATGTTCCTACATTTCCTGTTTTTCCGTGATTTTCTTTGTCCATGACTTCTTCTTCTTCTTTGAATACCAGCCTGATTATTATGAAAAGGTGTGTGACTTCTGTCAAGAGTTGTAAAGTCCAAATTCCTAACATCACCGAAGCCTAAAATTCTGTCATTGAGTCCATAAGGAAAAGCTGAATTAAGTGTTTTGATCCAAAAATCTTCCATTTGTAATAATTTCCTTGTGTTAACATAACTGTCTTGGTATAACAAATTTGGCTCTATGTAATCAATAATTTGTATCCGGCAATCCAAATGTGAATGTTCTGCAGAATTGAAATGGTTACACAAAAAACTGTTTAACTTGTGATTTTTAATTGTAGTTTTATGACCACTGAATCTCTTTTTAACTGATTTAGTAGTTAGGCCCACATATTGTGCTTTACATTTGATGCAGGATAACAAATAAATGATATTGGTAGATTCACAAGATAATACCAAATTTTCCAATCGGGGGTTCCTTAATTTGAATTTTTTGTTAGTAACGTTACTGTGAAACTCTTTTTTCTTTGTGAAATTTGACTTGCAGAATAGACAGTTACAATTTCCATCAAAACATATTCCAAAATCAGCGCTCGAGGCTAATGCTGAACCGTTTTCACTGTTTCACTAACCTAATTACTATTCCAAATATGGGATTTTTTATCTGAAAACACATTTTGGCTCATAATTTTCGTCAAATTATAGGTGGCACCATCAGTATCATTCGTGACCTAGACTTTCACCTCATGCACAATCCAACCAAATTCTGTGAAGATCTGCCCAAAATTAAAGATGCAAGACTGTTCACAAGATTTTCACATTTTGATCCCAATATTACATAATATTGTAGGTGGCGCCACTAATATTGAAAGGGACCTAGATTTTTGAGTCTGAGTCTGAGTCTGAATAACATGTAGATCTCATTTCCAGATATTTTGGTCAACTCTGTCTCTTCTGATGCAAATAAATGATCACAAATCATGTCTCAAAAACATTTACATCACAAACAAAAAGTATAACCTGTGGAAGCTGTGAGGAGTTAGGCAAATAATTAAATCAAAAAAGGAAAACAAAAAGAGCCAATTATTGACCCTTCAGGTACCCCAAATTGTACATTGTCTATTAACTGGAAAGTCAGCCATCACAATACTAACTGAATTCTGGGTGCTTAATAGACTTTTAAGATCTTATAGGTACCAACAAATGGTTTGTGTGGATTTCCTGTGCATGCAAATGGTCTATTATTTCTCACATAATTTATTCAGAATAAATGCAGTACCATACATCTCCATAAATATATCTGACGCTCCAACATAGCCCCCCCCCCCCCCCAAATAGTACATTGTCTATTAAGTTGAAAATCAACCATCACAATACTAACTGAAATCTGGGAGCTAAATACTCTTTTAAACACTTGAAGGTACCAACAAATGATTTGGGTGGATTTACTGTACATGCAAATGGTCAACTATTTATGATGTAAACAACAATGTATTTAAGAATAATGGCAGTATCAAATATATAAATATTACTGAGGTTCCAACACAGCCCCCACTAAAAGTGAGAGAACTCTCTCTTGCAGGTAATGAAAAGTGGGACAGCGAGCACCGAAGGTGTGAAGCATAGATGAGGGTTCTCAGAGAGCATGCTCCCCGAGGAAAATTTTGAAATTTGTCTCTTCATCTCCTGCATTTTAAGCCATTTTAGGTATCGTTAGAGACATTCTCCATTAATTTAAATGATCACTTAGCAGCTCTTTTAGCTAGGAAAATGAAAATGAAATAGTGTTACTTTTATCTTGTAATTTTGCTAAAAGGAGGAAACATTTTATAAACTAGACATACATTCAACCAAACATTGACTGAAGGGTCTGCCATTTGCTCAAATTAGGTCATGGTGACACCAAAATCTAATCAGTTCATTTTGCTAGATAAGGTAAGCATATTGCCAAATTTGAGCAAGATACATGGGGGCATTATGTAGATATCACGGTAACGAGAATGTGCATGTCGGGACAGATGGTAATCCGGATGGACGGACAATCTGAAAACAGAAAGGGGCAGACCCTTAAAAAGCAGGAGAGCATGAGACTGTAAAAAAGTCAGAAAAAGTAGATCTGTTACCATAGCAGGACAATTGGAGCCTCTGAGATTATCAAATGATCATATATTATTTGTCAGGTGCATATTTTGCAGCACAATACATGTATACAATCACATAAATTACCTTGTCAGAGTGATCTGAAAGATTTTGTATCCAGCAATGAATGAGGCAAGTCTTGTAAGTGATTGTTTGCCGGATCCACCCACTCCAACAAGCAAAGCATTGCCACGTGGGGTACAAATTATGCGGGATATCTATGGAGAAAAGTAAATCATATACACTATACATGCATTAGCTAATAATTTTTAAGACAAAAAGATGAGTGAAAAAGCTGTTATGTGGCACAGTTGGAGTGTTAGCGTGTACATGTATATAAACATTCTGCTTAGATCACTCAGAATTCATTGATACTTCAATAAAGCACACACAAACACAGTTGCAAGCTCTCGTCTTATCTTTGGTTAAAGGTCATCTTGATTCAATGGGTACCACAAATTAGAAAGTTGTTGTTTAGGGTGATTAGAAATAATTACTGAAAACCAAAATATTAAATTTCATATCCTAATAGTGTTGTTTCAGTTCCAAAAGTGCACCACATTTGCTACATGAAAACACAAGAATTTCTTGGATCGTGGGCAAATGTGGGAAAGTGTCAGTGACGTCGCAATCACAACCCGCTGGCTTGTGTGGATGTGTTATAAGCCAAAGTGCCTTCATTTAGCCAAGAGTCATGGCAGATACAGCAGGGCATAGTGATTCCAGAGAGATTGAATTGAGTTTTTCATGTACATGGTCTGATGAGGAGGAAGAAGAATTAATAAGAAGAGTTGTACCGGCAGAAGAAAAGATCATTCAGCCTTACAGAAGTGAGTGGGTCGCCAAGAACCCTGCCATTACCTCTAGTACGCAGGAAGTGCAGCGGTGGGACAGCCAGACGATCCCATAGCTGTCAACTCTCCTGTTTTCACCAGGAGTTTCCCATTTTCAAGACTCAAAAATGCTTAAAAGCACACGGATTTTGAGGCAAAATTGACTATTTCGTTTGATTTTATACGCTTTTTACCAAAATCTCCCAGTCAAGCGCCTTTGGGAGTTGACACCTACGCCATCACAACTTGCTGTCTGGCCAATGAGAATTTGTTGCAAAAGTGACATTTCCTATGAAAAATTACTGGACTTCATTTAACAACAAGCATGCATGCAATAATTGAAATTTGCGTCAGGATTGGCCAGGTCTTGTGGTGTTTCAAATTCTAGCATTCTTGGAAACAGCTACAGTATGTAAAAGTCTGTACAAACAGTTAATTTCCTGTTCCGTCTGCATGATCTCGGGATGATTTAATATAAGTTTGCATTTATGAATGGTTTTCAATATCAAAACTCCTACCGGGCAGTAATATCGCGACCCTTGAATGGCAGTGATTTACGTTACCGTATACATTGGTCATCAGTACATGTGCTTATGATCCTTTATTTCAGATTGTATCCATTATGTAACACTGGTAATTTTTTTCATGTGACTGACTTATTTTATGGGCCTATATTAATGAAAAAGATACAAGGAGATTAATTTATTTACACCCGATTATTGGCAGCTGGCCATGGACGCTTACAAACAGTGTTACATGACTGAAAGAGATGAAAGGCCAGCCACCCACTGGTCTTGGCAGCTGCGTAGATGGGGCGTGAATGTGGTAGCTATCCAAATAAGTGATTTGGTTATGGTATTAACACACCTCACACTATACAGTAGAAATTAACTGAACATACACATTACAGTGCCCACCTAACTCAACCTGTCATAGACTGTTCAACCCTTGACATGGGTATGGAACAAGATCAGTCCTTGTTTGTCCATGTTTTCCACCCATTTTTTCCTTCAATTGAATCAAAATGGTTAAACACACCAAAGTTTTGTAACAACATCCCAGACTGAAGTTGTCACTGTGACATTCGATTAATGATTATGTGATACATTGTAACAGTCGTAGAATTACTAGACCTACATTTTGCTGTAATGCAAGCTTTGAAATCAGAATAATACTGAAGATTAATTTGTAAATACTGTAAAAAAAAAAAAAAAAAAATTCTCTGTTCTTGGTTTTATGAGTAATGCCTAATTTGGCCAGTTCCATGAATCCTTCCATTGTCCACTGATGGGACTGCATTTGGCAACAGCAGTAGCTTTTCCTTGACAAACCTATCCTAAACATCGTCATATTTGACAAATCAAAGTCACTTTCAACAATGTGTTCGCTACATAGGAGAGATTAATTCCCAGCGCCTTGCCACTTGTCCCTGTAAATCTTGACTGCAAGGGTCCACGCTCTTTGTAATTTCAGGTCTTTGGGGGAATGTAAACAAGCTGTAAAACTTGTATTGCTACAATTAACAGCAACACACAGACCCATCCTGGGCAGGAACAGGGACAAAAATAAATAAGTGTGTTTAAACCAAGTGACACTTGACAGCCATAGCTAGCTAGCATGGTCGGAGTCTTCCCTGTCAGCCAGCCGTGTTGGGTTGGTGACGTCACTAACTTTTTGCACCTTGACGGTGTTGGAAATGAACATAAAGCAATGATTGCAGGGGCAATGAGTTTTTAAATAAAAATGGGAATAGAAGTATAATTTTCACATTCAAATTATTTTTTAAAGTGCATTGCATGGTTAGAACAACCCATGAGTCACCTGTGTATCCAATTTGAACATGGTCAATCAAGAGAACCTATAACTAAATATACGTAAATTCCTTTATTTGGAATATAATACAGAATGTCGTGACTTAGAGGCCAATTTGTGTTTCAAAGATGTAGATGACGTAGGATACACTGAGCAACAGCGGTTCAAATAACCATGATGCCATCCTACTAATGGAGGGCATCTTTCAAATCTGAAACAGACCATATATGAAAATACAACTTCTGACATCTGATAGGGAAGACATAGAGGTAATTTTTTAAAAAAAACATCATTTCTGTTTATAATACCCACATGCACTCTTCCCCTACCTTAATGAGGTGAACCATGGCATCTTTGAAGAATACTAGATCCATATGGGCTCCTCTGACTGTATCATTATACATTTGCATGTACTGTTGCAATCTGTCATTCAGCACATCATATCCAGGTATCTGTTGTTTGAAAAAAATATGAGTTTGAAGTCAAAGTTTTATTACCAGAATTTTTCATTTGATATTTTTTAGATAGGACTAATAAAATGCACAAAGTGGTCATGCACAAAAGCTGTGTACATAATCTACAGGAACCATCAGACATTGGAAAACGTATTTTCAGCCTACCTGCAAAACTAGCAAGTGCATAATAAAAGCATAGACAAAGTCTGTCAGGGGCTTAACTTATAACAATCTTCTGGTTGACTGTCACGATGAGGGACACAGTTCACTGTGATTCCTGTATGTCCTTGGACCCCTGCACCAAGAGATCACACTTTCTTTAGATATGCAGTGCAAAATATCTTCATATACTGTTCATCAAGGGCCTTCCCATTTACCGTCAATGGCGATATGAAGCTTTTCAACGTAAAACTGTTATTAAGAAGCAGTACACACCATAGGTCACTTAAACTGGTTTCCCATGCACCTTCCCGGTATGCCAGAGCTCCCATAAACATTTCATGGATCCAGTACCATACCATGCTGTTACATTGAACCCCCCAGGCCCTGTGGCATGGCACAGAGGTCCTGGTGGCGGTAATGTGTATTAGCAAGACTGTCTTTTGTCCACTTCAGTTTCCTACACTAGCGAGGAGGGACCGAAAAGTGGGGATGGTTGCATTGGGTGGGAATTCTAGTAACCTATGGTGAATGCTGTTTCTTGACAATAGTTTTATGTAAAACAGCATCATATTAAGGACACAGAACAACCCCACAGATCACTAAAGCTGATGTAACATCAGACTGGAGGTGGCAGGAACCTCCAAAGAATCTAGACCAAAAAAACCTCTGCACTACAGATCCATGGCGCAGAAAACCATCCTGGATCCCCGGTACACCCTCTCTAATTCCTTTGATTCAGAAGGGCTGGATGACACACACCCTAAGACCAGTTGGAAGCAGCTGTTGGGAAGCACTTGAGCGCCAACAGCAGCGCCTCCACTTCTACAAAGTCTCATAATTTGCTAGAAGGACGTATATGTATTGTGGGAGCACCATCTAAGCATGCTAAGGATGGCCATAATATCCTCTACTGACATGTTGCATAATGCGTCCCATGAGGCAGAGCACCCTCTAGTCTCATGAGCCCACAGAGAATGAAGACATGCCACCTCTTCACCCTTCCGGCCACTTGCTAAGCCAAAGAAATCCTTTTCCTTATTCATCTTGGATGGCGTCAGGCAACAGAGTCTGGGACTTCATCTGCCCAAGAGGGAGAAACAAACTTTTCCACCAAGCTCAATGAGGTTCGGTCCTGCTCAAATAGAACTGGAGCGTTCTAACATGACAAAGGGCCCAATCTGGCTCAGATCTGGACATTGTCACCTACTGTAACTTAACCCAAAGACCCGTAAATGCGGTTGAAGAGCCACAAGCCACTTGTGTCTTGAACACAAATCCCACACAAGGCCTTTGAAAAAACCTCCTTCAAATCTGCAGACCACCTAATGAGGGATCGATCCAAGGCGTGTATCTCCTTACACTAACGCCTGAGGCTAGAGCTAACAGGAAGACTGTTGGCAAGGTAAGAAACTTAAGGTCGATTGAAGCCATATCTTTCAATTCGAACAGAGGCTTAGTTAGAGCCCCAAGCACCACGGAGAGATCCCACCAAGGCACAAGATTACGCTCCACTGGACAATGAAGAAGTTGTTCACAAGTCCACAGAGTAAAGGATCTGTCCCTAAACTCTGCCCCTTGGTCTTAATTCATTCCATAGTATGTTCACAGGTCTTGGCCAGTGGTTCTGGCACTGCCTGGCAAGTCATGCTACACCTGCACTTAGGACTATAGGCATGTTGGTACTTGAACAAAAGCTCTTTTCAAGAAGAATTTAAATATGCAATTGTAGTCTTAAATCTAGGTAAACATACGAAAAAATTAGGGATGGAATAAGTTCAGGGTAGCCGCGATGGCCAACTTGTATCCCTCTATGGTGCAAACCCTCAAATGCCCTTCCTCACACTTGACAGAAAGTCTGCAATCTGTTGGACCGACGCCTCCCAAGGTGAAAAGTCCTTGCTAATACTCTATTGGTTTCGAAGTGCTGTGGGCCATTGCTCCGACTTCGAAATTATATTAGAGGTGTATTTCATAAATTGTCAGTCTGTGGAAGTGCCCTACCGTGTCAATGTACAAGCCACACCTTCTATAACATCACCCTGGGTCCTCGGTCAACCTTTTTTTGGGTTGCCCTGATGGCCTAGAGGTCAGCGTGTTCGACTTTACATTTGGCTAGGCGAGTGTGCCGAAGGTAGTGGGTTCGAATCCCATACAGGTCGACATAAATTTAGCGTATTTTTCACTCATTATATGCGCACCAAGAGGCAAAATAGTTCCACCATGAGTCACAAATCTTCAAAGACTGACGCAGTTTTCCCTGGGAAACTCTTTCACCCACTCCCTCAGAGAAGCCGGCTGAAAAGATGCTCTTGACGATAGACACCAGACGTGAAGCTTCAGAAATTGAGGGTTGCGGTGGAACCTGTTTGACCTTGGCTGCTTGAGCAGTTCAGGAAAAGAGGCAGTGACTAAGGCAGCTTTACACTCAACTCCAGTACGTCCAAGCAACATTCCCTCTTGGGCCACCACAGGCCCACAAGAAGGACTTCGCATTACTCCTCCCAAATCTTGTGAAGAACCTTCTGCCAGAGTGGGATAGGAGACAAGGCATATGCGCACATCCCCTGCCACAAAATTGACATGGCCTCTGTCACCCACCCCAACTTGTCCAGGAATGTGGACACAAAGGTGTTGATCTTGCAACTGTCCTTGGTGGCGAAGAGATTGAGGTGCAGTTGAACCCAAAAGGCCCAGATCACTTCCACCACAAGGGGATTCAGAGACTACTCAGTCTGAATCACTTGCGACTGGCGCAAGAGCAGGTTGGCCTTGACATTCAGGCAACTTGCAATGTGCCAACAGCGGAGCCTGACGCCATTCTGGTGGCACCAGAGCAGGATCGACTTGGCCAGAGAGAACATCAATTTCGACATGGTACCTCCCTGTTTGTTCATGCACGCAACCACTGTACAGTTGTTGCACATCACCAGGATGTGATGAATTGCTTCCACTTCTAGCCAATTGATGGCAAACCGCCTCCACAGAGGAGGCCTTTCGCCTGAGGCTGTCACAGAGTCCAAATTTGCTCCCCAGCCCTGCTTGAAAGCATTGGTAAACAGAGTCACTTTGCCATTAAATGGCACCAGGGACTGCCCAAGCATCACATTTACTAGGTGCAACAACCAACTCAGAATCAGCCAATCGTACGGCTGAATCCCGACACACTGAGACAAGAGATGCGTCTTGCAATCCCAGAAACTGAGTTGGATAGGCCACTGATGAAGCCTCCCCAGAGGGACCCGAGAGTCTATGGACATCAGCGTCCTGATCAGGCATATCTGCTGATGCAAACAGAAGCCCTCATGAACTGTTTCAAGAGAGAGAGCTGATGTTATCTTCCACAGGTTGTCTGAGGGGCAACATATATAAGGGACTGTCAAAAATTTAATCACCAGAAAAACGAACTCCCTCAAAGGGATCAGGTTGGACTTGGGAAGATTCACAATTAGGCCTATAAACTTAAAGGTCAGATTCAAAACAAACTGTGTGTCCTGCAGAAGAAGGTCCTCATCCTGAGACAGCAGGAGCCAATCGTCCAGATAAATGTGCAACTGGATCTCTTGTTGGCGCACAAATGCTGCAACCTCACTCATAACCTGAGTAAAGAAGAGTGGTTCCAGCACTAGGCCAAACAGAAGAGCACAGAACTAATAAACTATACTGTCAATTACAAAATGCAGAAATTTCCAAGACCCCTGGGCCAAGGAAATGTGCAAATATGAGTCTTTCAGGTTTATGAAGGTTCTTGATGAAAACATCGTCTGTAACTGGATCCCTGTGGTAAGCAAACAACACTAGGCTGCTGACTGATCATGGCCAAGAAGGCCATGAGGGATGGCATGCTGGTAGGCCGGCAGAGGCGTTGGATGACTGGCACATGCCACTAGGGGCAAGGCGCTGGCTTCTGGCTGCCCTAGGCACCAGAAGAGCCAGACTTAGAAAACTGGCCAACCCCTCTCTATCAGCTTCTTTCTCCAACTCTGCAGCTTCTGCTGCTGCTGTAGGTAAGGCCCAGTTGTGGCATACTGACACAAATTCGACACAAGGCCTTAGAAAAACATCCTTCCAATCAGCAGACCACCTGATCAGGGATCTATCCAAGGCATGTAGCGCCGCGCACCTTGCACCTGTGGCTAGAGCTAACGGGACGACCGTCTTGAAGAAACAGGCAAGAAACTTAAGGTTCATCGAAGCCAGATAGTTCGGCTTAAATGGAGGCTTAACAAGAGCCCCAAGCAAGCACGATGGAGAGATCTCAGGGAGGCACAAGATTGGACTCTACCAGATGACCTATGTAGAAGCTGTTAACAAGTCTGCAGAGAAAAGGGTCTGTCCCTAAACTCTGTCCCCTGGTTCTAAGGGTAGCCGCATTGGCCAACTTGTATCCCATGATGGTGCAAACCTTCAAGTGCCTTTCCTCATACAGAGTCCGCAATCTGTTGGACTGATGCCTCCCAAGGTGAACAGTCCTTAGATGCACACCAAGAAGCAAACTTGTTCCACCTCAAGGCCTAAATCTTCAAAGAAGACTGATGAAGTTTTCCCCGGACACTCCTGTAGGGAAGCCAGCTGAAGTAATGCTTTTGACAATAGACGCCAGATGTGATGCCTGAGAAACTGAGGATTGCAGTAGAACTTGGTTGCTTGAGCAGTTGAAGAAGAAGAGGCAGTAACCGGGGAGGCTCTACACTTAACTTTAACATTCCCTCTTGGGCCACCATGGACTCACGAAAACAATTTGCACTGCTCCTACCGAATCTTGAAAGGAAACTTCAGAAAGAGCAGATCGAAGGAAAGCCATATGCACATATTCCCTGCCATGAAATCCACATGGCATCTTATCGCCCATGCCAACTCATCACCAAACAGGGACACAAAGGTGTCAATCTTGCGATTGTCCCTGGTGGCAAGGAATGGATGTTGTGGACCCCAAAGGGCTCAGATCACTTCCACCACCCAGAGATGCAATGACCACTCAGTCTGAATTGAGAAACTCAATTGGCCGAGAGCAGTGTGGCCTTGACATTGAGTAACCCGAAATGTGCTGACAGCTGAGCCTGATGCCCTACTGATGGTACCAGAGCAGGGTCGCCTTGGCAAGAGAGAACAACCTTTTTTCGACTTGGTAACATTAAACACAGATTGCTGAAGAACTGCGTGATTGAGAAGGCCCTTTCTCCTGAGACTGGAGGAGCCGATCATCCAGATGAATGTGCAACCAGATCCCTTGCAAATGCACAAATGCAGGCACCTCGCCCATGACCCCAGTAAAAACCAGTGGTGCTGACGCTAGGCCTTATGGCAGAGCGCAGAACAGTAAAGCCTTGCCATTGACCACAAAGTGCAGGAATTTCTGAGACCACCAAAATGTGAAAGTACGCATCTTCCAGGTCTGTTAAGGTTGCCGAAGTGCCTTGTCGCATCAGCGCCATGACGGTGGCCAGGGTCTCCATTTTGAAGCGCTGTTTGAAGTAAGCAACAAGTCAATGATTATTTGTCATGCCAGTCGTTGGCAAACCACACTATACAGCTGCCAACCTATCCTTGTCAAGAACAAGGACAGGGGTCATAGACCATTGAGCCCCCAGTAGCATTGAACTACCGGGCTGTGCCCCTAGGGGCAAGGCACAGACTTATGGTCACCCTTAAAACTAGAAGAGCCCAGCTTCAATGGCTTCCCAACCTTTTTCATCAGCTTGTTCCTCCCACTTTGCAGCTTTTGCTGCTGCTGCGGGCCACCCACAGCCGCTGTGTTGTGCCTTGCCAACTTCACATTCCAGAGCAAAGCTTGTTGAGCGACTTTTGCTGCTTCTCTTTGGCCATATCGTCTGCCCTCTCAAGGAGGGGAATAATTCCCTGGCTGCACAGTCCTGGACCCACGAGACCCAGAGGCAGCTGATAAGCATCTTGGTCACAGCTATCGGCAGGGCAACTGCAGAGAGGAGCACAAAGCAGCGCACGAACTTTAGCCTCCAACATAATGGTTCTGCTAAACATGTGGCCCACAGTGTGGCCTTGAGACTGCTTGAGGCCTGGGAGGGTCTCCACCAATCGCGTGATGGCTGCTGATGCCACCGGGTCATCACATGCCTCTTCCAGAAGTCACATCATGGCCAAACAACTGGTACAGTCCTGGAAGGAGCCAATAATCATCACCCATGCACCCTGCTCAAAACACAAAAGAGATGAGAGGGTCAGGGGGCTAACTCCTCTTCTTTGAGGTCAGAGTTCCTCCAGGAAGCATCAATTATTGCAAGTTTTGGTATTAGGGCAAAGTTCACGCGGATTACTATGCCTGGCCTCTTCCCCTTGGAGGGAGATCTGGTTGCTCTGGTCAGCCATCTCTGGAGTCAAAGCCGTGGACTTGAACCAGGACCTTACCCACTTGGCCGTGGTGAGAAAGGGCGGAGACCAGGTCGCCTTGTGCTCCTCTGACAAACGAGAACAACAACACCCCTCCTGCTCTGCTTCAGAGTCCTCACTCAGGAAATCTGACCAGTCCTCAGTGGTGGAATAATCCCCCAGATCATCACCATCACCATGGAGAAGATCCTCAAGGCAATTCTCCTCAGTACTCACCTGTGCAACCTTCTGAGGCTCCACCGACGTGGCTACCTCAAGTATCGATGCTGCCAGAGTCTTAGACACAGTACTATACTGTGTTCGCAACTTTTCCCATGCCTGGAGAGTCTCCAAGAGCAACATACCCAAAAGAAGTTTGCCAGCAGGGAGCAGCAACACTGGATGGCTGGAGTGTATCAGCCATATGTCCCGCCAAAACTGGAGAAGTGACACCTGTTGCTGCCTCCGCCCTGTTGGCCTAGGTCACCTAAGAGGCAATTTCCCCAATGCAAGGCAGATTGACTGCCTGATCAACCTCCATAAGGGAGAAGACAGATCTCGGAGATGCTATTTTCAGAGGAACTGCCTCGGCAATGAGGCTTATAGCTTGGAGCAGCACTATGTGACCAACTGCTCCATCCTCTGGCAGCTGGGTGTCCAAGTTAGGCTTAGACCTAAACTTAGAAGCCAAAGAGCTTGTCAGCGGCTGTAAGGCTTGCTCATCCTCCCACCCCCACCCAGCATAACTGTAATACTGGATCCCTCACCACTGAGGACTACCATACAGTCGAAATCATGGCCCTCGGAAGGCCTGGAACCATATACCACCTCTATAGGGGGTGGGTGGGAGGGTAGCTTTACGGAAGCAACCACACAGACTGCACTAGGCACAGAAGGCTTGGGTACAGTGGCCTCCAATGACGACTCGGCACCACTCTCGAAGGAGGGACCAGGCATCACGGAGGAGGCAGAGAATGGATGTAGTACTCACATGTTCCCCCACCGAGAAATCTGAGCACCCCACCTTTTCTAAACGTTCACCAAAGTTGGTGAACATCTCCTCCATCTCCACCGAGAAATCTGAGCACCCCACCTTTTCTAAACGTTCACCAAAGTTGGTGAACATCTCCTCCATCTCCCCAAATAACACTTGGGTAGAGGCCTTCACCTCCATAGCACAGCTTGCCTTGGTGGGGCCTGGGAAGAACAGCAAAGATCAGCAATAGGGAGTGATGGCCCTGGAGGGGTCACCCGTGCTTGACCTGGAGCTACAGCTGGTTTTCTTCCCACTCTGGATATTCACTGCACGAGTTATTACCAAGGTCCGATCCTGCCATCTAACTACCAATGTATGTGCAACAGCAGACCCAGCAGACCCAGCAGGCTTACATCACTAGCCACGGAAACACTCAAATGAACCACTGCGGAAGTGGAGAGGACACTCACTCAGGAACACCCCACCACCTACCATTATTCAGAATCTGTGGCAGGCCTCTCCCCCCCCCCCCCCCCCCATATGCGGCTTCGATTCGAATCAAGGACCAGGTAGAGCCTGGCCATGAGTTTTACGATGACCACCTTCAAAATATTCTAGACCGTAGCGGAACTCAACAAAGAATGACTATGACGAGATAACTTTAACAATAATAATATATTAACAATAAACTATCAGTACAAAGTAGGTAAATTAAATTATATACTTAGCTATGCTGATACTCCAATAATTAACAGACTGCAGGTAAATCCTAATCCCTGAGGAGAGATTCTCCACAGCTACTGTCCCCGAGTTCCAAGTCCTATGGTAGGTGCCTAATACTCTGGTCCAAATCCCACAGAGGCACACTTTTCTTCCAATGTGGTTCACAAAGGCACGGGGCTGGTCCAAATCCCACAGAGGTGCAGTTTGGTTCCAATGTGGTACAATTGAACACCAAATATACCAGTCCACTCAAAGGCACTGTCCCCAGGTAAATGATTATCTGTTGCAGCAATAGCTCACAGTCCCACTATTTTAACGACATACTGCTCTGATCAGATCTCAGAATTCTCCTCTCTCAGTCATGAAGGGAGCTGCTTTATATGCCCATGCTGAGAACTCTCACCAGCATTCTAAAGTTTTCCAATTCGTTACACATCCCAATTCACTGAGGCCTGTCTGTACCACATCAGGGTTTTCCCTTTGTTTCCAATGAAATGAGTCATACCCATATGAATGTAGGTCACCATTCTAGATTATTCCAATGTTTACAAGTTACACGAGAGTCACCCCCAACAAAGCAGGCCAACTCAGTGACTCTGTAAAACATTCATTGAACTCAATGACCTTTCCAAATCTAAGAAAACAATTATTTTCACATCCATAACCATTAGGCATAGCCTGACTGGTCTGGGCCTGGGTCTGAGCCTGGGCCTCCAAGCCTGGAGCCTTGAATCAAGGACCAGTGCCACCATCCCAAGACTAAGAGGCCTTGCAGTCACAGGGTGCCTCTGCACCCCCGAGCAGCCGCCTTGCAGATCTGATGTCTGCCTGACGGACTTTCTGCCACTGAGAAGAAGTCCACCATCCACAAATGTCACATGGGCTCTGCTCTTGTGTAAGCAAGAGGGGCATGCAGGATGGTCATCCCAATATGCCACCCTGTGGTGGTTGGTGTCCAACTGGACGCCCACTTCCACCTCGGAATCTATCTCACAAGCCAAGTCAGGGATAGAACCAGGTACATAAGATACTTATCCACCACCACACATGAAAAATGAGTCATCAGGAAGCCTGAAAAAGACGCAAAACAGGAGCTTCCAAATGAAGCATGTCCACCGCAATGAATACCAGATTCCTTGACATATGCCTCTCTTGTCATATCACTTTGATCAAGATACTTGACCTAGTGACCTACTTTGTAGGTCACTAGGCATACAAAAATAGACAGTTAACTTGGAAGATTTGCAAACCTTTTTTGCCTTGTCATTTGATATTGTATTTTTTTTGTTCTAACCACCACAGAAATTGCAAGAAATTTACCAGTTCATAAATCTTGGGAGCATCCAAGTCAGCATCATCTGGTTCTTCACCTGTGGGTTCAGGGGCATCTCTGAGAAAGTCCACAAAGTATGGTTCTTGGGGAACTTTGGCAACATAGCTTTCATCCATTTCAGCTTTCGCTGCCCTTGGGATACATTTCTCAAACCACTCTTTGTCTTCCTCATTTGTGAATCTTGCAAAATAATACATATGTTAACGGTGATATCTGCTATATCTCACAAACCTTCATTACGACAACAGATGCAGCCCGTGAGCAAATCTAACAAATGAAAACCAACCTTGTATTTTCTTCACAGAGCAGGTGTTTTGTTTGTAGCAGATCTTAAAGATCGCTACTTTTCTATCCCTGTTTGCAAGAATGAGACTGCTGCTTTTTATTTAATTGCAGTGACAACTGTTGGTTAACAACAAGGGTGTAATCATGGAAAGAGAGTAGACACAGGGGTCTACATGGCTATGGTCACCGTCATGTGACAGTTGGCCAAGCGACTATACAGTGGAACCTCGTTAATCCGAACACCTTCGTACCCCATATCACTGTTCAGATTAATGAAGCATCTGGATTACTGAATCACCATTACTTGAAATGAAGAATTCTGTCCCAGGAAAAGTGTTCAGATTAATGAGACATACCGATTAATGAGGTCCGTATTAATGAGGTTCCACTGTATATACCCCTACTGGTCAAACTAGGAGGTTGGGCTTGAAACTCCAAATTGATCATATACCTGTTGGGCTTCTAAAATTGCAAGATTTAGGGGACGGCTGATTAGAAAGGGTAAGCGTTGTACACAGTGGCCTCGCGAAAGGTGTCTCATTTTATTAGGAGAATGTGAAACACTAGTTCTTTCTCATGTTTGGTGTCGGGAAGTATCAAGTTCTTATGGCCATCTTTCAAATATTATGGCGTGTTAAGCATGTTAAGGGCGTAAAGGTTGGGTGACCGTGGGTCTCGGTCCTGAGTCAAAGGCCAAATTATATAGACGTGTAAGGAATATAATTCTGGTATTAAAAGCAAATGAAAAAATACTTCTAAGAGTTCTGTGCATAAATTTTTGTGGCCCGAAGATAAATTGGTCACAATAATGCTGGTTTACAGAAGTGTAAAATGATTTCCATAGGATGGATTGTTATGTGGACATTTCCTAGGTTAAGTGGATGTCTAAAGAGGGTAAAATAAAAAGTCAGACATCCATTTATTGAGCAGAAATTAATAATCTTGGTGACAGTGGAAAAATGTAATGTGGTGAGTTATAAAGGATGAATACTGGAGGCTGTTTTGAGCTCTGTTGGACACTTTCCAATTTTGCTCTGATTAACATACTCAGTGATAATGCTTTATGTTGACCCACTGACGATCGGGCAAAAGGAGAGTGAGTGGTAGACTCTGATCATTCCTGGAAGTTAAAAACGACATTGGCAGTACAGTATTATTTCTGACTATAAACATATATGAAAGTAAGAGACAAGAAAAAGGACTGTATTTCATTGGGGTTTGTCTATACTGACATATAAAAGTTAGTCACATTTTCATGAATGGGGCTCTATTTTCTATTCAATATACTGTAAACAGTTCACTGATTCAGTCTTATTATTATGAAAAAGTGAAGTGAAATAACAAAGGTCTGTTCTTAGAACTGAAAAATAGATTATAGGAGAGTAAACCTTATTACTGGTGATTTTTTTTTTTGGGGGGGGGGGGAGACGTGGTTTCAAAATTCTTTATCTGTAGAAGTGAATGATTAAACGGGTTTTTCAAACCTGAATGGTACCTCTTGGAGGTGTATTTGTGATCTATATGTAGTTCAATAGTTCAAGGTTTTTATTGACAAGTTACGCCTTCTAGAGGTCAATCGTTGAAATCTAGTTTAGAATAATTATTGACCAGTCCTCTCTCGGTAGTTATGCAGGCACATAAAAATAGGTAGAAATGTTTCTTTTTTGCCAAACAAATATATTCTTGTTGGAAAAATTCTGTCGGTAAGAAGAAAAACTTAGTAAGAAATAAGATGCCGGACATGTTGTTCAATTTTTTATAGATGTCAAATCAGGGACCTGTGGCTCAATTCCTGTTAGAATGAAAGATCATCATTGTGGAAGAGAATAGCCACATAAATTATGTTAATAAGGAAAGTTACCTGGGGAAGTTTTGTTGTAAATAATACTAATATCGCTCTATTTTTATTACTTGAATTTTCTTATGGTACACTGTATTAACCCTAATTATTACATATTTTGGGCTTCAAAACCAGAAATAATTGTTACCTGGATTTTATATACTAGCCACAGACTTTTAAATTCTGTAAGGTGTAATTTTTATTTCAATGCTTCTGGTAATGTGGTGTAACTACTTTTTTTTCGTAAACAAATTAACTGTGGATAGTCCTTCTGGGAATTCAGAACTCTGAATTTCTAGTGGTTGATTTCCCATTTTATACCCTGAATAATCTTATTGGGAAGACATGAAGCTGGAATTCTAACACTTGATTTTTTTTTTCAGGAAATGGTATGCCTAAATTATGCAGGAAACCAGAAATTGACTTCATGGGTCAAAGATTACCGGAAGTTGTTGACCTCAAAGGTTGAAGGTTACCACTGTTTTATATTTCATGTGTAGTTGAAACATTGGTCCTCAGGAGTTGATAGATGTTAAAACATTGGCCTCATGAGTTGACAATTAATATACGTGGATTTCATTCTTAATTTTTTTTTTTAAACAAATAGAAAGAAGTAGAAATTGGTCGATGAATTATACAGGCAACTTTCACTCATGATACTCATAACAAATTTTCTCCAAGCACTTCTGGAAATAATAATGAGAAATTATTCTAACTTCGGGAATTTTATTTAAAAGGGACTGTCTTTTTATTGTTTTTTTTCTAAATATTCCTACTTTATAGGAAATCTTTCTCATTTAAATTTTCATCAGTTAGTTTTGTCCGTACACATGTTTTTAATATCATGCAAAATAATATAGTTTGTGACCCTTCATATTTGACAACACAAGTTTACAACTTTTTATGCTGCAGAAATTAGCCAATTACTCTTCGAAGTATCTAATTATAATATTGTTCAATGTATATATATATATATATATATATATATATATTAACCGGTTATGCATGTTATTAACCGTATATGGCTCTTCAGGCCTACTCTATATGGTGGCAGTACATGTGCTGATATGACATTACAGGGCCTATTTTTTCCATATTGCCCAATAGAGTCATATCAGCCTGGTAGGGTGCAGCAAAGTCAACAGCATGCTGCATGAGGTGAAATAGACTAGGCATCCCTGAATGTGACCACAGGCACGTGCCACACGTGCACTGTGCCCAGGGTTCTACTTCAAGTTGAGCAGGATAGCAGACGCAAAATGGATCCATGCTTGGGGGATGATTTACCTTTATTTTATCCAGTAGTACGACAAAAATAACATGCATGATAAGTTAATAAATATATTATAAACCTCTTTAATTGGCATTGCCCTCATATAAGCGTTGTGTCAGCTGTATCGGGCCAAGCCCTCAGGCTGATATGACGGTAATACTGATTAAAGAGGATAACACACACACACACACATACACACACACATATTCATGCATTACATATAACAATGAATTTTAAATTTGAGAGATTGTAAAACGAAGTTTAAATAAAGAAGTGCTAAAATTAGATTATATATGTCATAATGGTACAGTAAATGAAACAGATATTTTGATAAAGATTATATGAAAATGGTAATGTCTTTTTAAGGCATGGGGTACATTAAGAAGTATTTTTGGTTTAATATGACCACTTTATACCAAATTCATTTACCCTTGTGGGTTTACTTCTTGACGTTTACCCAACCCTTTCAAGATTAACTTAGGCAAAGTTACAACATTTCATCTTGGATCAAGTATCAATTATTTCTAGGACTGATACCAAGTACGGAAATAATTAAATTATTTATTTATTTAATAATCATATGAAAGTGTGAGTATCCACTTTTTAGGTTCAGGAGAGTCTCAGCACAAAATTTTGTCACCCAAAAACAGAGGGATCACAAAATTTCACTACCTTTATACACATGACACGGGGGGTCATGAAATATAGAAAGTGGCATCTATGCCAGTGTATGAGTAAATTGTATAAAATTTTAATGATAGTAGTCCTGGTGGGTAACCCTTTGACTAGACAAATACCAAGAGAATTGTTACCCAGAGAAATATAAGTGGAGTCAAATTTCTATTCAGATCAAAGGCAACAACTGCAGTATTTTAGTTAACCCTTACAGTGCTGATTTAAGACTGAGTCAAGAGCTTTATTGGGGGCACTTCGTGCGCATTGCACTCAAAGTGCCTCCAGGAAAGCTGTTGACTAAGACTACTTTTTGCTTTAGACTAGGCTTGCTGGTATTTGAATAAAGGTATTTTCATGAGAAATTTGAATCTTTTAACCATTCTATGTTTAACAGTAATGAGAAAAACGACTATAGCAGTGAATACCACTTTAAGTGTTAACATTTTACATGGCATGTTCAGATTGGCTGTGGTGTTGCATGTCAAAATTTAAAGTTAAATCTGGGACTAGACATTTTAACAGTTGATGGAAGAACACTATGCAGGGGGGGGGTACAATTTCAGGCTTGTTGTTTTTTTTTGGGGGGGGGGGGCACAAAAACCATGATGGTACCCTATCCCTATATTCCCTCCCCCAATTAATGGGAGCCCCTTAATATGACAAAGTACTCCATTTACAATACCTGTCTGCAATCACCCTTGTGCATTCATGTTTCCACAAACCCAGCAAAGTTTCTTCATCCTGACATTCTTCGCCATGGATTTTTAGCATACCTTCCCAAATACGTGACAAGTCACGTAGATTGAAAATGTAGTGGAACTTTGCAGGTGTTGGCAACATCTTAATCTACAAAATCAAGGCATTACATTGAGTCTTCCAACAAATCTGTGCTGGACAAAGGAAACCATCATCGACACTGTGGTAAAAACTCGATTATTGCAGTATAGTGGTTCTTAACCTGTTTGTTGGCCGATGACCACCATGTTTTAATTTGGCCCAACTTACACTTCTTGCTACATATTTGTTCGTAAATCCACAGTGTAAATTACTTTGTGCCATGATGGTGTCAAAATTAAATTATAATGTCATGTACTATTTAATCTGCACCACTACCATGCAAGAAACATCCTAGTGTGAGACAACTGATTTGTGTGGTACCTGGATATTTGGAATTAATTACACATGGTCATTCTTATTTATCACAAAGTAGCAAAAGTTCATTTATCATTTGCAAGAAACTAACAATTTTTATGGTCTCACAAGTGACTAAAACATTGGTGCATTGAAATAATTGGCTGCTAAGTTTGCAGATAATTGCATAAACCAACATGAAGTTTAGATGAATTTGGCCAGTAGGCTAGCCACCAACTGGTCATATTTTATTGACACATTAAACAATATGAAGGTCAGCTGCATCTTGTGTGCTGGACCTCTTGGGTGATATCCCTGTATACAAGTTACCAAGCGTTTGTTCACTGCCCAAGAGACCCAGCTGACAAGGATACAGCTGTATACATTACACTGCATACTCTGCAAAGGTGTCGGGACAAGAACTGCCTCCCATCTGATATCTATTCTTGCTCTGATATTAAACTGATGAATAGATATGCCTGCAGAAGGCCAGTGCTTGGGGTGGAGGAAGGAAACGGATGAAGCACATCGAATTGCAAAGACAAACATGCCTGTTCTGTTGTGAGAAACAACCCTAACTGACTAGCAACAATTTGGAAACGGGTTAACTGCCACTGATGCCGGGTCATCACCCAATCAAGAGAGACTAGCATGCTAGAACAACAAGCCTGACCCATGGGGTGGGGGTGGGGAGGAGGGGGCAGCCCCCTCCAAGCATATGTGTACCTAATGGGATGACCCTTAAATCTGCCATAAACCTTGCTAATATCTTAGCTTGTATTATGATATTCTCTTGTAGCAATATTTAGAACTGGCATCTACCCCCCCCCCCCATTCTTTACCACCCATCCCTTTTACAACAATGTACAAACTGTAGATACTGATGCTCTTAATTATCCAATGTCAAACATCCTACAGTGCCAAACTGTTCACCTCCATATTTTCCTTCATCGGATAATAAAAAATATGCTGGTATATTTCAAAGAAAACTTCTTTATTAACATGGAATCTGACTTTGGGATCACTATAATTGTATGCAGATGAGTGCCATTTCTGTTGCAAGTTGTACTGAAAGGATACCCTTTAAGATTGGTCATGATAATTTTGTTACAAAGAATTAGAACTTATTATGACTGAATTTCCACCAACCTTTGTCATTTGCCAAAGGGTTCTTGTAGCTGGAACCAGCAACTTTGTAAGTGCACAAACCTCGTCATTAAAACGGCTTGGGCAGAAATAGCCACATCCAATCACACCTTTGAATATATGGAATGAAAGAAACTATTTCTAGACATGAGCATCATCAAATAAATTGAAAATGGTTTTCAATTATCATCCGCATCTTTCACTGAATCATCATATAAATTGCAAGGAAATTCAAACAATTTCCATTACATGCATACTATTAGACAAATGCTTTAATTAGATGTTAACACATTACAATCCTGCACTACAGTTTCCAAAATTTTGTACGAGGAAAATTAACTTCTCAAAGTTTGACTTTTTTGCAAATATTGGTCTAATTTCCAAACTTACTAGCTGGAATTTTTAATGTGATAACGTAGAAGCTGGAATAAAACATTTCTATATGCACTTGTATATGTTTATCCATACAGAGTGAACAGTGTCACTGAAGGATCATTTACTGGTATCTTGGAATCAATGATTTTCATCGTAAGGTGTGGTATGTTGGATGCACAAAATGGGAAGCAGTTTCTTTATTGTTCCCACATTAATGTCTTTAGAAAATATATGCCTTTCACAGAATAAATTTGTCGCTCCACAGATGCAGAACCATGTGACAGAAATTTTCCTTTGCCATGACTGCCTTGTCTCCCCATTCAGTTCTGCCTCATATGTTATGGCACAGACGAATTTCAGCATCTTGGTTCTGCACATGAGGTTAATGCATTATGCAGTATATTTTTTGCAGTTAAATTCACATTCACACACTTACAATTGCAAGCACAAAATGTATATCATCAGTTGTCAGGCCAAAAGTTTATTCAATGGGTACATGGGTTCATTGTGGTCCAACTGTTTTTGTTGCACTTTTTAAGATTGCAGTGAGCTCTACTGCTCCAACTCAGGCTGAGTTAGATCGCATCACTAGCACCAGTAACTAGTTTCAGCGTTAAATTGATCATTTCAGCATTTCAAGGCGTTTCCCAGCATTTCGTAGCATTAGCCAGTGTTAGACAGCATTTCCCAACATTACATACATGTACTAACGGTGACCAACGCCAGGAAACGCTAAGTCCAACTGACCTTCTTGGACCTCGGCCTTTGCCTGTGTTTGGAAACTTCTAATGCTTGCAAATGCTGTCTAATGCTCTACACTGCTCTTTACTCACAAACTAATTGGAGTACATGCAAAATGTAAATTCAGCTAGGCTACAATGGAAAGGAATTTCACAAACCTGTCATATACTTGCGATGTATAATAAAATTTTGACAATACAATGAAACCTGTTTTGAGAGACTGCCCATAGGACAGGCTAAAAATGGTCACATAAGACAAGTGTTCTCTAAGTAGAGGTGCAAAAGCGTGAAAGATAGCAAAAGGGACATGGTGAACATGGGCTGAAAGGGCGGGTGGTCTCTCATCACAGTGGTATCACAAAACTGGTTTCACTGTACAAAGAACAATAGTTAAGTGCTGCATGTACATAGCATGAACTTTTTTTTTTTTAAATATGGTCAATGACATTTGCAATATTTGAGGTTCTATATGTATTTTACTACTTATAAATATACAAAACTGCCGGTACTTTTGGACCTGTATCCACCATCAGGGCAACCTTCTTGCCCAAGCTCCATTTTTCACACACAAGGGGGTCCTGGCAGGACCTACTAGTGCTACTGCTAAGTTCACCGCCTCAGGGCGACTTCAGTATCTGATACAAAATCCCTACTCTGGGGCCCACCGCTGGATACAACTGATATCTGTATTGCAGTGTATTTACATTTTCAGGTAAATGCCCACTCTGGAAAAGTCCCTTTATATACTGTACATTACATCTATTCGACAAATTAACCTTCCCTTAACCCCAATCGAACACATATTTTGGAAAGTACCTCTTCAAAATATCCAATCAGCTCACCGGCACTTGGCTGCCATTTTGAAAATTGCAGATTCCACACCCAACGGTTTGTAAATGAGGATAGTAATGGGACAATCTGGGGGAGGGGGTTATAATATATGCAGCCAAAATATATATTTTGCGAATGTTTCAGATATGATATATGCTGAGGCCATGATTCACTTTGATATCTGAATCAAATGTCTTTTTGTGCGGCATTGTGCAATGTTCAAAATGGTGTTCACCATGTGATGATTGTTCAAGGTCTATCGTGTGGCATTTGGATTTCTAACTGACAATGATAACTGCTTTGGACACAACCGAGCTGCTAGATTAAAGTTAAGATAGTAAGTCATGTTTTAAAAGTACTTTAACGACGGATTACCCTGCTAACTAAGAGAACGGACACCTGGAACCTAGCGAAATATTACAATAATGATCACCAAACAAGGCTATGAGGTCCCTAAATGCTGACACAAATGGGGCCATGGCCTATGCTGTTTCACCAAACAACGGGGCTATGCTTTGTTGAACTTTGTGTTGCGATGCTGTTTCCCTAGCCCAATTTAACCCCCCAGACTAGTTGAAATGTGCTGTGTCAGAGTCTCTCAAAACAGGTTTCGTTGCATTGTCAAGCTTCAAATACACATTGAAGTACATTACAGGTCTGCAAAAGTCTTTTCCATTGCAGCCCAGCTGCATTCACATTTTGTATGTGCTCTAATCAGTTTGTGAGTAAAGCGTAGTGCAGAGCGTTAGCCAGCATTAAACGTCTCCAGACACTGGCAAATGCTAGATAACCTTAATCATGCTGCTGGAGAGAATGCAATCTAGGCCCTGATGCATGGCACAGTACCCAGACATAGTAATGTGTAACCGCAAGCATGCACATATCAGTTTCCTACACTGCATAGGAGGAACCCGTCAGCGCCCCAAGCACCACTGTGAGGTACCAGCAAGGCACAACATTGTGTTCCAAAGAGCGTTTCAGTGTAAAAGCTGTTGACAAGCCTACAGAGAAAGGGATCTGTTCCTAAATGCTGCCCCCCTGGTGTTAAGGGTAGCCGCAATGGCCAACTTATACCCCTCGATGGTGCAACCCTTCAAGTGCCCCTCCTTGAACAGACTTAACAAAATGTCTGGGATCTGCTGGGCCGTCGCCTGCCAGGGTGACAGTCCCATGGCAGAACACCAGGCAGCAACGTGAGTTATAGATCTTTATAAACGACTTACAAAGCTTCCCGCGGGCAAGCCACTCCGTTTCAGAAGCTGGCTGATTCAACACCCAGGGCCACAGTCTCCAGACCTGGAGTCTGAGAAACTGTGAGCACGCACTAGGGGAATAGGCCTGGGGGCTGGGGAAGCAACACTTGCTGCAAAATCTTACACTGGCCCATTTGCTGCCAAAGACATGAGACCCTTAGCCTCCATAGGGGTAGGCTCAAGCGCTGAAGCTCCCCAGCCCACTGCCACATCAGCATAGGTCCCTGTGGAGGCGACCTCCTAAATGGTAGAAAGATCGACCGCCTGATCAATCTACATTGCGGCGGGAGAAGATCACCAAGCCTCCAAATCTGCCCCATCAACTCCCTGGGTACAACTAGACACTTGGACAGCTGATCTGTGCACCACTGTACCACCCTCTGAAATGGGATCCACTCAGGGAGAATTGCCTCTACCCAGCCAGTGAAACGCCTGAGGGACAGCTTAGGGGATGTAACTTCCCTTCCAGAGAAAGAGAAGAAGAGAGGTGCCAATGATACCTCTTCCTCTTCTTCTCCCTTCCGTGGCAGGAGCGCAAATGCTTGCGACTGGGGGAGGAAGGCAGGGGAAAAACCAGCTGCAAGGCAGATCCCTCACCACCCCACCCCACCCCCAAAGTGACCATAATGGCCAAATCCTTGCCACCAAGAACTATTTATGGTCCACCTCCTGGCCTCTAAGGGGCCTGGAAGAGGGTGTGGCCACCATGGAGAGCACAGTGGGGGCCACTGCTCTAACCGCACTAGCCACCTTAGGCTTTCGTGCAGCCAACTCAGCAGAAGACTGGGCCCCACTCTCGCAAGAGGAGTCAGGCAACACAGAGTGGACAGGGAAAGCACGAGTGACCACTGATTCCCCAGAGGAAACCTTACACTGCAACCTGTCCAGCAGTTCGGCCACAGTGTCGAACAGCACCTCCACTTTGCCCATGATCACCTAGGCAGTCCCTTCCGCCTGCACAGCTGAAGCTGGAAGCTGGAAGCCTGGAGGAGTAGGTGCTACAGGGAGCGATGATGATGTCACCCATGCTCCGCCTGCAGTCACTACTGACTTCTTTCCCAGCTTAGTGTTCACAGCCTTTGTAGCCACTAAGTAACCATCTTTTTACCAAACTGCTGAACCTCATGACAGCCCGACGGACTTTCTGCCACTGATAGGGAGTCCATCGTCAACAAACACTGCATAGATTCTCTTCAGTGCAGAAGACACCACTCCTACCCAAGAGTGAGCAGCATGCAGGATGGCCGTCCCAACAGATGTCCAACTTCACATATCAGTTCATGGATCTATCCTCACAACACAATCCCTTGACAAATTCAGCCTGAGACAGGACCAGTTCCAGCAAACCTATCAAGATGAACGAAGCCACAAAAGTACTGAAAAGTTATGAGAAAAGCGGGAGCTTCCAACAAAACACCTCCACCATAGATGGACGCCACAGTAGGAAACTGGTATGCACATGCTTGATAGTATGCATTACTACTGCCAGGGGTGCTGTGCTGCGCCACAGAGCCTAGACAGCAGTTTTTGGAACAGCATGGATCTGCACTGGACCCCCACAGAAAATTTATGGGAGCTCTGGCAAAGCACCTTAAGTGAGTGGAGACCAGCTTAAGTGACCTACATGTACCTGTATGGTATTATATTGTGTCGTTAATGTATATCTCTGCTGAAGAACTGATTTTAACACCATAGTTACCAAAGATCTTGTCGATGGAATTGTTGGAGGGAAGAGTGCAGTTGAATATGCAGAACTGTCTCTTTAGTCTCTCTGGTATGTCATTGCGACCTCCTCCTGGTTGAATCATGGCACCAATAAACTGAATATCCACAATGTGCGTGAAGTCTCCAGGCTTTTCCAAGCTGTACATTCCCTTCATCTCCATCATCTGTCTTGTTATTTCATTGGTGATCTTAATAATAACATAAGGAACTTAAGATGATCAGAATATGTGAATGTACCATATTTTGTCTCTGTAACCACTCAATTAGGTGCATGTGAGGAATTACAAGTGGATGTTGTCTTCCTTCTGTTTGTCCTATCCTAATTATATACACATATCTCCAAACCTGATTTTTAGTATTTTACACACAAAATGATTGATGGATCATCATACTATCCTGATAAAATAAACAACATGAAGATTCTACATTAACTGACAAAGATAAGGTTTATTAGTAAAACTTTTTGAATCAATCATTTAGAGATGGTCTTTAAAGACAGCGAACAACAAAATAGTTGCCATTCTTACCTGATCGCCCCACTCATTGATGATTGGCATGTTGATATCATCAATAAACACTGTCATTCGTCTTCCACCAGGGGGACCATAAGTGCTACCCATCCGTTTGTCAACATAGCTCTCAATAGTTCTCTACAAAACATATTATTGCTTCAGTCAATAGACAGTGATGACAGATGGCATAAGTGACTTGATGGCTGCACCAACAAATTACAGAATATTCATACTGCTAACCTCATAACCATGATAATAAAATATGATGCCATGCAGTGTACTCTGACTTGAAAAGTTAAAGCATCAGCTTTCCACAATGTTGTGACAAGTGTGTGCTATAAAGTCTTATCAGATTTCAGTGTACAGGCCAAATAATAAAAAAAAAACCATTATAACAATTACAAGTTTGCTGTTATCTGCACAATTCACAATGTAAAATAAATCATGTCCATACCACCATCAACATGATCAATGTACATGCATTTTGAAATTTGTAAACATGATTGGTTTTATGTTTGTTGACTGCTCAGTATTAAAAATCATTACTGAGATCCTGGTTGTCAACGACCGAAGTCATTTGAGCCACGATGGCATTGTCAGACCTTTCAGTTGCTAGACAGACAAATGTGACATACTGCTGCTAAGGGCAAGTGCTAATTCTCTATGAGACAACTGCTATTAGAAGCAGCAGCATCCAAACTGCGCACTTCAAACTAATTCAGGTTTTAATGCCCCCTTTAATTTTTGTACACTATCAGCTGCTGAACCTTTTAAACTGTTCATGTGCAGGCAACCTGAATTGCCAGTCTCAACTTTACAATCTTATCTGCAAAAAGCAATATCATATTCTTGCCCAAGACATGATGTATTATTGTGAAACAATTATAAAATAGAAGTGTGACCTTGAGCTGAAGTAGCAATTTGATAGGATATATATTTCTCAGCCCCAAAAATGTCTTTATTCAGGGTAGAATCCTGCTTGGTGTTGTGTGTTTGTGAAAATATATACATTTATCACTATCCTGTGTTTGTAGTGAGCCAGAATTAGTTTTTTAAAATAGCATGCATGAACCCTGGCTGCCTGCAGATTTTAGGTCTGTGTTTTGTCTATGAAGGATACGATACACAAGGAGATTTGTCGCCTGTGATGATCTACCATAGCTCTCCCTCCTCAGGTGACACAGCAGCTGCATGGCGCGACGTGAAGGGCAACGTGTTGATGGACACCGATATAACTTACAGTGTAATATTAAACAGATCTATATTTTCCCATTTTTTTGCTTTCTTGTTCTTAGTTACAAAAAGGCGACAGGTCAACAGCGGCTTGTCAACGCCAGCGGTCTTGTCTCTGCGGCTAGATATCTGGTTGAAAGGGAAGGAAAAAAAAGAACCGAAAAAGGCACCGCAACAGGTAAATCTATAGGCCAAGATTGATTCAGTGTAAATTTTATAAACCTATAGACCCTACAATCATAAGGCCTATGCAGGGAGCTAATTCAGAATCCTATACTATGTCGTTTAGATCCCTAGGCTTATAGGTCCACTGTTGGTGTGGGCCTAACAGGTAGTCCTTCGTGTTTATGTTTAGGCCTAGTTTAAATTTATGAGGAATGTCTTTCAGATACAGACAGGCCTAAAAAGACTGATAAGATTTTATTTACATGAAGACTCAGTCCACCTCAGTTTCTGGTGTCAGAAGCACAGAGATTGACTCTCAGATTAATAATGGCCTACAACCAACACATCATGAATGATAAGAAGAGTAAAATTGATAACATTATTTACTGTTAAGATCTAAAAGATTTATATTCTTCCCTCTAAGAATTGAAATGTTTGAACACGGAAACATGCTGGGTCCACCATTGTAGGCCTACTGATGTACTTAGGCCTACACCAGAGAATAATATCAATGTTGATGTGTTTTTGTTTACTCCAAAACATAGCAATCTGTAGAGGCGACAGGGACACCTTCTCTAAAATACTTTGGATCAATTAGATGAGAAAACGGTTGGGGGGGGGGGGGGAGGGTAAGGTTAAATGGGCCACAGGTGCTCTTTTTGGCTTTTCTTGGTGTTTTTGAAGTAAAAGAAGTGATACTTTGTGCTCCATGATACATTCTGATCAGTTTAATGATATCATATTCTTATATGCCCCAAAAACATTCCTGTCACCAGAAAACGTTCGAAAATAGGAAGAAGTATTAGATTGAGAGCATTGAATAATAAACGTCGCCTCCTCTATACTTTTTTCACTGGAACTTGCATTGTTAAATGGGTTACAATATGAAAGCCTCTATTCATTGCAATAACACGGAATAAAGCAAGTTCAGGGGAGAGCCATGGACATTGGTGTGCTGTGAATACTTTTGAACAGTTTAAGCCTATCAAACATATTAAATCCTATTGTTTCAAAGATATTTTTCCGCATGTTGATTAGTAAACCATAAATTAAAGTTCATATTGGACTTTTAATCCATGTGATAATATTTTTGATATCCAGATACTTTGCTGGTGTTGTCCCCAGCTTCCTCAATGGAAGTAAAGATGTTATTTAAACGTTGGACTGGTCAGTTAGGCCTAGCAAGTAATCATATGTAATTTTTGACATCATTAACGTAGAAACGAAAGTCAACAACATATTTGTCCTTATAATAATAAAATGACGTAGAACTGTAAACTTCAATTTATGATTTGCTAATCAACATGTGAGAAAAATGTCTTTGAAACAATATATTTGTGAAAAATATGGACTGAAAATTTACAAAAACACCGATGATTTAAACGTCGGCAAAACAAAGAGGCAAGGATCCTGAATCATTTGACCTTCATGAACAGATGCAGGAATAACATACATGTATACCCAAAAGGAAACAGGGTTTTCTATCAACCATATAGAGACAATGCACAACGAATCATTGATCGAACAAATGCATCACTCATACAAGACGAAATAAAATATCTGCACCATGAAAGGGCTCGTGTGAGTAGGAAATTTGAAAATCTTAAAATATCTTTACAAAATGATTTACTTGCAGAAGATTACAACTAAATCATCATAGAAAACCTTCACAGAATACAAGAAACGACAAATACAGAAAATTGATAAGTTATGATGATCAAAGTTGGACGAGCATGTTGAAGATGAAAGTGAAGTCGGAGAACACAATGAAGTAACAAGATATGTTTGTAAAACATAGATGCCCCCCTCCCTCATTACCCTTGCCCTTGCTACCCTATTGAAAGTGGTAGAAGGGGCACTCGTGACCTTACAAAATTAGTGAAGGTTGATCATACATCAATGTCACATATCTTTATACTTTAACCTAGCCCTTAAAAAACAACTAAAAACCTGGGCAATATAAAAGTTATAGCTGAAAAATTAGTCATCATTTAGAAACCATATTCAGCAAAGTGGCTTTATGACCTTGGAAATTATGGCACGGTCACTCATTTTCACTTGACCTTCTTCAGTAATTGTGCAAAAAACAAAAAAGGAAGTCTACTGTCTGTGTGTGACCCTCAAAACTGGGTCAAGGTCACCCATCTACAAACTCAAACTAGCCCTTATAGGCAACCATAAAGCTGTGCAATATAAAAGTGCTACCTCTAAAATGTAAGTTATCATGCAGAAACAGTATTCAACCAAATGGCTCTGTGACCTTTGAAATTAGGTCAAGGTCACCCATCTTCAAACTTGACCTAGACCTAAATACGGACAATTATCCAGTGGAATATAAAAGTCCTAGTTTAAAAACCTCTTCAGTTATCATGTGGAAACCAAAGTTAACTCAGGTACCAACGTGACCTTGGAAATTAAATCAAGGTCACCAAACTTTAAGCTTCTTCTAGCCCTTAGCAAGAACTATAGACCTGTAAAGTATCCCAGTCCTAACTTAAAAACTTCTTGCGTTATTGTGCAGAAACCACAGGAAGCATCAAACCATATTCAGTAAAATGGCTCTGTGACCTTTAAAATGAGGTCAAGGTCATCCATCTTCAAACTTCGCCTAGCCCCAAATATGGACTATAATTCTGTACAATATAAAAGTCCTAGCTTAAAAAGCTCTTCAGTTATTGTGCAGAAACCAAAGTTAACTCAGGTACCACTGTGACCTTGGAAATTAGGTCAAGGTCACCCATCTTCAAACTTCGCCTAGCTTTTGATTAGAATGATACACCTGTACAGTATCGAAGTCCTACCTCAAAAACTTCTTGAGTTATTGTGCGGAAACCACAGGAATTCTACAATCTCTCTGTGACCCTGAAAACTGGGTCAAGGTTATCCATCTTCAACATCAATCTAGCCCTTACAGAGAACCATAAAGCTGTGCAATATAAAAGTTCTAGCTCCAAGGTATAAGTTATCATGCAGAAAGCATGAAACCATATTCAGTAAAGTGGCTCTGTGACCTTTGAAATGAGGTCAAGGTCATCCATCTTCAAACTTCGCCTAGCCCTAAATATGGACTATAATCCTGTGTAATATAAAAGTCCTAGCTTAAAAACCTCTTCAGTTATTGTGCGGAAACCAAAGTTAGCTCAGGTACCACTGTGACCTTGGAAATTAGGTCAAGGTCACCCATCTTCGAACTTCGCCTAGCTTTTGACTAGAATAATACACCTACACAGTATCAAAGTCCTACCTTAAAAACTTCTTGAGTTATTGTGCCGAAACCACAGGAATTCTACAATCTCTCTGTGACCCTGAAAACTGGGTCAAGGTCACCCATCTTCAAAATCAATCTAGCCCTTACAGAGAACCATAAAGCTGTGCAATATAAAAGTTCTAGCTCCAAGGTATAAGTTATCATGCAGAAAGCATGAAACCATATTCAGTAAAGTGGCTCTGTGACCTTTAAAATGAGGTCAAGGTCATCCATCTTCGAACTTTGCCTAGCCCCTAATATGGACTATAATCCTGTGTAATATAAAAGTCCTACCTTAAAAACCTCTTCAGTTATTGTGCGGAAACGAAAGTTGGCTCAGGTACCACTGTGACCTTGGAAATTAGGTCAAGGTCACCCATCTTCGAACTTCGCCTAGCTTTTGACTAGAATAATACACCTACACAGTATCAAAGTCCTAGCTCAAAAACTTCTTGAGTTATTGTGCGGAAACCACAGTCTACCGACCGACCGACAGACCGACCGACATGTGCAACGCTATATGCCCCACCTTCTTCGAAGGGGGGCATAATAAAAAATCCTGTTGTAAATCTCAGCTCATATGATTGAAAGGAAGATGAAATAGATGTTCTATCTTTAGGAAAAGGTTTTGCATTTCACGCCACAGAAGATTCCATATGAAGAAATTATGTCTGAGATTGAACTTACAACTAAGTCAATGACCAACCAAAACCAAGCAGATCGGATAAAACATGAAGTGTGCACTATTTTTGAAAAAGCAAAATCACCAAAATCGAATATCTCAATATCCCAAGAGAAAGCGTTAAAAAATCTAAAATCAAATGAGGACATCACAATTCTACCTGCTGATAAGGGAAATGCTCTAGTTGTCCTGAATACAGGAGACTACATAAACAAACTGTATAATCTACTAAATGAGAATGAATATGATAAACTAGACAGAAATCCTACAAATAAAAATTTGAAAAGAAAGTTTCAAATTCTTTGAAGACGCTTGAAGACAACTCAAGATTAGCAAAGATACTATCATGTTGGAAATTAAATCCAAGACATAGCCAAACACCTAGGATTTATGGACTAACCAAAATCCATAAAAATCAGGTTCCACTTTGCCCAATTGTGAATTGTATAGACTGTCCAGTTTACCAAATATCAAATTACTTGACAGATATAATTAACCCGATCCTTGGAAAATCAGCATATCATGTAAAAAATTCACAAAGTTTTGTGGAAGTTATCAAGCAAACATCCAAATGACATAATGATTCATTTTGATGTCAAATCATTATTCACGAAAGTTCCAGTCGAGGAAGCCATTGATATTGTATGTAACAAACTTAGCGACATATAATAGTTTATCTCAACGAACTTCCTTAAGCGATACGCGCATTAGACAATTGATGAAAGTTTGTTTCGATTGTACATACTTCTTATGGCAAGGTGAAATTTATTCACAAAAATCTGGAGCACCGATGGGTTTATCATTATCAGTTTGCCTGGCTAATGCCTATATGGAGAACTCTGAAAGCTCAGCTATTTCTTCTAGTAAAAATAAACCTATTATGGAAACTGTACGTCAATGATATTTTTGTGATTTGGCAGCATGGTGATGACGAGATCAATCATTTCTTTAATCACATCAATAGTATTCATCCTAATATCCAATTTACATTGGAAAAAGAAACAAATGGAAGATTGCCATTTTAGATGTCTGAGTCAAGTGAAACTCAAACAGAATAATCAGCACTTTTACCGAAAACCAACACAAACAAAACTATATTTGAAGGAAAATTCGTACCACCCTGCCAGCATAAAACAAGGTGTAATAAAAACAATGTTCGACAGATGCGTGGCAATTTGTGATAAAGACAACCAAAAAAGAGAAATGAACTGTATAAAGCTAATTTTCAAAAGAAATGGGTACAACAAGACTCAAATTAATCGTTCCTTACAGAAAGCCTGTAGAAAGAAACCCATACAAAAAGAGAAAAAGGAAATGAAGCGTATCTCCTTCCCATATGTGAGAGGTTTCAGTGAAAAAATTGGAAAATCATTATCAAAATACGACATAAAAGTTGCTCATAAATCTTCCAGGACAATTAAATCTATTCTATGCAATGGAAAAGATAAAATACCGGAATGTGAAAGAAAAGGAGCCATTTATAAAATTGATTGTGAATGTGGAAAATCATCTATCGGTGAAACAGGGCGCCCCCTAACCACAAGAATTTCTGAGCACAAGAAAGCAGTTACGCAAGGCAAAATTAACAAGCCGGCGATAGCAAAACACTGTCCTGACTGTAGAAAACAAATATGTTGGAAAGAATGCAAACCTTTAACCTTTGAGCCCAATTATTGGAAAAAAGGAAAATATGTGCATCTATAAAAATTAAAATGTACAAGACAGGTCCTGAAACTGGTATGAATCGGGATAATGGATTGGAGAGAGGATTCTTCTGGGACTCTATTGTGCAGCAAAACAATTGAATAATTCCTTAGTAGGCCTAGGCTGTATTTTTAGTGTGTAATGAAAAGTTCTACGTCATTTTATTATTATAAGTACAAATATGTTGTTGATTTTTGTTTCTAAGTAAATGACAGCAAAAATTACATATAATTACATGCTAGGCCTAACTGACCAGTCTAACATTCAAATAACATCTTTACTTCCATTGAGAAAGCTGGGGACATCACCGGCGAAATATCTGGATATCAAAAATATCATCACATGGATTAAAAGTTCAATATGAACTTCAATTTATGATATATTAATTCCTATTTAAAACAAAATACGCCTCTCTTACTAATCAATTTAACCAGGGGCTGTAATCACAAAGAGTTAATCTGATCCTGAATTGAATCCTGAAATGAAGTCAATGTGCCTTTGTGCCTTGAGCTACTGAATGGCTGGCTCAATGTTTGTTCTAAACTTTCAGGATTAATTAATCTAGATGTTCTCTGCTGTAATGTGAACTTTGGAATTAAAGCTTCAATTCAATTAAATCAATCTTGATTTATGCACATTTTAATCCTGGATCAAAATATTATATACTGGATCTCACTAAGATTGATTTAATAAAATGAGCCTGTAATCTTTAAGTTCATATAGTCAGATCAAATTCGTTGTGAATGTGGCCACAGGTTATTAAGTTATATGTCAAACTTTTACAGTCGGCTATCAATATCAAACTTTAATACGCATTTACAGTTGGCCCTCTCTTTCATGTGCGACATTCATCTGGGCCTAAATAAGCCCTTTTTTGCGACAAATTGCTCAAATTGTAAATTTGCATTAAACAGAAGTGTATTAAAGAAATCATAACATGTCATATAAGCCCATTGTTATACATCTAATGCCTGATTTATCTCACAGAAAAGAACATTGTGAAGAAATTTCTTCTTTAGATAATAGTCCTTAAAGCTTGCAAGGGCTAACTTTTCACTTATCTTTGGCAAAAAATTGTGCAGGTTCTGATGTTTGTTTTGATACGCAATACATGACTATTAGTTCATGTAGTGACACAATTTATTAAGTTAAATAGGCCTAATTCATGCACGGAAATTATCTATTGTGGGCTGAGTGTTGCCCATGGTATCTTTTTAACAATGATGACACCTGGATATTTTTTTTTCAAAGGTCTAACATCATACAAAGTCATGTCACACAATCACAGACCCACATTCAACCACTAGTGTGCATGTTGTATAAACCGTACATTGTTTATCATATCTACACACAATAAGCTGACCAGTTGACTGCATAAACACAAAGGGTGAGGTAGGTGAAAGTGGCATCTTACCCACACAGTCAACTGTATTTATACCATGGAGTGTTCCACACTCTTTTGTTAAAAAGATAAACCTGCACGGTTTATACAGTGTGGTGTGGCTCCTAAATACCGTCATTCTACAAATTTAGTGCACGATTTAATTTAGCGCTAGCAGCACACTAATTAAATGTGCTAAATTAAAAATGCTCCAAGCTTTGAAAACACAAATATATTATGAACTTACCTGTCAATGTGCACACAAATTTTTTAATTTAAGAGAAAAAGGCATTTGCTGCAAATAAAGTGTGCACCAAATTTTCTAGAACTACAGTAATCTGACTCTCTCTGGCAAGTAATTGCATGTTTTCTTCAGTCTATTAGGAGTTACCAGGTATTTCATAAATAGGTGATGTAGCCATATATTGATGGGCTACTACTTTGCTAAAGAAACAGTCCTAATGATGGTGATGATGCCTACGATTACAAATGTTGTGATGACAATGATAGCGACCTTTCCTATTCCTATGTATCCTGGGATGCACAGATACTTTGCACTGTTATTTAAATGAGTAACATGGCCGGGTTCAGGAAAAGACAGGGCAGGGAAAGGTCACTTATGTTCTATTAGAGGGTGAGCACTATTTAGGAGAGTGAAGGCTCAAGTATTGGGATAAAAATCCCCCACTTTTACGTGGCATGGAACTGTATGAGAGTAGTGTTACCATAGCAACATTCTGTATATCCTAAGGGAGGATACAAGCTGTCGGAGGATCTGTTCAGGCAAGGATACTGAAATAGGCATGGGATATTAAACCTCTAAATATCCCCATTAAGTTGGATATTAGTATTGGTATAGTTAGCCTGAGTAAACCTAATAGTATTTCATGGGTCAAATGATTGCTTCCATTATGACTTATAGATAGACAAAAAATTGAAAGTTTGAGTTAATAGATGTTACGCTGTATTGCTGGCTTTGATATGGGCCCCGTGGTCCTCCCCATATTCTTAAAGCTGGGTGCTTTTTCCCAGAATTCTTTATTTCCATATACTCCATATCTTCAAAACAATTTCAGATAGACACAAAATTTTGATATGTATGTATAGGTTTGTGGCACTAGCCAATCTAATGAAAAGTAACCAAAAGTTGTACAAATTTAAATTATGCTGATTAGGGGCACTTGCACAATTTTAAAGTTGAATATCTCCAAAACTATTATAAATAGAGGTGCCATTCCAACTTCAATTTATAGGTTTATGATATAGCTGCATCCAATGAACCATGACCCAAAGTTCTAGCATGTTAATTTATGCAAATTAGGTGAATGCACAAAATTTCAATCTTGAATAGCTTCAAAACTGATATAGATAGAGGTGTCACTCCAACTTCAATTTATAGGTTTGTGACATAGTGGCATCTTATGAACCATGAACCACAGTTGTAGCATTTTGATTTATGCAAATTAGATGAACACATGAAATTTGAATCTTTAATATCTCCAAAACTATTATAGATAGAGGTTCCAATTTCAATTTATAGGTTTGTGACATAGCCGCATCCAATGAACCGCACACTGAAGTCTTTTCTAGTTTGTTTTTGTGTTTGCATTAAATAGCGTATTTTGGGGCATCCTGAGCTTTCTTATTTTGTGACACCCACACCATGAAGGTTTGTGAAATATCATGACCTCTTCTGTTTTGGGATGACAAATTTGATTGATCCACCCCCAATATACTGAACCCCATTCCTGGCAAGTAATGCTCACCCCCTTACCCACTTGCATCTTAAATGCAGGACAATATGGACAAAACCATGGCTTTTGAGAAGACCAGAGTTGGGTTGGTTTGAAACCCTACTGAAAGAACTCCAGTTTGAGGACCCCACATGTTACCGTAACTTATTATGGATAGACTATGTACGATACCTTGATCTACTTGGTCTTGTGAAGAACAAAATCAGGAAGACACCATAATGAGAGAAGTAGTCTCCCCAGGTCTCAGATTGGCCATCACATTGAGATTTTTTGGCAACAGGTGATGAAACATTATACACACAGGCCTAATTGAGGTAAAGTAAGCCAGTTTCTCCTTAAATACTCTCAAAGCAAACCAATCGAACAGTTAGAAGTTAAAAAAGATGCAACTTCTACCATCCCCAGATACTGGGTTTCCTTAATATAGTTTGACAATTATGTAGGCCTATACACTGATGTAGCCTATTTTGAATGAAGTTTTTATTGTATGGACAATGTCTCGCTTTTCCATGCTAAGCAAGTCATGCCATTACTTAAATGTAAAGAAATCACTGAAGCATGTACATTTAAATAAACTTGGTAAGACCTACCCAAAGTACATTGCTACCAAGTTTGAAGTCACTCTGGATGACAGTTTCGGAGAATTCGAAAAATGTGAATTAGCATTAGAATGCCCATTGACTGAAATAGTAATCAATAGGAAAGGTGCATTTACCAATTAGTACCCGAATTGAGTAGTATAGAAAAACATGATCCATAATAAATTCCAAATCCAACAATGACAGCAAATAGATTCCAGACTTGCCAAAGCATCAACATTTATCTTCCAATACGAATGTGAAGAAACAAATTTCACTCCTGACTTGAGACAGGCAGTCACCCATAAAAGGCAACTGGCGGTTTTAAACCGGACCTCTCAACCTTAGAAATATTCATCATTAACTGCAGACACTAGTTCTTTTCCAAAATGTATAGGCCTGGCCACTAAAATAAAAAATTTCATTACTTCTGCCAAAAATAAAAAGGACCTGTTAGGCCTATCACCTTTTAGTTCTCCCAACTTGTCAGTCAGCTAAGTTTACAGCAAAAGAGTAAAATAGGCCTACATCGTTTTTGTGATATTTATGAATCTGGAACATTATAAACACACTCTACCTCCACTATAACTATGAGTCGGAGAACAAAGCCCACAGCACAACATAGCCAATCAAGTATTTTTCAAATAGTACAGAAAAACATGATGCATATTCATAAATTCCAAATCCAACAATGACAGCAAAGAGATTCCAGACTTGCCAAAGCATCAACATTTATCTTCCAATACGAATGTGAAGAAACAAATTTCACTCCTGACTTGAGACAGAAAAAATCCTTAAAAATCAGGAATCCACAGCAGTGCCACCTGGTGGATAACTTTGTTTGATCATTCCACAAGGGACATATACATGTACACCAAGTTTCTGCTTAATCTGAGTAATGGTTCTGGAGAAGTTGAAAATAGCAAAAACTCACAAAAAATCATAAACAAAAGGGCTGTGTGAACATTCCATGCTCAGCTGACCTAGAGATTCATTACACTTGTGGTTCTGTGAAATTGGGATAGAACAAAATTGGTAGCACTTATCAAAGGTACATCCCACTTGTATTTTTTGTTTCCCAATTGTATTTTTGGAAATAAGTATGTTTAAACCAAAGGTACATCCCTGCCAAGTTTGACACAAATCTGGCCAATATTATTGAAGTTCTAACCATTACAAAAAAAATTCCCATGTTAAACTTTCCAAATAAAACTTTCTTTCAAATTCCCCCCCCCCCCCCCCCAAATCCAAACTTCACTGGAGCATGACCATTTGAACAAACTTGCTCTAGACCCACCAGGTTTGGAGAAGATAAGATTTGCCCCAGAAAAAGAACAAACAAAAAAATCATAAAACATTCAAAAATCACTGAAGCATGACCATTTGAACAAACTTGGTAGGGACCCACCCATGTGCATCTCTGATAAAAATTTGGTGAAGCTGCGATGGATCCTTGATGAGATATTATGGTAACATTGTCCCCTTGTGCCCCATTCAGATGGCCTTGAAAAAATACTTTAAAGTTTACAAATACAAAGAGGAAGATGGTTTTAAATAGGAACCTGGTACATCATAAGATGCATCTCTGACAAAAATATGGTAAAGCTGTGGTCAATATTTTTTGAGATATCATGGTAATGTTGTCAGGGTTGACGCCACTCAGATGGCCTTTAAATAAATACATTAAAAGTTTTACACACAGTTTAAAAATAATATGAGGATGCTGGTTTTCAATAGGAGCCTGGTCTGTTATAAGGTTCTTCTGTAACAAAAATGTGGTAAGCTACAGTAAATATGTTTTGAGATATTATGGTAACATTGTGCCGTTGTGCACTGGTCACTCAGACGGCCTTGATATAAATACTTTAAAGGTTTCATAAAAAGTTAAAATTAATAAGAGGATGTTGGTTTTCAATAGGAACCTGGTCCATTATAAGGTGCATCTCTGATAAAAATTTGGCACAGCTATGGTGAATATTTTTTTAGATATCGTGGTAACTTTGACAAGGCGGGCGGACAGGCAGATGACACAGGGGACAACAATACCCTCTGGCACTTTATATGCTGAGGGTAAAAATTAAAAGACTAACGGGAAGTATGCATATGTAATTTTACAAAAGAGATATGGTCCCTTATAAAGTGCATCTGTAACACAAATTTCATGAAGCTATATACCATCAATCTTTTTTGAGATGTCACAGTAGTGTAACATAATTCCCTTGGGCACCACTCACCTGCCCTACATGTAATAACAAGTTAAAAAAGTAATCAGATAAATCTAGTTTGAAAAAGGACATTGCATCAAAGTAAAAAACAAAACTAGTGTTACATGCATGCAATATTCTTTAAACTCATTTACCTGGAACATTATGGGTTGAGTGGCTGAGGAGAAGTTAAAGCTTTTGCCAAGATGAGAATCAGGGTCATATGTAGCCATGTAGCCTTTAATCATCACTGTTTTGGCTGTTCCTTGTTCACCAATTAACAACACACCCTACAAATAAAAACCAAAGTCATGGTTAGTAACAACCATACCCACATGGAAGACCCATCGTTGGGAAACATTTCACTGCTGTTGGTTTGTGTACATGCGCAGCACATGTATATATGTATGGAGTAAATGGGATTTGTCACAGATCAGCAACATCCACCTGACCAATTTACTGACAGATACTTGTACAATAAAAGAACTGACATCCATTTTCCTACATGTAGGTTTATTTTACTTTATTGTAACATTGTCAAGGTCACCCATCTGTTTACACTCAACATTGCTCCCCATTTCATACTTAGTAATTCTGCTGTTCGTTATTGGTTTCTTGAAGATACAAGCCAGGGGTTAAGAGGAAATGGAATTACATGTACAGTATGGACAGGAGATTTTGCTTTTGCTTTGACATAATGTATTTCTGCACTATTTAAAGTGAGGGACAGAAATTCAGTTTATGCAACATTTCATTTTAAAAACTGATTACCTTGTGTTGCTTGCAGATCGTATCAATCAGATAGTTGGTCCTAACATTGTCTACATTGGGTACCAGGATGCTGGAGAACTCAGGAACAGAATCACTTGGGTAGATATAGTCCTCCACCTTAACAGACCAGTGTTCCCATTCTCCTGCAAATATTGATGGTAGTCTCACAATATAAAACTTCACTCCTGTCTCAGCATGCATGGGGCTTGAAAGAAGTTGAATGTTAAAACGAGAAGTAGATCTTCTTTTACATTCTTCTAATTGTGCTTCAGAAATTAGTTCTTGACATCATAAATCTTAAGACTTAAGATCCAATTTTCCATAAAAAAAACCCTCATCAATCATCAAGAAACAAAAGTAATGTCGATTTTGAAACTTGATACCAAAAGTTGTAATGAATGAAACACAGCAAGTGAACATGTCTGTGAACAGTGTCTAGAGGGCCCAGGGTCACATTCATGAGGCAAACTATAAGTCTTTTTTTTTTTTTTGAGCAATAACAAAGGTAACACTTGACATATATTTGTGCCCTCAAACTTTGGCACATGCATCCCCCCCCCCTTTTTTTTTTTTCCACCAAAGACACAAATGCATGTTGAACATAAAGGATCCAGAATTGAGTGGCTATTCAAGAAAACATTTGCAGCAAAAGTTGTTGGAGTTTCAGCTTTTTGAGATGCTTGCAGAGTGAGAACCCAAAAATCTAACAATGACGCCTTGACAGCAACTTCAGTAAGCATGCTTGGCATGTCCTTATCACTGTGTTCCATGGTTTTAATCCAAAGAAGTGCCTTTCATTCATCCCACAGTGGTTGCTTGGAAAATAACAAACCTCCATGATTTATACTTTTCAATGTCCAAAATTTATATATGTCAGATTTTCTGCAATTATCTTGCATGATCCTACAGAAAATATCCCTTTTTCAATGATAAAGCAAAGCAAAACAGTGGTCATAAATCAGTTGAATGCTTGAAACCTGGGTGTAAGTGAGATCAGCCAGCAGAAATTTGGTTTTCCTAGTGATTTGTATTTGGTGTCACTATATGCTATAGTCTTAAAATAAGACATGATCCACTCAACTTGATTTTGTTCTGATAATTTAAACACTATTTTATGACATTTGGTCCACCAAGATGCTGCCTTAGTTCTTGCATACTGTCACTATTTTCCAGCAGACCTATGACCCTGCTGTGTCAACATCACAACAAGTGGTAGCTTAAGCCATAACTGTACAGCAAATAATCAGATAATCATGTTACTCCTACATGTATGTATACAACAAACAAGCACATTCTCTGTGGCAATACAGTCATGCTTCATTGTGATCACTTTACAAAACCATCTTGTCGTGTTTACAAACATCGAACATTTGTAATTTCCGTAAGTGGTCAGAACGAAAAAAAAAAGGGGAAATATCCCATTATGCATGACGCAACTACATGTAGGTCAACATGGATGCATCCTCGCTGTTGCAAATAAACATGTGCAAAGTTAAAGCAATAAAGTTAACAGTTCGAAGCATATTAATAACATAAAAATTTCCTCCTCATATTAATCTAAAGACCATTTTAGAACATATGGCAGATGGTGAGTGATGTTACCAGGGTTTATACTAGATTTTATAGCCATTTCAAAGTTAGGTAAATGTACACTTCCAGCTCTACTAGAAAATAGCGTTCAGAGAACAGATTACCCTCAGTGCCCGAAATCTTTTTTTCCTCAATTCTGCATTTTTCTTTGGTGAGACTTTGCAGTTGGATACTTTACATACAATTTCCATATTGTTGTCTATGAAATGAAAGAGCACTTTTGGATGTGTTCTTGGGGCAGGTCCTGGTGACAGAGACCACTGTACTGTGTGTCACTCATACGGCTATCAAAACATACTTCAAAATTTTCATAACAAGTTTTAAAATAATGAGAGGAAGCTGGTTTCAATAGAAATGTGGTCCACCATAATGTGCATCTCCCAAAAAAATTTAGTGAAACTGCATTGGATCATTGTTGAGATATTATTAAGGTAACATTGTTCCCTTGTGCACGACTCAGACAGCCTCCAAATAAATACTTTAAAGTTTCATAAACAGTTTATAATTACAAAGAGGAAGCTGGTTTTAAATAGGGTTCTGGTCCATCATAAGATACATCTCTGACAAAAATTTGGTAAAGCTGTGGCCAGTTCTTTTGTGATACCGTGGTAACGTCGTCAGGGTTGATGCCACTCACACTGCTTTCAAATAAATATATTAAAAGTTTCATAAAAAATTTTTAAAACAATCGGAGGAAGCTGGTTTTACATAGGGTTCTGGTCCATTATAATTAAATCTCTGACACAAATTTGATAAAGCTGTGACCAGTATTTTTTGATATCACAGTAACATCGTCAGGGTTGACCCCATACATTAAAAATTTCATAGAAAGTCTTAAAATAATCAAACGAAGCTGGCTTTCAATAGGAACCTGGTCCATCATAAGATCGTTCTGTGACAAAAAATTTGGTACAGCTACAGTGAATATTTTTTGAAATATTGGGGTAACATCGCCAAGATGGACGGACACACGGACGGACGACGAAGGGGAGGACAATACCCTCCGGCACTTTATGTGCCGAGGGTAAAAATTAATCGGACGTCTGCATGCCAGTATCATTAAATCTTGCCCTGTTTCCATTTGAAGTGACCGCAAATTATTAGAGTGGCTATCATCTGCTGTCACCACTGTTTTTTTTTTTTTTTTGTAATGACCGCTGAACGCAAAAAGCTTGGTTTTGACTGACTGCTGACTGCCAAAAGCTTGGTTTGGACTGACCACTGACCGCAAAAACTCAGATTTTTACTGACCCCTGACCGCATTTGGCACGTGAACGGTCACCACAGGTCATTTAACATAGTAAAAAGCTCTTTACATCACAAATGTGACCGGTAACACCAGGTGACTGGCCACCTCGGTGGTTGGCAGCTAGTACTGTACTATCTACTTGTGATCACTTAACAACCAATATTTCATTGCATGGTGGCTATTTGTTTCTGAGCTTGAATACACGAAATTCTCTGGAATACATACATGAATACTAGAACAGACTGATTTTCCAACAGAAAATCAAATGTCTCCCGGTGGAACACTTACGTCTCTGAATAAGCTACAGGTGATAACAAATTACAAATGACCAAGTTTGCTTGAAAATTACAATCCTATTGTAGCTCTCACCTAGACACATTACTCTAGCAATTTTCATCAAGTTCTTCAAGACTTATTGCAGAGAAACCTATTTCACAAAAATGACCCTGTGACCTTAGAAATTAGGTCACAGTCACCCAAATACAATCCCAACCTTGGTCTTACCTTGATACATAATCCTACCAAGTTTCATCAAATTCCATCAAGTTCTTCATAACTTATCGAACGGAAACCAATTTCCCATAAGTGACCCTGTGACCTTCAGAATTGGCTCAAGGTCATCCAAATACAATCCCAACCTAGGTCTTGCCAAGATACATAATCCTACCAAGTTTCATCAAATTCCATTAAGTTCTTCATGACTTATCGAACGGAAACCAATTTCACCTAAGTGACCCTGTGACCTTTAAAATTAGGTCACGGTCACCCAAATACAATCCCATCCTAGGTCTTGCCTGGATACATAATCCTATTAAGTTTCATCAAGCTCCATCACGTTCTTCAAGACTCATTGCACAGAAACCAATTTCACATAAGTGAGCCTGTGACCTTCAGAATTCTCTCAAGGTCATCCAAATACAATTCCAACCTAGGTCTTGCCAAGATACATAATCCTACCAAGTTTCATCAAATTTCCATTAAGTTCTTCATGACTTATCGCACGGAAACCAATTTCACATAAGTGACCCTGTGACCTTCAGAATTCACTCAAGGTCATCCACATACAATTCCAACCTAGGACTTGCCAAGATACATAATTCTACCAAGTTTCATCAAATTCCATCAAGTTCTTCATGACTTATTGCACGGAAACCAATTTCACATAAGTGACCCTGTGACCTTCAGAATTCACTCAAGGTCATCCAAATACAATCCCATCCTAGGTCTTGCCTAGATACATAATCCTACCAAGTTTCATCAAATTCCATCAAGTTCTTCAAGACTTATCGAACGGAAACCAATTTCACATAAGTGACCCTGTGACCTTCAGAATTTGCTCAAAGTCATCCAAATACATTTCCAACCTAGGTCTTGCCTAGATACATAATCCTACCCAGTTTCATCAAATTCCATTAAGTTCTTCATTACTTATCGAACGGAAACCAATTTCACATAAGTGAACCTGTGACCTTTAAAATTAGGTCAAGGTCACCCAAATACATTCCAACCTAGGTCTTGCCTAGATATATAATACTACCAAGTTTCATCAAGTTCCATCAAGTTCTTCATAACTTATCGAAAGGAAACCAATTTCACATAAGTGAGCCTGTGACCTTCAGAATCTGCTCAAGGTCATCCAAATACAATCCCAACCTAGGTCTTGCCTGGATACATAATCCTACCAAGTTTCAGCAAATTCCATCATGTTCTTCATGACTTATTGCACGGAAACCAATTTCACATAAGTGACCCTGTGACCTTGAAAAATAGGTCAAGGTCACCCAAATACAATCCCAAACTAGGTCTTGCCAAGATACATAATCCTACCAAGTTTCATCAAATTCCATCAAGTTCTTCATGACTTATCGAACGGAAACCAATTTCACATAAGTGACCCTGTGACCTTCAGAATCTGCTCAAGGTCATCCAAATACAATCCCAACCTAGGTCTTGCCTGGATACATAATCCTACGAAGTTTAGCAAATTCCATCATGTTCTTCATGACTTATTGCACGGAAACCAATTTCACATAAGTGACCCTGTGACCTTGAAAAATAGGTCAAGGTCACCCAAATACAATCCCAACCTAGGTCTTGCCAAGATACATAATCCTACCAAGTTTCATCAAATTCCATCAAGTTCTTCATGACTTATCGAACGGAAACCAATTTCACATAAGTGACCCTGTGACCTTGAAAATTAAGTCAAGGTCACCCAAATACAATCCTAACCTAGGTCTTGCCTAGATACATAATCCTACCAAGTTTCATCAAATTCTGTCAAGTCCTTCAAGACTTATCGCACGGAAACCAAGTGTTGAAGAACCTGAACAACAACAACAACAACAAGCGGAAGAAACGGGCACTAAAACAATATGTCCCCCGGCTTCCACCAGGAGACATAATAATGGTCTGCACTGTAAAGGTGTATGATTAATGAATGTACATGTATACATGGATGTGCCTTTTCTTCTATATGTCTGTCTCTTGTCATTGGAGTTTTTTTTTCTTCTTTTACATCCATGCTAACCTCTTTTTTCATCACTGTCACATGGACTTAAATAGTCAAACAAACTTCAACATATCTTGGTGTCATCAAATTATAATTACATTGTCAACATACACCAGTAACATTACCTACCAGTTTCAGACACCACATACTCAAAGATGGTCTCTCCCTCCTTCAGTGGTGGATAGTTCAGATTACTCTCATGATTCACCATAAATGCTTCCATCTTGGCCCGGTCTTCCAACTCCAGTAGAGCACCAATACTCCACATGACACAAAAGATGAAGATTTTCTCTAAGTGTGAGGCTGGTAATACCCCACAATCCTCTGCATTAGGTATCAATCCTTGCAACAAGTCACATGCCTAAAACCAATGATACACAGACAGTGATTAACAACGAGACTTTACTATATTAAAGAGATGACGAGACATATATATACAAAACTTTATTTCACGAGGGTGACTCGGTTAGTGAATCCTCACTAATCTCCCCCAAGGCCCTCAAATATACAGTAAGATGTTTCAATACAATGTGTATACAATTCCAAATAATAAATGACACTGTGTGGTTTCTGCAAGAGACAATGCTTTACAGATATGATCTGTGATCTTAATCTTTGCCTAAGACATGTACTGGATTTCACATCATCTGGATGACATTAAATATGAGACACATCTCTTTTTGAAAATAGAAATACTTGGGAATTTTCTTACCACAACTGGTAAGGAGTTCCATAAAACTGCTGCAGAATAACTTGTTGCTTTTTTCTTGAATTCAGTCTTTGGTTTCAGTACATACAAGTTATTTGAGACAGTAGACCTCAAATGAAGAGAATGTGTATCTTTAACATACATAAACATTTTTTGCATATATTCAGGTGCCAATTGGTTCAGAGATTTGTACACTAACAGCAACTTCCTGTATTCAATCCTCTTCTGTAGTGACAACCAGTTCAACTTTTCAAGTGCTTGTCGGTAGCTTCACCACTGACCTTTAATATTGAGGACTAATAATGCTGCACTTTTATGTAATCTCTGAGTTTTCACAAATAATTGTGACTTACAATTCCCCCATAGTGTGCAACAATAATCAAACAGTGGTAGTACATATGCAAAGCAATACATTTTCCTCACATGGAAAGGTAATAAATCCTTAATTCTTTTCAGTGATGACAAACTGGCAGCAATTTTCTGACACATGGCTGACACTTGAGTTTCCCAGCTGAGATGCTGGTCAACGATTAACCCCAGAACCTTATGATGTTGCACCTTTCCTAACTTGGTGTTATTGCTCTTAACATTTATGTCAGTAACCAGGAGATTTCTGGATTTTTGTTTTGAACATACTAACATAACTTTACTCTTAGACTGATTAACAAGAAGGTCATTTGCTTTATACCACTCATCAACACATTAAGTCTTCTTGTTTAATTTTTCTTCCACCTGTTTAATATTTCAACCTTTGATGAAGATAGTGATGTCATCAGCGTACATACTTACACCCTTGGAATGAGAATCTGTTTCATCCAGATGCATATACTAGATCATTAACAAAGAGTATAAACAGTAAAGGCCCAAGGATGGAGCCCTGGGGTACTCCATGTATGACAGGTGCTGATTTTGATAGTGTCTTATTAATGGAAACTTGGCTGAGACCTGTTAGATAAATATGACTGGAACCAAAGTACACTGTCATTACTGCAACAATACCCTGGGGGGTGCACTCCAACTATAGTGGTAGGTATATAGGCTCTACGGGAATGATCCCCTATTTTCCACCACATTTAGAGCTTTGCCCCCCCCCCCCCCCCATTTTATGAACTCAGGTTTGAATATTGACCCCTCTTTTTTCAAAAGTGAGAAAAATTACTGGATTTTACTGACGCAAAGGTTGAAAAATGCTGATTCTGACCAATTTTGGTATTGTAATTGTAAAAAATGACCATTTCTTAAATAAAAATGTAGTTTGTAGTTAAAATGCTTTAATTATTTATGAATTAAAAGATTGATCAAAATTTTCAAGATATTAAAATATAAATAAATGTAAGCACCAAAAGCGTAATTTTTATAACTACAGGGACCTGCTATATATATAAATTGTAGGTCCCTGATAACACTAAGATACTCAAACTATAGATATATAAAGCGGTCCCTCTCCAGTAGCAGTACTCCCATCTCATGTATCAAGAATGATCACCTTATTTTTGAAAATGTTCTTAAATTCACTCTCTTTGATATACCCTGGCAGGTTCTGCATGGGAACAGGTATAATCATGGTACAGTAATACCTGCAATTACCGACCCCAGTCCCCACCTGGTCAAAATGACCAGATTTCCTTGGCACGGGGCTTTTGCAATGTTAAGTGAACTGACGCGTAAGACCATGGTGCTGTCTAATTGCAGCAGCAAATTTACATTCCCTGGATCATTTTCTCATTAAACTTCTCAACATGAGACCCACTTATTTTGGCTAAATTCTGCAGCAATTTTTTAAAGAACTGTGATGCAAAATTTTGCAACAATGCTCCAGTTGGACAACTTTAGACCAGCTGCAACACGCTACCGACCAGCAAAATCACCCCACAAACAACCACCCGTAAAAAAAAGGTCGCTCAAATCAACTATAACCAAGTTGTAAGACAAAGTTAACAGAAAAGCTGGCCAATGTGTGCCATTATTTTGCAGTAAAATCAACTCAAACACAGCTTTGTATTTCGGCAGTTACTTATTTTTTTGGTCTACCACATAGATAAAGGGGGCATCTTACTGTCCTTATCAGCATAGCACATATAATACCCAGATCATGAAAATAGATAAAAGCTAACTCTAGACCCCTATTGTTCCGGAGTAATCTTTTCATCTACTAGGGATATGGAGTTCTTTCACCTTTAAACAGTTGTTTCCACCATAAATATGATAAGCTCTGCTGATTAATAAGTTAGCTGCTCAAGCCTAAAATCTTGCACATATTAAATATCAAGACAATGTCTTGTATGCAGTTTTCTCACCTGTCTTATCTGCATACACTGGAGTAATTCCATCTTCGCATCCAGACTGATGATGACAAAATTGTACAGGTCATCAAAAATCTTATCAAAAACATCCATCAGTATGTCAGCTTCCTGTGGATTTCTGCTGTTGCACCATCCCTGAATGTGAAATACAGATTTATATTTCACGCAAACTTAATTCTTTTCTCCAAGTAATGTGATGGGATGGTTGCAAACTTAATATGATGATGGTACTGATGACTCTGCCTAAGCCTTCTTACATACTGTCTATCACCTTGTGACTTTCATGAATACAGATTAATATTTCATGCAAACTTAATTCTTTTCTCGAAGTAATGTGATGGGATGGTTGCAAACTTAATATGATGATGGTACTGATGACTCTGCCTAAGCTTTCTTACATCCTGTCTATCACCTTGTGACTTTCATGACACAATAAACTTTACTTATAATAAGGAATTTGCCACTTGCAAAATGAATACATTTTCTAAATGTCAAAATCATGGGTAACAATGGCAATTATAGCAACATTATTTCTAGTTAAAACCTCAGATGGTTGAGCATGTTTTAAGATTTGACTTTTTGTCACCCAACACCCATTTCATTGTTTGAAAGACATCCCTTTAATACAGTCAGGCTATCTGTCACTGCCAAAGTTGCTCAAGCCAATTGATAAGATAGGAACAAGTGAATATTTTACTATAAGACTTATAAAGAAGTGGTTAACCTGAGGTGTGATGTGTGAGAAATTGCAGGGTGTGTTTATAGGGAAGTGATGAACGTTCTGGCACCAGGCGAGCATGGGAAAGGAATAACCTGCCTCAATCATGCTGACAAAAAGCCTTCACAAATGTAATTTTAGAGAGGGTAGTGAACATTCTAGATCCTGGGAAGTGTGAGAAATGTGTGACCTACATCAATCAAGCTGACAAGAAGCCTCCAGAAATGTAATTTTAGAGAGAGAAGTAAACATTCTGGAACCAGGTGAGCATGAGAAAAGTATGACCTGCATCAATGATGCTGAGAAGAATGTTCCAGGCTATCAGAAATGGTAAAAGTTCTTGGACATCTTCAATTACCTCATTAAATTGGTTTACGCCACCTTTACCCTGGTATATGGAAAAGAATGCAGACGGAGACTAGAAGTGCCAACATGTGGTGCTACTCAAATGGCAGTGAGGATTGAGTTTTCCTGCAGTTTTGACCCCCATTTTGAGCAGAAGGTGGGAATTTGTGCATCTATAGTTTGTCACAAAACTGATGAACATCCACATATAAACAGTTTTATTAGTTTTATATCAAACCAGAAAAAATGAATATTCTGGAAAAATGTGAGCATGGGAAAGGAATGACCTGCATTAATCATGTTGACATAAAGTGATGGGAAGGTATTTTTGGTATGCATTTTTTTGCAGTCGTCTGGAAGCTTTTTGTGTTTTTAAAACATCCTAAAACTCATCAAATTTTCCGGAACCTTCCAATAAAAAGCATTTAAAACAGACATACTATCCAGATGTGCCTACAATCAAGTTTTAGCATTTTGAGTGGAAGAACAGTCTCACTCCCAGGCTTATGTAATTGTAATGGCAATTTAGCTTGACAAAATGGTAACAATACAAAAATCTAGATCTACAGTACATCTTTTTTAGTAAACATATTGTTGATTATTGGATCCCTGTAACTTGCTCCAAAACATGATTTGGTGACATTGAGGTTGTTTTTTCCATCTTTGCCCCTTAATAGTGAAAAACATTCTTAACAGACATGCTGTAATTTAAGGTGAGAGAGAGAGAGAGAGAGAGAGAGAGAGAGAGAGAGAGAGAGAGAGAGAGAGAGAGAGAGAGAGAGAGAGAGAGAGAGAGAGAGAGAGAGAGAGAGAGAGAGAGAGAGAGAGAGAGAGAGAGAGAGAGAGAGAGAGAGAGAGAGAGAGAGAGAGAGAGAGAGAGAGAGAGAGAGAGAGAGAGTGTGTTAACCTTCCTTTTGTTCTGGTAGATTATGGAAGGAAATTTTAAACAAAAATTCCTTCCGGAACTTTAAAACATTTTCCAGTATGAAAGCGAGGGTCTGGTTCTATGTTCTGAATCTAGAATGTTCTAAAATATTATTGCAAAAAAGCCAATGAATTTGCTCTAAACCCACACTTCTCATCAAACAAAATGGCTGCAGAGCACCTGCATTAACAAACTTCGAGGTCAACAGTCTTAAGGGTATTCTAGTTGTACCACTTCCTGGAGAATCAGAGATAGAGACCACCAGTACACCAGACACTGCCAGGATTCCCACCTGAGGTCCATGCCCTCTGGTCCTAAAAAACTCGCTACCGGTTACACCGAAAAGGAAAAAACGCACGTACCGGAAAGTAAGAACCTCATTTTCTTTTTCAAATCGCTTTCGTTTTCTGCCCTATGGTCATGTGACTGCTCTTGTCCAATGAGACTTGTCACCTGACCATTCTTGGCCCATTAAAATCCAGGATTTTGGGGTCATCAAGTGCAAAGTGATCCAGCTGTCTTATTTTCACACTACTGTGACTACCTTAAAAGGTGTGTCCATTAGGTGACTATGGAGGCTAACTGAGTGTAGTTAAAATGAGCTTTCACTGTATTATTCAAATTGAGTTATAGTTACATGCCACTTATATCAAAGATGTAAAATGGCAGGCACAAAGAGAAGTAACATGGAGATGTGAAAACTCTGGCAAACTTCATATTTCTTATGAAAAAGCAAGTCTAGTGATGACCCTGAGCTATAGGTTGGCTCAATGAAGGCAAGACTGAACTTTTTGAGTTATTGCATGAAAACTAGATATACGAACGTGGCTCTGTGACCTTGAGAATTGGGTCAAGGGTCACCAATCTCCAAACACATCCGAGACAGAATACAGTACTACAGTAATGTCCAATCTGAAATTCACTAAAATGGCTCTGTGACCTTGGAAATTGAGTCAATACCACCCATCTTCAAATTTTCCAAGACCTTATGCTGGAGTACAATCAAGTGCACTATGCAAGTCCTATGTCACAAAATATACAAGTCATCATATTCATTAAAATTGCTCTATGACCTTCGGAATTGTCTCTACGTCACCCGTCTTCGAATTCGTGAATGAAAGCCCTAGGCAAAAACCTTTTTCGAGTATCATGTGAAAACTGTCCTTCCACACACACACAAACACATGGACAAATTAATCACTATATGCCCCCTCCTCCTTTGGGACGCTCTATCTTTACTAACATTTGCTCACCTGCAAAATTGGTCTCCAGTCCAGCACTGATGAACTCATAAACACCATACCATTTCTGGAGACAGTGGCAGGAGAAGCATTGTCAATATTGTGCACTTCAAACAATATCTTGCATAATGGTGCCATAGGGATACGGTCACCATTGGCAAGGGTCAGAGTTTTGTTGTCGTCTAACACTGAGTTGAGATTTTCAATCCAAATTGCATCTACTGGTCCATCTAAAATGATCCATATATTTTCACCTGCAAAATATGCAAGAATATAGTCATAAACTTTGGCATAGTGGATTCAAGTTCTCAAAACCCTTTTTCCATTTAATTATTCATATTATACTTCAAGCCACCAATAAAGACATCTGTAAAACTATGAAAAGCCTAAAAATTGGATCCCTACACTGACACATGGATAGTTCCTTGTGATGTATCCTATGCCAGAGATCAGAAGAGGGACAGAAAGACATAAAGCTATTATGTGAGCACCACCTTAGAGCAGCCATAATATCCCCTACTGACATGTTTTTCAATGCTTCCCAAGAGGCAGAGAACACTCTAGTCTCATTAGCCAGAATGGAATGAAGACGCCTAAGCTCCTCATCCCTTCCGGCCACCCAGTGGGCTAAGGACATAGTCTTCCTTATATATGACCCCGAGATTGTGTTAGGAGACAGAGTCTCAGACTTCGTCTGTCTAAGGGGAACAAACAGAAGTTTCTGCCCTGCTCTATGATGTTCAGTCCTACTCAGATAGAACCGAAGCACTCTCATTGGACAAAGGGCTCGATGCAGCTCAAACCTTGACATTGTCACTGAAAGGGACTTGACCCAAAACTCTGTCGGCACAGTCGATGAGTCAGGGGCCACTTGTGTCTTAGACACAAATCCTACCCGGGGCCTTAGAAAAACATCTTTCCCATAAGCAGACCACCTGATGAGGGATCTATTGAAAGCATGTATCTCCCTGCATCTAGCACCTGTGGCCAGCCTGAAGAACTTCTTGAAATTTAAGATCTTGAGATCAATCAAACCCATATCTTAAGGCTTGAACGGAGGCTCAGTCAACTCTCCAGGCACTATGGAGGGGTCCCAACAAGGCACAAGATTGCACTCCACCAGCTGATCAGTCCTACTCAGATAGAACCAAAGTGTAAAAACTGTTGACAAGCCAGCAGAGGAAGATATCTGTCCCAAAAACTCTGCACCTTGGTCTTAAGGGTAGTCGCAATGGCTGACTTGTACCCCTCGATGGTTCAAACCTTAAATGCCCTCTCCTCTAGAAGACTACCAGGCTGCAAACTTGTTCCACCTTGAATCGTAAAGTTTTAAAGATAGCTTACAAAATTTCTTGCAGGCAACCTGCTCAGCCACTTCCTTTGAGAAACTGGCTGATGCAGTGCCCTTAGCGATAGTCACCAGATATGAAGTCTGAGCAACTGTGGGTTGTGGTGGAACTTGTGCGAGCCTGCTTCATAGAGCTTTCAAATCCATTTGCTAGCTAGTCACTCTGTCATTGAAGACATGTCACTCCTTATGTGAAGTTTTCTCTGCAAAAAACCCCTCCCACCCAGCCTTGTTAAATATCGGGTAGGGCGGTCGAGTGTTTCACAGTCAAGTTACTGGAGGTCAATTTTGTGATGACTGTGTTGCTTTCTTTTGCTACTGTGCCAAATATCAATAAATTTATTAAACGTTTATGTGTACTTTTTTTTGGTTATTTTCTGTGTTATTCACTCAAACATACACATTTCTGATAATTTAACCATAATAACCAAGTCCTCTCCACTGTGATCTATGATGCGATCCCACCTACGGCCCTCAAGAAGCCCAGGATTGGATGCGGCCACCATAAAGGGCTTATTGGGAGCATCTCCCTAACTGCACTAGCCACCTTAGGCTTATATACGGCAGACTCTGAAGATGACTGCCCCACTCTCACAAGAAGGGCCTGGCATGGGAGGGGAGAAGGGAGAGTGACCACAGGTTCCCTGGAGGAAACCTTACGCTGCAACCTATCCAGCCTCTCGCGTCTCTACTTAGCCCATTATCACTTGGGCAGTCGCCTCTGCCTGCACAGCTGAAGCTTGACCCGGCAGGGCGTGGGAAGGGAATCCTGTGCTATGGAGAGCAGTGACAATGTCACCCGTGCTCCACCCATGGTAACCCTCCCCCTTAGTGTTCACTACCTTAGTGATCGCTAAGGTCCCATCATGCCATCAAACTACAAACAAACAGCCGGCCATAGGACACTCAGAATGGGAGGAGCCCTTGCCAACAGACTTGCTCATTCGAGCTGAAGTGGCTGTAGTGGGGAATCTTCAATGGGATTGCTCAACTACAGTCAACTTATCGTCTGTGGATGGCATCTTCTTCCCCACAGGGGCCTTGATTCGTGAATCAGAGGCTTCAATTTCGAGGACCAGCTTGAACCTGGCTGCGAGGCCCGGTCAAACTGGTAGCCCCTCCCATACGGGCCTCAATTTGAGGATGAGCCTCGACTTGATGACCAGTTTGCACCTGACACTGGTGCCCAGGCAAAAGGGCAGCCACAGTGCCTAGATGTTAGCATTTGCAGCACGTGCCGTGATGCAAATCTCCATAGGTCCCTGTTGAGGAACACTGTCCTCTTGCTCACAACGGCATCTGCATGTTGGAGCCTGCTTCTAGCAGACTTCACATCTGCCCGATGAGCTATCTGTCACTGACAGGGGTCCATTTTCAACAGACGTCGCATGGACTCTCTTCAGTGCAGAACACACTGCTCCTATGCATGCACGAGCGGCATGTAGGATGGTCATCCCAGTGTGCCATCCGATGATGGTTGGCTTCCCAATGGACTCCAAACTCCACATCCAAATTCATGGATGTCACTGACTTCAAACCTGCAGAACAAACTATGCTGGAGATAGGAACAGTTTCCCGGGACCCCTAACAACTACCTCATGACGTGAAAAAGGAAGCCACAAGAGAATTGATACGTAAGAATACAGAGGGAGCTTCCAACATACATGTCCACCAAGGATGGACACTAGGATAGGAAACTGGTTTGCGCATGCTTGCTAATATGCATTACTGCCACCAGGGATGCTGTGTCATGACACAGGGCTTGCCATCAGTGACTGCAGCTTGGAATGGCAGTGGACCCTCGGAAATATTTGAGGAGCTCTGGCAAAGCACTTAAAGTGGTTGGAGACCAGCTTAAGTGACCTATGGTGTTGTAATGTGTCCTTAATCTACATTTTGTCAGCTTTCTGTGCTAAATACAACACAGCAGCAATATTTTGCCCACCACTGTGGCACTGCATGTCATTTGTATATCCACAAACATGTTTTCATTCAAGTATTAACATGCTTTAACCCTATACTGGTCATACTGGCTGAAAGTGCCCACACTGGCCACACTGGATCAATATTGAGTTCACCCAAAGCGCCTGCAATGCAAAGCCCCACTGCCCTCCCTGTATTCACAAAATTTGTGGTTAAATTATACTTTGATTTGGGTCCATAGCAGACTTTCTTAGGGCGCAAGGTTTTGACCAGCCCCAGCGAACAGTCAGTTGAATGCCGACCAAGAACATCTGTTCAGCAGGCAATACTTTTATGTGTCACCAATGATATTTTATTACTTTATCATTCATGTGATGACCTTCGAAATAAAACAAACAAAATGCATGTGACCATAACAACATGTAAATCTTCACAATTCAGCGGGAGCAAACTTTGTCTGCCATTTTGAAACTTCCTGTTTCTTGCAATTTCAACATCATGACTACACGAGGTCAATATATAGTTAACAGCAAGCTCAAAAATTATCTGAAATTGTGAAATCAATTTGAATAATTTTTGCCAGCTATTTTGAAACTTGAATACAAAAATGTAACTTGATCCGTACATTCGACCTTGACATTGTGCCAACATCAAAATGATGACCTGCTCAACACACGTGTGATGGACATGAAGTAGAAATGGCAGCTGTGTGTGGTATGACAGAAACTATAAGACTTTAATCATGTCCACATTGACAGTCTTTCACTCCAAGTATCAAGAACTTTTACCATTATGATGAATCATGTGTGAAGATTCTACCTGTTGTATTTGTGTCTTTTTGCCCAGAACCACTTCCTAGTAGTCAATATCCTATTCCGCAGTTCGAACTCTTTACTCTCCATAAGCTAACCTGTCCCTGTCTAACCTGTATACATATGGAATTACTATTGTCTATATTGCACACGTTCCTCTGTAAAATTTTGACATAGGCTGTATCAGCCCAAATAAATTAAAGGGTCTTCAGCGGGTAACTACTCAACATGTTTCGGAGCCTTTTACCCGTACATGTCTCTCTGAGTAGCGGCTCCTTGTCTAAGCTAAATATTCAGCAAAGACAACCCACATAATAAAGAATAAATAAGAACGTGGCAAATGATGAATTAGCTAAATACGTGAAGTTTTGCTTATAAATGCAGAGCTTCGTTATGAAAGAAGAACCCCTGTCAAACAAACCATAATTACTAAATTTGTATAGTACAGGTTCAGATAAGAACAATTTGACTTACCCCTGAACCAATATGTACCCTTTCTGGCTGGACAGTTTATCCTAGTTAAACCACCCGCCAGTGTATAACTGAAGTGGAAACAAGCTGGGGCCTTATATTCAGTCCCAGTGATAGTAAAATAAACAGTTGCAACTAGACCACCTGTACAAACCAAGGGAAATCCCAACAAGGACTGTAACAATGGACATCCTGCACCAGAAATGTAAAACAAACTCTGTGATGACACCTACCCCCCAAACAATTAAGCTCTATTTAACTGCCAACTCTGAGTCAATGTATCAACTTAATGTGTCAGGTTTGTGACATTTAAGAAAATACTGTCAATTTTGAGTAAATGTGCATTTAGGCATGTCAGAAAAGAATGAAAGTCATTAGAATTTATGTCGAAAAACATGTTATCAAAACAATTTTTCTTAACAGGATTTTGAGTACAATTAGGCAAGCTTGTAACTGTCGTCAGTAGCTGCTTGCTACCTATAGCCTGTTTCATTTATTGCCATGATCATTTTTAGAACTGTTTATATTCTACTGTCATTGTTGGCACTGTGTGTGGGGGCGTGCTTGCCTTTCACATCGGTGATCATGACTTCATCTTTGAGTGCCCTGGAACTGCTTCTTGGATTTACTACACAGGATTATGAAACTCTAGGAACAACAAATTATAATAGTGAGAGTGATTTAAGTTTGCCCACTTTGCTTCTGAGCTCTGACAGTGAAGGAGAAAATAATGAAAATGACCTTCAAAATTGGAGTGATGACTTGAAACATGTGCAAGTTTTGCCTTTTGTTGAGCCAGTAGGACCAAAACATTCACTCACACATGATGCTATGGTACTTGCCTTTTTTATTTGCCGAAATATGATCAACTTTATAAGGTGAAAACTTGAGTGGACATGGTTAGGTGGCAGACAGTGATACAATCCACGATGTGACCTAAGTGTGGATGAAGCCATGATCAGATTTAAAGGCTGTTCTGGTATGAATCTAACTTTCATAAAGGGCCATCCCCATGTGCAAGATCAAAGTCACAGTACAAATAGTTCTCAGGTTATCACGCGACCAGTAAAATTCATGTTAGTGACCCTGTGACCTTGAGAGTGAGGTCAAGGTCACTAATGTAGGGTCTCAATCTTTTATAAATAGAGGGCCACCAACAAGTTCAACATCAAGTCCTACCTTCCACAGTTCTCAAGTTACAATGTGAAAAGTAAAATTCACGTAAGTGTCTGGGTCCCAGTGACCTTGGGAATGATGTTAAGGTCACCCATGTGCTGTCAAAGTCTGGCCTTTGCTCAGGACAAGCATCGTGTTCAACATCAAGGTCCAAGTTCAAATAGCTCTCAAGTTGTGAACAGTAAAATTTGAGCAAGCGGCCCTATGACCTTGGGAATGAGGTCAAGGTTACTCATCTACTGTCAAAGTCTGGCCCTCATTAAGGACAACTAGCATGTGCAATACAAATGTCCTAGCCTTAATAGTTCTCAAGTTACCATATAAACAGTGAATTCCATGCACCCTCGCCCTGTGACCCTGGAAATGAGGTCAAGGTCACTCACCTACTGCACATGTATCACCCTCATACCCAGAAGTGTCCCTGTGCAATTTCAAAGCAATTAGCTGAGTATATACAAGAATAAAGACTTCTGAAGATTTGGCCAAAAATGAACAAAAACAAAAACAAAAACATAAAAAAATCAAAAAATTATTGGATTGTGACCATTTGAACAAACTTGGTTGACACCCACCCAAGGAACACCCCCACCAAGTTTGAAGTGCATCTAGCTGATGGTTTTGCAGAAGAAGTAAAAAATTGTCAATTAGCATTGCAAACTCTACTGACCTTGCAATCCCCATTGAATTACATGGTAATCAATAGGCATGTAAAATGAACAAGAAAAATTCCTAAACAACCCAAAAATCACTGGACTGTGACCATTTGAATAAACTTTGTAGAGACCCACCCAAGACACATCCCCACCAAGTTTGAAGTGAATCTGGCAAACAGTTTTTAGATGAGGTGAACAATGTGAATTACCATTGTAATTCCAATTGACTTGCATAGTAAACAATCGGAACGTATGCATTAATCAACAAGTACCCAAATTGAAAAATTTGTTAAAAATCATGGATCCACAGCAATGCCACCTGGTGAATAACCTTATGTGACCCTTCCACAAAGAACATATCCACCAAGTTTCAGCACAATCTGAGAGATGGTTTTGGATAAGTCGAAAATAGCAAAAACGCAGAAAAATTCATAAAAAAATAGAAAAATTGGCAGCCCTACCTGTTGAACAACTTAAGGTCTGGGGGTCCCCAGAAGTGTCCCTATACAACTTCAAAGTAATTAGCCTCGCAGTTTCGGAGAAGAAGATTTTTTAAGATTTCCCCCAAAAATGAACAAACAAACAAAAATCATTAAAAAATCACTGGACCGTGACCATTTGAACATACCCAGGGCACATACCCACCAAGTTTGGAGTGGATCTGGCCAGCGGTTTTGCAGAAGTCAATAATGTGAATTGTGGATGGACGGTGGACGGACATCTCTAGTAGGATACACTTATGTAGAAAAACATAACCTATATTCATAAATATCAAACCCAACAATGACAGCAAAGAGATCCAGAGTTACCAAAGCATCATCATTCATCTTCCAATACCAATGTGAAGAAACAAATTTCACTCCTGACTTGAGACAGGCAGTCACCCACAAAAGCCAACTGGTGGTTTTAAACCGGTCCTCTCAACCTTTGAAATATTCTTCATTAAATACAGACTATAGTGTTTCGAATATGTTTAGGCCCAACCACTCAAAATCCAAATTTTATTACTTCTGCAAAAGATAAAGGAGAATTGGTGGGCCATCACTATTTTGGTTCTTCTGACTATTTCGTCAGCTGAGTTTATAGTAAAAGTAGAAAGTAGGCCTATATTGTTTTTGTGATATCTATGAATCTGGAATATTATCTAATTAATAAGTTATTAGTGATTGAATCACTGTTATAGAGCATCAAATGCAATGAGCAGACTTCTACAAGTCCCTCACTAAACAATTGAAGTTCTACAGACGGACATCTCTAGTATGATACACTTATGCAGAAAAACATGTCTCAGACACACACAGATGAATGACGGATGCCTCACCCTCCGAAAAGCTCAGCTGAATTATCAGCTGAGCTGAAAATACTGACCAAGGCCTTCAGCCACAGTATGAACAGGTTAAAGGCAGCATGACCAACAACTGATGTATCACTATTTCAACTTGCATATATAATACCCCCATGGAGCATGCTACAAGCATAATTTTTGAAAGCTGAACATAAAACTTCTTAATCTTTTCACAAAAAAGCAAACCTTTTTTGGACTTGAGAGTTCTTCTCCACAAAGCAGAGAAAATTCCATCTGTCCAATCGTTGGTTGCAACATCTAGTCTACCAAACATCTGTGGTGCTGTAATAGCCTTTGGATTCATCCTAAGCTCACGGTGAGGGTTTCCACAGTCTGTCATAGCTTTCATTAAGATATTGATGCAGCAAGTTTTTCCAGCACCAGAAGGACCTAATGTCATCATACCATGACGAACCCTCTGAGTTTCAAACAGCTATAAGTAAAACAACAGCAAACCCCAATTAATTGGCCATCAAACTGGAGCATAGAGAGATAAGCACCCATTCCCAGATAAATCACAACAAAACACACCATATGTATATAGAAACTAAAATCTAAAGCTCAATTCAGACGTATACCACTTAATTTTGTTTCAGCATTCACTCAAAATAACTTCCCAGATTTAATTTGCATGAGATCATTTCTACATATGCAATCTTTTTGTTGAATGTTCATATGCATATACATGATTGTATTAAATAGCCTGACACCACTGTTATACATAGGGGTCTGTCAACATTAGACTTACATGGTTTCTGTAATTAATGTTAATAAGTGCTTGTATCAGGACAAAACAATTACCTCAAAACATGTAAGCTGGCATGGTACCAGCCTTTATGAATCTTGTGAAGAAAAAAATATTGGAAACTAAAGGAATGTGTTTCAGATTAACATGCTCGGTGGCTCATGATCTATTGGATAAACATATATCTGCTACAAAGTTACAATATATCAGGCAAGGTGTTCACAGAGTATACAACTGACAACAACAGTTTGATTGTACATGCTTAAAAGAATATAGCATTGTGGTGATCTAAAAATGAAGTTTTTCAAAAGTAAAACTATTATACAGAAACATTATTCACCATAGGTCAATTAAGCTGGTCTCCACACACTTTAGGTGCTTGAGCAGAGCTCCCATAAAAAATCCAAGGGAGCCAGTATCGATACATGCTGCTGCCTCACTGACGTTGAAGCCCTGCGGCATGGCACAGCGCTCCTGGAGGCAGTAATGCATCCTAGCAAGGATGCACAAATCAGTTTCCTACACTGTGTAGGAAGAACTGCAAAGCGGGATGGTTGGGTGAGAATTCTAGTGACCTATGATGAGCAATGTTTCTTAATAATAGTTTTACTGTTAAAAAAACTTCGTATCAAGGACACGTTACATCACCATAGGTCACTAAAGCTGATGTAACATCAGACTGGAAGTGGGAGGTACCTCCGAAAAATCAAGAATCAAGCCCAAAGACTCCACACTTGTAAGCCATGGACTAGACAATCACCCCCCCCCCCCCCCCGCTTCCACACCAACTCTGTTGAGCTGGAGGAGGTGGGGATCCAGCACTCTCTAAGACTGGTTTAAACCAGCTGACAGGAAGTACTTGAGTGCCAACAGCGGTGCCTCCACTTCAACCATATCCCTTTAAGGTAGACGGACGTAAAGGTTTTTGGGGGGGAGCACCATCTAAGGGCGGCCATGATATTCCCTACTGACATGTTTTCAACATGTCCCAGGAGGCAGAGAACACTCTCGTCTTGTGAGCCCGCAGAGAGTGAAGACTTCAGTCTAAGCTCTTTATACCTTCCAGCCATTCGGTAGGCTAAGGAAATAGTTTTCCTTATCAACCCCAAGATGGTGTTAGGAGACAGAGTCCTGGACTCCGTCTGCTTAAGAGGGAGAAACAGAAGTTTCTACCCTAATTGATGAGGTTCAGTCCTACTCAAATAGAACTGGAGCACTCCACCAGGACAAAGGGCCTGATCTGGCTCGGACCTCTACATTGTCGCCAAAATGGACTTAACCCAAACACCCATCAAAGCAATTGATGGATCATGGGCCACTTGTGTCCCAGACACAAATTCCACCCGGGGCCTAAAAAGACATCCTTCCCATCAGCAGACCAGCTGATGATGGATCTATCTAAGGCATGTACATGTATCTCCCCAAGCCCAACACCTGTGGCAAGAGTTAACAGGAAGACCGTCTTTAATCTTTAGAACGAAGGGATCCTGGGTGGTTACCATAGTCACACATATCCATTTGGCAAATGTATATGTAAATTATGATTTGACAACTGGAATTGACTTAAAACATATAGCATTATATATTTCTGCAATCCTCAGACTACAAACAACATTGTTATGTACATAATATAATTATTTTTTTATTATTCTGCCAGCTAATTAGCATGTATACTTGGTATTCAAAATGGCTGCAATATAAATTTAGAAAGAAAAAAAATCATACTTTTGAAAAACATTTTCATTTAAAGCTTCTAGTTTTCCAAATAAATGATAATATTAATGACATAAGACCAGATAATAAAGGCAGAGGTCCTTAGCTACATTTTGATATATATTGTGTCACCAGTTGCATGTCATACACAAGTATATCATAATTATAACTCTAATAAACAACTGTAGGCATGCAAAGCTATATGCGCCATGTTGGATAAACATGAAAAGCACATGACCTTGGACCCCGTTTCAAGGTCATTTGCCACCTGCTGATATTTACTCACTCCTTAGGGCATAAAACGAGACATACTTATCAACTAACTTATTTATTAGACCAAGACATATCATAACAATATATTTCATACTGTTCAGCTTTTATTATGTTAATTATATGCAAATTACGAATGTGTGGGCCGAAATTTTGGTCTACTGAGTCCATAAGGTTAAGGCAAGGATCTTAAGATCAATCAAACTGATATCTTGAGGCTCGAAAGGAGGCCTTAGTCAGAGCCCCAAGCACCCCAGAGAGATCCTAGCGAGGCACAAGATTGTGTTCCATTGGCGGATCAGTATAAAAACTGTTGACAAGTCTGTGGAGGAAGGGTCTGTCCCTAAACTCTGCCCCCTGGTCTTAAGGGTAACTGCAATGGCCGACTTGTATCCCTCCATGGCACAAACCTTCAAGAGACCTTTATCAAACAGACTTAAATGAAAGCCTGCCATCTGCATGACCAAAGCCTCACAATGTGAAAGGCCCATAGCAGTGTACCAAGCTGTAGATTTGTTCCACCGTGAGAAGACTTACAAAGTTTCCCGCGCTCAGCCACTTTTTTTGAGAAACCAGCTGATGCAACGCCCCTGGCAATAGTCACCAGAGGTGAAGTCTGAGAAATTGTGGGTTGCAGTGGAACGCGTTTGAGCCTGGTGCCCGGAGCAGTTGAGGAAGAAGAGGCAAAGCCCACAGAAGCTCCACACACAGCTCCACAGACCATTCCCTCTTGGGCCACAAGGGGCCCACAAGAAGGACTTCTGATTGGTCCTCCTGAATCTTGTGACAAAACTCTCCACCGGAACGAGGATCGAGGAAAAGCATATGCCCACATCCCCGGCCATGAAATGGACATGGGGTCTGTTCCTCAAGCCAACTTAGCGGGCAATGGGAACACAAAGGTGTCAATCTTGCATTTGTCCCTGGTGGCAAAAACATTGATGTGTGGTCAAAACCCCAAATGGCCCAGATCACTTCCACCACCCTGGTATTCAGAGACAACTCGGTCTGAATCACCTGCAATTGGTGTGACAGCAGGTCCGCCTTAACATTCAGGCGACTGGAGATGTACCGACACTGCCATGCTGATGGCACCAGAGTAGGATAAACTTAGCCAGACAGAACAGTCTTTTCAACCTGGTACCTCCTGTTTTTTTGATGCATACAACAGCTTTACGATTGTTGTGCATCACCAGGACATGGTTGTTCTCCATGTGTGAACTGAACTGGAGAAGGGTGTGACATATTGCCTCGGGTTCTAGCCAACTGATGGCAAACTGCCTCCACTGAGGAGGCCATTTGCCTGAGGCTGTTACAGAGTCCAAATGTGCTCCCACGCCCTGTAGAAAAGCATAGGTAAATAGGGTCACTTCACCATTGAACAGCACCACACACTCTACCGCCATCATGTTCACTCGGGGAGATCACCAACTCAGAATCAGCCAATCATAAGTCTAAATCATGATAGGCTGGGACAAGAGACGGCACTTTCGATCCCAATGATCCCGAAAACTGAGTTGAACAGGACGACGATGAAGCCTCCCAAGAGGGAACTGAGAGTCCATGGGTGTTAAGGTCAGATGCATCCAGACGCGCCAATGGGCCGAAGCCCTCCTGACCCAGGTCAAGAGAGACAAAAGTTGCATCCATCTGTCCTCTGATGGCCAATAGATGAAGGGTACTGTCCAGAACTGAATCCCCAGAAAAACAAATTCGTTTACTAGAGTCAGACTGGACTTTGGGAGATTCACGATTAGGCCTAGCTTCACACACAGATCCAATTGCGTGTTCTGGCAAACATGCAGAACTTGGTACATTGGACCCTAATGCGATACCAGGAGCTATATTACTGCGCCCAGTAAAAATGATGAAAAAAACAATATTAAGTCCTATTTGCTTGACAATAATTTATTTCATTTGCTTAAAATTAGCACTTGTTCCTTCACAGGTAGGCCTATCACTATTATTGAGACATCAAGTTTATAAGTTATGCATTGTCTGCATAAGATCACCTATGCAGTATTTACCTCTTTTGCACCTTATTAAAACTGTGCTGATCCTTCACTATGGTATATTGACTTCTAAATAAAGTTTATTTGAAAAATATCAACCAAACAGAAGTTCTGATCATCGCAAGATCAGGTTCATGACCTCAAAAAATGCCTGCTGCTGGTCAGCCGCCATGTGTAGTTCACATATCTGATTGTAGATCATTGTGCACAACCTGTGTGAAACCTCATTGATATTATTTTAATTATTGTAGTTGAGCTCGATATTCGCATTTTATGCAAGGTAAGCTTTAGTTTGCTCTTTTTTTTTTAAAGAAAGTAACCAACACGTTCAAAAGTTACAATCAAGTGAAATGTTTATAAATAACACAGTAAACTGGAATGCTTGATGGGAGGAAGCCACTTTCGACCACCAATCACATTTGTAGCGCACTGTCCATGTCCTTTGCTAGGCATATCGGTGGTTTTCTAGAAGTTTCAAAGAAAACATATCATGTCTTTGTAAAAATTCCAGTTCCTAGTGGTTTCTGTGGAAACTTCTTGTGAAGTAAGTTCAAAAAGTAATCTTACTAGCACTCTAGGCTTTGAAACTTTCAGTTCTCACTGTGGAAAGATCTTTGGAATTGTACTAATAATAGTTTTTGCTCCACTTGGAAAATATGCACTGTAGACACAGTGGCTCATCGTTGGTACAGATTTACTGAAATGGCCATTGTTACCAGCTGGCTCAGGAAATATTTCACAAACCATGTGTCTCTGAGTTCTTTGTTTTTTACGGAAGTTGTAGAAACTGTAATTCTTATCCCTAGATGAATTATTATAGCATCCAGGTATACAGCAGGTAAATCCAGGCATTTTGATATCTTTCTCATGATCCCATTAACCCTTGTTTTCCTATACCGATGCTATCGCTTTAATGTGAGTAATGACTACTGGGACCAGCATGAGAGAAGCCTCATTACGCTACACTAAGTTGACACTGGCATCAAGCCTAACAGCTCCGCTGAGCATGTGCCCTACAGCACAGCCACGAGACTACTCAAGACCCAGCAGGGTCTCCACCAAACCTTTGGTGGAGGCTGGTGCCAAGAAGTTGTCATGCGACTCCTCGAGGAGACGCATAGCAGAACATCCCAAACAGTCGAGGAAAGAACCTATTATTATCATCACCAGCGCATCCTGCTCACAACACCAAAGCGTGGAGAGGGACAGGGAGATGTATACTGCTTCCTAGACGCGGTCCCATAAGGGAGCATCAACCGTCACAGGAGCGAAGTTGTACATGGACTGACTCATCTGGTACAGCTCGAACCTTGCTTTCGGCTTTGCCAGTAACCATCTCAAGACTAGGCCATCCCACCGTCTAGAGTGTCGCCCAACCCATTCAGTTGGGTGCAAAGTTGCAAAAGTTTTCTGGCCACAAAGGTGGAAAACCTAACCTCTAACTTGAGTGCCGTCTCAACACCCTTTACTGACTTGAGCACAGCCCTCACCTGTGCCGTGGCGGTCTGAAGTACTGCTATGCCAGGGAGGGGTTCCCACATAAAGGCAACATTCACTCTACACAATGGACCCAGCTTCTCCACCTTAGAGGGAGACCGGTCTGCCTGGTCTGGAGAAACAGCATTGTAGACTCAGCACCAAACTGTGTCTGCAGCTCCTCCCATGTGCCGAAAGTCTCCACTGGCAAAACGACTGACAGAAGCTTGCCTGCAGGGGGAAGCAACACAAGCCAACCAGCATGCACTAGGCGAATAGGCCTAAAGGCCAGGGGAGCGACAATTGCCACTACCTCTTGCACCGGCCTGTTGGTCACCAAACTCGAGAGACCCATTGCCTCTGCAGGGGTAGGCTCAAGTGCCAAAGTACTCCAGCCTGCAACCACATCCGCATAAGTCACCAATGAGGCAACCTCCCCGATGGAAAGCTGATCAACCTCCATTGGGGTCAAAGATTATGGAGCCACCAACTCTACAGTATGTACTCCACTGGTGGGACTAGGTGTGCAGAGACTCTTGCTGCACGCCACTGCTCCACCCTCCGGAATGGGAACTACCGAGGAAGGCAGCTGCCTATCCCCAGCTGGTGACATGCCCAAACCAAGGTTCTGGCATTGCACCTTCCACTCCAGAGAAGAGGAATAGTGGTGGTGTCTCCTTTTCCCCTTCTTCTTCTCCCTCCCGTGGCCAGAGCACGGATGCCCGGGACCTCAGGAGGGAGACGGGAGAGATCAGCCACAGGGCTGATCCTGTGGCTGATCCCTTAACCTCCCCCCCCCCCCCCAAGTGACCATGATGGCCACGTCCTCGCCACTGAGAACTACTGTGCGGTCGGAACCCTGGCCCCCAAGGGGCCCAGATTCAGCTGCCGCCATCATGGAAGGCTTAGTGGGGGGCCATTACCCTAGCTGTACTAGCAACCTTAGGCTTTGGTGCAGCTGACTCGGAGGAGGACTCGGCCCTGCTTTCCAAAAGGGGCCAGGTATCTCCGAATAGGCAGGGGAAGGAGGAGCACCTGCAAGGTCCCAGGAGGAAACCTTACTTTCCAACCTGTCCAGCAGTTTGCTGACAGTGGCAAACAAGGTCTCCACCTTGCCCTGATCACCTGGGCAGTCACCTCCACCTGTGCAGCTGATGCTTGTCCTTGTAGAGCACAAGGAGGAAAGCCTGGAGGAGCAGGTGCTGTGGGAAGTAGTGATGACATCACCTGTGCTCTACCCGCAGCCACCAGTGACTTCCTTTCCACCTTGGTGTTCATTGCCTTAGTGATCACCAAGGTACCATCCTGGCGTCGAACTACCAATGTACCACGGGCCATAGAATGGGCAGGGTGGGAGGGCCATTCACTACAGACCTGCTCACCTGAGTTGTAGTGGATATGGAGGGGACCCTCAAACAGGGATCTCTCCACCACAGTCCACTTATGGTCCATAGAAGGCTTATCCTTCTCCACCGGGGCCTCGATTCAAGGACAAGGGGCCTCAATTGATCCTGACTGTAAGGCCTGCTCAAACTACCAATCCCTCCCATAGCAGCCTCAATTAGAGAACCTATTTGCAGCTGACAGTGACGCCTGGGCAAACTGGAAGGTGCCTGGATCTCTACATCTATAGCATGTGAAGTAATGAGAGGATCCATGGCCCTTTCCCTACGAGGTAAACTGACCTCTCACTCACAACTTGCCTAAACATGTTGGAGCCTCTGTTTTGCAGATCTAACATCTGCTCAACGGGCTTTCTGCTACTGATGAGGAGTGCATCGTCGACAAACGTTGCACAGACTCTCTTCAGTAGAAAATATGCCCCCCCCCCCCCATGCATGCAGGATGGTCATCCCAGTAGGCCATCCTGTGGTGGTTGGCGCACCAACAGCTTCCAACCAATTACATCCATGTCTATGGATCATTACACAGTCAATAAACCTGGACTATTATAAACTGAGTCGGAAATAGGACCCATTTCCTGGGAACCCTATCAAATATCTCACAATGAAAAATAAAAACCACATGAGTACCAAAAGGTAAGAAAAAAGTTGGGGCTTCCAACAACATGCTTCCATCCAGAGAAGGAAACTAATTTGTGCATGCTCGATGGGACGCATTACTACTGCCCGGCATGCTCTGCCATGCCACAGGGCCTTGACATCAGTGAGTGCAGCAGCATGGATCGGCACTCACCCCAGGGAATTTTATGGGAGCTCTGGGGAAACACCTAAACTGTGTGTAGACCACCTTAAGTGACCTATGCTGTAACGTGTCCTTATGTATTTTATCAGATGTACCTGTACCAATTTGAGATTCCATGGTGGGTGGTTGACAAGTTTTGCTTCTTCCACTTGGTTTGTTATTGCAACCTGCAGGTCATCATATGATGCATTGTCCAGCTGGATTCCTGGGAATAAATCAGCAATAAGGCTGAGAAACAAAGGCTCATCTTCATCAACCTGAAAGAAACAAAATAAAGTAAGCATTATTTGAACAGGTGAATTTCAATGAAAGCTGCCTACCAGTCCCACACTTGCCTGGTATTTACATGACACTGCAAAGACATTCCAGATTGGAACCTCCTCCCTCCACCCACACGCACACATACATATAAAATGCCTAGTGTTCATAACAGCTGGCCACTTATTTTTTTAGCATGGATTTTCCCCAGCAATATCACATGTTGAGTCAGAACATATACAATTAAGGTGCTTGGTAACCCAGCACTAGGAACACCATTTGGCGGTGTATGGCACATTTTGGCAGTGGTGGGCTGGGGCGGTGGGCCTTGCTTGCTGGCGGTGCTCGGTGGCAATCGCCGCCCAAATTTTAAGCCTTGGCAGGAATGGGCAGAGACTTTCTTCATCGCCACCCACCTCTGCTTACTGCCGCTCATCGCCGTCCTCAACTGCTCATTGCCGCGGAAAAATTAAAGGAGTTCAGGAGTTCTCCAAAAGAGGAAGGATGATACCAGTAGCAAGCGCACCGGGAGTCACCACAAGTTCCATCGAAACCTAGAGATGGCGCCACGGGACCATCTGGTTTTCAAGAATCAAGTGAGCGAACTCAACTTGATTTCATGGGCGTTCGACCCAAACACAGAGGTCTGGGCAAATGGTGGTCGAGAGGTCAGCATATTTAGTAATACTGATATTATTCCAAATATCTCATGTTAATGCAAGCAAATTATATTTTTGTGGCTGTAATGAATATTGGTAAAAATCTCTATGCCACAAGTCTATGCATAAATAATGGGGTGTATGTATCTAGAGAAATACTATTGGTGAAATAATGGTCTTGCTCCCAACAATGCCTTTGTGGTATTGCCATGGCCAATGTATGGTCATTGATAGTGAATTATGGTGGACTAAAATCATGATTATTAACATTGTCCTTGTTAAGATTTTTGTAGCAAAAAGGTCAGAAAAAACAACAGATTGAACCCTTTTCCCTATAAAATTGACCAAAAGCAGCCAGTGGTCAAATGGTGTCTGCTTCGATGTTTTTGACTGATTTCAACAGTAATGAAAAATAATTTAGATACAAACTGCAGAGGAGACCTATCAAGACAACATGCCTCAGGTCAACAGCTTTCCTTGGCATGGGTCGGGTGTTATGCCAATAGACTAGTTCATACGACTCGGGTTTATTTGGTCACTTCAGGAAGCACACCCTACTTTGTTTACATTTTGAGCTTGACCCCGCTGGCCAGATCACACGTGGAAGAATCAGAAAGTAAAACATAGGATGCGCTTGGATTTAATGAAATTAAATAATGGGGGGAGGAGGGGGGAGGGGGGAGGACCGCCATGCTTCGTCAAGTCACACTACCGGAAGTGCGACCTGATTCATCAGCACGTAGCTCATTAATAATTTATCATCTTGATTGACTGGTGAGGAAGACTGACTCTATTGGCCGAAAGGCCCTGGCTATGTTATCCTGTTGGTCACATTAATTAGGACAATTGACCAGTTCATAGGACTTGAGTTCATTCGGTTTACTTCAGGAAGCGCACCCTGCTTTGTTTACATTTTGTGCTCGATAAGGCTCACAGGATGACATGTGGAAGGATCAGAAAGTAAAACACAGGATGTGCATGGAAAATCAAACAGTCAGCAAACTAAAATTTCACCACTGATGTGACATTTTAGGTAAAAGATCTGCACTGTTCAGCACAATCCATGTTGTAATCACTAGCGTTAGCCGGGGCATCTGTTGTAAACATGAAGGCATGGGCCAGACTCGCCCCACTTGCTGATTGGACAATTAGGCCAATGGAAGGCACAGTTAATTACTGTCCGGAAAAGATTGGTGCAACTCAATATGACCAGGTCTATAACTCAGTAGTAATGCAAGGGAAAAGGGTTAAACTTCCATGACTATTAATTTTATTAGCTTTATTCCCCTGTTTTATGTTCGCATTGATATTTAATGGTTACTTCTTCATGACTCCAAGCACAAACACTGCTATTATGCTATTGTTTACTGCATACAGTTCAACAAAACAGGATCTTGTACATTACATAACAAAATGTGCTTACCAGTTTTGACAGGTTCATGTCTCGCAGAACCCTCATTACAATTGTGCTCTCTGTATCACCTGGTCTGGCTCTCTTCTGTGCTCCAAGTGTACGCAGAACTGATAAAATGTTCCTCAGGCCAAAATCATAGTGAACCTGGAAATGAGATCATGTTTTTTCATAATTGTGAACATTTTTACTTTACAAACTGGTTAAAAACAATTAAAAATGCTCAGTTTCAAGATATATAAATATTGGATGTACCACAAGTCATACAAGGAGACTAACAGTGGCATAACAAACAAGATAAACAAGTAGCGGCTGACGCAAGCCATATCTCCCGCCCACAGTAATCATGGTGGTAAATACACATGATGTACATTGGTATATTATAGTTGGTAAAATGCGAAAGGTTTCTGTTGGTGGCAATATGGAAATAAATACAGAGAGCCTTTAAATGCATTATGTGTCCCCCTTTTAATAAGTGGCCACTGAATCCCCCCCCCCCCCCTTATGAGGGTGAACCAGTGCAGAAGGGGTTTGTTTGCTATTCAGATCTTTCTTAACATGTGGGACTTAAAATAAAGTTGGCTGAAATGAGTATGCACACTCCCTACCTCAGGTCTACCAACCCTGCAAATCTCAAAGAGCTATCACTTATAGTTGCAAAGATATGCTCCAGACAAAATTGAATTGGGATCTTGAGCTTGCTTAATGAACTTCGTTAATTAATAAACAAATAAAGGAAAGTAATTAGCCACATAAATTTATGCCTATGCACACCTCCTACTTCTGGTCTACCAACCCTGAAAATCTTAAAGGGTTACCACTTATAATTGCAAAGTTATACTCCTGACAAAATGTATTGCATCTTGAGCTTGCTTAATGAACTTTGTTAATTAATATATTAATGAAGGAAAGTAATTAGTCAAAAAAATTTCTGCCTATGCACACCTCCTACCTTTGGTCTACCAACGCTGAAAATCTTAAAGGGTTACCACTTTTAGTTGCATAGTTATGCTTCACACAAAATTGTATTGTATCTTGAGCTTGCTTAATGAACTTTATTAATTAATTAATCAATGAAAGTAATTAGCCACACAAAATAGTGCCTATGCACACCTACTACCTAAGGTCTATTAGCCATAAAAATTTCAAAAGGGTTGGTATTAATAGTTTAGAAAATATGGCCTGGACAAATCTTGAGCTTGCTCAACGAACTTTGTTAATTAATCAATTAATGAGAGTAATTAGCCACACAAAACAATGCCTATGCACACCTACTACCTAAGGTCTAGCAACCACAAAAAATTCAAAGATATAGGATTAATAGTTTAGAAGATATGGCCCAGACAAAATTTGTCTTCCTTAACGAACTTTGTTAATTAATTAATTAATGGAAGTTATTAGCCACACAAAACAATGCCTATGCAAACCTACTATCTAAGGTCTACCCACCATAAAAGAATCAAAGGGCTGGCATCAATAATTTAGAAGATATAGCCCGGACAAAATTTGTATTGTATCTTGAGCTTGCTTAATGAACTTTGTTAATCAATTAATTAATGGAAGTTATTAGCCACACAAAACAATGCCTATGCAAACTTACTATCTAAGGTCTACCCACCATGAAAGAATCAAAGGGCTGGCATCAATAATTTAGAAGATATGGCCCGGACAAAATTTGTATTGTATCTTGAGCTTGCTTGATGAACTTTGTTAATTAATTAATTAATGGAAGTAATTAGCCACAGAAAAAAATGCCTATGCACACCTACTACCTACGGTCTACCCACCATAAAAAATTCAAAGGGCTAGCATTAATACTTTAGAAGATATGGCCCGGACAAAATTTGTCTTGCTTAACGAACTTTGTTAATCAATTAATTAATGCAAGTAATTAGCCACACAAAACAATGCCTATGCACACCTACTACCTAAGGTCTACCCACCATAAAAAATTCAAAGGGCTAGCATTAATAGTTTAGAAGATATGGCCCGGACAAAATTTGTCTTGCTTAACGAACTTTGTTAATTAATTAATGCAAGTAATTAGCCACACAAATCAATGCCTATGCACACCTACTACCTAAGGTCTACCCACCATAAAAAATTCGAAGAGGTAGCATTAATAATGTAGAAGATATGGGCCGGACAAAATTTGTTTCGGAAGGACGGACGGACGGTGCCCATTACCATATCCCCTCCCCCACTTCGTGGACAGGGGATAATAAGGCCTACATGCCTGGGGAGGTTCAGTGCCATCTGTTGAATGAATTAAAAACTAGGACCACAGATTTATTGCAATATCAACAGGTAGATCAATTAATATGATAAAATATGAACTAGTATTCTAAATGTAGTACTAAACTGCCCTCATACTGCATTTTTAGTCCTGTAGCATACAGTGTCTTTCAAGGGACATACCGAAACCAAAATGAGGCAGGATACTGAAACTGTCCAATTAGAACGCATCAATAATGTTACACTAGAAACAGCCAGTATCTTCCCAAAAGAAAATACAATCTCCCCATTAAAAAGACATTGAAATTCAGCATATCCTCATGTTCCATATTTGCTGAAACAGCGACTCTAATGACGTTATGTGCCAGGACATCACTCACATTGCAAGGGTGAGTGCCGCACAAGATTCAGGCCTATTTCTTCCTGAAGGGGAGGTGGGCTTTTCTCCCACGAAATTATGAACCAGAAATTGTATGTTTTGACTAGTGAATTGGTATATAGCACCTTAAATATTCCCAGGAAAAGCTGCATTTGCCTTTTCTATCTTGTTATGGCAGATACATTTAGGGTACAAAGATCATCCCAGGGCTAAATAAGTCTCCTAACCTATACAGTTCCCCCTTGAGCTGTATCCTCCCTTGACCCTTTGGGTCTCAGGAGTATACAGGCTCTCATTATTAATTATTTTAAGTTCATCCTTGAAATGAGGAAAATAGGTATTCATCTTAATTTTGCAAAATTTGTGAAAAACTAGTAATATTCATCATCATGAGAAAGTAATATATTTCCAAATCTTGCTATCTTGAAACAGTCAGTAAAATTCATTGAATATATGATATAAACACAGCCATTAGTGCTTTTGACCTTCTGTCAATATGGCATTATTACACCAGAGTATACACTTGGTCCAGGAGTAAAGATGCACACCCGTACCCACCCCACCCCCAAAAAGCTCCATTCATCTATACAATAAAAAACAACAAATATCTAACAGAAAAAAAAATGTATTCAACCCTCTAACTTGATTAATACTGTAAAGGAATAATATTGTGTTGTCACCTGTTTGGACAGTTGCTCTTCACACAACTTGTAGAGTGTGTAAAACTTCTGAGCAAGGATGATGTTCTCCTGAAAACCGCAACTGGCAAGCTTAACCCTCATGATAATCTGAAAGAATGTGAATACCATGCTACATCAACAGGTTGTTTGTGATTTTTGTTTTTCAAAAAAAGATGAAGAAAAAAAAAAGGAGATGTTGTCATAAAACAACATGATATATGTTCATTTTTTCGTTAATGAACAGTCAAGTACCTTGTGATGTGTATGTCATAATGAATGAAAGCAGTCACACAATTCTTATCCTTTGTTTTTTTCCCCACCATTTATGTGCATTTAACCTCTTATTTTATTCCAATGTCAATCATTGTATGTACAGCACGGATGTTCATGTCTGTTGATGGGATTTTTTAACTCCCCCCGACCCTTTTGTTTTGAAATAGCAAATATTGGAGTAGGGTTTTCTTCGTGTACTTAATGATTATAATGTTCAGATTTTGAAAAATAGGTATGATGATTATGTATGTTTCACATGTGATTAACTGAGATTGGAATAGCTTTGGTCCACATTAACTAGTACTGTGAGCTACCACTGCAATGCAGCAATAGCACCCACGCTCGCTACTTGGCAACTGGCCTTTCTCCGTTGCTGGGTTGGTCACTCGATCCTCGGCTGTCTCACACGGTTCAGCCATCGGTTTGTTGTGCGTTGTTTTTCTGCATTCGTCCAGTTGTGATACGGAAATAACGTGGGCATCGGATGTTCTGGTGTCGGACCTTTACCCCCAACAAAATGTCTCGAACAAATTCTGTCAAATTTGCCCGGTGGTTCATAATCTTCTGGTCTTTTCACCATATTCAACCACTCCCGTCGTTTCTGTGTTTCTTTGGAGGAAAACCGTGGAAAGCTACCCCTTGCATCCAGGATAATTTATCCAATTTACCCAGTTTTCTTGTGTCTGGCTTACAGTCAGGAACTTTGCAATTGTAGACTGTCATTGTAGCTTGTAAATACTTCTGTCATATGTTGGAAAATAACGATCAACTTTGACATGTCATTTCCCTGTACTTTAACTATGGCGCAATATGGCTGCTATATTGAAACGACCTAACTTGCCGCAAGGTGCACCGGGAAATGACCATGGCCCTTTAGCGGCTACCGACGTCACTAGCTAATTTGTACCTTAGGTATATTTGATATATTTTACAAAAGACTAACAGTTTATGTATTGATTATACATATTTTTATAATTATTATGAATCATATATAGAGAGCCTTACATGGCTGACTGTGAGTCGCTATTTTTCTCCCATGAAGGATCATTGTCAGTGGGTAAAATCACAAGTGACCACAGCTCATGAGTGATTTTTCAGACCAACAGTGATCCCGAGTGAGAGAAAAATATCAGCTCACTCTCCAGCCATGTAAGATTTTATTTATTCTATGTTTAGTTGGAAAAATATACCCCAGGCCTACTTTCAATGCTGACCTGGTGTGCCCATCAGTGAGTTAATTCTTTTACATTTCACTCTAGAAAATCATAACTCACACTCCAACATTGAATAAAATGTATTTTCATGATTATTATGAATGGTGACATATTTGATAGTCTATTTCAAATCACAAGCAAAGTTTTTCATGCCACAGGGCCTCAATGTCATTGAGTGCAGCAGCGTGGATCACACTGGACCCACATATTTTAGGGGAGCTCTGGCAGAGCACCTAAAGTGCGTGGAGACGACCGATGGTGTTGTGATATGTCCCTCATTTGTGTTTTCGTAGACCACATATACAGTGAAACCACATTATAACAACTCTCACATATCCCACATATTCAATATAATGACACAGATTTTCATGGGAAAAGGTCTATTTTCTTTGTTATTTGACTCATTTATCTGATACATTCAGTTATCCGACACATTTTTGGGAACAGATGGTGTCATTATAACGAGTTTTCAAGGTATATTCACATCATTACTCACAAAACAAACAAAGAGGGCTGTGTGAACAGCCCATGATCAGCTGACCTAGACATTCATCACACTTGCTGCTCTGTGAACTTGGATTAGGATCAAGGTCATCAATGTACTCAGTAAATCTAACCTTTATAGAAGAACACTAACATGTGCAACATCAAGGTCCCAGTTCCAGTAGTTCTCAAGTTATAGTGGAGAGTAAAATTCATGTATGTTGCACTGTGACCCCACAAACGAGATCAAGGTCACTCTGTACTGTCTAAGCATGACCTTCATAGAGAAACTTTAAAATGTGCAACATCAAGGTCCTAACTCAAAACAGATCTCAAGTTATCAAGCGAACAGTAAATTTCATGTCAGTTGTCCTGTGACCTTGGGAATGAGGTGAAGGTCCTCACATCACTGGAGCATTGCAATTTGCACAAAATAGGTAGAAACTTATAAAAAGTACATCCCTGACAAGTTTGGCACAAATCTGGCAAAAATTATTCAAGTTATAACCATTACAAGAAATTCCAATGTTAAACTTTCCTATTAAATTTTTTTTAAAGGTTTTTGAAAAAAAAAAATCATAAAAAATCCAAAACTCATTGAAGCATGACCATTTGAGCAAATTTGATAGAGACCCACCCAAGGTACGTTGCCACCAAGTTTGAAGTAAATCTGACACACAGTTTCTTCACAGAAGACCAAAATGTGAATTACCATTAGAATGCCCATTAACTTGCATAGTAAGCAATAGAAAAGGTGCATTTACAGATAAGTACCCGAACTGAAAAAAATCGTAAAAAATCAGGAATCCACAGCAGTGCTACCTAGTGAACACCTTTGCTTGACTCTTTCACAAGGAATATATCCACAAAGTTTCAACTTAATCTGAGAGACAGTTCTGGAGAAGTGACAAGTAATGAAAACAACATAAAAAATTTGAAAAAAAAATTGCAGCACCACCTGGTGAACAATTAAGAACTGTGAGTCCCTAGGACTGTTTTTATGTAATATGGAAGCAATTGGGTGAGCAGTTGTGGAGAAGATTTTGCAAGATTTGTCCCAAAAAAGAACCAAAAAATTAATTAAAAATCCAAAAATCGATGGAGCGTGACCCTTTGAACAAGCTGGTAGAAACCCACCCAAGGTACATTGCCACCAAGTTTGAAGTCAATCTACATGACAGTTTTGGAGAAGAGGTCAAAAATGTAAATTAGCATCAGAATGCCCATTGACTTACATAGTAATCTATAGGAAAGGTGCATGCACCGATTAGAACCTGAATTGAAAAAAATTGTTAAAAATCAGGAATCCATAGCAGTGCCACCTAGTGAACAACTTTGTTTGACCCTTCCACAAAGAACATATTGTTATCCACCAAGTTTCAGCTTAAACTGAGTGACAGTTCTGGAAAAGAAGTCGAAAATAGCAGAAACACACAAAAATATCATAAAAATTAGAAAAAAAATTGCAGTGCCATCTGGTGAACAAATTCAGAACTGGGAGTGTCCATGTGCGATATCAAAGCAATTGGGTGAGCGGTTTCAGAGAAGATTTTTTAAGATTTGTCCCTAACAAGAACAAAAAAATTTTTTAAAAAATCCAAAAATCAATGGAGCATGACCATTTGAACACACTTGGTAGAGACCCACCCAAGGCACACCCCCAACAAGTTTGAAGTTAATCTGGATGGCGGTTTTGGAGAAGAAGTCGAAAATGTGAATTACCATTAGAATGCCCATTGAATTGCATATAGTAAATCAATGGGAAAGGTGCATTTACCAAAAAGTACCCAAATTGAAAAAAATTGTTAAAAATCAAGAATCCACAGCAGTGACACCTAGTGTACAACCTTCTTTGACCCTTTCACAATAAACATATCCACAAAGTTTCAGCTTAATCTGAGTAACGATTCTAGAGAAGAAGTCAAAAATAGCAAAAAGACACAAGAAATCATAAACAAGAGATCTGTGTGAACAGCCCGAGCCTCAGCTGATCTGGACATTCATCACACTTGCAGCTCTATGAACTTGGGAAAGGATCAAGGACACCATGTTCTGAGTAAGTCTGACCTTTATAGAAGAACACTTACAAGTGCAACATCAAAGTTCAAGTAGTTCTCAAGTTATAATGAAGAGTATAAATTCATGTATGTTGCACTGTGACCCCACAGCTCTATGAACTGACAAGTCAGCTGAGCTAAAATCAGGAATCCGCAACATTCCCACATAGTGAACAACTTTGTTTGGCCCTTCCATTAGGAACATATCCACCATGTGTAAGCTTAATCTGAATGACGGTTCTGGAGAAGAAGTCAAAAATATCTATAACACACAAAAATTCACAGAAAAAATTACAAAAAAACTGCAGCGCCACCTGGTGAACAAATTAACAACTTGGAGTCCCTAGATGTCTTCCTGTGTGATATCAAAGCATTTGGGTAAGCAGTTTCGGAGAAGAAGATTTTTTAAGATTTGTCAAAAAAAAACAGCAACAAAAATTCATTAAAAATCCAAAAATCACTGGAGCATGACCACGTGAACAAAATTGGTAGAAACCCATCCAAGGTACATTGCCACCAAGTTTGAAGTTAATCTGGATGACCGTTTTGGAGAAGAAGTCAAAAATGTGAATTAGCATTAGAATGCCCATTGACTTCCGTAGTAATCAATAGGAAAGCTGCATTGACCGATAAGTACCCGAATTGAAAAAATCGTTAAAAATCAGGTATCAGAAGCATTCCCACATAGTGAACAACTTTGTTTGACCCTTCTACAAGGAACATATCCACCATGTTTCAGCTTAACTGAGTGATGGTTCTGGACAAGAAGTCGAAAATAGCTATAACACACAAAAATTCATAAAAAATTAGGAAAAAATTGCAGCGCCACCTGGTGAACAAATTAAGAACTAGGAGTCCAAGGGAGTGTTCCTGTGTGATATCAAAGCAATTGGGTGAGTGGTTTCTTCGGAGAAGATTTTTTAAGATTTACCCAAAAAAGACGAAAAAAATTCATTAAAAATTCAAAAATCACTGGACCGTGACCATTTGAACAAACTTGGTAGAGACCCACCCAAGGCATATCTCTACCAAGTTTGAAGTGAATCTGGCTGACAGTTTTTGAGAAGAAGTCGAAAATGTGAATTGTGGACGACGGACGGACGGACGACGGACGGACGGACGGACGGACAGACGGACGACGGACGGACGGACAGACGGACGACGGACGGACGGACGACGGACGACGGACCCTCAAAAAACCTCAACTGACTGACAAGTCAGCTGAGGTAAAAATTAGGAAAAAATTGCAGCGCCACCTGCTGAACAAATGAAGAACTAAGAGTCCCTAGGAGTGTTTCTATGTGATATCAAAGCAGTTGGGTGAGCGGCTTCAGAGAAGATTTTCTAACATTTGCCCCCCAAAAGAACAAAAAAATTCATAAAAAATGCAAAATTTATTGGAGCATAACCATTTGAACAAATTGTGAAGTGACACACCCAAGGTACATCCCTACCAAGTTTGAAGTATATCTGGCTGACAGTTTTGGAGAAGTCGAAAATGTGAATTGTGGACAGACGGACGAAGGACCATCTTATAAACTTAGCTGACTGACAAGTCAGCTGAGCTAAAAAACTATATACCTATTGCTTATACTGCAGTATATAAATATGTTCACATTTTACCTGTCGATCTGGCACCATCATAGCCACAGTTCTGAACTGTACTTTCAAATTCTCTGGCAATTCTTGTCGACCAGCATACCCTGGATTCTGAAATGCACACAAGTATTTTACAAAAATGATGTGAAAACTAGTATTTATAGCCAACATATTTTGTCACTGCCCACCAAAAAATATTAAGCCACAATGAGAATCAAACACATGCATATGACGCTTCTTAAACAGTTTTGTCATACATTGTACTTACAATATCTGTAAAAGTATTTATAATGATTGAATTAACTCATCATGACAAAAATAAAGTTTTTCAACAGTAAAATTATTATTACAGTACTCACCATAGGTCACTTAAGTTGGTCACCAAGCACTTTAGGTGTCTAGCCAGAGCTCAGATAAAAAACCTGTGGGTCCAAAGCCATCCTATGCTGCTACACTATTGACATCAAGGGCAAGTGGCCTGGCACAGTGCACCTGGCGGCAGTAATGCATCATAGCGATCATGTGCAAATCAGTTTCCTACACTGCATAGGAAGAACTAAAAAGCACTTGAGAGCCATGGACCGGACAACCATCCTGGATGGTGCCACACCAGCTCCCTTAAGCTGGAGGGGGTTGGGGAGGCACTCCCTAACACCGGTTGGATGTAGCTGTCAGGAAGCACTTGAGCACCAACAGCTGCACTTCCACTTCTACCAAGTCCCCTTGGTAGAAGGACATATTATGTGAACGGGCACCTAAGAGCGGCCATAATATTCCCTATTGACAACTTTTTCAACTTGTCCCAGGAGGCAGAGAATGCCCTAGTTTCATGAGCCTCAAGAGAATAAAGACATCTAAGCTCTTCATTCCTTCCGACCACCCGGTAAGCTAAGGAAATAGCTTTCCTTTTCCAACCCAAGAGGGTGGCAGGAGACAGACTCCTGGACTAAGTCTGGCTCACACCTCAACATTGTCGCTGAAAGGGACTTGACCCAAAAACCCATCAATGCAGTCTATTGGTCACGGGCCACTCATGTCTACTAGACACAAATCCCACCCGAGGCCTCAGAAAAACAGCCTTCCCATCAGCAGACCACCTGATGAGGGATCTATCTAAAGCATGTATCTCCCCACACCTAACACATGTGGCCAAACCTAACAGGAAGACCATCTTGAAGGCTAGGATCTTTAGATCGATCAAACCCATATCCTAAGGCTTGAACGGGGGCTTGGTCAGTGCCCCAAGTACCATGGAGAGATATCTCAGTGAGGCACAACAACTATTGACAAGTTTGTAGAGGAAGGATCTGTCCATAAACTCTGCCCTTGGTCTTAAGGGTAGCTGCAATTGCTGACTTGTACCCCTCAATGGTGTAAACCTTTAAGTGCCCATCCTCGAACGGACTCAGAAGAAAGTCTGGAATCTGATGGACCTCAGCCTCCCAGCGTGACACCATGAATCGTAAATCTTTAGAGAAGACTTGTGTAGTTTCCCGTTGGCAACTTGCTGAGCCACTCCCTTTGAGAAGCCAGGTCACCTTAGCATTGAACGGCAGTTGTACAGCTGAATGGAGACGCCGGGACAAGAGCCTGCTCTGTTGATCCCACCAATCCCAAAAACTGAGTTGGAGAGGCTAACAATGAAGCCTCCCCAGGGGAACCTGAGAGTTCATAGATGTGAAGGCCCCGATAACATGCATGACCACTGATGTGCAGATGGGGCCGATGCCCTCCAGAACCTGTTCAAGAGGAAGACAACTCTTCTTTACCTGTCCCCTGATGGGCAACAAATGAAAGTGCTTGTTAAAAATTGAATCCCCAGAAAAATGAACTCCCTCACGGGAGTCAGACTGGACTTCAGGAGATTTGCAATGAGGCCTAAACTCGCCCACAGATCCAACACAAACCACATGTTTAGAAGTAGGCGATGGTCCTGAAACCTCAGGAGCCAATCGTCCAGATAGATGTGCAACCAAATCTCTTGCCAGTGCACTAAAGATGCTACCTCGTTCATGACCTGAGTGACGATGACCAGTGCCCTCGCCAGACCATGAAAAACAGAAATTTTAGAGAGGCTGGGCCTACAGAAATGTGAAAATAAGGGTCTTTCAGGTCTATTGAGGTTGGCCAACTGCCTGCCACCATGATGATGGCTAAAGTCTTCATTCTGAAGTGCTGCACTACAAGACACTTGTTGAGATTCAACAGGTCCATCAATGGTCTGTGCCCATTATCTCTTTTCGGCACCAAAAACAGATGACTGTATAAGCCTGTGGACCCAAAATTGAACATTGGTTCGATGACCTGCTTGTCAACAAGTTTTTGCACAGCCTCGCACAAGAGCTTCTATTCCGCTTCTAAGTGAAGCGGAAAAGAAAAAGGAACTCTTGAAAGGGGAGGAGAATTGCCCTCAGCAAACTCCAGCAAGTAAACGTGACAAAAGAAGTTTCTGACAAAAACATCTTCCATTATGTGATCCCATTGGTCGGTGAACGACACTAATCAACTGGTGACTGATCCTCGCCAAGAAGGTGGAGAGGGATTGCAGACAGGTGGGCCTGCAGAGACATCGGACCACCGGCCCGTGTTCCTAGGGACAAGGTGCCGACTTCTGGCTGCCTTTAGCACCAGAAGAACCAGACTTTAAAGCCTGACCACCTTTCTTACTCGGCTTTGACCTCAGCCACTGCGGCTTCTGCTGTTGCCTGGGACAGGCTGACGGGAGGAAGATGACACCTTTGTTGACTTCGCGCCCCGCTGCATCCAAAGACTTCAGCTGCCTCTCCTTGGCCATGTTGCCCGCTGTTTCGAAAAGGGGGAACAACTCCTGACCAAACAGTCCTGGACCCACAGCCTTGCTTACTGCCACCAGCAGGTTGGCCGCCAAGAGAAGCACATTACGGTGCACAAGCTTCATATTATTGTAGAGCGTAGTGGTTCTGCTGACCATATGCCCACTTGATTGCTTGATTGAGGCCCAGCAAGGTCTCCACCAAATGTTTAGTGGAGGCTGGTGCTGCTGGGTTGTCAGGTGCCTCCTCTAGAAGGCGCATGGCAGAACACCCCAAACAGTCGAGGAAGGACCCAACAGTTGTCATCACCCGCGCATCCTGCTCAAATCACCACAGCGCTGAGAGGGGCAGGCCAGGTGATGAACTCTGTCTCCTTGACGGCACAGTTCTGTGAGGGAGTGTCAAATGTCAGACGAGTGAAGTTGTACATGGACCAACTCATCCGGTAGAGCTCCAACCTCCACTTCGGCTTGGCCAGCAACCAACCTGGGACTACGCCATCCCCGGAAGCTCTGGTTTCTGGCATGGCTCTTGCAACAAGGAAATGTTGGCAACTGGCATCGAAGACTCAGTACTGTACTGAAACTGCAACTCCTCCCAGGCACAGAGACTCTCCACAGGCAAGATGCTTAACTGGAACTTGCCAGTAGGAGAAGGCAACAGCGGCCAACCAGCATGCACTAGGCGAATAGACCTAGGGGCAAGGGGAGGGACAACTGCCAAAACCTCTTGCACAGTCCCATGAGTCATCAAAATGTGAGACCCTTATGGTTTAGATACACAGGGCGACGCGATAGGGGTGACGAACTGCACATCTAGTAGGTGCTGGCAGCGAGGTGGCCACATGGTGCAATGTGCCAGGAGCAACAGCGTGCAGAACATTGTTCAACTGTTTGCTTATCTGTATTAGGTGTACTACTTTACCTTTTCAAAGTCTTAATTGAACACATTACAACCATGTTTTGTATGATTGATGAGGCAACCAGGCCATTGGAGATGCAAGGAGTCACCTGAAAATTGTGCAGGAAAGAACTTGGTGCGATGCCTCACCCCATCCGTGAGGCAACACGGCGTGGTTACATGAGGCAACAGGGATGACGCAACTCATCGCCGGCTGTATCTTGGCCATTAGCCTCCACAGGAGTAGGCTCAAGTGCCTTAACTTGCTGCCGCATCAGCATAGATCACTGCAGTGGTGACCTCCCCAACAGAAGAAAGATCAACCTCCTGATCAATCTCCATTGGGATGGGGGAAGATCACGGAGCCCGGAACTCTGCATGATCAGCTCCCTTGGTAGTGCTGGGCGTGTAGAGATCTGTTCTGCATGCCACTGTACCACCCTCCAGCAAGGGAGCCACTGAAGGAGACAAATGCCTCTCCCCATCAGGTGAAATGCCCAAATTATGGTTCTGGCGTCAAACCTTCCCATCCAGAGAAGGAGAAGATAACTCTTCTTCTCCTTCCCATGGCAGGAGAGCAAACACTCCTGTTGGGGGCAGGAAGGCAGGGGAGAGATTAGCAATGAGATTGACAACTCAGCTCCACCCAAAAGTGACTGTAATGGCTGAACTATTGTGCAACCTGACCCCTGGCCCTCAAGATCTGACATGGCCACCACAGAGGGCTTAGTGGCAGCCACCGCCCGAAATGCATTAGCCACCTTGGGCTTTGGTACGGCAAACTCTGAAGATGACTCAGCCCCACTCCCACAAGAAGGGCCAGGCATATCCGAGCAGGCGCAGGAAGGGGAAGCGACTACAGTTTCCCCAGAGGAAACCTTACGATCCGACCTATCCAGCCTCTTGCCAATGGCGGCGATCAGCGGCTCCACTTTGCCCATGATCATTCAGGCAGTCCCCTCTGCCTGCACAGCCACAGCTTGACCGGGGGGGAGGGGGGGGTGGAAAGGGAAGCCTAGAGGAGGAGGTGCCATGGGGAGCTGTGAAGATGTCACCCATGCTCCATCCATGGTCACAACTGACTTCCTTCTCCCCGTATCTTTCACTGCCTAAGTGATCACTGAGGTCCCATCTTGCCATCAAACTACGACAAACAGATGGCTGTATAATGCACAGAATGGGAAGGGCTGTTGCCCACAGACTTGCTCATTTGAGCTGAAGTGGGTGTAGAGGGGACCCTAGAAAGGGATTGCTCAAGTACAGTCCAGTTACAGTCTGTGGATGGCATTTCCTCTGCCACAGGGGCCTCGATTCAAGGATCAGGGGCCTTGATTTTAAGACCAGCGTCAACCTGACCATGAGGCCTGGTCAAGCTGGTTGCCCAGCTTCCAAGCTTCCATAGGGGCTTTGATGTGAGGACCAGTTTGAACCTGACGCTGACAGCTGGGCAAACTGGCAGGTGCCTGGATGTCAGCATTTGCAGCATGTGCTGAAACGCAAGTCTCCATTGGCCTGTCGAGGAACACTGTCTTTTCGCTCACAGTTACATGCCTCCATACATTGGAGACATCACATCCGCCCAACAAACTTTTTGCCACTGATTGGGAGTCCATCATCGACAGATGGCATGGACTCTCTTCAGTGCAGTACACCCCGCTCCTAAACATGCAAGAGCAGCATGCAGGATGGTCATCCCTGTATGCCATCCTATGATGGTTGGCATTCCAATGGACATCCAACTCTACATCCATATCCATGGATCTCACCAACTTCCAAACACCTGCACCAACTACGACAAAGATAGAACCAGTTACCCAGGAAACCCAGCAACTACCTTAGGGAATTCACAAGAGTACCGCAAGGTAAGAAAACAGTGGGAGCTTCCAATAATGCGCATCCACCAATGATGGACGCCAGAGTAGCAAACTGGTTTGGGCATGCTCACTAATACGCATTACTGCTGCCATTGGGTGCTGTGCCATGCCACAGGGCCTAAAACGCAGTGACTCCAGCAGCATGGATTGGCACTGGACCCATGGAAATTTTTGCAGAGCTCTGGCAAAGCACCCAAAGTGCGTGCAGACCAGGTTAAGTGACCTATGGTGTTTTAATATGTCCTTAATGAATGATGCTAGAATGCATGCTTCTCAGCTTCCATACATATTTCTAAATTTTACCATCATTCCTACACATCTATGTTCCCAATTGAGGTCCACAATTGAGGCTGAATCATTTGAATGAAATTTTCTTAGTATCACAGGTGCTATTTATAGAGAATATAAACAAACATATATATATATATATATAGATATATATATATATATATATATATATATATATATATATATATATATATATATATATATATATACAATATTTATTCCAATAAGAGCACATACTTTAATAAGGGCACACCCCCATTTTTATCAGAAAAGAAACTTTGGTTTTCATTGATACAGGTCAATTTCCAGTCCCAATTTTAGATCAGTAACTGTTTTTTAGGCATATTTTCCAACTAAATTTTCCTAAGGGCACTGTGCGCTTATTGGAATGAATACTATATACATATATATATCCCTGCAACTACTGCGTAATACATTGATTGCAAACTACATTATCCAAATACTCACCATTGTCAGGAAAATGCCAAATTCTGGGTTTAACTCCACTGTATCTCCGTCTGAAAAGAGGAAACTCTTTTTCCGCTCCTTCTTTGCTGTGAGCACAATGTAGATTTGTTGAGCTGCTACAGATAAAACTGGCAATTCAATCCGATTGAACTCATCAAAACATCCCCACGATCCTGACTGAGCCAATCCTATGGAAACAATATATATTGATATTCTGTTACAATATTGGTCATGTTCCATGGCTTAATGACAGAAGTGGCCAGACAACATAAATCTTTAATCATCCGTATAAAAATTTGGAGTTACTTGTTAATGAGCTACTTATAAAGGAATGAAAAAGTTAATGTTTTAGACATAATGTGTTCTTAAATTTCCTACACGCTCTATTCACATTATGACTTTGCTGAACACATGACTCAATGCTTACCATCTCTCTGGAACTAGATTGAGTCCTGACGCTGATGACAATGCTTCTATTTCTCCTTGTACTAATCCCCTATGTGACTGAGAGAGGCCCAGGTGAAAATTGACCTCGGCCACCAGAACCCTTGGATTGACCCAACATTACTCATACCACTGTGTATACATGTGAATAAAGTACATATTCCTTACTTGAATATGGTAAAACCATACATGTATGTGTTCCTTATCTGTTATTCCCCATGTTGAATCAAGTTTCAGTGCGTTTCCAAGCGTACCGTGCACAACACACTTACATTACGGTCGCCGACGCCTGTTTTGTCCAGATACTTTCACTATTTACCTTCTGTTTCATGACCGGGAAGAGTGAAAATGGCAACGTAATAGCTGGTGTGCCGATGCAACCCCAATAAAGCCAGGCATTGACCCTGATAACCAACCTGGACAACTTTGTGAAGCCACCACTGGGTACCCATGAAGAGCAAAGTGCGGTTGCATCGGCACACTAGCTATTATGTGCCATTTTCACTCTTTCCGGACATGAAAACGGAAGATAAATAGCGAAAGTATCTGGACAAAACAGGCGTCGGCGACTGTAATGTAAGTGTGTTGTGCACCGTACGCTTGGAAACGCACTGAAACTTTATTCAACATGGGAAATAACAGATCAGGAACACATACATGTATGGTTTTACCATATTCAAGTTAGGAATATGTACTTTATTGACATGTATACGCAGTGGTATGAGTAACTTTGGTCGTGGGATACTGGCCTTGTGGTATTAGTACACAAGCAGCATCGGTGCTCTCGCACTCAGAATATTTTCATAAGCCTGTGTGTGCAATATCCATTATGCAGCTCTTAGGTTACATGATTTCGGAGTTGTCATCCTGACACCAATAACATGCACAATGAATAAACAGAAAAAGAAAAACAAAATAAAACTAGAACAGACTGATTTTCAAACAAAAAATCAAATGTGTCCCGGTGGAACACTTACATCTCTGAATAAGCTACAGGTGAAAACAAATTACAAATGACCAAGTTTGCTTGAAAATTACAATTCTATTTTAGCTCTCACCTAGATACATTACTCTAGCAATTTTCATCAAGTTCTTCAAGACTTATTGCAGAGAAACCAATTTCACATAAATGACCCTGTGACCTTGAAAATTAGGTCAAGGTCACCCAAATACAGTCCCAACCTTGATACATACTCCTACCATGTTTCATCAATCAAGTTCTTCATGACTAATCGAACGGAAACCAATTTCACATAAGTGACCCTGTGACCTTGAGAATTCACTCAAGGTCATCCAAATACAATCCCAACCTAGGTCTTGCCAAGATACATAATCCTACCAAGTTTCATCAAATTCCATCAAGTTCTTCAAGACTTATCGCACGGAAACCAATTTCACATACGTGACCCTGTGACCTTGAGAATTCGCTCAAGGTCATCCAAATACAATCCCAACCAAGGTCTTGCCAAGATACATAATCCTACCATGTTTCATCAAATTCCATCAAGTTCTTCAAGACTTATCGCATGGAAACCAATTTCACATAAGTGACTCTGTGACCTTGAAAATTAGGTCAAGGTCATCCAAATACAATCCCATCCTAGGTCTTGCCAAGATACATAATCCTAACAAGTTTCATCAAATTCCATCAAGTTCTTCAAGACTTATCGCACGGAAACCAATTTCACATAAGTGACCCTGTGACCTTATAAATTCGCTCAAGGTCATCCAAATACAATCCCAACCTAGGTCTTGCCAAGATACATAATACTACCAAGTTCCATCAAATTCCATCAAGTTCTTCAAGACTTATTGCACGGAAACCAATTTCACATAAGTGACTCTGTGACCTTAAGAATTCGCTCAAGGTCATCCAAATACAATCCCAACCTAGGTGTTGCCAAAATCCATAATCCTACCAAGTTTCATCAAATTGCATATTTGTCGTCAAGCCAATTTCACATAAGTGACCCTGTGACCTTGAAAATTATGTCAAGGTCATCCAAATACAATCCCAACCTATGTCTTGCCTAGATGCATAATCCTACCATGTTTCATCAAATTCCATTAAGTTCTTCAAGACTTATTGCACGGAAACCAATTTCACATAAGTGATCCTGTGACCTTGAGAATTAGCTCAAGGTCATCCAAATACAATCCCAACCTAGGTGTTGCCAAGATACATAATACTACTAAGTTTCATCAAATTCCATCACGGTCTTCATGACTTATCGAACAGAAACCAATTTCACATAAGTGGCCCTGTGACCTTGAAAATTATGTCAAGGTCATCCAAATACAATCCCAACCTAGGTCTTGCCTAGATGCATAATCCTACCATGTTTCATCAAATTCCATCAAGTTCTTCAAGACTTATCGAACAGAAACCAATTTCACATAAGTAATCCTGTGACCTTGAGAATTCGCTCAAGGTCATCCAAATACAATCCCAACCTAGGTGTTGCCAAGATACATAATCCTACCAAGTTACATCAAATTCCATTAAGTTCTTCAAGACTTATCGCACGGAAACCAATTTCACATAAGTGACCCTGTGACCTTGAAAATTATGTCAAAGTCATCCAAATACAATCCCAACCTAGGTCTTGCCTAGATACATAATCCTACCAAGTTTCATCAAATTCCATCAAGTTCTTCATGACTTATCGAACGGAAACCAATTTCACATAAGTGACCCTGTGACCTTGAAAATTATGTCAAGGTCATCCAAATACAATCCCAACCTAGGTCTTGCCTAGATACATAATCCTACCAAGTTTCATCAAATTCCATCAAGTTCTTCAAGACTTATCGCACGGAAACCAATTTCACATAAGTGACCCTGTGACCTTCAGAATTCGCTCAAGTCATACAAATACAATCCCATCCTAGGTCTTGTCCAAGATACATAATCCTACCAAGTTTCATCAAATTCCATCACGTTCTTTCATGACTTATCGAACGGAAAGCAATTTCACATAAGTGACCCTGTGACCTTGAAAATTAGGTCAAGGTCACCCAAATACAATCCCAACCTAGGTCTTGCCTAGATACATAATCCTACCAAGTTTCATCAAATTCTGTCTAGTCCTTCAAGACTTATCCCACGAAAACCAAGTGTTGAAGAAGAAGAAGAAGAAGAAGAAGAAGAAGAAGAAGAAGAAGAAGAAGAAGAAGAAGAAGAAGAAGAAGAAGAAGAAGAAGAAGAAGAAGAAGAAGAAGAAGAAGAAGAAGAAGAAGAAGAAGAAGAAGAAGAAGAAGAAGAAGAAGAAGAAGAAGAAGAAGAAGAAGAAGAAGAAGAAGAAGAAGAAGAAGAAGAAGAAGAAGAAGAAGAAGAAGAAGAAGAAGAAGAAGAAGAAGAAGAAGAAGAAGAAGAAGAAGAAGAAGAAGAAGAAGAAGAAGAAGAAGAAGAAGAAGAAGAAGAAGAAGAAGAAGAAGAAGAAGAAGAAGAAGAAGAAGAAGCGGGCACTAAAACAGTATGTCCCCCGGCTTCCACCGGGAGACATAAATAAAACACAATCACGGATTGCTGGATCTATGCCAACCCACTCTGTGACCTTAGGTTTTGGGTCAATGTGATCCATCTTTGCACTTGGCTCAGACCTTATGCAGGATTGAAACCATAAGAAAGGTCTATGTCAAAAACTTTTTAACTTCCATGTATACCCTGAAAACCAAATTTGCTAAAATGGCTCTGTGACCTTGGGATTTGGGTCAAGGTCAGCTGTCTTCAAACCCCTCGAAGAGTTAATGCAAGATTAAAACCATGTGCAATATAAAAGGCCTAAAGACTTTATGTAGGACTATTAGCATGTGCAATATAAAAGGCCTATGTCAAAAACTTTTTGATTTATCGCGTGAAAACCAAATTCACTAAAATGGCTCTGTGACATTGGGACTACGTCAAGGTCATCCATCTTCCAACTTGTTGGAGACCTTATGTAGGACTATAAGTGCATGCAATATGCAAGGCCTAAGTCAAAAGTTTTTAAACTTATTGCCTGAAAACCAAAGTAAGTAAAATGGCTCTATAACCCTGGGAATTAAGTCAAGATCACCCATCTTCGAATTTGTCTGTTACCTTATTCAGGACCATAAGCATGTGCAATATGATAGCCCTAAGCAAAAAACTGTTTGAGTTTTCGCCTGTCCATGGGACACACTAACACACACACAAACAAACACATGGACAAAACAATCACTATATGATTATGCGCCCCCCCCCCCTCCTCAGTGACGTATAATCACCTGATAATTAGATGGCCATGCTTAAGTCTTTCAAGGGGTCTGACATAATTGCATGTGTAAACTGCCAATTCAGTCACTTGTGTTGAATGGGAAGTACAGATATTAACCCTAATGGCAATTCTTCCCTTAACATCCCCACAACACCTGGAGTGCTGAAAGGGGGCAATGGGCTGGAGATGCTCAAACATAGCTTTTGTTACAATAGACAATAAACCATAAACACAGCCAAGGTGTGTTCAGTTTCCCCTTAGCCAATTGCCCCCCCCCCCCCCACAAAATTATATCAAAGAAGGGCAGACCAAGTGTAGTAACACAGAACTTGGTCAGCTTTGCAGGCAAAGGAATTATAGTCTGGACATGATTTTACAAGAATATGTCACTGTGACCTAGATACTTGACCTAGCAACCTGCTTTTGGTCCATGACACATCTTATGTCTGGATGTACCTGTGTGTAAAGTTTCATTATTCAAACTTTCAAGAAAGGAGAATTACGGCCCGGACATGAAGTGCTATACAGCTTTTACCCCTGGGCCTTCTAGGCCGGAGGGGTATTGTCGTCATCTACGCGTCGTACAAAATAGTCAGAAGAACCAAAAAAGTGATAGGCCTATCAATTCTCTTTTTATTATAGCCTGGACAGGAAAAGCGTACGGATGGACACATGGTAAAAGCGATTACTATATACCCCTCCTCCCGTGGGAGGGGCAGCATATACATACATTTGGAGAAAAAACAAGAGGACTGGGGCAGTCCTGTGCTCAGCTGACATGTACATATACCCTTGCGATTTTTTAAGATTTGGCCAAAAAAGAACAAACAAATTCATACAAAATTAAACCAGAGGATCATGATCCTGTGCTCAGCTGACATGCATCTGCTTATTTTTAAAAATTTACCCAAAAATTTAAGCAAAAATCAATGCAGTGTGACCATTTGAATAAAATATGTAGAGACCTATCAAAGGTACATTTCTACAAAGTCTGACATAAATATGGTGAAAATTATCTAAGTTGTTTCCATTACAAGAAATCTCCATGTTCAGGTTTCATAATTTTTTTTTTATTTTGTACTTTTTCAAAAAATGAATGAAAAAATGAACCGAGTCAACCTTTCCAAGAACTTTGTTTGACCCTTCTACAAGGAACATATCCACCAAGTTACAGCTCCATCCGAGTGACGTTTCTGGAGAAGAAGTCGAAAATAGCAAAAACACACAAAGAATCATAAAAAAAAAAAATAGAAAAAAACGCAGTGCCACCTGGTGAACAAATTAAGAACTAGGAGTGCCTGGCAGTGTCCCTGTGGGATATCAAAGCAATTGGGTGGGCGGTTTCGGAGAAAAAGATTTTTTATGATTTGCCCCAAAAAAGAACAAAAAAATTCATCAAAAAATCAAAAATCACTGAAGCGTGACCATTTGAACAAACTAAGTAGAGACTCACCCAGGGTACATCCCCACCAAGTTTGACGTCAATCTGGACGACAATTTCGGAGAAGTCAAAAATGTGAATCAGCATTAGAATGTCCATTGACTTCCATAGTAATCAATAGGAAAGCTTGCATTGACCGACAAGTACCTGAATTGAAAAAATGGTTAAAAAACAGGAATCCACAGCAGTGCCACCTAGTGAACAACTTTGTTTGACCTTTCTACAAGGAACATATCCACCAACTTTCAGCTTAATCTGAGTGATGGTTCTGGAGAAGAAGTCAAAAATAGCAAAAACGTACAAAAATTCATCAAAAAATAGAAAAAAATCACAGTGCCACCTGGTGAACAAATTAAGAACTAGGAGTCCCCAGCAGGGTCCCTGTGCGATATCAAAGCAATTGGGTGAGCGGTTTCGGAGAAGATTTTTTAAGATTTGCCCCTAAAAAGAACAAAAAAATTCATAAAAAATCCAAAAATCAATAGAGCGTGACCATTTGAATAAACATGGTAGACATCCACCCAATGCACATCCCCACCAAGTTTGAAGTAAATCTGGCCAAAATTATTCAAGGTATAACCATTAGAAGAAATTTCCATGTTAAACTTTCCTATTAAAACTTTTGTAAAGATTTTTTTTAAAAAAAATTCATTAAAAATCCAAAAATCGCTGCAGAATGACCACTTGAACAAGCCTCTTAGAAACCCACCCAAGGTACATTACCACCAAGTTTGAAGTTAATCTGGAGGACGTTTTTTTTTGGAAAAGTCGAAAATGTGAATTAGCATTAGAATGTCCATTGACTTCCATAGTAATCAATAGGAAAGCTGCATTGACCAATAAGTACCCGAATTGAAAAAATCATTTAAAAAATCAGGTATCTGCAGCATTCCCACATAGTGAACAACTTTGTTTGACCCTTCTACAAGGAACATATCCACCATGTTTCAGCTTAATTTGAGTGACGGTTCTGGAGAAGAAGTCAAAAATAGCTATAACACACAAAAATTCGTAAAAAATTAGAAAAAAATTGCAGCGCCACCTGGTGAACAAATTAAGAACTAGGAGTCCCAGGGAGTGTCCCTGTGTGATATCAAAGCAATTGGGTGAGCGGTTTCGGAGAAGAAGATTTTTTAAGATTTACCCAAAAAAGAATACAAAAAATCATTAAAAATCCAAAAATCACTTGACCGTGACCACTTGAACAAACTTGGTAGAAACCCACCCAAGGCACATCCCCACCAAGTTTGAAGTGGATCTGGCCAATGGTTTTTGAGAAGAAGTCGAAAATGTGAATTGTGGACAGACGGACGACGGACCCTCACAAAAGCTCAGCTGACTGACAAGTCAGCTGAGCTAAAAATCAATGGAGCATGACCATTTAAACAAATCTGGTAGACCCACTCAAGGTACATTGCAAGCAAGTTTGAAGTGAATCTGGCTGATGGTTTTGGAGAAAAAGTCCAAAATGTGAATTGTGGACGGATGTCTCCTTTGAAACTTAAAAGCTTCATACACTATTCCACCATGTCAACACTGGTATAAACTGGTAGATAGTAATACGGACGAACGACAGATGACCTACCCTCCTAAAAGCTAAGCTGACTTATCAGCTGAGCTAAAAAAGTATTGTTAACACCTTTGTAGATACGTCCAAGACCTCTAAAATCCATCTGATCAGAGCAGTTGAACACCACCACGTATTTTCCCAGTGCTTTTCCCATGTCTTTGGTAGTTTCTGTTTTTCCTGTTCCGGCAGGTCCTGCTGGAGCGCCTCCCATAGACATACCCAGAGCTTGTGACAAGGTGATGTAACACCTACAAAAATTAACAAGAAGATCATAAGGATCCTGTGTTCTGCTGACTGGAATATGCTTGTACAGTATTGTGACACATGCATTGTAGTCTGTATAGCTATATACACATACAGTCATAGCAAAGTTTGAACTATAATTCATATAAAAAAAAAAAAAAAACAAGAGGACTGTGACAGTCCTGTGCTCAGCTCAGATGTACATATACACTTGCCATGTTTTAAGATTAGCCCCCCAAAAAGAACAAAGAAATTCATAAAAAATCCCAAAATCCACGGAATGAGTGTTAGTTCTTGAGAAGCTGAAAATAGCAATAACACACAAAAAACATCATAAAAAATCAGGAAAAAATTCTGGTGCCACCTGGTACACAAAGTTGAAATAGGATAGCTCCTGTGTGATATTAAAGCAATCAGGTGAGAGGTTTCAGAGCAGAAGACTTTTTAAGATTTGCCCCCAAAAGAACAAAAAAATCATAAAATATCCAAAAATCAATGGAGCTTGACCATTTGAACAAATCTGCTAGACACCCACACAAGGTACATTGCCACCAAGTTTGAAGTCAATCTGAATGAGGGTTTCACCGAAGAAGTATAAAAATGTGAATTAGCATTAGAATGCCAATTGACTTACATGGTAATCAATAGGAGTGGTGCATTTACCGACAAGTACCCGAATTGAAAAAATCATTTAAAATCAGAAATTCACAGAATTGTCTCCTAGTGAACCACTTTGTTTGACCCTTTCACAAGGAACATATCCACCAAGTTTCGGCTTAATTTAAGTGACGGTTCTGAAAAAGAAGTCGAAAATAGCAGTACCACAAAAAAAATCATTAAATAAGTAGAAAAAAATTGCAGCACCACCTGGTGCACAAATCAAGAACTACGAGTCCCTGGGAGTGTTCCTGCATGATAATAAAGCGACTGGATGAGAGTTTTGGAGTAGCAGATTTTTTAAGACTTGCCCATTCCCCCCTCCCCCCCCCCCAAAAACAAAAAAACAAAAAAAAAACAAAAACAAAAACAAAACAAAAAACACAAAACACAAAAAAATTCATTTAAAATACAAAAATTCACTGGAGCATGACCCTTTGAACAAAGTTGTTACAAACCCACCCAGAGTACATTGTTACCAAGTTTAAAGTCAATCTGGCTGACAGTTTTTGATAAGTCGAAAATGTAATTGTGAATGGATGTCTCTAGTATGATACACTTATATAGAAAAACATGACCCATATTCATAAATATCAGACCCAACAATGACAGCAAAGAGATTCTAGAGTTACCAAAACATCAACATTCATCTTCCAATACCAATGTGAAGAAACAAATTTCACTCCTGGCTTGAGACAGGCAGTCACCCACAAAAGGCAACTGGTGGTTTTAAACCGGTCCTCACAACCTCCTAAATATTTTTCATTAGATACAGATTGTAGTGTTTCCAATATGTTTAGGCCCAACTACTCAAAAAATCGAAATTGTATCACTTCTGCCAAATATAACAAGAGAATTGGTAGGCCTATCACTTTTTTGGTTCTTCTGACTAGTTTGTCAGCTGAGTTTATAGCAAAAGTATAAAGTAGGCCTATATCGATCATTTTTGTGATATCTATGAACCTGGAATATTATGTAATTAATAAGTTAAGTGATTGAATCACTGTTATTCAGTATCAAATGCAAGGAGCAGACTTCTGCAAGACCCCCACTATACATTTGAATGTCTGCTGAAGGAAGTCTCTAATATAACACACTTATATAGAAAAAAGTGACCCATATTCATAAATATCAGACCCCACAATGACAGCAAAGAGATTCCAGAGTTCCCAAAGCATCCACATTCATCTTCCAATACTAATGTGAAGAAACAATTTTCACTACTAACTTGAGACAGGCAGTCACCCACAAAAGGCAACTGGTGGTTTTAAACCGATCCTCTGAACCTTTGAAATATTCTTCATTAAAAAAAGACTATAGTGTTTCCAATATGTACAGGCCCAACTACTCAAAAAATCGAAATTTTATCACTTCTGTCAAAAATAAAAAGAAATTGGTAGGTTTATCACTTTTTTGGTTCGTGTGACTTGTTTGTCAGCTGAGTTTATATCAAAAGTAGAAAGTAGGCCTATATCGTTTTTGTGATATCTATGAATCTGAAACGTTATGTAATTAATAAGTTAAGTGATTGAATCACTGTTATAGAGTATCAAATGCCAGGAACAGACTTCTACAAGACCCCCACTATACATTTGAAGGTCTACAGAAGGAAGTCTCTAATATGACACACTTATATAGAAAAACATGACCCATATTCATAAATATCAGACCCCACAATGACAGCAAAGAGATTCCAGAGTTACCAAAGCATCAACATTCATATTCCAAGACCGATGAGAAGAAACAATTTTCACTCCTGACTTGAGACAGGCAGTCACCCACCAAAGGTAACTGGTAGTTTTAAGCCGGACGGACGGACAGATGGAGGACAGACACAAAAGGATTCCAATAGCTCTGCAGACTGACAAGTCAGCTCAGCTAAAAATTTAAAGGCAATCAGAGATTACTGGATCCATGCCCCCCTTGCCTCATTTATAACCTCGCTAATTACAGGTCTCATTTTGGCATAACTACAGTCAATAAAAATAGGTTATCACTGTGACCCAGATACTTAATCTAGTGACCTACTTCTATGCATATTCATATACACAAGTGTGTAAAAATCCATGATACTAAGTCAAAGGACAACAGAATTACAGTCTGGGCATAAAGTGTAATGTAGTTTTACATAAATATATCACCATGACCAAGATACTTGACTCAGTTACATACTTTTGTTCATTGACACACCTTTTAGGTCAGAATATATGTGTGTGCGAAGTTTCATAAAACTTAGTTAAAAAGTGAAGGAATTATAGCCTGGACATGACGAAGGATATGTCACTGTGACCCAGCCATGACCTCGTGACCTACTTTTGGCACATTGCACACCCTAATGTCCAGATGCACCTGTGTATCAAGTTTCATTAATCTTAAGTTATAGGCCAGACACGAAAAGCATTGACCAGGTACTTGACCTAGTGACTTACTTTTGTTTCATGACATACCTTTGAGTAAACATATATACGTGTGTGTCAAGTTTCATGAAACCCAAGTTAAATAGTAAAGAATTAATACCTGGACCTTTAGGTCAAGATATGTATGTGTGTGAAGTTTCATGAAACTAAATTAAACAGTAAAGGAATTATAGCCCTGACACAATTTTACAAGAAAATGTCACTGTGACTCAGATACTTAACCTTGTGATCTCTTTTGGTACATGACACCCTTATGTATAGATATATCTGTGTGTAAAGTTTCATTAAATCTAATTGTATCTGTGTCTTTTTGCCCAGAACCACTTCCTAGTAGTCATTATCCTATTCTGCAGTCCGAACTCTTTACTCTCCATAAGCTAACCTGTCAGTGTCTAACCTTTACACATATGGAAGTACAATTGTCCATATTGCACACGTTCCTCTGTAAAATTTTGACATAGGCTGTATAAGCCCAAATAAATTAAAGGGTCTTCAGCGGGTAATTACTCAACATGTTTTGGAGCCTTTTACCTGTACATGTCTCTCTCAGTAGCGGCTCCTTGTCTAAGCTAAATATTGAGCAAAGACAACCCACATAATAATGAATAAATACGAAATAAGTTACATAGTAAATGAATTATAGCCCAGACATGATTTTTACAAGAATATGTCACTGTGACCCAGATACTTTACCTAGCAATCTACTTGTAGTACATGACACACCTTTAGGTCTAGATATACATGTACGTGTGTGCAAAGACTCATGAAATTAAGTTAAACAGTAAAGGAATTATAGCACGGACATGATTTTACAATATGTCACTGTGACCCAGATACTTGGCCAAGGAACCTATTTTGGTTTATGACACACCCTTATGTTTTGATGCACCTGTGTGTCCAGTTTCATTAATCTAACTTGATGGACAACAGAATTACAGCCTGGACATGAACTGTAATATAGTTTTGCATGATTGTATCACTGTGACCCAAATACTTGACCTAGTGACCTACTTTTGTTTCATTACATACCTTTAGGTCAACATATATGTGTGTGTGAAGTTTCATGAAACTAAGTAAAATAGGAAAGGAATTATAGCCTGGACATGATTTAGTACAGATATGTCACTGTGACCCAGTTACTTAACCTAGTGACCTGCTTTACATAACAGACCCTCATCTGTAAATGCATCTGGGTGTTAAGTTTCATTGATCTAACTTACACAGTTAAGGAATTATAGCCCCGACACGATTTTACAAGAGTATGTCACTATGACCCAGATGCTGGACCTAGTGACCTTCTTTTGGTACATGACACACCCTTATGTCCAGATGCACCTGTGTGTAAAGTATTATTAATTTTAGTTCAAAGACAAGTGAATTATAGTTCAAACACAAAAAGTGAACAGATAGACGCACGGAAAAAGGGATTACTATATGCCCCTCCTCTATTAGGAGGGGGGCATTATAATTAACATTCAAATAACGGATTACCCTTCGTCACCCACAATTTTTATTTTTTAATATTCTACATCACACAAGGTATACCGAAAAATACCACACAACAGGTACACTTGCTGCCATGGAAAAGACCCACAAAGGACAATTTTATGAACTGGAATGGAGAAAGAAACACTGACAACCAAGAGAGGACAACAGAAGCATAGGGGCAATCTGTCTGTGGCCTATCTAAGGCTACCACTGAAGGTCGCTTTATACAACTTATCATAGGCACTGGAATCCCAGGATTCACCAAATTTTGCTAAATTGGCTTCCTGGAAAACTCAGAGAGATCAGCTTTAGTGGTATGTAAGTAGCATATTTTGCAACACTATTAATTTCCTAGAATCATCTGGTACAAACATTCATATTTTTACCATGCATGATTGCTATAAAGTATGACACCAAAGGCAAAGAACTACATGCAGTTCATATTTATGTAGAAATACGGGCGAGTACAACTGCACATAAACACTCAGTTTCTCTCATTAGCTTAAAATGTTTCCTAATGAACTCAATGGTGCTTTGAAGACTGTTGTGCACACTGTGATATGTCCATGCATGCACACTACAATGTGGTCCTTGTAGTATTACAAACAGAAGTAGCTCAAGTTCATTCAAACTGAAGCTGTGTATGCTGTCATGTATTTAATATATGTTTGAGAAACACAAACAGTGTTTGAAATTAAGAAATAGTACCTATGAATTTAAGATATGTTTGAGGAACACAAACAAACAGTGTTTGAAATTGTTTGAAATTAAGAAATAGTACTTATGCACAACAAGCAGATTTTTTTCAAAGCCTCCATAAAAACAAGAAATTTTAGCATGTATGCGGGTAAAAGGCTCCGAAACATGTTGAGTAGTTACGCGCTGAAGACCCTTTAATTTATTTGGGTTGATACAGCCTATGTCAAAATTTTACAGAGGAACGTGTGCAATATAGACAATAGTAATTCCATATATATATACAGGTTAGACAGGGACAGGTTAGCTTATGGAGAGTAAAGAGTTCGAACTGCGGAATAGGATAGTGACTACTAGGAAGTGGTTCTGGGCAAAAAGACACAAATACAATATGTGCATGCACTTTGTTGCACCAACAGAGCTAGTATATCAAAACCATGGTCACACTTTGGCACTTCTTTTCTAACTGTGCAACCATGAAGACATCCCAAGCAAGTGTAAATTGCACTTTTTAGTAAAAAACAAAAACTTGATTAATTTGTAGAATTATTGTATGTCTCATGCTGTATACCTGTCAGTCAGAGGAGTGATTACAAGCCTATCTGTGCAGCCTAAGAACTCATTCTGGTAGATTGAGTCAACATTGCAGATGGCTACAATGCACTGGTCAGTGTCTTCTTTGAAGTAGAAACGAGCTTGCTTTAACCATTCAAAGTCATTGAGACTTTTGATGTGCAATTTCACCTGAAATAAAGTCACAAAACCATGAAAGCCATAAATGAATGATCTGACTACTTTCTGCATGTCATTTTTTCCTTTATGTCTGTGTGAGCATAGGCATCTTGTTTTCCCCAATTATTACATCTAGTATGCACACACCAAATTCTTAAAATTGTTTGGAAAGATATTGAAATGTCATATCTATCCATCCTAATTTTGAAGATTCATGATTAGTTTTGAAATCTCAAAAAAGTTTTTTTTCCCATATAGTTTCATTACATAAATGAAGTTTTTCAACAGTAAAACTATTATTAAGAACCATTACTCACCATAGGTCACTTAAGCTGCTCACTACACACTCCAGGTGCTTTGCCAGAGCTCCATAAATTTTTCAGTGGGCACAGTGCTGATCCATGCTACTGCACTCACTGATGTCGAGAACCTGTGGCATGGCACAGGGCTCTGGGGGGCAGTAATACTTTTTACCAAGCATACACAGATCAGTTTCCCACACTGCGTAGAAGGAACTGAAAAGTGAGGATGGTTGGGTGGAAATTCTAGTGACCAATGGTAGTACTGTTTCTTAACTCCTAGCACGCCAGTATCGAGTGTACTCGCATAGAGCGTCATTGCTTAGTGCCACCAGTTTCGAGAAGACTCGCACTTTTGTAGTGGCTGATTAAAGACCTTCTCAAATTCCCGGTGTTGTTTATTTACATGCAGGCACCCACATTTGATTGTAAAGAAACATCAGTTCTTGCCGATGGCTATTTCAATTTTGCGTCAAAAATGAGTATTTTCCTTCAACGATGATTTAAATCAATGACAGGGCTGTTGTTTCTGACAATTTGAATGATGTAACTCTGCAAAAATGCGCAAAAATAGGGTGACTTCAGCGTCGCGGTTACGATCTTTTTTCGTCTACCCGCCATGCAATTCACATCGTCAGATTGCTGAGAACCTTGTCTATTTTAAGAACTAGATCTTCCATTGGCTGAAACAGAAGTATTTTAGGGGAATACCTCGCCAAAACTGCTTCTATTTCAAACAGAAACATCGTTATGTTAATCGGAAACTACCGAAGACGATTCTCCGGAATATTCTAGGTCAGTCGGGGGGTCAGAATCAATGTTTGCCGTCCAATCAAATGCGTCATTTTTCTAGCACTGCCATATTCGAAAGTACTCGCTGCCTCATGTTGGGAAGTCAGGCTTGAAAAATGGGCGACATTTGTATGAACACAAGTAATGGTTACTGACAATTTATGCAAGAAACAAAATTAAAAGCTGTAAAGTGGTCAGAATGATGACATACTACCAGTCTTTGTGTACAATAGAGCAGAGAGTCCAATTTTTTCATGCCAGCCGCAGATAAACATGGCTTGGGTGAAAATACCACTGCCGCATGTGTTGATCATGTTGACAGTTTGTCAGTGACGGCGATAAAAATGCGTTTATCGACTATTTACTGCAGAAACAAACAAACTCTACCACTATAATTTAATGACAAATTAAGACACATAACAGATCTTAAGAAAAAATAAAAGAGGAACCATTGTTCGTGATGCTAACCAAGGAAAATGCACGAACTGGTACCCATGCAATTGTATTCACACAGGCTTAACCATTTTGATCAATTCATCAATGAGATCAATATATTCACTTTGTTAGAGTGTAGGGCACAAGTTTTTGTTTAAATTGACAAAGAAACCACATTGAAATGCAGAGAAGGTCTTACTCAACAAAAGTTATGTTGATCATTTTGCATGAATTGAAAAAATAAAAAAGTTATGGCACTTTTATGCCAGCATGTCGCATGTTTCAAAAAAAAAATGCCTGGTGGCTGGCTGTGCCAGATCCCCAAATTGCTAGGAGTTAATAATAGTTTTACTGTTGAAAAACTTCACATTAAGGACACATTACAATACCATAGGTCACTTCAGCTCATGTAACATCAGACTTGAGGTGGTACATGTAGGTACCTCTGAAAAATCTAGCCACAAAACTCCGCACTTGAGAGCCACAGACTAGACAATCATCCTGGACCCCAAGTGCCTTATCCAACCTAAGATAGTGCTAGGAGACAGAGTCCCAGACTTAGTCTGCATAAGAGGAAGAAACAGAAGTTTCCAACAAGCTCGGTGAGGTTTCGTCCTGCTCAGTTAGAACTGGGGGCTATGAATACACAAAGGGCCCGATTCATCTCAGACCTCGACATTGTTGCCCAAAGGGACTTGACCCCAAAACTCCTCAACACAGTTGACACAAATCCTACCCGGAGTCTCAGAAAAACATCCTTCAAATAAGCAGATGACCTGATGAGGGATCTATCTGAGGTGTGCATCTCCCCGTGCCTAGTACCTGTGGCCAGATCTAACAGGAAGACCGTCTTGAAGGCTATGATATTGAGATCTATCAAACCCATATCCTTAGGCTCAAATGGGAGCTTGGTCAGGGCCCAAGCAGCATGGAGAGATCCCAGTGAGGCACAACATTGGGCTCCACTGGTCAGTCAGTGTAAAAACTGTTGACAAGCTCGCAGAGGAACGGATCCATCTTTAAACTCTGCCACTCTGCCCCCTGATCTTCAGGGTAGCTGCAATTACTGACTTTTACCCCTTGATGGTGCAAACCTTCAAGTGCCCCTCCTGGATCAGACTCAAAATGAAGTCTGCTATCTGCTGGATTGAAGCCTCCCACGGTGACAGGCCCTTAGCAGTGCACCAGGCTGCTTACTTGTTCCTCATTGAATTGTAAATCTTTACAGAAGACTTACAAAGTGGGCAGCCCACTCAGCCACTCCCTTTGAGAAGCTGGCTGATGTAACGCCCTTGGCAATGGTCGACAGACATGAAGTCTGAGAAATTGTGGGTTGTGGTGGAACTTGTCCAAGCCTGGTTGTTGGAGCAGTTGAGGAAGAAGTTGAGACAGAGCCCGTGGAAAATTCTTGCTCAACTCAAAGGGTTCCAAGGACCATTCTCTCTTGGGCCACAAGGGGCCTACACGAAGGACTTCCCACTGCTCCTCCCATATCTTGCATAAAACTCTCAGCAAAATTGGGGTTGGATAAAAGGTGTACGCCCACATCCCCTCACACGAAATCGACATGGTGTTCATTGCCCACACCAACTCGTTGGAAAATGGGGACACAAAGGTGTCGATCTTGCAATTGAAGATGGTGACAAAATGATTGATGTGCTGTGGAGCCCAAAGGGCCCAGATCGCCTCTACCACCCTCAGAGTCAGAGACCACACTGTCTGAATCACCTGCGATTGGCTCAAGAGCAGGCCTGCCTTGACATTTAGGCAAGCCAAAATGTGCTGACGCTGGATCCTGACACCAAGCTGACTGCACTGAAGAAAGGTCGACTTGTCCAGAGAGAACGGTCTTTCCAATCTGGTACCTCCCTATTTGTTGATGTATGCTACCGCCGTACGATTGTTGCACATCACCAGAACGTGCTTGTTCTCTACCTGTGAACTGAACTGGACAAAGGCACGACGAATCACCTCCACTTCTAGCCAATTGATGGCAAACTGCCGCCAGTGTGGAGGCCATTTGCCTGAGGCTGTCACAGAGTCCAAATGTGCTCCCCAGCCCCAAAGGGAGAGGAGTCTGTAAACAGGGTCACCTTGGCGTTGAACAGTACCAGGGACTGCCCTGGCATCAGATTCATGCAGTGAGACCACCAACTCAGAATCAGCCAATCCTATGGCTGAATGGAGATACACTGGAACAAGAACCTGCTCTATCTATCCCACTGACCTCGAAAGCTGAGCTGGACAGGCTGACAATGAAGCTTCCCCAGAGTGACCTGAGAGTCCACAGGCGTACGGGTCTTGATCAGACGCATCCACTAATGTGCCAATGGGGCCCATGCCCTTCTGAACCTGTTCAAGAGGGAGACAAGCCTCCTCCACCTGTCCTCTGATATGGGACAGATGAAAAGGAATGTTGAGAACTGAATCCCTCATAAACATGAACTCCCTTGCAGGAGTCAGACTGGACTTCAGGAGATTCAAAACGAAGCCAAACCTCACACAGAGATCCAGCACGAATTGCGTGTTCAAGAGAAGTAGGCCGTGGTCCTAAGCCCACAGGAGCCAATTGTCCAGATAGATGTGCAACTGGATCTTTTGTCAGTGCACAAAGGCTGCTGCATCACTCATGACTCAAATTAAGATGAACAGTGCCAGTGCCAGGATGAACCGGCAAGCACAGAACTGAAACATTCTTCCGCAGACTATAAAGCTCAGGAATTTCTGAGACAGCAGGGCTATGGAAATGTGAAAATGTGTGCCATGATCGTGGCAGGGGTGTCCATCTTGAACTGCTGCACTACAAGATAAGTGTTCAGACGCGACAGGTCTGTGCCTGCCATCCCCTTTTGGCACCAAAAAGGGACGACTGTAAAAGCTTGTGGACCCAACATTGAGCACTGGTTCGATTGCCTGCTTGTCCACAAGCTTTTGACGGGCCTCACACAAAAACTTCCATCCGACCTCTATGTGAAGCGGAAAAGAGAAGGGAACTCTTGAAAGGGGAGGAAGAATGCCTGCTGCAAATTCAGCAAATACCCGTGACCAACAACGTTTCTGACAAAAACATCAGCCGTTATGTGATCCCATGGATTGGGGAATGACACTGGTCACCCACAGACCAAGCCTTGCCAGGAACGCAGAGAGGGGTCGCTGACTGATGGGCCCGCAGAGGTGTCAGACAACCGGCCTGTGTCCGTAAGGAAGAGGCGCCGGCTTCTGGCTGCCTTTAGCACTTAAAGAACTAGACCTTGAGAGCTGACCACCCTTCTTAGCTGGCTTTGTCTTCTGCTGCTGCCAGGGGGCCATGTGCATCCGACCACACTGTCAACAACATTTTGTGCCCTGAAGCAAAGCCTCATCCAGAAACTTCTGTTGCCTCTCCTTGGCCATGTTGTCTGCCCTTTCAAGAAGGGGGACCAACCCCCAACCAAACAGCCCAGGACCAACAGGGTCCAAGGGCAGCTGGCAAGCAGCTTTGCTTACCACCATCAGCAGGTTTGCAGCTGAGAGAAACACATTACGCCACACTAACTTAACATTAGCATCAAGCGTAGCGGCTCCTCTGAGCATGTGCACCACAGCATGGCCTAGAGATTGCTCAAGGCCCAGCAGGGTCTCCACCAAATGTTTGGTGGAGGCAAGTGCCGTGAGGTCATCACGCGCCTCCTCTAGGGTAGTGGAGGCAGTTTTCGGTCACCTCACCATTTCATTAACCATGCTGCACATCATTCGATAATTTGTTCTCTTGCTGCGTTCAGCAGCAGGATTCCGCTCACGGGTAAGGTTTTTCAGACCTTGCAGGTCCTGTTATTTTGGCCAAATTTTATCTTTTTTCCTTCTCTGTTCATTTCTGTGTGTTGCCGTTTTGTTTTTATAACCAGGTTGTCAGGACCAAGAAACAAAGAGTGGTTAAATTTGCAGTAAAGTCATGGTACCCATCAATAGCAGATGCCAGTTGGATCAGGGGAATTCCACAACTTTCTTATAATGTGTCACGTGACCAGAAAGTGACAAATTTAGTGGGGAGCATCTCTGAATTATATCTTGTTTTACTTACCGCTGGAGGCAGTTTTCGGTCACCTTGAATTCATAGCATTATAAGCATATTAGGGTGAGTTGTAACGGAAGAAGTGATGTTGAGTAGCTCCTAATAAAGACATTTACAATGTACAAAAGTTAATTCTGGAATGCGAGGTGCCAGACAGCAAATATGATGCAGCCGACATTCAATTCCAACATGGCAGGTGTGCTCTGTGAACAATTCCAACATGTAAATAAAAAACATAAACTGTCACAACTAGGTATATTTTACAGTTTTGCTAAAAACTTTACACAATTAAAAGCATATCTTTTCGTCCGAATAGACCTGCTGAGCGAAAACTGCCTCCTCTCACCAAAACTCACAATTTTGGCCCTTTAGAGTGTCATGATTTGTACCAAGCATGAACGCTGCATGTGATGTCTATCAGTACACTAACAAAAGTCACACCTGAAAAATATTATCAATGCTTCAGGAACTGCAAAGGTATGGATTGATTTGTGCTTAAATGACATAAAACTGCCTCCACTACCCAACACCTTAAACAGTTGAGGAAGGAACCCACGATTGTAATGACCTGCATGCCCTGCTCAAATCTCCACAGCGATGAAAGGGACAGGGTGATGAACTCCGTCTCCTTGATAGCACAGTCCCGTAAGAGAGCATCAACCGTCACAGGAGATAAGTTGTACACAGACTGACTCATCCGGTACAGCTGCAACCTCGCTTTTGGCTTGGTCAGTCATTGTTCTGTGACTGTTCTTTTAGTCAGTAATTGTTCTGTTCTGGCTTCTGGGCTGTTGCTTGACCCAGTCAGCTGGACCAATAGGTCAGCAAACTTTCCAGCTAAGGTAGAAAACAGCACCTGTAACTTGTGGGCTGTCTCCACCCTGGGAAAGGTTTCCAGCATGAACGTCACATTCACCCAAAACATGGAACCTGGGTTCTCCACCTTAGAGGGAGATTGGTCAACCTAATCTGCAACCCCTCAGCTTAAGCTGACGACTGAAAAACTTTGGCCCACTCAGCTGGGACAAGAAATGGCCGTGATTCGACCTCCTTCTGTTGCCAAGTTGGAGAACCAAGAGCTTTTCTCTTCTGCCTTGGAGTCTTCAGAAGGGAAGTCCAAGCAGTCGAGGTCAAGGGTGTCCTCAACTATAAGGCTATCTTCCAGATTGGCCCCCGATCCGATAACAAAATCCTCCGGTTGCTCCTGTTCAATCCTCACCTTGGAGAGTTTCAGCAGGCAAAATAACTGACAGAAGCTCACCTGTGGAGGGTGGCGAATGAAGCCTACCAGCACACACTAAGCAAATAGGCCTAGGGACAGGGCAGTGACAACTGCTGCAACCTCTTGCACTGGCCCTTTGGTTGCTGAACATGCAAAACCCATATCCTATGCAGGGGTAGGCTCAAGTGCCAAAGTGCCCCAGCCCACGGCAACGTCTTCATAGGTCACCACAGAGGCAACTTCCCCAATGAAGAAGGATCAGCCGCCTGATCAATCTCCATTGATCAGGCGGTTGATCATTCTTCATTGGGGTGGAAGATCGCAGAGCCTCCAACTATGCCTGATCCACTCCCATGATGGTACCTTCCCAGAGAAGAAAAGAAAAAGTGATGGTGCCTCCTCTTCCTCTTCTTCTGCCTTCTATGGCAAGAGCGTGAACATTCGCGACTGCGGAGGGGAGGCAGGGGAGAGACCGGCCGTGAGGTCGACCCTTCACCCCCTAAAAGTGACCATGATGGTCGAGAACTCACGGCTGAGAACTATCATGGGATCCAAGTACTGACCCTCAAGGGGCCCGGGATAAGACACGGCCACCACAGAGGACATAGAGGGAGCCACTGCACTAGCCACCTCTGACTTCAGTGCAGTTGACTCTGAAGATGACTGCCCCACTCTCACAAAAGGGGCCAGGCATCTCCAAGTGGGCAGGGGAAGGAGGAGTGAGCACAGATTCCCCAGAGGAAACTTTATGCTCCAACCAATCCAGCCATTTACCAACTGTGGCAAACAGTGCCTCCGTTTTGCTCATTATCACTTGGGCAGTCGCCTTCACCTGCACAACCAAAGCTTGACCCAGAGGGGCACGAGAAGGAAAGCCTAGAGGAGAGGTACCACAGGGAGCTATGACGACACCACCCATGCTCCAACCATGACCACCACTGACTTTCTTCCCACCTTAGTGTTCACACCTTCTGTTGAACTACCGATGCACGGCCAGCCATAGAACGTACAGAATGGGAGCGGCCCTTGCTTACACACTTGCTCACTTGAGCTGAAGTGGGTGTAGAGGGGACCCTCAAACAGGATTTCTCAACTACCGTCCACTTGCGGTCCGTGGACAGCTTCTCCATCCCCATAGGAGCCGTGTTCAGTGGACAATCCTCAATTCATGGATCAGGGGCCTCAATAGGGGCCTGAATTCGAGGATGAGCCTCGATTTGAGGACCAGTTTGCACCTGACATTGAAGCCCTGGCAAACTGAAAGGTGCCTGTATGCTAGCATCAGCAGCACATGCTGCGACATGTCTCCACACAGGCCCCTATCCAGGAACACTGTCCTCTAGCTCACAGCATGTCTCCGTACATTGGAGCCTTTATCAAGCAGATCTAACGCCCACTTGATGGACTTTCTGCCAGTGAAAGGAGTCCATCACATGGAGCCCCCGAATCTAGAAGATGAAACGCCTACACATGCAGGATGGTCATCCCAAAATCCCATCTGATGGTTGGCATCCCAATGAAAATTGTAAATAATCAGTTATATAGATACTTTATCGAAAATGACTTATTTGATAAGCATCAGTGTGGATTCCATAAAGAACATTCTATATAATTAGCATTATAAGAGTTTACTGACCGATTAGATCACCTAGATAAGAATCAAATTCCTCAAGCACTTTTTCTACACCTTTCCAAGGCTTTTGATACTTTAAAATGCATTACTGCAGCCAAGAGCACTGTGCCACACCACGTGGAGACCAGCTTAAGAGACCTATGCTGTTGTAATGTGTCCTTAATCATTTCTTATTTGGATATCAAAATATTAGCAGTTTTAAGTATAAGCATATTCTAATTCATTTATCTGCCAACAACCAAATGGATGCATATCTTAGCAAACAAACTTACCAGGTCATCAAATATATCTCTTTGATGCACGTGAATGGTGATGAGTGTCTCAAATTTGATTCTCTCAAATTTTGTTAACTCCAGTGTTGTTTGATCAATCAGTATATTCAAGAGATCCAAGAACTTTTGATTGGTAGTTGGCATAATTTTTTTGTCTGAACGTGCATTCTTTAAGGCTTCCTCTGCATCACGCGTCCATAGCATCTGGATTCCAAGAAGCCCAACCTGAAATAGGAATGATACTTGGCATCACAAAAGAAGTTACATACAGTTACGACCCCAAAAAATGTTACAGAGAACGGACCATCAACACATTCATGGTCTGTTCCCATTCCGTTCACGTCTCTTTACATTTTTGCAGGGTAAAGAAACCTTTTGCATTCCAGCCAGTGCCCTCAGATTCCATTCTATTGCATTCTCGATCCTGTCCGAATGCATCCTACCAAATGTCACTAACACACAGTGTAATCACAGAACGTATATGGCTGCATTCCTGTTACATCAGAATTAGTTCCTTATGAGGTACTCTACACAGCAGTTCAACTCCACAAGCAGAAAAAAATGCATGCTGTGATCCCAACACATTTGTGATTCAAGTTCTCAAACGACTGCATATCACAATGACGGTTTGATTTAAAGATATATATTTATCCTGGATTGCCCATGTAGTCAATACATGGCCAATACAGTGGGTTCTCACCATTCTCCAGCAGAATAGAAGTAAGCAAACTCCTCAACTTCAGGACTTTCTCGAGTTCTGTATATGACGATCCAGACACACAAAAAAGGTACAAATTATTGTGTTGAACCCCACCCTGGTATAAGTGTCCCATGGTTATATATACTTTAATTGGCATGGTAACTGCTGTTTTGTTTAAGCCATTTTATGGAAGGCTCTAATATATTACATGCCGTCATCGTTCCTAGTAGCAAAAGTGAGACTGTTGGCTGTTATCTGGCCATGCACGCGATTGATATGACCTGGATTCTGGACACTGGCATGGACTGAAATGAAAAGTGGGCTATGCAGTCTGGGAAGCCTATACTGTGTCATTTATAATGACAAAGAACTACCTGGAGCCTAAATTGTACTTTCACACTTTCACTGCTCCCCCCCCCCCCCCCCAAGCAAAAAAACAAAACAAATAGAATGCCCAGTCTATCATCAGCAGTGCTACCCAGGTCATGCTCGTTTGATATTGTCTTCTGGGTAGTCAATTTGAAATGGAATAGGGCAGTCTTGCTGAAAAGTCACTGGTCGAAGGCCATTATCTTGTAAAAATTCAGGAGGAACAGTAAATGTTCTGAAATGCAGGTCCAAATGTCCAGCAGAATTTTAAATTATTAAACAAAGCTAGATTACTTGGGCCAGTAAAATTTAGTCCTGAACCAGCAAAACTTATAAGTTTGCTGGCCCAAATGTCCAGTAAGGAAAAAGAGTTTTCAGAAAGACTCTGAAATTTCACATGCCCTTAATTTGCATAATTTTAATTTGTGTAGCCTCAAAACAACACTGGCTAGACAAAATTTTGAAAGAGCACAAGAAAGCCTTGCAACCCTCAAAAGATATGATAGATAGAAGCAAGAGCAAGACTCACTGTAAGACTCCTAAAAATGGTGGTTCGCAGGAAAATTTAACAATAACATGCCCTACACCTCTTGCAGGTGTTAATTCTTTCTTGCAGGTTGCGCAAAGGATAGACAGTACAATTCTTCAAAAAGGGATTGAAGTAATAGCAATAAGAAAGGAAATTTCCAACGGCAAAATCAATGCTTGATTTATATAAGTTACATTTTCCTGACCAACCAAAGCTTTATATGCTGATGATCTCTTATCGTCCTCCGCATGGCTTTACATAGGCCTACCAGTTTAGTCACATGTTTGGACATGCAACTTTGGGGGGGGGGGGGGGGGAGATCAGAACGTCTGTACAAATTAAGATTCATGTTTCAGAACGATAAAGCCGCATTTATTTTATTGAAATCTGATCTCACACTCTTGGCCATTTTCCACAAGAACACGCCAAAGTTTTGGGGGGGGGGGGTTGGTTTTATTTCTTTCTTTTTTTTTCATATTTACTACATTACATTTTGTACACATGCCATATTACATTGTCATCAAAATTATCAGGATACTACACACACGATCTATCATACCATCAATGATATTTTCGCCTTTTCTGCAATTTGGACATCCATTACATATGTTTTAACACTTGTACATGTATAACAAACTAAATTTTTAAATCAAAATCAATCTTTAGAAATTTGTATCTTAGTTTTCTCTTCTGAGTGTCTATTGCAATAGAGATTGCCCTTTTTACGGCATCAAATTGGCCTCCTGGTAGGCTCAAAACAGTGGCATGGAACTCTTATAAAAAACAAACCGGAAGAAGAGGGCTATCACATGTTAGATAAATTATATTTGCATTTAAAGTTAAGTCAAAGTTACATTAATATTCGTTCTGTGTACATATTTTTGAAGAAAATGCCTGCCGTTATGCCCTATGGACATTGATGGACTCTTCCTGTAGTCATGGGTGACCACAGCATGACCAAGAAGAGAATTTATTTGTGGCATGGTTGGTTACGTGATCAAAACTTTCCTGAAGCTGGTTGGTCATAAATAGAAATGACTGCCTGCCTGCCTGCCTGGCGTACCACCAGAAAACAAGTCAAAGCTTTTGTTGTAGCCTATACTTTGAAGAAGCAGTGGAAGTTATCTTTGTACACCTTCTAATCAGAATCAGTGTGCAGGTAATCTGTTCTACGGTTTGTGATCCACATGCTCAGTTTCATGCCTGGAAATTAGTCTGAAAGTGCACCCTGAGCAGGAATGCAGCTCAAGCATATGCCTCACGCAGCCACACTAACAGAGCATATAAAACTGCAATTGCCTTTCTGTTGCATTCCCATTTTAATACTTCTGGATGTATTATCATTAATGGCGGTATATCTTACACCCAGGGGTAGAAACATATTAATTCCTCACAGTTTGGCTAGAAATGCTTTTGTTCTACAAAACTTGTTTACCAGCCTAAGTTGCTGTACACCATAGTGTTACAAACATTAATTATCATCAGTACATTTGCAACGGATGTGAAAAACCTTTTCCTCTGAAAATAAAAATACTGGTATAAAAAATGTCAATCGGTCGGCAAATATTTATTTTATTTTTGTAATGTTTCTAGTAAAATGAGAAACAAAATGAAACCGAGAATATTTATGGCAGCAATGCACATTTGCTTGGGTTACCACAGATTATAATTATGAGAGGTCATCCAACAAGGGAAAAAAAAGGAGAAAAAAGCCTGGCAGATCATAAATAACAAAATGCATTCTCTCTGTAATGTTTATAATATGCTGGTGTCTCTTAGCATACAGCAACACCAAGACTATGAGGAATACCCCTCACATACTCTGTATACACATATATGTACCCAATACGCACACACTCCTCAAACTCAAGTAGGGCTACCATCTTTTGTAAATGCTTTTTTCACACTCAGCAGAGAGGACCTTATGATCACCATGTGTGCCTCTTTTCCCTGTAATTAAAGTGAGTGTCAAGACACACTTTTCTGATTTTCCTAAAGTTCTTTCTTTGTTTCCTTCTTCTTTACCAGTGAATTTGTCAGACACTTTACGCTGACACTATTATACATAGATACTCCAAACTTGGCATAATTGTACCTCCATGAAGGAGTTTTGCCTTTTTATGCAGAGGAATGAAGATGTTTTAAATCATGCAAATTTGGGGCATTTGAAATGTTAAATCTTAAATATCTTCAACAGTATAAAAGATAGAGATGCCATTCCAACTTCTACTAGAGGTTTATTGACCAATGCGCATCTAATGAATTGAAACAAAACTTGTAGCAATTTAAATTATGCTAAGTAGCACCACTGGAAATTTTAAATCTTGAATAACTCTAAAGCTAGAATACATTGAGATGCCATTCCAACTTCTACTCCTATGTAATGGACTAGTATGCATCTGATGAATTGGTAACAAAGGCTGCACAAATTTAAATTATGCAAATTAAGGGCATTTGAAATTTCACATATCAAATATCTTCAAACGTATGCACACAGATAGACTTGTTCAGCTCTCTGATAGGTGGTGATATCTGGTGAGAGAAATTAAAAATATCTGTCATCAAAAATATAATAGTTAGACCTACAATAAACTTCCATATATATCTTCTATGACTGTGTAGCTGACTGATCCAGCAAACGAAGTGAAATAAAGCAAATTCAGTTTCTGAGTGCATGTATACATGCTTTGGATTTGAATTGGGGCTGAGAGTAGGAATTCCTAGTCTCAGATTGGGGCATAGCCAGTTGCCTAGCAATAGACCAGGCATGTTGGTGAAAGTGGAACTATAGGGTAGGGGTATGGTGGAAGATGCAGTGTGGCTTTGAGTAATATTTTGTCTTTAACGGAAGGAACAGTAACAAGTGAAATCCCAGCAGGAGCTTCATTTAAATGTGCACAACCACTGGTGGGTCAGGTGGGGACACCTTCCATCTCCCTCTTCATAAGGTACCTCAGCTGTGACAGAGCTCTATTTTTAAATGTTGCCAATTAGTATGCATAAAAGTTCCATCACTTCAGTATGCATACTGGCAGGTTGTGCCTGCATCACATACACCACAGCGGCTTGCACACACGCTTTGCTGAGCTGTGTAACACATACGGCTGGAATTACACAGAGGTTTATGTGGTAAAATTGAACTTGAGTTACAGTACTTTGAGGCAATTTGAAAAAGTATTTTCCATCATCCAAGAGATAAGTTGGGTGCACTGAAGTGAGACTTGGAGCTTGTTACCCTGAGGCTGCTTTAATTGTGTCAAGTGTGGCTTTCCAACATTGTTTCTGAAAACCAGTTCATTACACTAACTGGTGGTATCTGTTATACACTGTTGTAATGAAGTACCCATTGTACACTGTTGTAACATTGTCTTGCAGACCATACACTGTTGTACTTGAAGTACCCATTGTACATTGTTGTACCTACACTACACTGCAGTACTGAAATGCCAACTGTCATGCCAATAAGCTTTGAAGACACAGACACTGGTTTGCTATGCAGCAAATCATTTTTCCTAGTTTCTCTTATGAATTTAGAGACATTAGGATGGGCTTTACCCACCACAGAGGAAAGTCTCCTATACCAACCATCCAAAGAGTGGGTGGTTCTTGGGTCGTCAGTTACGACCAGATCACACACATGCAGGCCAGGTAAAAGGTAGGAATGGTGATTCTTTACTCTTCACCCTGGTCACAGGCTTAAGTTGACAGGGCCAAAGCCCTTTTCAGGATACCAGTTCCTCCCAAAATAGTTAGTTTGGTGCCCATAGTAATTTTGCTATAAATAAAATATACAGAAAAGGCCAAAGACAAACAAATTAAAAACAAAAAAAGAATGCTGTGTGAACAGCCAATGCTCAGCTGACCTAGAGATTCATCACACTTGTGGCTCTGTGAACTCGGGATAGGATCAAGGTCACCCATGTACTGAGCAAGTCTGACCTTATTGGATGAACACTAACATATGTAACATCAAGGTAGCAGTTCAAGTAGTTCTCAAGTTACAGTGAAGAGTAAAGTTCATGTATGTTGCACTGTGACCCCCGAAATGAGGTCAAGGTCAATAGTGTACATGTACTCCTCTGAGCATGACCTTCATAGAGAAACATTAACATGTGCAACATGAAGGTCCTAACTCAAAATAAATCTCAAGTTATCAAGTGAACAGTAAATTTCATGTTAGTTGTCCTATGACCTTGGAAATGAGGTCAAGGTCCAAAAATCACTGGAGCATGACCACTTGCACAAAAATAGGTAGACACTTATCAAAGGTACATCCCTACCAAGTTTGACACAAATCTGGCCAAATTATTTAGGTGATGAACATCACAAGAAATCCCCTGTTAAACTTTCCTAATAAAACTTTTTTCTACAGATTAGAAAAAAAAAATAAATAAAAAAAATAAAAAATAAATAAATAATCCAAATTTCATAGGAGCATGACCATTGGAAAAAAGCTTGGTAGAGACTTGCCCAAGGTACACTGCCAGCAAGTTTGAAGTCAACCTGACCGACGGTTTTGGATAAAAAAGTGAAAAAATGTGAATTGGCATTAGAATGCCAACTGACTTACATACTAATCAATAGGAAAGGTGCATGTACCAATTAGTACCCGAATACAAAAAAAAAAAAAAAAAATCCTTAAAAATCAGGAATCCAGAGCAGTGCCACCTGGTGAACAACTTTCTTTGACCCTTCCACAAGGAATATACCCACCAAGTTTGAGCTTAATCTGAGTGACAATTTTTGAGAAGTCAAAAACAGCAACAACACACAAAAATCATGACAAATTTGGAAAAAATCGCAGTGCCACTTGGTGAACAAATTAAGAACTATGAGTCCCCACGCATGTTCCTGTGTGATATCAAAGCAATTGGATTAGCGGTTTCGTAGAAGATTTTTTAAGATTTGTCCCAACAAAGAACAAAAAAATTCATGAAAAAAAAATCCAAAATCACTGAAGCAATGCCATTTAAACAAACTTGGTACAGACCCACCCATGGTACATCCCCACCAAGTTTGAAGTGAATCTGGCAGATGGTTTTGGAGAAGTCCAAAACGTGAATTGTGGATGGATGATGGACAAAAGACCATAATTTTATATGCTCAGCTGACTGAGAAGTCAGCTAAGCTAAAATGAAAGCATTTTGTGGCAAAATTGACAATTATTTTTGTTTGTCTGCACTTTATATAGAAGTCTCCCAGTCACACACATTTGGGGTTGATCCGTGGATGCAACATCGACATTTACCATTGGATGGCTAATGGATGGATTATGTTATGCATGTTCCGGGGCCGACACAAACATGAGTCTTGATCTATTTTGGGCCAATAATAAGTTTACCAAAAACGAAATATTTAGAACTATACTACTATGAATCAAATGCTAACAACCTTTGTATGCTCTTGAGTTGAACTTCCTAAATGAATATTTAAAAAAATATTTCTTTTCGTATTTTGGCAAATTGGCTTATATTTTTTTTCTTGTATTTCAAGTCACGCAAACCACTTCAGCTCTCATCATGTGAATGGATCCTAAAGCACGTAGTTGACAATGTTGGTCAAATGAATCCTGGGTCAGAAAGGCATCAACCCACCAGGCCATTACTAAACATGTTCTAGTAGATGTATCAAAATTGGTTGTATTTGGTATATCTGACAACTTATGTAATAATTAACCGCATTATTTGTCAGGCAGACAGCCACATATCTTACATTTCAAGCAAGGCATGCCTGTTGACCTGACAGATAGACATAGGGGCCTATAAAATATTTGTTATTTGTCCGACATACAGTATTGGTGGCGAAAGAGCTTAATTCAGCTCATATCTTTTTACTGCAGGCCAGCAGTAACCAATATACAAAAATATTTTGTAAAGATACAAGAAATGGCAGTTCCCATCTCTGTATGACATAACTACATGATTCCTAAATTTATCATAACTTTATCTATTATAAAGTGCATTTATTAAGATCTAGTGCCAGTAACAGGCACATACAAGATAACATGTCATGAGTCTTGATAAATAGAGGCCTACTGAAACGATCGCAAGGAACTTTTGCTGTACATCGTAGATTCCGTACAGTATCTGATGATGAAGTCAAAAACTATGTACACAAACACAAAGCCAAATAAAATATGTTCACTTCATATGTGTAGACACCAAACCAGGATTAGAGAAATTTTGAACAAAAAGCCCACGGGCCTAGTACTCTGCTGTTATGAATCAGTTGAAAGTGACATGAATGTAGCAATAACAAAAAAATTTATAACAACAAAGCAAATTTATCAGGGTACACATTGACTTATTAATGTGGGTTTAAGTGGCCCTGTGGTCACTGTGTGGGTGGGAGCATGTACCCCTACAGTGGTCAGGGGTCATGTGACCTTGGATCACGTGATTAACAGCTTCTCTTTTTGGGCGGTCATTTCAGTGTGCTAGTCGCAGTGAGAAGTCGTGTGTTTCGAGCCAGTAGTTTTTAAAGTGATAACTTTTTGAGTTTTTGCTGCAAGCAAGTCAAAGTGGAGGCTCAGCTATAAGCTAGACTGTTTGGCGTTAAGACAAAGTCAGCACCATGCAGGGGCGCTTTACATGCAGACGGGGGCCAGACTGCAGCGAGGGCCGATGCCATTGTTTCAGGCCACGTTCTACCTTGGGTAGTCAATGGTCAAGATTAACCACGGGGACACAGATCGTATATACGACAGCTGTAGTTATTCCTGCCCAGGACAAACCAAAGAACCCGGTTTCGGCCCACCTGTCCAGATCGGATTAATGTGCAAAGGCCTATCTATCATTGTATTCTGACTGTGGGGACTTAACTGGCCTTGGCCGACTCGTTTGTGTTACGCCGTTTTGTTCTAAGTTGAGACAAGAGAAAACATGGGGCCACCTACTAATGCCGGCGATTAACAGTTAGCAACCAATAGTACTACTACAATGGAGAGCGGCCCTTTGGGTCAGGCAAGTTTTGATGACTGGGCTGCAAAAACTGGATTGAATGCAAAAACAATGGATCTGTTGCGAACGCAAGATTTAGCGTGCTTACGAACATTGGCCACAGTGGATGTGGAGGAAATCCTCAAGGCATTACAGGCGGTTGCCAGGCCACAATTTACAGCGGGGCAACGTTTTATTTTGCGTAGGGGCATGCTGAAGCTGCAAGGAGCAAGCCTTGCTGAGGAGCCATCGCACATCCGTGAACAGCCACAACCAGGGATCAGTGCCGCAAATGTAGTTAGTGTCCAACAATGCTCACCAGAGGGCCATCATGGGCCAGCATCTTCACATCCGGGCTCTCGCCAAGATGGCGGCGCCCTTGGGAACAGCGTGGGAAGGCAGACGGACGCTAATTTACAAACACTGCAATAGGATCCGTTCGTAGCAAGGGCCCTCAGGGAGATGGAGGAGGCTCAGTCACCATTGCAGGCGTCGGGAACTATGGCGTTGTAGGATCCAAACCTACCCTCGGCCAACAATGTTGCCGCTGAAAATGTTGCTTGTTTAATGCCTCCAGGGGCCAGAGGTGAGGTGAAGTTTCAGGACATTGTTGACTATGTAGAGTATAGCCATAATGCAAGCAATGAAAAAGATCATAAGTACCAGGGGCATACAGCTGTGTGTTAAAACGGGCCAGCGCAAGATTAAGCTGGAATCACTTACTCTTGCCCTATGGAAAGTGGCAAATACCTGAATAATGCACAAAATGCTAGCTGACGGGTCCCTTGATGCGCACACTTTATCAAATTACCTGGCTTATACTGTGAAGATTTTGCAGCTCAGTGATGTATATCCATGGGTGAAAGTGCTACAGTACGATAGGGCTTACAGGTACATGCAAGCACGTGACAAGTTTGTATGGGGGCATGAACAAAGCCATTTACTTATGTTGTTCTTGATGGGAAAGGGCAAGCAAGGCAATAATGGCTCATTTCGCTCCCAAGGTCAGGGTCATAACCCCAATGGTGCAGGTCGCAAGGGTACAGGCAAACCTGTGTTTACAGATGAAGGGAAGGAGGTATGCTTTAACTTTAATGGGCTTCGTGTTTGCAGATGGGGCCAGGGGTACAGATATGCACATGTGTGCAATGTCCCTGGTTGTGGTAAGGCCCATGCACGCCCTCAGCACCAACAATGACTTTCACCTTGGCCCAACATGAAACCCCTCCGTATTCTCGATCCGGAAGTGTGGGGTGCTGAATTAAGAGATGACGCTGATCAGGATTTCATTTTAGATGGTTTAAAGCATGGTTTCCATATTGTTGATCCGGAAACTTGCCCTGTCCCTTTAGAACAGTGTAATCATAAATCTGCCCTCATTCATAAGGACAAGGTTGAAGAAATACTGCTTAAGGAAATTGGGTGTGGTAACTACAGAGTGGTGTGCAGATATTGATTGGTGGGTTAAGTTCATGAGGGGTTTCAATGGTAGGTCCCTTATCTTAGATAAGCTTCCTCTCGAGATTATGTCAATGGATGCTTGTAATACCGGGGGTGGCGCCCTATTTGGGGCTGACTGGTGTTATGTTAATTGGTCTGTTGACAGACCTGAAGTGGCCAACCAGCACATAAACCATAAAGAAGTTCTCGTTATACATGAAGCAGCCAGGCGCTGGGGACACTTATGGTCTGGCAGAAAAGTTAAAGTGTTTACAGATAGCACATCGGCCCAAGGTGTTATTAACAAAGGCATGTGTAAACAGCCGGTTGTCATGGCTGCTTTGCGGGACCTCTTTTGGATTGCAGCGGTGAATAACTTCCAAATTGTGGCAGCACATATCAGTGGAAGAGCTAATACAGGTGCAGATTTGGTTTCGAGACTTCATGAAAAGGGTAAATTAGAGAGATTCGAGACTTTTGTACTACAGGTCCCTTTGTTTCACCCTTTTGACATGCTTAGGCATTTGTCTATAGGAGCTTTCAATTTCCTTTCTTCTCAGGTCAGGGATTGGTGGCACTGGAAGCTGAATTGGATAGGAAGATCCGCAAGTACAAACTGGCTGCTTATCAGAAGTCCACCAAGGCAACTTACAGAACCCACAGGGATGCCTAACTACGATTTTGTGCATACATGGGGTACCGAGCGGTACCAATAGACACCCTAGTTCTCTCACGATACGTTGTTTTTCTTGCTAGATCCCTTAGATACACAAGTATCCAACAATACTTGAACATTATTAGAATCTTGCATTTAGAGTGTGGTTTCCCCAACCCCCTTAAAGACAATTGGTCTTTACAGTCAATATGTATGGGTGTTAAGAGATGTAAGGGGGTGGCTGTGCAACAGAAATGTCCAATTACCCCCGAAATACTCATCCAGATGTTTCAGTGTTTAGATCTGTCAGACAATGTTGACGCTTGCTTCTGGGCAGCATCGTTAGTGGCCTTCTTTGGGTTGTTTCGGAAGTCCAATATTGTGCCAAAGTCTGCTTCTCAGTTTAATCCTAAATTCCACTTGTGTGGGAGTGATGTAGAGTGTCACCCTTGGGGGGCTTTTCTACATGTGAGATGGAGTAAAACTATACAGTTTCTACAAAGGGTGCTACAAGTGCCCATCCACTGTTGCCGGGCCATCCCCTTTGCCCAGTCACGGCCTTACTTCATAGCATGGCCGTGAACAGAGTTGGTAAGCATGAGCCCCTGTTCACATACAGGGATAAAGGTACAAAAAGGTTGTTGAGACATGCACAATTTACATGCAAGCTTAAAAAAAAGTGATACAAGCATGTGGTCTCTCACCAGTACAGTATTCCGGGCATAGTTTCCGTCGTGGAGGGGCAAGTTTTGCCTTTCAGGCGGGTGTCCCACCAGATTTAATTAAGATGCAAGGACACTGGCGCAGCGAAGCCTACCAATGCTATATCACTGTCTCTGTCCCATCCAAACTTTCAGCTATCAATAAAATGGCTACTCTAATCCGTACAGTTACCCTCTAGGTTTGGGGGACTTTCGGGATCTCAGGTAGTGATAGAGTGTTGTAGCATGCGGGGAGACCCCTTTCTCCACAGACACATCTCCATCTAGTTGCACCCTGGCCTGGGTTTTAGAATAGCTGGCAGTCCACGGGCTCAACAGCGAGAGATATGGGAGTGCAGGGAGGGAGTAACCCTAGGTAGTTTCCATTTATTAACTGATATTAATAAATTAGCTTAGTTGTGCCCAAATGTATTAGTGTGCCTTGCTTTCTTTATTGATTAGTTGCTTAAACAGGAAACACTTAAAGAAGTACTGTTGTGTGATACATCAAATTGTAAGTGTTCATTGTGATACTGCATTTTGTAGCATTCATTATTAAACATTTTTTGTGATTTGGTCGATAAAAAATTGTTTCTTTCTAGCTGAATTTGATGAGTGACATATCGTGTTGTGTGTTCTTGTTTCAAAGATATGGTCTTCATTTCTGTTAGGTAGCAAATGTCTCTTGGTGATACACGCAGGGGGAAGTCTCCCACCTAACAAGGCAAAAGTTTACAAATGGACAGAAGGAGGGAGGGACAGGTCACGGTTATTTTACAGGAATTTGTGCCTTTATCTAATGTTTCTATGGTATAAATTTGGTAAGGCTAGTCTTACTGGTTGTCAAGATATTGAACTTAGTATATTTTCCACTTCCTGGGCATAGTTTCACATTTAAATCATAGGTGGCACCACATGTTTTTCCATTATTTAGACTTTAATAACTTTTAACGTATCTGTGAAGTCAAAAGCCTGTACATCACAAGTTTGAAACAAAAGGCCGATTTCAATCATATCATATTTTCGACTTTAAATCCTCAGACTCTGTGACCTTAATAAAATGGGTCAAGGTCAATGTGTTTCAGTACATTTTGGCTCATATTTCCTGTAATACCATAGGTGGTGCAACTAGTATGACTCGTGTTCCAGATTTTTGGCTCAGTAACATTCCCACCAAGTTTCATGAAGATCCATCAACATATTCAATGACAGGTATCAAAATTGAACTTTTCTTTTTAAAGTAAGCAACACCACCTAGCGAACAACTGACCACTCTACTTTTTCAACACACTATGAAAGAAGATTTTGAAAAAGTAAAAAAAGTAAAAAAAGTAAAAACACAAAAAAATCATTTAAACCATCATAATATAAAGGAGTGTGGCCATTTGGTAAATAAAAAATTGTAAAGACTTCCCAAGGCAGGGTCCATGAGAATGGTTAGAGTGCACTACCCCAAGAGCAAACTGGCAATCTTAGAATATGCCCTGCCCCCAAAAATTGAACAGTTTTGCCCTGCCCCCAAAAATTGAACAGTTTTACAGCAGTTAGACCAAACTACAAACATTTTATTTTGTTGAAGGAGAGCAAATTGGCTGAAAGTTGCCAAATGGCAACCAATTCTCATCCCAGCAAGGGCACATACCCACCAAGTCTGAAGTGGGTTAGGATAGTAGTTTTGAAGTAGTCAAATAGGAAGTTTTTCAACGTAAAACTATTATTAAGAAACAGTATTTACTGGAATTCCCACCAAACCATCCCCGCTTTTTGGTACCTCCTACACAGTGTCGGAAACTGAATTGTGCATGCTTGCTAATACACATTACGGCCACCAGGAGCACTGTGACAGGCCACAGAGCTTGGATGGCAGTGACAAGCACAATGTAGACAGCACTGGACCATGGAATTTCTATGTGGGCTCTGGCAAAGCACCCAAGATGTGGAGACCAGCTTAGGTGACCTATGGTGTTGTACTGTGTCCTTAGTATGTGAATTACCATTGCAATACCTGTTGACTTACATAGTAAACAACAGAGTGCATAAATTAAACAACAACTACCCAATTTTTAAAATTTGTTAAAAATCAGGAACATACATATCACAACCTAGTGAACAACTTTGTTTTGGTACTTCCACAGGTACATTTTCACCAAGTTGAGTTGCAGCACAATCTGAGTGGCAGTTATGAATAAATCAACAATGGTGAAAACACACAAAAATTCATCAAAAAATATTTTTAAAAATTGCAGTACAACCTGTTGAAAAAATTGAAGTCTATGGATTCTCAGAAGTAGCTCTATCAATTTCAGAGCAATTGACCCAGCTGTTTTGCAGAAGACAAAAGATTTGTAAAAAAGAAAAAAAATCATGACTCCATAAATCAATGGAGCATCACCATTTAAACAAACTTAGTAGAGACCTATTATGGGTACACATACATTCCCAACCAGCTTTGAAGTTAATCTGACAAGCAGGTTTTGAGAAGTCAAAAATATCAATAGTGGATGATGGACAATGGACAAACGGATAGACTACAGCCACCACATAACCTCACCTGACTGACAATCAGCTGAGGTAAAAACCATCTGAAAAAAAGTTGAAATTTAACTCCTGGACTTGAAAATAAGGATTTTGAAAGAACAGGTACAATCAACCATAGTAAAGGCAAAATATTGGCACATGAGGTCAAAAGCATAACAACACGAACAGTACACAAAGGTGTCTTAAAATATCTTGGTTTAAGGCATCAATTGAGGGAATGAGCAGAGTACTGGCAGCAATTGCCACTTGCCCGTGGTAATTCCAAGTCCTGTAACTAAATATTTAATAATGATCCAAATGAAAAAAGTTAAAAAAATGTTTCACATGCCTGAGCAGGATACTCTCCTAGAAATTTCAGCAACTCAAATGCAGGGTCATTGATGATGTTGCTGGCTTCACGGATGACTCCATGGAGGGACTTCATCTGCTCCTTTAACAGGTCACCAAGCCAATTTTCTACATTACCTTTTGCCATCACCGCCTCTTCAAGCTGTAAAATTATCAAGAAAGTAAAACAATTAAATTAAACAAGAAGTACACATTGCACATGTAATGTTATCAGTACATGCATTCAAAATAAGGACAAAACTCTCATATTTTCAATGCAATTCAAATTTCTTGATTCTGTGATGCCTCTTTGAAGGAATTTTAACACTTAGTTGCACACTGTACCAGTTGACAAGAACTTAAGATAACTGCTACTCAATATTTTATTTTTGTGTGACTATATTCAGATCCATCATGTGTCAAATTTAACTACTGATCTCTGATATGGAATTATTGTGGAGCATCGCTGACATAAATGTAGAATACAGAAACAAGAGGCCGATAGGCCTAGTGCCCTGCTGTCATATATAAATGAGTTTAAGTACATGAGCTGGGACCTGCCTATGGAAAATGGGACCTCATTAGTATCATAAGCATTGTTGAGACCAACTTTCTTCACAGTTCCACGATCACCCATCCCCTGAGTGGCAAAACCTGAAACAGTATCCTTTAAAAGAGGACTTCTACACACACACAGTAGTCATGTTTATTGTGAAAAGATTATGTGCAGCAAGCTGACATTTTTTGATAATCAACTATGTGATCAGATACTTACCCTGACCTTCTCTCCCTCTCTGGAAATGACAGACAAGATCCTGTCATAGTCCTTTTCATGAAATTCCACTTCATTGACATTCTCAAACACACCAAGCAGGTGAGACTAGGTAAGAGAATGAACATATGGATCTTGTTACTACATGGAGTTTGTTTATTTCTCATAAACCCTGTCGAGGCATGTGAGCAAGCAAAATCTTATTTTATGTATACAGAGCATATTCATTTCACATATTCTTTATTAAAGTTTGATAGCTGATATGACGATCTGAAAGTTTCATCTGACAGCACTTTACTGTGGTCTGTTTATACAGAATACATAACCTTCACACAACAGAGGCATAACTGAGACTTATGCATCCTCATGTTAAAGGGACTTTTTTCTTTGTATTTATTTATTTTTGTTAATTTACGATAAATTGATCAAAATAACTGCATTCTTACAAACAAGTGAAACATTACACATCAGAATATGATATATACATTGCACATCAGGAGTGTGAAATATTTTCTTATGACATCAACCGTTTAATACTCAGTCCTGGAAGACATGAATCCAAAACAATTATGGCTCTGAAGAATGCAGATAGACTGGTTTCAATTTTGCTCATGTAGCACAAATCACAATTAAGTTTGGTTCAAAAGTGCATGTATTTATTGCTTTCTGAAATGAAAGGATCTAAAGTATTCATAGAGTCCATTTTTAGTTTCAAAGCTCCATGAAAATTTTAGTTCAGCAATATTTCCAAGTTTTATTTTCAGTGTAGCCAGCAATTCCTGCACAAATTAAAGAATGCAGTAAGCACTGAGCTCCACAGACATGAGCAACCAAAAATAAAACTAGACATACCTTCAACGCAAAGCATTGACTGAAGGGTCTGCTATCTGGAGATATCGCAGTAACAAGCCCTAACAAAGCTATAAAATGGCTCCATTTGTTCAAATTAGGTCATCGTGACACCCAAAGCGAATCAGTTAATCTTGGCATGCAAGATGAGCATACTGCCAAATTTGAGCAAAATACATTGGAGAATTCTGGAGATATTGTGGTAACAAGCCCTAATGAGCATGTAATTTGGCTGCCATTTCCTCAAATTAGGTCATGGTGATACCAAAATCTAATTAGTTCATCTTGCCACGTAATATAAGCATATTGCCAAATTTGAGCATAATACATGGAGGCATTCTGTAGATATTGCAGTGACAAGAATGTGCACATCTGGACGGACAGACATCCGGACAGACAGCCCCAAAACATGCAGGGCCCCCCCCCCCCATGGGAGCAGACCCTTAAAAAAAACTTTATAGTATCCTTCCAAAGTAATATCTGCTTTGCACTGAAAATGTTTATGCATGTATATCCTGCCTGTTTTACTTATGTCTTCAAATAAAACTCACAATCTCCCGAAATGCATTATAAAGAAATCATTCACCACTCACTGTCAAACTGCAAGGCTGTACAAACCTGAATAGTGTGTGAGTCACTTGCTTGGCCCAGTATCTCTAACAAAGCAGGATCAGATATGAAGAAAAACCTTGGGAAAATCAACCTTTTCCCTTCCAGATATCTAAGAAGTAAAAAGACGTCTGAACTAAATCCATATATAAAACACACTAGGGCAAAAGCACATGCACCTAATAAGTACGTGACTTTCGCATCAGCATCTCATTTTTAAAGCTCCATCTAACCCTTTCAGTTACCAAATATGAAACAAAGATAGAATTAGTACAGAATTACATGTGTGTCCATTTGGGGCTAATTTTGGCATTCCCTGCTCATTGTGCCGTTCTTGAATTTTATGTTCGGGACGAGCGGAACTCGAACCTGCAACCTTTGGCATCAGTCGCCTAGCTGAAATGGGAAACGCACATATCCTCTCCACCAAATCCCCATTCTAAAAAGAATGGCTCAATGGAGGTAGTTATGTGCGAGTGCCATATCAACACGGTCATGCAATATATTTACTGAGTCGGCATTTATTTCCAGAATCGGGGACTTAAATCCACCAGCATTAAGGAAATGCCGAAAATATATATTTTATGTTCGCAACGAGCGGGATTTGAACCTGCAACCTTTGGAACCAGTCGCCTAGCTGAAATGGGAAACGCACATATCCACTCGACCAAATTCCCATTCTAAAAAGAATGGCTCAATCAAATATTGGAAAATAAATGATAAAATTAGCATGTTCCTACAGATGCTACAGATCTGCTTCAATGTTTTTGCTAAATGTCTCTTCACCACAAAACATGTGAACTAATATCATAGAGACTTATCAGGAGAGCTCCTGTTGAGTCAACAGTTTTTTTTTTCAATAACCTTTAGTGATGAATTTTAAACTGGTTGTCCATACATCCCCAAAAGTAATAAAATGCAGAGGATTACAAATTCCTAACTAAAGACTGTTTTCAGTGTGTGTCAGGTTCTATTTGACACATGCATTTTATAATTTTTCATCATGATTATTTTCAACACTTCAATCTTTCATTTTAATACCTTCAAGAAAGTATTAAAGTTAGCTTATAATGAATCTGGCTATGTATGACATATTTTGTTAAAAATACAATTAAAATGTAGTCAGAGATTGCTGAATCCACACACCCCTCGCCTCATTTCTAACCTTGCTAATCAAAGGGCTCATTTTGGAATGACTGTAGTCAATAAAAATAAGTCATTATAATAAGATTTTCAAGATGGCGTCTCGGCAAACAGATCACATAGAGAGGGAAGGCAGTGCACACCAGGCTATTGCCTCCTTTCAGAGTCAAGCTATGAGTGTTGATCCTGTGACCAGAAATTGGATTCACGGAACCACTACATGGCAGCTTGGGATGACCATCCACACTGGTATGGTTACCACTTGCAGTTGGGTCAAGTTTGCTCATGCAAGCAAACTTGCAAATACTGTCAGGATTGGGGAGAGGACAACTGGCGGCCCGTCGAGCAGGCACTGAGGAAGTCAGATCGTGCGAGGCTTAGGCGGCCGGTCATAGCTGCCAAGCTGAAATGACCGACTCCATTGAGTTGTCACCAATGACTCCAAATGAGAAAAAGTGTAGACTTACTTCGGGTCGTCTCATCTGCAGTCTAATTTGGCTAACAGGAAAGAGCCTAGACTTACTTCGGTTCGTCAGCAGTACCAGGTGACGGATGTCTCGACTCCTAAAACCCCATGGGAGGTAAGGCAAAAAGACATCTAAGTCCAAGGTCAGGAAGCAAGAGATCACCTCAGGGGGATCACGAGTGCCTGTCTTTACCCCAAAAGGCCCCCCACTGCTGCTTTTGGCACTGACCCAAAGCTTGCCCTTGCTTTGGAGTCTATGTCGGAGAGCAAGCAAATGAATGCTGAGATGCTCCATACATTGCTTGCCCCCTCTCAACAGGCTCTTTCTTCTTTGGAGCCCGCTTCAAAGAAATCAGCCAACTGTAGGTTATGGTTGTCAAGATCTCAATCCTCCAGGTCTGAGTGCTCAGCACATCAAACATACCAACCGGTGAGTCCGGAATGGAAACTTTTAGGTTTCCATTCGGTTTTTCTGGATTTTCGGGTATTGTGGAACCTTGGCCAGTCCAAGCACCCCGATCATAAGTTCTAGAAATACGGAAGGCCAGTAGCACCTCAGCCAGTCCAAGCTCTCAGATTGTAAGTCTGGAGTGCCCGGCAAACCACCTGTGCCTGAGTATACTTTCCGAACTCCTGGGTCTGAGAGCTTTGTTCGTAAACAAAGGCAAAGGGTAAGTAGAGGGAAGACACCCAGACCTGTAGGGGCGCCTTCTGCAGTCAGTGGGTCTCTAGCCCCTGCGGTGTTGGCACCTACAGTGGTCAAAGTGACACCTTCTGTTCCCCCCACCAACAGTAACCGTGGTCCCTTCTGCACATCAGGATGCTTTGCCTCAGAACAAGCAGTTGGCAATCCCATTTGTTCCTGCGTTTGAGCCAGGTAAGCTGCTACTCTCTTGAGTGGCAAGCACACATTGAGCTCTGCGAGGAACAGCGGTTGCGGTTGGAAACTTTGTCTTCTTCCACTTTGGCAACCCCTGCTGTTGCAGAGTCTGCAGATTCTGTCGGCAGAGCAGCCTGCTGCTTTTGTCTTGAGCCAGCTCTGGTGACTGCCCAGATATGTGCACACGGATCTCCATTACCCTCCGTTATACTTCCTCCACCAAACAGGTGGAGGAGGCATCTGTGGCTGCGACGACTTCCCCGGAAGTCCTGGCAACCCCAATTCCAGGCTTGTGACAGATCCCCTGCTGTCACAGACGGCTGCTCCATCACCTGTGGACAACTTGTTTGGGCATTACAACCCCCTAGCAAGTCCAGAGTCTTAGGACCTAGACACCAAGGAGGAGGATGAGCTTTTGCTTTCAGAGTCATCCTTTGGCAGATCTCAACCCCCATTAAGGGTTCATTGATCACACCGCTCACTCTCTGTGAGGCACAGAGAGCCAGTGACCACAGGTTCTGTAGGCTTTGCCCCATGCTCCCATGGACATGGCACCTGCTCCCTCAAGGGGCTTTGACAATGTCAAAGCTCTTATTCAGAGCCTGGTTGGTGACCAAGCTGTGGTCCCACCAACAAAGGAGAGGTATGGTGCTGTTGTGCTGTCCTGCCAGGGCTCCTCTCTGGAGGACACGAAGCAACGCACTCCAATACCTTTTTTGCCCTTTGTAGCAGAGTTCTATGACCAGCTCACAGCCGAGACTTGCGGCACAAGGGTTCCCGTGGAGCCGCCAACGTCTGGCTATGGCCTAAGTCAGATGTGGTACTCTGCGCCTGAGCAGATCTTCCCATCAGATCCACTGCCTGTGGACTTAGACTGGGAGGAGTTTGATGCACGGCAGCTGAGATCCATTATGGCATCTGCCGAGACTTTCAAAGGGTTGGAGGAGGATGCCAGGGGATCTGTCCTTACAGCGTTGTACTCCGACATGTTGTTAGCCACTTAAGGGTCTCTTCTTGAGTCAGATGTGGTACTCTTCGCCTGAGCAGATCTTCCCATCAGATCCACTGCCCGTGGACTTAGACCGGGAGGAGTTTGACGCACGGCAGCTGAGATCCATTATGGCATCTGCCGAGGCTTTCAAAGGGTTTGAGGAGGATGCCACGGGATCTGTCCTTACAGCGTTGTACTCCGACGTGTTGTTAGCCACTGAAGGGTCTCTTCTTGATGACCCAAAGGGCTCCTTACAGATCACAGAGGCGGTGCGGGACTGGTTAGACCAGACGATACTCCTCACAACTACATTGTCACAAGCTGTTGATTACCAGGTGCGAACCCCTTGCATACTGGAGGTGAATCTTCTTTTGTTGCAAAGGGACACATACCATCAAGGTCAGAAGTTGCCAGACCCTCTGTATCATCGTGCTCACACAGGGCCGCTCTTCCCTTGAATGTGTTTGGAGGAGAGATGGCAGAAGTTGTCTGCCTGGCACAGGCCCTTTGGGCCCACTCCACCAACCGGGCCGGTTCCAAGGTACTGACCAACTCTGCTCGGCCATGGTATCCCTGGGCTGCCTCAGCCCTGAAGCATGGTACAGACTGCGCCTACTCTTCCTTCGACTTGTGCTCCCTCTGGAACACATTGACCTGGGAAGAGCAGACTGTGATCTGGGAAGGGCAAGCCTTGTGTTAGAGGTGGGCAGACAAGAAAGCCTCGGTGTTCCTGACTCTTGCAAAGCGGATGGCGCTGCCCCAGGATTGTGAACCACCACACAGTTAAGACTCCTTGCAGTGCTGGGTCGGCGGCTACCTCACCATATATTACGTGCACTGGAAGTCTATCACAGACCATTCATTCATCCTCAACATCCTTAAACATGGCTACATGCTGCCTTTCAGTGAAGACAGGCCTCCATTAAGCTGAGAACTCCAGTGGTTGGAACTGTCCGACAATGAACCCAAAGCATCAGTGTTCCTAGAGGCCATTCAGACACTTTGGAGCAAGTGCACCATACAGCCAGTCAAGGATCACAGTACTGCCAGCTTTTACAACTTACTCTTCCTGGTCCCCAAGAAGGACGCAGCATGGCACCCAGTCATAAACTTGTCTATGCTTAATGCCTTCCTGGAAGTCCCATCCTTTTGGATGGAGACCCCCCTGTCGATGGCAGCAGCCTTACGGCCCATAAAGTGGATGATGTCCCTGGATTTCAAAGACATGTTCTTCCATGTGCCCATCATGGAGACTTCATGGAAGTATCTGTGGTTCCCATTTGTGTACCAAGTCTAGCTGTTCAGGGCCCTTCCGTTCCGCCTTGCCAGAGCACCGCTGGTGTTTACCAGATTCCCACAGACAGTTGCCGCTTACCTTCACTGCTCAGCTGTTTGCATTCATGTGTATCTGGGTGACTGGCTTATTCCATCGCTTCAGCCCCTTAGATTCGCAGCATCACACCCAAATGGTTCTGGAACTCTTCCAACGCTTGGGATTGATAGTGAACCTACCCAAGTCCAGTCTTCAGCCAGAGTAAATTTTCGTCTTTCTCGGTACCCAGCTCAACCTGGTTGCCTACATCTGTCACCTTTCCGAAGACAGGTGGGACAGACTTCAGTCCCTGCTGAGAGCCTTTCTGATTGGCAAAGTCCGCTTGGCACAACAATGGCTCGCCCTGTTGGGCTCCCTGTTCTCGATAGACTCCTAGGTTCCACTCGATTGTCTCCATGGTCACCCTTTACAGCATACTCTGTGGGGCAGATGGACGAGAGACCTGGGCTATCGGCCCCAGCGCGGATTCACAAGGAGGATCACCCGCACTATCTGTGGTGGACCGAGAGGGAGAATGTCATGAGGGGAAAAACGCTGGAACCTTTTCAGGCCCAGCTTATCATTTACACAGACTCTTCTAGATCCCAGTGGGGAGCTCTCATGGAGAGCTGAATGGCGTTGGGCCCTTTGACAACAATCTTTGCATTTCACCACATAAACTGGAGGCAATACACTTAGCGCTCCTCCACCTTCGAGACCTGGTGGAGCACAAACATGTCCTCACTATGTGCAACAAAAGGAGTGCAGTAGCCTTCCTCAACAGGCAGGGCGGTCCGCAATCCGAAAAGCTGATGGAGTTAGTTGGGCACATCAGGAGGTGTTCCAAACATGATGTCCGCAGGCACGCGAACCACGTCCTGGGACATCAAAATGTCCAGGCGGACCAACTCTCGAGAAGGGTTCAGCCAGTAGGGACAGAGTGGTCGATCCACCCTAAGGTCATTCAGGCCATGTGGGCCAGTTGGGGAACTCCACACGTATATCTGTTCGCAACTCGCAAGAATGCAAAACTGCCGGTTTATGTCTCACCTGTCCCAGACCCCCAGGCCCTAGCAGTGGATGCTCTAGCCATGGACTGGAGCAACCTATGTGCCTACGCCTTTCTTCCTTGCCTGATCCTAATTCCCAGGGTTCTTCACAAAGTTCAGTCCCATGATTGCAATCTGAACCTGGCTGCCCTTGGTGGCCCCGGAGCAATTGCTCAATAGACTTGCTGGACCTGAGTGTCAAGCCCCCGCTACGATTACTGGCGTGGCCAAAGCTTCTGGTGCAGCCACGGATGGGCATGTTCCAAAGGAACCCTCAAGTGCTCAACCGCCACGTTTGGCGGCTGTCTTACAGCACATCCAAGGCAACAGTTTCTCAGAATCAGTCTCAGATACAACTACCAGAAGAGGGCCTCAATCTTCTTCTCTGTTTCCTCAGCTCAGTGAAACGTGTTTTCTGACTGGTGTGACAGTTGTGGAATTCACCCATGGTCTCTGCACATTGCAGACAACACCGACTTCCTGCTGCATCAGTGGGAAGTTTTAGGCTACAGCTCGAGAACACTGGAGAGTTTCCAATCAGCCATGTCCTCAACCCTTGTCAGGGTCCTGGACATTTGCATCAGGAGGGATCCTCATCTGCCTATGCTCATCGCGTCCTTCTACACCAACAAACCTGCGACACGACAGGTCCTGCCTCGGTGGGACCTACCGCTGGTTTATGTCATGTTGAAGATGTGGCCATTTGAGTGCCTTGAGGACCCCAAGGAGGTTTTACTCAACTACTGGACGTGGAAAACTTGTTGTCTATTAACAATTGTTTCAGGGGCTAGAAGAAGCGAGATTTGCACTCTGGCTTATGACTGAATCCAATGGTCGCCTGACCACTCCCAGGTGACTCTGAGGCCTTACTTGGGCTTTCTTGCATGGAACCAAGTGGTTCGAGATCCAGCTAAGGCCTTCAAGGGTTTTAGCCTCTATGCTGTGGATGCTGCTCCTCCTCTCAAGGAAGGAGACCTGTGCCCAGTGAGAGCTCTTCACTGGTACCTTTTCCACACCATATACCACCCCCTGGCGCCCGCCACTTTCGCAACTAGGTCCTAGATCTCCAGATCCGATGGAGCTGAAACCAATAGCGTCTACCCACAAGGCAGACAGCTGTCATGTTGGTGGGTGAGTGGGGGGGGGGGGGGGGTAAGGAGGTTGCATGCTGGTTGAAAAGGAGGGTTTCCAGTTTCAGCTGGATTCTGATGTTGGGGGACATAACTCCATGTAGTGCCGAGGTGGTCTTTTTCAGATGTGGCCTCCTCACTAAGACCGATGGTTACCCCCCAGGCTGCCATTCCCGTCGGTCAAATGAGGTCAGAGTACCAGTAACATTACACCCTCCACCTATACACTTGTATATTGGCAAATGGTGGTCAAGAGGTAACCTTACACAACTAATATAATACCAGATATATGGAGTAATATCTGGAATCCATCTACCCCAGTATGTACACATTTTGTACTGGTCTGTTGATACATGATTTATATCTTGGTCTTTCATCTTTTGTTTCAAAGTATGCAGAAGTGCATCAATGAGGCCATATAGTACAGAAGAATATTAACCCTTAAAGTGCTGATTTAAGATTGAGTCAACAGCTTTCCTTGGGACACTGCGCGCAATGTGCGCAAAGTGTCCCAAGGAAAGCTGTTGACTAAGACTACTTTTTGCTTCAGACAAGGCTTGCTGGTATTTGAATGAAAGGTTTCTTCATAAGGAATTTGACTCTTTAACCATTATATGGTTAATGGTAATGAGAAAGCAACTATAGCAGTGATTAGCACTTTAGGGGTTAATGTTCACATTAAACTTTTGCTGAAAGTTATCAAATCATAGCAGTTGTCTTTGTGCATTAATCAGGTCTTGCACAAGCATTACAACTTTTTCATGAACTGTTGAAAAGAACACTATTGGCCTGTTTATATACTCTGTGAAGCTACCGCGGTTTCTGTGTAAAGCACATGCACGTTTCCTTTGAGCAGTATCCCAACATCCATATATCTTTGTTGAAATGGCCTGATGTTAAAAAGATCTCTTTTCCAATTGGCCTGGCTTTCCTAATAAAGAAAGACAGTTTTAGCTGTCAGCTGGTGATATTTCTCAGGCATTCTAAAATTAGAGCAACAGAACTGCTGTTCCAATTGCCATGAATATGGGCATATGAAATGAAATACGTTCCAGTTGTGGTATCTTTGCAGGTTTTTTTTATGTTTTAAAACTCTCTATGTTAAAATTGAGCGGAAAATAGCATGTGGAGGTGAGCTAAGACAGTAAAAGCTTAGTATTAGACAAAGCAAAAAAGTTCATCTCCCCATGATGTTGAGGCAGAAAGAATCAATGCAGCATAATTAACAGGCCCGTAGCCAGGAGGGTGTCGGGGATGTTAATCCACACACCCCTCAGTGCCAAAAGTTCCAATAATATCCCCTCCCCTCCCAAAAATATCAAGTAAACAACAACACCAAATAAAACAAAACAACAACAAGTAGAAGCTGATCCCTGACTGAAAACCCCTTGGCCGGGATGGATGGACAGACAGACGGATGGAGGCGCAGCTGACGACAATACCCTTGGGTAGGTCAAGGTTACTTCTGTGTGACCTAATGACCAAGCTTGGGCGCAAATCCGATGAGCAGAGATATCATGGCAAGGCCATTTTTCTTCAATGCAGCACTGTGACCTAAATATGTGACCCAGTGACCTAGTTTTCACTAGGTGTCTGAGGCATCCGTAAGACCAACTGTCATAAAAAATCGGTGCAGCTACAATGAGAATATTAAGATTGTAAGATATCGTGGTACTGCCTTTTATCTCCAATGCTGTACTGTGACCTAAATATGTAACCCAGTGATCTAGTTTTTGATACGCTTCTGAGGCATCCTTAGGACCAACTGTCATAAATAATTGCTGAAGCTACAATCAATATATTTTTAGACATTGTGTTATGCCGTTTTTTAGTTTAATGTAGTACTGCAACCTAAATGTGACCTAGTGACCTATTTTTCGATAGGCGCCTGAACCATCTCAGTGGCCCCCTGTGATGAAAACTTGGTCTTTGTAAAGTGAGTAATTTTGGAGATATGGCATTAACAAGGCATGGATAGACGGGCGCATGGATGACAACAATACCCCTCTGGTCTAGAAGGCCAAGGGGTAAAAATGGAAAGAAAGAAGGAAGGTATCCCTTTAATACATGTTTACAATCATGATTATTCTCTACATAAGGGTTGCACAATATTTCATTCAACCAAAAGTATGCTATTTATTCTGATTTATCATAGCACTTTATAGAACAAAAAAAAATTCATTTTACAATTCACATTCTTTCAATATGTCAAGACCTGTTTAAGGTCCATGTTCACATAACACTCTTTGTATTGGAAAGCATATGATTGATGGTAAAAATATCCCAGCAAAGAAAGAAAAATGTTGGACCTTTTCACTTTTTTTTCAACTGTTTTTCTTGGACATTTATTTCATTTATTGCCATTTTGTTAATACAAGAAACCCAGCTTCAGAAATTATTTTAAGGCACTACTGAATGAGTACCTTTCTTTTATTAAAGGAATGAAAAAGAGCTGTTTTATATTCAATATTTGTTATGTCAAAACTTCTTTGATATTGGACCAGTAAGCTTTATGACGAAACTTGGTTCAGCAATACTGGACCTTTCTAACCATGATTTATCCTATATTGGACCTTTTTGATGTATTAAGAGCAACTTCAGGTCTACATTTAATATGGTCACTTTCACTGAAGCAGCATTATTTGTATTTCACGCTGACTGAAAGACTGCCGTAAAGAAACAATTTTAATCGAAAATCAACAAATATCCTAATTGTTCTAAATTTCAGGACTTTGCATCTAGAACCAAATTTATTTACAATAAACTTGAGACAAGAGGATTCAAAGATGTACTTTCGATCAAATATTTCTACAAATTTTGCTGTAAATATCTGGAGATGGTCAGAAAGTTTGTCTTTTATAATTTTAGAGATTTTACACTTGCCTGTTTTGCTACTTAGTTTTATCTTTCGGCATCATTCTGTTTTAATGTTTACCTTTCAGACATTTTAGGCCAGCTTGTTTTCTGTTAGGTGAAAAATCCCTGGGGCTATCGATAGCAAGCAGCGGCCTACGGCAGTTACAAGTTTGCCTAATTGTGCTTGATATCTGGTTAAGAAACATTATTATTTTTTCATTGCATTCTCTTGACATAAATACAAATGACTTTCATTCTTTTCTGACTTGCCCTATAATTTTGCTGTTAATATCCAAAGATTATTAGAAAGTTTGGCCTCAATAATTTTACAGTTTTTAGACTTGTCTGTTGTGCTACTTAACTTTAAATTTTGGGATCATTCTGTTTTAATATTCACTTTCAGACATTTTAGGCTTATATGTTTTCTGTCAGGTTAAGCTATCCAGCTAGAAAGGGTACACACTGGTTCAGGGGTAAGTCAAATTGTTCTTATCTGAACCTTTACTACAAAAATTAAGTAATTATGGTTTGTTTGACAGGTATTTTTCTTTCATAATGAAACTTTGCATTTATAAGCAAAACTTCGTGTATTCAGCTTATTCATCATTTGCCACGTTCATATTTATTCATTATTATGAGGGTTGTCTTTGCTGAATATCTAGCCTGGACAAGGAATGCCACTCACAGAGACATGTATGGGTATAGGCACCGAAACATGTTCTGAGTAGTTACCCACAGAAGACCCTTTAATTGATTTGGGCTAATAAAGCCTATGTAAAAATTTTACAGAGAAACGTGTGCAATATGAACAATAATACTTCCATATGTATATAGGTTAGACAGGGACAGGTTAGCTTATGGAGAGCAAAGAGTTCGGACTGTGGAATAGGGTAATGACTACTAGGAAGTGGTTCTGGGCAAAAAGACACAAATACAATAATGAATAAAGTAAAAGAAAAAATAAATAAAAAAAGGGAAACTTAGTACATTTACATAGAAAGAAGTCAAAAACAAGAGAGACTGGAAACACACACACAAAAAACACACACAAAAAAAAAAAAACCTACAGCATCTAAATTCAAAAAGTGCAACTTTTTATTATATTTATGTTTTTTTAAAGTAGATTTATGTACAGATAGCTGCCAGCTTTTGTTCAATAGAGTTTATTTAATAACCAGCTAAGATGAGTTCACAATGTATCTCATTACGGTATACCTAGTGAAGTAACAAGAGTGTTATGAGAATTTAGTGCTGTATCACTGTGAAGATGTGTTTTAAGATAGTTGAGCTATGCCCCAGTAAACTAGGTCCACTATCCTCTGTCTGACTCCATGAAGTTAGAAATTCATAAGCAAAGAATATACTATTGCAAAGGCCATGATCAACATGTCATAAAGAAGATAAAAGTATGAGGCTTTCCTTTCACTTGGTGACAAGAAATCTGCTTTGATCTAAAATTACAATGTGACATCAGCATGCAAAAATACAGAATTAACGTGTTACCAGTTCAACCATATTCTGTACTGTTTTCACCGAATTGCTCCTTACACGTGTGCCCAAAAAGTAGCCCAAATATTTTCTTTATTTGTGTTTGTTTTGGAATTCAAGGCTGAATCTAACAAACTCCCAATGTACAGTGCCATCAACTTTGAAGCACTGTAACGTTACTGCAAAACAAAAACAGATAAAAATTCTAGGAGGATGCCTTTTCATCCACATATCTGAAAACAGCTTGCAGTTTTATAAAACCATGCATTATGATGTTATTTCCACATTTGTATATTCATGTTATATGATAAAAGAAGTTGTAGTTTATGCAATAACTTAAATCAAAAGGGACTATTTTAGCCTGTTTAATAATCAATTGATCATAGCCATTTCAACAATATATATTTTGCTTATACTCATGCAAAAGCTGTTTATTATACATATATTTATAATGAAAATATCATATAGTGAGGGAATATAGGATGATCTGTAAACATTTTAATGAGAAATAAGCTAAGGTATAAATAAAGGGTCAATATTTTATTCAATTTACAACTTAGCATGTACTTGTAAAATTAATATCCATGACCTGACATTTACACACTGTATATATATATATATATATATATATATATATATATATATATATATATATATATATATATATATATATATATATGTATGTATGTATATATATTTACATACACATATTATATATATATCCGCTTTTTTGGCCAGTATTGCAAACTCATGTGAATGTAAATGTGTATATGGATATATGCATGACATGGTTTAGCACACATGGAGCTAGGCATATGCTTCAATGAATTTGTGACTTTAGAGCAGGTAAACCAGTTTAGATAAACGGGTCCAAAATTCTGGAATGGAGACACCCCCATAATCAAAGTCTGGCCACGGGTCTGATTGATGCATCCAATGTTTCTCTGCAGTTGGTCACAACTCTCTAGTGCATGTTAATCTCAGTGGAGATGGGATGCACATGCATTTCAATGCCTTCAAACTCTCGATCTGGGCACTAGTGCATAATGAAAAGCTAAAAATACAAATTATACACAGATTGTTATACTTGAACTTTAAGTAATGAGAATGCAATCCAACTTATCAGTACATCCTTAGTTCTCCCCTTTTGGAGAGTGTTGCCCGCTATGTTTTGCTACTCTTAAACATGTGCAGCTCAGCCCACCTTTCAATCAGTTAAGACTAGCACTATGTATACTGCACATGTCCCTGAGGTACATAGCTGGTGATATTGTGTTTCTGGGAAGTGAGGAAGTAAAACTTACCCAAGATGACTTAAAAATGCATTTTAACCATTTCAGGCTACATATTGGTATTGGTCTAAAACTAAGTTGTCATGTTGTTTTTGATTAATTCTCTGGTAGGTGAAGTTTAACCCTTTCAGTGCCAAATTTTGGACTGAGTCAACAGCTTCTCTTGGCACGAATTGGGTGCAAAGCGCCCAATGCGCATCAAGAAAAGCTGTTGACCTGGGATATTCGCTCTGGAACTATAAGCATACTGGTACTTGAATGAAAGGTCTTTTTATGAGGAATAAGAATGTAGAATCCTTATGATAATTAAGATTAGTTTCATTTAGGTAGTGCGACTTAAGATGTGATTGGCACTAAAAGAGTTAATTATGTTTGTTTGTGGTGGTTAAAGATTAAAGACCATGTCCGGAATTAAAGCAACTATTGTATACATGTACATGCCTCCTTCCTTTCACTCCAATTCTGATCTTGATTCACAACACACATAGTCAATCATAACTATAACCCCCTAATTATTACAGGACAAACATAGTTGTCTATTTTGAGATGAAAACTCAAAGCCATGATCCCATCATATGAAAAGCTGCAAATTTTAAGAAATTTAAAATGTAAAATGGTACACTCAAAACTAAATTGTTACAATATCCTCATAGTTTGATTAACTGCTGTCATACACAATGGTTTGCTATTGCATTACATTTCCTGACACATTCTGCATCATTACCATGCCTCTTGCTGGAAAATTGAATTGTGAGAATAGACTTCATGTTAAATGTTAGGATAGCTGGTGTACCTTTTGATTGAAAATTGAACCTTGACAATAAACAATTATTAACATTAACATTATAGCTAAAAAAGTAAGGTGCCATAGTAATTTCTTTTTCCCATGGTACATCTGTACCTAAGTTAGAAAGCTTGCATAATGGTTATAGATGTCATGAAAAGTTACTATACTATATTGGACAATTACTGTTTGATAAATAAATAACATAAACATTGTCAACTGAACTATCAGCTACATGTACCATCAATTTTACATGAGAATAACATGTCTCTAGCAAGTGATTTGTATTGACATTTCTGAGCATCAGCAAGACCAATGGTTTGTTTGTAAACCTCTTACCCTGTCAGTGATTTTTGGCACACTTCCAGTTGTTCCAGAAGGTGAGGCAACAACTGTCCAAGAGTTTCATCACCAACACAGCACTGTACCACATTGGGGACTTCATGTGCTCTTGTCATTATCTTCACCCATGACTTGTCAATATTCTGAAATCTCTTCGCTTCCTGTGAACAATAAGACAACCAAGCATGGATACTAACAAACTTATATGTAATAGTGGTGCTTGCACTGCTGAGGGGATTGCCACAAGGAAACATGGTACAGTTTAGGGCAACTATTGCTGCATGCTAGAAGTTTACCCCTCAAAAAAGTCACATTTCCAGTGCATTTTGGGGTGGCTTCAGTAGAAGGAGAATCAATTAAATTCCAGCATCCACAAGCAAGTAAGCTTAAAAAATTCACTGATTGTGGAGACACTAAGTTTTACACAAGTGGCTGTATCACCTTGAGAAATGGGTCAAGGTCACTCGTTCAAACTTAACCTTGGCCCTATAGAGGACTATAATCATGTACAATATAAAACCCAAATATGAAAAAGTTAAATTATTCTGCGGACACCGAATTTCACAAAAGTGGCTGTGTGACATTGGGAACTGAGTCAAGGTCACTCATGTTTGAACTTTATCTCAGTCCCATAGAAAACTAACATGATGTACAAAATGAACAACTTAGCTAAAAAACTTCTCAAGTTATCAAGCAGAAATCACGCTGACACCCTATTAACTAATGTGGCTCTGTACCCTTCAGAATTGGGTCAAGGTCACCCATTTTTGAACCTGACTTAGCCCTTACAGGGGTTTATAATTTTGTGCAATATCAAAACCCTATTTCAGAAGCTTCTCAAGTTATCATGCAGACACCAAATTAACTAATGTGGCTCTGTGACCTTAGAAATTGGGTCAAGGCATCCAATTTTGAACTGGACCTAGCCCTTAAAGAGGACAATAATCCTCTGCAATATAAAAGCCCTAGCTTAAAAACTTCTCACGTTATTATGCGAACACCAAATACACTAATGTGGCTCTGTACCGTTGGAAATTGGGTCAAGGTCACCCATCTTTGAACTTATCCTAGCCCTTATAGAGGACTAAAATCCTGTGCAATATGAAAGCCCTAGCTCAAAAATTTCAAGTTATCATGGGGAAAGAATCCAGACGGATGCACGGACGGACGCATAGACGGTTGAACAGACGGACGCACGAAACCTGCCATCACTATAGGGGACTCGCCTTTGGCGGTCCCCTAACTAGCCATATCCCCCAGCCACAATAATCATGGTGGTAAATACACGATGTACATTTGTATGACCTTGACCTCAAGGTCACTCTTGAGCAATGCCAAGTGAAGTCCTACTTGGGTACATTTAATAGGTTTAATGAAATCCTATGGAACAATGCTGGAGATATTGCACAGAAACAAATTTTCGTTGCGGGGCTCTGTGACCTTGATGTTTAACCTGAAGGTCACCTATAGGGATTCCAAAGTGAGGTCCAATTCAACTTTCCAAACCAATTCTTTCCCCATGATTTTATATCACTGCAAAGAAATAGAATATTTGTGTTTTGAATAAAAAGTACTGATGGCACATGTAGCAAATATTGTGCAGATGGGTAAGTTACCCTGGCTTGGACAACCTACCCCCATCCCACACTTTTCTGTTTTCTCTGATCTCTGTCTTGGAATTCAACATACCATCCAAAGTCTTTCCTCCACCAAAGCAGTCATGGGTCATATGCAACTTAGACACAAATCCCATCGGAGGCCTCAGAAAAACATCCTTCCCTTCAACATATCACCTGATGATGGATATATCTCAGGCGTGTATTTCCCCGCACCTAGCACCTGTGGCCAGAGCCAACAGGAGACTGTCTTGCAGGTTAGGATCTTAAGATCGATCGAACACCATATCTTTAGGCTCACACAAGGGCATGGTCAGCACCCCAAGCACCACAGAGAGATTCCAGTGAGGCACAACATTGCACTCCACCAGCCAAACAGTATAAAAACTGTCCACAAGCTTGCAGAGGAAGGAATCCTTCTCTAAACTCTACCCCATGGTCTTAAGGGTAGCCACAATGGTTGAATTGTAGCCCTCAATGGTGCAAACCTTGAAGTGCCCCACCTCAAACGGACTCAAAAGTATGCTATCTGTAGGACCGAAGCCTCCCAAGGTGAAAGGTCCTTAGCATTGCAGCAAGCTTTAAACTTGTTCGACCGCAAGTCATGAATCTGTAGAGAAGACTTATGAAGTTTCCTGCGGACCACCCCACCCCCTTTGAGAAGCTGGCTGACGCATATGGAAGTTGTACTGTTCAATAATTCACAAAACTCTCGGTTTTGTGTACAAAACCCAGGGTTTCGTAATAAAAAACCCAAGGTTTTGTACCAAAACTGTACGTTTTGCTCACAAAACCCAGAGTTTTAAACAAAACCTAGGGTATTGTTTGTAAAACCATGAATTTTGTAACAAAACCCCAAGTTTTGCTTGCAAATCCCAGGGTTTTGCACAAAACCCTGGGTTTTGTAAACTACCCAGGATAACAAAACAAATATCATAGTTTTTTTCATTTTGTTCAATAATATGCACAAAACCCTGGGTTTTATTACAAACCCAGAGTTTTGTAGACCAAACCTTGGGTTTTGTTCGCAAAACCCAAAGTTTTGTAACAAAACCAAGGGTTTTGCTTTATTATCCAATCTTTTCACAAAATTCACGGTTTTGTTTCAAAACCCTGAGTTTTGTCATGATAACCCTGAGTTTTGCAGTTGCTTTATTCAATCATTTTGCAAAACCCAGGGTTTTCTGACGTCAGGAATCCCAGGGTTTTGAATAGTTCGCAAAACCTTGGGATTCGTGATGTCACAAAAGCCAAGGTTTTGTATTTTACCGCCAAATTGGTACATCAAAACTTCCATCGATTTACATGTGTTCTCTTGTAGTGCCTAAAATATGAGCTCACAAAGTGCACACAGTTATAAAATACACAACGTTTAAATCGCGAATCGATGGAAGTTTTCCGAGATCCGCCATCTTAACATGATATTGGTTTGCAGCAAATTCAGCAAGCAAGCCGTGTTGTGAGTGGTTGGGGTATCAATATGACCAATTTTGCATTTTCCAGGGGTTTTTATTACAAAACCCAGAGTTTTGTGAACTATTGAACAGTACAACTTCCATAGATGCAATGCCAAAGCACCATGGAGAGATTCCAGCGAGGCACAACATTGCGCTCCACCAGTCAAACAGTATAAAAACTGTCCACAAGCTTGCAGAGGAAGGTTTCCATCCCTAAACTCTGCCGCCTGGTCTTAAGGGTAGCCACAATGGTTGACTTGTATCCCTCTACGGTGCAAACCTTTAAGTGCCCCACCTCAAACAGACTCAAAAGTCTGCTATCTGAGGGACCAAAGCCTCCCAAGGTGAAAAGCCCTTAGCACTGCAACAGGCTCCAAACGTGTTCCACTGTGAGTCATAAATCTGCAGAAAAGACTTAAGAAGTTTCCTACGGACAACCCACCCTTTGAGAAGCTGGCTGATGCAATGCCCTGGGCGATAGTTGCCAGGCATAAAGTCTGAGAAACTGCGGGTTGCGATGGAACTTGTTTGAGCCTAGTTGCTGGAGCAGTTGAGGAAGAAGAGGCAGAGCCCAGGTAGGCTTCACACTCAGCTCCAGAAGGTCCAAGGACCATTCCTTCTTGGGCCACCAGGGCCCACAAGAAGGACTTCCCACTGCTCCTCCTGGATCTTGTGCAAAACTCTCTGCAAGAGCGGGGTTGGAGGAAAGGCATATACCCACACCCCCTGCCTGGAAGTCAACATGGCACCCTTGCCCACACCAACTCACCTACAAATGGGGACACAAAGGTGTCGATCTGGGGATTGTTCCTGGTGGCAAAGAAATTGATGTGCAGTCAGTTGACCCCAAGGGCCCAAATTGCTTCCACCAACCTGGGATTCAGAAACCACTCTGGATTACCTGTGATTAGTGCTAGAGCAGGTCCGCCTTGACATACAGGCAACCTGAAATGTACCCGGCACTGGATCCTGATGCTGTGCTGACAGCACCAGAACAAACAGTATTTTCAACCTTGTACCTCCCTGATTGTTGATGTATGCAACCCTGTACAATTGTCGCCCATCACCACGGTGTGCTTGTTTTCCACCTGTGAACAGAACCAGACAAGGGTGCAACAAAACACCTCCAGTTCAAGGCAATTGATGGCAAACTGCCTCCACTGAGGAGGTCATTCGGCTGAGAAAGCAAAGTCCAAATGTGCTCCCCATCCCTACAGGGAGGCATCAGTAAACACGGTCATTTTGAATGGCACCAGGGACTGTCAGGGCATCACATTCGCTCGGTGAGACCACCAACTCAGAATCAGCCGATCATACGGCTAGATTATGATATGTTGGGACAAGAGCCAGCTCTTTCGATCCCAACAATTCTGAAAACTAAGCTGGACAGGCCAACCATGAAGCCTCCCCAGAGGAACTAGAGAGGCCATGGACGTTAAGGTCCACATCAGACACATCCACTAATGCGCCGATGGGGCCAAAGCCCCCCTGAACCAGTTCAAGAGGGAGACAAGGCGCCTCCACCTGTCCTCTGATGGCCAACAGATGAAGAGGACTGTCACAAACTGAATCCACAGAAACAAGATCTCCCTCACTGGAGTCAGACTGGACTTCGGTAGATTCACGATTAGGCCTAACTTCATACACAGATCCAGCATGAACTGCGTGCGCTGGAGAAGCAGGCCACGGTCCAGAGACCGCAGGAGCCAATCGTCCAGATAAATGTGCAACCAGATCCCTTGCTGGTGTACAAAGGCTGCCACATCAATTATGATCCTAATAAGGATGAGTGGTATGGTGCCAGAGCAGACAAGAGAATTTGGAACTGAAACACTGTGCCGTCGACCATAAAGTGCAGAAATTTCCGAGACCGCAGGGCTACAGATATGTGGAAATAAGCATTCTTCAGGTCTATCAAGGTTGCCCAATCTTTATGTCGCATTGCTGCCATGATGGTGGCCAGGGTCACCACTTGGAAGTGCTGCACTACAAGATAAAACTTGAGACATGACAAGTCAATCACTGGTCTGTGCCCACTGTCTCTTTTCAGCACCACAAAGAGATGACTAAAAGCCTGGGGACCCATGGTCTAACACTGGTTTGATGGCCTGTTTGTCCACAAGCTTTCGCACAGCCTCTCACAAGAATTCCCGTTCCGCCTCTATTTGAAGCAAAAAAAGAAGAAGGAAATCTTCGGAGGGGATGAGGATTGCCTTTGGCAAACTCCAGTATATAACCATGACAAATGAAAGCAAAGTTCCTGACAAAAACATCGTCCGTTATGTGATCCAATTGTTCTGCGAACAACACTAGTCTGCTGTCAACCATTCCTTGCCAAGAAGTCTGAGAGGGACCACAGACTGGTGGGCCCACAGAAGTGTCAGACAATCAGCACATACCCCCAGGAGCAAGGCGCCTGCTTCTCGCAGCCCTTGTTACCAGAGGTATCACACTTTGAAGGCTGACCACCCTTTTTAGCCGTGAGGAAGACAACAGCAGAGCGGGCTTCGTGCCCCTCAGCAAAGCCTCATCTAGAGACTTTTGCAGCCTCTCCCTGACCACTCTGTCCGCCCTTTCAAGAAGGGGGGGGGGGGGCAACCCCTGGCTGCACAGCCTTGGACCAACTGGGTCCAAGGACAGTTGGTAAGCAGCTTTGCTCACCGCTGTTGGCAGATTTGCCCCAGCGAGAAGCATATTTTGCCGCACCAACTTGACCTCAGCGTCAAGCATAATAGCTCCACTGAGCATGTGCCCCACAGCACAGCCTCGAGATTGCTTGAGGCACCGCAGGGTCTCCACCAAACTTTTGGTGGAGGCTGGCAGTGTGGGGTTGTCATGTGCCTCCTCCAGGAGGTGGATGGCAGAACACCCTGAACAGTCGAGAAAGGAGCCTACTTTCATCATAACCTGCGCATCCTGCTCAAATTGCCAAAGTGATGAGAGGTAAAGGGTTATGCACTTTGCTTTCCTAATGCTGCAGTCCCGTAAGGGAGCGTCAACTGTCATAGGAGTCAAGTTGTACACCGATCGACACGTTCAGTAAACTTTGCCTTCGGCTTTGCCAGCAACCGACCCAGGACAAGGCCATCCCTCGAAGATTCAGTGTCTGGCATGTCGCCCCACCCACTCAGTTCACTTTCGGGCCACTAAGGTAGAAAACAAAACCTAAAACTTGGGAGCCCTCTCCACACTCTCTAGGGACATGTACACAGCCCTCCATTGTGCCGCTGTGGTCTGCGCTACTGCCTCCAGGGTTTCCCACACAAAAGCAACATTTGCTGTAAACAACAATCCCGGCTTCTCTGCCTCAGAGGGAGACCAATCAACCTATCTGCCACCTCCTCAGCTAAAGCTGATGACTGAAGGCCCTTCGCCCCCTTGGCAACAGCAAGAAGTGGCCATGACTCAGCCTCTTCCTGTTCTGCCGCCAGGAAGGAGAAGTAAGCGCCACCCTCTTCCACTTCGGAATCCTCACTTGAGAAATCAGAGCAGTCAAGGTTAAGAATGTTCTTGGCCATGGGACAATCCTCTAGATTGTCCCTAATCTGAGAAGCAAGCCCTCCAGGCCCTCCTCCTCAGTCCTCACTTTGGCATCCGGCTGAGGTTCTGTCACTACGGCAACCCAGGTACCCAGCATTGCAGACTCAGCACTATACTGCATCTGCAACTCCTCCCACACCAGCTGACCGTCTCAGCTGGCAAAACCCCTGACAGAAGCTTGCCCCTAGGGGGAGGCGACACTGGCTGATTGGCATGCACTAGGCAAATAGAGCACTGCTACCTCTTGCACTGGCCAGTCGGTCCCAATGCTAGAGAGATCCATCACTTCTGCCAGGGTGTGCTCAAGTGCCCTGGCCCACTGCTACATCGGCACATGTCACCGAAGAGGCAACCTCCCCAACAGAAGGCTGATAAACTGCCTGATCAACCTCCATTCAGGTAGGAGAACACCGTGGAGCCTCCAACTCCACCGTTTCAGCTTTTAACTGTGGGGCTCGGCATGCAGAGAACCTCCCTGTGCGCCACTGCTCCACATTCCACGATGGGAACTAATGAGGAAGGTGACTACCTATCGCCCGCTGACCATGCAACCAAACCACGGTTCTAGCATTGCACCTTCCCTTCTGGACAAGGAGAAGAGAAAATGTGGTGGTGCCCTTCTTCTCCCTCCCTTGGCAGGAGTGTGAACGGACTGGGGGAGGGAGGCTGAGGAGAGATCGTCCAAGAGGCAGATCCCTCCCCCCCCCCCCCCAAAGTGACTGTGATGGCTGAGTCCTCACAACTGACAACTATTGTGTGGTAAGAACCCGGGCTTGCAAGGGGCCCAGATTGTCCATTCAGAAGCCCAAGGCAGATGTTCCTAGTGGCAAAATATATGAAATTAGTTCCTAATCATGAAGTGTCTCAATGAGCAATGATTCAAGAAAAATGTTACCTTTATGCCACTTTTCTGATGGTCATATGTATTTTTTTTTAATACGTTTATGTAAAGAAAAGTCTCAGTCACAATATCCATAGAGTTCAACACAATGCAAATAATTTCACAATTTTACACAAAAATGTGGTTATCTATCAGTTCATGACAGCAGGAAAGTAGGTCAATGTGGTTCGTTAAATATATCTTGCCTGATTTCAGTGTAAGTTCACTATTCTGAAGTTGAAACATCTTGGAACATTGGGCCATTTCAGAGATACATGAACTGCAAATAAATTAGCCTTGAGGAGGGTGTAGATAGATAAAAGAACAGATGTTTTCAAATAGCTTACATGTGAAAGCTTGAATTTCAAATTGTTAGTATAATATATAGTATCACTAATGAAAACTTGTACCTTGAGTTAAGCTGTGTAAAGAACTCATATCATGCTGACTTGTAGCCAACTTTCAGAATTATAGGGAAAAACATAAATCATAATCAGGAAGCCTTGGTCTTGATATCATCAAATTCAGATCAAGGTCACCATTTGATAATGCAGGAGAACAAGGGCATTTACATTAATGGAAAACATAGCCCCAACTGTCATTGACAACTCGACTTAGGCCTTACAAATATTGAAAACATGAAGATCAAGACTGTCTAGTGTTCTGCTAACAGACAGCTGATCAGTCACATCTGACAAACATAAAACCAAATTTGTTTTAAGCCTTACACCTCTTCCAATTTTGTGTATGAAACAGCAAATTTTGTTTGTTGCAATTTTTTTGTGGAGAGGGTGACAATATATGACTGGTTGCACGAGAAACTTTTCATATACTGCTGGTGCAAACATTTTGTTTATGATCTTAAAAAATAGATGACCTAGCTTGATGCATCTTTCTGAAAACTGGCTCAGAGATATGTTTCTGCAGCATGCAGGTAGACTGGTCTCATTTCCACCATTGTATGCACAAGGGTCAAGATATTATGAGATACATTTGAGAAAGCTGAAAATGCAACATTGGTGAAAAAACAAACCTGCGGTAGTTGTTTGGCAATATCACCACCAACAAACACTGCCTCCAGGTAAACCCATAGATTCTGTACTATCATCCAATTCTCTATGATGTCAGATGTGTTGGACAACTTCTGAACCCAGTCCTGGATCTCTTTCTTGAATGGTGCATTGTACCTAATATAACAAATTTCATGAAGACAGACAACGCTGGGATGTGATAAATATTGAACAAGAACGCCGTGAGGACAGTCTTTGCTCATCCCACTCATATAGATACAGTCCCCCCCCCCAAAAAAAAAGTCCACAACAGAGTTGAGCTTCAGCTGCAGCTTGAAGTGGGATAGGATAAGTAGAGCTGAGCCTAACTTGACTCCAAGCTGATAGTGCATGGATATTAGTGAACTTAGTGACCTAGTTTTACTAATACGCAAATACGACTGGGCAAGAGCGAATGGAACAACGATTCAATCTACCAAGGCATCTAAAGTTTCACCAATTTTAATGCTAACACATCTCATCAGAGACTGAAGTTAACGGCCCCCAGTATGTGCTTATATACCAGGGTATACATTCACAATAGCAACGTAAACGTGAGCGTTTTCTAACGTCGAAGAGCTTTGACATATAAAAGAGAGAGTGTAATTGGCTATTGTGGCCCCTTAAAAAGGGAGAGTGTAATTGGCTATTGTGGCCCCTTGCACATGAATCTGGCCTGTTGCTAGGCAAGAGAAAATGAGTAGACCTGAGCACTAATATGCCAGGTTTTTAAAAGAAACTGGAAGACATACCAGGTTTTTTAATGAGGTAAAGATGTATCCACAGATAGCTTAACTATCAAAACATAGTAGTTTGGGAGCTGTTGGCTCATGAATTGCGCTTTTCATGAGTATGTATTCATAGGGTAGATGAACTTAGAAATATAATTTTAGCATTATACTGAACAAGAAGTTCATCTACCCATGACATTGAGACCAAACAGTTCTGTGGTACGCAACTGGTATATCCAAATGAATTCTCTGGCAAGTCTCAGCCTTAGAGTCTTCTCTGAGGCCAGAGGTGTGCGTATATATGTTCCAAGATATGAATAGTCATATCAGGAGATTCATAGTGAGGGAGCAAAAAATGTCTCCCTGATGGCTGGTTTTGGTCCTTTCTTGTTATGTAATAGAAATGCTCTCGCATTCTATCCATCAGGGTACAGCTCGTTTAGCCTACGTATTGTTTTTGGCACAAATTGCACGTGAGGAGGTAAATCCAATTGTTGTCTTTGCATGATCCTCCAACAGGGGTCTTGTAAAAGCACCCTGTTTTGGTGCTGATGACAGTACCCCTGATGTGCATCTTGCGGCAGTATGTCAGTGATTGCTGGCACAGACACTTGGGACGGTGGGTATCTAAGTCTAGATTTCATTTGGTCATCATTGAGATTCTTTGCACGTTTGAAACCTAACACCACTAGTTTTAGTAATACCCTGCCAAAGTACATCCCCACCAAGCCTAAAGTGGATCTGGTCAATAGTTCTTGGCAAAAAATACATGAACATATAAGTACACTTTTGTTCCAATATAAACCATGCTAACATGTATTTTTACTAATCATTACAAAATTTTCAAAATTAGCTAAAATTAAAAGGCAATCAGAAATTGCTGGATCCATGCCCGCCTAGCCTCATTTATAATCTTGCTAATCACAGGTCTCATTTTAGAATGACTGTAGTCAATTAAATTACGCTATCACCGTGACCCAAATACTTGACCTAGTGACCTACTTTTATGCATGACGCACTCTTGTGTCCAAGTACATAGTTGTGTACAAATTTCACGATTCTAAGTCAAAGGACAACAGAATTATAGCCCATACACGAGTGTATCTAGAATCTTACATGGCTGAGAGTGAGTTACTATTTTTCTCTCACAAGGGTATCGTTGCTGGTGTGGAAAATCATTCGATATTCCCCACCAACCAACCAACCAACCATTCCTCTACAGAGAAAAATAGTTACTCACTCTCCAGCCATGTAAGATTTTATTCATACTATGTTTAATGGGTATCCATCACAAAAAATGCCCTAGGCATCCTTTCAACGCCGACCTGGTGTGGTGTGTTTGCTTATGTTTGTCGCAGTTATTCTACGTCCCACATGACATATAATCAAACAACGCTCACACGTATCTGATTTTATGTAAATGTCAACGCATCACATCACTGATCCAGGTGCGTCACAATTAACTTGCAACAATGTTTAGGTCATGTGATCTCCAGTGAGTTACTACTTTTGAATTTCACTCCAGAAAATGATAATTCACCCTCAAACATAGAATAAAATGGTAGTTTTACATAATTGTATCACCGTGACCCAGATACTTGACCAAGTGACCTACTTTTGTTTCATGACACACCTTTAGGTCAAGACGTATGTCTGTGTGAAGTTTCATAACACTAAGTTAAATAGTAAAGAAATTACAGCCGGGACAAGATTTTACAAGGATGTGTCACTCTGACCCAGTTACTTGACCTGGTGACCTTCTTTTGCTTCATGATACACCCTTATGTCTAGATGCACATGTGTGTAAAGTTTTATTCATGTAACTTGGAGGACAACAGAATTACAGCCTGAACATGAAGTGTAATGTAGTTTTACATGGTTTTATCACCAAGACCCAGATACTTAGCCCTAGTGATGTACTTTTGTTTCATGACACACCTTTAGGTAAAGATATGTGTGTGTGAAGTTTCATAAAACTTAGTTACAGAGTAAAGGAATTACAACACAGATACAATTTTATAAGAATACGTCACTGTGAGCCAGATACTTGACCTAGTGACCTACTTTTGGTTCATGACATACCCTTATATGTGGATGCAATTGTGTGTAATGTTTCATTAATCTAAGTTAAATAATAAAGGAATTATATCCCGGGCATGATTTTACACGAATATGTAACTGTGACCCAGATACAATGTATTTGACCTAGTGACAAACTTTTGGTACATGACACACCCTTATGTCCAGATGCACCTGTGTGTAAAATTAGAGGAGAATATGTACAATATCTGCTTTGGGAGAAATACTTGAACTTGCATTCAGAAATGACAGACTCACCTGTTGCTCAACAAGGAGCCAAGAACCATTAAGCTATCTTCCATCAATGACACTATTTCAGTAATGTCTCCACCCTTCAAAAGAAGTTCACCTCGGGCTTTGAAGTTGATAAATGTGAGAATATGTCCATTCCACTCTGCAACGGTTTGTCGTAATTTTGCCTCAATGTCCTTTTCTTTCACAGCAGAGATGCAAATATCCTGAACAAAAAACAACAAAATATGAACCAATACAACAAAAAGTCGCTGCTAAGAAGACTTTGACAACAGTAAAACTTACTTTTGGTAAAAACCTCCCCCCCCAAAAAAAAATAAATAAGAAAAAAGGATTAGTTTCTGAATATCCCAAACAAGATTTAAATACATAATGGTTGGAATGACCTTTTGATCCCTTGGCCAGGGATGACCCCTGGTGGCCTTGAAAATAGGTCTGGGTCACTAAATATAAAAGATAGCAAAGCTTCCAATGAAATGCATCTACAGTACAAGTTTTGTAATAGTAGCTCAATTTGTTCAATAGGTGCTGCATTTGCAAGGGTAAAAATAGGAACCCTGGTGACCTTGAAAATAGGTCAAGGTCACTGAATGTCAAATCCAGCCAAGCACCTAATTAGATGCCTCTATAGAACAACTTTCATGAGAGGAGTTCAATTTGTTCAAAAATCATTGAATCCGTAAGAGTGACGCATGTATGCATCCTAGATATCACAACAATATCCCACGGGGTGTAAATCCTGAACACTTTTAAATGCCAAAGTAAAATTCAAACTGCTGCGGATACCTCAATATCTTCCTTGTTCTCTAATAACGGTGCCTCCATGATATTCCTGAGGGCAAACCCTTCAGATTCAAAGTCAAAGGTGTGACCAGTGGTATCTGCAATTCTGTTCCAATGGCGCTCCTTCATAGCTTTATTTGCCATGAGTTCAAGAAGTGGACAACATTCATTAAAGTCATCAATTTTCTTTTTAAGGTCCAAGAAAGCTTGCCAATCCTTTAGGCCTTTTGGAAGTTTACGGCATCTACAAATGAAGGAAAATAAAGTTTTTCAACATAAAACTATTATTAAAACACAGTACTCCCCATAGGTCACTTAGGCAGGTTTCCACGCACTTTAAGGGCTTTGACACAGCCCCCATAAATATACCTTAGGTCCAATGCCATCACCATGCTGCTGCACTCACTCACATCTAGGCCCTGTGGCATGGCACAGTGCCCGTGGTGGCTGTAATGCGTAGTAGAGAACCTGCGAGAATTAGTTTCTAACACTGTGTAGGGGATGGTTGGGTTGGAATTTTAGTGGCCTATGTCAGACACAGCACAACACCATAGGTCGCTTAAGCTAATGTAACATTAGACTGGAGGTTGGAGGAAACTCCAAAGATTCTAGCCCAAACAACTCCCCACTTGACAGAAAAGGACCAGAAAACCATCCTGGACCCCCGGTGCCCCCTCTCCAACTCTGTTGAATAAGAGGGGGTGGGTGATGCACACCCTAAAACCAGTTGGAAGTAGCTGTCAGAAAGGGCTTGAGTGCCAACAGTCACACCTCCACTTCTACCAAATGCCCTACGTAGAAGGACGTAATGGTATAAAGGGAGCACCATCTAAGGGAGACAATAAAACCCTCACATGACATGTTGCATAATGCATCCAAGGAGACAGAGAAGGCTCTAGTCTCATGAGCCCAGAGAGAATGAAGAAGTGCAAGCACTTCATCCTTTCTGGCTACCTGGTAGGCCAAGGAAATCGTTTTCCTTATCCATCCTGAGAGGGTATTAGGCAACAGAGTCCCAGACACCGTCTGCCTAAGAGGTAGAAACAAAAGTTTCTACCCAGTTCAAAGAGGTTCAGTTCTACTCAAATAGAGCCGGAGCACTCTATTGGGACCTGATCTGGCTCGAACCTAAACATTGTCACCTACAGTAACTTAACCCCAAAACCTGTCAAAGTGGTTGAAGGGTCCCACGCAACTTGTGTCTTACAGACACAAATCCCACATGAGGCCTCAGAAAGACATCCTTTCCATCAGCAGACCACTTGATGAGGGATCAATCCAAGGCATTTATCTCTTGGCACCTAGCACCTGTGGCCAGAGCTCCCAGGAGGACTGTCTTGAAGGTAAGGATCTTAAGATGGATCAAACCTGTATCTTTAGGTTTGAAGGAAGGCTTAGGAAGTGCCCCAAGCATCATGGATAAATCCCAGTGAGGTACTAGATTGCGCTACACTGGATGATACATATAGAAGCTGTTTGCTCACGACAACTCATCAGGAACTGGGGACACAAAGATGTTGATCTTGTGATTGTCCCTGGTGGCAAAAAGATTGATGTGCGGTTGACCCTAAAGGGCAAAGATTGCTTCCACCACCCTGGGGTTCAGAGACTATGCGGTCAGAATCACTTGTGATCAGGACGATGGCAGGTCTGCCTTAGGCAACCCGAAATGTGCTGGCAGTGGATCCTGATGCCATACTGACGACATCAGAGCAGGACCGACTTTGCCAGAGAGAACAACTTTTTCAACTGGTAACTCCATTTGTTGATGAATGCCCCCGCCTTATAATTGTCACACATCACCACGACACTTTTATTCTCCAGCTGTGACCGAAGCTGGACAAGGCTGCAATGAATCACTTCCAGTTCTAGCCAATTAATGGCAAATTGCCTCCACTTAGGAGGCCATTTGCCTGAGGCTGTCACAAAGTCCCAAAAGTGCTCCTTAGCTTCACATGGAGGCATTGGTGAACGAAGTCATTTTGTCGTTGAACGGTACCAGGGACTGCCCCAGTATCACGTTTGCTCGGTGGGACCACCAACCCAGGATCAGTAAATAGTAGGACTGGACCCTGAGACGCTATAATGAGAGGGCTCTTTCAATCCCAGCAATTTTGGAAGCTAAGCTGGATAGGCGGATGATGGATCCTCCCCACAGGAGCCTAAGAGTCCATGGGCATCAATGTCCCAATCAGGTGCATCCACTGACGTGATGTCAAAGCATACGCCCCCTCAGCTGTTTGAAGAGGGCCAAGTCGCCTCCACCTGTCTTCTGCAGGCTGACAGATGAAAGGAACTGTCAGAAATTTAACCCCCAGAAACACAAACTCCCTCACGGGAGTCAAGCTGGACTCTGGGAAATATGGTAGAGCAATAACTCTGCATTCTCTCATTGACCGCCATGTGGCGCTGCTGACAGCTTTCATCCGGGTATTCAATAGCGTGTCAACCTGAGCAGCGTTGCATACAATGATGTGTTAACGCATGGTGCAAACTGAGCGTTTTTCTTGGCGAATGAAATAGCCAAGTGTAACTCATAATCATGACAATGTTATCATTAATAAATACTTTTTGTAGCAAGTAATGCAATCAAGGAATCAACCCAATACACATTGTTGTGCAGTTAATCACATTTGATTTTAATTTTAATTTTAATTTTAACGCTACCTGCTGACCCTCCCCCCCCACACACACACACCCACACACATACAGTAACACTGCACTGTAAAACTTGGGAATTCATCTACAATAACATATTCTGATGAGGTTGTCTACTTGTCTTTATTTTTGACACAATGACAACACACCCGGCAAATAAAATACAATCGCCTTCTTAAAACGTGATGACCAATGTTGTTTTATCCTACTCCATCCTCCATTATTGCCCGCGCTGAACCGGGTCACATTAAATCCTTGCAACAGGAGTCTTACGAAATCCTCATGCTGTTGTGTCCATATTATGTGCTATGTCGATAATTTGTTTTATGTGATCATTGCATTATCTTGATAACTGTCGAAGAATATTCTTTATTATTGCATTTCTTTCGACCATTGACAGTCGATTGGCGTTACGCCGGAATGTAACAAGCGGAATGCGGTTCCCGGTCACCGCAGTTCAAATGGATTTTTCACTTTTTTAACACAACATACGAACAAATGCATTCATACTCTCCTATAATACAATCTTATCTTTCGTGTGTGTAAAATTTATTAGCAGATATTACGTGAAAAGGAACATTTTTTGCACTTTGATTGCAGATACGTACAATGTTATCACAGTGTTTGCAAATCCGCCCAGACCAATGTTCACCCGCAGGTGAGTACCCGGATGAAAGCGATGACTCGCGCCGTGTAGTGGAGGTTTCTGGAAACTTAAGAAACTGCCCTTCCCTATTCACAGTAAGGCTTAACTTCACACACAGATCCAACACGAACTGCATGTCCTTGAGAAGAAGGCCCATGTCCTGAGACCTCAGGAGCCAATCGTCTAGATAAATGTGCAACCGGATCTCTTGCCCGTGCACAAACGCTGCCACTTTGCTCATGACCCGAGTAAAGACAAGCCGTGTCAGCTCTGGGCTGAATGGTAGAGCACCCAACTGATAAACTCTGCCGTCAACCACAAAGCACAGAAATTTCCAAGGCCCCCTGGCCATGGAAATGTGGAAATGTGTGTCTTTCAGGTCTATAGAGGTTGCCCAATCACCCTGTCACATCGCTACCATGATGGTGGCTGGAGTCTCCACCTTGAAGCGCTGCACTAAAAGATGAGAATTCAGATGCAACACATCCATTACCGGTCTTTGTCTGCTATCTCTTTTTTTGGCACCAAAAGAGATGCCTATAAAAGCCTGGGGACCCATCATCCAACACTGGCTTGATGATCTGTTTTTCCACAAGCTTTTGCACGGCCTCGCGCAAGTGTTCCCAGTCCGCCTCCATACAAAGCCGGAAATAAAAGGGAACTCTTGGGAGGGGAGGATAATTGCCTGCAGCAAACTCTAACCAGTAACTGTGCTGGATGATGTTTCTGACAAAAACACCGTCCGTCATATGATTCCAGTGGTCAGTGAACAACGCTAGTCAGTTGTCGACCAATCATGGCTAAGAAGGCAGACAGGGATCGTAGGCCGGTGAGTCTGCAGCGGCATTGGACGACTGGCACTTGCCCCTAGGGGTGAGGCTCTGGCTTCTAGCACAAAACGACCCCTTGGTTGACTTTGCGCTCCACAGCACATAATTGCTCCACTGAGTATGTGGCCCATAGCTCGGCCTCGAGACTACTGAAGGCCCAGCAGTTGGTGGAGGCTAGCGCCAAGGGGTTATCACACACCTCCTGAAGGAAACACATGGCAGAAGACCCTGAACAGTCTAGGAAGGAGCCTGTAATTGTCCAGGTCACCCACGCGTCCTGTTCAAAATGCAAAAGCATGGACAGGGGCAGGAAAACAAACTTCACTACCTTAATGCCCCTGTCCTGTAAATGAGCGTCGACCATCCAGCCGCGAAGTTGTACATAGACTTACTAGTCTTGGACAACTCCAGCCTTGCCTTTGGCTTTGGCCGCAAGAGTCCCAAGGCTAGGCCATCCCCACAGGATCTGCCATCTGGATTGCCTCACCCTGCCAGCTGCAGTGGAAAGCTCATAAAAATTCCAGCCACAAAAGTGGAGATCAGCAACTCCAACTTGGGGCCACTTCAACACCATCAACTGATGTGGGCACAGCCCTGTGCTGTGCCACTACGGACTGCGGTACCCCCTCTCCCAGGAGGGTTTCCAGCATAAGAGCAACATTTGCCCAGAACAGCGAACCCTGCTTCTCCACCATAACAGGGAGACTGGTCATTGCAGTCTGCAACCTCTTTGGCTGAAGCCAACAACTAAAGTGCTTTTGCCCGCTCAGCAGCATTGAGAAGTGGCCGTGACTCAGCCTCCTTCCACTCAGCCGCCAGATGGGTGACAGGGCTGTCCAACTGGAGCATTGTAGCAAAATTTTGCTACAAAGCTCTTCTAAATTGCTACAGATTTTCTCAAAAATAAGTGTTTCTTATGTAAAGAAGTGGAAAAAATGCTACAAGTAAAGAAAATTTTGCTACAGAGACTTGCAGCTGGACAGCACTGGGTGAAGCAGAGGCCTCCCTCTTCTGTTTCAGAATCCTCGCTCGGAAAATATGAACAGTCAAGGTCGAGAATGTCCTCAGCAGTTGGAAAATCCTCATGATTGCCACCAGACCCAAGAAGTAAATCCTCCAGATATTCCTCCTCAGTCTTCCCCCAGGTGTCCGTCTGAGGCTCTGACCCTGTGGTGCCCTTAGGCACCGGTGTTGCAATAGTCACAGACACAGCACAATACTGTAGCTCCTCCCATGCACGGCAAGTCTCTGCAAGCAAGTTGCCCAACAAGCACTCATGTGCAGGAGGAAGCCTGGGCCCTGATGGAACTAGGGGAACAACAACTGCCGCTGCCTCCTGCACCAGCAGAGCAGCCTGCAAACCTGATCGACCCATAGCCTTAGCATGGGTAAGCTGGAGCACAGAAACACCCTGACCAGCCGCCATGTCCACTGGAGAGGCAACCTGCCCCATGGAAGGCTGATTGACCACCAGATCAACCTCCATTAGGGATAGAACAGACTGTGGAGACGCCACCTCCACAGGAACTGTTCTTGCAGTGCGGCTAACAGTGCGGAGGACCCTTCCCTGTACTTCCCTTCCACCCTTCGGAAGCAGGGCAGCCAAGGAAGACACAGGTCTAACTTCAACAGGTGCACCTTTCCTTCTGGAGGAGGAGAAGAACAGGGGTGGTGCCTCCTCTTCTTTTCCCTCCTGTGGCAAAAACGCAAACACTCGCAACCTGGGGAGGGAGGTAGGGGAGAGATTGTTTCCCCGCCCCCCCTCCCCCTAAAAATGTGACTGTGATGGCTGAGTCCTCACTGCCAAGGACTACCAAGCGGTTGGAACCCTGGCCATTGAGGGACCGGGGATGAAACGCCACCACTACAGCAGGCTTGGTGGAAGCCACCACCCTGACTGAACTAGCCACCACAGGCTTCAGTGCAGCAACCTTTGAAGTTGACTCTGCCACATTCTTGCAAGAAGGGTCAGGCATCTCAGAGGGGGCGGGGGAAGGAGAAGCACCAGCTTGATCCCCAGCAGAAACCTTGCCCTCCAGCCTATGCAGTCCTTCGCCAACAACAGCAAACAGTCTTCACCTTGCCCATCAACAATTGGGCAGTGGCCTCGAGCTGGACAGCCATAGCTTGCCCTGGCTGGGTACGTGAAGGAAACCCTGGAGGATCCAGAGGGAGTGATGACGCCGGAGGTGTAACCTGAGGTCAACCTCTGGCTCCCCCAGCTGGTGGTCATTGCTCTGGTAATAACCAAGTTTACATCTTGATGTCGAACTACCGCCGCAAGACCGGCCATAGGACGAACAGGTTGGGATGGACAACTCACCACAGATCTGCTCACTTGAGCTCCTGTGGACATACAGGGGCTCCCAGGAAGGGGTCACATGCTGCAGGTGGTTGTTTGAGTCAGATCATTTAACATTGCAAAAGCACACATGCCAAGGAAAACTGGTAGTTTTGACCAGGTGGTCACCAACCCTGGGGTTGGTAATTGCAGCGTACTACTGTATATTACAGTGGTACTTGCTGTATGCCGCCACACTTTCCGCCAAGACAAAGTGACCACATACAGCAGGTGACCTGTCACCACAGGTAAATTTTACAAAGAAATTGACTCCTATGTCTGAGCCTAGTGACCACAAAAAGCAGTGCAGCTGCTCATGACAGTGACCACATACAGCAGGTGACCTGTCACCACAGGTAAATTTTACAAAGAAATTGACTCCTATGTCTGAGCCTAGTGACCACAAAAAGCAGCGCAGCTGCTCATGACAGTGACCACATACAGCAGGTGACCTGTCACAACAGGTAAATTTCACAAAGAAATTGACTCATAATGTCTAAACCTAGTGACCAAAAAGCATTGAGGCTGCTCATGGCAGTGGTTGCATACAGTATATATCAAGGCACTTTAAACATCTTAGCAAAGGTATGGATGAATGTGGCAGCAAGGTTGACCTTGAAGTTGAAACCTTATGAAGGCCGCACACCGGCTTAAGAGCATGTAGAGCACGTATCTGTGATTCCCCAGGAAACGACAGATTCTATCATTCTATGCAGAGAGTGCTTTGATATGCCTCCTGTAACTTTGGTCTTTATTCCTTATCTATTCAAATGAAAGAGTTTGATACAAAGAAAGACATACCAGATTTGTCATACATACAAACACTTCTGACTTCTTCTGGAACTTTAGCAAAACATGTAAAGATGTATTCACAAACTGACGTTAAAGAAAAATATTCCTCATTTGGTCTATTGGTAACTCAGCACAACTTAGCTTCTGGTTTACTGTACTGATTTGAACTGATGAATGACCGATACAAGCACAATTTACTGTGTAGGTCACCCGTATAATTTAATACAGTGAAAACTTGTTATAATGACACAATCTGTTCCCTAAAAAATCTGTCAGATAACTGAATATGTCAGATAAATGAATCAAAGAACAAAAAAAAGAAACTTTTTCCAATGAAAATTTGTCATTATATTGAAAATGTCACATATCTCATTGTCGTTATAATGTAGAAAGTTTGTATTGTAGTCAAATTTTGAATTTTTACACGAAAATCGATGGCTTCGGGAACATAATTGAGATGCACCATGTGACCACATTGTACTCCCATAAATGAAGTTTTTCAACAGTAAAACTATTATTAAGAAACATTACTCACCATAGGTAACTTAAGCTGGTTTCGATGCACTTACCTGTGCCTTGACAGAGCCCCCATAAAAATTCTGTGGGGTCAGTGCTGATCCATGCTGCTGAAGTGACTGCCTTTGAGGCCCTGTGGTGTGGCACAGCACCCCTGGCGGCAGTAATGCGTATTATCAAGCATGTGCAATTCAGTTTCCTACACTGCTTAGTAGGAACCTAGACAGTAGCCAACACTTTCTGGGGGGCTATGTTATTGTGTTGCCGCTCCGTGGGGCCCTCACTCTATTTCGCCTGCCAGGAGACAGAATAATACTGTCTAAAGGAGGAACCGAAAAGCAGAGATAGTTGGGTGGGAATTCTAGTGACATATGGTGAGTAATGTTTCTTAATAATAGTTTTACTGTTGAAAAACTTCATATTAAGGACATATTACAGCACCACAGGTCATTAAGCTGATGCAAAATCAAATCAGACTGGGGGTGGGAGGTACCAACGAAAAATCTTGCCCAAAAACTCAGCATATGAGAGCCACGGACAACCATCCTGGACCCCCATTGCCCCCATGCCAGCTCTGTTAAGCTGGAGGTGGTTGGGGAGGCATCCTGTAAGACCAGTTGGATGTGGCTGTCAGGAAGCACTTGAGTGCCAACAACTGGGCCTCCGCTTCTACCAAGGTAGAAGGACGTAATGGTATTATGGGAGTGCCATATAAAGAACAGCCATAATAATCCCTGCTTACAGGTTGTGGAACAGCTCCCCGGAGGCAAAGAACGCTCTAGTCTCATGAGCCAAGAGAGAAAAAAAAAACTGTACACAAGCCGACAGAGGAAGTGATCCATCCCTAAGGTCTGCTTCCTGGTCTTAAGGGTAGCCACAATGCCTGACTTGTACCCCTTGATGGTGCAAACTTTTAAGTGCCCTACTTCACACAGAGTAAACCAAAAGTCTTCGCTCAGCTGGACCATCGTCTCGCAGGGTGGCAGTCCCTTAGCAGAGCACCAAGCAGCAAACTTATTCCAACATGAGTCATAAGCTTGGAGAAGGCTTACAAAGTTCCTTGCGGGCACCCCCATCAGCCACTCCCTTGAGAAGTCGGCTGACACAACGCCCAAGGCGACAGTCTCCAGATGTGAAGCTTCAGAAACTGCGGGTTGTGGAGAACTCCTTCGAGCTTGGTTGTAGGAGCAGTTGTGAAAGAGGAGGGAGGAGGAAAAACCCGCTGGGGCTCCATGCTCAACTCAAAGAGGTCTGAGGACCATTCCCTCTTGGCCACCGGGGCTCCCAAGAATGACTTTGCATTGCTCCTCCCATATTTTGTGCAATACTCTTGGCAGGAGTGGTGTTGGAGGAAAGACATATGTCCAAATTCTCTGCCACATAAATTGACATGGCATCTCCGTGGCCACAAAAGGGGTCCATCCTTTGATAGTCCTTGGTGGCCAAGAGATGGATCTCTGGCCGGCCAAAAAGGGCCCACATCGCTTCCACCACTCTGTGATTCAGAGACCACTTGGTTTAAATCAACTGTGATTGCCGTGAGAGCAGGTCTGCCTTGACATTCAGGCAACCCGAAAAGTGCCTCCATTGGACCCTGAAGCCATACTGACGTCATCAAAACATCAACTTGGCCAGGGAGAACAGCCTACTTGATCTGGTACCTCCCTGTTTGTTGATGTATGCAACCACCATACGATTGTCACACATCACCAGCACGTGCTTGTTCTCCACTTGTGACTTGAATTGGAGAAAGTAAAGACGAACCACCTGCAGTTCCATAGAATTAATGGCAAACCTCCTCCACAGAGGCCATTCACCTGAGGCTGTCACAGAGTCCAAATGGGCTCCCCAGCCCTGAAGGGAGGCGTCAGTAAACAGGGTTACCTTGGGGCTGAATGGCACCGAGGACTGCCCCGACAACACATTCGCCCAATGAGACCACCAACTCAGAATTAGCTGATCATACAGCTGAATTGAGATATCCTGGGACAAGAGCCTGCTCTATCTATCCCACTGATCCCAAAAAACTGAGCTGGACAGGCAGATGAAAAAAGTCTCCAAAGGGGAACCTGGGAATCCATGAAAGTCAGGATCCCCATGAGACACATCCATTGACGGGCCAATGCCCTCCTGAACCTGTTCAAGAGGCAGACAAGCCACCTACATCTGTCCTCTGATGGGGGGGGGGGGGGGACAGATGAAAGGGGCCGTCAAAAATTGAATTCTGAGAAAACAAATTCCCTTGCAACAGTCAGGCTGGTCTTCGGGAGATTCACAATGAGGCCATGAAGTAGGCCATGGTCCTGAGACCACAGGAGCCAGTCATCCAGATGTGTAGCCTGATCTCTTGCTGGTGCACAAAGGCTGCTACCTCACTCATAACCTGAGTGAAGATGAGCGGTGCTGGTGCCAGGCCAAACGGGACAGCAAGGAACTGAAACATTTTTCTGTTGACCATGAAACTCAGAAATTGCCTGCAGCCCTGAACTATGAAAATGTGAAAATATGCGTCTTTCAGGTCTATAGAGGTTGCCCAATCGCCCTGCGCATTGCCACCATGATGGTTGTGGGAGTCTCCATCCTGAAGTGCTGCACAAGATACTTGTTGAGACATGACAGGTCGATCACCAGTTTTTGTCTGCCATCCTTTTTCAGCACCAGAAAGAGACAGCTGTGAAAGCCTGGAGACCCAATATCGAACACTGGTTCAATGGCCTGTTTGTCTACCAGCTTTTGCACAGCCTTGCCCAAGAACGCCCAGTCCGCCTTTGTGTGAGGCGAAAACAAAAAGGGAACTCTTGAAAGTGAAAGAATGCTCTCGGCAAACTCCAGCTGCCATGACAGACGATGCTCCTGACAAAGACATCATCTGTTAATTAATCCCACTCATCGGCGAATGACTCTAATCACCCTCTTATCAACACTCGCCAAGAAGATGAAGAGGGATCCCAGACCGGTGGGCCCGCAGAGGTGTCAGAGGACCAGTGCGTCTCTAGGAAGGAGACGCCTGCTTCTGATTGCCTTCAAGCACTGTTGAATGCACTGGGCTTCATTCAGTGTACCCACATGGCTAGGTAAGTTTGGGAGCATGGCAATTTCTCTGCAGAACCCAGGGTTTTGTCCAAAATCATATCAAAATTCAATAACTAAGCAAAACCCATGGTTTTGTGATAAAATATATGGTTTTATTAGCAAAACTCGGGGTTTTGTGAATTATTGAACAGTACAACTTCCATCCCCACTCGACCCGAGGTTTGCAGGCAATTCCTGGAACAGGATCGGGGCTGTTATCAGGCATCCCGATATACTCATGTGTACTGGAACAGGAAGTTAAATGTACAAATTCTAAATCTGCCTGCAGATGTGCTTTTGGCATTCAAAAGGTACATGTAGGCCTGGAGACTAGTTGGTTAAAAGTTGGTTAACTATGATAAAATGGAATCCAATTATGGCTGTATGACAATATATAGTAGCCAAATTCTGAATGAAAGAGCACATTTGAGGTTTTTGTCCCTTAATTGCTCCCTTTGTTTGGGCAGGAATACACGCCTCGAATGCAAACCCATACAGTTTGGCCACTACTGACATACACAAGATAATATCCACATGCAAGAATTAATATTTCAGCCTTGATAATTTTGAGGAATCAGCAGCAAAAGCACACACTGAATGCAATATTTCCAGATACCATGCTCAGCATGAAAACATTGAGGTCATCTAAATATTATGTGAACTGCACAGTCATGTGATTGATATAAAGCATGCACACAACCAAAATGTTTTCATGCAGTCCATGTCACTGCAGAAACACTCAAAATTTATATTTTACATTAATTTTCACAATAAATCCATCTGTAAAAGCGGCAAAATTTCAACATCTCAAAGCCCAGAGGAATTTAATTATCTAAATGCTTGGCATACTTTTCTGGTGACAAAAAAAGTGTGTACTGGGGCAATGCGTGGTGGGAGGGCAGCACAGCATGTTACATCATGTCGACAGACATGATTTACCTCCCTCTTCATGAGGTGCTTCATCTAAGAATAAAAGCAGTCTTTCATTCCCATGCTTGTAATGAGAACAATTAACTAGCTAGCACACCAAATGTAAATGTACATGTACAAAGGGCAAGTTGACTACGAGAGATTTAGGCATATCTCAACATTAACAGAGATGTCAACATTCAAAATGCCATTTCAGGGACATGTAAGTGAGAAAATAAGGGACAGAGCATATTCAACAAAGGCTATGTAAGAATATACTATGTTTCATTACGTTACAAACAAGTTAAATTGGTCAAAATTTCAGCTAATTTCAGGGACTGTCCCTGATGATGAGGAACAGTTGGCATCTCTACATTAAATTTATGCATGTAAACTACACCAAACTATTTTCTTTTGTTGATCATGCCTTGTTGTATGACCAAGATTAAAGCTATGCATGTTGTGTTTTAACAAAATCTGACAATCAGGTAAGGTACAAAATTTTGTTTTCTACATAAACAAATTACCTGTTTTGAAAATCAAGAAGCTCGTTGTTGATTTTCTCAATGTCAACTTCAAGCCATAGAATATCAAAATAACCATTAATGCTGACCATCACAGCATTGTACAGCCCATAAAGTTTCTGCAGCAGGTTAAGTTCCTTCTTGATGCGACTGAGTGACGGATATTCTGTGACTTCTAGGCCAAAGAGCTCCTCTCCACCTGAGTATGTATTGTACTTCCTCCACAATTCATCAAATCGACTCTGCAAAACAAAATTGAAACCAAACTGAACAGGTTTACGCATGATTGCATAGAAGGGATGCAGTTTTTGCCAGTGCCAAAGATGGGTTTCCTCCCCTCCTAACTATTAAATCTTGTCCACATATTATGTGTAATATAGATATATACATACCTTACTTTTCACAAATTCTAAGCATTTTAAATAAATGCCATATACGGACACTGTTAAGTTTTTCCCACCAATTTAAAGTGAAAGTTGATCAGCTGAAAATGTTAAACTGCCATACATTTTTGCCACTACATTGGCAACATTGTTTTTAAGTTGCTCACAATTGCAGAATGAATTAGCAAGCTTTTACACACAACATAAAATAGCGTTTAGAGAATGGATTACCCTCGGCACCCACAATCTTTTTTTCCTCAAATTTGCAATTTTTTTTAGACTTAGCATTAGAACACTTTACATAGAATTTCCATATTGTTGTGAAAGTAGGTCATTATATAATGTGCATCTCTTGATAAAAATTTGGTGAAACTGCGATGGATCCTTGCTGACATATTATGGTAATGTCGCCACTCAGACAACCTTGAAATAAATACTTTAAAGTTTCATAAAAAATTATGAATACAAAAAGGAAGCTGGTTTTCAATAGTAACCTGGTCCATCATAAGATGCATGTCTAACAAAAATTTGGTAAAGCTGCAGTCAATATTTTTGAGATATCACAGTAACGTCATCAGAGTTGACGCCACTCGGACAGCCTTCAAATAAATACATTAAAAGTTTCATAAAAAGTTTAAAAATAATCAGAGGAAGCTAGTTTTTGTGAGGAACCTTGTCCATTATAAGGTTTTATCTATGACAAAAATTCAATAAAGCTACGGTGAATAATTTTTTGAGATATCATGGGAAGGTCATCCCCTTGTGTGCCACTCAGATGACCTTTAAATAAATACTTTTAAATTACAAGTTTCATAAAAAAAGTTTAAAAATAATCAGAGGAAGCTCGTTTTCAATAGGAACCTGGTCCATCATAAGGTGCATCTTTGACAAAAAATTTGGTACAGCTACGGTGAATATTTTTTTGAGATATCACGGTAACATCGACAAAAGGGATGAACTGACAGATGGACAATGCTGGGGACAACAATACCCTCCAGCACTTTATGTGCCAAGGGTAAAAATATATGTTGCTTTGTCTTTTTAATGATATTGACATAATTTTATATACCTACCATAAAACAAGAGAATTGACATTCAAAAAAAAGTTTATATTCATGTATATACAATTCCACATTGAAGATACTTATATGTTCCTGTGTTTTGTCCATACTGAATAAATTACATGAAAATTCTTACCAAAATCAGATGGTTAACAGAATATCAAACACACGGTACTTGAACAAATTTCAGTTCCCCATGATCTTTTCTTAGTACACAGAAATAATTACCTGGAACACATTAAGGCGGTCACTTGCTTCCTGTGGTGGTATGCCCTCAACCATTGGACCATCCTGAAAATACATGTATGCATATTGTTAATACCACAAGCTGTGCTCACATTTGTCCCTTTTTCCTTTGGCTGAAGACCGAGTCAACAGCTTTCCTTGGAATGATGTACATTGTAGGTGCACTCAACCAAAGCCAAGAAAAGCTGCTGACTCCGCTTTCATCTATGATCTAATGGCTCAACTCTTTCAGTGCCAACTGTGACTAAAGTCAAACTGCTATCAATTATAAGAAGCTTGCTAGATTCATGTTCATAGTAAAAAACACCTTTCATTCAAGTTCCACCGTGCCTGTAGTTACATACTCTATAATGGACCAGGTCAACAGCTTTCCTCGGAGTGCTTTGGGTCCAAGCAGTTGACTCAGTTCAAAATATGACACTGAAAGAGTAAATGTCAACACAGCGTATGGCTCCTAAGTAACCCAGACCAAGGAAAGCTTTTGACCTGCAGCATGCTGATTATTATGATAGGTTTCATGTACAGTAAATCCTGTTTTGAGAGACAGCAAGTAGGGCAGGCAAAAAAGTGGTGACATAAGGCAGGTGGTCTCTCAATAGAGGTGCAACATGAGAAAGATGGCAAAAGGTACATGGTAAATATGGTCTGAAAGGGCAGGTGGTCTTTCCTCAATGGTCTCTCAAGATAGGTTTCACTGTACGTATCATCTCCATCATGTACAATGTATGTATATAGATGATACATACAGTGAAACCTAAGCAACTTCTATGTAGTACATGTAACTTGGTTATCATTATTGATGGAATTAAGTGGAAACATATTGAAGGAAGTGATGTCTGATTTCCAGCTGGATTTGGTCAGATCAAGAGAATGAATCAATTCATTGCCAAACAGTATGTTACAGTCTTTTGGTCACCTTAAAAAACTCTGAAGAACCATTTTTATTCTATGTTTGAGGGTGAATTACATGTATCATTTTCCTGAGTGAAATTCAAAAGTATTACTCACTGTAAATCACATGACCTGAACATGGTTGCATCCAAATTGTGACATGCTTGCATCAATGATATTGATGTAGTGCGTTAACATTCATGAGTGGCAATCTTTTTAACCCTTAAAGTGCTAATCACTGCTATTGTTGTTTTCTCATTACCATGAAACATATGCTGGTTAAAAGATTCAAATTCCTCACCAATAATCCTTTCAACCAAATACTAGCAAGCTTTAATAGTCTAAAATAAAAAATAGTCTTAGTCAGCAGCTTTCATTGGGACAATTTGCGTGCATCGCACGCAAAGTGTCCCAAGGAAAGCTGTTAACTCAGTCTTAAATCAGCACTTTAAGGGTCAAGTTAACTAAACATAGCCCTCAGATGGTTTTGTGAAGAAACTGAAAATGTAAATTGATGATGAATGGCAACAGACTAAAGCATATGTACCACCTTTTTTATGAGGCAAGGTACGTAATTGAACTTGCTGCAGTTTCAGGTAACAAGCACAGGCTATATAACCCAATAGCCACGTGTCTCTCTTCACAAATGGAACACTTATCTTAATTTCAAAGTTCAGCCCTGGCAAGAATTTGGCAATGATAAGAAACCTTATCACAACCAACATTACCAATTTATTTGGCATCATTCTTTTTCACATAACAGTTATGTCAGCTACATGTATAGCCTACACTACGTGATAACATTACTTTGCAAGAACAGCTACAATATTCCAAGTGGTCTGCAAATTGAAGCTCACTTTAGGTAAACTTCCTGGGAACACTGGGTGATTCAAGGGATGATGTGGAGCAGCAATACATTTTTTACTTTCTGGAATGGAATATGGTTTGGAAATGCAAAATCACAGACTGTGCATCTAATCTTCCAAATTATAGCTTCAGATCATGCGAACTTTGAAGGAAAAAAAATCACACACTGGAACCATACTTACTGTTGTATACTCAGCCTCATAGTCATCTACATCAATGCAAAACTGTTCAACAGCAGTCAGCAACTCAGACTTGAATTCAGGTTGAATTTTCACCAGCTCACTTTGGACAGATCCCTGACAGAAATATACAAATCGTATAGCTATGAATGTGTCCATTATGAAAACAGAATTTGACATTAGTAACCTTCTTTGTCATTGAATAATCATCACAGCAGTCAAAGCATCCTTGTCATGCAAATCAAATTTTTGTCAAACAAGTAAAAGTTGACCAGATTTCTTGCTCAACAAATTTGCCCTAATGATTTTTTGCAGTACAGACACAGCATCAATGCAGCATCAAAACAGTATGATGCTTCTGGCAGAATAATATACAGTATTATTCTATGTTTGAGAGGGAATTCCAGAATCCCAAAGGGAAATCCCAAAAGTGTTTTTACCCCCAAACCACATGGTTGGTTCATTGTTAAACCAACCAATCAGACCGTGCACTGTTACAAACTATTTTCAGGCTCCTCATTCAACTCACGTGTCATGCCTCTGTGTCGCAGAAGAGTTGTTCCCATTATCGAGAGTGACACTGACAGTTCCCAGGATTATTAAGTCTTGATAATTACCTGTTTGCATCGTATTTTGATGTTTTATTTTCATGAATTTGTTGCGCGATTTGCAGGTCAATGTTTCTTGCCAATAAAAGTGTGGGCACCGGGTGACAACTTTGAACTATTGTCACAATTACTACAAAGTACAGGATACCGTGTCACGGACCACTCGTGTAATAATGCTTTAACAACTTTTGCAGAAAGAACATGGAATATTTGGATTTTCGAATACTGTCTTTAATATGTCTATCTATGATGGGACATTCATAATACTGTGTGATACTTGCACCAATGTGCCTGCCCTATGTTTGATGCATTGATATGTAATTATACTAGTGGTTAAGCTGCCGCGCATGAATAATGTGTTAATTTTTCAGCCTGTTGTTCAAAATGGTGGCACCCTTGAAGTGATTGGGCATGGCAAATATCCAGGTAAATTCCCTGTCAAACATAGAATAAATAAAATCTTACATGTCTGATTGGGAGTTACGGTGTTTTTTTCTCACTCATGATCCTTGTTGATGTCGGACACCACTCATGAGCTTCGCTCACTTGTGATTTTCCACATCAACAACGACCACTTGTGAGAAAAAACATGGTAACTCCCTCTCGGCCATGTAAGATTTTCTATTTAACAGTCTGATGCACCAGTGGCATATGTTGCAAATATCACATTGGCAGTATTGACACAGCATTGAAAAAGCCCATTACAAGTATCTTTCACAGACATGTACTTAAATGAGATGAAAACTGGAAATGAGTTTTCCGTGCAAAAAACATGCATCCCCCGAGCAGGTGCCTCTCACCAGAGGACACCCCTCTAAGAGGGCTACCATTCTTCTGCAGAAAGTTTGACCATGACCTTGACCTTTGACCTCAAGGTCACCTCTTAGCAAATTTAAGGGAAGTCTCACCTGGGTAAATGATGACAAAGTTTGATGGACTTCAATCATACCCATTTGAAGATGTGGCAAGAAAACCATTTTATTTTGCAAGGCATTGTGAACTTGACCTATGACTTGGAAGTCATCACAATCATATGAAAAAATTCCCAAAATCTACGGCGTATCTGTATCAAAAGTTCCATGTAAAACTGGCTTATGGTTTTGAAGAAGTCAAAATGCGAACTACCATTGCAGACCTCATTGACTTGCATGGTGATCAATAAGAATGCAAAAATTCCCCAAATAAATAAAAATCCAAAAAGCATTGGAAGACAGCTGGTGGATACCTAACCAATGTACATACCAACCAAGTTTGATGTGAATTCGGTAAATTGTTTTGGAGAAGTGGAAAATGTGAATTAGCATTGCAATCCCCATTAACTTGTACATCGTAATTAAGTACTGTATGCAGTTTGACCTTTCTAAGTCTCTCAGGTTTAAAACAAACCATACAAATTGAAAGCCCATTCATGATACTTTCCTATTATTGTTTAATAGTAACCTAGGGCCTTCGATGCACCATTTTAAGAAGGTAAAAGCAATATGTGAAAATTGCTGAGTAAGCAGAAAAAAGCAACAAAGATTTGACCTTGACCTTTGACCTCATGGTTACATATTATATGGGGAAAATTTCTCAGACCCATAGATTCTCTGTACTAAATTAGGAGACAACAGGTCAATTGTTGCGGAGAAAAAGTTGGAAATGTGAATTAGCATTGCAATCCCCATTGTCTTGCATAGTAATCAACAGGAATGTATGCAGTTTGACCTTTCAAGGTCACTCAGGTTTAAAATAAACCATACAATTTGAAAGCCCATAGGTTTTTTCCTGTTAACGTTTAATATAGTAACCCTGGCCCTACAATGCACCATCAAGGTATATAAGCAAACATGTGAAAATTGCTGAGTCAGCAGAAAAATGCAACAAGGATTTGACCTTGACTTTTGACCTCAAGGCTATATATTGTTATATGGGAAAAGTCCCAGACCCATATCTGTACCAAATTAGGAGGAAATACAATGTAGATCAAGAGGGGACAGAAATATAAGGAAAATAAGATATGCGACGGCAGACAACAAGACTAAACACAATATGTATCCTCTCAAACGGGGCATAATTAAGTTCTTATCATTACCTACATGTAGTGTCAACACAGCATGGACACCATATACATGTATATTGCACCACCACCTCACTGAAAAAAGTATAATGGCAGCATTGAAGTAGTATATGCTGCTGTCATCTTGTCAGAAAAACCATTGCATATTATGCTGACAATACTTCTAACAAAATATTGACACTACATATTAAACTGGCAATGCTGAAGCAGTATACATACTGCCTTGGAAATTTTGAAAGTACCAAAGCAGCTTTACTTGTTTTGAGGCAGCATTTTGACAGTATATACTGCAGTTATGTATCTGAAATATTACTAGTGCTGCTGTAACACTTCATTACCCTCATTTATTCACATTATGTGGGAAACACTGGGTACAGATATTGCCTAGGTATTCCTCACCTCTGTCTACTGGAGTTTCCAAAATATATAGTAATGTTATTGTAAAATATTCATAGTACATACCCAGTACAGTATATTGGTAGACTGAATTCTCACACTAGTTTGATTCTGATTATAGTTTTTTTTTTTTTTTTTTTTTTTTTTGCTAATTATTGTTATTTTTTATATTTTCTTCTTTCTATTTTTATCTTTTCTATTTATTTTTCAACATACATATACAGAATCCAATGATTTTTTTATTTCCAGTTATGCACTTTTCCAAAGTCAGAAGTTCCAAAGCATAAATGCAGTATCAGGCACATTGATACTGTTGCTGCAGCTTGGATACAGAATGGGTATACATCACCTATATGGCCAAAACCATTGATGCCTTATCGATACTTCTGTAATAGCAATGATGCAGTATGATACTGCACCAACAGTTCTGTGCAAGCATAAGGCTACATCATACTGCATCATTACTTCTACAGAAGCATAATCGGAAGCTGTCTATTATTAGACTCAATCAATCATTTCTGTAGAAGCATGCAGGCAGTATCATACTGCATCAGTCCTTCCACAGAAGCACAGAGACAGTATGGCAACCTGTGAAGGGATAAATGTTGCAGCATCACTACAGCACTGCAGCATGGATACTGCATGAATGTAAAATAAATGCCTACGCCAACATTTTGTCCCACATTGGAAGAGTTTCCCTCAATGTAAAACAAAATAAAACAAAACAAAAACGGATGAAAATGCATACCCTACCCCTTAATTCTTTTTAGTCACATTTTGGATTTTCAAATAATGCATAATGAACGTACTTCTTTGCCACACTACAAACCTGAATTTGGGTAAAAGCTCAGATTTACATCACTGTTAATTATGAAACAAGCGTACATAGTGGCAGTAATCTTTTGCAAATTGCATATCATAACTTTGCACTTTTCTCTATCTTGTTAGTCTGAACAAGGTGGAAATCATATGCAATATACGAAACAACTTACTGACTGAGATAGCAGTTTCTCAATAGAATATCTAAGTGTGTCAACCCTGTCTGCTTCTTCTTTGGACACTTGTATGCCAAACTTCTGCAGCATGCCATATGCCTCCTGTAAGAGAGAAAATAATATGTCCTTCCCCATGCAAAACATACACAAGATTTACATGTACATTTAGCTGGTCCCTGTAATCAGATATACAATGTTTCAAATGAAAAGGTTTGGCTTTGTGAATCTTTCACGAAATTGAAATATATGCGGTATTACAGTGTTTGTTGCATCATTACACACTTATTACTCTATCAAAAAGTAACATGCTGATTACAATTCAAATGCAATCAGAGATTGCTAGATCTATGCCCCCCCCCTTGGGCTCTGTGACCTTGGGATTTGGGTCAAGGTGATCCATCTTCGAAATTGTCTCAGCCCTTATGTAGGATTACAACCATGTGGAATAAGAAAGGTCCATGTAAAAAACTTTTCAAGTTAATATCACGTTAAAACCAAATTCACTAAAATGGCTCTGTGGCCATCTTAGGAATTGGGTTAAGGTCACCCCTCTTTGAATTCCTCTGAGACCTTATGCAGGACTATAAGCATGTGGGATATGAAAACCTATGCACGAAACTTTTCAAGTTATTGTGTGAAAACTAATTTCACAAAAATGGCTCTGTGACCTTGGGAATTTGGTCAAGGTAACCCATCTTCCAACTTTTCTAAGACCGTATGCAGGACTATAAGCATCTGCAATATGCAAAAAAATGTTCAAGTTATTGTGTGAAAACCAAATTCACTAAAATGGGTCACCCATCTCCGAACTCCTTTGAGACCATATTTAGGACTATAAGCATATGCAATATAGAAGCCCTAAGCAAAAAACTTTTTAAGTTATCCTGTGAATACCAAATTCACTAAAATGACTATGTGACCTTGCAAATTGGGTCAAGGTAACCCACCTTTAAACTCCTTTGAGACCTTATTCAGGACTATAAGCATGTGCAATATGAAAGCCTTAAGCAAAAAACTTTTCGATTTATTGCGTGAAAACCAAATTCACTAAAATGGCTATGTGACCTTAGGAACTGGGTCACGTTCACCCATCTTCAAACTTGTTCGAGATCTTATCCAGGACTATAAGCATGTGCAATATCAAACTCCTAAGCGAAAAACTTTTTGAGTTATCACGTGAAAACTGGCAGTGGGACACACAAACAGACACTGACCTAGTAAACACTGTATGCCCCCTCCCCCTGGGGGGGGGGGGGGGAAGTGGCATAATCAGTTCTATCAGAACATTTTTCCTTATGCTTGAGATAGCAGTGTAACCAACGTGATGGTTTCTAACAGACTCTGTGGAGGAAAAAAGCCTTAATATGCGTCTCAGACTGCAGCACAGTTACAACCTTTTAGTATCGGGTGTATCATCGTCTGACATTTTTATGTGTCCTCAGTCATTAAACATTGGAATAACTTGTTGTATTTACACAAGAATTAAGTGATGGTTATGTAATTGGTAAAAGTTCATTTTTGTGTACAGTATATGCTAAATCTTGAGTTGTTCTGATTTCTGTGAATTTGGGCCTGTCAGTTTGCTTAACAGACTGTCATGCCACAACTTTTCATTTATATTTTTATGTACAGTACCATTTTTCTGTGGACCTTTACTGGATTGTAGTTTTTGAGTCTTATATATATATATATATATATATATATATATATATATATATATATATATATATATATATATATATATATATATTCCAATTGCTGCAATCACAATTTTCCTTGCAGATTTTTTCAATCCTTTAATCAAAAATTTTATAATGCAAAAACTGAGGGCCATAACTTTGATAACACAAAAGCGCAGAGTAAAGGCAGGCACAAGTTTAAATTAGGCATCCCTGCACCTTTTGTACAAGAAAACCCTAGTTTTTGTTGAAGATTTCTGATGAACCCAGATAACTACATTTCAAACAATGGATACATAAATAAGGAAGAATGTCACACAATAATTACTTCATTAAATATCTCTAAAGTTACCTCTATGGGTCCCAAGCTCATATCAATTTCTATTTGCTGTTGCCTGAGCGTTTCTAGAGCAGCCATTGCCTGACGAACATCTTCCAAGTCTTTAATTGGCCTGTGTAATTTTACAGCAAACTCATCAGCAAATTCAGCCATTTTTTCCATCTTCTCTTTGTATTTCAAGTTCAGATGTTTCCCAAACAGCAATTTCCATGCCTTAATCTCCACATGCAAAGCAATCTGCAATGGATCTAAAAGTAAAAAAAAGTAAAATAAAAAAACAAAATAACAAGATTAAGTGTTGCACTGCAATACATCTCCCAGCAAATTGTGCAAGGACTCTGTATTACTCATTCATTTATCCAAGAAAAGCCTATGAGATTGAATTTTTTGGCACAACATCTGATTTTAACCTAAAAAAGGTTACAAATCCTTCAAAACAAATCAATAAAATCCTTTTTAACTGCCATCCAAGGTCAAGTACAAATTTCATTCACACGCATGCCAATGTATTAAAGGTTCGCCATATTTATGAACATTCCATATACCGAGTTTGTTCACAAACAAGTACATGGAAACTTACCTTCCATATAAATGATTATTTCACCAAAACCAGTTCATTGTATCACTACTCTGCTCAATAAAGTGTAACTTTATTTCTGACACATGCAAAAAAAGAATTATGGTACAAATCCAACTAAATTTAAAGGACCTGCATTTTGGAATCATTTTCCAAACCCATCAAGACTTACACCACATATTGCAAATTTTAAAAGGAAGCTATAAGTCTACATTCAAATTTATGATCATTGAATACCAATTGTATTATGAACACCTTTAATATCATGTTAATTTTTTATTATTTAATTTTCACAGTTTATGTGTAGCTTTGTACATGCCTATCAACAGGTATCTGCTATAGGAAAAGCAGACCTGTACCAAGAACCAGTGTGATATTCATATGCCAAGGTGTAAAAGAGTTTTATTGCTTACCATCTCATGCACTATATTTTGAGGTTTGTTGACAGTAAAATGTAGTATCTCACTTTTGGCTAATAATGGATCCATGGTCCACATAAAAGAAGGTTGAATAGAAGAACGTATAATATGCATATGTGTATCTTTTGTATGCATGTATTTTTTTTTCTTTTCTTTTCCCAGTCCACCCTTTGGTGAACCATACTGCCTTGCATTACATGGTATTGATATTTATCAGGCCCCAAGCGATGAGTCATACTCCTCTGGGAGCCTTCATTACCTGTTTTTGTCAACTGACGAGAATGTGCACATCCAAATTTAACTTTTATTCAAGTATGTTCAGGCTCTGAGTATAAAAGTTACAATTGGACCAGTGATCTTTATGAATATTTGAGCTAACCCAGACTACTTCAATCTGTAAAATAAATCAATGATTTTTAATTTCCAGTAATGTAGATAGGGGCCTGGAGGGGGATGGGTGGTTCCAGAATATTTGGGTCCCTTGCCTCCTGAACAGGATCTAAGTGCCTTGAGGTGGATATAAATGGGGGAGGGGCACATAGGTTCCTTTTTGTATCTAATTGCATTGAAGTACTGTAAAATATCCCATTAAAGTCACAGCTTTCATTAGAATATAGTTTTCATTTTCCAAATTGAAGATGATGAAGTCAGGGTGCATCTTTTAATAGAGAGTTTTTACAGCACAATTACCTGATGGGCTTTTATGGTAGCTTCATGAGTAGACATACCGAGAACACATTGCATCATAAGGTCCAGTAATAACAGAAGGGTTCTATTTTTAACATACATACCTTTTATTAATAAAAAATACCACAGCCAGAAAACAAAAGGTAACAACATGCTTCAGTGATATTGAAAAATGACATAAAAGCACGTGACAATGAAGGAAAAGGCAAACATAGAGTGGTCATATAGTTTAAAATTTGCGCCTGTTGTACACATGAAATTCAGGCAGGAATTTTTCATTTTGATTACTTTAACTTAGCAGCCTGAAGTTGGGGTCCAGTATGTCTTCTATTTGGGTGTTTTGTCTGAACAAAATGATGGAGATTAAAACCTTGCAGTTGTCACAAAGTCGGGGTGCGTCTTCTAATAAAGATGCATCTTCTAATACAGAATTTACAGTAGACGTAAAGGGGCCCTTTGATGACAGAATATTTTGGCTCCCTTTTTGTATACAGACTTGAAGTGGGTATAAAAGAGAAGGGGGCCCATCTGTTCCAGAATATTTGGGCACCTTTTTTGTATCCAAGTGCCCTGAAGTGGATATAAATGGGGAGGGGGCCCTTTGGTTTCAGCACATTTACAGGATTTACTGAATTATTACAAATTTAATTCATTCTTTTGAAACATAAACTAAGGGTTTACAACTAAATAGAACGTGATTTCTTGGAGACTTTCATAGTGAGGAGTACGTGTCATCATGGAGTTTGTTTTATATTTCTGGAAGAGGATGTCCATTGTTACAGTACTTGTTAGGAATTCCCCAGGTTTATACAGGTGTCTGGCTGTAACTGTTTATTTTGTAATCACTGGGATTGAATATATAACCCCAGTTTGTTTCTACCTCAGTTTAACACTGGCAAGTGGTTAGACTAATGTATCCTATCCAGCTAGAAGGGGTACATACTAGTTCAGGGATAAGTTACTTTATTCTTATTTGAACTTGTTCTATACTATTTACTAATTGTGTTTGGTTTGAAAGGTATTCTACAAACATATTGAAGCTCTGCATTTATAAACAAAACTTCACTTATTTACCTAATTCATCATTTGCAACGTTCATATTTATTCATTACTATGTGGGTTGTCTTTGCTGAACATTTAGTTTAGACAAGGAGCCACTACTCAGAGCGACATGTATGGGTACAGGCTTCGAAACATGTTCTGAGTAGTTACCCGCTGAAGACCCTTTCATTTATTTGGACTAATGCAGCCAAAGTCAAAATTCTACACAGAAACATGTGCAATATGGACAATAGTACTTCCATATGTATATAGGTTCGACAGTGACAGGTTAGCTTATGGAGCGTAAAGAGATCGGACTGCGGAATAGGGTAATGACTACCAGGAAGTGGTTCTGGACAAAAAGACATAAATACAAGAATATACTTGGGCCCCTTATTTGTATCTTAGCCCCTTGATGTTAGTATAAATAGCCTTTCAGTTCCAGAATATTTGGTCCCTATTAAACAAAAGAATCCAAGTGCCTTTTAGTTGTTATAATTGTGGGAGCTTTGGGCTCTATGATATATAGGCCTCTTACATATATCCAGGTAGCAAGTTTGGGGTGGGGGGTGCTTTTGGTTCCAAAATGTTTGGGAACCCTAGTTTGGCATGCCAGTACAATGCCGAGTATTTGCTTTTTTGTCAAAAGAACATTCACAAACACTGTGTCCACATAACCCAAGGCTAACATTGTAACTGATCTCATACTACATGTACTGCAAAGTTACAGTTAATTCTTTAATCCTGTTTTTGATTAAATTTTAGGCTTTTGATTGGTTGAAGCCTGTGGAATGTGCACTACAGAATACACACAACACTTTTATGTTACATAAGCCACGTTTCATGCTTGCCTTTTAATACACTTGAACATGGCAATGGCTCAATTCCACAGTTGTTTTTGCATCTGCTTCCAGCAGCCAACAAAAAGGCAAATTTGCTGCTGGCGTCTCACCTTGCTGGCTCAAACCAAGGATCAAAGTGGCACTTGGGCCACCTGATCAGGTATAGAATACATCAGGGAAATGTATAATTATTGTTGTTGTGCTTTGTACAGTGAAACCTGACTTTAGTGAACGCTTTTGGGACCGGGAAAAAGTGTGCACTAATGTCAGGGTTGGCTTATTGATGAACATGACACGAAGTATACATGTACATGTATATATACACTCATAATACTTGTTTATTCACTTGCATTTACATGTAGTTAAATGCTGAAGTAAATGCCTGTATCTCAAGCCCTGTCCACATAAAAGTCAAATCTAATCATGGAAAAAGAATTATGTGTATCTAAACTACACAGGATTGTCTTTAACCACAATGGTTCAGTGACTAATCACTTCTCCTGTATTTCGAAGTCTTGTCCTCACCAAAAATAAGGAAACATTATCAATAACATGCACACCTGCACTGTACATTGATTTAACATTTTAATTAAAATGATGCACAGGCACGTGTGCATTTTAAGTTCAGTCTCATAGTTTTGTTTAAAAAGTCAGCTGAAGAAATAGAAATGTTCAGTTATTATCATGATACGGATCAGTTTTGTCAGAGACATGAATCCTAGTCTCAGGTACTGCACATCTCTACTTGAAAAAGTCAGTGATGCATGTTAGTCTGCACCAACCTTTTTTCTAATCACACGTTTGTTCATTTGGCTTTCTAAATACAGGCACTTTTCATTGACTGTTTCAGTTCATCATACTTTCCAGTTTATGAGAACCATTTAGCCTCAGGATCCTTATAGTCCTCATAAGCATCAATGATGTCTCTCTTCCTCTTGAGAGTAGTGTTTACAGATCCCACTGAGACCTGATACTTTTCTGCCAGAGATAATTCCTTCTGCCCTTGAGACTCCTTGTCCTGAACTTTCCACATGCAAGCACCCGTGTGTTGCGTAAAGATATGGTAAGACCAACAAGAGAAATGTTACTGTGTGTAGATGTTCACACATATGCATTGGGTCATAGTGTATTTTGTTATTGAATTATATTCTGCCTGAAAACAATAGGGATTACCGCTGAATTAGCACCCAAGTGAGCATGGCCTTTTCATTCGTGTTTACACTTAAGTTGTTAAAATTGTTTGTGACACCTTATAAGGTGGCAGCAGTGTCAATGGTCTATATGCATTTTAAACCAGTACATGTACCTCAGCAGCCTTAACAAAAAATATTTGAAGTTTATACAATGCTCTGTGTATGTGATGCAATAGGGCTTAGCTTGAGTGGGACCTTGTACAATAATTCTACCGAAAGTGAACATCCCGCTTGATCTTGTACAGACAGCCTCTTCACTGCAGTATAGATACCCTTGGGTAATAAAACTCCTTGTCTTAATTACATGACATAATACAAAGCACGGTTGGTGGTTTGACATTTAATTATACTTAGAGAGAACACTCAAAAAGAATACTCGGAGATCACATGCAATACTTATACAGATAGTTTGGAGAATACTTCAAGACTAACCTAGAACACTTGGAAGTTACCTTTCAGAGAATACTTTGAGATAACTTAACAGAATTAGGTCAGAATACCTAAATTGGGGGCAATACTTAAAGAATACTGACTGAGAAAATAATTGGGAGATAACATATAATCAGCAGTGGTAATGTTGAGAAAGAATACCAGGATATCACAGAAAAGACATGACTTAATTTGAGCCACTTGGGGAATACAGAAATAAACATTAATCATGTGACAGTCATAACTCCACAATATATATTTGGTTCCACTCTTAATGAATACTGATTTGTGTATGTACTGTAATTTCTGGACTACGAAAGGCATCTGCACATAAGTCAGTGTTGGTCCTTTTAACTTTTATATGGAATGTGACAAACAAAAGTAAATCAGCATCATAAAGACACAAATTTATGGCAGGTGCATGTGCAAAATATTTACAATGTTCTATGCTTTACATCTACTTTGTGACCATCTGGTTTACATTCCTTTTACTCAGCTAGCCCATTTAACTGTCAAAAATTTTACCCTTTTGTAAGCAATATGTTTCTACTGAATGTGGGTGCTGATCTCAAGGAGAAATGAACCTGTTGCCAAACATCACTGCATCATGACACACACCTGTGAAGAGTTCAATAGGTCCAACCACCTTTGACAAAGGGATTTCATCAACCTCTTCATCAAGCTTTTCAAACTTCTGTATCTCAGCTCTGAATTCAGACAGGATTGGATCTGTAGCCAAGAAGTCCTATGAGACAAGTACAAACATGCAAAATTACAGTTAATCACATGCCTGACCATAATATACTGTATCAGCACTTACATGCACTAGTAGCTTGTTTTGGTGTTAGTGGGTGCGTTTTGGCGTTTCAGGGCGGTTCCTGGTGTTACACAGTGTTTGCCATGAGAAGGCATTTACCGGCGTTACAAACGCTGGGAAACGCCGAGTAACGCCAAAATCCAATTAAGCCTTTTGGGGCTCGGCGTTAGCCAGCGTTTGACACCGGCTACCGTTGGCAAACACTCTGTAGTCCTCTCAACTAGCAAACTCAATGGGATACATGTAAAATTTGAATTCAGTTGAACTGGGATGAGAAGGATCCATGGAAATTTGTGTCTTGTACTTGTACTAATCATTAATATACTTTTATTTTTTATACTCATGGGCAACACAACATAATTATCTTTAATATTATGATGATGATTTATCCATTGAGGTGTATGTGTAGTGAATGACTTTGCTCATGATCACTGATACTTTGGTCACCCCAATCTTGGTTGCAAAGTAAAGACAAACAAACAAACCTGTTTTCAATTTTCATTTATTAACACAGTACAGCAATTTTTATTGTATGTACAGCACAAGTCAGCAATGTATAGCTTTGTGCTAGCATAGATGTGAATCCCTGTGAATAACATACATGGAATTTATTATTAAATTCCATGTATTATATTGAAGTCAGCAATCTATAGCTTTGGGCTAGCATACCTGTCAAGTCTCCCCCACAAGGTGGGAGTCTCCCACTTTTTCACCTCAATTTTTTTTATTTACCAGCAAAATTTTGCAAATTTGGCAGAATCTCCTGCATAAAAATTTGGTATTTTCTATTATATTCTAAAATACAAATTTTCCCCCCGGATTTTTAAAATTTACAAAAATCTCCCTATTTGAGGTGTGGAATGTTGACAGGTATGGGCTAGCATAGAATCTTGGTGAATATAATACATGGAATTTAATAATAAATTCCATGTATTATATTCACAGGGATTCACATCTATGCTAGCACAAAGCTATACATTGCTGACTTGTGCTGTACATACAATAAAAAAATGCTGTGCTGTGTTTAGATAAAAATTGAAAACAGGGTTGTTTGTTTGTCTTTACTTTGCAACCAAGATTGAGGTGACCAAAATATATATATCAGTGATCATGAGCAAAGACATTCACTACACAATCACCTCAATGGATAAATCATCATCATAAAATTAAAGATAATTATGTTGTATTGCCCATGAGTATAAAAAATAAAAGTATATTAATGATTAGTACAAGTACAAGACACAAATTTCCATGGATCCTTCTCATCCCAGCTCAACTGAACTCAAATTTTACATGTATCCCATTGAGTTTGCTAGTTGAGAGGACTACAGAGCATATGCCAGCGGTAGCCAGCGTTAGTCAGTGTTTCACAGCATTTGCTGGCATTGAAAGGGTGTCAAACGCTGGCAAACGCCGACTAATGCTGGCAAACGCCAACCAATGCTGGCGAACGCTGAGTCCCAAAAGGCTTAATTGGATTTTGGCATTTGCCAGCGTTAGTCAGCGTTTGCAACGCCGGCAAACGCCGTCTCACGCTGGCAAACACTGTGTAACGACGGGAACTGCCCTGAAACGCACCCACTAACACTGAAACAAGTTACTAGTGATACACATATCCAATTTATTTTAAACCACATTTTTGCATTTGAAGCTCTTTATTGTTGCTTTATATCTAAATTATTTTACTGAAGAAAAACTGAAACCTAAACATTTCCATTGTAAAAAAAAAAAACTAGAAGCGAGTTTTTTGTGTAAAAAACATTATGCATCCCCCAAGCAGCCCTGTGACCTTCACTTTTGACCTCAAGGTCACTCACAGGTATGACCAATGCTTTGCAAAGTGTTACTTGCATACATAATGCACCACATTTGAGTCAAAACCCAACTAAATCTTTGTGGGTATTGCAGAGGAACTTAAAACTTGATTTTCATTGAAACCTTCTATGACCTTGACCTTTGGCCTCAAGGTCACCTCTGAGCAAATTTAAGGGAAGTCTCACCTGGGCAAATAATGACAAAGTTTGATTGACTTCAATCATACCCATGTGGCAGGGAAACCTTTTTATTTTGCAAGGCATTGTAACCTTGACCCACAACCTGAAGGTCTAAAAAGTAGCATTATTCTATCGGTGGCTGTAAAATTGTATTGTTTTTATGAGTTGTTGCACTATATACATACCTAATATGTCTATGATGGTGCCTAAAAATGCAAATTTCAAATTTGTCCTGGGGAGCAAGCCAGATCCCCCCCCCCCCCCCAGCTATATGCCTCAGGACTTTGTGACTGTGTCACATTGCAAAAAAAGTTTATACATCGACAGATGAAAGGCCTGACAGACAAACAAGAGTGATTGCATGAACTCTGACCTATGGTCAGCAGAGCTGATAAACCTACCTGAGTCATCAGTCCTAGTCACCCTACTACCTGAACATTTACGGTGTAGCTTGATTGGCCACACATAAAAAAAAACCCTGAGACTTAAAACCAAAGGAGATTTTTTAAAAATGGATAATGTTGTAAGTAATGACCTTAACTGTCTGGTCTCGATCTTCTTCCCAAAGGAAATGGTACTTTGAAAATTGTTGCAAGGAAGAACCAACTGCTTCACGGAATGAATTTACTGCTGAGCTCAACATCATGACAATCTTTGATACATCCTTGTGATCTGCAATACTTTTGTAGAAGTTCTTGATATCTTGTGGAGGAATAAGTACTTGCACCAGCTCTGAAATTAATCAAAAGCATGCGGAGAGATGTTTTTATGCTGTAATCATTTGAAAGTATGCTTGTGACCCCCCCCCCCCCCCATTTTTGTGAAATTTGATGAAGTGAAAACAATAGGGCTCTGTGCACAGCTCATAGACAGGTAGACTTGTAAAATAATCAAATAGACCAACCCACTCTTTGCACTCTTTGTACTGAACATTAATAACCCATGTGTGTTTGATTCACTTGGGTTTTACATATCTCACATAGGTATGTTATATTACGGATTGTTTGTATGGTAGTTTTTTTGTATCAGCCAAAATCATTGACAACTGTAGACAGCAGCATGACCTGGAACATTCAATTCAAGCTTGATTTTGTCTTTATACTTTATATCAGTATCAGGTATTTGAATCACAATCGTATGATTTCAAATGTCGGATATTGGTATCAAATGAAAAATTCCATATCAGCCTATCCTTAGCTAAACATATATGTATATAAAATAATATAAGAATAATAATAAGAAGAAGCAGTGCATGATCGGGTAATTCCTGTCACATGAGGCTTTGCTATTATATGATGTCCACTGGCCAGTTGACATTAACTTTGTGTATTCGAATGCTTCACCTCCGCACACCACTGTCCCAGAAAAATGGCAGAGGTTGAGGTTGACATTGGTTTTTCTGGTCGATATCCACAGCATGTCTACTATTTATTAATTGTAATCATCATTTAAGAATTCATCACTTTTTAACAGCAAATATGTAAAATCATGTTTTGATTATTTAACAGAATAAATATGGACTTTTTAGTGGACAGACGTGCTGTTGATATCGACCAGAAAAACAAATGTTGACCTCCACTTCCCCTCGGTCGACATTGGTTTTTCTAGTCAGTATCACAGCATATCTATCCAATGAAGTCCATGATTGTAAAATGTCAGTATTCCAACATTAACCATGCCCACATGTATTCTTATCACTAAGAAAATGGGTCAGGTTTTTTAATTAAGAATGTGCTCAACTTGTAAACATGCCTCTTTATCCATCAATAAAATTCTTGGCATTGCCTTTCAAGAAGAAAACAACTTCTGATCCTGGACATCTATGTTTCAATTTTGAGATTGAAGGAGAATTATTACTTTTTTGAGTCCCAACAATCTCCATATCAGACCCTTGAATGTAAAAGTCTGGTCTCTGTCTCAAGTAAGTTGCACACATTAAATACACAGATATTGACAAAAAAAAAAAAAAGACATTATTTTAAAGTCATAAAAGTAATATCATATACACTAGAACAGGTGGAACACTGTGACACTTATACACAAGTATAGCAACCCTACCTTAACATGGTTGGTAAATTTAAGTTAACAAAATCTTTGTATGAGTTTACAGTTTTGTCCACAGGATAAGTTAATGAAACTTTGAAAAAAAAAAAAAAAAATCCTCATGGAAGACTACAATTCTTCCTACAAGGTAACATTTACCATTAAATCTTATTCTTAGATTACATGGCTTCCAGATTTTCATTTTTGACAGTAATCTTGCCTGAACATTTAAAGACTTGTGTTCAGTTCATTAACTTGCAAAATCTTGCGTCAAGTAAGCCTTTGAGGTGTGTACAGTCAAACCCTCTTTCAGTTTTTACAATTTTAGCAGCCCTGAAATCACAGCAATTGCAAGCAACAACATACAATTCCAACAAAATCAGAGATAATCATTTTTTAATCCCTGAAAATTTAGTAGCTCCGTGTTATGTGATCACAAGCCGGTGTTTTACACAGCAACGGAAAAGTTATACTCTGGTATATAAACAGACATTACGTCATTTTCCCCTCAGTCCCTGATGAGTTTCAGTCGAAACGAAACCGGCCGGACCCTCCTCCACTAGCCGTTGCGACCTTCGCCTGGTATTTTCAGCCCATCAACTGCAGATATTGCTTTCACCTCAACACGGGGGGTCATGTTGAGAGCACACAACCAGGCAGAACCTATAGGTTCCCAATCAAATTTGTTGTGAGAGTTCAAACCTAGTTTACCTCCTCACATGCAACATCCGCAAAAAGCAATATGTGGGCGAAACATTGCGCCCACTGAGAGAAAGATTGCGAGACCATTGATGTCATATTGCATACAAAATGGACTCACAACCTTTGGGCAGGTATTATGCCCTTCCAGACCACAGTGGACTTGACCTACAGGTCCGGGTTCTGGAACACATCCAATCACCTTCATAAGAGCAAAAATTTCTATGCTTAGAAATAGAGAAACTGGATGCACCAATTGCATTCAATTGAGCCCTACCGCCTCAACTTCATGGGGAGATGATCTCACTTGTTCTGTCTAATGCTAAATTTTTGTATTAAGCTCATCTCCATATGAAACCTACTACTTTTATTGTCCCAGTAATGCACAATAAAAAAATCCATGGATCCAAATATGTACAACCTCAGCAGTACAAACAAACATTTTTCTCCAAGCCCCTGTCATAGGGCATCAGGTGCAAAACACACACAATAGACCAGTTTATAGGACTCGGGTTTATTCGGTTCACTTCGGGTAGCACACTCTGCTTTGTTTACATTTTGTGCTCGATCATGCTAGCAGTATTACACGTGGAAGCATAAGAAAGTAAAACACAGGATGTGCTTCGATTCAACAAAAAATCAAACTGTCAGCAAACTATAAATGCGCGTTTCACCACCGATGTAACATTTTAGGTAAAAGATTTGACTGTTCAACACAATCAATGCTGTAATCACAAGCGTTAGCCATTGCATCCATTGTAAACATATGATGGCGTGGGTCCGACTTGGCTACTTGCTGATCAGACAATCAGGCCAACGATCCCTTACAAAACTAAATGTCGGAAAAATGTCGGGAAAATATTGGAATAATGTTGGGTGTGTTGGGATGATGTCGGGATGACATTGGGATCAAGTTGGATTTACATTGGGATCATGTTGGAGTATATCACTTTGCCAATTTTTCAATGTTGGATTATGTTGGGTAATGTTGGGATCATGTCAGGGTATTTTGGAATCATGTTGGGGCATGATGGGATCACATTGGGGTAACAAACTTTATCAAGTTTTCAGTGTTGGGAGCATGTTGGGTTATATTGGGATCCGACTGGAGCAACAAACCTTATTAAATTTTTTAGTTGCTGTAATGTCAGGATCACGTCGGGGTGTGTTGGGATGATGTCAGAACAACAACTTAACCAAAATTTTCAGGCAACACATTGTTGGGATCATGTTGGAGCACAGAACTTTGCCAACTTTTCATGTCGACCCATGCTGGAAGAACAGACTCTGTAAATTTTCAGGATCCTGATATGTTGGGATCGTGTTGGAATGCATTGGAACCATGTTGGAGCTCAAAACTTTGTCAATTTCTCATGCCAGAAGAACAGACTCTGTAAATTATGCAGGGTCCTGACATGTTGGGATCAAGTTGGAACACATTGGGATAATGCTGGAGCACAAACTTAGTCAATTTTTCATGCCAGGCCCTATAGTTTGAACAGCAGACTCACACATTTTAAAAAAATATATCCTTTCGATGTATACATACATAAATTTGCTTACAAAAACATGAGAACAACCCATTTAACTCTCTGGAATTTCAGCAAATCACTGGAATTCCACTGGAATTTTTTCCCATCAATTGAATTTCAATGGAATTTTTGCCCCCCCCCCCCATTCCACTGGTATCTCACTGTTTTTTTTTTACCCTGATCAGAATTCCCTGTATAATTTTGCCCTCATTTGAAATTCCACTGGAATTTTCATTTTCGCAGTGAAATTTGACTTATCTCAATCATTATAACATTGCACTCAAACTGACATTATGAATTCATTGTCATGGTAAAAAAAAATTCTCACTTTACTGCAAAGGATGACTAGTGATGACATGAATATAAGTAAGCTAATCAAAGACACCTTGTGTTCTGACATTGTCACTTTGTTGGCAAGCAATGAACCATGGCATTTTGAATCATTAAACTCTTAATAGGCATGTCAAAATATGGTCACTTCATGGGTATGGGATATTCTAAAAACATATACTTGAAATTTTAGCAGTTTACCAGACAATTTTTTTTTTTTTTCTTTTGAAGAATATGACAGCAAATACACAAACAGCATAAATCACATCCATACCTAGGAGTTTTTGTGATCATGTGGATTATGTTTGATCATGCTCACATCATTGTGCCTCAATATACATCTTCACCCTGAGAGCACAGGGATCCAGTTTCAACTGTTTATACTGTACCAGTCATCATGACTCATCTGAATACTCAGTGGTTGATTGGCTGAGGCAGGCCTGAAAGCGAGGCTGCCAGGCTGGGCATCGTCAGATTTAAAAGAGCTATGGCAGGTTCATGTTCAAGTATTACAAGGCATCATCTTGTGATGTTTTTGAAGATAATGATGGCTTCAAGGACATTATAGCATACTGGCAGGCATGTGGATAGCTTAAGCTCAAACCTCAGCTCAAAGTGGTATACATGGCCATGGTGTAGTGTGAAATTTGTCCAGCTAACAAAGGCAACTGAATGCAAGACTATCATAGGGCTGTGGTGATAACATAGGACTACTTTGGCATCATTATTGGCACAAGACACCAAAGTAAGTATAAATTTAAGCATACTTTCTGCAATGCTCATGAATTTCAGGGTGTGGATCACAAAGAATTCAGCTTTCACAGCATATATGACTCTCCATTGTGTTGTCAGGCTAGGATCTATATATACTGCCTTTAAAAACCCGGTGTATGGTCAGCCACATCAAGAAGCCTTGGCCATATACAGCACAGCCTGCCAACTACTTTACCCAGACCACAGGGGACTTGAACTGGCTGTAACTAATTAGAGCCCAGCAGATATACAAAGCTGTGTTGATAAACATTAACGCAATGGCTGTACTGAGCTGGAAGATATATATTTAAACACAAATTAACATGCATCAACATCTTGCACTTCCATGATCGAAGAAATCGAATACTGCAGTGAGAGTCAAAAGAGTAGGAAAATTTTTACTGGAATATTGGTCTTATACAAAGGGTCATTTGCCACCAAAATAAATAATGTATTATATGCTCAAAGTACATTTCCACTGGCATTCCAATGAAATGTCAAGTTGATTCAAGTGAAATACCACTGCTATTTCAGTGGAATTGCACTGGAATACCAATGTACATTTTTTATGGGGAATTATACAACGAATGAAGGGAAGCCAAAAAAAAAAAAAAAAAAAAAAAATCCACAAAATAAGTGGTCTGAATGATCTATCTGGATTGGATATTATATCTGGTCAGTAAAGCTATATTTGAATGAAGGTTATGAACTGTAAAAGACACATATCAGCTGATTGTAGATTCAGCCTCACAGTCCAGCTTTTCCAGAAGAGATGTCATTCTCAACCTTTAAGTTTTCCTGGCTTAAACCCATTTCATCCAATATGGTCTTTATGGTGAAAATAGAACATCAGAATATTGTCCAAATTTACATCTAGCCAGGTGAAGTTGCCAAAGGCCAGGGTCAACATGTCATTCTGGACCTTGTGGAATTTACAAATAATATAAATGTTTCATTGTGATCTTTTATTTCTATAAATTAATTTAATGTTTCTCACTTTTATTGTATGATTGCTTACAGAAAGATATTTATGACATGTAGTAATCTGCACCTGCAATTTTCCTTATAGAAGCATATAAAAAAAATATCTTGCAAATGAAAAGTTTTCAATGTGAAAATGTGAGCTTGTTGGGGGTAATTTTGTTAAAAAATATAATGAATTTTAGAGTACATGACCTGGGTCATTGCATACTGTGTCCGTAAAGTTACTGTAAGACTTTTAAACATGGAAACTGCTGAGGCATGCAAACCCATAAAAGTCCATTTATTTTATGTAAGTACTGGAGCGGTGAAATGCCTTTTAAATTGTCAATCAAAACCCATATACAATGTACATGTACTTTGAAAAATCATTAAACATTTCATGCATAGTGGGATAAAGGCAGGAACCCTTAGCAAAGTATTTCAACCAAACTTTTTGACAATTTGTAAATGTTACACTTTTAACATTTTATTTTCCTGTGTCCTTGCACATTTGTTTTCCATTTTCCAGAACTGCTACAAGAAGCATACCCTTGCACCACAAATGGGGACATCAAGCGCAAGCTGCAAGAAGTTGTGAGACCATCTGCTCAACAGTGAGCAACTGCAACCAATGATAATGAATATGAATCTGAAACTCTGGACTGTACAACATTTATGCCCCCAGTTGAAGGAAGGCATATAGTGAACACTTTTTCTTTAATACTGGTGAATCTGTGTATTATACATGTACCAAAATACACATGAATTATTATACAACAGCTCTGTCTTCTTGTTTTTTATTCATTATAGCTTTTAGAAGAAAAGTAATGGTGAAAAGGAGGCTCTCTACAACAATAGATTTGATCTGAAGCCATCTCCCAACATGTTGGGATGTAGGCCCAACCTTTTTTCAACATGGGAGATGTTGGGATGTAGGCCCAAGGTTTCCCAGCATGTTGGGGGGATGTCGGGATAAATTGGTCCAACTTCTCCCAACATGCTAATAGATGTTGGGATGTAGGCCCAATGTTTCCCAACATGTTGGGAGATGTTGGGTTATTGCTCTGGACAACATTTCCCAACATGTTGGGGGGACGTTGGGATATTGGTCCAACTTCTCCCAACATGCTAGCTGAGAGACTGATACTGTGGAGACCTGACTACATTATGCAACTACAGGAGTCCGACATCATCCCAACATGTTGGGAAATGCTGGACTATAGGGCTTCCTCCTATGTTACTCCAACATCTCCCAATGTTACTCCAACATCTCCCAATGTTACTCCAACATCTCCCAATGTTACTCCAACATCTCCCAACATTACTCCAACTTTTCCCAACATTACTCCTACATCATCCCAACATATTCCAACATGTCCCAACAAAATTTTACCCCTGCATTCAGGCACCTCCTTCTTGTTAATTTGCTAAGTAAATGTTGGGATTTTACCAAATCCCAATGTCATCCCAACGTCTGTATCCCAACATTACCCATTGTCTCCCAACATAGTAAGTCCAACATGATCCCAACATTATCCCAATATAATCCCGACATTAAGTTTTGTAAGGGATGGAATGCATAATAAATTTCAATCCGGAAAAGCTTGGTACAACTCGGTATAAACAGGTCTATTCACCTGTGCGTACACTCAAGGCGAGACACGGGAGAAATTGGTGATGAGGCTGATCATGAAGCCAATCCCTCAATCCCCCCCCCCCCCCCGAAAGTGACGGTAATGGCCAAGTCCTCACCACAAAGGACTACCTTGCAGCCCACCTCCTGGACCCCAAGGGGCCCAGATGGGCGCACCCGCGAGGGAGAACTCAGTGGGGGCCCAACACCCTCACCACACTAGCCACATTAGGCTTTGTTGCATCTGACTAAAGAGAAGACTCGGCCCCACTCTCAGTAGAGGGGCCAGGCAACTCCAAGCAGGTGGGGGAAGGAGGAGTGACCACAGGTTTCCCAGAGAAAACTTTGTGCTCCAACCTATCCTGCTTTTTGCCAATTGCAGCAAATCACGCCTCCATTTTGCCCATGATCATCTGGGCAGTTATTTCTCCCTACACAGCCCAAACTTGACCCGGCGGGGCATGAGGAAGGAAGCCTGGAGGAGTATGTGCTACAGGGAGCAATGATGACATCACCCGTCCTCCACTTGTAGTCACTACTGACTTCCTTCCCACCTTAGTGTTTGCAGCCTTTGTAACAACTAAGGTACCACCCTTTCGCTAAACTATCAACACACAGCTGGCCGTAGGGCATACAGGAAGAGAGGGACCTTTGCCCACAGACCTACATACTTGAACACACGTGACTGTGGAGGGAACCCGTGGACAGGGCCTCTCAACCACAGTCCTCTCAGCATCAGTGGACAGCCATTCCCTATAGGGGCCTCAATTCAAGTAGGATCCTGGATTCGAGGCTGATCCTTGAATCAAGGACCAGTATAAACCTGCTGAAGAAGCCACAATGTTATCTAAAGGGTAAGACAGTAGCAGGAGCCTCCAACAAAACGCCTTCACCATAGATGGACACCAGAGTAGGAAACTAGTATAGGCGTATGCTTGCTAGTAAGCATATCTACTGCCAGGGGTACTGTGCCAAACAGGGCCTAGGTGGCAGTGGACCTAAAGTGCATGGAGACCAGCTTTAGCAACCTATAGTGTTGCAATACATCCGTAATACACTCATTTCCTGCATGTGTCAGTTGTTGATTATACCAATTTAAAGACATCCATGCTGTTTTGTATGTGGATAATTTGTATTGAGAAAATAAGACTACAGCAAATGTCCCAACTTTTTCACCTACTTATAACGCACATTGGGACTTAATATGAATAAATTACGGTAGTTAGACAGTATGGAAAGAAGCTGTTTTTGATGTAAAATGTGTAGTCTGTGTACAGTTGCTCAATTTAGCGAGAAAAAAAACTTCATGTGGGGATTTGGGGGAGATGCAGCGGCGCCTGGGATTTTTTTTTTTTTTTTGGTCTGCCCTATAAGTGCCTTTTATGGTACATAATATCTTTACATAAGTCTGTACATACCTGTTTCTTCTACATTTTTACTCCCCATCCCACTTTTTTTCTTGCAGCCTGTTTTTTGCTTTGGGACCTCCGTATACCTTTGCTGTCCCCACTGTGCAATACCACGGCTGACTTCAAGCACATGCATTGTTGCCTTGTTTATAGCCTGTTGGATTTCATCCAGATTTGGTTGCATTTCCTGCATGAAAGGTAAAAACAGTCCTTGAGATCAAAGCAAATAACATAAAGATGCTACATACAAGAAGAAAATATTTGCCCCATTGCCCATTAAACAGGCCAAAAGTCATCTGCTGCAGTGTTTTGGACAAGAGAGCTGATGTATTTGGATGGAAATTATAGATGAGAACTATCAAACTAACATGCCCCAGGTCAAAAGCATTCCTTGGTCCAACCTACACTATGGAAAGGTGTTGACTCATGTTTAAATTCAAGCAGGAAATGGCAGTTTCATCTTAAATGAATTACAGTTTTACCAGAGTCACCTTCACATGCAAGTGTAAATCGTCTTTCTGTCAGTCTTAATTGAGCAATTCAGCTCTCATGAATGCACTTAAATTTGTCTATTTTGGGCCATCAGTGCAAGATTGGCTGAGTAAGTTTGGTATTGCTAGGAAAACAACAGGGCTGTGTGAACAGCCCATGCTCAGCTGAGCTAGAGATTCATGACACTTGTGGTTCTGTGAACTTGGGACAGGATCAAGGTCATCCATGTACTAAGTAAGTCTGACCTCTATGGAGGAACACTAACATGTGCAACACCAAGGTCCATCATAATTAAATTCCAAAACTCACTGGAGCACGACCACTTGCACAAATAAGTAGACATTTATCAAAGGTACATACCCACCAAGTTTGACACAAATCTGGCCAAAATTATGTAAGTCATAATCATTACAAGAAATTCTCATATTGAAATTTCCTATTTAACTTTTTCAAAGATTTTCAAAAAAAAAATTAAAAGTTGAAAATATTCAAACAAGACAGCTGATCACAGCCCATGCTCAGCTGACCTAGGATTCATCACACTTGTGGCCAGGGACATCCTTCAACTGGAGCATTGTAGCAAAATTTTGCTACAAAAATCTTCAAAATTGCTGCAGATTTTCTCAAAAATAAGTGTTTCTTATGTAAAGCAGTGAAAACCAGAGATACTGTCAACACAAAGCATTGACTGACGGTTCCGCCAGGAAAAAATGCTGCCATTTGCTCCAATTAGGTTATGGTGACACCAAAATCTAATTCGTTCATCTTGGCATGCTAGATGAGCATACTGCCAAATTTGAGCAAAATACATTGGAGCATTCTGAAGATATTGAGGTAACGAGCCCTAAAGAGCATGTAATTAGGCTGCCATTTGCTCAAATTAGGTCATGGTGACACCAAAATCTAATCAGTTCATCTTGCCAGGAAGGACAAGAATATTGCCAAATTGAAGCAAAATACATGGAGGCATTCTTTAGATATCGTGGTAACGAGAATGTGCACATCCAGACGGACAACCAAACAGAGGGACAATCCAAGAACAGAAAGGGTCCCCCCATGGACTGGACCCTTAAAAATGCTACCAATAAAGAAAATTTTGCCACAAAGATTTTCAGCTGGACAGCACTGGTGGCTCTGTGAATTTCGGATAAGGTCAAGGCCACCCATGTATTGAGTAAGCCTGACCTTTAAAAGGAAGAATATGTACTGAGTGACTGACATTTATGGAAGAACACCAACATGTGCAACATCAAGGTACCACTTCAAGTAGTTCTCAAGTTAAAGCACTGAAGAGTAAAATTCGTGTATGTTGCACTGTGACCTCAGAAATGAGGTCAAGGTCACTCATGTACTGTCTATATGTGACCTTCATAGAAAAACATTAACATGTGCAACATCAAAGTCATAACTCCAAACAGATCTTAAGTTATAAAGTGAACAGTAAATGTCATGTCAGTTGTCCTGTGACCTTGAAAAAGAAGTCAAGGTCACTCATGTTTTGTCTAAGTGTGGCCCTCAAAGAGGATCATGACCATGTAAAATGTGAAAGTTGAGGCTCAAACAGTTCTTAGGTTATCATCTGTATAGTTAAATACACCTAAGTGGCCCTGTGACCTTGAGAAAGAGGTCATGGTCACCCATGTACTGTGTAACTGCTGCTTTCATTACCTCAAGTGTTCCTATGCAATTTTGAATCAATAGGTCAAGTGATTTTGGAGAGGATTTTTTATCTGCAACTTTACCTCATGCCCTAAAGGTACCAGTGTCTTTGCCTGCATCCCCTTCTCCACCTCCACCAATGCCATATCCAGAGCCATCGCCTGATGAGTTGGCCACCTGCCCCCCCCCCCCCAAAAATCACTGGAGAGTGACCATTTGAACAAACCCGGTAGAGACCCACCCAAGGTACATTGCCACCTAGTTTGAATTGAATCTGGTTAGTGGTTTTGGAGAAGTTGAAAATGTGAATTACCATAGCAATACCAATTCACTTACAAAGTAACCAATACGACCATATGCATTTAACGAGAAGAATCCAAATTGAAAAATTAATTAAAAATCAGGGATTCACAGCAACGCCAACTTGTGAACAATTTGTTTGGCCCTTCTACAAGGAACATTTCCAATAACTTTCAGCATAATCTGGGTGACGGTTTTGCAGAAGAGTCTAAAATAGCAAAAACACACTTTTTTTATATAAAAAAATATTTGAAAATTCACAGCGCCACCTGTTGAATGAATCAAGGTCTAAGGGTTCCACAAAGTCTCCCTGAGCAATTTCAAAGCAATTGGCTACCTGGTTTCTTAGATCTTTTTAAGATTTGGCCAACCCCCCCCCCCCCAAAAAAAAATTATCATAAAAAATCCAAAATCAATGGACCAAGACCATTTGAAGTCCCACCCAAGGTACATTCCCAACAAGTTTGAGGCAAATCTGGCCAGTGGTTTTGGAGAAGTCAAAAATGTGAATTGTGGACACCAACAGATGAATGACAGACAATGGACAACGGACGCACAGACAGACGGCAGATGCCTAACCAGCATATAAGCTCTGCTGACTGACAAGCCAGCTGAGCTAAAAATCTATTGAGTATCTGTACCAAAGGTTGCAAGTGAATCTGGCTTATGGGTTTGAACAAGTCAAAATGTGAACTACCATTGCAGACCCCAGTGACTTACATGGTAATCAATAGGAATGCAAAAATTAACCCCCAAAAATTTAAAATAAGAAAACATTAGAGCATGACAATTTGAACACAGTTGGTAGATACCTCCCCAGTGTATATCCCCACCAAGCTTGATGTGAATCTTGCCAATAAGGAAGTTGAAACTGTGAATTAGTATTGAAATCCAAATTGAAGTACATGTACATACTTATCAACAGGAACGGCTGCAGCTTTACCGTTCACGGTCACTCAAGTTTAAAATAACCCATACAAATTGAACTTTCCTATGAACACTTTATAGTAACCTTCCGCCTACGATGCACCATTAAAAAGGTATAAGCCAAAATGCGAAAATTGCTGAGTCAGCACAAAATGCAACCAGGATATGACCTCAAGATTATACATTGTTATATGGGAAAAATTTCCCAGACCCATAGATTATCTATACCAAATTAGGAAGCAATAGGTCAAGAGGGGACAGAAATATAAGGAGGGTAAGATTTAAGCAGTGGTGGTGGAGACGGTTGATGACGGGACTAAACACTATATGCATCCCCTTAGAACTACGAGTATACATAAGCAAGAGTCCCTGTAAGTGTTCCTGTGACACATAAAAGCAATTGGGTGAGTGGTTTCGGAGAAAAAGATTTTTTAAGATTGGTCCCCCCCCCAAAAAAAAATCATAACTAGAGGGCTGTTTGAACAGCCCTTCCTCAGCTGACCTAAGCTTGCCCCACGAAATCAGGGTTCCTCGGACTGAATAAACCCTGTGTTGAGGTTGAGCTGAGTGCATATGACATTTGGAAGTATTTCTAAGACGGACGACTGAGCCTCCTAAGACCGCAGCCTTACTAGCAAGTCAGCTGAACTAAAAATTGCAGCACCACCTGGTGAACAAATTAAGAACTAGGAGTCCCTAGGAGCGTTTTTGTGTGATATTAAAGCAGTTGGGTAAGCGCTTTCGGAGATGAAGATCTTTTTGGCTTTCTCAGAACAGAACACAAAAAATCATAAAATATCCAAAAATAACTGAAGCATGACTATTTGAACAAACTTGGTAGAAACCCACCCAAAGTACATTGCCACCAAATTTGAAGTCAATCTCGACAACAGTTTTGGAGAGGAAGTCAAAAATGTAAATTAGCATTAGAATGCCCATTGACTTGCAAAGTAATCAATAAGAAAGGTGCATTTATCAACAAGTACCAGAATTGAAAAAAATTCATTAAAAATCAGGAATCTATAGCAGTGTCACCTGGTCAACCAGTTTGTTTGACCCTTTCACAAGAAACATATCCACTAAGTTTCAGCTTAATCTGAGGGACTGTTCTGGAGCAGAAGTCGAAAATAGCAAAAACACACAAAAAATGAGAAAAAAATTGCAGCCCAACTTGGTGGACAATCAAGAACTAAGAGTCCCCAGGAGTGTTCCTGTGTGATATCGGAGCAATTGTGTGAGCAGTGTTGGAGGATTTTTTAACCCTTGAAGTGCTGATTTAAGACTGAGTCAACAGCTTTCCTGGGGTCACTTTGCCCACAATGCGCGCAAACTGCCCCCAGGAAAGCTGTTGACTAAGACTACTTTTTGCTTGAGACTAGGCTTCCTGGTTTTTGAATAAAAGGTATCTTCATGAGGAATTTGAATCTTTTAACCATTCTACGTTTAACAGTAATGAGAAAACGACTATAGCAGTGTTTAGCACTTTAAGGGTTAAGATTTGCCCCAAAAATAAACAAAACAAAAAAAAACTTTAAAAATTCCTTAATCACTGAAGCGTGACCATTTGAACAAATTTGGTAGACATTTACCCAAGGTTCATTGCCACCAAGTTTGAAGTGAATCTGACCAACAGATTCGGAGAAGTCAAAATGTATATTGTTTACGACGGATGGACGTCTCTAGTATGATACACTTATGTAGAAAAACATGACCCATATTCATAAATATCAAACCCAACAATAACAGCAAAGAGATTCCAGAGTTACCAAAGCATCAACATTCACCTTCCAATGCCAATGTGAAGAAACAAATTTCACTCCTGACTTCAGACAGGCAGTCACCCACAAAAGGCAACTGGTGGTTTTAAACCAGTCCTCTCAACCTTTGAAATATTCTTCATTAAATTCAGACTATAGTGTTTCCAATATGTATAGGCCCAACCACTCAAAATCCAAATTTTATTACTTCTACAAAAAAAAAAAAAATAGAATTAGTAGGCCTATCACTATTTTGGTTCTTCTGACTAGTTCGTCAGCTGATTTATAGCCAAAGTAGAAAGTAGGCCTATATCGGACGGACATCTCTTGTATCATACACTTATGTACAAAAACATGACCCATTTTCATAAATATCAACCCAACAAGAGATTCCAGACGGATGACGGATCTTAGGACTACATGATATGATATAAGCTCAGGTGATATGGATCACCTGAGCTAAAAAATCCAAAAAGCACTGAAGCATGACCATTTGAACAAACTTGGTAGAGGCCTACGCAAGGTACATTGTCACCAAGTTTGAAGTTAATCTGGCTGATGGTTTCAGAAAAGAAGTCCAAAATGTGAATGAACATTAGAATGGCCACTGACTTGCATAGTGATCAATAGGAAAGGTACATTAACCTACAAGTACCCAAATGGAACAAAAAAAGTTACAAATCAGAAATCCACAGCAGTGCCACTTAGTGACCAACCTTTTACAACAAACATATCCACAAAGTTTCAGCTTAATCTAAGTGACAGTTCTGGAGAAGTCAAAATAGCAAAAACATAGAAAAAAATCATAAAAAAATAGAAAACTGTAGCGCCACCTGGTGAACAAGTTAAGAACCAGAGTTCCTAGGAGTGTTCCTGTTTGATATCAAAGCAATTGGGTGAAAGATTTCAGAGAAGATCTTGAAGATTTGCCATAAGAAAAGAACAACAACAAAAAAATCATAAAAAATTCCCAAAAATCATTGGAGCGTGAGCATCTGAACAAACTTGATAGAGACCCACCCAAGGAATACTGCCATTGAATTTGAGGTGAATATAGATGATGGTTTTGGAAAATGTGAATTGTGGACGACGACGGATATCTCCTTTGAAACTTGAAAGCTTCATACACTATTCCGCCATAACAACACTGGTATAAACAGGTATATAGTAATACAATTTTTAGCTCCATAAAGTTGACTAGAGGTGTTATGAAGTAACGTGTGCTAAGGTATTAGCTGGAAGCCACCTATTCCACTTTACTGGATGATGGTTAAAATGAAACAAATTCTGCAAAAAGTGAATATGATCATGGTTTTTCGACTGAAGACAGACTAGAGAAAATTCTCTAGGTGGGTTAAGTATACTTTACCAGGGGTATTTCCCTCTTACCACTCTAAAAACACTTTGAGGACTACACTTTGTCATTTCAAGCTCCAACTTAACATTATTAGACTAATGTTCTTGAGTTAGTGTTTTATTTTTTAGGTATTTGATCATATCTCTGGAAACATTCAACAGAGTTTTGTGTAGCTGTTGTTTTTCATAAACTTTACGTTGTAGTGTTTGCAACAAAGTTCTGACTCTATTGACAAAATCGCTAAAAGTGTGGTGTTTCTAGCAATATGTATCACTTGTCCCTTACAAACTCCATATACTTGTTTCTCTGGAACGTTTCCTGTCAGATCAGGGTAGGAGATAATATCAAATTTGAACTGGTCTCTCTTGTCAAATATTTTTGTTACATACTGGTTGTTCTTTATTTCTATATCCAGATCAAGGAAAGTAGCTTTTGTATCACTTTCATTTTGCAGATTTAATATTAGTTCGTCGGGGCATACGTTTTTTCCAATTTCCCTTTATTTCATCTCCATCATTTTTAAAGCACACAGGTCATCTATAAATCTTCATGTGTGAGAATATTATCTTCTTGCAGCTGTAAAGTTTGATTTTGCCAATTCCTCCATCCATTTTGATTCATAATAATGTAAATACAGGTTGGCAATATATGGGGATGGAGCTGTTCCCATTGGTATGCCTACTATTTGTGGATAGACTTTGGTTCCAAAGCAAAAGTATGTATTGTTGATAATGTATTCTATCATTTGAGCACACTCTTGTTTTGTGTAAGATATTCCTTTGCTCTTACCTTTATCAAATTTAGCCTCAGCACCAGTTATTTTAATATACTGACATGTACCACCTTTGAATGCTTTATCTAACATTGAAATTCACACGTTTAGGTCTGTCAAGTTAATCTTTGTATGCAATGTTGAGGAATCAAAAGTATGAATTGATTTGGCACCATTCTTATTGCTTAAAATTATTGGAACATGACCATTAGAACAAACTTGGTGAGACCCGCTAGAGGAACATTGCTACCAAGTTTAATGTAAATCTGGCTGACAGTTTCATAGAAGTTTAAAATGTGAATACCTGTTGATTTACATAGGACCCCACACCCCTCTCCGAAAAAACACTCATAAAAAGCAAAAAATCGATGGAGCATGAGCATTTGAATGAACATGAAAACAGCACACTAGGGGAACATAGGCACCAAGTTTAAATTAAGTGAATCTGGCTGACAGTTTCAGGGAAAAAATCAAGGTGTGAACACATAACGCACAGGACAGATGACGCACCATCCCAATACATAATAGCTCAGCTTCACTGAGGTCAGCTGAGCTAAAAATTCTTAAACAATCAAAAAGTCACTGGACGGTGCCCATTGGAACAAATGTGGTAGAGACCCACCAAAGGTGCATTGCCGCCAAGTTTGAAGTCAATCTGGCCGACAGTTCGGCAGAAGTCAGAAAATGTGAATTAGCATTAGAATGCCCATTCACTTACGTAGTAATCAATACGAAAAGTTCATTAAATGATAACTTTCTGTATTGAAAAAATCTTTAAAAATCAGGAATCCACAGCAGTGCCACCTAGTAAACACTTTATTTTAACCTTTTACAAGAAACATATCCACCAAGTTTCATTTTAATCTGAGAGATGGTTCTGGAGAAATCGAAAATTCCTAACAGAAATTTAAGCTTGCCATAAGATCACGGGATGGATGCAGTATGCTTGCAAGCTCGTCATCAGCTTGCTGCCATCTTGTGCAAGCTTGCTGTAAGTTTGTAGTCATGTATTGTAAGCTAACTGCGATCTACTGCACGCATGTAGGAATTTTTTGCAAGCTTGCAAGATATCACTGCAAGCCTTTTCCTGCAAGCATGCATGCCTGCAGGTATCTTCTGCAAGCTTGCAGCCCTGCCCTAACAGAAGTTTAAGCTTGCCATATGATTGCACGATGGTTGCAATATGCTTGCATGCTCTTAATTTTGCTTGCTGCCATCTAGTGCAAGCTCGCAGAAAGATTGCAGACACTGGCGCTTCAAGCAACTTGGTCATTGTTAGCTGGCGGAGACTAGATCTTACAACTACACCAATTTAACCAGACTAATCAGAGATGGTATTTGAAATCTTAAAAGGAAAATGTATTGGGGTCATTTATATTCTGCAGACTTCTTGTATTTTATCCCAGCATTGTCTTTGATGCTCCAAGCTAAACAGGCTGCTAAGCTTAAATGGCAAAACCAAATATTCTTTGGGATTTCTTTGCAGTAATATAAACACTCTACAACTACATGCCTCTCACATGTAAGCAGAAAATCATATTTCAACATATTATCTACAATTTCAAAATTTGATAGTATGAAAACAAAAAACATAATCAGAATATGGCATATCAATTTTACAAACCACTGATGATAAATATTCTACCTTTCTGATGCAAGTAGTATTTTAAAAAAAATTATTTCAAAGCTGTAGATACTTATGTATGATACCATTACTTTTGAAACCCTGCAACCTTAGTAAGAGGCAATGAAAGTTGACAGAATCCAGGTTGTTAGCTTGCACACATTTACACATGCAGAGATATTTGATTAGCTGCTTGCTTGCGCATGCTCGTACAAGTGAAAGATGCAAGCTTGCATGAGCGCTTCCGTAAGCAGAGGTGTTAGCTTACTGCAAGCTAAAATTTCTGTAAGGGATGGTTTGTTGCATGTGGGAATATGTACAATTTGGGGTCACCAAAGGATCAAAAATGAAGTTGCAAGTGGGCTTGTGATTTTTATTCAGATGTTAAGTACATTTGAGGTGAATCTGGCCCGTGGTTTTGGAGAAGTTGAAAATGCGAATTTTGGACTCCAATGAACTGACAGATGACAGATGCCTTATCACCACATAAGCTCAGCTGACTTGTTAGTCAGCTGAGCAAAAATTGCTGGAGCGTGATCATTTGAACAAAGCTGGTAGAGACCCACCCAAGCTACACTGCCACCAAGTTTGAAGTGAATCTGGCTGACGGTTTCAGAGAAGAAGTCAAAAATATGATTTGTGAATGGACAGATGACAGACGAAGAGTGATGGCATTAGCTCTGCTGGCTGACAAGCCAGCTGAGCTAAAAAGCATACACAGCGTGCTTTCATGAATTTAGAAGAGAGATGGAATGCTGAGACCTCCCGCAGGATCATCCTCAGGCACCACATCATTCTGGCTTGTGAATGTAAACACATACACTTGGCAGTGTACTGTGATTGGGTAAAAGAAAGTTACGGTTTTGTGTTGTGCATAATATGTGCTGCCAACAGTCATCAAGTACAAATGCAGATGTGCAGCCCTCACCCGTCAGTTCCATTAATGTGGTTGTAGATAATTGCCATTAAGTCAGTGTACACTCAATATTTATGATATGGAACCTGCTGTGCAATCAACCATTCTAATGAAGAAACAGATAGGATTATTACCATAGGGCCTGCATTGCAATAATGTAAACAACAGGCAGGAAAATATACACCATATTAGTATTTGGCCTACTTGGGCTCAGGTCCCTTAAGGAGGCTGGACTGACTGCTCTTTGAAAAAGAATGGCTTTCAAAAACACCCAAAATGATTCTAACATTCCTAACTAGAGACAAAGTGATAAACAAATCATACTCTATAGTAAAATAGAGAGCCCATCTCAGACATTCAAGTCACACTATGTGCATAATGGTCATATAAACATTAAAATTATGGAAAGGGCCTCCACATGCACATTTATTGTTCTTTCTAGGAAATGACTGGGACAAAGATGATATGTTTTGTGATATTTTAATCAGTAAACTAAATACTATAAAGGAATATCAGCAATTTATGTTCAGGGATTAATTCTCTTGCAACAGGTTAGCAAAGCCATTGAAAGGGCTTGCCTTTCTCAGTGTCTTTGCTTTTCTCTTGCAGAACTAATCCCTACACAAATAACCACTGATATACTTTTGCAATATTTGGTCTACAGATTAAAACACCACAAAATTCAACAACTTTTGTCCCCGCCATTTTCTAGAAATAACCATAATGTACATTAAGAAGTTCCTTCTACTATCTGTAGGGATCTCGGGGAGGACTGGTTTCGAAAAAAGATTAAAATTTGAGGAGGCTCGTGTGTTTTAGGTATGGATGTCATGCAGATAGAGGAGTCAGTATGTTTTGGAGGTAAGGAGAAACTTCATTATTTACAATTTTCCGAAGAAAAATACAGAGATTAAAATGTAATGCACCAAATACATTTTTAACATTGCACCAATTTGACTCAATTCCATTAAATTGCTTAGAATAATTTGAATTCCAACTATGGTGTTTTCTGCTCAATATCCTGTGCCACTCTGGTATGGCTTTCCAACCGGGACCCCTTTTTCTTTCTTGGGGACCCGCATGGGGAGCAGTACCATGGTGGTACCTGGATGCATACCTGTGTTGCTTGTCTGCTATGTAAGGATGCCATTTCTTTTTATGATCTCACGGCAATGTATTTTATCCATATCTACATGTAATTGAATTTTCCTTGTGTCTGTGTATTTATTGTCTATATTTTATCATTATTGGCATACATGCCTCAACAATTTTATACTGAATGTGGATTGCAACACACTTGTCTAATGTTCATACAAGATAATTTCACTGGTTCAACAGTCAACTGCAAATTCTACCATGATTAGTGTTCAAGAGCCAATCAGATGGCTAGCATAGCATCATGTGACCATGATTTATTCTATGGCTACATTGCAGGTAGAATGAATCAATCACAGCTGTGAATTCTTTACAGTTTGCTCCTCCTGCAGAAGATAATAATATTCAATGGCCATTTTGCCACTTTCTTTATAAATTTCCATGTTGGAATATACGCAAAAGATGATTTCTTTTCAAGTAAAAATTATCAACAAATCTATCCAGTATTTGTTTTGTTAATAAAATCTTGAAAACTGTGCTATTGCACCAGAATCAATGGTTAAATAGTGTTCCTGTCCACAAGATGGTGCACTGTCCAGGTGTTTGGGGAAGGGAATTTTGTTGTTGGAACAGGCAATAAAGCAAAGACGGTGCCGAAACATTTGCCTCAACTGGAGATTTTCTGAGTGTTGAACCTATGAACATGTCAGAATAAATATTTGATTCACCGAGGGGGCGACAGAGGGCGCTTTGCAAGTGCGCCACACTTGAATCTGCTCCTGAAACTTTTCCGTTTTTGGTGGAAATTGGATATTGGAGTGAACTTTTTCGAAGTTCACATGATGGTGTTCAACATCTAGACTGTATGGAAAGCAAAATCCATGTCAAGAAACGAATTTGGAAGGATCTTAGCGGGACCTGAAAATTAACACTACGTCAAATGCATTGCTTGGCCATGCATTTTGAACTGGTACGTCCATGGGCATAGGACGTAATATTTTTCACAGTTTGTACTGGCCGCGGTCGCATTGTGTTTGAATGAAGACAAACATACATTGGTGTCATATTCTGGGACTATTCGGATAGTACAGACATGGAGGATGCTAAAAAAGACAAATCACGTCGTACCACTCGTAGTACCACTGATGCTGAGGTGGATGCCAATCTCTTGGCTGCAATTCGCGTAATTATACGTGAAGAACTTCAATCAGAACGCGCTATTATGCGTGAAGAACTGCGTGGAGAACTGCAGTCTAGCCTTGACGGGATTGCAGCCAAAGTAAACAATGCTGTTTCGCAGCTTGGCACCTTAAACGAAAACTTCAAAAAAATGGAAACAGACATCCAAGATTGTAGCAACAGGATCGATACAGCGACAAACGTTGTTCTACCCAAAGTGTCGGAGAAAATGTCTGATTTATCGACAGAACTAACTCTAAAATTGTTAGACAAAGATGTACATGACCGCAAGTGGTCCTTGATCATCTCTGGGGTAAAGGGACCGGCAGGAGAAAAAGTAGCTGAAACAAAACAAGCGTGTGTAGAGTTTGCACAAAATCGCTTATTGGTTGAGGATGCTGCTGAGATGCGGATGACCGCCTGTCATAGGCTAAACCAGCAAAGTGACGCAGCAATATATGTGTCTTTTGTTGATCTGGAGGACAGGAACAAATGGCTGAGCGGAGCAAGAAACCTGAGACATCATGACAGTAAGGTATCATTGACGCCTGACCTACCGCCCGTAATCCGACCACTCAAAAACGAACTCATGACAGTAAGAAGAGCATTGCCACCCGACATAAAGCAAAAATCCCGCATCAAATATCTCAAGTCATATCCGTACCTGCAACTACAAATACCTGGACGTAACCCGATATACCCGAAAACTGCAAAAGAAACCATAGCTGAGCGCTTTCTTGAAATGGACACTAAAGTGACAATGTCTAATAAATGACTGTTACGACATAGTGTGAACAAACTCTTTTTCATGTTCTACAAGTAAGTAGAATTTATCATGAGTTTTTCAGTAACCTTTCAAATTCATGTATATTTTTACCATGGTTGTTCTCACTCAATTTGTACTTTAACACGATGGTGTTACCCGCCACAATGTGTTTGACATCCGAACAAAACATCTTTTGTCCGGAAAGTTTTTATGGCATTTGGGTTGCAGCCTTTCCAAACATGTCGCCCCTATTACTTAGTATTAGGTTCGTCACTTTGTCAATTTTTCACAATTATTTCACATTAATATAATCTTACCAGCTGGACTAAAAGCATCAGATACCTCAGTGGCGTGACGAACAAATACACTTAATATTAAAATGAAAGTTAAATGTTATCATTATTATAATTGGTCTGTTAAGCTTCACTTACAACCCAAAATAGCGATGGGTTGATATACCTGCCTCCTTATCGTTTGTAATAATACCGACTACAACCTAGTTCATGCTGTGTCCATGCGCAAACTGTGGTCCACTCATATTCAATCATTTTTTGGCCAGAACCAGGACGTGCAATAGCACGGTAACTGCGACGTACAACTCTGTACATTTTCCTTATTGACATTATAGCTACTCAGATTTTTGAGAAACTACCGATTGATTTAACCTAGCTGGATGTCACAGTGAAAACTCATAGTTGTATAGTGCACATTAACTACGACGTATGTCCATGGACTTTTTCTGTTTATATGTCGCCTGTATAGCCTTAAATTTACCTTGAATATTTACTAACTTACAAATAGAGCACGATGATATTTGTTACAGTGGTTACTCATGAGCCAGACATTACATATCTTGCAAAGTTGATAATATACGGATTGTGTTATACCGCCCAAACAGGTACTTATGATAATACTTTCAGGGATAACAGCATCTACGCATTGGTTCTTACCATGTTTATACCTCTTACAGTTCCACAAGTAAGAATATATTTCGTAATTTACATCTACTTGATGCTACATGCCCAATCTTTTCTGCTCGTTGCTCTATAGTATTATGCACAAACTTGGCTTCTTACCTCTTAAGTTTTTGACTACCGGGACGACGGGTTCAAGACCGGCATCAATATTACACTTTTTTCCATGGCCCCGGAAGTACGTAGCAATGTTCATGGACGTACTAAGCGTAAATAACTTCATGTCGGGATCAATTAGTGTAATCATGAACTCTTAAATATACTTCTTAATATGTACCATTACTTATTTATGAGTGACATATCTGTTAAAACTTTATATGACCCATCTCAAATTATTTCATTCTTGTACGTGTCATTATGTATATGTGAGATATATCTGCTTGATGTGATAGGGACGTACATTAATTGTAATCAAGGAGCCAACAGTTGTGGGGTCCTTGTTGTAATATGGCACTTACAGGTATCACTGTGTGCACATGAGTAATGTTTTACTTTAAGACTTGATACATATTCCTTGAAGTACCCTTTATCCTTGAGTAATGCACCTGAACCTGTGTTAGATATTATACGTGCTGTATATACCGGCATGGGGTTAACTCATGCTCAATACATGGGAAACATGACAACATTTATCTTTCACCCCGGGTGCATGCAGCTCCCTGGGTTCAACTTTTGTTGAAAATATTGATGATCCTTTGTTTTATATGACTCCGATGTATGAATCTATGAATCGCAAACAAGTTACTATCGCTTGATATAAAATCTAATCGCTTTAAGGACACTTTTTGTTTAATATATTGACATAGCTGCTAAGGGGTGAACACGTATTTAATACATGAAACATTCCAGATATGCAGATTGTTTATGTGGCCATGCCGCGACACTCAACGCCAGACTGGCCGTGCATTAATGCTACCTTACCCGCTACCTCTAATTTCTCAAGTCTGTGAGATTGTTACATATACATATCTATATATATCTAGTGATGAAGTCTTTTTGGTCTCAAGTCTATGAGATAATTACATATATATATATATATATTTAGTGATGTGGTTTTTTGCTTTCCAACCACCCAGTGTGAAATGTGTACCTTTGTACATACTGCACCTTTTTTGTTTGTACTTTTACATAATTCTGATTGCTCACAGTTTCATTGTAACAACTTCACCGATTCATTTCAGTTACTTTTTGATGTTTATGAACTCAAACCTTACATCTCTTTCGTATACCATCATATGAGTACCTTGCTTCGTATAATGGACTTATTTGACACACCTGCTATATTACGGTCGTAAGTTCATCAGTCAGTGACATTTTAAAAAACTTTGGTGGCGTGAATAGGAACAATCTGAACGAATTGTTACAAAACCCTGAAGATCTTGATAATGCAATTTCAATAGTATCTGAATCACCATATGTTGACCTAACGAATGTGGCAGATTATCTTAAATCATTTAATGAACATTTCTCTGTACTAGGTATTAATATACAATGTCTCAGTGCCAAATTTGACAAACTAAAAAGTCTAATTGACGAGTTAGCTATAACTAATGTTGTATTTAGTGCAATTTGTCTTCAGGAAACCTGGCTAGAAGGCAATAACCCCGACGTATCTATGTTTGAACTCGAAAATTACACTTCTATTTCGCTGAAAGCTACATGTAGTTCACACGGAGGCCTATTAATATACCTACATAAGAACTTTCAATACAATACCCGAGACTTTTATTCCTCAACAACAAACTGGGAAGGTCAATTTATCGACATTTTCGGAGACGAACTCAAACAAAAGATTACCTTGTGTAACATTTATAGACCGCCGCGTGATAGAAATGATGATATTCAACAATTTATTAACGACTTGGCTCCTATTCTTGAAGCCCTATCACATGAGCGTTCCGATAAAATGATTTTAGGCGACTTTAATATAGATTTATTAAAAATTCACACAAGAAATAAATATTCGGAATTCCTAGACGTTATACTAAATAACGGATATGTGCCAAAATTAACCTTACCTACAAGATTTTCGGAGCGGAGAGCAACTCTGATAGATAACATTTTTTGTAATCTCTCCCACTGTAAAAAGACGTGTTTATCTGGCATAGTTTTTACCAACTTATCCGACCATCTACCATATTTCACATGCTTAGACCAAAAATTGGATCTTCATGGTCCGCCAAAATTCATCAGTATTCAGACCAAAGACGAACTATCAGTACAAAATTTCATACAGGAACTAAGCAACACCCATATCATGGGAAAACTTAACCTTGACCTCAATCAAAACCCAAATTTAAATTACGATATATTAGAAAATATCATATGTACTGCTAAGACGAAACATCTGCCAACTAAAACTGTCAAATTTAACAAACATAAGCACAAACGTTCGCCATGGATAACTAACGGTGTACTTAGATCAATTAAATATCGCGATACCCTGTATAAACAACTAAAATGCACTAATCAAGATACCGTAGAATATATTAATCTTAAATTGAACCTAAAAGCATATAACAAAATTCTTGATAAAAACATCAGAGAACTGAAGCAAAATTTCTACCATGGTCAGTTTACCCGCTTTAAAAGCGACACAAAGAAAACATGGGATGTAATCCGATCGATTCTTAATTTAAAGAAAAACAAAAGAGATTTCCCCCTCTTCTTTAAAGTTGATAACACAAAAATTACTAGTAAAGTTGAAATCGCTGAGCGTTTCAATACTTTCTTCACAAATATTGGCCCCACATTAGCTGCCAAAATCAACTCTGTCAGCCTACCACATTTCTCTACGTATCTCACTCAACAGTTCGTTGCAAATTTTTCTTTTTCTAATGTATCTGCCGAAGATATCTCAACGATTATTAATAACTTCAAACCCAAGTCAAGCGCTGGGCACGACAATCTCTCCATGAAATTACTCAAGAGTATAAATGGTATTATTTCCGATTCCTTTGCTTTGATCGTGAATCAGTCACTCAACACTGGAATATTCCCAGGTAAACTTAAGATCGCTAAAGTCCTGCCTGTCTTTAAAAAAGACGACAAATCCCTACTTAATAATTATAGACCAATATCTCTCCTTCCCGCGTTCTCTAAAATCATAGAAAAGACTGTCTATCAGCAGCTTTATTCATATTTCACTTCTCACGATCTGTTTTACAGAAGTCAGCATGGTTTTAAAAAACTACATTCCACTGAGACTGCTGCTCTGGAATTTATAGACAGAATATTTAATTTACTTGACTGTGGTGAAATACCTGTGAGCGTTTTCCTCGATTTATCAAAAAGCGTTTGACACGCTAGATCACAACATTCTTTTCCACAAATTGAATTACTACGGGGTCAATGGTACGGCATTGCAATGGTTTAAAAGTTATTTAAGTGACAGATCGCAATATGTTCAGTTTGATGAAATCTGCTCCAAAACATTACCCATTCATACCGGCGTACCTCAAGGCTCAATTCTTGGACCACTTTTATTCATTATCTACGTTAATGACTTATGTTTGGCTTCCCCTAAATTCGAATCCATACTTTACGCGGACGACACCACTTTAATAAACTCTCTATGTGTCTTTAACACCGATGATAAAGATAATCTCAACAGTATCTCTGATACCATAAACCATGAACTGAAAAAAGTACATGACTGGCTCTCTGCAAACAAATTATCTTTAAACGTTCCTAAGACAAAATTTATGATTTTTCATTTCCCCCAGCGAAAATTAAACTTTGAGATAAATCTCCAAATCGCAAACACTCCTATAGGGAGAACAACCGTATTTGAATTTTTAGGATTAACAATTAATGAGAATCTCAATTGGAACAGTCATATCTCTAAAATTTCAACTAAACTGTCAAAAATCACTGGCATATTAAGTAGACTTCACACTTTTCTTCCCCGTCAGCAACTGATGCAAATCTATAATTCCCTTTTCTTACCTCACATCAACTACTGTTTACTTGCTTGGGGCTTTTCATCTGATCGCATCTTTTTGCTTCAAAAACGAGCCATTCGTCTCATATGTTCTGCCAATTTCCTAGCTCACACCGAGCCTTTATTTAAAGAACTAAATATATTAAAGATTAACGATATCATGCAAGCCAGAGCTCTGAAATTCTATTTCAGATATTGCAACTCCGAGTTGCCGCAATACTTTACAAATATCTTCACCACTCAGCCTGTTGTACATCCTTACCCCACCAGATTCCGTGATGTTCCTCGTCAAGCAATTCCAGCTAGAAACTCTACTAAAAATCGTATTCGATACTATGTCCCAGATTTACTTAACAAAACGCCACCCTGTATCAAAAATAAAATTCACACGCACTCATATGATGGTTTCTCTAAATACATAAATTCGTACTTCTGTAATCAGTACTCTGAAATCTGTGTCATTCGAAATTGTTACGTATGCAACAACTGATTAATTAGATTTTTGACCATGTTTAATCTACAAAAGGTATTACTCACTAATTTTAACTTTGAGTCTTGACATTTTTAGATGTGGTGTACTTTCAGTTTGAATAATATTAGGTGGCCCCAATGATAGCGGATTGCATAAATCCTTAATTGGAGTCATCCTGACATATAATTTTATCACTATCTGTTATGTACTTACTGTTAAACTGTAATTTTATGTTTTGTCAATAACAACATGTACAAACTGTAACCATATGTCTAATAAACTGTTTTGAATCTTGAATCTTGAATCTTTTCCTGGGCCAGGTGATTGAATCAATCACAGTCAAGCCATGCTAAACCTGCTAAACTGTGATTGAATCACCCAACCCAAGAAAGCTGGATCAATTGTGTGACAAACAATTGTAATTTCAAAATATGTGCCCATTTCAAAACTTCACTTTCAAATCAATTAGCCAGATATACGCACAGAAATAACAATCAGTTTAAATTTGGACATTTCAGTAATCTGTGAACCATATCATTTCCCAAAAAAGTGTATTTTGCATGGGTTTACAGAAGATGTTTGAGTTTATGGGCTAAAATAGTTACTAAACCAGCCAACTTATCCACCTTAGAATAACTAAGTATTTCATGCATGCTCAATAAATCAAATTTACAACAGAGTTGATATTTGAGGAGGTGCACATTTATTTGTTTCATTTTATGATTATGAAATGTGATATTGTTGTAACAGTCTGCATGCATATGAACTGTACTACTTCAGTAAAGTCAAAAGCTCTCTCACAATGTTGGGAAGAACCAAGTTCACGTTTGCTTTCAAGCAAGGTACCGAGGAAGCTTTCCAGTTGACATCACTGCCAGTTCCATCATCAAAACCACCAGCATCTGGACGCCTGCCAATCTGACTGCAACAGAAAATGTCAAAATCAAACTGTTGGCAAAAGCTGAGACTGTGCAACCAGCTCAAAGTCATATCCACTAAAAGGTGACAAAAAAATGCTGTTTGGTTTCATCTTGCTATCTACTGCAATCTTTTGCCCGACATTGGTACCTAGTTCATGTGTGGCAACCCTGTATCACAATGGCCTTGGCCATGAGTGCATCATAATTATGAGTGCATCATAATTCAATCTGTTAATGCCTCACACTTTCTGCTGTTGAAAAAGGTGCCAAAGAGTTTCGCAGACTTACTCCAGGGAAAAGAAATTCAAAAGGCTCTGTGAGATTAAGTGACTGGACACATATCTTCACAACATCAAAGCCTGATTAGTTCACTGTGCTAGTGGAGGCCTGTATGTTGTGAAAATGGGCTGGACCATGATGGCATAATGGGTGACCATGGCCTTCAGTCATTTTATTATGCATATTAATGTCAGCAACCAGGCACCAATGAAAATTAAAAGTCACTGTACCAATCATAGGCCTACATCTGTACATCAATGACTCATAGAGCTAATTCTATATCACTGTCAATCTATGCATAAGTTCACCAAACAGGGAAACGGCAGCCGAGTTTCCGATATCAGAGCAAGGCATGCACAATTTGTTGAATGAATGTAATGTACAATATGTACTGGGACTTTTCCAGTGCAGGCATTACCTAAAAATGTAAATGCAATGCCTTGAAGTTACCAGTTTTGGGTGGTGGTGGGCCCCAGAATAGGAATATTGTATCAGACACTGAATTTGGCACCCCCAGGCAGTGAATTAAGTAGCAGCACTGAGCAGAGGAGCCAAGATCCCCAGCCAAGTCAAATATGGAATTTAGTGGAAAAGGTTGCCCAGATAGTGGATACAGGTCCTAAACAACCGGCGGGTATTTATATAATTGGCAATAAAAAATCAGTTCTGGTCTTTGGCAATAACAATGTAGCACTAATAATAAGATTACATGATTCAAATCCTATACCACTTCATCTAAGCTTTAAACTAATCATTATCGTAAAGGTCCTTCCTTACAATACTGTGACATCTTATCGTATTTTGTCTCTTGTACCAACTCGGCTTTCTAATTTCATGCCCACTACGGGTAACCACACTCCTTTTCCCTTTGGGAGAGCTGGCAGTCTTTAAGACACTTTGAGCAGTGTGGCATCACTAAACCTAACACTAGGAGCTGTCTTTGTTGGCTTGAGAGCTTTTGCCTGGACAACTGCTGTTTTTTTACTTTCCAGACTGGGTATCCTGGTACATTGTGTTGACCTGGGATCAAGGGTGGTAAGTTTTTCACCTTTTCATCAAGGAAGGCCTTCTGCAGCTGTTGAGGGTGTTGCCGTTCTGCTTTTATGCTGTAACGTTCAGGATCATTATCTAGGATTCTTGCTGGTAAAGTGTCCTTAATCCTTCTTTGGAACATAAGCTCTGCTGGGCTTGCTATTTTGTTGCTGATGGGTGTCCTTCATAGTCATAAGAGGGCTACATGTTCCAGTCTTTACCAGATTCCAAAGACTTTTTTATGACAACTTTGACAGTACCAACCTGTCGTTCAATGAATCCATTAGATCGCGGGTATCTTGGTGATGATGTTACATGTTTGAATTTGAGTTCACATTGTAAGTCAAAAAATGGTTGACCTATATATTGGGGTCCATTGCCAGATCTTCCAGTGTCAGGCACACCAAACATACCATAGCATTTGCACATCAGGTCTGACACTACCTGGGAAGCACCTGATTTTGACAGTTTCACAATTAAAGGGGATTTCGAGTAGTAGTCCGTGATGATCAAATATTGATCTTGTCCAATCTGAAACAGATCATTCTAATTACACTCCATGGTCTACTTGGAGTTTCTGCAGAAATCAAAGTTTCATGGGGTTGTAGTTTTTGGTTTTCCTGACACACTTCACAGTTCTTGCACATTTGCTCAATGTCATTGTGCATTCTAGGTCAGAAAACGTCTTTTTTGGCTCACAACTGGGTTTTCACAATGCCTAGATGGCCAGTGTGTTGATTTTTTTAACACATCCTGTCAGTGTGGTAGAGGGATGTATATCTGTTTACCCTTCAGAATCAGTCCACTGTCCAGAGACAGCTCGTCTCTATATGCCAAGAAGTTGCATAAGCTGCTTGGCAACCCTTTTTGTCTCTCAGGGCATCCATTGAAGATTACTTCTTTTTACTCGATTAAGACGGGTCTGATGTTGTAGCTGATCTAATGTTCTCCAAAACGGTGACTTGTATGTGTTCAATTTGCACATCCAGCCTGCTTTCCTCAGGGTTTGGGAGTTGATTAAGTGTGTCAACTAGTCCGACATCCCTTCCGGGTATGTACTTGACTATATACATGTAGTCCTGCACTGTTAATATCATGGCTTGTAGTCTTGGAGGAGCTGCTGTGACCAGTTTGTCACAGATCTTTTCCAATGGTTTTTTATCACTTCAGATTACAAATGGTCTGTTGTACAGGCAAGCGTGTAGGCATTTAATACCAAACATGATCACAAACATTTCTCTTTCTTTTATGTTCACATAGTTTTTCTAAGAATTGGATAGGGCTTTGCTGGAAAAAAGCTACTGGTCATATTTTATCAGAGTAGCTACATTTTGTACCATCTTGTTGCTTATCAGGTTGTAGTAGGGAGGTCCCAAGTCCCAGCAGACATGCATCCACCATCAGATATGTTGGTGTCTCTGTGTCATAGTATTTCAAACAAGCTTCATTGCTGATCAGGGTTTTCAAATGTTCAAACACATGTTGATGTTCTGTTGACCACTCAAATGGTACATCTTTGCACAGTCGGTTTCTGAATGGCCTTGCTTGTGGCCACAGACTACAGTTATAAATCCTTCTATTTTTCATATTAGCATTTTTCAGTCTAAAAAATCAGCATTTTGGTATTTTGAAATTCCGTGAACGGCATTTAACAGATAAAATTGTCAGAAAAATATGGACGGAATTTTGTCATACAATTCCCAGCTCGTTAATTTGTGATAATTGAAATACGAAACAACACCTGGATGTCAGCTTTATACAGGTGTATGAACTGTGCTCTTGCCAGGGTCACATCATTGTCCTTCCCCACCATAAAGTTCCCACCTGGCCTGGAAGACAGTGCACTTATATGACCACCAATGAAGCAACTCTGCGATGCAGTAAACCTGACTTAGCTAAGTTTATTTAAACAGAAGCTACAGCATGCTGAAAACACAGTATTTTCACAATTACGGACTATCTCCGTTGGGATGCGCAACCAGCCAATCACAACTGTGGTCTGTAACCTTGTGCTGATAAGTTGCAGATGAATGGGCTGAGGTACCTGCAGGCATAGCTTTGAGGTCTCTTACTTTCTTTTCCTCTGGCTTCATTCCATTTTGTCCAAATACCATCCCAAAGAACTCAATTTCTGATTTCACTTGATGCTGTTAAATACCAGCCCACTTTTTTTTTGCTTCATGCATTAGATTTGTGAGGTTCCGATCATGCTCCTCCTCAGTTTTCCCAAAACAGGTTACGTCATCTGATATGCCGCATGTTCCTGGGCATCTTTCTAGAATTTGCTCCATCTCCTGCTGGTATATGTCTTGGCTGACAACTAACATAAATGGCAAATTTACAGAATTTGTATTTGCTGAAAGGACTTCTAAATGTTGTCAGGATTTGGCTTTTCTCTGCAATTTCTATGCTCCAGTACCTACTTTTACATCCAATTAACTTAAGTATTTAGCACCAACCAACTTACGGCTAATTTCTTCTAATGTTGGTGTTTTGTGTGGGCATCTCCTGAGGGCTTCATTCAGTTGTCTTGGTTCCAAGCATATGTAGGTATCCACCACTTGATGCTTGTTACCAAGCACCAGTCAGAGTGTTCTGTGACTTCTGTTATCAGACCCTGAGATTGCATTTTATCCAACTCTGCTTTGAGCTTGGGCTTAAGATGGATGGAATACTTGCATGGTGTGCCAATGAATGGTGTAGCATCATCCTTTAAGTGTAGCCTGATCTCCACGCGCAAATTTCCTATATGGTCAAACTGCTCGGGATACTGCTGTTGAAGATCTTTTACCCTCTCTATGTGTATTGGCTGTTCCTTGGGCTGTGGCACTTCAATGGCACAATTGATTACGTGGCCTAATGCTTCGGCCATTTGAAGTCCACATGCTGCTAGCCCTTGTACATCTACAATGTAGAATTTAAACTCACTCCATCCTCATCATTGTGTTTACATTTGAGTTGGACGTATCCATAACACAGGGTGTCAGTGTTGTTGTAGGCAATAAGTTATATTTTTGTTGCTGCATGGATAATTCTTCCTTTGGTGGTCCTTTTTCATTTATTCTTTCTTGCAGCCTTTGTTTATATCGATGCCTGGGGGTAGGGTGTTGCCTATGGCACCAGTGTCAAACTTTCATGTTTATCATACACTTAGTGCCTTCACGTTTGTGACCAGGGATCTGTACCCATACTTTACTTTTGCGCAGACTTCTTTCTGTGGCTTTGCTGAATCTGTTACATCTGCTACTTGGATTGCCATGGTGTTGTACTCCACTGTTTTGAAGTCTGAGTCGACATTTGAGTTATGATGTTCACCAATATCATGCACTTTTTTGTGTAATTTCCCATTGAACTTGCACTTTGGTCTAGCACCTTTCTGATCCAGCTTTTCTGGTGACTCATCATGTTTTTTCTTGAAAACACATTACAGCCCAGTGCCCAGCCTTTTTACATATATATGACAGATTGAGTGTTTTGCTGGACAACTATTTATGTCTCGTTTGTAATTACCGCCAAATCGCTTACAACGGGAACACGGTTTGCTTTTCCGTTTTGCATTGATGTTGGCCGATCTGTTTTGCCTTGAGTTGAAATATATTTGATGGTGTTGACTGTGGTTTCATGTTTTTTTCCTTCGGTAGGTATTTTGTCCATGGTCACATTTTCATCTTGGTCTAGTAACCATTTGTGAAAATCATCAATAGATATGCTGGCAAGCAGTTGTTCAATAAATCTTTCCTTTTTGTAATTATTCTTTAATTTGTAGTCTCACGTTTTTATCTCAGCAACAGGTGTAAAAATCATCCAAGCTTTGATCTTACTTTTGCAAGTGATGGTTTAATCTTGCTGCTCTCAAGTTTGGTTTGCTGATATTGAGACACTCTTCCAATTTTTCTAAAATCTTCTTAGGTTCCTTTTTGTCTGTGTCAGAGTTTGAAGGAGTTGTCGATTTTTAATCCTTCATCATCCAGCCTTTGTAGCATATGTGGCACTAGGTCTTCTTTTTTTCCCTGAGATTTCAGAGAAGAGACTTAGGCACTGTTTCCATTAGGAAAATCTTTCAACCTAGTCACTTTTGATGGCAAACACCATTTTGGAGGGTCCCTGATGCTTCTATGGTTGTTATTAAGCATGATTGAATCTTTGTGAATTTATGGCTATGCTTAATACCATGCAGTTGTGTCACTGATCAGTTTTGATCAAATTAGTCCCTTTGTGCACTGTTAATACTTTCCTGTATGTAATCTATGCACTGTTACTTGCAGTCACTTGTATGTGTGAGCACTGCACGTTTGTTTTGCCTTTGGGTCAATTCCCCAGCAAAGTTGCATTTTCATCATTTTTCCCAATTTAGTTGACTATAAACTTATACACATGGATGAAATAAAATTATATATTAATACTTCTACTGTATGAAACAATGTAAATTTTTGTGATAGCAATTTCCAGTCCAGAGATATCATGTTTTCATTTTAGGGTTATCTTATATTTCAAAAAAACAAAAAATAATCTTACTTAACTTTTCCCTTCAATGCTATGATACTTTTAAAGAGAAATAAATGATGTCATGACCCATGAGCAACTCTCTAGACAAACTGCATTGTAACAATTTGCTAAGCTATAAGTAGGACCTGTATGCCTGATCTTCATTCCATATTGTTGTAAAGTCCCATAAGTCACACTTCTTCACAAGTCGTTTTCATTGTGTGCTAACAAGATATTTCCAGAAAAAGATTCTGTTCTTGCTCCCTACTACTTTGCTCAACTTGACTACATGTAGGTACCACACTAGCATTTGAGTTTCCCATCAATTTATTCTCTCGGGCTATCTTGCCTTATTGTCCCGTAAGTCACTAACAGAAGATTGTATGGGATTGGGATCCAAAACTTAAATTGAACAACAAAGAGAAAAGTAATTGGCTGATAGCAAGTTGAAGGGAAGTAATAAAAATATATTAGGCAAAAACAATCAGAAAAATGATTATATACAGTTAAGCCCATGTTAAACTTAACAGTCACCAAGTGCATTGATCAACCTCTTGCAACCTTTTCCCAACCTTTTGAGCGAAAAGCAAACCTTTTTAAAACCCATTTCTAACACTTTCCAAAAACCATTTCCTCTCATTACATTAAAACCCTTTTAAACCTTTCTCTAATGGTTAACAACCATTTCGCACACTTTTTCAACCTTATTGATTAAAAAGTTGAAATGGTTTGCAATCATTTCAATCATTTGAAACCTTTTGTCAACCTTTTATAAACCCTTTACAACCTTTTGCAAAGCTTTTACAACCTTTACAAACCCCAGTACAACATTTTGAAACACACAAAATGCATTTGGCTGTTAAGTTTTAGATGGGCTTAACTGTAGGCAGTGGGAGAGAATGACATTAATCTCAATGTGACTGACGGGACATTTAGCAAACGTCCGGTAAGTCACACTATGGTTTGTTTTGTTTATATCACGTACTCTCAGTGATGTACCTTGGTGTTACAGCCCAATTGCTAGCTACTGAGTTTAGATCTGCCGTCATACCAAATTTGAAATAAATGTCTACTTCTTTGTGTAATACTACAAAGCTAGCCACTGTGACTGTTGGGACCAAACAATGTTACTGGTGGGACAAAATCAAGTCTTGTCGGCCCAAAGAGACTTGTCTGTCCAGCTTAACTCATTAAATCACATTGCTCATAAAGGTTCAATGCAAATCTGCCTTCAGTGGCACATATGGCTGAAGATAAAAGTTGATCTTGGCATAAATACATGTACCTCGGTCAAAGCGAAATGTGTGTAGCATGAGGCTGTCTGCTTATTCACATTAATTAAGTCTTACTATGTTCAATCAATATGCAACCATTTAAGAATGGAATGAAACTGATGATGCAAAATATAAAAGTAAGTGCTCCAAAAGAGTGTCTATTTCCTTTTTAGCACCATTTGTTGAAGTAAATTACAATCATTTGGAACAGAAAGACTCTTAATAGTTATCATGGGTAGCGTCCCATCACTCAAAATGGAAAATTGATAGAATTAGAGGTGGAAGGATGCACTTATCTCAAAAGTGGTACTAATGCAGAGTTAAACTTGATAACCAATAAATACACTAAAACCTAAAAGTAATATTACTGAAACTGAGATAGTAATCACAACTTTTATATACAATGTCCAAAAGGGTAGTCCAAAAATGTCCCATACGTCACAATAGGATTCGAGATGCTCTCCCTCAACCAGGAGTTAAATTTTCTAAAATTATTTTAGCAACTTGATGGATCCCCTCATATGATCTGATGTGCCATAACATTATATTCTTGTTCATATTTGTGGAAACTTGAATCAAACTTGGAAAATACTGATCAAATGTCCCATAAGTCATGGTGGAATTGAGCTTAGAGTTCCTTTGTATTGTGTTTTATCAGTCTCTTATTCTTTGCTGGTAAGCCTATGTTTAAGTGACTGGCAGATTCAACTATTTTTCGCTCTCCGATATGTGCTTGTAATTTGCTTGATTTATGTACTTTGTAGGCTTTAACATGCAGGCTTTTTCACAATTACAGTAGCCTAAGAGTGAGACACTGTATGTTGAGCTGTCACACTTGTAGTAGTCGGAGACGTATTTGCATCTGGAATGGCTGTTTTTCACCACCGCTGCCAATCACATGAAGTCATGACCATGCCATGCTGCTAGAACTGACTTTATTACACATGCACACATTACATATTCATGAGCCTGTAAACGTGATTGGCAGTATGTGTATGTACCATAACATCGCACCACTAACTAACAAATTATAGTTCAGGAGTACACAGCAGTGTATCACATTAACATGTATTTTGAATGCTTGTTAAAGATCAGGAAATGACAATACATGTACATGTGTCATAAAAATTACAAATGTGAGGCAAAGCTACAGAAGAAAGAGTACAAAAACAGTGTTTGAAATTCCTCTGTTACTTGACATGCTCAAATGGATGGACGATATATAGAACAATTTTACCATGAACTTCTGTATCGTAGCTTCATATATGCATATTTGTGATAAAGAAATACATACGCATGAAAGAAGACCCTCTTCCTGATCATATCTAGAGACAACTTTGTTGCACGCAGCACGGCATCAAGGGTCCTGTGATTGAAGTGGTTGAACAGTTCATCACATTCCTCTTTCAACCACTGTTCTTGTTCATCTACCACATTTTCAGGCTTTTGTTCCATGTCACTCTCTTTGATTGCCAAAGAGCCAGAGCTTCCTGCAAAAGGAAAAAATTAACAAAATATAAAACTGTGCTCTTGCTTGATTTGCCTATGATACGTATACAATATATCTACAAATGCGATTCTAATTTCTGATTAAAGTGTTATCAAAAACTTTCTTTTTTTGCTGTCAGAGATTCTCCTCTCCAGAATATCTCCATGTTCTCAAGTTGTTACAATAACAATCACAGACAAATGCCTAAACTTTCTCATCTTTCAACCAGAAACTGTGTTTTTCACCTTTTTCAGGGCTACTTTTATTATATCTGAGTGCCAACCCAGATATATTGTTTTTCCTCACATTCCATGACACCCAAATTTACCCAGACTTTTTCTCAGACACTATTATTCCCAAAACCACCAATACAATTTATAGATTGCTAAGGCTGGCCCGGAAATGATGCCGGGACGGACAGACCAATGGACGGATGGACGGTCATCATTACAATAGCTCCCCGCCACACACTGTGGGCGGGATATAACAAGAGAACATAAATTGAACTAAATACTACAGGTGAGCACGGTTTTTTTATGCACATGACTCTTTTATTTTCTTATAATTCATAATTTTATTGTTTTCTCATATATATATACATAGTCAGCTCTTCTTTCCTAATTTTACATCTATGTATATCCATTTTGCCAATAGTATAGAATAGTTAAGGATAGATAAGACACCAAAAACTTTTGCATGGACGATTTTGAGATTTTAACATTTTTTACAAGATGAATATCCTTTCTATAAGGTGTCAAATTTTCAAGCTTTTAGTGAAAATATGAGAAAACCGCCAAAAACCACACAGGCATATTGACACCTGAACATCCATGATTCATTCTTTTGGTTTTCAGCCACCAAACGGAGCGATGCCATGTGTCAATCATACTTAACAGCCTATCACGTGGCTGCAGGTATAGCAATGGCCCATGGCAAAAGGAGAGTATCACGGCGGTACCTGGAAATCAGGCGGCATGCCGACAGTATGTTTGTGGGCAAGGAAAAGATGCAAACATTCTTACATAACATAGCCTTAGTGGTTTATTTTATAGTTATCTTGCTTGTTTTGCCTTCTAAGGAAGGGAAACTTTAAATGTTCAAGAGAAGCGGGAATCATCAGACGATGTCCCTTCAAAGGCTGTGCCACGATGGACCACCCCAGTGGTCCTGCACACCAAAGACAGACGGGGAAAAAAACTGGCACTTTAATCAACAATACCCAAGTACATAATAATTATTTATCGAAACCCATGCAGGGATGAGGAATTAGAGGTACAAATAAACACATCGAAATAAGCATAAACATGAACGGAAGAGAAAACACACAAAATAACCTTACAAAACACAGGTTGGAAAGAGAAATGAAACTCATTGAGAAAATAACTACAAAATAATGACAAGCTAACTAAGTAAAGTATACAGACAAGTCAAACAAGCTAACTACATAAAGTATACAATATGAGTAAATACAATAAAACTCCATCCCTAAAAACGGGATGAAGAGGTAGGGGGCAGAAGACCAAACCCGCCATCCGTCCATTGACCACGAGCAGCCGTAGGCCGCCCCACGAGGCAAGGCAACACAACTTTCGTTGACATGTAATAATGAATCAATGTGTCAACTCAGTCACAATGGTCACAGTTTTCAGATTCAGTTATTTTATGTATAAAAAGCCACTTTTTGCATGGGGAGAATCTATGGATAATCTTGTTCTGCATGGTTTGCAGCTTAGTCTCACATGTGACCTTGTACGGGATTCTGTATACATGTATATATTTCTAGTCATTAGGTTCGATATAAAATGGTTGTTCCCATTTAAGTTCTCCTGCACTTCCTATATTTTTATGTTTCTCTTCAACAAAACATTGATATAAGGTTTTAGTATTCAGAGATAACACATTGTATAATTTATTACTTATCTTTATGTTACATCCTGAACTTTGCCTATTATGACGTGCCACATTATCTAACAACATATTCGTCCATTTATAAGGCATTGCATTCCTCAGGCTGTAATGTTGTAACCAGGATATATTTATGTTAAATTTTGCATTTAATTCATCTGTACATAAGAAGTCTCCATTTCTTTTCAGTAAATCTCTTATGTATTTTAACCCATTTTTATACATACCATGCCATATAATCGATTGCTTATCAATTGTAATATATTTATTGAACCATATAATTTCATGTTGTACCTGGCCTGCCGATTCACATTCTACAGAATGAATATGCATCCAGATATTTAAGATCTGTTTATAGAACTTTGCATGTCTGGTTGAATACAATTCTTATCAAAATGACATTTTAGGAACTCTGTAATGCCCATTCCTTTTATAAATTCATTCGGAGTTGCCTTCCACTTAATGCTGTCATCACTGTACAATAATTTGTTCACCCATGTAATCTTTTGTGACTTTATCATTTCTTTGAAGTCTACCATTTTTATACCACCTCTGTTTATTGGACCAGTGATTATACTTTTTTTAATTTTTGCCTTATAGTTCCTCCACAAAAAGTCATATATTATTTTATTCACATCATTGATCACCAAGTCTGGCACTGTGAGCACAGAAGTGATATACAGAAGAGATGGCAGTGCAAGAGATTTGATAACAGTTATCTTCCCATTTAGTCATATATCTCTCTGTTACCACATATTCAATAGGCTTTTTTTCTTCCAATTCTTGATTTGAAATTATAGTTGTACATGTCCTCATCATTTTCACAGTGGTATACTCCTAAAGATGACACTGTTCCATCGATCAAATCTATGACAAAAGTATTGTTTTGCATCTGTAGTGGGCTTAATGCCTTTGCTTTAGTTTTTTTCACGTTCATACGCAGACCAGAGCAACATGAAGAGTCTGAGCTTTCGGAGTAGCAATCATAGTGATTTTCCATCTGCCAAGTAACATGTAGTGTCATCTGCATACTGACTTAGTTTTATTTCTTGTTCCCCAATTTTGATTCCTTTCATTTTTTCATCATTCCTAATACTGACAGCCATCAGTTCTGCTGTGATGATGAACAGATATGCTGAAAGAGGACATCCTTGCCGTATACCTCATTTTGGAGTAAAGAATTCAGGTAACATTCCATTATTAATCACTGCTGTTTTTACATCAATGTACAAGGTGTTTACCCATTGTATAAATGAGTTCCCAAAATTAAAATTTTCCAAGGTTTTTCTAATAAAGTTCCATTTTATGGTGCCAAAGGCTTTTTCAAAGTCTACTATCAGCAAAATCCCAGGAATCTTCTTGAAACTGGTGTACTCTAATATATCTGCTGCTAAACAGACATTCTCTCCAATATATCTGTTAGGTATGTAGGCTACTTGGTCACAGTTTACGATGTGTGGTAATACTGTTATGCGCATAACTTAACACTATGGATAAGAAGTAAATAAAATTTTAATATGCCACTGGACATTTGCAAAAAGCTAAATTTAAACCCTGCCCTCCAAGTACATGTAGCACCCTTTGGCTAAACATATTTTATTGGACATTACAGTACATACCATAACAATAGTAATTCAAAACAATTGGGAAAGAGGACAAAGTCTTATGTAAATCCCTCTTGCTGGAAAGGACAAATGAACAGGACAATATCAGACACACAAATACATGCAAAAGATGACTGATACCCAAACGAGACAGACAGTGGAGCAAGATGTTTACCACCAAAGTGATAAATTAGACCAACCATAGATTCAAAATCAAAGTACATACAAATAAACATGCTAACAGAATTTGCAAAATCAGCCAATACCTATAGTGTTAAAATGATCCGTCCTGGAAATATATTCTTGCACTGCTAGAAAAATTTTGACATTTTGCTCAAGTGAAGCTTCACGAGAGCCACGTAATACTGTTTGTAAGGTAAGTGGCGCAAACCGAAAAATCGAGTCATGCAAAGCTGATCGTGGGGCAGCATATAAGGGACAGATAAAGAAATAATGTATCTTCCCTAGGTGAGCCACAAGTACATCTAGCAGAATCCTTCACACCAATTTTAAATAAATGCAAATTTAATTGGCTTGCATCTAGATGAAGATGTGTATGTTCAACTGCCAAGAATCTATCGCCAATGTTATAAAGTTCCTGGAATTTTATTGGACGAGGGTTTTTTTGGATTATTTTAGATTTAAATATCTGTAATGAAGGAGCATTCTGAGTGTCCTGGGGAAGTTGGTTCCAGAGCCTGACTGTAAAAAGAAAAAATGATGTATCAAAAAGATCGGTTCAAGCACGAAAATGAGGAATATCAAACCTCTGATGGGTATCATGGGTTTGAGACGCACTATAAATGATGGAACATACTGAATCAGGAGCAAGATTGTTTACAAGTTGATACATTAAAGTCAATTTGGATAGTTCCCTACGTTTAGCCAGAGTCAACCATCCAGTTTTCTCGTATAACTTAGCATTGCTGGTTCCATACATTGCATTAGTATTGCGAGCGGCAGAAATTTAATTCTTTCTAGTTTTTCATTTATCATATGCTGTACAGCCACTCCAAACTGGACTACCATATTCCAAAATTGGGCGTATAAAAGAGATATAAATAGTTTCCAAAGTTCTATCCAGGCAGAATTTCAAATTCTTCATAATGTTGATCAGTTTGCTTGATTTGTTGTAAATGTGGGATATATGATTGGACCATTTTAAATCTGAATGAATTATTAGTCCAAGGTGCTTGTGATGGTTGGATCATCACCCTTCGACCCTTGAACTGCAGCACTTGCTGTAACAACTGCCACGTTGTGACTTCTCCTTTGATAAAATCACTGTATATGTAATTCTATGGGTCTTAAATATTTATTTCCTCAACCCCCCCCCCCCCCAAACAAAAAACAAAAAAAACTAGAGATAGTTGTCACGCGCGACAACAAATATATCCCCTGCATGGCTCACTGTCTCCCAATTGAGAAATCATCTTTAAGAGCCATCTTTTGTCACAATATCAGTGCTATCTTTCCCATGTTACTGAATCTCTATTGCAAAGCCACTTAATCCATGTGACCACTTTTTGACCTGCCCTATGTGTGGTCTTTCATAGGATGGATGACTGTATTAAGATGCAAACAAATCTGGATGAGGTTAACGTATAGAGCATAACCATTCATGCATACCTTGTGGGGATACATACCAAGTACATCACCACCAAGTTTGAAGAGAATCTCACCCTTAGCTTTAAGAGAGAAAAAAAAAAATCTGTTATCTTGCCTTGGGGGATGCACAGACAGGCGGTCAGTCAGATGGACAGACTGACAACCCTAGAAAACCCCCACAGGTCTCTGTATAAAATTTGAAACTAATGTGTTCAGAAGTAATGTATGCATGTACTATATGCCATGTTAAAGTGTGCTCTTATTACCATCATTCTGAATTTCAAAATTCATAAAAATTTAAAAAAACAATCGAGCACGACCACTCATTTTTATCTTGTGGACATATATACAGGTTACATTCCCGCCAAGTTTGAAAACAACCTGACCATTAGTTTTAGAGAAAAAGACCAAAATCTGTTATCTTGACCAGGGGGATGAACAGATAGACGGTCCGTCAGATGGACAGACTGACCACCTTAGAAAAATCCCTCGGGTCTATAGATTACTTGAACCAAATTTGAAACAGATAGGGGTCACAGGTACAAAGATATAGCCGTTTGGACCTGGATATTGCCTAACAATCTTTGATTAATTAACTAATTAATTAATGATCACAGGAGGCTAGTTGTTGAACTTGACCTCCTTCATCATAATGTGCATTACTAACCAAAATTTTGTGGAACTACATGCAATATTTTTTTAGTTATCATGGTAATGTCCTCTGGAGGTTGCCTTATGGTTCAAATCTGGAGGTTGCCTAACAATCTATGATTAATTAACTAATTAATTAATGATCACAGGAAGCTAGTTTTTGAACTTGACCTGCTTCATCATAAGGTGCATCACTAACCAAAAATTGGTGGAGCTACATGCAATACTTTTTTAGTTATCGTGGTAATGTCGTCTGGGGGTTGCCTAATGATCTTTTGTTAATTAATTAATTAATCAATGATCACAGGAAGCTAGTTTTTGAACTTGACCTGCTTCATCATAAGGTGCATCACTACCAAAATTCGGCACAGCTACATGCAATATTTTTTTAGTTATCATGGTAAAGTCGTCCTGATGAACAGACAGACAGACAGCGGGCGAAAGGTCACAAAACCAATAAATCCCCCAGATCCTTCGGACACGTGGGATATAACTAAAAAATCAGAAACTAAGTCATAATACTAGGACTCAGTAATTCCTGGGTAATAGATGATGCACAAACTGTTTTTCTGTGAAAAGCACATTTGTAAATGAAAAAGTGATACCCACTAAAACTTCAGAATTTTATGCTTTAACATCACAACATACAGCACCTGTTTCCTGAGTGTCTTTTTCTTTTGGTGCTTCTGATTCCTGTTTGCCCAGGTTGTCTTTCTTGGGTTTATTGACATCCATGAATATAGAAATGAGGTCTGTCACTGCTTCCTCTATCTTGCTGCTCATGAAGTTCAAATCTGTGGCACACACTTCACAGTGCCGCTGCAAAGTTAATACTCTATGTAGATCATGTGTACTTGTTCAACCAAGGTACCTGATGATTTCAAAATTAGTGGAAGGCATTAACTCTCTCACCGCAGGAAGCGACTGCAGTCAAATTGTCGACAGACCTTGGGAAGCAACTCCACTCAAATTTCAATGCAAATTTTCATATTTTATCAAATATTCAAGAATACCCATATGTTCACCTAAGTTTGTGATTGTGAATATGATAACTGCAAAACCAATGTTTATGTGGGGTATCGTTGCTAATACTATTTGCTTCACTTCCTTCTTTATTATTATTTTGACTTTGGGGATATAGAATATAAATAGTGTTTTGTATTATCAAAATTCATAGAATCTCCGCAGTGAATTGGGCTTGCCATGGGATACATATGCATTGAAAGAGTTAAGGGGATGCAAGGAATGTGATTTACAGCGATTACAGCACAGTACCCACAATTACATTACAGGCCAATCTGTGTTTTGTCTGTACTTCCCTTCTTTATTATAAAGAATTATGATTAACTCCCTTATTTTTAATGATACTCACATAAGAAACACCATACAGACATTTCCTTTGAGGATCCATTACTCCAAGAGAGATGCAAAGCTGCAGATCCCAGCTTCCATGTTTATGGGGTTACACCATCTGGGTTGTGGAGCAACCCAGAAACATATCTCTTATCCACCTGTATAATCTCAGTTTTTCCCACTAACACAACACATTCACATTACGCTTAAGGTGTAGGGATGCTTAAGCTCATATATAGCTCAACAAGGAAGCACAATGTACCAGCATGTGCAATCAGATACATGTAGCTGTCCAACTAGACAATCTATGTTGTTTTCCAAATATAACAACTTGGGCTTATTGTTTTTCTCCAGAATAAGCAATAGTTATATTTTCTAAATACCCATTGTACTGAACATCATCATTATCATACTTAAAGGATGCAATTATACAGATAAATGGGGTTTAATTCCTACAGAGGGGCAGCATCTTCAGTGGGTATGCATACAGGTTGTGAAGGTCACATCAGGGCAAACATGCAGCTAAGCACAGGTTTGAATAGGGCCCATTCATTTCCTGGTTGCCATAAGTGAATGCTGGTCTGAAATCATGATTGCAAGTCACTTTTTGCACTTTACCACCCTGTTTTCCCCACCCAATGATCTGGTTCTAGATATGGAATTTTATATCTTAGAACACATTTTGGCTCATAATTTCTGTCAAATTATATGTGGTGCCACTTGCATCATTAGCAATTTACACTTTGACCTCCCGCACAATCCCAATAAATTTGGTAAAAATCTGCCAAAAAAAAGATGCTAGAGCATTCACAACATTTTCACATTTTGACCCCTATATTACATTATATTGTAGGTGGCCCCACCAATATCTAAGGAGACCTAGATTTTCATACACCCTATTCGTCCTGAAAGTAACATTGGGCTAACTTGAAAACTGTGGATGATATTGCGCTAATGAGTAAAAGTTTACAGATGGACGTCTCTACCATGATACACTTATGTAGAAAAACATGACCCATATTCACAAATATCAAACCCAACAATAACAGCAAAGAGATTCCAGAGTTACCAAAGCATCAACATTCATCTTCCAATACCAATGTGAAGAAACAAATTTCACTCCTGACTTCAGACAGGCAGTCACCCACAAAAGACAACTGGTGGTTTTAAGCCCATCCTCTCAACCTTTGAAATACTCTTCATTAAATACAGACTAGAGTGTTTACAATATGTACAGGCCCAACCACTCAAAATCCAAATTTTATTACTTCTGCAAAAGACAAAGGAGAATAATTGGTAGGCCTATCACTATTTTGGTTCTTCTGACTAGTTCATCAGCTGAGTTTATAGCAAAAGTAGAAAGTAGGCCTATATCGTTTTTGTGATATCTATGAATCTGGAATATTATTTAATCAATAAGTTAAGTGATTGAATCACTGTTATAGAGTATCAAATGCAAGGAGTAGACTTCTACAAGTCCCTCACTAGACAATTGAACTTTCTCAACCTTTGAAATACACTTTTTATTAAATACAGACTAAAGTGTTTCCGATATGTACAGGCCCAACCACTCAAAATCCAAATTTTATTACTGTTGGAAAAGATAAAGGAGAATAATTGGTAGGCCTATCACTATTTTGTTTCTTCTGACTAGTTCGTCAGCTGAGTTTATAGCAAAAGTAGAAAGTAGGCCTACAAAGAAAGTGGTACGGACGGACGGACAGAGAGACATGAGTGGTGGCATAAGCTCTACAACCTTTGGTCAGCAGTTAAAAACACAAATAGAACAGAGTTTGAAGAAAAAACAGTATAATCCTTTTTCCACATGGCAATTTCTCAAATCAGTGATAGCAGATCTGTTTCAGGAATTTTCGGAAAGGGTTAACAGGGATGAAAGGTGTAGTGTATGATCAGGTAGGTCCAGGTTTGGGTGTGCACTGGAAAACTGCCAAAAGTTGGAACAAAAAGTGGCAACATTCACCAGAGGGAGCAAGACTGCCATGTTTGCAGTGGAGGGAACAGAAAATAAAAAAATAAATTGATCAACTTTTCAGTGTTCTGCATGTGGCGTTCCAGTGTGCCCAGGCTCTTTTGAAGCGCACAAAGCACACGCCATACTTAACATTCATGATGAATGATTAACCCTTGATTTTCAGATGCTGTGCCACAACATAGAGATGTGCATGGAGTCTGTGTAATTTGCAAACTTTAAATCTGGACATAAATTTTTTGGGATAGGATCCCGTTTTCATGACCGTGAATTAAAGGTGCGTTTTTTTTTTTTTAAAGATTTGGCAATTGCAATAAATGATAGGTGTTAGCCTTTAGGGTCATTTTGATCTTCATATGCTACGTACCATAATCATTTCTATATTAGGCCTGGGCCTATTGTTCAACTTATTTCTTTGAAGTACGTTGCTGTCCATAATATACATGTACATGTAGGTCTGGGCTGGAGTCTATACATATTGCATATGTACATGGTCATTGAAATTTGCAGGAATTAAACTTGAACATAAACTTAATTTTGGTATTTATCATTTCATTTCCTTCAAGACATACATTGTAAAACTGTTCATAGGCTTGGTCAGTCATCACAGACTATATTAATGGCTGCGAATGAGCAAAGAAAATGGTGGAAAAATGAAAATCGGGATTTGTTGAAAAAAAGAAATAAAGAAAGATTTGGTCCAAATAATACACTTTTGTACCATTTGATATGAAAGGCCTGTGTGTCTTGGTTCAGACCATATGTGTGTCATACCTGTGGATAGTACGGTTAGCCTGAAAATTGCACCGAGGTCACATTTTATGGCTAAGGAAAGGCACAGAAATAATCAAACTCGGTCCAAAAAATACAAACACTTTTGTGTCTATTTGTGTGTGTGTTTCAGGACAGTGTTCCATTATCCTGACATTGAAAAAAAAAAAAATCTTGATGCAAGAGCTACAAAAGAGAAAGTTTGGGCTCAAATTTTACGAATAGCCTTGGGCTCAACAGGTGTCTAGATCAAGTAAGCCAAGAATACATTGTTGTTTGATATCTAGCAACAGTGGGTTTGGAATTCATCTCTCTCTCTCTCTCTCTCTCTCTCTCTCTCTCTCTCTCTCTCTCTCTCTCTCTCTCTCTCTCTCTCTCTCTCTCTCTCTCTCTCTCTCTCTCTCTCTCTCTCTCTCTCTCTCTCTCTCTCTCTCTCTCTCTCTCTCTCTCTCTCTCTCTCTCTCATTTGCATGGATGATCTCTTCAAGATTATTTCTGGATGACATAGTTTAAAGACATTTAAATCATAACATTTGACTTTTGTTCAAACCAAGTGGTTTTGCAATTTTTTTTTTTGAGATGAACGTAAAAAGTTCAATAGGCCTAAAAGGTAAAACGTAGGTAAATACACCATGGCACCCAAAAAGGTTTGTGTACAGTGAGGGCAAATTGTCAGTGTGTTTTTTTATAACTAGAATTGCCAATCTTTGCATGAAGTTTAATATGTACCAATGTTCATGGCAATGTGGAAATAATTGACAAACAAAAAAGTGTCTTGGCACACATGTATATCATGTCCCATGTGTACTAACTTGTTAGTATTTTTACTCCAAATACACAATATTTTGAAACACTCATTTAACTTTTTTTTGAGATATATTTTCAAACATGTAAATCCAGTCATATGGCACTGATAGTTTTCACACTGATTTCAATTCCAGATACTCTGTCATGGCTATCATCACATCATCACCCTGCATGTCCATATGTAGGTCAACTGTGGTTGCCAATTTGAATAATTTACGGAGAAGGCAACAGACAGTGCACACGTTAAAACTTGGTTTAGATGTGAAGTTCTCTTTTTTTAAGAATTAATCACAACAAAAGTTCAGTTCAGTGGTCTGAGAAACTGGGAAACATTGACTGAAAACCTGGAAATGTTGGAGTAATGTGAGTTCCAATTACCAAATGGTTGATCATATCCACTGGTACGTACATGTACGATGGCTGCCCGAGCTATCTGTGAACTGACACGGCAATGCCATGGTTGTGGGTACAAATGACTGCCAATTTTTTTAAAACGAAATTTGAAGAATGAACTTAAACTTTTAGGGAGAATAATAACTACTTTACACAACTTTTGAAACATAGCGCCACCTGTCAGTCACACTGTCGAACAATATGAATGGGGGCAACGCCTCTACACTCACACGAAAGTCCAATGCAAGTCAATGCCCATAACCTGTGAATGGGGATGCAGAAAAGACGTTGAAACAACTACAAATGTGGCATGTACTACCTTTTTGTTTGAAAAGAGTGACCATGAATATCAAATGATTATACCTATGAACTTATTTTGTCTGAAATAAAGTGCAATCAACATAAATTTGGTGTGTTCTGGAAGAGGCATTTGTTTGTCAGACAAGCTGGCCTGGAAGTGGTACAACACATTGAATAGACATTGCAGCTGTTGCCTGTGTTAGCGTTGGTAATGATCGACTGTACAATTAAATTCAAGGTGAAAGAATGCATTACTTGGACTGGCATCTCAATTCTGAAGGTCAGATTAAAAAGAAACCTGGGTACCTGTGAGCAAAATCACAAAAGGAGCACATAGTTACATTTATGAGTTTTTTTTTTTTAATCCATCTAGTTTTGTAGGTGTTGCTGCATTGATAAATGACTAAATGACTGTGTCGTCTTGACAACAGCAACACTTGATGGCTTTTCCTAAAAGAACGATAGACATAGCATTTCCTTATTCGTTGTCATTCTTTTTAATTGATCAATATTGAAAATAATTTCCATTTCAATTACAGAGTAGAAGTAACAAGCATTGTGCTGTCCCTCACTGCAAGCAATAATCCCTAAAGACCCGTTGCGTGAACTACATGTATTTGCTACTGGCCCCAGCCATCAGCTGATTGTGCATGTCAAGCAAATCCATTGTCAACTTTATCTCAGAAATACATCCTAGCTTTCAGCATTGCTGATGCCTCCCTCATTGCAAACACTCACACCATCATGGAAATCTTCAATACTTTACTAGATTCAGCAAGTTAGAAGACACGCCATCCGAAACACGGGCCAAAATAAAGTAGTGAAGTGTGGACATTTGCGGCTTGCTATGACCTCATATAAACAAACATCTCACAGGAACGCACATGAAAATTAACCCTAAAAATCCATAACTAGTTCACCCTATATCTTCTAAAAATTTTAGACATTAAGGTAAACTTACAAGGAACACATGACCATGATAATAAAAACAGGAACAGTTCCCATTTTCCTCCATAAATCAATCGACTTGATTCCACATTGATGAGTGTTTTCACCATTGCTGGCTATATGCAATCAGGGGATACACTGACGACCCACACCCTGCATTGAAATTTCACCCTCTGCTGCTGAGAGTGCCAAGGGTTTTGAAACTTGCACATAGAATTTTTACCCTTGATGAAAATTTAGGTACATTAAGAAATCGAAAAAGCAAATTTGCACTGCAAATGACGTTGCATTTGTCCCTCTTGACAAGAACTGGATGTTTCCATATACAGTTGTAATATATAATCCCAAGTTTTTTGTTTGTTTTCTTTTGCATTCTTCATCAATCATTTATAAAGATAAAGGAAAAAACCTCCCCTTGATATCTTTCTTGTGATACATATTTTCTGCAACAATTTTAACTTCTATGTCATGAAATGAGCTGGAAGTGAAGCATATCAATTTTCATCTCACCAGTGCTGAAAGTGTTTATACCTGACACAGCACGATGTCACGCACTGCACATAGTCACCATCACAGCAAAAAGACCAATGCCGACTGATTGGCAAGTAGTGCTCTGCGGGTTAAGCACAATGAACTTTTATACTAAATCAACAAAAGAAATCTACTCCAGTTTTGTTACTCAGCTAGCCTGGACATTTTACCTGTGTTTTGGCAAGGAACTCTTCAACTGTTGATGGACTCTTCTTTGGAAGGTCACAAAGCATGGTTTCACCAATATCCTTCAGGTATTTGTCTATTCGCATCGACTTTATATCTAGAATCTGTAACAATAAATTCAAAACTTGGGTCTGAGACAAAAAGTAATGCAGTCATAGGGCATTGTAAATAGTCAGTATAAAAAGCTGTCACCTGGTATCTTTTGGGAGTTCATGGCAAAAAGCAGGTGCAGCATTCAGATTTTTAAGAAAAATGTTGGGCTTTATTCTGACAGACCTAACACCCATGTGTCGCCATGCAACTTTTTCATTCAAAGTCATCAGGAAGCATCTGTTTCATAAATGTTGTCCACTTCTTTTTGTCATTAGGACTATGCCATCAGTCAACAGTTTTCCTTGGCGTACTTTGAGTTCTCTAGGGATTGCATACAAGTTAAAATTCTTACTGAAATTTAAAAACAACAATGCTTAACTCATTCCACCCTGATAGAAGACTGAGTCAACAGCTTTCCTTGGCGTGCTCTGGGCGCATTGCGCCCAGAGCGCGCCAAGGAAAGCTGTTGACCATGGGCATATAATTTGGAATGATCTTCCATGCAAGTTTCATCCAAAATATTGAAAAATAATCCCTAAATTAGTAAAATACAATTAGCAGACGACATTTAGATATTAGCGGGAAAAAGCGTCATCAGGGTGGAATGAGTTAAGATGGATGTTAGCAAATAAAGCTCCTCTTTAATTTCTTGGGGTTTTTTGTTTTTGTTTTTATTATTATGCCAACCCAAGTGGCACAGTTTCACTTGCAAACAAACAGCAGTGTCCAGGGACAAGAAAATTTGTATACCAGTGTCCAGTCAGTCTCTTTGATGTTGACAGGCAATAGTCTACTTCCTTGCTTTGATTAAAGAGGCTATAAAATATATGAGATATATAAAAATTGCAACTGAGTGCTTGTTGAAAAGAGTCCTGAGCACTTTCGCTACTTAGTGCAGCTACTTTAGCGGACAGTGAAGAATTAACAAGCTTGCGGCTTGTGGGCCTTTATATACCTCATCAGGTGGTTCAACGAGCCCTATGATTGGTGGTTCATGGTATTCATTGCTTTATCATAGGTTTACAATGTACCCTATAGGCTGTCTGAGAGTAAGGTTTTCATTGGGTCCTTATGAGGGCTTTTCTGATTGGTATATGCTGGGCATGTGACCTTACCCAGGCGGTTTGTGACTGGAATCCGCGACCGACCAGTTATGAACTGGTTTGGGTAAAATTCTAGTTCTATTTGGGGTGTGAGTATGTTGGAACCGTTTCTGTGGCAGTTCTGATGTGGTCCTGATAGGTGACCTAGACAGGAACCGGTTGGAACAGAAGCTAGTTTGGTAATCTAGACGGTTACAGATTATTTACGGATTTTTAATCGGATATCGACTACCTTTGTGGTTATGGAATATTTGTGGACATGACACCCTATCTGAACCAGTTATGTATAAACCAGTTGTCTATGGACTGGTTTAAAGGTTAGTTCTGTGGGACTGGACATGATGCCCTATCTGAACCAGTTATGTATAAACCAGTTGTCTAGGGACTGGTTTAAAGGTTATTTCTGTTGGACTGATTGTTGGTCTGAACAGAACAAGTTTGGTGACTTGGACGATACTGTACATTGTTAAAAAACCTCAAATAGGTGGCTTAAATTCCAGAATTATAACAGAGCAGATTGTATGGGAATCAGTATTAGATTGAATTTATAAAATGATTGTCCTAATTTGTCCTTACAGGATCTCAATGCATAATCACAAGTTGGTGTGCGGTATTATCTAAACGGTTCTAAGCACCAATTGGACCTGAATAACCACTATGGATTGGTTAGAATTGTGACCTATGAGGCAATCAAGGTGTAAACTGGTTTGAATGATGGTATGTGTCAAACCGAATTTGGTGACCTAGGTGGTTGTGGGTTATTAATGGACCTTAAATCAGACATCGGGTGCCAGACCGGTTTGGTAACCTACATGGTTATCAAGTGTGTTATTCTGTAAATGGTTGTAAGAACTGGTAGCCTAAGGAGCAAGTTACTGGTTATGAGCCAGTTAGAATTATTACCTATAAAGTGACCTAAACAGGAACTGGTTGGAACAAAAACAAGTGTTGAACCAGTTTGGCAACCTAGACTGTGATAGGTTATTTATGGACCTTCAAGCAGACCTCGGGTACTGCACTGGCTTGGTGACCTTTGTGGTCATCGAACTAGTTATTAGTAGTTATGGGATATTGGTGGACCTGGCACCATATCAGAACTGGTTATATATGAACCAGTTGTTTGTGGACCAGTTTAAAGATTATTTCTGTCCAACTATAATAACTACTAATAACCTGAAAGAAAAAAAGAAAACACAATGATAAAGAAAGGTACATGCTGGTATGGTTCAATGAGACAGTGAAAAGAAGAAGAAAAAAACAGATCTCATTGGGGGTAGAAAGCCAAAAAACCAAGTCCAACCTAAAAGTGTAATAAGTTCTCAAAATATCAGAGTCACAAAAGAATACACAATTATAGTAAAAAAGTCCATCAAATGGTGAAGTATGAGCTGAAAAGAGTGTATGATAGAGAGAAGTCAGACCTGCGATGATCACAAGGGTGATGGTTGGGTGACTGGAAAGGGCCTGTTGAATCTTCTTCTGAAGAGATGTCCCTTGTGCAGAAGGCAGTGTAACCACTGTGAGGAAGCTTCCACTGTGAGTCTGTCTTTGTTGAAGGCCCTTTGTATCCAGGAGCCCCTCGGTGTCTTGGACCTATGAGATGGGTAGAGGTGGATATGCTCTGGAGTGATGAGGCCATCGCTGGGGTTTAGGATGCAGGCATCATACGGGCTCGGCAAGTCTATCTGTATCAGGCGGTAGGGGCCCTGATACTGCAGAGGCAGTGTATTGGTGGTGGAGAAAGTTGGCAATGGCACAGAGAAGGGGCTCGATGTTGGTAGCCTAGTCTGGTTGGGGATTTGTGTTTGATGGGGGTGTGTCCCACTCTCTGCATACATCTAGAATGTCCCTCAGGTTGTTCGTGTTGTTGGACCTGGGAGGTATTGTTCAGAAGAAATCACTGTGGCGATGTATGCGCAAAATTCTGGGATCTGGGCAATCTTCGATTTGGGTTGTCCATGTAGGCGATGTCTCTGATTGTGTCGGTCAAAACCAGCAACATCTCCCCCAGGTGTGCCAAGTATTCGGATTGTATGCCGACCGGGCTGCATCCTTTGTTTGGGCTGTTGACATGGTTGACGTTACCCGCGTGGTTGAGAAGGGAATATTTATATGCTCAAGTTGGACAGAGAGCTCAGACAGCAGGTTTATGGCTCTCTCTTCAGAGGATAGTTCTGTCCACATCATAATGACATTTTGGCCATTTACAACCATGTCTCAAGTTGGGTGGATGTATGCCAGGGATGCAAGTGGAAAGAGTTCCTACCACTCTGACTGTGCATGGTGGCTTTATCAGAGTCCTTCAGCTTCCTCCACCAAACAATTGGGTAGGAAAGTATATGCCAACATCTTTGCCATGGACAGTAATTAATATACATGTAGGCTTGGCCTGCTTCGCAATCCATGTAAAAGATATGGGTCTATACTTCTTATGTGCTGTCTAATAGGTATATACCCCTGAAAAATCTATCACAGGCATAACACATACCCGCGGATGCGACAGTGGTGGCACCTGATACGTCTGTGCAATGCCAGTTGGTGTATGTAGACCCTCCAACAGAGGTGGCACTTTAACATGTTGTGGTATGCCATGATGTGGAAGTGCCATTACTAAGAGGTTATGTGGGTGTGCATGTTGTGTGATGTCCTGAAAGATGTGATAATGTGACAGGAGCGAAGTTGTACATAGACCAACCTGTCTTGTACAGCTCCAACCTCTTCTTTGGCTTGGCCAGAAAACAATCCAGGACTAGGCCATCCCTGGAGGCTCTGGTTTCTGACATGTTGAAAGTCCCAGACAGCTCCGCTGAAAGTCCGGCGAACTTCCCGGCCAAGAATGTAGAGAAAGGCACCTAACTTGGGTGCCTTCTCGACCCTGTCGAATGACATCGGCACAGCCCGAGGCTGTGCCACTGTGGGCTGCGGCACCGCCTCCCAGGGAAGGGTTTTCCGCATAAATGCGATAGTAGCCTGAAACACGAGGCCTGGCTTCTCCGCCTTTGAGGGAGACTGATCAACCCGATCTACCACCTCCTTGGCTGAAACTGACGGATGAAGAGTTTTTTTGGCCACTCGCAGCAGCAAGAAGTGGCAGTGACTCGGCCTCCTTCCATTCTGCCACCAGGCGGGAGAAACGAGCGCTCCCCTCATCCGCATCAGAGTGCTCAAAAGGGAAGTCCAAACAGTTGAGGTCCAGGATGTCCAAATTGGCCGAGGGACAATCCTCCAGATCATCCACCAATCCAAGAAGCAAATCCTTGAGTTGCTCCTCTTCAGTGCATGCATTAGAGTCCAGGTGAGGTTCTGCCAAGCCCCGGTAGCTGGCGCCACAGACTCAGAAATATACTGAGACTGCAACTCCTCCCAGCTGGCAAGACGCCCAAAAGAAGCTCGCCAGCGGAGGGAGGCAACACCAGCCTACCAGCACTTACTAGGCAAATAGGCCTGGGGGTTGGGGGAGTGACAACTGCCACAACCTCTTGTACCGGCCCATTGGTTACCAAACAGCTGAGACCCTTAGCCTCTGCAGAGAAGCACCACGCCCTGCCACCACATTGGCATAGGTCACCACAGAGGCAACCCCCCCCCCCTCCAAAAGAAGAAAGATTGACTGCCTGATCAATTTCCATTGGGTTGGAAGAAGATCGCCAAGCCCCCAACTCGGCATGATCAACTCCCTTGGTGGGACTAGGCACTTGGAGATCTGTTCCCAGCCACTGTACCACCCTTCAGCAAGGGAGCTGCAACTGCCTCGCCCTACCAGGCTTAGCGCCCAAACTGTGGTTCTGGCACTGCACCTTCCCATCCGGAGAAAGAGAAGACGAGAGGGGTCTGTGAAGCCTCTTCCCCTTCTGCTACTCCCTCCCATGGCGGGAGCTCGCACGCTTGTGACCAGGGGAGGAAGGCAGGGGAGAAATCAGCCCTCCCCCCAAGTGACCATAATGGTTGAGTCCTCGCCACCATGAACTATCATACGATCGAAGCCGGCGATCAGACACGGCCACCACAGAGGGATTAGCGGGGGCCACCACCCTAACCGCACTAGCCACCGTGGGCTTCAGTGCAGCTGACTAAGAAGATGACTCCGCCACAATTTCACAAAAAGGGCCAGGCATCTCCCAGCAGGCGTGGGAAGGGTGAGCGACCTTACACTCCAACCTATCCAGCCTAGCAGTGACTGCAGTGATCAGCAACTCCACTTTACCACTTGGGCAGTTGCCTCCTCCTGCACAGCCAAAGTTTGACCCAGCAGGGCACGGGAAGGGATGCCTAAAGAAGGAGGTGCCATGGGGAACAATGAAGATGTCACCCGTACTCCAGCCATGGTCACAACCAACTTCCTTTACCCTCTTAGTGTTCACTACCTTACTGATCACTAAGGTCCCATCCTGCCATCAAACTAATGATGAAAGGCCGGCCATAGGAAGTGCCGAATGGGAAGGGCCCTTGTCCATAGACTTGATCACTTGAGCTGAAGTGGCTGTAGAGGGGACCCTTGAATTGGATTGCTCAACTACAGTCCACTGACGGTCTGCAGACAGCATTTTCTTCCCCACAGTTGCCTTGACTCAAGGACCAGCTTGAACCTGACCACGAGGCCTGGTCAAACTGGTACCCCCTCCCACGGGGGCCTCAATTTGAGGAAAAGGCTCGATTCAAGGACCAGTTTGCACCTGATGCTGATGCCCGGGCAAACTGGCAGGTACCTGGGTGATTGCATCTGCAGCACGTGCCACGACGCAAGTCTCCATAGGCCCATGTCTAGGAACACGGTCCTCCCGCTCACAACATGCCTCTGCACATTGGAGCCTTTGCCAAGGAGACCTCAGGTCCACCCTACAAACTTTCTGCCACTGATAGGGAGTCCATCATTGACAGACGTCACACAGACTCTCTTCAGTGCAGAACACACCACTCCTACACATGCTCTGCATCCCTATGGACGTCCAACTCATGGATCTCACCGACTTTGAACCTGAACTAACTATGCCGGAGATAGGACCAGTTTCCCGGGAAACCTATCATCTATCTGATGATGTAAAAAAGAAGCCTGAAGGTACCAAAAGGTAAAAATATAGCAGGAGCTTCCAACACTACTTGTCCACTAAAAATGGACACCAGAGTTGGAAACTGCATTTTTGGGGAGCTCTGGCAAATCACCTTAAGTGTGCGGAGACCAGCTTAATTGACTTATGGTGTTGTAATGTGTCCTTATATAAATATATATTGTACAGCTTCATGTGTAATTTATTTTTCCTGCCATAAGCTCAAACCCAACATTTCTACACACCTTTCAAGCAAACAAAACGACCACTGGCACAAAATATAATATTGCCAAGATCAGCAGTCGATCATTCTTTACATACAGCGGCTCACAACATCACCATGACTGCATGTACTTCAGTTCAAGATTATCACTTTCCTTTATTACCTCTAAAACTGATGCCTGAGCACTGTTTGAATTTTCTTGAAATTTGCACTACTTTATGATGTCAAAACGCATAGTACATGCACAAGTAGCTCTGATAAAAGATATGGACTCAAATCAATATACTCAACAGATATTGTTCTGAGAGTTTATAAAACAACCAACCTTCTCATTTGATCAACAAGGTGCAACTGGTCAATAATACATGTAGCTGACCATAAAGTAACTCTAACCTGCTTGATCAAAAGATCCAGATCCCGAAGACTGTTCTTAATGTCTGTGAAGTAATACTCTATGTTCATTGATGTCCATGTCAGGGAAATCAGACCGGGACGAAGAGCATCATCAACCTGGAATCAAGGAAGAACTTCGGAATTACAGTGATACATGTTTGAAAAATACATATAACTAAACAAGGAACCATGATCATGCACCAAAACATTAATTTCTAAGTGGTGCAAAACAATTAACATATATTTCCCTCCTTAGAACTAATCCAGAACATAAATAAAAGGGCTGGGTGAACAGCCCATATTCTGCTAACCCAAGTATATTCCTTCCAAATATGACCTTGCCTCGGCTCATCTGAGTTGAGTTTCAGTTACAAATTCAAAGGAGAAATTTGGGATATCATTGGTGTCACTCATGTAATTTTTGTGATTTGGCTCTGCCAACCATGGTCAACCACAAAAATCACACAACTCATGACACCAACCTTATCCCCAATACACAGTCAGTCTGAATTGTCCTTATCCTTCACCAAGTAAAGCACTCCAGAAGGCTAAAAATCACGTGTCTCATGAATTGTATTTGTGTTTTTTTTTGCCCAGAACCACTTCCTAGTAGTCATTACCCTATTCCGCAGTCCGAACTCTTTACTCTTCATAAGCTAACCTGTCCCTGTCTAACCTATATACATATGGAATTACTATTGTCCATATTGCACACGTTCCTCTGTAAAATTTTGACATAGGCTGTATTAGCCCAAATAAATTAAAGGGTCTTCAGCGGGTAACTACTCAACATGTTTCGGAGCCTATTACCCGTACATATCTCTCTGAGTAGTGGCTCTTTGTCTAAGCTAAATATTCAGCAAAGACAACCCACATAATAAAGAATAAATATGAACGTGGCTAATGAGGAATTAGCTAAATACATGAAGTTTCGCTTATAAATGCAGAGCTTCATTATGAAAGAAGAATACCTGTCAAACAAACCATAATTACTAAATTTGTATAGTACAGGTTCAGATAAGAACAATTTGACTTACGCTTGAACCGATATGTACCCTTTCTAGCTGGACAGCTTACAGATTGAACTAGAAGCAAGTTTTTAGTGTGAAAAACATTATGCATCTACTGAGCAGGCACCTCTCATCAGAGGCCACCCCTCTAAGACGGCCACCATTCTTCAGCAGAAAGTTTGACCTTGACCTTTCACCTTAAGGTCACCTCTGAGAAAATTTAACAGAAGTCTCACCTGGGTAAATAATGACCAAGTTTGATGGACTTAAATCATACCCATTTGAAAATGTGGTAGGGAAACACATTTTATTTTGCAAGGCATTGTGACCTTGACCGACATGAAGGTCATCCACTATCATATGAAAAAAGTTCTCAAAATCTATGGAGTATCTGTACTAAAAGTTTCAAGTCAATCTGGCTCATGGTTTTAAAGAAGTCAAAATGTATACTAGCATATTGCAGACCTCATTGGTTTACATGGTACTCATTAGGAATGCAAAAATTGACCAAATAAAAAAAAAACATTAAAAATCCAAAAATCCTTTGAGCATGACCATTTAAAGACAGCTAATAGATACGTACCCAATGTACATCCCCACCACGTTTGAAATGAATCTAGCCAACTAAGAAGTTTAAAATGTGATTTAGCATTGCAATCTCCCCGGACTTACATAGGTCAAGAGGGGACAGAAATATCAGAAAAAAAAGATATGCAGTGGTGGCAGATGGACCTAAATGCTATAATTATGCACCCCATCCATCCCCACCCCCACAGGGGATGCACACTGAGGACGTGCAAGTTCCTCACCTTTCTTGACTCCTTAGAAAGCCAAAGAAATTGTTTCCTCCAGGAACACCACAATGGTGTCAGTAGGCAATTACCTGAAGCCATCAGCCCAACAAGAGGCAGCAAAAAAATGGCCATCTACATGCAACTCACAGCCCTGAGAAGTTTAGTTATTTTAAGTAAAACTGGCTTTCACAGGATCAAAGTCCTGTCAGGCTCATGCCTGCCTAGCATCAACACTAGTAACTTGCTGCAAAACCCCATCAGAATAGTTGATACATCACATGCCACATGGGTCTTGGCCATTAAATCATTCAATGTGGGGCATCAAAAAGATGTCCCTGCCATCGAATGACCATCTGATGCAAGGTTAGTCACAAGCACATATCACTCCAATCCCAGCTCTATATTGACTTACTTGCGAGATTTCAACGAGAGTGGACATAAGGTGATATTGTGGGTGAAGTTTGTATAAGTGGAAAATTTCTCAGTTACTTTCGATTTGCAGGCATACATACTGTTGTGGGAACATATAGAGACAGTGCAGGGAAATTTCTGAGTGGATGCAGTTAGTGCTTTGGAAGAAATTGGTAGTTGTAGTGGGAACAGAGCAAAGACGTCTTTTTGAAAACATGGGAACTTCGAAAGCATAAATAGCAACTAATAACACTTGATCAACTAAGGATGTCGGGCCGAGGGTTGTCACAGAGGATGTTACGGAGGGTGCAAGGGTTCAGGAGGGTTGGCAAAGGGGGACAGGTCAGGAGGGTATACATAGGGGTGAGGGTTTCCCATTTGCAGGGGTGAGGGTCAGGGGACCACGGTCTGGGATGGGAGCAGGGATGACCAGGGTCGAGAGGAGAGGAGAGCGGGAGAAAGGGTGAGGGTCCAGGGTGGGATAGATTTATAGAGTGCAGGGAGTGTGGTATGTGGGAGGACTTTAGTGCAACAGGGTTATCAGCTTGGAGAAGAGATGTCAGAAATGGACACAGGGTAGTAATTGGAAATGTAGAGTTTTAATGCAGGAGGCAGATGACACAGTAGATCACTGGCTACTGTGGTCTGATGCATACAGGGAAAGGAGGGAAAATGTATTCAGAATTTGGCACCGTTGGCACTTGGCACCGTTTTTAGCACCAATATACCCCACATGTATAGATTCAGGTGTCTCCATTTCCCACTTATTCCTTGTTATCTGAATTTCTGGCGATACATACATAGCATATCTGGCTCATGATAAAAATGAAGAAAAACAATAAAACATCAGATTTTTCAAAGAAAGCTCCTTTCTACTGGGAGGGGCCTAAATATTCTGTAATGATATCAGGGATGTGGGTTTTAGCTGATTTCCTCTTTTTGTATGTGTCTTGAAGTGGATTGAAATGGGGAGTCAGCCCTTTGGTTCCAGAATATTTGGGTGCCCTATTTGTGTCTTAAAGTGGATATAAATGGGGAGGAGGCCCTTTGGTTCCAGATTATTTGGGCCCCCTATTTGTAAGTAAATGCCTTGCAGTGGATATAAATGGGGAGGGGGCCCTTTGGTTTTAGATATTTGGACCCCCTATTTGTAAGTAAATACCTTGTAGTGACTATATATGGGGAGGGGGCCCTCTGGTTCCAGAATATTTGGGCCCCCATTTGAAAGTAAATGCCTTGCAGTGGTTATATATGGGGAGAGGGCCCTTTGGTTCCAGAATATTTGGCCCCCTATTTGTAAGTAAATGCCTTGCAGTGGATATAAATGGGGCGGTGGCCTGTTGGTTCTAGAATATTTGGACCTCCTATTTGTGTGTGTCTTGAAGTGGATATAAATGGGGAGGGGGCCCTTTGGTTCCACAATATTTGGACCCCCTATTTGTTTGTGTCTAAAAGTGGATATTAATGGGCAGGGGGCCCTTTGATTCTAGACTGGTGGGTCCCCGTTTTATATCTAAATGCATTGAAGTACTAGTGAAAGGGGCCCTTTGTTCTTGAATATTTGTATGTGTCGTGTAATAATTTGTGACAGAAAACTGTTACTGTAATGAAATGAGAATAAGATTTTAAGAATAATTATTCCAGTGCAGAACAGCTAGCCCCTCCAGTTTGTGCCAGTTTGTCTCATGTCTGGACATCTCTCCTCAAGGGCAGGAAAAAAGGTGGTCCCTTGTTGGAGGTACACAACAGCAAAAGGACTAGGACAGTCCTATGCTAAGCCCAAGTAGTCCTCTTCATATGTATAGTTCTTGAGTTCTACAATTGATCATGTCAATGCAGGTGGTCCTGTGACATTGGGTAGGGGGCAAAGTCACCCTTAACTTGTCACTGTTAAGATACATATATGAGGGACCAGAAAGTCCTCCTCCATTTATGCATGTAATGTTATTAAAGATGCGAAAAGATTCCAGAGCACAACCTTATATATGTAAATACAAATTACAGGTACTCAAGTATTTCTTAACATACCCCCTCCATTTATACGTGACATTCATTTATCATAGAAGGGCCCAAATATTCCAGATCAAAAAGTGTTCCTCCTTATACACATGTAATACATATTAGGGGCCCAGATATTCTGGAACCAAAGGGCCCGCTCCCGATATATATCCACTGCAAGGCACTTACATGTAAATAGGGGGCAAAATTATTCCACTTCAGTGCATTTGGTTTTTATTTGATCTCTGCATTGCAAATGTTTTCATTCTAATGAAAGAGTCCCCCAATCATCAACAAAAAACTAAAACTGGAAAAACTAAGCTTCGAAGGATGCTGGATTTTCAAATGAATTTGAGCAAACTGTTGATCGGGCATTACAGATGTCAGCAAAAGTGCTGGCTTACAATTGCAATTGATTCCACCAGCCAGGCACACCTACCCATGAAAGACAAGACTGGACATTGCCGCCACTGTTATCAAAATAACAAGTGACATGAAACACAAATGAAATGCCAAGCTTGTGGATGCAGTCTTTGTTTGACATTCTTTGTCCCTTATCATAAAAAATTACAGGATAAAAACATTGACTAATATTGATCATCTAAAGCAAATTTTTGCTGAGTCTGAACCAGGCAAGCACATGATCTCTATGTAACCCGTTAACATGTTCCAATTTTTTTTTCTTCGCTCCATGTTGTCCCTTGCATGATATGAGACAGGGAAAGGAAAATAAAAACAGACAGAAATGTGAAATAAAGGGCTGTGACATAATTAGTTTTTTTTTTTTTCTTGATTGACGTTGGAAATTGGTGAGGATCCATGTTATGTAAACAAACCATTTGGAGTGGAAAAAAAAGGATCAATCTGGACTATTTTCCTGGTAAATACCCATCAGTACATAAATTTAGAAACTGCATCACTTTATATCAAACATAACAACTTGACAAACTACAATAAGTCAATATAACAGGTGTGGATGAAGTTCATATCCATGTTGTTGATTTCACACTGCCGATACCACTGTGAAACATGTCCAGGGAAACCACAGATGCAACATCGCATGCTATCCAGGGGCCAACTTGATGGCGCGCCGTCTGGGGGTGGCCATAGTAATGACTTGAGGATTCAATGAGTTATAATACCAAAGAGCCCATGCCGCCTTGTGATATGTCTTCAATCAGACCTGAATGGAGCTTCTCATCTGCAAAACAGTTTTTATGGTCACCCTTGGATGTAATAATAATAATAATATCACTGTGGCCCTCCACTTATCTGCCGTAGTTCTGTAAATAACAGATGGCCTTTAAAAAAAAAGTACATGATTCCCGGGAACAGAGGCGAGGCACATACTCTCTCACAGCAATGGGAGCCCCCTGTTCCCGTTCCCCCACATTGGCCCGCCCCATTAGAGTAAGCCCTGCCCTTTGTCCCTATCCGCACGTCTAAGGCTCAGGCATTCTATGGCCTGCACCTGCAGCTACAGTCATGGCAGCCCTGAAAAGGGCTACTGCCCTTCCCATCAATACCCCCTTCTCACCCGTTAGTTAGCCCTCTTTTCTTCCCATTCTACCATTTCCCTCTTTTTATCCCAACACCCTACCAGGTAGTCTTGTACAGTTTTAATACCCTCCTTACACCCTGGAAAATCTCCTTTCAAGCCCAGAAACCAAGCAACACTCTCCACCTATTCTAGTCCCCTTATTTCCTTTAAGCCCTTACAATTGTAGTCCTTAACCTGCCAAATTCTGAATACATTTTCCCTCCTTTCCCTGTATGCATCAGACCACAGTAGCCAGTGATCTACTGTCTCATCTGCCTCCTGCAATAAAACTCTACATTTCCCATGATTTCCCTGTGTCCATTTCTGACATCTCTTCTCCAAGCTGATAACCCTGTTGCACTAAAGTCCTCGCACATACCACACTCCCTGCACTCTATAAATCTTGGTATACACTTGGAGGGATTGTGAGATAATTTCTACAAGGTATATGCAGAGACATTACATGGAAAATACACCAATATATACATGTACATATAGTGGCAAACATTAAGCCTTGCAAATCTATTCAATTGTTTGATATACATTTATTTTACGAAATAATAGCAAATTCTTTTTAAAATATTGCTTTCAGAGTTGCAAAATATCATACAGGATGTATATATAGAGTGTATTGGGCCAAAACTAAGTTATTCCAATTTCTATTGGGGGGGGGGGGGCAAACATTCACAGGGGTCCCAAACGTTCGGCGAATGAATAGGCCCATGGGGGCCCATCCGTTCAGGGGGCCCAAGTATTCTCTGACATCGGGTTGTCTGTGGAGGCTAAAAGGGTAATGATCTTCTTGTCCTTCCAGCCAATGGCACCTAAATGGTCTTTTTGAGCCATCTTGAATGCCCCCTGATTTTTTACACACTTCGGGTCAATAATGCACTTTGGGAAAGCCTTCCTATTAGACAGCACAATCTGTGGAGGCTAAAAGGGTAATGATCTTCTTGTCCTTCCAGACAATGGCACCTAAATGGTCTTTTTGAGCCATCTTGAATGCCCCCTGATTTTTTACACGCTTCGGGTCAATAATGCACTTTGGGAAAGCCTTCCTATTAGACAGCACAATCTGTGGAGGCTAAAAGGGTAATGATCTTCTTGTCCTTCCAGCCAATGGCACCTAAATGGTCTTTTTGAGCCATCTTGAATGCCCCCTGATTTTTTACACGCTTCGGGTCAATAATGCACTTTGGGAAAGCCTTCCTATTAGACAGCACAATCTGTGGAGGCTAAAAGGGTAATGATCTTCTTGTCCTTCCAGCCAATGGCACCTAAATGGTCTTTTTGAGCCATCTTGAATGCCCCCTGATTTTTTACACGCTTCGGGTCAATAATGCACTTTGGGAAAGCCTTCCTATTAGACAGCACAATCCCTCGGGCATAAGTGTTTTTTTTTTTTTTTTTTTCAAGCAGTTTATTGAAGAGTTCAGGAGAGGGAAAGCAGTTGTCAACATTAACAATATTATTGCAGTTGAAGACCGGCTCAACCAAATCAAGCACAATGCGGCAGCCGAGCCCAACTTCGGTCTATCAGTTGCCACCTTCCTGGTGTAAATTTGGAAGTCATTAGAGTAACCATTTGTGGGTCCGCTTTCACCCACACTCTGATTCCATATTTTTGGGCTTTGCTGGTACATATTGTTTGAATGAAAGTCGGCCACGAAAAGCCACCATGGCCTTGTCAACAATAACATCAACATTTGGATTATATATCCCCAAACATTTTGCCCAAACATGTTCAATCACAGGTCGAATTATCATGACCTGGTCATACCTGTGGGGGATTGTTTATTGTTGTGGAAACATGGAAATATTGTGAGACTTTATCAAACCTGTCTCTTTTCATTATCTTAGGCACAAATAACTGTTCAAACAACCAATATGGACACAAATACATGTCCATAGCTGGCAGTATAAAGACCGACATGTAAACTCAGTTAAGAGGACTACAGAGCCTCTGCCAGCAGCAGCCGGCGTTTGTCAGCGTTTCCCAGCGTTTGTAGGCGTTGAAAGGCTGTCAAATGCCGGCAAACACTGGCTAACGCCGAGCCCCAAAAGGCTTAATTGGATTTTGGCGTTTCCCAGCGTTTGTAACGCCTGCTAACGCTGTCTCATGCTGGCAAACGCTGTGTAACGCTGGGATCCGCCCTGAAACGCTGAAACGCACCCACTAACGCCGAAACAAGTTATTAGTGATACTTCACCAGCTGCCAATTTGGGTCAGGCCCTTTCCTCTCTGCATATTTGTTTCACATGCAATAATATTAATGAGACCAGCATAAAAAAATAATTAAAAAAAGTCTAGTTCATTTTCATTCCCATCTAATAGGACAGTAGCCCCAGGCCGTGGCCCACTGAATGCTTCTGGTTCAACACAGGTCAACTTGGCAGTTTTATATTCCCCGATCAGCACCAGTGGAGACTGAGTTCCCGCTACTTAATTCAGCAGACTGGGATTCTTCTGGATCAACATTGGATTCAACATGTGATAAAGAAATGCCTGAATCCAATGAAAAAATATGAGAAATATCTGATAAAGAAACCTCATCCCTATCATGTAAGTTGTGGGCCTCAGCCCGTGTGGTAGCTGCTGTGATCTCTTCTTTTGTGAAGCCTTCAAAGTCCGACCCAGATCCACTGTCATCAAGGAAACTGACAGCTGTAAGGCTGGCCATCATGCTGAATCCAGGTCATTTTCTTTGCATATGGAAATTTCTATGCCTAGTTTATTTTAAAATATATGTCTGATCGGTTATTTAAATTAGCAATTACAAAACAACCAATGAAAACCACATGTTATTTGACATCCACAAGCATCACTCGGGAAAAAAATCCACGTGGTTGTTGATGTCGAGAATATCCGTCAGACTACGCTGCAGTGCATCATATGATGTCGAAGTGAGCTGTTACTCGGGAATAAAGGTAAGATAACCATGATAGCAGCATCATTAGGGATCAATCAGTTTTTAGCATTGAGATCTGCTGTGAAGTCTCAACACAGCATTAAATTGGGCTCTACAGGCCTATTTGTCATAACAAAACATAGCTGAAATGAACAAAAGTAAACTATTATACAAGGTATGTGAGTACATGAAAATTTCACAAACCTTGACTGGGTCTCTGTACATTGTGGTAAGGCCAATGTAAACCTTTCTTGATTTCAACTGATGATGCTTTTTCTTAATTCTTTAACTGTCCGTAATGTATTGTCTCACTATTGTAATGAGAAGTGGGCGCAGTGTGGACAATGGTCATTTCCACAAAATCAAGGTTGTTGTACAGACACACAGACAAACACAACCCAAGGAGCACATCTTCATTTACTGATTAATAATCTTGCCAGGCTTTATAGCTGTACGTGTAGGTCAAATAGTTTGGGACATGTCTCAAGTTTCATGTTGGTTGTGGGGCACACAGTGGTCATTTCCACTGAATAAAGGATGTTGCAGATACATGGACAGAGACACAGACAAACGAAACTCGAAGCGCATATCTTCATATGCTGATTAATAATCCTGTAAAGTTTCATAACTGTAGGTCAAATAGTTTTGGAAATATAGAGACACACATTTCATGTCTGGCATGGCATGGACAATGTCATTTTCAGTAAACCAGGGGTGTTGTACAGACACACAGACACAGACATACACAACCCCAGGGCCCAGGTGCATGTCTTCATATACCAATTAATAATCTTGTCAAGTTTCATAGCTGTAGGTCAAATAGCTTTCGAGATATCTCTGACACAATTAAGTCTCATGCTGGATGTGGGGCAGACAAAGTTCATTTCCACTAAATAAAGGGTGTTGCAGACACACAGACAGACACAAACAAACAAACCGCAGGCACACATCTTCATATACTGATTAATAATCCTGTAAAGTTTCATAACTATAGGTCACATATTTTTTGAGGTATGCATAACACAACTTTCATGTTGGGTGTGGGCTGGACGAACAGACATATAAACAAAGGCAAATCTATATGCCCTCCCCCTCCCCCCCTAAGTAGTGAGGGCATTATTAAAAACAATGGAGACTGAAGGGCAGTTTAGCCACTCCTATTTCATAAACTCAGCTGACTGAGAATTCAGCTGAGCTACAAGTAATATCATTTAAGTATACAGGCTTGATGATCCATTCTCAAAGGAAAAACATGAGACTCCTGCACAGATTTATTAGGCAATTTATTTACACGTAATGCTTACCTTTTTAAGGCTTGGGCTCAGCAGTGGCAGAAAGATGTGCGGAATTTTGGATCTGACAACTTGATTTTCTTTGAGCAGCAGCTGAAAAAAAAATGTGGTGCTTCCTGCATTGTTGACGTCAATTAAAGGGCCTACAGGCTGAATCATTTGAAATACCTCTGAAGTGTATTTATACACCATACTTTCTCAATTGGTACAGAAAATTGACAATAGAACCATCAGAAATATACTTTATAAGCCATTTTCGTCTGAGTTTTGGTACAGTTTGTCCTCCTCCTATTCCTAAGGGGTCGTTACTTTCTGCAAGTACTCCACATGACGTCATCTGGAGAACCCGAAGCTGGCCTGCCCATAGACTGATGCCAGTGTAGTGTTCAGATTGTGCCACCTACTGAACAACTTTGTTTGACACTTTCACAAGGAGCATATCCACATAGTTTCAGCTTAATTTAAGTGACAGTTCTGGAGAAGAAGTCGAAAATAGCAAATACACACAAAAATTCATTAACAATTAGAAAAATAATTGCAGCACAACCTGTTGAACAAATTAAGGCCTAGGGGTACCCATTAGTGTCCCTATGCAGTGTTGAAGTAATTGGCCAAGTGGTTCCGGAGAAGATTTTTTAAGATTTTGCCAAAAAAGGAACAAAAAGTTTACATAGAACAAGAGGACCATGATGGTCCTGTGCTCTGCTGACTGCCTTTTTGAGGGGAAAATTTCTTGTACATGTATACACCTGTGATATCATATTGCCCCTGCCCTTCAAAAAAGGTTTAAAATGTGTTAAAAAATATACAGTAGGATCAAGTGATAAATATTTTTCTCAACACTTGACCCTTGTAGCATTGTAGTATAAAGCAAAGGTAATATAGTGAAAGTAAAAGGTATTGTAAGGTAAGGTGCAAATAAAATAAAATAAAAATTAAATTTATTTATAAATAAATAAACAAACAAACAAATAAATTATTGAAAGAATAAATGAACGGAATGAATGAATGAATGAAAAAGTAAATAAATTTACAAATAAATAAATTAATTTCAGAATTCCACTTGAAACAGTTTCAAAAAGTTGTCTGCATAATATCATGGTACTTGCTACATAATACAACCCCTATGGCCATACAAATGCCGCCACATATTGCATGTGGTCTTTAAGTACTGCTAAATTACAATAAGAGTTCAGTGTTTTCAAATGGTGGTCTTAAAAACAAATGTGGTCTCTCACAAGGTGTCTTTAGAGCAGGTACCACTGTATAGCATGGTACTGGAAACAAGCATTGGTAAATACTTAATAAAGCAGGATCTGATATGCATATATGTGTAAAAAGACTCATCTGCCAGGTAAGATCCATCTGCTATAAAAAATTTCAGAAGCCTGTACAACCAGAGATGAGATCCAAGAGGCTCTCTGCAGTATTCATGTTGGCCTAGTGGGGACCTGCAGTTGAGCCACTCCCACACAAACAGGGCTATTTTGCGGAGTACCACATGGAGCAGTGATAGGCTACCTGGAGACAGCCTGGGCAGCCTGCAGTTAATGAGACTGTCCCCTGAGCTTATCTCTCCCTGGACAGACCGTAGGAGTATAAAATGTCAGACATATGGCCCACACCATCACCATCACATGAAAGGTCAGTCCAGGCATTTGACCTCTCATGCCCAGTGGACATTATTATACCTCAGGGGGAAATCCACACTCGTGATTGGTTAGTTGAGGTTGGGACATTTTTGCCTGTCTCCCACTGAGAAGGTACTGTCACCCTGCACGTCCCACTAGATGGCGCTGTAATTCTGATTGGCCCCAAGGTGGGCCAATATATACCTGTTGACAATTACAGTGTATACAATGCTGTTTATAACATCAAAATTATTATGTGGAAATTTGGTTTTAACAATTTTTTCCTGGCTCCCACTGAGAAGGTACTGTCACCCTGCACGTCCCACTAGATGGTGCTGTAATTCTGATTGGCCCCCAAGGTGGGCCAGTATATACCTGTTGACAATTACAGTGTATACAATGCTGTTTATAACATTAAAATTATTGTGTGGAAATTTGGTTTTAACGATTTATGTTCTTCAGTATGATAAAGCAAGTGACGTTCTTGGATTTGGGGGACAGGGACAATTGTGAACCTTCAGGATGGACTGTCAACCTGAAGTGAAGCTGAGGGTTGACAATCCATCTCAAAGGTTCAAAATTCTTCCTGTCCCCCGAAGTCAAGGGCGTGATTTGTTTACTGCTTCCATACAGTATCTGAGTCACTGACATAGCAAGGAAACCTGCAAAGTGTGAAAACTCACATGCTACAAGTACATCATGTCCAGAAGGCACACCAGACATAAATGTGTATGCACTTGGGATGGGTGGAGAGTATCAAGGGCTCAACACTGCTGAGAGGTTTCGCTGTATCCATCTGCTGTATTAAAGCAGGCTGGATTACATAATGCCATATGGCAAGAGTAGGGCACAATCTTTTCACAGTTGACTGTAACAATGTTCACTGACAAATGCCCAAACTTTGACATGCCACAGCTTCATTAAAAGTTAATGCATCCTCACCATTTTCCCAAATCTACATATACTTAAGCTAAATTGTGCTCTGACAAAACTGCAAAGAATTCTTTGCATATTCTTTGGACAAGAAGTCAAAAATAGCCTTAACACACAAAACTTCATTAAAAAGTAGTAAAAAACAGCAGTACCACCTGCTTGCCAAAATGAGAACTAAGAGACCCCTGGAGACCCTGTATGCAATATAAAAGTAATTGGGCAAGTAGCTCATGAGAAAATGAAATTTTGATCTTTTAAAACAAATATTCAAAAATTCATGAAAAAAATAAAAAAATGTTGGATTGTCAACCCCTTCACAAACTTGGTAGAGACCAACCTGGGGTGAATCCATGTATAAACTAAAGCATTCTACATGATGGTTTTTGACAAGAAGTTGAAAATGTAAAAACTTAACAGATAGACAGATGGACAAGGATAGACACAAAAGGATCGCATAAGCTCTGCAGACTGACAAGTCAGCAGAGCTAAAAATCACTAGAAGGTGCCTATTTGAACAAACTTGGTAGAGACCTGCCCAATTAAGGTACATGCCCACCAAGTTTGAAGTGAATCTGGCTTATGTGTTTTGGAGAAGAAGTCGAAAATGTGAATTGCGGATGGACGACAGACCATTCTAAAAGCTCAGCTGACTGACAAGTCAGATGAGCTAAAAACGGACAATACGTGTACACTGCAAATGGACGCCAGAGTAGGGAACTGAATCGTGCATCCTTGCTGATATGCATTATTGCCACCAGGAGTGCTGTGCCATCCCACAGGGCCTGGATGGGTTCAATGCAACAGCATGGTGATGGCACTGGATCCTTGGAATTTTTATGGGGGCTCTGGCAAAGCACCTAAAGTGCACAGAAACCAGCTTAAGTGATGCTTAATTCAAAGCTACTCTATCAGGTTTCTGCACACCTGCAAAATTGATTTTAAAAGCAAGATGTACCTTGTATAAAGACACAGCTGAGATATAAAAACAGTTTCTACACCCTGCATTGGCTTTTTGTTAATTACCACGGTTTTTTTCACCATATGACTAGCAAACATATATCTTTTTGTGTACAACACTTCAAAAAGTCCTTCCACAATTTTTTTTTATCTTAAAAAGTTGGTACCGAGCATCAAGTGTCCATGTGCAACACCAAAGAGGAGGAAAAGCGCAATAGATGTACTGCTCTTGTGGAAGGTCTTAGCTTGGACTGTACAGGACATGTTGCACCTTCTTTGAAAGGAGAAATTTGCAACCTGCTATCATTAGAACTTTCCAGGGATGCCTACCCATCATTACTTTAGAATAACACTGGCATCCTTCTAGGATGACGCACAACAGCTATTTAACTATATATTTATTAACAGATAAAAAATGATGTCCAGGTGATAATATTTCAATATTATACAGCACTCACCTTGAGTCTGTCATGATGGTTTTTCAAACGTGATTGTGCATATGTTAACACCGCAGCAGAGTCAGGCACATCCAGACTTATTTTCTTCATGCAATCAGCCTCCTTAATGACCTGCCATATCAGCTGATCAAAATTGAGCAGTATTTCTTGTGTTTCTGGATTTCTCACCAATAATGGAACTTGGAGGGCTGCAAAGAATCGTTGTCATCATTATTAACTATGAAGGCGAACACTTCAACAAAAAAATCATCAAGCATTATCCAGTAAAACTAATTATCCATATGACCACCTGCTGTACATACATGTAACATGTTCCAGGTCCTCCAAGTGTTCTGCCATACCTTTTTACTTGTCTTCCTGGCACACCTGTCAATGTGATAAGTGGCTTCACCCACCTAATCAACCATAAAGACAAGTGACTAATAGACCATATTTTGACAAGGATCCTACACATAAAACAAAACATAAAAATTAACATAAGAGTACACTATATTTCCAACAATCTTATTACACATATTTGCAGAATTCATCATCCCATGCAATGTGCACAAAGTACAGGCTTTTCAACTTGACAGCTGAAATGGCCAGACCCAGCACTCTCCATACACCACGAAAGTGGGGCCAGGATAACTCAGAGTTCTGCATGTTGAGCAGGCAATTTTACCAATAAGGGCATGCTGGCAGAAAGCTGCAGTCCAGTATCCGTACCCTGAGAATTTAGCCAACTGTACTAGGCTGTCTCAGTTGCACATAAGAGACTCACATGACAATAGTGATACATTGTGGCACCTGTACTTACAGAACTGCCATTAAACATTAATGTGTTTGAAATTTATCCAGTGCATGTAGGCAGGTGTTGTATGCTGCAAACATGTGAAAATCCTACCAAGTCAGAAAGAATCCTATAAAATCTGAAAAAAAAAACTTTCATTCCCGCAAAAAACAAAAACAAAAACAAAAAAATACTATAGATACAAATCTATGGATGTGTAGTCATCAGAAAATACATACAGTACTGCCACTGCCTAATTACAATAAAAAAAGTATCCAATTTAACTTTAAAAAGTATAAATTTTCAGAAAAAAAAGTATAAAGATAGTATAAATCTGAAGCAACTTGCCGGTATTGCAGCAAAATTATACTGCAACAAGACGGCTGTGTGAACAGCCCATGCTCAGCTGACCTAGAGATTCATCACACTTGTGAACTTGGGATAGGGTCAAGGTCACCAATGTACTTCAAGTAAGTTTGACCTTCATGGAAGAACACTAACACATGCAACATCAAGGTCCCAGTTCAAGTAGTTCTCAAGTTATAGCACTGAAGAGTAAAATTCATGTACATATTGTTGCAACTTGCACTGTGGCCACAGAAATGAGGTCAAGGTCACCCATGATCATGTACTGCCTACGCATGACCTTCGCAGAGAAACATTTAAATGTGCAATATCAAGGTCCTAACTCAAAATAGATCTTAAGTTATTAAGTGAACAGTAAATTTCATGTCAGTTGTCCAATGACCTTAAGATTTGGCCAAACAACACAAAAATATCATAAAACATAAAAAATCAGTGGAGCGGGACCAAACTCAGCAGACACACAACCATGGTACATGTATATCCCCATCAAGTTTGAAGTGAATCTGGTTAGTGGTTTTGGATAAAAAGTCGAAAATGTGAATTACCATTGTAATCCCCATTCACTTGCATATTAATCAATAGCACTGCATGCATTAACCGATAAGTACCTGAATTAAAAAATTCATTAAAGAACAGGGATTCATAGCGTCGCCACCTTGTGAACAACTTTGTTTGGTCCTTCTAAAAGGAATATTTCCACTAAGTTCCAGCATAATCTGTTTTGGGAGGTCAAAAATGACAAAACCACACTTTTTTACATAAAAAATATCATAAAAATCACAGCGCCACCTGTTGAACAAATTAAGGTCTTAGGGTCCCCAGAAGTCTCCCTAAGCAATTTGGAAGCAATTTGCCAAGTGGTTTTGGACATTTTTTAAAGATATGCCTCCAAAAAGACAAAAAATTCATTAAATAAGATCAATCGACCGTGACCATTTGAAGAAACTTGGTAGAAACCCACCCAAGGTACATTCCCACCAAGTTTGAGGTAAATCTGGCCAGCAGTTTTGGAGAAGAAGTCAAAAATATGAATTGTGGGTGCCGACAGACGGACGACAGATGCGTAACCACCACATCAGCTCAGCTGAACTAAAAATCACCCATCAAGGGTAGAAATGAACTATTTTTCAAATTTCCCCTGGGCAACCACAGCATTTTTACAAGCTACCCAACCCTCCAGAAGTTTCCAAGTTTCCCGCCACATGAGAATTGTAGCTACTAATAAGCTTGTTGAAAGACACTGATATTTAAAATATTGCAAATATAGATGAACAAGAGTTACATTTGTCATCACTATGAAAACAGTGTTTCTGGACAAACAAATTTTAGGAACTGTATTTAATGTTCCCACTATTGTTGGAAATGATATGTTCTGCTGAAGATAGAAAGTTGCCCCATGGGAAACCAGCAAAGGAAATAAAGTTGCACGACACTTAGAAAGGCAGCGAGAATGCTAAAAACACTACTATACCCTTAATATCTACCTGAATTCCAATGAAAAGTTAAAAAATTTGTAAAAAAAAAAAAAAAAAAAAAAGTATAAAAAGACATTTTGGGGGGAAAAAGTATAAATAAAGCATAAAAAAGTAAAAGTGTGAAAATAAAGCATCATACTTAAAAAAAAAGTATAAAGTGGCTGCACTGTAAATAGGTTCACTGTACTTGTGAAAAAAATAAGTGGATAATATTGATCCAAAGTTGCCAGTCTCAATGCACACTGGCAACAGATCTGCCAATTGCTCATGCAACAGGCACAACAGAGGGGCTCCAGTTTAGTTTAAACCCTCCAGGCATTTCAAAAGATCACACCAAATGTCATTTCAGCTTTGAAAGCGGGAACCTTGTATAACAGTTCATCCCACTTCATTATCAGGTGCCAGTGTAGCTTCCTGGGTGGGATGCAATCTTGACTATTGATCGAAAAGGTCATCAAAATTTGTCCATTATATAGACTCAAACCACTTTATCTTCCTTGCTCACAAAAACTTCTCCATCCCATGACCATGCAATAGTCCTTAATTTTCTCATCATTCTTTCACCCTGTTACACACTTGATATGTACATCTTTTTTGGCACAGATCATCTGTTATTACCTGCAGCTTTTTGACCAAACGAAAAACAAACAAAACAAAAAACAGCCTGACTTACTCATGTCCACAAATATTTGAACTTGCACCAGACGGGCTGTACAAACTCACTTGCATGGATTGCAAATTTTGTTTAACCACCAACAAGATCTTGACGTGTTCAATCTGTTAGCACCACAGAATCTTCCCAACTCAATTTGGTAGACAATTTGAGGTCTGCATTTCTCAATATCAATTTTTGATGACGACATACTACCGAAGTTGACACACACTGACTCAGAACTGCACTCGGTGAGCGGTGCAAACAGGACGAATGTGAGTAAATGACATAACTAACATGATCTCTCTGGGGAGACCCACACTTAAACATGACCAGAAGTCACAGTGTCAATCTGGAAACCAATAGAAAGTGAACACTTTTGGTGATGATACCAAAAGTGCTCAAATCCAACTGACCAGAAGGAATGATGCAGGATGAATAGAATCTCTTCTGCACTGAAATCTTGTGTCTATTGTATTCAGCTCTTCAAACGCAGGAACAAAGGAATATTGTGGCACAGGACCTTGCACAGAACTTGTGCTGTAAACAGTTAAAATTGTGACTAAATGCCTGTGGTGATGCATTAGATATGGGATATTTGGAGTAATATCAGTATTAGTAGTACAGTTACCTCTCTACCACCACTGCCAAGACCTATGTGTCTGGGCATAACGACCAACAAACGATTTGAGTTGTTTACTCCCTTGATCATGAAACCTGATGGTCCCGTTGTAAAGGCACCACTCATTTTCTTAAGATTTCAGGCTTGTAGAACGCATCTAACTCTGTTGCTAGAGTGGTCCTATACACATGAGCTTCTCCTGCTTGGTCCGGCTGGGCATCTGGTATCCCAGTCTACAAAGAATGACGAAGTCCTTTGAATCCATTTCATCCATTTATTGGCGGATAGTAACTATTTTCAGTCTCTTGACTGAGAAGTCAGGAGTGCTGTAACTGAGCTCTCTTATATAAGATTTCAGTGCTTGTAGAACGCATCTGACTTTGTCGCTAGATTGGTCCTATACACATGAGCTTCTCCTGCTTGGTCTGGCTGGGCCCCCGGGAACCCCAGTCTACGAAGAAAGATGAAGTCCTTTGTATCCATTTCATTTGTTTATTGGCGGATAGTACATACTTTCAGATGGTTGACTGAGAAGTCTGAGGAGTGCTGTAACTGAGCTCTCTTAAATATAAAACTTCATACCCCTACACCTGGGTTTTCCTATCCATTAATAACAATGACTCTTAATAACAATGACACTTGTGTGGGCTTTCCCACACATTTCCTGTGAACAACTTTCACATTATTCAAACTTTGAAAGCTAAAACCTTGTATTGTAAAACCCATTTATCATACAGTTCTGCCATCTATGTACATGCAGTGGCACCCTCTATACAAGAGGTTAACTTACTCAAGTGTCCTTGACCTTGCACTTGTCACTGCATTTTAAATTAAAGCTTTCCCTATATAAATTTTATACGTGGAAAGTCTGTATACAATAGAGATTTCATTCACAAAGTTTATATTCTGATCCTGAGTGCAGTTTGAGCAGAACTAACAAATCCTTATAACACCTTAAGGACTTGATTAATGAACCTAGCCATCAATATCCTGTCATTGATTACAGTGCGGAAATTCCCAGATTATACAATCACTAATGAATTGTTATCAGCACTTCCTCTCACAAATAAAGATCACAGAATGTGTGTTCTGTACACACTTATTGTGGGGGGGCTGCATTATTGCAGATGTACCATATTGTTTCCAGTGTTTGATAGCATTGAAGTTAAGCCTCTTCTGCCTGACTTATAACCGCCCAGGCTTGGGGGTCTGGGACATGCAATACATGTCAGTTTGGTGTTCTCACGAGTCGCAAGCAGATCCACGTGTGGAGTACCCCATTGTGCTCACATGGGCTGAATAACCCGGGGGTGGAGTGACCACTCCATCCCTACTGGCTGACCTCTCCTTGAGAGTTGGTCGGTCAAAACATTCGCACGTCCCGAGACTTGCCTTGCGGGCGAACGTCATGGTCGTAACACCATCTAATGATGCGTCCAGCCAACTCTGTCAGCTTTTGGAACAGCATTCCACCTTGCCTGTTGAGGAAGGCTACAACGGTTCTGTTGTCGCACATTATGAGGACATGTTTGTGCTCCACCAAGTCTCAGGAGTGGAGGAGCGCCAAGCATATTGCCTCCAGTTCCAACCAGTCTATGTGGTGAGCTGCGAACGATGCTGGCCAAAGGCCTGACACTGTTCCACTCTCCACGTGGGCTCCCCACCGGGACCGAGAAGAATGTGTAAATGGTGAGCTGGGCCTGAAAAGACTCCAGTGTCCTCTCATGTTCTCTCTGACGGTCCACCACTCAAGGGCTGATCTTTGTTGAGGATCGGCACCCGGGTGTGATAGCCCTGGTCTCTTGTCCATCTGCCACTCAGTTGCAAAGGGCGAAAAGGGTATGGGCATACATTGACGCGTGTCCTCCAGCAACAACCCCAGCATGACAGAACAACAGCACCTGATCTCTCCTCCGCTGTTGGGACCACAGCTTGGTCACCAACCAGGTTCTGAATAGGTAGAGCCCAGGGTTGCCGGCTCTCTGCGCTTGCCAGAGCACAAACAGCATGAATGACGAGCCCTCGACCTAGGTCGAGACCTGGTTTCAGACGAATCTGACATCAGCAGCTCATCCTCTGCCTCGGTGTCCCGGTCCGAAGACTCCGGACTCATGAGGGGAGCACGAATGCCCAAAGCCTCATGGAACAACGAATTGTCCGAGCGTAATGAAGCAGCCACCTGTGACAGCAGGGAATCTGTCACCATACCATGGGTAGGGGTAGCGAGCACTTCCGTAGAAGTAGTCGCTGCCTCCACTTGCTCCTCCCATGAGGGGAGAGAGACGGAAGGCAAGGGAGACTCATACGCTGAGATCTCGGCTGGCCACAGGCTGAGAGGTCTGCAGGCCAAATGGATCTGGCTGAAGCAGCACCAGGTCGCTATCCTGGACCTCAGCTAATGCTGACTGAGAAGTCTGTGGGCAGGAGGGATCCAGAAGGAATTCAGAGAACTCCCAGACCTGATGTTCCAGCAAGAGCTGGCTCAAGGCAGAAGCAGAGAGCTGCCCCACTGACTGAGTCTGCTCAGACTCAGGAACAGTAGCAGTGGTCATTGCAGAAGAAGACTGCGCCTCTTTGCACAACTGCTGGTCCTAACGGAGCTCATGATCTACCTGCTGCTTGAGAGTAAGGCAGGGTACCCAGCTCAAACGTGGGGACAAGCGGAATTGCCAACTGCTCAGTCGGGGGCAAAGCCACCGGTGGTGCAGACAGGACAGTCAGTACTACTGTTGGGGGAACAGGAGGTTCCGCCTGGACCAGGGGTGCCGACACCGCCAAGGAGGAATGCCCACTGGCAGCAGAGGCTCCTTCACAAGTCTGGGTGTCTTCCTCCTTGCTCCCCTATGCCTTCTCTTGTCACCTGAGCTCTCGGTTCCAGGAGCTTGGTGAGTCAACAGAGGTACCGGTGCATTTGCTGGCACTCCGCACTTACGGTCCCACCGCTCAGACCTGAGCCGGGATGCTGGCTTTCCATACTGCCCAGACTTATGATCCGAGTGCTCAGACTGGCCAAGGCTAGGAATACCGGGCAGGGCACCTGTAAGTTTCCACTCTGGATGCACTGGTTTGTGAGGTTGCTGTCTGTCCGAGCGCTCAGACCCGGAGGACCAAGATCTCAACAGTTGCAGCCGTGCTTGGCAGACTTCTTTGAAGCAGAGTCCAAAGAAGAAACAGTCTGCTGAGAGAGGGCAAACTATAGACGCACCATCTCAGCCCGCTGTATCATGCTCTGCAACATTGCCTCCAAACCATGGACAACCTTTGGATCGGTGCCAAGAGCAGAATTGGAAGTTGTTTTGGGCAAAGTCTTTGACGTGGGATCTCCAAGAGAAGATCCCTTGTTAGTGGACTTTCAACTCCGACGTTTCTTAACCTTCTTCTAAGGGGTATCCGGACAAGAAAGGTCTGCCTTTTGGGACTGTGGACAAGCCAAAGCAAGTCTACACTCTTTCCCATCAGACACATGAGAATGTGGATGAACCTGAACAAGTCTACACTTTTTCTCATGGGGAGTCATTGGCGGAACTGAACGGAGTCAGACATCTCAGCTTGGCTTTTGGAGGCTCTTGCGACCTGTCGCCTATGCCTAACAAGATCCGACTTCATCCGTGCCTGTTCACACAGCAGCCATTTGTCCTCTCCCTAGTCCTGACAGTGTTTGCAAGTTTGCTCACGAGAGCAAATTTGGCCCAACTGCAGGTGACAACCAAAGCAGTGTAGATGGTCGTTTCAAGTCATCATGTAGCGGTTCCTGGAATCCATCTTTTGTCCGCGATCCAACAAGGTCGAGGATGCAGATAAAGTGGTATCCAGATCAACACCCATGGACTGCCTTCAAAATGAAGCAATAGCCTGATGTGCAGTCCTTTCCCTCTCTCTGTGCTCTGTTTGCTGGGACGCCATCTTGAAAAATCTAAGTGCAAATCAAACGACCAACTTTGCACTTACTATTTCAGTGGTATCTGATCACAGAAATCAGCAGTCTAGGTATCCGAAGATTCCCTGACCGCTGAGAAAAGATTTCCTGCAGAATAGAGAGTTCACAGATCTTCAACTTGCAAGGCAAGGCAGTAATGGCGCCCAAAAGAGGAATAAGGATATGGGGCGCATGTGCACTTGACGTCACCATAAGTTCCACATGGATTGATGGATGGCACCACAAACCGTTAGGTTTCAGGATCAAGTGAGTAAGCAAATCAACTCAATTTCGTAAGCGCTAGGCCCAGACACAGAGGTCTTGGTAATGGTGGTCAAGAGGTAACGTTACGTAACTAATGCAGTATTTGGGCATGCAACAAAGCTCGACTGACCAAACAGATGAAAATCCTGAGTTTGTCACATGCACAAAACCAGGAACATTTAATAGTATAGTAAAACCTCTATACAGTGGGCACCCTTGGGACCAGAGAAAAGTACCCACTGTAGGGAGGTGCCCATTGCAGAGAGGGTTGACTGTTGTGGGTAGAAAGACAATGTTGCCCACAGCTTCTTTTGATATGCCATACTCTGCAGCGACTTGTCTCTGTGATTTACCTCAAGTTCTTCAAGTATTCCCGCTTGCTCACTGAGTGTCAGAAATTTTCTAGGTTTTATTGTGACATGTACACTGGAAAACTTTTTGCCGTTAGCTTGACTGGCAGGAGTACAAACTGAACTGCTCTGATGCTGTCCATAGACTACATATAAAGAACAGTTTTCAGCTCATAGGCTAAAATGATGAACATCAGAGTATTTCACTGTAACCTTGAGCAAATCACTCAGGTGGTACTCAACCACACACTTATTGCTTCAGAAAAGTCAGTTTTTATGTCTCTCTCCTTTGATAACTTAATCCTGGTGTTAGTCCACAAAGATGTCAAGGGAATCAATGTTACACAAGAACAGGCTGATTTTCCAACAGAAAATCAAATGTCTCCCCGTGGGCCCTTACTATTGTCACCCTTATTTTTACAAATAGGCCTACCGATTCCAATGATCTACAGATATGGTGAAGGTACACTCTTTATTGACATTTCAAAACATTGATTTTTGACGAAATGCCCACGTGACCTTAAAAAAATAGGTCAAGGTCATACACTTGCAGTTTCAAGCAAGGTCTTGCAAAAGTCTTACATAGAAACATAATCACACAAAATGTCAACCACTTTAAGACAAATCTTTCCCGAGCTCATCTGCAATGATTTTTAAAAAGTGGCCATGTGACCTTGGAAATACGTCAAGGTCACCCATCTGCAATCCCAAGGAAGATCATATATAAGAACATCTTCACATAAAATTTCAATTTCCCAAGTCAAATCTTCCTTGAGTTATCATGTCCACATTGATTTTAGACGAAATGCCCACTTGACCTTGAAAAATAGGTCAAGGTCATACATCTGCAGTTACAAGCAAGGCCTTACAAAAGTCTACATAGAAACATAATCACGCAAAATGTCAACCTCTTTAAGTCAAATCTTTAACGAATGCATCAGCAATGATTTTTAAAAAGTGGCCACGTGACCTTGAAAATAGGTCAAGGTCACCCATCTACAATCCCAACCTAGTTCATATTATGGTACGTAATCATGCAAAATTTCAACCTCTTGTGTCAAATCCTTGTGGAGTTATTGCGCCCATGTCAATTTTACATGACGTGCCCATGTGACCTTGAAAATATGTCAGGGTCACCCATCTGCAATCGCAGCCTTGTTCATTTTATGGTACATAATTATGCAAAATTTCAACCTCTTAAGTCAAATCCTTGCGAACTTATTGCATCTGCGTCAATTTTACATGACATGCCCACGTGACCTTGAAAAATAGGTCAAGGTCATGCATCTGCAGTCACAAGCAAAGTCTTTCAAAAATCTTACATGGTAACATAATCACACAAAATATCAACCTCTTTAAGTCAAATCTTTTTCGAGTGAATCTGCAATGATTTTTAAAAGTGGCCATGTGAACTTGAAAATAGGTCAAGGTCACCCATCTACAATCCCAACCTAGTTCATAATTTGGTCCATAATCATGCAAAATTTCAACCTTTCAAGTCAAATCCTAGCGGAGTTATTGCGTCCGCGTCAATTTTACATGACATGCCCATGTGACCTTGAAAACTACGTCAAGGCCACCCATCTGCACTCCCGAGCAAGGTTTTATATAAGAACATTTTCACAAAAAATTTTGACTTCCCAAGTCAAATCTTTCTCGAGTTATCACGTGCGCAACGTACACAACAATGTGTTGAAGAACAAGAAGAAGAAGCAGCAGAAGAAACGGACACAAAAACAATATGTCCCCCCCGTTGCACGGGGAGACATAATTATAAAACTGTCATGCTTTGAAAGCACATATATACTGGCTGGCTGGCCTAAACTGCACTGTTTGGTGTGGTAAGGAAATTATACTGTGTGGGGTGATGAACCTGGCTAAGGGAATGAGCACTGGTGCAAAAATGACAGTTTGAGAAGAAAACAACCAGAAGACATTGGTATACATTTAAGGTGCCCACTGCCCATAATAGGGATTGAGGTGCCCACTGCAGAGAGGTTCCATTACATGTAGGTAATAGGGAAAATCAAACGGGACTAAAGAAAAGTGCCCAGTGTAAGGAGGTGTCCACAGCAGAGAGATGCCCACTAATGGGGGTTTTACTGTATTGTATTTGTGTCTTTTTGCCCAGAACCACTTCCTGGTAGTCATTATCCTATTGCACAGTCCGAACTCTTTACTCTCCATAAACTAACCTGTTCCTGTCTAACCTATATATATATATATATATATATGTATGGAAATAATATATTGTCCATATTGCACATGTTACTCTGTAAAATTTGGACATTGGCTGTATTAGCCCAAATAAATTAAAGGGTCTTCAGCGAGTAACAACTCAGAACATGTTTTGGAGCCTATTAGCTCTATATGTCTCTCTGAGTAGCGGCTCCTTGTCTAAGCTAAATATTCAGCGAAGAGAACCCACATAATAATGAATAAATATGAACATGGCAAATGATGAATTAGCTAAATACATAAAGTTTTGCTTATAAATGCAGAGCTTCATTGTGAAAGAAGAATACCTGTCAAACAAGCCATAATTACTAAATTTGTATAGTACAGGTTCAGATGAGAACAATTTGACCTACCCCTGAACCAATATGTACCCTTTCTAGCTGGATAGCTTATCCTAGTTAAACCACCTGCCAGTGTATAACTGAAGTGGAATTATATTGCTGGAGATCATGCTGACCTGACTGGGAGTAGGAACAGAAACACTCAGCCCATTTATTGAATGCACAGTCACTGCACTTGCTACACCTGCCAGAGTAGTCAAAGTTTGATGATTTACAACAGATTGTTTATCAAATTTAAGAGATGCAGCTTGTGTGATTGCTACAAGTGCAACAGATTAAATAATAGATAGATGTAAATCATTACTGGCCACACATCATTTTGAAATTTCAGGCAGATGCACTGAACCTTCACATGTAGCTCAGAAATAGCAGGATTCAACCTCGACTCCACCTGTAAGGTTCGTTCTTCAACTTGGGAACTTTTGGCCAAAGGGTCATTAACTGCCATTAATATCAAACTTACAATGTCTTCCGATGATATCTCCACCTTCACGACCTCACAAGCATCCATATATGTCACTTTTCTCAAACGATCACGGAGCCCAAAGGAAATATATCTTCACAGGTTCGCAAATCGAACACAAACTGACCAGCCACATGACCAAATACATACATGTATATGTCATGTGGATTGTTACCTAGAATTCTATATTTAATAGGGAAATCATTCAGGCAATCCAACTTAAGCAAGCAACTTGTTTGAGCTTGATATTCATCGATTATATTTTAAACAAATGGGACATGTAAGTAAGCCTACCTACCCATTAATCTGAATCTATATACATGTATGTCTGGCTTGAATCACAAAATTAGTATAGTTAAATTTTTATCCACATGTAATTCAATGAATCAGGTAGGCCTAAATATACACATTAATCTGAATTTAAAGCATTTTTTTCAATATGCCAATACATGCAGTGAAACCTCCCTATACCAAACACCCTTGGGACTGGAAAAAAGTGTTCAGTATATTGAGGTGTTCGGTATAGGGAGGTTTGATAGCATTGAAAGAATGTATTTGGGACCGAGAAATGGTGTTCAGTATAGAGAGGTGTTCGGTATACGGAGGTGTTCGGTTAGACTGTACTTGCAAATATTAACTGTTTTGTTGTTTGACATGTCTGATCAGGTTTAAGTTCCACACCTAAGAATCTGTATTTTTTTTTCATTCCAAGAAAGAAAGAAAGAAAGAAAGAAAGAAAGAAAGAAAGAAAGAAAGAAAGAAAGAAAGAAAAACAACACACATCAACACATTCTCTATCTGCTAATGAGTCGACGGACATACAACTTTAAATATGTCCACAAATATAAAAAAGAGCTTTTCTGTCCACATCATGCCTGTGTGTGCTATTGTAAGTATGAAATAATAATCACCCTCTCTTGCAGTATCAGCTGATTTCATCCATGCCCTGTGATACAGTATTTCAAATTCAAGAAGCACTTGAGCTACCCTATTGTAGTTCTTAATAACTTTCTTGGCTTCTGGCCCTTGCAAGACTGATGGATGAGTCTGAAAAGGTACAAAATGTAGATAATACATTTCTGTATAAATAATTCTGCTTGAAGGAACATTAAATATTTAAACCCATTTAGTCTTAATTGCTATAATATATTGATTTGTCCATATCCACTCATTTTAATGCAGGAGATATGCCAACCATATCAAATACAATTTAACTTAAGAAGTGATGTCAAATAATATCAATTTGACACACACTCTCTCTCTCTCTCTCTCTCTCTCTCTCTCTCTCTCTCTCTCTCTCTCTCTATCTATCTATCTATCTATCTATCTATCTATCTATCTATCTATCTATCTATCTATCTATCTATCTATCTAAGGATGCAAGTATTAACCATAATTTACAGATTAAAAAAAAATGTCTCCCATGGAACATTCTGTCTCTGAACAAAATACCAAATGTCATTGCCCTGAAATCACCTAGTAACTCAGTGACCTTCACTGAAATGCAATGCCAACCTAGTGCTCACCCACTTACATAATCCTACCAATATTTACCATGTTAAGTTTTTCAGTTGTTATCACACAGAGAATGATTTCACAGAAATGACTGTGACTTTGAGAATCAGGTCAATGTCACCCAGATACAATCCCAACATAGGTGTTATCTAGATACAAATGTACATACATGTAGTACCAGCAAGTTTTCTGAAGTTTCATTGAATTTTTCACGACTTACCCCCATGAAAACTGTGAGAAGGGGCAGGAGGAGAAGAAAAAGAAATTGGCATTAAAACAACATGTCTCTGAAACCAGGGAGACATAATTTGAAAGGTACCTTGAGGACCAGCATTATTTATTAACTGTACATGTATATGGTCATTGCATGATGATCAAACAAGGAAAACATGCACCCCCCCCCCCCCAAAAAAAAAAACAAAAAAAAAAAACAAAAAAAAACAAAACCCAGACTTTTCGAGATTTTTATGGCATAGTATCTGAATAAGTAACAAATGGCCATAGGGGCTAATGCTCTGATGACCACCATCACCAAAAAATAATTTCCTGAAATGTATTCCCTCCATAACCTTGAAAAATTAAAGGTTAATTAAAAATCTATATTATGCAAAATTTAACTTTGGTGATACACATTTGTTGTACATTTGGCATCATTCATGTTACTTATTCTTTTTCATGATATTGAATTAAATGTCCTTTTCTTAAGTGCTTAATAACCTTGAAAATACATCAAGGTCATACAATCATTGAGTCAAGGTGACCCAAAAAGTAGGTCATCAACCCTCCATGGCCTTGAAAAATTAATCAAAGCTATCCATATTATGCAATATCAAACTTCCATGATATACATTGCCGTACATTTGGCATCATTCATCTTATTCTTTATCAAGATATTGAATTAAATGTCATTTTCTTAAGTGCTTAATGACCTTGAAAATAGATCAAGGTCATACAATCATTGAGTCACAATGACCCAAAAAGTAGGTCAGCAAGTTGTATTTTGTAGACAATGTTCTCAAGCACAAGTTTGATCTGGAGGCTCAATTCTCTTTGCTATTGATATCCAAGCTACACCCTGCCATTACATAAGTACCTCTTCCAACTTAACAGGTCTAGTGATCGTACAAAAATAGGACAAGGTCACATATTTCAAATAATATATTAGTATTCAACATGATTGACATATCTTATAAACTGGCATGTATAATTCAATTATTTTTTCAAGATATGGAATTTTGTATCTTTCAAGACATTTAAGCTCATTGTTTCGGTCAAAGACAGGTAATGCCACCAGTATCATAAGCAGCTGAGATTTTGAACTCTTCTACAATCCCAACAAATTCCATGAAGATCAATAAACAAGACGGCTGTGTGAACAGCCCATGCTCAGCTGACCTAGAGATTCATCACAATTGTGGTTCTCTGAACTTGGGATAGGATCAAGGTCACCCATGTACTGAGTAAGTCTGACCTCTATGGAAGATCACTAACATGTGCAACATCAATGTCCATCTTAAAAAATCCAAAAATCACTGGAGCATGACCACTTGCACAAAATAGGTAGACGTTTATCACAGGTACGTCCCTACCAAGTTTGATCTGACCAAAATCATTAAAGTTATATGCATTACAAGAAATTCTTATTTCAGCTTAACCTGAGTGACGGTTCTGGACAAGAAGTCGAAAATAGTGAAAACACACAAAAAATCACCAAAAAAAAAAAAAAAAAAAAGTAAAATGGCAACAACACCTGGTGAACAAATTAAGAACTAACTATTACACAGGGACACTGCTAGGAGTCTCTATGACTGTCCGTGTGTAATATCAAAGCAATCGAGTGAGTGGTTTTGGAAAAAAATTTTAAGATCCCCCCCCCCCAAAAAAAAATCAGGAAAAATTCAAAAATCACTGAAGCATCACCATTTGAACAAAACTGGTAGAGACCCACCCAAGGTACATTGCACCAAGTTTGAAGTCAATCTGGATGACCGTTTTAGAGAAGTCGAAAATGTAAATTAGCATTAGAACATCCATTGACTTACATAGTAATCAAATATAGGAAAGGCGCATTTACTGATGAGTCCGAATTGAAAAAAATCGTTAAAAATCAAGAATCCACAGCAGTGCCACCTAGTGAACAACTATCTTTCACTAGAAACACATCCACCGTATTTTAGCTTAATCTGAGTGACGGTTCTGGAGAAGTTGAAATCATAACAAGTTTAGAAAAAAAAATTGCAGCACCACCTGGTGAACAAATTAAGAACTAAGAGTCCCTAGAAGTGTTCCTGTGTGAAATCAAAGCAATTGGGTGAGTGGTTTGGGAGAAGATTTGCCCAAAAAAGAACAAAAAAAAAAATATAAAACCCAAAAAGCTCTGAAACATGATCATTTGAACCAACTTGGTGGATACCAACCCAAGGCACATCCCCACCAAGTTTGAAGTGAATCTGGCTGATGGTTTTGGAGATGAAGTAAAAAATGTGAATTGTGGACTGACGACGGAGGGACAGACAACGGACAACGAACCATCCTATAAGCTCAGCTGACAGCTTAAAATGATGGATGCTGGATGGGTCACAAGATTTTCACATTTTGAGCCACATATTACATAATACTTGACTTTCAACTCAGATTAAACTAGAAAAGTGTCCAAAATACACAGATGTCCCCACCTGTCACTGCACCCATCAGCACTGGAAAGATCGAGTAGCATGTAATTGGCATAAGACTTCAAACATATTGTGAAATCTTCAAATGGATAGCTAGAAGTGAGTTTTGCGTGCGTAAAACATTGTACATCCCCCAAACAGGCACCTCTCACCAGAGGCCGCCCCTCTAAGAGAGCCACCATTCCTCTGCAGAAAGTTTGACCTTTGACCTTTGACTCAAGGTCACCTCTTAAAAAATCTACGGGAAGTTTCACCAGGGTAAATAATGAAAGTTTGATGGACTTCAATTATCCCCGTTTGAAGATGCAGCAAGGAAACCATTTTTTGTGCAAGGCATTGTGACCTTGAGCTAAGGCCCGAAGGTAATCACAATCATATGACAATAATTCCCCAAATCTATGGAGCATCTGTACCAACAGTTTCAAGGGACTCTCTCTTACGGTTTTGAAGAAGTCAAAATATGAAGTACCCCTGCAGACCCCTTTGACTTACATGGCAGTCAATAGGAATGCAAAAATTCACGCAAAAAAAAAAAAAAAAGAAATAGATAATAAAATAAAACCAAAATAAAAACAAAAAAAATCACTGGAGAATGACCATTTCCTAATGGTTGGTTGATATCTACCTGAGGTACATCCCCACCAAGTTTGAAGTGAAGCTGGTCAATTGTTTTGGAAAAGTGGAAAATGTGAATTAGCATTGTAATACCCATTGACTTGCACTGTAATCAACAGCAATGTATACAGTTTGACCTTTCAAGGTCACTCAGGTTTAAAATAAACCAAACAAATTGAAAGACCATGGGTACTTTCCTATTAACGTTTCACTGGAACCTTGGGCCTATGATGCACCATTAAGAAGGTATAAGCCAATATGTGAAAATAGCTGAGTCAGCAGAAAAATGGAACAAGGATTTGACCTTGACATTTGAGCTCCTACCGGAGACGGGGCATGTAGTAATCGCTTTTTCTGTGCATCTGTGTGTCCGCTTTTCCTGTCCGGGCTATAATTTGCTTGTCCTTTAATTAAATTAATGAAACTTTACACACAGGTGCACTTGGACATTAGACTGTGTCATGTCTCAAAAGTAGGTCACTAGGTTAAGAATCTGGGTCACAGTATTATATTCTTGTAAAATCGTGTCCGGGCTATAATTCCTTTACTATGTTACCTAGATTAATGAAACTTTACACAGATATGCATCTACACATAAGGCTGTATCATGTAGCAAAAGCAGGTCACTAGGTCACATATCTGTGTCACAGTGACATATCCTTATAAAATCTTGTCTAGGCTATAATTCCTTTACTATTGAACTCTGTGTCATGAAACTTCACACACACATATATGTTGACCTAGATGAGTGTAATGAAACAAACCTAGGTCATTTGGTCAAGTATCTGAGTCACGGTGATAAAATCATGTAAAACTACATTGCACTTTATGTCAGGGCTGTAATTCTGTTGTCCTTCAAGTTAGATTAATGAAACTTTACACACAGGTGCATCTAAACAAAAGGGTGTGTCATGAACCAAAAGTATGGCACTAGGTCAAGTATATGGGCCACAGTGACATATCCTTGTAAAATCAGGTCCAGGCTGTTATTCCTTTACTATTTAAATTAGTATCATGAAACTTCACAGACATGTATCTATATCTTGACACCCCCCGCCCCGTAGGGGCATAAAAATTTTTAGTATTCAAAGTGTGTGCCATGCATCCAGCTTTCCATACATGGTCTGTTTGTCCAAATCAGGTAATAATTTTTCAAGTTATCAAAGAAAAACAACAAACTTAGAAAAGCCACAAAGTCCATAATCATTGGGTCACGGTGACCCCAAAAGTAGGTCACCAAGTACAGTTTTATGCACAATGTAATCCAGTGCAATTTCATACACATGAACGTGTTCATTGCAAAGGCTTAAGAGTGCATCAGGGGGGGGGGACTTATTTGGGTTTGCGAGTGTTGCAAACAAATACATGTATTGTACATACAGCCAACACTCAGCGCCTATGCAGACAACTCTCAACTTGGTTTTTAGTATACAATCAGAATGCCTAATTTTAAGTCAATTGCTGTGTGGCTCGATCAGTGCATCAGCTCAAAAAAAAAAAAACGAAACACCAGGACTAAGTTTCTACAGATTGCAGACGGACAAAAACGAAAGGAAAAATGGGAAAAGTTGATAGTTGATTAGAAATAGTAGCATACAACTTGAATCCAAATGGACATTTGCGTGTTCATTGCACACTTCAAAGGGGGGCATAAAGGTTACATGATCAAAAACACCAAGCATATTCCAGTTGTTGAAAAAAAAGGGGGAAATTGTGACAGAACTATATAGGACACATTTCAACACCACAGGTCACTTAAGATGATGTATAAAGAGCCATAGACTAGACAACCATACTGGACCCCCTGTGCCCCCACACCAGCTCAGTAGAGCTGGAGGATGTGGGGGAGACACCCCCTAAGACCGGTTGGATGCAGCTATTGGGGAGCACTTGAGTGCCAACAGCCACGCCTCAACTTCTATCTGGTCCTGTAGATAGAAGGATGTGAAGCTATTATGTGAGTGCCACCTTAAAGCAGCCATAATATCCCCGACTAATGTGTTTTTTTCAACACATCCAGGGAGACAGAGAACACTCTAGTCTCATGAGCCTGCAGAGAATGAAGACATCTAAGCTCTTCATCCTTTGTGGCCATTCTGTAGGCTATGGAAAGTGTCTTCCCTATCCACCCCAAGATTGTATTAGGAGACAATGTCCTGGACTCCATCTGCCTATGGGGTAGAAACAGAAGTTTCTGCCCAGCTAGATGAGGTTCAGTCCTACTCAAATAGAACTGGAGCACTCTCACGGATACATCTTTGGGCTCAAACAGGGGCTTAATTGGTCAACTGACACCCCAAGCACCACAGAGAGGTCCCAGGGAGGCACAACATTGCGCTCAACCACCAGCTGATCAATGTAAAAACTGTTGACAAGTCGGCAGAGAAAGGAATGAGTCTCTAAACTTTGCCCCCTGTTTTTAAGGGTAGCTGCAGTGGCTGACTTTTACCCCTCAATGGTGCAAACCTTTAAGTGCTCCTCCTCGAAAAGACTAAAAACAAAGTCTGCGATCTCCTGGACCGTAACCTTCCGGGGCGACGGTCCCTTAGCGCCAGGCAGCAAACCTGTTCCAATATGAATCATAAATCTTTATAGAATACTTACAATGCTTCCCTCGGGCAACTTGTTCAGCCACTCCATTTGAGGAGCAAGCTGATGTAACGCCCTTGGCAATAGTCTCCAGACGTGAAGCCTGGGAAGTTGTGGGTTGTGGTGGACTTTTAATGCTAGTGCTGCGGGGCCCGTGTTTATATGGTCCAAAATGCATGTGGAAAAACAATTCAGCAGGACTAGGGTTAAGCCTAGTAGTCTAGGAAGAAGAGAAAGAGCCTGGGGAGGCTCCCCGCTCAACTCCAGGAGGTCAAAGGACCATTCCCTCTTAGGCCACCAGGGTCCCACCAGAAGGACTTCTCAATGCTCTTCCTGTACCTTGTGTAACAATTTTGGCAAGAGTGGGGTTGGAGGAAAGGCGTACGCCCACATCCCCTGTCACAAATTGACATGGCGTCCCTGGCTCACGCCAATTGGTTGGGAAATCGCCCAAAGAGCCCAGATCGCCTCAAGCACCCTGGGATTCAGAGACCAATCAGCCTGAATCACCTGTGATCAGCGCAAGAGCAGGTCTGCCTTGACATGCAAGCAACCTGAAATGTGCCGACACAGGATCCTGATGCCGTGCTGACAGCACCAAAGCAAGATCGACTTGGCCAGAGAGAATAGCCTCTTCGACCTGGTACTTCCCTGTTTGTTGATGTATGCAACTGCCATATGGTTGTCCCACATCACCAGGATGTGCTTGTTCTCCACCTATGAACTGAACAGGACAAGGGCACGACGAATCGCCTCCACTTCTAGCCACCTAATGGCAAACTGCCTCGAAAGACGAGGTTATTTACCTGAGGCTGTCATAGAGTATTTATGTGGTCCAACACCCCGAAGGGAGGGGTCAGTTTTAAGGGTCACCTTGCGTTGAACGGCACCAGCAACTTTCCTGGTATCACGTTCACGCGATGAGACCACCAACTCAAAATCAGCCGGTCGTATGGCTGAATCAACATATGCTGGGACAATAGTCTGCTCTATCGATCCCACCAATCTGGCCTGAGCTGAGCTGGACAAGCCAAAGATGAAGCCTCCCCAGGGGAACCTAAATGTCTATGGACGTGAGGGGCCCAATCATCCATTGACAGGCTGATGCTGCAGGGTCATCACGAGCCTTCTCTAAAAGGTACATGGTAGAACATCCCAAACAGTCCAGAAAGGAGCCCACAATGGTCATACCCCCTACATCCTGCTGAAAGCGCCAGACCAATGAGAGGGGCAGTGTAATGAACTGTGACTCCTTAAGGGCACAGTCACGTAAGGGAGTGTTAACTGTCACAGGAGCAAAGTTGTACACAGACTGACTGATCCAGTACAGCTCCAGCCTGGACTTCGGCTCAGCCAGCAAATGACCCAAGGCTAAGCCATCCAGAGAGGCTCCTGTATATGGCGTGTAGCAAGACCCGATAAATTCAGCAGATAGTTCGGCAAACCTTCCAGCCACAAAAGTAGAGAAAGACACCTCTAACTTGGGTGCCATCTCCCCTCCATTGACAAATATAGACAATGCACTGCTGTAAGTTGCAGGACTGCCTCTTCGGGAAGGGTTTCCCACATAACAGCAACATTTGCCCAAAACACGGACCCATTTTCTATGCCTTAGAGGGAGACTGGTCCACCCAATCTACCATTTTTTCAGCTCAAGCCGACAACTGTAGAATTTTCACCCACTCAGCAGCACCCAGCAGTGGCCAAGATGCGGCTGCCATCCATTCCGCCACCAGGCTTGAGAAAGGAGCACTACCCCATTCTGCCTCGGAGTACTTACTTGCGTAGTCCAAGCAGTCGAGGTGCAGGATGAACTTGGCTGTGGGACTATCCTCCAAATTGTCCCTGAGAAGCAAATCTTTGGGTTGCTTCTATTCAGTCTGTGCCTCAGTATCCAGCAGAGGCCCCGTCACTTCTGGAATCTCGGCAGCCAGCGTCACAGACTCAGCATCATACTGGGACTGCAACTCCTCCCTCTCACAGAGAGTCTTTTCGGCAAAATGCCTAACAGAAGCTCCCCAGCAGGAGGAAGCCACACTGGCCTATCGGCATGCACTAGGCCAATAGGCCTAGGGGCTGGGGGAGCAACAACTGCCTCAACCTCTTGCACCGGCTCTTTTGTCACCAAAGGGGCGAGACCCTTAGCCTCCACGGGGGTAAGCTCAAACACCAAAGTGCCCCTGCACACCACCACACCAGCATAGGTCACCGTCAAGGTGACCTCCCCAACGGAAAAAAGATGGATTGCCTGATCAATCTTCATTGGGGTGGGAGAAGACAGCTGAGCCCCCAACCTCGGCCTCATCAACTTCCTCGCTGGGACTAGGCATTGCACCTTCCCGTCTGCAGAAGAAGATGTGAGATGTCGATGATGCATCTTCCTCTTCTTCTCCCTCCTGTGGTGGGAGCGCAAACTCTTGTGACCGGGGGAGGGAGGCAGGGGAGGAATCAGCCATGAGGCTGATCCCTTACTGCTAAAAAAGTGACTATGATGGCCCAGTCCTCACCACATAGGAGTCTCTTGCAGGCTACTTCCTGGGCCTCAAGGGGCTCGGGCCTGGCCACCACGGAGGACTCAGTGGGAGCAACCACCCTAACCACACTTGCCACCTTAGGCTTTGGTACGGCCCACTCAGAAGAAGACTTGGCTCCGCTCTCACAAGAGGGGCCAAGCAACTCCGATTAAGTGGGGGAAGGAGGAGCGACCACAGGTTCCCCAGAGGAAACCTCACACTCCAACCTATCCAGCTATTTGCTGACTGCAGCAAACTGCACCTCCACTGTGCCCATGATCACCTGGGCAGTCACCTCTGCCAGCACAGCCAAAGCTTGACCCAGCGTTGCTCAACAAGCCTGGAGGAGGATGTGCTTCACGCAGCGATAATGACATCACCCGTGCTCAATCTGTAGTCACAACCGGCTTTCATCTGCCCTTCGTGCGGACTGCTTTAGTGGTCACTAAGGTTCCATCCTGCCGACAAACTACCCCTGCACGGCTGGCAGTAGGGCGGACAGAATGGGAGCGGCCTTTGCCTACAGACTTTCTCACTTGTGCAAAAATGACTGTGGAGAGAACCCGTGAACGGAACCTCTCAACCCTAGTCCACTTTCTGTCCGTGGACGGCAATTCCTTCCCCATAGGGGCCAGGCAACTCCAAGCGGGCGGGCAACTAGCCTCGAATTGAGAACCGTTTTGCACCTGACACTGATGCCAGGGCAAACTGGCAGGTCCCTGAATGCCTGCAGATGAATGCCTCTGAAGACTCCAGTCGAGGAACACTGTTCTCTCGCTCACAACATGCCTCCGCACGTTGGACTTTCTGCCACTGATAGGAGTCCATCGTCGACACACATGTCATGGACTCTCTTCAGTGTAGAGCACATCGCTTCTACGCATGCAGGATGCATGGTCATCCCAATATACCATCTTATGGTGGTTGGCGTCCCAACGTACATCCAACTCCAAATCCAAGTTCATGGATCTAACCAACCATCAAAACCCTGAATAAAATGAGTCTGAGATAGGACCAGTTCCTAGGAACCTATCAACTACCTCATGACAAAGAAAGAAACCACAAAAAGTACTGAGAATAGTGGGAGTTTCCAACAAAATGCGTTCCCCAAAGATGGACGCAAGAGTAGGAAACTGGTTTGCACATTCTGGCTAGTACGCATTACTACCGCCAATGGTGCTGTGCCACACTACAGGGCCTAGATTGAAGTCTCTGCAGCAGCGTGGGTTGGCACTGGACCAACGGAAAATTTGGGGAGTTCTGGCAAAGCACCTAAAGTGCTTGGAGATCAGCTTAAGTGACTTATGGTGTTGTAATGTGTCCTTAATATATGTCTTAAGATTATCGCATTGTTGAGAAAAGAATTTCCGTTGTATCTTATGAATGAATGAGTAAAAAATTATGACAATAATTACATGAATTCAGAAGGCTGTTGATGGACGGTCATGGCAACACCATTTTGAAATTAGATAAATATTGAAACAATCTGTATCTCTATACTATACATCTTTTGGCAAAGCTCCAGTCTCCCCATGTTACTGCAGTGAACTCTTATGTTTATATTTTCCAGCATATTTTAATCAAAATATTGGATACCAGCAATATGTCAAATGGCAATTTTGCTCCTGGCACACAGTTTTCATCTAAAATTATCACAACTTCAGCCATGTCAATAACATACTTGGTATGTTTATGCCTTGCATTACAATAATCATTTGGGGGTAAACATACTGATAGGTAATAGGGCTTAGGGCTATTAATACTGTGATGTTTTGAAACTACAATACAAGTTCTTCACATTTACGTGCACCAATTTACTTCATCAACTGAGCTACAGGGATGGTCATTTGTCAGTTCAACCATACTTTAGACTTTTCAAAATCTGTAGGCCATGTAATCTGCAAACTTGGTGAGTGATGTCTACATTCATTCAATGTGTCATGTTGTATCAACATTTAAAATATTTTCATAATGCTGTTAAAAATAACTTTTTATGTTATTTAAAAAAAGGCTATTCTCTAAAAGCACCTGGCTGATAAATTTGAAGTTGCATCCAAATACTTCTGTGTGCTCTTGGACCTGAATGTGTTCTGCAAGTGATGATGTGAGGTTTCTTCTTTCTTTCTTTCTTTTTTTTTTTTCATTTTATGAATAATGGAAGGTCCCTGTAAGTTTTGAAGTCCCCAAACAAGGCTAGATTCTTTTAAAAGTTTGTGGGGGTGTAAACTAATCTGGTTTTTACATATCAAACTTGTTCACTGTGTGGTGTTTTTTGTTTTTTGTTTTTTTGTTTTTTTGTTTTTTTTGTTTTTATTGAAATCATGATAATGAAGAGAGAGTATATGTTTATGACGATAAGTATTGACCCTAGTCTGATGAACAGCTCCCCGCCTTTGAAAGGCATGTTTCACTGGATCTATTGTTGCAAGGCACCCTGTGGGGTCCCCCGCCCCCATAAAAACTGGCATTGGTTTTTATGGGAGACAGTGCTGGTGATCACTCGAGACCTGAGAAGCCTCTCATGATCAAGATTGCTCATTCAGCATTGTGTAAGTCAGTCTTTGGTTTTGGGGTAATATCATATGTCTCCCTGCCATGCAATAACTTCACACCGACAGGCTACAATAATGCTAATCTAACAAACCAGTAGGTCAGGGCAAGCATCGATCCATTAATTTGTACAATTGCACATGTTGCAAAAGGCTAAATATTACAAATTTACATCAATCACAAGATATATTGCAAAAGGCATTATAAGAGTAATTTTACATAGCTTAGCGGGAAAAGTGTGAGAGTTAATTTACACTAATACATTACCATGAACACTTGCATAGGCTCCAGAATTCTTCGTGACAACTGGCGTGCCCACAAAATTTTCCCAGCAACAGGTGGCATGTCTCGAGGAACTGGAGGATCATCTTTGAACTTTTGATACAGCTGTGGATAGCACCAATATAATAACAAATTTGTAAGTGAGTTACAAAAGCAGCAATCACAAAAGATAGGGTCTCTCTTGCCAATGCAAGATTATGAGCAGGTACCAAGTGCGGCACAGATGATACATTCATTTTTTAAAAAGGCGAGTTTCATGAAATCACCCTATGACAGAGCTATCTCAAACACATTTTAAGAATACAACAGTCAAAACTACCTAAAGGCCTCCTCAGCCAGCTTAAAAATATGACGACCCTGGATGGCCGTGAAAATTGGTCAAGGTCACCAAATCTCAAGCTTCTGATGAGATAGTTCTACAGTTCGAGTTTCATGACAGTAGTTCTATTTGTTTAAGTTATTGTCTCAGCAAAGGGGTAACACACAGATGGACAGACAGAAGGATGAACGCATATAGACATGAGGACAATACTCACACCATTGACCAATAAGGCCAACAAAGGGAAAAATATAACCAATCCACAAACTATTCAGAAAAACAGTAACCAGAGAGCTGCGTGAACAGCGCATGCTCAGGGGACCTAAGCTTTTTCACAAAATCAAAGCTCTGTGACTTTGGGAATTAGGTCAAGGTCAGGAATCTTTAAATATCTTGCCCTTTTTGGGGACTTCAAACCTGTATATTATCAAAATTTTATCTAAAAAACTTCTTGACATACATGTGGAAGCATGTTCCACCAGAATGGTCCTGTGACCTTGGGAAATAATTTAAAGGGCAGGTCTCGAAAAAGCAGCTGCTGCCTACTTTTACCCACTTCTTATGAAAAACTTTGAATTGGAATCCGCGAAGCGTATGATGTCACTTGGTGAACTCTTTTCACTTGCAAACAATGGCAGACAACTGCATGGTCGAAGCCGACGTGGAGGAGGTTTTTGTGGACAAGGTTGAAGAGGAAGACAACGAACTGAACATTGGTCCAAAGCCCTAGCAAAACATCTGCGGATGGAAGCGGCCCAACCAGCCAACGATCCTCATCCGTACAAGGGCAGAGAGGATAATCTTCTGTGGTAATTATATTTGTTTTGATTTTGAAACTTACAGCATATTCAGTGAAGCCATGAACCATTGATGAAGCATAAGTTTTTATACTTAGTTAATCACAGACTGAGGAGAGTGCAGGGTCACCAAGTCGATGATAAATGTCACTGTTAACAGTCGCATTGAATAGCATTGGCACTAGTAACCCATTAATTAAAATCTCGAGTGGCTACGGCCGCGAGGCAGCTTCGCCGTCTTTGTTGCAAGACCCATAGGGCCATAGCCTAGGTATAGGCCTAGCCTTGCCATAGCATAGGCCTAATATATATTATAACTATGTTCGAACATGCACTGATTAGAATATGAATCGTGTATAGCTGAAACTATATGTAACGTTCATCTTTTCTGGAGCCTTCAGGGCTTTGGTTGTTAAGAATAAGATGTATGTATAATCGTACATGATTGTCTAAAGAAAGCTTGATCATCATCCGGGCCAGGGCAGAATTTTCTCACTACATGTACTGGCACTGCATCATGCATTCATATGAATCCACAGATCTATACATGCAACTGTTACAATTGTCACCTTGGCCATTTTAATAGGCCTCAAAGTTCAAAGTGGCTTGGTGCTATATTCATCAACCACTCACTGGCTGAAAGACAAAATTATGCTTCAAACTTTGACCATAGAAGCCATTATTTGATTTCAAAGTTTAACACTCATTTAGCTGGCTTTGGGTGAAGGCAGTTACATTTTCTGACAACCTGTACACAGTGTTTTATTCACACTGCATAATGGTTAATATAGACATATAACTGGTCTTTTCTTACAGTTTGAACAGGGGCTAGTCATACATTACTGATGAGCATGGAATTAGATCTTGATACACAAACAAACCAACACTTTCAGATGTACATGGACATAGCTCCAGTTGCACTATTTTTCAATTTTCACCAAACTTGAATCACAAGTTACACAACAATCAGGAATCATATTTGTCAGTAGCAGCATAGAATTCCTAGTATATTGCAATCTGTTACCATGGTAACCACAGCTAATCATTTTTTTTTTGTTTTTTTGGAAGCATTAGAACTAGAATCACGGGACAATGGTCAGCCAAAGGACACAGTAGAAATATCAACAGCTGAGTCTGCTGCATGAAATGAAGGGAAAAGAGATCCCACTGAAATTGAAAGTTGTTTCAAATTATCACTCATGATGAATAAAAAACTGAGATCCCCATGCAGTGTTTCAACATATCCATGACTAGGTACAAATTCTACAAATTTGCTGTGGGGCTCGACATCAAATGCAGCTTTGTACATGTACGCAACAGTTGCATGAGGGCATTTGAGAAAATAATGCGGCTAACTGCTTACTAGACAAAGAATTGGTGCACCCATAGCTGGTGGACTTCAATGTAATGGGACTAAGATGCCCTTCACCCTTTGTTTACAGTAGCCAATGTTATTCCTTCACATTTGTATGCATCCCTACCCTGTGTATTCACTTCAAATGAAATACTGCCACCCATCAAATGATGCTGTACAGGGCTTGACAAATTTTGTAAAGACATGATTATTAACAGGTAGGTGTTACCAGGTTACTTGTCATTTCTCGGCACAGTAATGGAATGTTAAAATCTCTAGTCCCAGCCAATTTTAGGACAGTCAGAAAGGCAAGTGCAAGAATACAAATAGAAAAACTTTCTGTGTCTGTCCTGTAGAGGGCACTTAAGTCAGTAGGGCTAGAGGCATGCAACATTTCCATTGCTTTCCATTATAGTACACAGTTTAACTTTTGAACTGTTGTGTTTAGAAACATTAAATTTTATACATTTGCACACACACAGACATAAATCGGAGCATGTCACATAAATTTGATTGCCCCCTTTTTAAAAGTTTTGAGTTTATTGGACGTTCAATACAGCATTACTTGCTCTAAATACAACCTGTAGTGGGTGACATTAGTTTTTAAGACAACCCTTTCAAGATCATGGACCATTATTTCTTTGATTTGCCTGCAATTTAAGAACATGGCATATCTGTCACAAGTGCCCAAATAGTAACAACGATAGTTTAACATGTAGGCCTAATCCTGTGGGAATACACACCTATAGCACTCAGCTATTCAGTGTATTGGTTTGTGTGTTAAGCTGAATATCCAGATAGAGTGAAGCTCGCCTTAAAGACCACCCTTACGGATGACCAAATTATGGTCTCTAGAGAGGTAGTCTCATAAGTAGTATAAATAATAAAGAAAAAGGTACCAGGCAAAGTATGTGTGTAAAAGGTGGTTTTTCAAGGCAAGGGATCTCTCAATACAGGGACCACTGTAATTGCTTGCTGTAGCCTCCTTTTTTGTCAAACCATGTTGTCACATGCTACATGTAGGCTTGGTACTAGCCTGCTGAACAACTTATTTGGCTCTGCCGGTCGTCTGCCAAAGGGCAAACCAAAGGCATTTCCAACAGGCCATTGACTCCCAATTAAATTATCTGAGATAATATAACAAACGCCCTGTCAGCCAATGAGTTTTAGCTGCCTGTCCAGTAAATTGTCTACTGAATAATTATTAAATGAGCTGCACTTCATCCAGTAGGAAATCAGACCTCGAGTCATTTTCAACTGGCAGTGTACAAACATATTGCGGAAAGCAAGGTGGCCTTAGGCCCACCAGTGGAGTCTGTTAAGCAGGAAAACTTGATATGAGATGGCAAATGCTGAACGATTTCATAATATACAGTTGTACCTGCTGTATGTGGCCACCCCTTCTGCCAAGAAAATGTGGCCTGTGACGACAGGTAAATTTTACAAAGAAATTGACTCCTATATCCCAGCCTAGTGACCACAAAAAGCAATTCGGCTGCTCATGGGAGTGGTTGCATACAGCAGGTACCACTGTATAATGTGTTTGAATGTTTTCAGTTTGCATTAAGCTACCTTATGCATGTACAATGTACGTGCACAGAACATGCAAAGGTATCGTCTTACATGATGTTTTTGTGAAGTTGTAAATTGGCCACCAGCATTGGACATGCCATACTGTCACATTTACATGCGAGTTTTAGTTTTGGAGAAACCTAAAATGTTGTAAAACTGAAATATTAAGTTTTAACACCATTAAATTATCACAAAATGTTTCTTTCACAACAAAGCTTAGAACCATGGACTCCCTGTCTAAATATTTCTTTGTGAATAAGAGAGTGACTGTGTGCATCAATCACTCAAGATTAACTTTGTCATCCTGACAACTAGGTAGTAACAATCTGTGTGATCTGTAATAAGTCTGTTACTGAGTGCATGTGAGAAAAGATTGAAAATATGTCTGTTGGTGGACAAATAGGTAGGCCCTATAACACCGCCTGGAGTTCTGATTTAAGGAAAAGACATGACAACAGCCAGCGCCATTTTCATTTTATGGATAATGTACACCCTCCAGATCATTACATAGTCAGGATTATCAAGCAACGACATAAAATTAGGAGTGAAATGGCCCCTTACAAATATCCAATCACCAATGTGATTAAGACAATCTACAAAGAATTGAATAGCTAATTTGGGAACGTTCAGCATTTTCACTGGATCATTTTCATCATGAAAGGACCAAAGTACACCAGGGGAGGGGTGCACTGCAGGTGTATGCTTTTAATCGTGTAATTGTATTTGTGTCTTTTTGTCCAAGACCACTTCCTAGTAGTCATTACCCTATTCCGCAGTCCGAACTCTTTACTCTCCATAAGCTAACCTGTCCCTGTCTAACTTATATACATAGAAGTTCTATTGCCCATATTGCACACGTTCCTCTGTAAAATTTTGACATAGGCTGTATTAGCCCAAATAAATTAAAGGGTCTTCAGCGGGTAACTACTCAACATGTTTCGGAGCCTTTTACCCATACATGTCTCTCTGAGTAGCGGCTACTTGTCTAAGATAAATATTCAGCAAAGACAACCTACATAATAATGAATAAATATGAACGTGGCAATTGATGAATTAGCTAAATATGTGAAGTTTTGCTTATAAATGCAGAGCTTCATATCAAAGAAGAATACCTGTCAAACAAACCATAATTACCAAATTTTCATAGTACAGGTTCAGATAAGAACAATTTGACTTACCCCTGAACCAATATGTACCCTTTCTAGCTGGACAGCTTATCCTAGTTAAACCATCCACCAATGTTTAACTGAAGTGGAAACAAGCTGGGGCATTATATTCAGTCTCAGTGATTGTAAAATAAACAGTTGCAGCTTGACCACCTGTACAAACCAAGGGAAATCCTAACAAGGACCGTAACAATGTACATCCTGCACCAGAGATGTAAAACAGACTCCATGATGACACCTACTCCTCAAACAATTAAGCTCTATTTAACTGCCAACCCTGAGTCAATGTGTCAGGTTTGTGACAATTGAGAAAATACTGTCAACTTTGAGTAATTTTTTAATACTGAGTAAATGTGCATTTAGGCATATCAGAAAAGAATGGAAGTCATTAGCATTTATGCCAAAAATATGCTATCAAAACAATTTTTGTTAACAGGATTTTAAGTACAATTAGGCAAACATGCAACTGCCGTAGGCCGCTTCTTGCTACCTGTAGCCCCTGGGGGTTTACCTAACAGAAAACATGTAAGCCTAAAATGTCTGATAGTGAATATTAAAACGAAAAGATGCCAAAAGATAAAGTTAAGTAGCAAACAGACAAGTCTAAAAACTGTAAATTATTGTGGACAAACTTTCTAATAATCTTTGGATGTTAACAGTAGAATTATAGGGCAAGTCAGAAAAGAATGAAAGTCTTTTGTATTTATGTCAAGAGAAAGTAATGAAATCATTATTAAGTCACAAGTAAATTTATTTTCTTATCATCATGGTGATGCATTATTTTTCTGACCAGTATATGTATTTAACCGTGGCAGCCTGATTGTCAAATTGGTCTGTGATTTTTTTGAAATGGCAGGGATATGGGCAACATCCTGGAAATTGCAACTAAAACCTACAGACAAGGTATCAGAAAATAAATGATGAAATTTACACAGTGCATTTAGTGTAGTACTGTACATACACTATATATATATATATATATATATATATATATGTATATATATATATATGTATATATATATATATATATATATATATATATATATATATATAGTGTATGTACAGTACTACACTAAATGCACCTATGGGGCTCTTTGATAGATTTTGTTTCAGTTGCAGTTGCATGTTTGCCTAATTGTACTCAGCAAGGACAGAAACCTCGCGTAGAGCCAAAGGGTAAAATAAAATAAAACCGTGCTTCTACTATTTCATAGGGATGGAGATGTAAAAGGAAAGAATACAGTAAATTTATTCCTCTTGGCTATTTGGCAGGGATCTCAGTCTCTTCTGTTTCAACAAAGTTTCATGGTTGAACCTAAAATACTTTTTGAGATACATGCGACACAAATGTGACAAGTCTAAAGTTGAATCAACATTTCCCCTAGGTTTATTAATGATCAATTAATGCAAGATAATTAATCCAAGAGAAAAACTAGAAACCCATCAGTGATCGAAAAAACCCTCAGCCCAGACGGACAGGTGGACGGATGTCTCTAGTATAATACACTTATGTGGAAAAATATGACCCATATTCATAAATACCAAACCCAACAATGACAGCACAGAGATTCCAGAGTTACCAAAGCATCAACAAATGGAGGGACAGACGAAGACCCATCCTATAAGCTCAGCTGACTGACAAGTCAGCTGTGCTAAAACTCAAAAAAAAAACACTGGATATGACCGTTTGAACAAATTTGGTAGAGACCCACCCAAGGTACATTGCCATTAAGTTTGAAGTGAATCTGGCCAACAGTTTTGGAGAAGTCGAAAATGTAACTGTGAATGGAGGGACAACGGACATCTGAGCCTCCTAAGAGCTCAGCCTGACTCGTGTGTCAGCTGAGGTAAAAATGAGTTTTTTGAAAATTTGAAATACTTTTAGAAGTGTACCCAAAAATTACTTTTCACAAAAAGCAGGTCATGTCCTGAGAAACCCATGTAATGGACAACATAAAGTAATAAATTTCATATCTCATACAAAATTATGTCATAGCATAGCAACTAAGCAGTTCTTACGGGTCAGAAAACATTCATTTGACAAAATAAAGCTAGAGCTAGAATATCTTTGACTATATGAGGTATATTGAAAAGCTAGTAGTATACAGTGGAGGTTGGAAAACAAATTTATTAATGTGAGGTCACTATAATCATTAACCAGTCTATGCTCACTTACTTTTTTAATAACCTCTATCTCATGACCAAAGTGTTGTAGCAGGTACTTGTATTTGTCATCAATCATCAGAACCTTGATATTCAACTGCTCAAATCTGTAACATAAGAATCGTAGGACCTTAATGATTATCCCGTTTCACAGAGTTGAAAACAAACATAAAATAGCCTTCTGTGACCACCTTGGCCATTCAGAAATGAAGAATGAGGTGCAACTTCAAACGCTTCTTGCTCAGTTCCAAAATCATCTAGAAACTAATCCCCCTTTAGACCATCATACCAGTGTTCAGAAGCCATACATATATGTACTAATTTTTTAAATGGTAACTTTGACATGAGGACTATGAGTTGTGTGCTCAACTGACCTACTAAGCACTGACTAAAGAGATCCTTTGCAAAGAAGTCAAAATCGCTCAAGTGCCATCTCAATAGGCTAGGGAAAGAACAGAAGTTTCAACAACAGCCTGAAAGAGGGCACTGCAGTCAGATGATGGCTAGGTTTGTGTCTTCCCATTGCTTTACATTGTAATTCGCAACTTAATAACATGAAAACTACTGCACATAGAAACACTCAATTTCAGACAGTAAATCTAGATGCATAACTAAATACCTCACAAAAATCATATAACCAGAGCTACAAAAGTGACTATTTTATTTAAAGTTGCTTTAACATACAAACTAATGGGAATACACAGCTCTAGCCCTCCAAATGTTTGTGTTTTGAGTTGTGTATTGGGGTGAATACACATCTTTAGAGCTAATTCTGACCTTTCCTATTTGGCCCTTATAAATAGAGGCCATTATCACATGTAAATCAAAGTCCTTAGCCTTCTGCTTGCACACTAGAATGGTGTACATGTATATTAATCACTTGAACTATTATTAATAGGTTGCAACTGCAATAGCAGATATTAATCCTCATTAAGATCATCCTGAATTGCGGGTTTTACATAATCCCGTTGCACTGCCGACTGATATTGTGGGAGGTAAATGTAGCATGTTCCAATGAATATAGTATAGGTCTACATGTAGCTTGCCTTTTCCTTCCACTAACACACCTGTCTCTTTTTTTATTTTCTTGTGTGTTGCTGTAGTTTTATGTATGTATAACATAGTTTATGTCTAATCAAGTGGAATCTGAGCCTGAGTCCTCCCTCAAGAAATTCTAAAGTGATCAGGTGAACTTTGGAAACTGGGTGAATGTCATCTGTCGCTTGAGGACCCTAACTGTGTGCAATTAGTTAAAATGGAAGAGTAAAAAGGCCCACTGACCTTGGGAATAGGATCAAGGTTACTCTTGTACACTCAACGTGACCCTTCCAGATGTTGATGACCCATCATATAAAATACCAAAGTACTAGCTCAAACAGTTATTCAAATATTGCTCCATTACTAAATCAACGAAAGTAGCCCAAAGACCTTTAGAGTTATAAGGGTCAAATTCACACATGCATAGTCTTTCATTGGCCGTTAGAGAGCACCATCATCATGCATAAGATAACTGGATGTTGCATATATGCCATTATGAGGATGACCATTGAGGTCCCACACTGCATGTTGTGGCATAAGCTTATCTCAGTACATCCCTGGAATGATGATGTTTTACTGTGTTCCAATATCTTAATGAGGGGTGTTACAGGGTATTTCCATACAGCGTACCAGGGTGTTTTTGTTTTCTGCACATCATACACAGGCAATTTTTACTTGCCATACATTGTACTCAGATGCAATTCTGTACATCATACAGCCGTAAAATTATTAATCATACAAGGTACAGACAGCTGTTATTCATTTTACCCGCACTGAAAATGTAATGATAATAAAGATCAATAACGAAAATCAGAGGAGGGAGCCTCGACAGGGAGCCCTCAGAGGATGAAAGTTCATGGACCATTGCTGACCACCCTTTGTGACACTGTTTTGCATCTCTCACAAATGGGCCTGTTAGCAGGCAGCTACTTGAAACCAATGACCATGCAGCTTGAAGCAAGGAGTCATAAAATGTAACTGATGATGTAATTGGCCATTTGTACTAAATGAATTAATAACCACTCAATTTAGTTATATCGTTATAGTTGAAATAGCAAGTCATACACATATCAAATATTCCCATATGAATTGAGAACCTAATCTATTTGAATGTCTGATAGTGGTATATTGGTCATGATAAAAGTGATTATTCCTACATGAATTAAGAACCATGCAGTTTAAATATCATTGAAAGGGCAAGTTATAGCTGTAATGTAACCTTTTTTTATTTGTGAATATTTGATATGTTTGAATTGAACCTGTGATGCTGAAATTCGTGATCATTTTAAATATGATCTGGATTAGAATCTGACAAATCAAGACCCAACTCAGTCAAACATTGCCAGATGCATGTTTGTGCTAGAAAGCATCTAGTAGGTACTTGCTTAATCAGAAAAAAAACATTAAATGAATGAATTTTACTGCACGTGATATTCAAAGCTCCATAAAGTGTTTATCAAGACTATCACAAAAAACATACATTGCTCTGGATCTTCTATTGGCTGCTTTATGAATGATAAACAAACTGATATGAGAACTTGTAAATTTGAATGGAAAAAATCCAGTATAATCTGGAGTGAAAATTGGCCAAAAAAAATAATAAAATAAAAATAAATGGATGCCTTTAAACATCAATTTTGTTGATTTTCTTTCCTTTCAAATGTATTATTTCTGCAAAAGACCTAGATATTTTATGATTTGTTCAGTCTTATCTACACTTTAAGTATGTCAACAATGCATGTGACCCCTTTGTCTGGAGCCAATAGCCCTTAAAGTTTTACAATTGCAGTAGCTCTTAAAGTTTTACAGACAATATATGACTGGAATTTCTTACACTGTCAAAGATGTATATAAAGTACTTCAGGTCTTGAAAGACCACTCCAATATTTACCTGGTTTGACACACCACATTTGTCAGGTCTCTAGTTCTATCTCTGCCATGTTATACCTCTAAAGAGAGACTCTTTGTTTTCAACAACCATTTTTGAGTCCACCCAAGGTGTAGTCTCTCAAGACTGGGACCACTGTATATGCCATTTATGCTTTCTAACAAATACTTGAAGAGCAAGCTCCATCTTTTATTTTAGTGCCTTTTGGGCAGCATCTTCAAATAAAAATTAACAGAGGAAAAGGTGTCTTATTTTCCATAAAGTGAACTGGCAAGTTTTATTTACTGTACAGTGTACTGGGGAAAATGTATTAACTGTACTGGTGTAGCAGGACCCCCCCCCCCCCCCCCCATAATATATTTACTGCCCAATATGTACAGCACTGGTTTCAAATTTTATTATATCAAAAAATTGCAAGTTATTTCAATTTGCCAAAGGATTTATCACAGAGAAACTGAAATGTTTGTAAAAACAAACTATGTGCTTTTCAAGTCTAGGCATATTGTTTTTCTGCCACTGACACACGACTTATGGCAAACTTTCCTTCCATACCTCTACTCATCATTACAAATGGTTTGGAACATCTTTAAATTCTGCATAGAAACAACCAGTTTTACAATCTCTCATACGCAAGCTACCACACTTTCCAGGCACAAAGCCGGGCGGAAGTCAAACTGGAAGTCAAAAACCGCAAACATCAGATTTAATTTTTCAAAACCCCACCACAATCTGACCTACATTTAGCCAACAGACAGTGTCTAAACAAAAACTAGAACCTTGGAAACATAATGATTTTGGCATACATTAACCACACTGCAATAAGGCCATACAAAATTAACTGCGAGTTTCTCATGAACTTTTTTTTATTCAACTGATGAGGGCAAGAGAGTTTTTTATTTTTCCTAAAAAAAATCAAATATTGATGAGGGCAGGCATTTTTTTTAACCATAACAATCAAAGTAAAAAGCAAATGAACATAAATTACTTACAGATATTTCATTCATTCTGCAACTATGCTTTTATTTACATAAATCACAGTTACAGAATATGAAATCTTTAATAATTTCTTCATTTCAACATTTCAAACTTCCTGGACACAACATCATAGAAGACCTTAGAATCCTCCCAATAGAACAGGTCATTAAAACACCACACATCAAGCCAATAGACAACAACATTCTTAAAATTAGAGAAAGTTCCTGGATCAAGACTGTAGGCACCCTTACCCCTAAAGGACTGAACTAGATAGCCTAAGGTAACACCAAATGTACAGACCCCCGTCCCCCATCCTCAGGGTTTGACCGCTCTAGTGATACATGGATATTCAGTTTCCCTCACTTGGGGACACCTGCACATATACATGTAGAACAACGTACTATGCTCAATAATTTCTTCATGTATGAAATTATATGATTCAAATATGTTGAAACAATGCAAGGGAAATGGAAATGTTTTTTGCAGGTCTTCTACATTTGCATGAGAAAGAAGTTTGAAGCTTCAATGGAAACAATTTTTTGCGCGGCCCCCAACAGGGGAGAAGGAGAAGCAGGTCACCACTTACCCGCCCAGGGGGAGTTACAACGTTTGGAATCACCAACGTCAACGACAACGTTCACCTCATCCTCGTCCCCAAGGAGCATTGACCAACAGTCAAACCCAACTGCTCACAAACATACTTCAGACCCTGAAGGGATCCAACTCAGGGCAGAGAGGCAGGAGTGCCCCCAGAGGCAGGACACCCCCTCAGTCTCGAGGAAGGCGTTAAAGGCACCAGAAACCACAAACTCTTGTTTTAGTTTTGGTTCCAATAGTTCACTTTTCAGTTCATTAAGTGATGTCTTACCCACTTGTTCTCTGGATCTTACTGACGTTCATTTTGAACATTTATTGAAGGACAAACATACTGGCATAAATACATCAGAGACAAACTTTTCCCCGTCTATGTCCAGATTGGCAGACAACGTTGCTCCAACCTTAAGCTGGCTACCTACAGGCACCATCCCACAGTTTCCTCACAGATACAGGTGAGTAATCTTCTTTCCAGTTTACATGTTGACTCTTATTTGGTAGATAAGGCAACTTTTGTCCATCCAGCTTGTATCAACAACAGGTCCAACAATAACTTGAATACAAGTCAGGATCTTCTAATCCCTGAAGACATAGTAGTCAATCTTTCTGACCACACACTCTCGGCAGCACAAAAACAACTTTTAAGCAAAGGCTTATCTTTCTGCCCAACTCCGAGAGAACCAGATATGGGAACAGTGTTCCAAGATACAGAAAGATTTTTCAGAAACCTAAAACTGAAAGCCTTCTTCAAAAAGAAAAGGCAAGATACCATGTTCCAACCTATTGATCAGGCTGAAGCTAATTCACAACATGACCTGGGTCCTCAAAATGAGCCCCCTTTTGAACATAAAAATTTCAAAAAGGCCAGCACATTCACTCCTAGTGAGGTTCAACTAGGGGATCCGAATGTAGAGGCCTTCTGTAGAACAGTTAAAAGTGAACTTGCCTCCCACCACCCACGTATCCCTCGGGGACAGAACCTTAATCAAGAGGAACGCCGAGGCTTGAAAGAGGTACAAAACAGTCCAAACATTGTGATCAAGAAAGCTGACAAGGGTTCTGCCATTGTAATCATGAATACCACCGATTACATAGCAGAGGCCCACATACAATTATCTAACACTGATCACTACCGGAAAATTGAGGCCAACTTGACCTCATTTCACAACAACAAAATTATGCTCTTACTAAATGACCTAGTGGAGAATAACTCTATCACCAGAGAAACGGCAGACTTTTTACACGTGAGAGAACCACGTGTACCCTCTTTCTACCTTCTGCCAAAGATACACAAGGGTATCTTACCCCCACCGGGCCGACCCATTCTTAGCGCTAATGACGGCCCCACAGAAAAAATCTCAGGCTTTGTTGATTTTTTCCTGCAGCCACTAATACCCAAAATTAAGAGCTAAATCATCAAGGACACCACAGACTTTATTAATATAATAGAGTTCTTACCAGCCCTACCACCAGGCAGGCTACTGGTCACTCTTGATGTAGTCTCTTTATACACAAACATTCCTATTGAGGAAGGCCTCAGAAGTGAAGCGAGAGCGCTCCTCCGCAACAGAGAGCCTAACTGTAAACCTATGACCAACGAAATCATACAACTACTACACCTTGTACTAACCTGCAACAACTTTGAATTTAATGGTGACTATTTCCTACAAACCAGCGGCACAGCTATGGGTACTAAAGTAGCACCATCTTTTGCAAACATCTTTATGGATAGCCTTGAGACCAACAAGCTTCTATCTTTCCCCCTTCAGCCCATGATTTGGCACAGGTTCATTGATGATATTTTTGTCATATGGACCTATGGGGAGTCACATTTACAGGAGTTCATTACCCGTCTTAACTCCTGTCACCCTACGATCAAGTTCTCGGCCCACTTTTCGGCCAATGAAGTGAACTTTCTAGACACCACTGTAAAAATTGGTGACAACGGTCTAGTGTATACCACTTTATACACTAAGCCAACAGATACCCATACCTATCTTCACTACACTTCTGCACATCCCAAACACTCCAAGCAAGGTGGCCCTTACAGCCAGTTGCTCAAGGTCAAACGCATCTGTCATCTCGATAGGGATTTTGAGACTAACGCGCTCAAAATACTCCAATATTACACACTGAGAGGATACCCTGAAGATGTCCTCAACGATGCTCTCACACAAGCTAGAGCATTGAGCAGACAGATGTCGTTGAACCCCACCACTGTCAGCACCGCGAGTGCTGATCAAGAAAAAATTTTCCTCGACACTGAATACAACCCAGCTCTTCCTCCCATCAAATCCATCATCCAATGCAATTGGGGCATCATTCAAGCCTCAAGATATGCCACAGACCTGGGACAAAAAGTTGTCCTAGGCTTCAGGAGAACCAAAAACCTGAAAGACATACTTCCAGACTGAAATTCCCCTTGACTGCCAGCAGGGCTGCAGTCTCAGGGACAACAGAGCAAAACCCCTGTAATACCATGGCCTGCCGCTACTGTCAGAGACTAGATACCTCAGGCAGAGTAACTAGTCGGACCACTGGCCGTTCTTACACAACACCTACCGGTGGTACCTGCAAGCACAACAACCTCATGTACCTGCTCACTTGTCAATGCTGCGGACTTCAGTATGTGGGACAAACCAAACGCACATTGATGAGGAGAATGAGCGAACATTTCCTTTACATCATGCATAAAGATGTAAACCAACCACTGGGCAGACACTTTTGGCTCCCAAATCACTCAGCAACAGATCTCCCTCTCATTATCCAGATCCTGGAACATATCCGCATCCCTCCTGAGATGACACGTACACTGTCTCTCAGACTCGAAAGAGAACAACATTGGATACACCAGTTAAACACTACAGAACCGTTAGGCCTCAATGTTATGGGTAGATAGACTTACTTCCCTAGTATCGTGCTAAATTTTTAGTTCTGAGTCTATATACCCCCATAGAACCTCGTTATCAACCTTTCCTCAAAGTTGACCTTAGGAACACCGTAAAGCTCCAATCGCTATCAGTCTGATATGTCCTTTATTTCCACTAAATATGGAAAGCCATTTCCTTTTAAGGCTGAAAAACAGGCCTTGTACACAGAGCTTACTTTGTGCATAGCAACCACTATTTAGTTCTTACTCTCGTGATGTCCTCATTTTCCAAGACGTCACCCCAACTCGTTAAATCCAACAGTTGACTGGTAGTCTCAGTCTGCATCGTGACGTCCAACCACCATGACGTTGACCTAACGTCAATTAGCAACGTTACCCCTGCCTATAAAAGCAGCGGGACACGGTGATCCTAACTGCCACTGATGAGTATCACTTGATACGAAACCGGTCTGGCTTTCTCTCCTAGTTTTGGTTCCCCGTCACTGGTCTTGCCAGGTTTTAACTTTCAATGGAAATAAGCATTACTTCTGACACCGCGTAAAATTAATGCTCTGGTACAGATCTGCTATTAAATTAAAGTTTTAAAGAGTTCCTTGTGTCAAACCTGTGGATTTTGAAAGGCTGTTGAACTTAAAAGACATTGATTTAATTTTTCATATGGATATATACCATTGAGGCCATCAGGTATGAGGTATATTAAACCAAATGTTGGAAGTGTAAACAATTTAAGTTTCACACTAGGTATACTCCAGGTCCTCAAGAAAAAGGCTGAAAAGTAAATATAATTTCAAACTTGATATTTAATTTCAAATGTCAATGAACAGTCAGGTAGGACAATCTGTAAAGGCTAATTAATATATTCAACAAAAGAGACTATAACACGTTTATTTTTCAAACATAAATAAGGACTAAAGGGGTCAGGTGTAGCAGGTAGTCCTGTCACACTTTTGTAGCCTCTTTCCTTCATGCAATGAACTGGGATTTGGGCTTCTGAAGACATTGCCCTTTACAGGTTGCACAAAGACAAAGATATCACATGCAGCATGTACCATACCATGTATCTGCAATGTTGAATGGAAAATACATTCAAGACATCTTATAGCTGTTTTTCATTAATTTTTCACCAATGAATGCTATTTTTCTGCAATGTATCCTCTACAATCAATAAATGTTTTAAGCTTTTATAAGTTGTATATGTGTCACTTTCAGAGGACAAACATTTAACCCCTTTAAGTGCCAGTCACTTCTAGAAGGTGGCACCAGTGATAGCGACAAATTTTGTCTTAACAGGAGTCTCCCAGACCTGCAAGTGTATGTTAATAATATAAGTATTTTGATGTATTTATGTACACTGTTTTAGGTTGAATAACTCAGTCCTAAAGCCATGCTGACCATTTGTGGTCCCCCAGTGCCAGTTACATAATTTGTCATGCTCAGAACATCTCTTAAAGGTCCTATTGATTGATGGGGTCTAACTTTTCATAAAGTTTGGGTTCAGATGTCTCAGAAATAATATCCCGTGATTTTTCACAATTATCTTGATTTAAAATGACGATTTTGATGCATTTCAATTGCTCAGCCTCCTTGGCAAGCCAAAGTATGGGCTTTCAGCCAGATCATGGTCACTGGCATGAAACTGTTGCTGATATCACAAACACAACCTTTCTCACAGAAGGTGTGGGATAGCCCACAGAACTGCACTAGTGCTAAACACGACAAGATGGAAGAACTTTAGCAGCAGTAGTGAGCATGATGATGATGGTAATCTGAATTTAGCCCCCACATTTTCTGACGAAGATGAACAATTAAGATATAATAGATAGGGCAATTGTGGCAGAAGAGCAGACAATCAAGCTGTACCAACAAACAACCACCTGTTTGATCCCCCCCCCCCCACAAAAAAAGAGTGGTCTTTGTCATTAACTGTCAACAAGTTGTGAGTTAATAGAAAAGCTAGCCAACGTGTGCCGTTATTTTGCCCCTGTATTTTGCAGTGAAGTAAACTCAAACACAGCATTTCATTTCTACTTGTCTGGAGGGTTAACTTGAGCCGCGGAAACAGCAAAGCTGCATGGTCATAGTTGTTCAGTGATCATTATCATAATACTTTCCTAGGTTCCAGGTGTCTGTTCTCCAAGTTACCTGGGCAAACGATCATTAAAGTATTTTGAAAACCAAACTTACTATCTTAACTGTAATCTGGCCACTCGGTTGTCTCTGAAGCAGTTATCGTTAGTTACAAATCCATATGCAACACAATACCCTGGCAAATCAGGCACGTGTTGGTGGGCACCAGTTTGAACATGGCGCAATGCATTGTGAGAAAGTTGCACAAAATTATATTTGCCTTAGATATCAAAGTGAATCACAGCCACGTTTTCAGCACTGTAAATGTGTATGGAATAAAAAAAAAGAAGTGGGCTGAACATGATCAAATGTACCCAAGTTTGCAGAGGATTGGTTTGGGCCCTAAACTACTTTAAAATCCTTGGCTCACTGTTTGATCAAAACTCTGAGGATTAGCCAATATATGCTCTTGGCCACAATATGAACTTGATAATTTACAGGTTCATTTTATTAAATCAATTTTAGTTTGATCCAGTATTTAATCTTTTAATCCAAGATTATAAAATCTGGGATAAATCATGATTGATTCTCTAAAATGAAAACTTTAATTCCAAGGTTCATATTACAGCAGAGAACATAGATTAATTAATCCTGCAAGTTTAGATTAAACATTAGGCCAACGATTCAGTAGTTCAAGGCCCAAAGGCACACTGCATGACTTTCATTTTAGGATTAAATTCATTATCAGATTAAACTCCTCAGTGAATATGGTCCCAGGTGATTATTTGTTACTGTGGCAATTTGTCTTATGCCACTGACCCATATCACATAGCCAACACAAGGCCATGAGGCTGCAAGCTACTGGTGTTACACTGGCAATCAATGGGAATGTGAGCCAGGTGTTAAGTCATTTACTGCTAGTACACAAACCGCAGTAGGAATAACACAATACTATCTGCAGAGTTCATGTGCATGTGTGGGAGAATTTGTTGTTACCTCTTGACCACTATTTGCCGATACACAGATGCAAAGGCGGAGGGTGTAACGTTACCTGCATACTGACCACATGACCACCGAGACTGGCAGCTGGGGAGGAACCATCGGTCTGAGTGAGGAGGCAAGGTCTGAAGGGAAAACCTCAGAGGTACGTCAACTTCAGGCCCCAACAGCAGAATCCAGCTGAAGCCGGAAACCCTCCTTACCGACCAGCATGGGACCACACTCAAACCCTGTTTACCTCATGGGTAGACGCTATCTGGTTCAGCCCCATCAGACCTGGAGATCTAACAGGACCTAGTTGCGAAACTGGCAGGCGCTAAGGGGCTGGTGTATGGTTTCTTAGGACAGTGGACTCCTCGGTCAAAAAAGGCCAGGACAATAGGACAAAGTGCCTGATATGGGTCCGGAATTAGGTCAATTTAGCACAATGCCTTAGGCCCAATAACAGGTGCCCTGACCTATAGACTGCTTCAACCATGAGAGTGTGATCAACCACGAAGACGCTAAAGTGTGATCGCTGCGGCTACTCTGATGGGATCTGGAAGCCTAACGGACGAGTGTTGGAACCTGAGCAAAGGAGCCTGTGATGCCCGCAAAAGTGTGCATACCCTCCTCTTGCACTATCATGTCAAGCAAGCAGCGCTTTGCGAAAGTTGTAGACAATTGCCATCAGCACGCTGGCAGAATATTGACAACCACAATGTTCTGCAGGGCTTGCCAGGAGGCATTAAAGGCTCCCACCTCATGAGCTCAGACTGAGACAAGCTGCAAGGCACCAGGCCTTTCCAGCGAGATCTCACAGGCCTTAAGGATCATCTGCCTAATCCACAAAGAAATCGTGTTTCTGTAAACTTGCTCCTTACGAGAGTAACCAAGCAGAAGGAAGAGGGCAGCCCTCTATCCCCTGCATCTGTCCATGTATGAAAGGTATCAGCGAAAGGCTCTCACGGGACACAAGGTTCTTTCCTCATGGGGAAGAGCAGTATCGACAGCACAGAGGGTAAAAACCTTTGGAGGCCATAGCCAGATCTTGAGCCACTTGATTCTTTGCAAATAAGCCCAGGGGAGGCCTCAGGGTCACCTGGGAGTAGTCACAAGACCATTGGAGTCGGTCATCTCAGCCAGAGAGTGGATTTTGCTTCTTCGAGCCCCCAAAGTGAGTGTTAATAGAAAACAAGTCTTCCATACCTAGTACTTGAGGACCACCCATCAGGGGTCCACAAGGCACTCAAAGGGCCACTTCTTCAACATGACTAAAACCAGCGGAAGGTCCCACCAGGGTGGGATCTACCTTGCTGCTGGTCTGTCGGTGTAGGACGCAATGAGAGCTGACAAATAGGGATTGCTCCCAATGTCAATGTCTTGGATGTTAGTGAGGGTTGAGAAGATGGTTGATCAGAAACCCTCCACTATTTTCCATCTCTAGCCTAATTGTATTTGTGTCTTTTTGTCCAAAACCTTCCTAGTAGTCATTACCCTATTCCGCAGTCCGAACTCTTTACTCTCCATAAGCTAACCTGTCTAACCTATATACATATAGAAGTACTAGTGTCCATATTGCACACGTTCCTCTGTAAAATTTTGACATAGGCTGTATTAGCCCAAATAAATTAAAGGGTCTTCAGCAGGTAACTACTCAACATGTTTCGGAGCCTTTTACCCATACATGTCTCTCCGAGTAGCAGCTCCTTGTCTAAGCTAAATATTCATCAATGACAACCCACATAATAATGAATAAATCTGAACGTGGTAATTGATGAATTAGCTAAATATGTGAAGTTTAGCTTACAAATGCAGAGCTTCATTATGAAAGAAGAATACCTGTCAAACAAACCATAATTACTAAATTTGTATAGTACAGGTTCAGATAAGAACAATTTGACCTACCCCTGACCCAACATGTACCCTTTCTAGCTGGACAGCTTATCCTAGTTAAACCATCCCCAGTGATTGTAAAATAAACAGTTGCAGCTAAACCACCTGTATTAACCAAGGGAAATCCAAACAAGGACTGCAACAATGTACATCCTGCACCAGAGATGTAAAACAAACTCCATGATGACACCTGCTCCTCAAACAATTAAGCTCTATTGCACTGCCAACCCTGAGTCAATGTATCAACTAAATGTGTCAGGTTTGTGACATTTGAGAAAATACTGTCAATTTTGGTTAATTTTTTAATATTGAGTAAATGTGCATTTAGGCATGTCAGAAAAGAATGAAAAAGTCATTAGCATTTATGCCAAAAACATGTTATCAAAACAATTTTTCTTAACGGGATTTTAAGTACAATTTGGCAAACATGCAACTGTCGTAGGCCGCTGCTTGCTACCGATAGCCCCAGGGGGGTTTAACCTGACAGAAAACATGTAAGCCTAAAATGTGTGAAAGTGAATAATAATAAAACAGAAAGATGCCAAAAGATAAAGTTAAGTAGCAAAACAGACAAGTCTAAAAACTGTAAATTACTGTGGCCAAACTTTCTAATAGTCTTTGGATATGAACAGTAAAATTATAGGGTAAGTCAGAAAAAAAATGAAAGTCATTTGTTTTGAAGTCCAGAGAATGCAATGAAAATATCAACCAGATATCAAGTACAATTAGGCAAGCTAGTAACTGTCGTAGGCCACTACTTGCAACCGATAGCCCCTGGGGGTTCAACCTAACAGAAAACAAGCTAGCCTAAAATGTCTGACATGTGAACATTTAAATTAAGACTTCCCACTGATAAAGAAGGAAGTCTGCAATGTCCCCGATGCACAGAGACCAGGGGGGAATTCCATTACTGGCACACCAGTTGGAAAACACGTTCCAACAAGCTGAGTAAACAGTCAGAAAAGAAGATCAAAGCCTGCCAGAGGCAATTTTATCTGCAACCAATTCTGAGAAACCTCTGTCGCAGATGTGCTGTGAGACAACCACCACACATGGAGGATGAGCACTTGAGGGTTCCTGTGGAACATGCTCAACTGCGGCTGCACCAGAAGTTTTGGCCATGGTGGTAAATGTAGCTGAGTCCCCATCCTTAGTTCCAATAGGTCTACCAAGCAATCAGTCCAGGGCTGCCAGGGGGCAACAAGGATGAGATTGCAATCATGGGACAAAACCTTGGGCAGTGCCCTCAAAAGGATCTGCAGAGGTGCAAATGCATATGGCCAAAGGTTGCTCCAGTCCATGGCTAAAGCATCCACCACTATGGCCCAGGGGTTCCTGACAGGTGAGATTTAAACTGGCACTTTCGCATTCTCGTGAGTCACAAACAAGTCCACACGTGGAGTTACCCATCTGGCCCACATGGCCTGAATGACCTGTGGGTTTTAGTGACCATTCCCTCCCTACTGGCCGACCTGTTCTCAAGAGTTGGTCAGCCTAGATGTCCTGGGATATGCCTTGAGCGGACGTCGTGTTTGGAGCATCATCAAGTGATGCTTCTGCCTAACTCTATTAGCTGCTTGGATCGCGTCCTGCATTGCCTGTTGAGGAAGGCCACTGTAGTCCTGTTGTTGCACATTATGAGGACATGTTTGTGCTCCACTAGGTCTCGAAAGTGGAGCGACACCAAGCGTATCTCCTCCAGTTCAAACCAGTTTATGTGTTTAGACACGAAGGAGGCCAGCCAAGGGACAGAGGCCGTACAGCTCTCAATGTGGGCTCCCCACCCTGGCCGAGAAGAGTGTAGATGGTAAACTGGGCCTGAAAAGGCATCAGCGTCTCCCCTTGTCCCAACATGATGTTCTCCTGTACGGTCCACCACTTCAGGTGTGGATGGTCCTCTGTGAGCACCAGCACTGAGGCCTGACAGCCCTCGTCCCTTCTCCATTTGCCCCACAGAGTGTGCTGCAAGGGGCTACGGTGAAGGTGACCAAGTGGGACCTGGGAGTCCATCGAGGACAGGGAGCCAAAGACAGCTAGCCATTATTGTGCCTAGCAGACCTTGCAAGTCACAAAGGCTCTGAGCAGGGAATGAAGTGTTTCCCATCTGTCTTTCAAAGGGGGACACATGTAGACAACCAGGTCAGTTTGGATGCCAATGAGCATGAAAGTCTACTCCAGCCAAAGGCTGGACTTGCTTAGATTCACTGTCAGGCCCAAGCGTTAGCAAATCTCCAGAATGGTCTCTGTGTGATGCTGTGAATCCAGGCACCCAAGTTCTTGGATAAGCCAACTTCCAGATACACATAGATGTGAATGGCTGAAGGTAATGGCTGAACTGATCGTGCAAATGGGGTAAACACCAGTGGTGCCATGGCAAGGCTGAACAGAAGCGCCCTGAACTGGTAAACCTGGCTCCTGGCGACCAAATAGAGTCTGTCAATGCCTTGGTACTAGTCTGATTGGCCAAGCAGGCCTGAAGGTCCTGAGCCCGCCAAACAACCTCCACCATCTTTCTTCTGAACAGAGTTCCTGAGAAGAGTGGCCCTGTTCAGCCTCTGCGATACAGTGGGTCAGGCAACTTCTGACCCTGGAGGTAGGCGTCCCTCTGCAACAAAACATGGTTTGCCTCCAAAGTGCAGGCGACCCACACCTGGTGGTTGACAGCTCATGACAAAGAAGTCACAAGGATTGATACCTGGTCTAACCACTCTCACACTGCCTCCGTAATGTGTACAGAGCCCCTGAGGTCAACATGGACAGACCTCAGAGTGGCCAATAAGACATCGGAGTAGGGCGACGTAAGGACAGATACATTGGCATCTGCCTCCAATCGCTTGAAGGCCTTGGCAGACATCATGCTGGACTTCAGCTGCTGAGCATCAAACTGTTCCCAATTGAGATGCACAGGCACTGGATGCGACAGAAAGATGTGCTCTGGTGCAGAATATCATCTGCCCTGAATGTCTGACTTTGGGAGGAGTGGCCCTGCCTCAAGAAGCCAGATGTCAGTGGCTCTATGGGAACCTGCGGGCCACAAGTCTTGACCGTGAGCTGATCAGAATACTCTGGCATGAAGGGTGAAAAGGGTATGGGGGTGCATTGCCACTCACCAATGAGCTCAGCGGCTCAGAGCAAGAATGGCGTGACGGTTGAGACTTCTACCTCAGCAGAGATGTGCTAAAGGATGCATCCAAAAACAGAAGCTATCCCATCCTCCGCCTCGGGTGTAGAGGTCCAAAGACTCAGGACTGACAAGGGGAGACGTGAGACCCAAGCCTCATCAAACAACGGATTGTCTGAGGGCAATGGGGCTGCCACCTGTGACAGCAGGGGATCTGTCACCATGCAAGGTGTAGGGGTGCAGAAGTCTTTGCAGCCTCAAATGTCACCTATGTCTGCTCAGCCCACATGGGGCTTGAGAGGGGGGCTTCCAGCAGAGTGATAGCAGTACACACAGAGCTCCCCAACAAGGGTGTTTGCTGACTGGAAGGAACCTGCTGGGTCTCTGGGAAACTCAGTCCATGGACCACAGCTGCTGCTCACTCAGAAATCTGTTGGCAGGAGGGGGCCTGAAGGAGTTCCCGGGAACTCCTAAGCATTGGGGCCGAGAGAAAGCTGACTCAAGGTAGCAGCAGCAAGCTGCTTTGCTGTCAAGAGTCTGCTCGGGCTCGGTGGCAGTGTTGGCAACAGTGGAAGAAGACAAAGTCTACAACCGCAAATGCTGTTCCTCGCGAAGCTTGAGTTCTGCTTCCCTTTCTACGGCTGGAGGCAGGGTACCAGGCTCGAATGTAAAAGCCAGCAGAATTGCCAGTTGCTTGCTTTGGGGCAGAGCCATTGAAGGTGCAGGAGGCAAAGCCGACACTGCACGTGGCACTTGGGTCACTGGAGGGGCCACCACTGTCAGGGCCAAAGACCCACTACTGGCAGAATGTGCCACCAGACTTAGGTGCCTTCCGTCTCCCACATGCCTTGGCTTACGATCCAAGCTCTCAGAGCCTGGAGCTCATGAAGTTGGATGAGGTGCCAGTGGTTTTCCAGACCTCCCCGACTTATGGTGCCAGTGCTGAGACTGGCGGAGATGGTCCGGGTGCTGAGACAGGCGGAGGTTCTAGAATGGAATGGGAACCTGAAGGTTTCATTCTACATGCACCGGTTTGCGTGACTTCTGCTCCAAGCACTCAGACCCAGAGGACTGAGATCTGGACAGCTTCAGTCAATACCTGGCAGACTTCTTTGAAGAGGTCGCTGAAGAAGAAACAGCCTGAGGTTGGGGGGGGGGGGGGGGGGAGGAGGGGGGTTTCAGCGCACTCAACATATCAACCTGCATGTGCGTACTTGTGGCCATAGACTCCAAGGCAAGGGCAACCCTCCGGTGAGCGACTAGACAAGCAGTGGGAGTCGTTTAGGGTACAGAAGGGCACTCATGACTTCCTGAACGCGATCTCTATCTGCCCCACTTATGACTGCGACGTCTATTCTCCTTACTCCCCTGTGGTGGAGTAAGGAGAACAGATGTGGAGTGGATGCTGAAGACTCAAGTGGAGTCAATGGTTAAGACTCAACGAAGTCAGACTCAACGGCTCAGTGTTTGGCAGCTATGACCTGCCGCCTGTGCCTCACACGAAGACTTGACCTCCATGACTGCTTGAGGAGCAGCCATTTGTCCTCTCCCCAATCCACGCTGTATTTCACGTTCTCTCGCAACAGCAAATTTGACGCAACTGGAGGCAACAACCATAGCAATGCTGATGATCGTCCTAGGCTGGCATATAATGGTTTCATGAGTCCAACTTCTGCCCAAAACCCAAAAAGTATGAGGATGAAGTGGTCACTGGATCAACACACATGGCTTGCTGTCAAAAAGTAGCAATTGCCTGATGCGCAATGTCTTCCCACTCTCTGCAATCTGTAAGTCGACACGCTATCTTGAAAATCTTTATTTCAAGCCAATTGACGAGCTCTATTCCCAACTATTTCACAGGACAGATATCAGCTATCTAGGTCTCCGAAGAGTCCCGGGACAACTAAGAAATGATATTCCATAAAAGGGAATGTGCATCAAGCACTCAAACAGTGAGTGTGAACCGAAGTTCATGGAGCTTCAACTCGAAACAGCAAGCCAGTAATGCCACCCAAAAAAGGAAGGATGATATGTGAAGCATGTGCACTGGCAGTCACCTCCAGTTCCAAAGGAACCGAGATGGTGCTACAGGACCATCAGGTTTTCAGGAATCAATTGAATGAACTCAACTCAATTTCTTGGGCGTTTGACCCAGACACAGGGGTCTTGGCAAATGGTAGTCGAGAGGTAACATAATGTAACTAATACTGCACTGCACTTTCTGACACCTCTGTTGTAAAAGTGTTGTTCTCAATGAACATGGATATATAGCAAGTAGTTATTCAAAAGTACTTATAAAATTTTTGAATTTTTTTCATATTAAGATAAACACAACGATCTCTCTCTTGGACCTGCAGATATAAATTTTTGGACACTTAATTGGATTTGGATTCAAATATGACTAGTAATTTGAAAACAAAAGGACTGTGACAGTCCTCTGCTCTGCTGACATGTACAAACACCCTTGTGACATTTTCAGATTTGCCCCCAAAAGAATAAAGAGATCCATAAAAAAAAAATCAATGGAGCATGACCATTTGAACAATGTGGCAGAGATCCACCCAAGGTACATTGCCAGCAAGTATGAAGTCAATTTGGTTGACGGTTTTGAACAAGTGGAAAATGTGAATTAGCATTAGAATGCCGATTGACTTACATAGCAATCAATAGGAAAGATGAATTTACTTATAAGTACCTAAATTGAAAAAAAAAATCTTGAAAAAATCAGGCATCCACAGCATTACCACCTAGGGACCAACATTGTTTGACCTTTCCACAAGGAACACATCCACCAAGTTTCAGCTCAATCTGAGAGACGGTTCTGGAGAAAAAAATCAAAATTAGCAAAAACACACAGAAAATCATAAAAATTAAGAAAAAAATTACAGCGCCACTGATGAACAGATTGAGAATTAGGAGTCTCTAGGAGTGTTCCTGTGTGATCTCAAAGCAATTGGGTGAGCGGTTTAAGAGAAGAAGATATTTTTAAGATTTGCCCCGAAAAAGAACCAAGAGAATCATAAAAAATCCAAAAATCACTGGAGCATGACCATCTGAATAAACTTGGTAGAGCCCCACTCAAGGTACATTGCCACACAGTTTGAAGTGAATATGGCTGGCAGTTTTGGAGAAGAAGTTGATTGTTGACAACGGACTAAGGTCCATAAGATAAGCTCAGCTACTGACAAGTCAACTGAGCTAAAAAAAAAATTGACCAAAATACATACATGGTCTTTGACTGACCAAAATTGACATGGACATGTTCTACTTGGATGATGTGTCCCATACGGTAATAGCACACATAATTACATGAATCATATTTACCTTCCCAGAAGCTTGAGAGAGTGTGTGGTGGACAATACTTTTTCAAAGCAGCTGTCCATGAAGGCTTGCAACTGGCTCTGTAATGACAAAAAATGGTATGTGAACCATAATAATAAACCTACACAAGTGTGAGTGCCAGGCTGTAAATTCTGCATAGTACACAACTTGAAATAAAACTACGGTATGTCTATGTATAGTGTCTATGCAGAATCAGCCAGGCACTTTAACAAGTGTGGTTTTATATTTATTCAGTATAGGCCTAAGTGTAGTCTGGAGTAGCTGCATCTTGCAATAAGAAACTTACAGTCCACTGCTAAATTAAGTTTTCATCAGGTTCTGACAAAATAGTTTGATGGAATGTGGATTGCTTATAAATTCTACACAGTGCAGTATGGCCTGTCCATAGGTACTCAGGACCATATACATATACATAGGATATTACATACAAATAATGCAGGGGAGCCCATGTGTTATTGAAGGTTATCAGTCCAAGGAGATCAATTACACATGGGTTCCCCTGCATCATTGTTTTATAATATAAGCAACCATTTAATTGATCTATAACAGAAAAAATGAACGATAGGTTTTGACATCAGTAAACAACAAATTCTAATACCATCAGAAAAAAGTCTGAAGTATCAAATAATATTAGGTACTAGTTAGGACCGTACCACTGTCCTCATTGTTTGTTTTGAATCCTTCTCGCTGATGAGCACATTAAATCATCCTCTGTGCAACCCGCAAATGTTCTCCTGACCATTATGTTAAAGACTGAAGTGCTTACCACGCCACCTAACAGTAAAAAAGGGAAGTTACATGTAGGTTATAAGGCAAGGTGGGACGTTATAACATTTTAATGTCAGCGAAGGGTGGAGCCCGTAGCTGACATTAAAATCTTTTGACGTCTCACCTTGCCTTATAACCAGCTTGCAACACAACTCTGATTGGTCAGTTTGAATAGGTGTTAAAGATCGCACCGCCCATGTACGCATCTAGATGTAAACAAGTGATCCACATGCATGTCTTAATTCTCTGCTCCAAATGCTGGCCACGGTAATTTTAACCACAGCCCCCACGCGTACAAGTTTTGTCATTCGACTGAAAGAAACACTTGTCATGTCGGATGTTTCTCATTTGGGTGAGGGAAATATATTTCCCCTGGATTCGGGTATTCCAGAAGACCTGCAAGACCTGTTAACTCAGGAATTATTATTTCACGTTGAGTCAGTAGAAAAAAGGGACTTAACAGAGCCATCCATGATACAACCTGCGTGTACAGCAACCCGCATTGAAAAGCCGGACCGGGTGAGTGAAACAGCATCCTCCATGATACAGCCAATGAGTAAAATTGAAGCCCGTTTTGAAAAGACAGTGATTGAATCAGAATTAGATGAAAAATTCCGACAAGCAGTACCCCAAAACACACAAAAAAAGTAATAAATGGGGCGTTGGGGCCTATACTGAGCGGGCTAAATGGAGAAATCCTTTACCTGAAACATAAAGCTCTCAGTACTACCCCATTTATGATGACATTACCAAGATGTCCATTGAACAGCTTGCCCATTGGCTGTGTTTCTTTGTGCAAGAAGTGAAGCGAAAGGACGGAAAGCCATATCCCCCCCCCTTCACTGTATCAAATAACCTGCGCATTACAACGCCACCTACAGGCCAATGGCCGGCCAGAAGTTAACTTTTTCAATTCAAATGACCCCCGTTTTTTAACTTTCGCTGTTCCTTAAATGAAAGAATGAAGATGCTAGCTTCACAGGGAATTGGTGTACATGTTAATCACGCAGAACCAGTCACTACAAAGAGGAAAATATATTATATTCTGGGAAACTGGTCATTCAGTTTAAACACTTCCTCTGGCTTGTTAAATGCCGTTTTCTATTATAATTGTAAAGCTTTTGCTTTTCGCCGAGGCTTGGACGAACATTATGACTTAGAAGTCAAACAGCTCCAACGCAGAATGGACCATGCTCAAGGAAAACACTATATAGCTTATTATGGACACTTTTGCAAAATAACCATGGTGGAATTTCACAAAAGAAAGTTGTTCCAAAATTCATTAAACATTAACATGAAGATGTCAGTAATCCTCGCTGTCTTGTCAAGCTATGCTATACTTACATGGATCTCATTCCATCCAAGGTTTTTTTTACAGGAAACCTCTACTTCCATCAGAAAAATCAAAACTTCCTCAATTTAGTGCCGCAAGAGTGTCGCAAAAAGATCTGAGTACAATGTTCAAACGGTTTTACAAGGACGCTGGTATACATGTTGATGAGCGAATTTCAAATCATAGGGGTAGAGCTACCTGCGTGACAAACCTGTACAACCCTGGTTTCGATGACAGAGCCATCAAAAGTCGGTCTTTCCATCGTAGCAACAGTTTAGACCATTATAAACACTTTGGTACCCACATGTTGCAGGATGTCAGTAACACGCTTGTGCCACCCAGGCCTCAAGGTTCAGAAGAAAAACCAAATATCTCAACAGAAAATATCAAGCCTAAGCAATCAACAATAACGTCTGGTGCAATGGAAAGAGCGGTTTCCGAGAAAACACAACAGAAATGTGCCTTGTGTGACCATTCAAGCCCAATGTAAAAAAAAAAGTCTGAGAAGTTCCCGATGGCATACAAGTTATTTTGTTGAAGAATGGCAAGCGATTTGTCCTGACACTTCCAAGTGCGTAGCGTAATTACTTAACTGTTACAAAGAAATGGAAAATTCTCATATACTATATATTAACAATTTGTTCCCTGAACCAAAATGTTTATTTTGATTAGAAACCAGGCTGTGTATGCGTGCATGGTTATACATTTCCTTTAATAAAACTGCTCATGACATTGTTATTATTATGGTGCTATTTTATTTTATTTTATTTATTTTTCATGCCCATTTGTGTGTATATGAATTTAAGCTTCAAATCATGATATGATTCCTTTACCAATGCCCAGGTGACCCAAAGTCTACAGGTACAGGCTGAACCGACCTTCCTTGTTCACCTTGTCCTTCATAGCCTACATTTCACCGGGCTTTTTTCAGTACATTTATGCATTCGCTTCAGTGGTTTTCCATTGTCTAGCTAGGGGCGTTACTTTTGACAGCCAATAAGCATGCAGTTAAAACTGACTGCGTCTCCGACATTAATACATTTTGATGCTACCCAAAACAATAGAAAAGAGAGCCTTGTGCATTTTAATGATCTTTAACATATGGCCTGCAAAGACTCAACGGCCAAGTAATGCTTGTCTGTTAATCTAATTATAATAAGCTTATATTATACAAAATAATAACACCCACTCAAAAAAAGCAGGGAAGTGTTGCCAGTTGCACAGTGAAGATAATTCTAGTTGTGATTTTCCCGTTTGGACAAGGCTTGCTGAGTCCAACAGTGAAATCACACAACTCATGACACCAAAGTTATCCCCAATAGACAACCGAGTCAGGATTCTCTATCTCCCATAGGCTGGATCAAGGATGCCACAAAGAACAGAGCATAGGTCAGTCTGACTGGTGTTTACATCAATGAGTGAGCTGGGTAACTACATGTACCTTTTATGGGATAATTTTGTGTCAACAAAATGGACTCCAATGCTCTACATTTCAAAAACCCAGTAAAAGGAAATAAAAGATATTGAAGCATAGGATATAAATTCCATCCCATGTGTTCAACTGTTATCGGTAAGAGTTGCAGCTTTAACCTGTTCAACCTGTTTGACTAGTGCCAAAGGTTGCAGGTTCGAGTCTCGCTTGTTCTGAACATAAAATATATATTTTTGGCATTTCCTTAATGCTGGTGGATTTAAGTCCCCGATTCTGGAAATAAATGCCGACTCAGTAAATATACTACATAACCGTGTTGATATGGCACTCGGACATAACTACCTCCATTGAACGATTCTTTGATAAGAATGGGGATTTGGTCGAGTGGATATGTGCGTTTCCCATTTCAGCTAGGCGACTGGTGCCAAAGGTTGCAGGTTCGAGTCCTGCTCGTTCCAAATATAAAATATAACCCAGAGCAATAAAAACTTATCTAATTGTTGCACTCTTTGAAATGAACAAATAAGCATTATATATGTGTTCACACGTAAAATTAGGCCTATTAGTGATTACCTCGAGATCAGACATTTGTCTCTTGAAGTCTTCAAAATCAACATCAAAATCTAGCTTTCTGTGATCAAGAACTTCATATGGCTTTTTCTTCATGCTGGAATAGATATGCTGAAACTTGGCCACCATAGGTTCAATTCCTTCAATCTTGCATCCATCCAGGCAGGAGTATGATTGAACACAGTCTAAAAGACTGATTATCTGTAAAATAGTTTTACGCATTTCACACTGATTCTGCAAGCTATCATGACAACAAATTCGGAGTCCTTCCTTTGCAGATGTGCACACACACACAATTTCAAACACAAGATCATAACTAAATGAATTGAAAGAAATATTTGGCCCTGTATATCTTTCCTTGCATCACTATACATGCAAGTAGTCACAAAAATTGTATATTACACAGTACCTATAATTAAGTGCTATATATTTTACCTATTTTGTTTTTATCTAAGAGTTATAAATTACACATGGTGAAACACAAGTCCTGTTCATACATTTTTCTCATAACTTTGAACACCTTGATCAGTACTTTTGACAACTAAATTATCAGCATGAAATGATTTCATATTTGCCCCACTAATACATAAACTAATCAGAAGCAGCTTTTCCAACAGACCATGGAAAAAGGCAGAGTTCTAGCCCAGAGAGGGCAGAGTAATTGACATACTTATTTTATTGCTCCTTAGTCAAAATCTAATACATGTAAACGGGCAGGAAATTTAGAAAAAGTACATAATTGTAAATTCTTATTTTTAAAATCTCACCTGATATTAAGGTTAAATCCAGCTTAGAGGATAGTACTTTAAGTAGCTCAATGCTCAGAAAATATTGCCTTGCTTTTATTTGTCAATTTGTGGCAACAAACAGTATATATATATATATATATATATATATATATATATATATATATATATATATATATATATATATATATATATATATATATATATATATATATATATATATATATATATATATATATATATGAATATGGAATAGATCTCATGCACACAATTATAATTCATCCACAAGGATACAATGACCACAGAAAAAAAACATGGCAAGAATGTAAAGCACAGAAGAAATATTTATGGGTATTATGTTGCACATACCTTTTCAAGCCTTTTACAAAAGGCATCAAACTTTCCAAAAATGTACATTTCTGAGAATTCAAATGGGCGACATTCTCCTGGATCTTGGTCAATTTTCTTCTTACATCTGTGAAAAGCACTCTGGTATTCTTGGTACAAAGCAATGCAATTTTTCATCTTCTTGATAATGGCAGGGCCAGCCTGATCCCAAATGCGACACATTCCATCCTCTGTTAGGAAACCTTTGCATGCCTTGACCATTTGATTTGTCACCTGATTAAATGCACCATAATTAATATGAATATGTGCAGTACACTTCTGTTCCTGTATGTACCTTTAAAAATACTTGGGAGCAACAGACAGTCTTTTTTTGGGGGGGGGGGGGCTGTGTTTTGACAAGGTAAAGGCCATTCCATGCAGCTGCACTTAGATTAAGGGCATCACTGTAACCTGATTATTGCATGAGCAGGGATATGTACATCCCACTGAATTACTTAAATAAAAATTCTCACTTTTCATTTGCAAACTCAGATGATACTGCTCTTAAGCAAGTTACTGTGAAAATCAAACTCATGTAGCTCTAGAGATTGAGAGGTTACTCAGAGAGAATCGTTAATGATACCCTTGGGAGAGTGACAGTAGGCAATAGAGACATGCTCTTAACTTAGACCACAGACAACATTGCTGGATCTGACCAAGAAAAACTTTTCTTGATCACTGAATATAACCCTGCCCCTATCAAATCTATCATTCAGCATAACTTGGGCACAATTCAAGCCTCCAGGTATGCTAAAGATCTAAGACACAAAGAAGTGGTCCTGGGCTTCCAGAGAACTCAGAATCTCAAAGACATACTGACTGGTTCCAGATTGAGATAACCACTGACTCACAGAAGAGCTGCAGCCTTGGGGATCACCAAACAGAACCCATGTGATACAAGGTCCTGCCAACACTGCGATAGGCTTGTTACCAGTGGTAGTTGGGTGACAAGCCATATCACAGGTCGTTCATATACAACACCTGCAGGGGGTTCATGTAAACACAACCTAGTGTATTTACTTACCTGCCAATGCTGCAGGCTTCAGTATGTGGGACAGACCAAACTCACATTGATGAGGAGAGTGAGCGCACACTTCCTTTGCACCAAGAACAAGGATGTAAATCAACCCTTGCGCGTACAGACATTTTTGTCTACCGAATCAATCACCGGTTCCTTTACCTTTAACCATTCAGATTCTGGAACATATCCCCACCCCACCTAAGCTGTCACACACCACGACACTCGGACTAGAAAGAGAAAGATACTGGATACACTAGCTGTGCACTACTGAACCGTTGGGCCTCAATGTTATGGGTAGATAGACACGCTTGCCAAGTCTTATATTAAAATTTTTGTTCTGTATCCATCTACCTCACCATAACACACGGTCAACCACTTCATAAGTTGAACCATGGAACACTGACAAATCACGTTTTTCCTGCTATCTTTGAGATACAAACATGTTTTAATTCTCTAGCCAGAATGGGAGTGTGCTCTCTCTGACATGGCTTCTGTCAAGTGTACTCTGTATGGTAGCACTTGTTTCTTAGTAACCAGGACTTGGTTACTCTACCACGTGACTTCATCATGCTTATGAGACATCATGATAAACCTGTTTTATTTTGACAATTTGACTGGTAGGATAAGCACACATTTTTACGTGCTCCCCAAGTGATGTTTACTTGATGTCAGTCAGCAACGCTCCCCCCTGCTATATAAGCGGTAGTCAACACTGTTCCAACTGTTACTGATGAGAATCGTGTAGGATTTGAAACTGGTCTGGCTATTTTCTGCTCCTGGGGTTACTGTCACTGGTCTTGCCTGGTCTTTACTATCTTTTTCATTAGGCCTATCATTACAATACTAATGAATCAAACGGCCATTTTCTCTTTAAGATTTTAAAATTACCTTGATAAACAAAGATGTCATCCTTTCTGAACTGTTGTAGTATCGAGAGAAATTGTGTATCATTCTGATAGCATTCATGAGGCTTGGAATACCCTCCTGCATACCAATCTGCAGACACAAGAGTAATAGATATACAGACAGTTTAAAATAAAACAAACTTTCACTGATCATATACACAGAAAAATAAGAGAACTATGTGAAGAGCCAATGCTCAGCGGACTTAGATACTCACTCCCAAATAAATAAGACCTGAGCTGAGCTGAACTATGAGTTAACATGTGCAAAAGTGTATATGGATATGAGTAACCCAATGTTGCAATGCCCACCTTCTGAATAATTATTCTAGATTGTAGTAGAACTCAACAAAGAATAACAACGATAATACAACTTTCACAATAACAATAAATTAACAATCAAAATCAGTACAAAGTACATGTAGGTAAATAAAATTATACACTTAGCTATTCTGATACACCAATAGTAAAACAGTCTGTAGGTAAAGCCTAATCCCTGGTGAGAGATTCTCCACAGGTGCTGTCTGTCCTACAGTTCCAAGTCCTATGGTAGGTGCCCAATAGTCTGGTCCAATTCCACAGAGGTGCAGTTTTCTTCCAATATGGTTCACGACAGCATGGTGCTGATCCAAATCTCACAGAGGTACAGTTTGGTTCCAATGTGGTACAATTAAACACCAAATATACCAGTCCACTCAAAGGCACTGTCCACACTCCACAGGTACAATGAATAAATGAGTATCTCCTTGGCAATAGCAATGGCTCACAGTCGCACTGGCTTGAAGTTACACAGCTCCTGTCCGATTTCAAAATTCTCCTCACTTTGAGTCATGAAGGGAGTTACTTCATATATCTAGGCGTAGAACTCTCATCAGTATTCTACAATTTTCTGATCAGTCACACATCCCAATTCACTGAGAGCTGTGTGGACCACATAAGGGCTTTACAAATTGCATGAGTCATCCCAACAAACCAGGCCAACTAAGTGACTCTGCACACACTCAATGAATATAGTGATCGCTCCAAATCAAAACAAACAGCCATACCCATATTCATAACACCCAAATACTTTTAAACTGTTTTACTGGGACATGCATTGTACAATTTATACAAGTATACATACAGTTGTGAGGTTTTGAAACAATTAAAGTAAAATGACAAAAAAGTTTACAGACAAATGCAAGTACCTTTACGGCAGTGACCCAGCTCTTTGACCTGTCAACCTAGTTTCACATGACATGTGTTTGTACTGATTCATGCATGTGTGACACACTGTAATATGTTTCACAAAACAAAATTGAAAGATTTGGGAGTCATAATCCACAGATGAATATTGTAAATGGATGCATCACTGTGACTCATATACTTGGCTTAGTGACCTAGCTTTAATTTAATCCTGGTGTTTTAGCTCTGCAGAAATGAAATGAAATGAAACAAAATGAAACTAGTACAGGAATTGTCACCCTGACCTTTGACCTAGTGGCCTACAGCTTTCTCACATAAACACCCATGGGCTCATGCACACATGTGTCAAGTTTACGAAACTGGTTAAAATTCAAAGAACTTGTGGCCTGCACATAAGCACTAGCATAAATTGCCTTTGTCTATTGACGTATACCATATTCATGTGCACACTCCAAAATAAGTGCACCACCCCCACTTTTTTCAAAGAAAGAGCCCCAAAAATATCCCATAGTTCTCAAACGAGTAGTGGAATTCATTATTACCCTATTACACCTCATGATCTACATTTTTTTCAGCTTTTGTGGATGCATTTTTTATAGTGCACTGTGCACTTAAGATGAATACAGTATGTAAATTTGGGGTTTAATCCTGTTTGTTTAGGGTGGCTCACAGTGTACGACATGGATACAAGTTGAAATGAAATAGTCCATGCCCAACAAGGGGGCGGGGGGCACAGATATTTGCTTGGATTTCCATCCTGGTCTTATACTGCCATCCAATCTAACCGGACTTGATTGAACCCAGTTCTGTCATAGTGATACTGTATTGCCGGGATACTTTCAGCAGTCATTCATTTTTCATTTCATTTCCATCTTTATTTAACCTTGGATGGAAATGTACAGGTAGTATTAGTTCAGAGCTATTTCACCAACATAAGAATAAATATAAAATATAAAAAGCATGAGACAAAAGCGATATATGATACACAATAAAATGTCGCAAAATTCTAGAAATATACATATGATAATATATATATATATATATATATATATATATTGACACATGTGTGCATGAGCCCATGAGCCCATATGTATATATATATATATATATATATATATATATATATATATATATATATATATATATATATATATATATATATATATATATACATATATATATATATGTATACATTTATCTCATGTTTGGGTTGATTTAAGTACTATAACAGGCTTGTATAAATACTGTATCATATGCCTAAAACTAAAAACTACAGTGCTGCGATGTGATGTATCGGTACTCTTCCAGTGGTATCGGCACTCTTCCGGTGGTATCAGTACTCTTCCGGTTTCATTGGTAATTGTGTTATTGAGGAGTTAAACTTTCTGCAAATGTCGTTCTTATTTTTGCTTTGTGTATTGAAATCTACAAATCTACCCAAACAGGAGATTTAAATTTTATAGCATGCTTTGTAGACGATATGAAGTAATCAACTCGCACTGGATACCATATAGCAGAACGAGTGAGTGAAGCGAACGAGTTCTGCTATATGGTATCCAGTGGGGGGGGGGGGGGATCTATGTTTTACAAACAGGTCTTGTTGTTAATGTACATGCATTACCCAATCACAGATTGCCAGCTTTATACATGTAACTATGCTGATGACAACACATCTTTTGCTCACGAGGACACCTGTTCAGTCCAAATACACCTGGAACAAAACACATCCAAGGCAATTCTATGATTCAATGAAAACCATAAGCTCTCAAACCCTGATAAATTCCAGGCTGTAGTTCTATGCCCCAGCCCTTAATTGGCATGGAGCTTGACAACAAACTGAATTTTAACTTGCACATATCAATTTATGCAGAAAACCAGCCAGAGATAATTATGTTCCCCCTTATTACCCTGTTTATAGTACTAAATGGGGCACTCATGACCTTGGGAAGTAGATGCAAAAACCAAATCAACTTAAGTGGTTGTGTGGCCTTGGAAATTAGGTCAAGGTCACTATTCTTTGAGGCTGATGTAGCCCTAATAAAAGACTATAAACATCTACAAAATAAAAGCTTGTGCTAAAAAATTCTGCAGTTATTAAGCAGAAACCAAATTCAGTAATGTGGCTGTGTGATCTTAAAAATTGACTCAAGGTCACCCATTTCAGAATTTGATCTAGCTCTTATAGATGGCTATATTCCTGTGTGATATAAAAGTCCTATGTCAAAAACATCTTTGGTTATCATGAGGGAACCAACCTTGGGAATTTGGTCAAGATCATCAATTGTCTATTAAAGCTGACCAAGCCCTAACTGAGGACCAGTACCATGTGCAATATTGATATAGCTTAAATTCTGAGTTACAATGAAGAAACCAAGTGCACTAAAGTGGCTTTGTGACTTTTTAATTTAGGTCATAGGTCACCCATTTTCGAACTTAACCTAGGGAGCCCTGGATAAGGACTATAATCCTGTGCAATATACAGGTCCTATCATAAACATTTTCCCAGTAATTGTGCAGAAACCAAAACTTACAATTGAACTTCAATGACCTTGGAATTAGGGTCAAGGTCAACCACCTTCATACTTCACCTAGCCCTTATATTGGAGTATATATGCGGGCACTTTGGGGGGGGGGGGGGGCGGCACAAATATATTAAAAAGCAGTGGGCCTAAAATAGACCCTAGTATATGCAACCAGTTACTATGCTGTTCACCATTTTTACATGTTGTTTTCTGTTTCCAAGATAACGCTAGCAATAAGTTTCAGAGCGACAGGGTTAACACCATAAGCTTTAAGCTTATTACAGAGGCAATAACCATGTGATAGACAATCAAAAGCATGTGGTAGGTCCATCAAAATGGCACCCACATTTCTTTTGATCTAGGGTCCTTCTCTAATCTTCCGTACGTTTAATCAGCATGCTGATGAAACTATACCCTTTCCTGAAAGAGGGCAGGAAAGGAGAAAGGACATGTACATTAGCACTCAATGCTGATCAGGCATGATACTACTGAAAATCTTGTAGAAGCTTGGCAAAATGCTGGCCAGTCTATAGTTACCTTTGTTGAGTCAATCTATCTTCTTGAATACAGGGGAAACATCAGCTAGTTTCATCCCATCAGGGAAAAGAGAAGGTTTTAATGCCAGTATTTATTATTAAAGTAAGCGGGTGGCCAAAATTTGTGAAAATAGACGCAGTAGTCTAGGGGAAATGACATCCAGGCTAGTGGCCTTTTTGGGGTTCAGTTCAGACAGCCTGGAGGCTACCTCCTCTGTTGTTGCTGGGTCGAAACTAAAGGAGTTTACATTATTGCCTACATTTTCCGTGATGGCAAACTTTTGTTACCTGTGTGATTTGTCATATATCATCAAGGAGAGATATATCATGACATTTCTTGCTAACCAATGTCCTGAGGGAGATTTACATTTATCTTTGAAAATGTCACATACCTTTTGCTTATTTGTTTCCAGGGTGCCATTTTCATATAGAATTAACCTGTCGCCTTATTACATCAGTGTCTTTACCGCAATGCATCTTGGGGGATTGGACAAACTCAACCAGCAGTTCAGACTCCCAGTAGAGTAGTACTCAGATGCAGCATTGAAGCTTGCCCATGTGATACACGTAGGTTCAAGTTCCGATCAGAGAAAGTTAGAAAATGCCAAACGTTAACTGTCTCGTGCCGAAGTGCACAAGTTCTAAAAGGAAGACACCTGGACTCAGCTTTTACCAGTTGCCATCCGACAAAACAGACAGGAAAACCTGGATCAAACTGATCAGAAATGAAAACCTCAAGGTTGAATCGAAGTGAACCAGTGTGTGTTCTTTACACTTTAGAGGGAAACAGAGTTGTCTTCTACTATTGCAGAAGATAGTTTTACACCGAGGACCCTGTTTTCATCTAATATTATGTGGACATCAGCCATACTGTGACCAAAACTGTGTTATACTATATGTGCTGTTTGGCCTTGTCCCCGGCGATCCCCCACAATGCACTGAGGTCTCGCTGTGACGTGATAAGTTTTCAAGGTAATTAAAAGGCAATCACAGATTGCTGGATCCATGCCCACCTTGCCTCATCTACAACCTTGCTAATCACGTCTCATTTTGAAATGACTGTAGTCAATAAAAATAGGCTATCACTGTGACCCAGATACTTGACCTAGTGACCAACCTTTGATGCACTCTTGTGTCCAGATGAACAGGTGTGTAAAGTTTCATGATTCTAAGTGAAAGGACTACAGAATTACAGCTTGGATATGAAGTGTCATTAAGTTTTACATGAGTGTACCACCGTGACCAAGATACTTGACTTAGTGACCTACTTTTGTTTTATGAGAAGATACAAAATACTAATCTATATTTCAAGTCAGTACGTTGAAAATTACGGAACAGTAGCCAGAGGCACATGAAATAAAACAGATTGTATACAAAATATATTATCACAGAATAAGCACTAAAATTTATTCAGAGTAGGTAGTTTCCAGCCATCCAGATATTTTGATCGCAGTGAAAACAGATTGCATATAAAATGTATTATCACAGAATAATCACTAAAATTATTCAAAGGAGGCAGTTTCGAGCCAACCAGATATTTAGATCACAGTGAAACTATTGACCGGCAGAACAGTTACAAGTGTTATCAAAATTCCAAGTTAATATCAAGTTGTTTTTTTTTAATTCTGAAAGGGTGACAACATTTTTTATACTGTTAGGGATTCTGTTCCAAATTTTGACACCAAGATATCTCGGATAATTTTTTTTCAAAAGTGACCTTACTAAAAGCAGGAAGATCCAAATATCTAGATGACCGGAAAATCTTATTAGACTGAAGTTGTAAAAACATATTCTGAGTGTAGTCTGGAACATAGCTGCCTAGGACCTTATACACTTCTGTGGCCAGGGAGCGTAGTCACCCTATAGATAAAGTTGGCAGTCCTGCCCTTTTAAGAAGGGTGCAGTAGTCACTAGAATGGTCGTTAAAAACAAGATGAAGACCTGTGATTCCTGTACATTTTCCACCTTTTTGGTAAGAGTAGCACCACAAAAGTGCCAGACTAGAGGACAATAATTAAAATTTGAAAGAATAAAGACCTAAAAATCAAAAGTTTGGAGGACTCGTCAAAATATGAGCTGATGCGTCTGAGAACATTTATTTGTCGCGCTGCTTTTTTACAGAGGCAGGTAATATGTACATCAAATTTGAACTTGTCAATGTCTACACCGAGCAGTCTTACATGATCTTCTGACTTGATAACCTCACCTCCAATCCCAAATTTGATGTTGCAGGAGTCTCTCCACGAGGGGCAAAGGACTATAGCCCGAAACTTATCAGGATTTGCAAGCATTTCATTTTGTGTAAACCATTGAATGGACTCCTCAGATTTAAGCTCAAGAGTGAGATGCAGACTTTCAGGGTCATGATGACTGAAGGATAAAGTGTTGTCATCTGCACAGTTGTACAGATGACAACCCTTTATCATGAAAAATATGTCTTTAATAGAAATGTTGAGAAACCAGAGGAAAGTTACTAGTATGAAAAACCAGCAGACAAAAAGTGGAAGTATGGTGTCTGGCAAACTGTGTTTGAAACACCCACAGTCTAACACAGGCTGTGTTAGACTGTGGGTGTTTCATAAGTAGGCCTAACCTTTAACTTTAGTAGGTGTCAACATGTAGATTACACTATGATTTAAACATATTTTACACTTTCAGTGTTGTCTTATCAGGTATAAATAAAAAAGTGTATACACACATCTGTGTCTTATTTTACTCAATGGGAGTCTATTTATATATGACAAATTTTATGAGTAAAGTTTCGACCACCCTTCCCAAATCCCGGGTGCGATCTTACACACCAGCATCCTGAAAAAGTTTTTTTTTTTAATGATTAATGATCTAGACAGGCAGGCAAATGATGAACTCCAACGTCTATGATATTGTTATGGACCAGACAGTCGCAATTTGAAGATTGCCACGGTCTTGCTTGCTACCCTTGTGGGCAAGGAGAAATACGAGCTGGTGATCAGACAACAGAAAAAAACTAGTTGCCTTGCAAACTGCCAAGCAGAAACATGCTAGTGACAATACGGACCACCTTTTTCAGTTAGCAGGGCCACAGAGGGGGGATACCTCTCCTTCGCGGACCCAGGGGTTTCAACTAGAGAGACGCCGAAATCCAGCCCCCAAGAAGACCAGAAACGGGCAAGCGTCCACTTCCGCCTCAGCAATCACAACAGAGATATTGCAGAAACCGCAGCCGATCTCCAATGTTCCCCCAGAACAGAGCCCTGCAACCATCACGCCATCGAGACTAAAATATCCACCACAGACACACACAACCACACCATCAGTTTCTGGTGTGGTTACAAGGAATCCATGCAATACTCGTAACTGCAGATATTGCCCAAAGATGGATACCCGGGGTAAAGTGGCCAGTACTCACACTGGACGTACATGACACCCCTATAGGAGGTACATGCAAGAATAACAACTTAATCTACCTCCTCGCATGTCAGGTGTGCCACAAACAATATGTCGGCCAAACAAAGAGGGACCTCATGGATAGAATGCGGAGGCATTTCTATTACATCACAAGAAAGGACCCCACACAGCCCCTTGGTAGACACTTTTCCCTACCAAATCACGATACTCCAGGTCAGCATTCAGATTGTGGAGTATATCAATACACCTGCATCCCTGAGCAAGACACTAAATCTCAGACTTGCCAGAGAAAACCATTGGATCCACCAATTGTGTACCACAGAACCGTTTGGCCTCAATGTTATGGGCAGATAAACTCCTTGTCAAGTGGTATGCTAAATTTTTATGTTCCAGTTTATATGCCCATCAACAACTAATGCACACTCAGGAAACACCTATTTCCTGAGCTAACGAACTGGTAAAATCTTTGTATTAAGAGATAACAGGCTGTTAAACAGTCACCTAACACCCTTAATTACAGATGACCACAGGTCATCCAGGTGCAAAAACAGTCACAGACGTGACAGTCGTTCCACCTATTGGGCATTGCTATAAACAGGGCCAGTACTATGTGGTGTCAATCCCGACAGGCATAGTACACGTCCAGACATAAAATACTGTCCGTCACGATACACACAGTAATGTTAGTTATGTATGTTACACCCTGTTATATAAGCATGCCCCACCAGCCGTTAGACCAGTCTCTGATGAGCTGCGTAGTCAGCGAAACAGGTCAGACTATTATCTTTGCAAACGAGTCAACTGCCATTAGGCCTAGTCCTTGTTTTGCCTTTATCCTGAAAAAGTTTCAGTCTTGGGCATGTCTGTCCTCTCCCACCCCTGGAATAGAAATTGGACAGGAATTTCTTGCAAAATTTGAGTACAGACTCTCTGGCAAGTCCAAGGACCAGTTCTTGGCCAAATGGAATCCGAGTAAAACGTCATGTATGTCCTTTGTATGATATTCCCAGAAATTTTCTGCACACTGGATGCACTCGGATATGGAGGAAAGCATCCTGAATATCAATCTTGGCATACCATGTGTCCTTGGGTGAAAAAGTGAAGTGCCTTCATAAAAGTTGGAAGTCTAAAAGCTGGTGGATGTAGGTGGTTGTTAGTGTGGACACATCATATATTGGCCTAGTAGGTTCACCTGCGGTATCCTTTGGTATTATGTACAGTTCAAAAGTAGACACTAGTTACTTGCTTCGACTGTTCCAGTACACCCGTTTTCAGGTAAGTTTCCATAACTGTATCCATTACCTTCGATGGTATTGTGTTGCAGGACATAGGTTTAAAACCTTTCACCACTCTGAAATTTAGTCCATGTGCTACGATGCTGTTCACTGTTGATGAAGTTGTGGCCGTTTGGCCTAATCCTTGAAATATCTTTGTTACGGAAGGTGAAGAGACCAGAATGTAGTTGCTGCTGGTTAAGTCTTGTTTTCTGTTTTGGTAACAAAAAGTCCCAAAATGTCTCTTTATCATCTCCATTGATAGCAATATTGTTCAGTTTGTCTGGTCCTAGTTCTGCATGCGGTTGAGCGTCATTGTCTTGTACGGATCCTGTGGTATTGGTAACTGCTGGAATAAAAATTATCCCGTACCGTAAGTGGGGGCAGTGGAGGGATGTCTGCCTCTGGTAGGATCCATGTATAGCGTGGTATTGGAAGATCAGTCATATGAATGGCAAATTCCAGTAGGTCAAATACTCGTGGTAGAGGTTGAGGTGGCGGAGGTTCTACATCCACTCTTTGTACATTTACCACATCTAGCGATGGAAAGTCTTCTGGCTGTATTGCCAATTCATAGTTTCCGATGCTCACTTAATCCACGCCATGTTGCAACAAATCCACCTGTCTTGATGATTGTCTTCACGAAGGTGGAAACAAGTCACCAAGATTACCCAAGAGCCCCAATGCTGGTCTTGAGGCCGAAGACAAAAATGAAACGCTGGAAAGTAGTGAAACTGGTTTACTACTTACCATGGCGGCAGCGCTTGAAGACTCAGTGCTGATCACTAGCCGACGCCCACGCATGGGGGGGGGTAGCTTGACCTGGCATCCAAAGCCGTACTTCGTCATAATCCATATGATCTGCAGAGGCTGCGTCGGAGAGTGCAGTGAAAACTCGTTCTAATGACACCATCTGTTTCCTCAGAAATGTTTCAGATAACTGAATATGTCAGATAAATGAATCAAAGGACAAATAAAATGAACCTTTTCCCATGAAAATTTGTGTCATTATATTGAATATGTTGGATATCTGAGTGTCATTATTTTGAGGTTTCACTGTATTTCAATGTCTATTTCCTTTATCAGGGAGGTTTGTTCACTATGCAAGTTGTCATCTTTGGCACTAATATGAGCTTGGCTACTTGGCTTTTGACTTCTGTTTCCCCTTCATGGAAACCTTCTGAATGCACCACCGTGCAGAGGAAGTGGTGCGGGGGCCTGTGCGAAAGGGTTGTTGTTGTGGTGTTAAAAAGTCAGGGTCAATCCCTAGGTGGACAGTCAGGGCTGGGCATGGTTTAACGTCACTCATTGCAACACTCCATTCATGTTCAGCTACTATGATCATTGTGCCCAATCGTTTCTGAAGTTGTCTTTGTTGATCAGAATCTAGAAGTAGGGGCAGTGGAGTTCCAGCCGGCATGCAGCTAGTCCACAGGAGTAAAGCTTTGACCTCTTCCTCGTCTCTGTTTTAAAACTTGTGGTCAGTTAATACGTCTTCAGTCTTGATAATAAGTCCATGGCTGTTGGTAGTTCAGGATTGCAAAAATGTAATTCCGAGTACTCATCCTTGGGACCTTCTTCCTCCGTTTCAACAGGGTCTGGATGCGCCGTTAAAGTAGACGGCGTCGCCTCACGGCCATTTGTTGTGTAGTGTGTAATCAGCATCTGACGCATAGCCTCTCCTGGCACCACTATGACTTTGAGTGGCTTTTTCTGTTTTGATGGTGTTTGAGATGCGGCTGTCACTCTTTGCAGCTGGACGGTTTTATTCAACTTGTCATGTTTCAGGGGCCAGTCTTCATTGTCGGACATATTGAGCAGGCTAGCCCCAAAAACTCCAAAAAAGTCCCTCTTTTAACCAGATTTTCTAATGTACAACCTTGGCTCCCTGGAAATTGGACTAATGAGAGTTCACAGTGTAGCTGTTTATATAGATTATCTTCTCTGATAGCATGCACTAGTAATAGTGTTCGGCGGCGTTTGGCACATTTTGGCAGTGATTGGCGGAGGTCAGCAGTGATGGGTGGTGGGATATGAGTGGCGGCTGGCGGCACCACTGCCGATTGCCACCTACCGCTGCTATTTTTCTCTATCAGTTTGCCAAGGCGGCTGTTGGAGGTGAGGCCAATCATTGCCGCTAAATGCCACCGAATGCTGCCCAGCGCCGCAGACTAGACTGCAAAGTACTTCAACACAGATTGAGGAGCATTTGTTGAGGTTCCACAACATACATTTAATCATACAGGACTATACTTTTTCACTTTGACATATGCTGAGTCTTTCAAGGCTACAACACACTACATTTAACGCCCTGATTACAGCTACTGATGATGGCTACCTATGGATTATCAATCTCCATATGTATATGCATGATGTATATCAGGGATGTGATCGCCCAACATCAAAAAAGTTCTGACAATGACCTAAAAACCTGAAATTACAAGGTATTAACATACTGATACGGCAGATAAATTTGGCAAAAAAGCCTGAATTCAGGTTTTATCCTGAAAAATCACAAGCCTGGTATATGCATGATATCATTCCTGCTGATCAGTTGAATCCACACCCACACTTCCAGTGCACCTCCCTACAAAACATATTCAGCCTGGAACCTGCCCTCAATACAGGTGCGTGCACTTCTATGGAGAAGTGCAATGTACACTTTTCTGCACTTCCTCATGGCCTGTGCATCCTCACTCAAAGTTATCCACCACAAATGATTTACAGATATGGTAATCACAAAAACACAAACGCCTGGTATGTGAGAAATGGGTGATCCAGATATTTAACCTAGTGACCTTGATTTAATACAATCCTGGCAAGGTACATCCCCACCAAGACAAGCAACTTATTTCTCATATTTAGTCCAGGAGCCATGCATACAGTTGTATCCATAATTTGTTTTTTTACATTTTTTCGTGTCTGCCTAATTTCAATGATCCTGATACTTTTGCTGTCTACTCTGTGTTTGTGCATACACGCATGCAACAGATACTCACTGGATCACATCTATAAAGAGGATCACAAAATTTTTCCAGTGTGTACAAATACTTCACGTTGTCCTTAGCTTCATTCGCAGAGTCTGTAATCCTGTTATCCAACTCTCTCCACACCTACAAAAGTAAATATGAAACACATCATAAACAGAAATTAAAAAATTCCCTTATTTATTAACAATACAGTAAAAGTGGGCATTTTGCTCCGGTCCCAAGGGTGCCCACTTTAGGGAGGTGTCAGCTTTACAGAGGGACAGCCATTTAGGGTTGTGTGGATGGGCAACGAAGATAAGGGAGGGGCTATACATATGCATGCATACACATCTACATGTATATTTAAATATATACATGTATCTTAAACCCACATGAAATAAATGAGGAAAGCAGTTTTTTTTCAACATTGTGCTTTCATTTCTTGAAAAAATTAATTAAATATCAACTATATGTACTATGAAGATAAACAAAGTCTAAAACAGGTCCCGGCTCAATGATTACCAGCAGGCACATCAAAGCATCAAACTGCAAGGTTAAACAAATTTCTGTGCTGCCACTCATCTGCACACCAAGTTGCTTTCCAGTCAAGTCAATTGTTCTCTCTACTTTGATACCTTAATCTGCTATGGTTAATCCACAAAGCTGTCAAAAGTCAATGTGGACTAAAACAACTGTTAAGCTTTGATGCTTTGTTGATACTGGTCTATACATGTACTATACTCTGTTATGATAGGGGGATTACATTAGGTGGTGAGCACTTATAGAAAAATTACACTTAAAGAGTTAAAAGTTAATGGTGGCAAGTCCTGATACAAAAAATAACACTTTTAAAAAGTAAAATATTTATTGGACAAAATAATAGTGCCCACTTTAACAGAATTTGGTACATGTTTAGGGTGCCCAATGCCCAGATTAGGGAGGTGCCCACTTTAGAGAGGTTGCTTTATATTATAATGTAGTCAATAGGCAAAATGAAACGGGACCAAAGAAAAGTGCCCACTGTAAGGATGTGCCCATTTTGGAGAGGTGCCCACATACGGAGATTTTACTGTACTCTCCTATGGAACACCACAGACATACTCCTTTCAGGGGTTATCTATTTTCAGGAGTAAATCCGAGGGAGTAAAGCTGTAGTGTCCAGCTGATGCATCCTTTGGCAGCCAGAGCAACCCAGGAACATTTCCCTGCATACATCTAACACCTCACTTTTCTAATTAAATGATGTGTCTATTATCGAAGAAAGTATAATATTATAAACTGTACCAAAACAAAGAACAAAAAGTTGCTACTAAACAGTAGGAGAACACCCTATCTATGTTTCCACCCCTATGGGTCTTTGTCAGTACACAGGAAGCTAAATTACCAATCACTTCCAATTAATACAAGTAGTGGTCCCGTTTTTATACTCCCCCCCCCCCCCCCCCCCACTTTTCCATGCAACAATTATGGAAGTCTGGAATATTCCTTATATTTTACCCCAGAAGAGAGGCCACCCCTCTCGTGGGGCTACACTTCTAGTCATTTGGGGTGTCTTTATAACTGGGGGACCACTGTATTGAGGTTCTTCTGGGGATGTGAAGGAGGCTGGGGCCAGCAATAGGCTGTACCAGGACCCCAGGTTTGGGTAATGAGCCAGCCTGGCCCAAACCTGAGGCTGCAGGCCAGATCAGATTGATAGTATAACCATGCACCTTGGAAGCACCATTACCCCCCATAAAAGGCAATTGTACAAAAAAAAAAAAAAAAAAAGAATAGATTGCAGTGCCACCTGATGAACATATAAATGTTAAAGGGAATCCATAAGTGTTCTTGTGCAGTTTCAAAGCAATTGGCCAAGTGGTTTCAGAAAAGAAGATTTTTAAAGATCTTATCCTAAGTCAAAGAAGAAAAAACAAGCAATTTTAAAAAATCACTGCACTGTCACCTGTTGAACAACTTACTGCAGTTCCACCCCAGGCATCATCCCCACCAAGTTTGAACAGAATCTGGCTTATCAACAGCCCACAATCTAAAGAAATCAATGCTGAGTTGCTGATTTGGGCTTTGGGTGTATCGTAATGACCAACAATGCAAATGTATACTTTTCCAATATCCTGTGTAAATTTTCAGTGGCAAAAACGTCAATATTGGACTCCTTGGTTGCCTTTTTATTTGCACCTACAGGTGGCAGACAGTTGGCATTTTGAACCCAACTCTTGTTTTAAGATGATGTACGCAATCAGTCACCTGCTTTATTGGAACATTGTATTCAACCTTCAATGCAAGCCGCACATATGAATCAAGACTTATTGGATTGGTTAGAAGAAGCGGAAGGAATATCTTCCTCCATGGTTACTTCCTGCATGGTTAGGGTCTCACTTTGGTATGAACTGTCAAACCTGTGTGGGTATAGGATTGAGGCAAAAATGAATTTTTTCAACAATAAAATTATTACATGTATTAAGAAACATTACTCAACATAGGTCACTTAAGCTGGTCTCCACACACTTACCTGTGCTTAGCCAAAGCCCCCATAAAAATTCCATGGGTCCAGTGTCGATCCATGCTGCTGCAGTGACTGCCATTGAGGCCCTGTGGCGTGGCACAGTACTTCTGGCAGTAGTAATGCATACTAGCGAGCATCGGCAATTCAGTTTCCCACACTGCGTAGGATCACCCAAGCGCGAAGAGCGCGGGCGATCAGCCTCGCAGGCAGGCAAACAACAAGGGGAATTCGGTTAAGACAGATTAACAACGAGGGTTATTTTGTATTTATCCCCTACTGTCCGTTAAGAAAGAAAAAAGACCATTTATATCACTAGTAACATTTTATTTCACTACATTACGTGGGACTTTGACACAGTCATGCCGCGCATATGAATATAAAATTGAAGTAACAAAGAAAAACGGTCAACCACAGGCCTAATGGCAAATTTTTTTAAACGGCCGTCGCTTCAGACAAAAATCTTGACAAAAAACACTTTTTTAATTATTTCTATAATTAATTTGGTGGAGAGGAGAATTGGAAGGTCATGTTGACTTTGAATGTTGCACCAGCAAACATTCCAAAGTATGTACCTGTGGAGCTCAACTGACTGTTGGCCGTCAGATTGTCCCCATCACCATCAGTGACAGCAGCATTGCCAACATTGCCAGCATTGCCCGAAGGAGCGGGGCGATGGCTCCCTGCCACGCCAGCTGGACAAACAATGAAGACAGAGTCTGGGGAGTGTTTTGGATAGATGTTAGAGGTCTCTGAAATGAAGAATACTTTCCTTGGAGAAGGCTGCACGTGGCATGCTGTTGATTTCGGCTTGCTGTTGCATAGTTGTTCATGGACTGCGCATTTTTGTGCCCGTTGAATAATGGTTGGCGGGACACTTGGATTTAAAAGTCGACTGCACATCATGCGTCTTACAGAGTGGTTGTTTTTTTCTGCCAATCATCAGTCCTGTATTTTTGGCCCTAGTTTGCATCACAGAATCAAGTTTATTCTTACACATTGGCTGGGATTTATACCACGGACCATCAGGTTTTCGGCCGTGATTTATGGCAAGGTAATAATGCGAGTTTGGATATACCAAATATGGAATTGCTTCCTTCCATATTTAGAAAACCAGATCTCTGAGTTTACAAATATGGTAAAAAGTAGTCCCACCCATGGGATATGGTCAACAATATCACATAAGCCATATCCCATGGGTTTTCAATGGTACAAAGTAGGGGATAAATTCAATTATCTGATACATTTCAGGGAACAGATGGTGTCATCATAATGAGGTCCCACTGTATGAGGCGACCGAGTCTCAGACTCCATCTGCCCAAGACGGGGAAACAAAGTTTCCATCCAGCTTGATGAGGTTCAGCCCTACTAAAATAGAACCTCAGCGCTCTTACGTAAAAGAGTCTAGAACTGTTTCAGACCTAAAATTGTCGCCGAAAGCGACCAAAAACCTGTCAACCAGGTGATGGATCACAGGTCACTTGTGTAGTAGACACAAATACCACCCAAGGCCTCAGAAAAAACATCCTTCCCATCAGCAGACCACCTGATGAGGGATCTATCCAAGGCATGTATCTTCCCGTGCCCAGCACCTGTGGCTAGACGTAACAGGGAGACCATTTTGAAGGTTAGGATCTTAAGATCAATCACACCCAAATCTCTAGGCTCAAACAGAGGCTTTGTCAGCACACCAAGCTCTATGGACAGATCCCAGCTAGGCAGAAGATTGTGCTCCAACAGCCGATCAGCATAAAACTGTTGACAAGCCCGCAGAAGAAGGGATCCATCCCTAAACTCTGCCCCATGGTCTTAACCCTTAGCATTCTGGGCAGTTTTGGGATCTGGCACAGCCAGCCACTGGGCATTTTTTGTTTTGTTGCGCAACATGCAACATGCTGGCATAAAAGTACCATAACTTTTTTATTTTTGCAATTCATGCAAAATGACCAGATGACAGTCGAATATGATCTACTCTACGTTTCTGTTTGGTTTCTTTGTAAATTGAAACAAAAACATGTGCAGTACACCCTAATAAAGTGAATATAATCTGCACATTTTACTTGGTTAGCATCACAAACTATGGTTCCTCTTTAATTTTTTCTAAAGATCGGTTCTGTATCATAATTGTCATTAAATTATAGTTGTAGAGTTTGTTGGTTGCTGCAGTAAATAGTCAATAAACCCCCTTTATTGCAGTCACTGATAAACTGTCAACATGATCAACACAAGCAGCAGAGGTATTTTCAACCGAGCCATGTTTACCTGCAGCTGGCGTATTTTACTCTCTTTTGGTGAAAAAATTTGGACCCTCTGCTCTATTGTACGTAAAGACTGGTTGTATGTTATTATTCTGGCAAATTCATGGCATTAAATTTTGTTTCTTGCTTTAATAAATTGTCCGTAATCATCACTTATGGTCATACAAACGTTGCCCATCTTTCAAGCCAGACTTCACAACACGAGGTTGCAAGGACTCTCAAACAAAACATTGTTGAAAAGTGATGCATTTGACTGGACGGCAAACTCCATGTGATTGATTCTGGCCCCCTGACTGACCTAGAATATTCAAGAGAATCATCTTCGGTAGTTTCCAACTGAAATAATGATGTATCTGTTTGAAATTGATGCAGTTTTGGCGAGGTTCCCCTGAAATACTTCTGTTTCAGCAAGTGGGAGAGGGTTGTTCTTAAAATAGACAAGGTTGTAAGCGATCTAACGATGTAAACAACATCGCAGGTAGACGCAAAAAGATCGATACCACAATGATGAAATCAACCTACTTTTGCGCAGTTTTGCAAAGTCACATCATTCAAATTGTCAAAAACAATGGTCTGATCATTGATTTAAATCATCATAGAAGGAAAATATTCATTTTTAACGCAGAATCAAAATAGCCATCGGCAAGAACTGACGTTTTTTTTTCTACAATAAAACATGCGTGCTTGATTATAAATAAACAACATCTGGAATTTGAGATGGCATTGAATCAGCCACTTGAAAAGTTCAAGTGTACTCGACACCCATGGTAATAGGCAACTCTGTTCGAGCGCACTCAAAACTGGCGTGCTGAGAGTTCAGGGTAGCCGCAATGGCTGACTTGTAACCCTCAATGGTGCAAACTTTTAAGTGCCCCTCCTAAAACAGACTTAAAGCAAAGTCTGCTATCTGCTGGACCTAAGCGCCCTAAGGGTAAAAGCCCCAAGCAGTGCACCAAACTGCAAACTTGTTCCAACATGAGTCAAACCTTTAAACAAGACTCACAAAGTTTCCTGGGGGCAACCCGCTTAGCCACACCCTTGAGAAGTAGGCTGGTGCAATGGTTGAGGCAAAAGCATCACCCATGAAGCCTCAGAAACTACAGGATGCGGTAAAACTTGTTTGAGCCTGGTTGTTGGAGCAGTTGTGGAAGAGGAGGAAGAGCCTGTGGGGCTTCCATGCTCAACTCCAAGAGGTCCAAGAACCATTCCCTCTTGGTTCACCAGGGGCCCACAAGAAGGACTTTGCACTGCGCCTCCTGTATCATGCACAACACTGTCAGCAAGACCAGGCTTGGAGGAAAGGCATACGCCCACATCCCCTGCCACACAATTGACCTGGTGTCTGCAGCCTACGCCAATTAATCAGGAAATGGGGACACAAAGGTGTCGATCTTGAGATTGTCCCTGGTGGTGAAGAGGTGGATGTACTGTCAGCCCCAAAGGGCCCAGATTGTTTCCACCACCCTGGGATTCAAAGACCACTCAGTCTGAATAACCTAAGATCGGTACAAGAGCAGGTCAGCCTTGACATTCAGGCAACCCAAAATGTGCACACATTGGATCCTGACGCTGTAGTGACAGCACCAAAGCAAGATCGACTTGGCCTGGGAGAACAGCCTATTTGACCTGGAACCTCCCTGCTTGTTGCAACGGCCGTAGAGTTGTCCCGCATCACCAGGACATGCTTGTTCTTCAGCTGTGACTTGAACTGGAGAAGTACACCACATATTAACTCCAGTTCTAGCTAACTGATGTCAAACCATTGCCACAGAGAAGGCCATTTGCCTGAGAGTTTCAAAGAGTCTGAATGTGCTCCCCAGCCCCATACAGTAAACAGGGTCACCTCGGCATTGAACTGCACCTACTGCCCTGGCATCACCTTCACACGACGAGACCACCAACTCAGAATCAGCCGATCACATGGCTGAATCGAGACACGCTGAGACAAAAGCCTGCTCTGTCGATCCCAATGATCCCGAAAACTGAGTTGGACAGGCCCACAATGAAGCCTCCCCAGGGGAACCTGAGAGTCCAGGGACGTTAGGGTCCCAATCAGATGCATCCACTGAAGTGCCAATGGGACCAATGCCCTCCTGAATTTGTTCAAGATCGAGGGAGACAAGTCTCTTCCACCTGTCCTCTCATAGTCGACTGATGAAATGGACTGTCAAAAATTGAATCCCCAGAAAAAAAGCTCCCTCATCGGAGTTAGAATGGACTTCACGAGATTCACAATGAGGCCTAACTTCATGTACAGATTCAACATGAACTGCGTGTTCTGGAGAAGCAGGCTGTGGCCCTGAGACCGCAGGAGCCAATCGTCCAGATAGATGTGCAACCTGATCCCTTGTTGATATACAAAAGCTGCTACCTCGCCCACGACCCAAGTAAAGACGAGTGGTGCCGATGACAGGCCGAATGGGAAAGTACAGAACACTTTTCTGTCTACCATGAAACGCAGAAATTCCCAAGAGCACAGGGCTACAGAAATGTGAAAATATGTGTCTTTAAGATCTACCAAGGTTGCCCAATCACCCTGTCCTATGGTCACAATAATGATGGCTGATGGCTCCATCTTGAAGTGCTGCACTACAAGATATGTGTTCAAACACGACGGTTGATCACCAGTCTGTGCCAGCTGTCCCTTTTTGGCACCAAAAAGAGACAACAGTAAAAGCCTGGGGACCTAACATCAAATACTGGTTTGATAGCCTGTCTGTCCACAAGCTTTTGCCTTACCCAAGAGCTCCCGCTCCACCTCTGCGTGAAGCGGAAAAGAGAAGGGAACTCTTGAAAGTCATGTATTGCCCTCGGCAAAACTCCAGCAAATAGCCGTGATGGATGACGTTACTGACAAAAACATCGTCCTTTATGCGATCCTACTGATGGGTGAACAACACTAGCCGCCTGCGCACTGACCCTAACCAATAAGGTGGAGAGGGATCACAGACCAGTGGGCCCGCAAGGACATCAGATGACCAGCACGTCCCTAGGGACGAGGTGCCAGCTTCTGGCTGCCTTTAGCACTGGAAGAGACTGACTTTAAAGGCTGGCCACCCTTGTTAGTAGGCTTCAGCCTGCACCACCATGGCTTCTGCTGTTGCCTGAAGCCGGCCTAGCCACGGCAGACTGACGGGAGGAAGCCGACCCCTAGGACAACCTTGCACCCTGTAGGAAAGCCTAATCAACTTTTGCTGCTTCTGCTTGGCCATTTGATTTGGCCTCTCAAGGAGGGAGACCCAACCCCTGACTGCACAGCCCCAGACCAGCAGGGTCCAAGGGGCAACTGGTAAGCAACCTTGCTTACCCCTGTCGGCAGGCTGGCCGTAAAGAGGAGAGCATTACCTGGCACTAACTTCACTTTCGTGTCAAGCTTAAATCAACCACTGTGCATATGGCCCACAGTACCACCTCAGTGGATGCTTGAGACCCAGCAGAGTCTCCACCAAATATTTGGTGGAGGCTAGCGCTGCAGAGTGTCATCTAAAAGTCACATGGCAGAACATCCCAAACAGTCCAGGAAGGAGCCCACTATGATCATAACCCGTGCATCCTGTTCAAAGGGCAACAGCGATGAGAGGGGCAGTTATGAACTCGGACTCCTTGACGGCGCAGTTCCGTAAAGGAGCCTCAACCATTGCAGGAGTGAAATTGTACACTGAACAACTTGTCAAGAACAACTCCAGTCTGGACTTCGGTTTCGCCAGCAAATGACCTGGGGCGGGGCTATCCCTGTAAGCTCCTGTTTCTGACGCATCGCTAGACCCAGTAAGTTCCGCAAACAAAGCGGCAAAACTTCCCGGCCATGAAAGTGGAGAAAGGCACTTCTAACTTGGGCACCAGTCCACTCGGTCCACAGACATCAGCACTGCCCTGGGCTGCACCGATGAGGGCTGTGGGACAGCCTCCCCAGGAAGGGTTTCTCACATAAATGTGACATTGGTCTGAAACAAGGGACTGGCTTCTCCGCCTTCGAGGGAGATGGGTCCACGCGAACTTCCATCTCCTCTGAAGCCGCCAACTGAAGAGTTTTCAGCCGCTAGAAGCGGCTGAGATTCACTTTCTTTCTGCTCAGCCCCCAGGCAGGAGAAATGAGTGCTCCCCCCCTTCTGTCTTGGAATCCTCACTTGGGAAGTCTGAGCAGTCTAGGTCCAGAATGTCCTCAGCCATGGGACAATCCTCTAGATCATCCCCTGATCCAAAGACAGACACTCGAGTCGCTCCCGTCAGTCTTCACCTTAGCGTCAGGAAGAGGATTCTATACTGAGGGAACCTCAGTGGCCGGCCCCACAGCCTCAGCACCAAACTGAGACTGTAACTCCTCCAAGCACTCTTAGAGTCTCCTCAGGCAAGATGATGAGCAGAAGCTCCTGAGCAGGAGGTGACACCGGCCTGCCAGCACCCACTAGGTGAATAGTGCTGGGGTGCAGGGGAGTGACACTTGCCACAAGCTCTTGCACTGGCCCATTTGCCGCCAAAGATGCGAAACCCTTAGCCTCCATGGGGGTAGGCCCACTGAAGCACCCTGGCCCACCGCCACATTGGCATAAGTCACTGTGGAGGCGACTTCCCCAACGGAAGAAAGATCGACCTCCTGATCAATCGCCATCCGGGTGGGAGAAGATTGCCGAGCCTCCAATTCCGCCTAATTGACTCCCTGGGCGGGACTAGGCACTGGGACAGGCGATCTGTGCGCCACTGTACCATCCTCTGGAATAGGATCCACTGAGGGAGACAATTTCCCCTCCCCAGCCTGCAAAAGGCCATAGCAAAGGCTCTGGTGACGTGCCTTCCCTTCTGGAGAAGAAGGAAAGGAGAGGTTCCAATGACGCTTCTCTTCTTCTCCCTCCTGTGGTGGAAGTGCAAACGCTCGCAACTGGAGGAGACAGGCAGCAGAGAAACCGGCCATGAGGCCAATCCCTCACCACCCCTAAAGTGATTGTAATGTCAGAATCCTCGCCACTGAGAACTATCTTTGGGTTTCATCTCCTGGCCCCCAAGGAGCCTGGTAACCGGCACAGCCTCGACAGAGGATGCAGTGGGGACCACTGCCCTAACGTCACTAGCTACCTCAGGCTTGGTGCAGCCAACTCCAAGTGGTGGGGGGTAGGACAAGCAACCATAGGATCCCCACAGGAAACCTTACGCTCCAACCTGTCCAGCCATTTGCTGACTGTGGCAAACAGCACCTCCACTTTGCCCATAATGACCCAGGCAGTCAGCTCTGCCTGCACAGCTGAAGCTTGACCTGGCAGGGTGTGGGCAGGGAAGCCTGGAAGAGTAGGTGCCACAGGGAGCGATGAGTACGTCACCCATGCTCCACCTGTAGTCACTACTGACTTTCTTCCCATCTTAGTGTTCACAGCCTTTGTAATCACTAAGGTACCATCCTTTCGCCAAACTACCAACGCATGGCCGGCAGTATGGCAGACAGGATGAGCAGGCCTTTGCCCACAGACCTCCTCACTTGAGCAGAAGTGATGGTGGAGGGAACCTGCAAACAGGACCTCTCAACCACAGCCCACTTAGCATCAGTGGACGGCACTTTACCCATAGGAGCCTCAATTCGAAGACGATCCCGGAATCAAAGACCAGCATGAACCTGCTTGTTCACACTGGTCATCCCATCTAAATCCGAGGATCAGCTTGCACACTACGATGATGATGCCCGGGCAAGCTGCCAGGTGCCTAGATGGCTGCATCTGCAGCACATGCTGAGACGCGTGCTATTGAAGTCCCCTCAAGAGGCACACTGTCCTCTCACTCACAGCGTGCCTCTGCACATTGAAACCTTTATACAGCCAACCTCACTTCAGCCAGATGGACTTTCTGCCAAGGATTGGGAGTCCATCATTGACAATGTCCCATGTACTCTCTTCAGAGCAGAGAACACCACTCCTACACATGCAGGAGCAGCATGCAGGATGGTCATCCCAACAGGCTATCTAGTAATGGTTGGCATCCCAACGGACGTCCAACTCGAAATCCAAGTTCATGGATCTATCCTGCACAAAAGAAATCCTAGACAAACTAAGTAGGAGATAGGACCAGTTCCTGGTAACCTATGAACTATCCCACAACAAATGCAGAAGACACAAAGTTACCGAAAGGGTAAGAGAACAACAGGAGCTGCCAACAAAACGCCACCACCATAGATGGACACCAGAGCAGGAAACTAAATTGCGCATGCTTATTAATACGCATTACTACTGCCAGGGGTGCCATGCCACACCACAGGGCCTCAACAGCATTCACTGCAGCAGCATGGATTGGCACTGGACCCTCAGAATTTTATGGGGGCTCTGGTAAAGCACAGGCAAGAGTGTGGAGACCAGCTTAAGTGACCTATGGTGCTGTAATGTGTCCTTAATACAATACTTTGGAACTTTAAGTGTCACACTCTGACAAATAGGGAGTTGGTGGCCATTTTCAAACCACAAGCAAACAAAGGTTTTCCATCATCCAGGTTCCTAGCAAGAAAAGAAGATTGCGATAATTGCACTGTCTTGCTTACATCAGGTCAGAGGTAGACTGACTCATTTACATTTGAATAAAAATTTCAAAACCTTTACAAAATACCAATACCATGGGGTTTTGATTTGTATTTTCAAAGCACAGACCACAAGAAACACAAATGATGCTTTCAGAAGCAGAATTCTTTGACAGGTCTGTTCATAAATAAAAATCAAAATTTAATTTAAGCACTTTTATGAGACTCATCAGATAAAGATCATAGTTCACTCTCTGCAACAGTTAAAAATGCATATCTGACAGGAAGGGTATTTCTAGACTTTTGAACATGCATGTTGTGTGCAAGAGACTAAATGGAGTTAAAACGAAAAAGTTGGACTGAAAATAAAGCTCTCTTAACCCTTAAAGGGTCAGGTTATTTTTTGTACCAGTGAAAGTAAAAGTAACAATTTTCATTGAACATAGTGCAGTAGGAACAGTTTTCATTGTAGCATACCAAAAGTATATATCATTGTGATACCTGGAATGCCAAGTTTTATGATGTGCAATAAATTGCTGATAGTCACGTGACTGGTTGCCATGGCAACCACTTTAATCACTAATAAATGACAAAAAATCATTGAAAATCTGCTAAATAAGAGAACAAAGTATCTCCTCATTTTATGTGAAGCACCCTTTTCTCCACATATGCATGCTATTTGGATAACTGGAGAAATAAATTTTCAGTAAACTTTGAAAATAAAACATAGATCACATGACCTGTTTCCATAGCAACTGTTAAAATATTGCTTGTACTTGGCTAAAAACCGGAAACACTGCATTTTTACATAAGTCTGCAGAACCGGTAACAGGCAGTTACTTTGCATAACAAAATTAATCACCATAACCATTCATAGATTATGTTCCAGGTTAAATATTATGTAAGAAAATGACTGAAATAAAACAACACTGCGGTATTTTTATGGAAAAATTGTGGTTTTCCCCCATTTTAATATGTTGCCATGGAAACAAAGCGTGATTGGATCCACAATCATATGTGCCAGGCCTTATATGTAGTTTGCAAATGTGGATGACACCATGCATGTATACAGTGTACATGCAATTATAGAGTCATCAATTCCAGTGCAAAAGGCAAAGTAGGCCCTCCCTATTGGCTGCCTGTCACAGTCTTTGAGACTGACAACAATATTTATCATGTATCTCCAACCATGCTCATCGACCACGGAAACAGAAGACAGTGAAATATGAGGAAAATATGGACTTGTGGCAGAAGACTGAAGAGGCTGTTGTCTAGTTTAAAGAAAAAACCAGCACCAAGGAGACATCACCAAAGAAAAGTCACAAGCTAGACAGTGTCACACTCATGCACTTGTTGCCTATGTATATTAATGAGGCTCTTGACTTTAGATTAAGTGGCAAACTGCACTGATGACAGACATTTTTGTATTAATCAGTAATTAATAAAGATACTGAACTATGAAGCATTTTGTTAGTTAAAGCGGTTTATTTCATGTCATGTTGAAAGTAATACAAGCATAATGAATTGATTCTTTATAGAGAGGTAGCTTTTCAATTTTCTTTGGCTTGCCTCTTTTGAAAAATGAAAAGTTGCTGTTACCAGTACTGATATACAGGTAAGCAACCAGGTACCAATTCAAAACTGATTGATGATAAATAACAAAATGATCCATTAATTCATAGATAATTATGCTGCTTGCCCTTTAATTAAGTGTATTTCCTTGAATGATTTGAGAAAAATTTAAATGGGAAGGTAAAGTGCCCTATATATTCTTCAGATCTTTGCTTAGACAAAGCAATTTTTTGATATTTTAAATGCACAAAAATGATACTTTCAGAGACGTATTTTGAAAAAAAATTCCCCTCCGGGAGGGGGGTTCCCCCCTCCCGGACCCTCCTTCCGCTCGGTCGCATGGCTCCCTCGCAATGACACAACCAGCTATAACAAATTCATGAAGAAAACACTGGTATAAACAACTGTAAGTTTCAAAAACTGACATACTTGCTTGTCAACCAGATAAGGCTATTTCCTTAGAACAGGTCAACACAAACAGATTACATGGTCTGCACTGACTAATATGGCAGCAGAGCTTGAAGACGTAAGCTATATATATATAAGTCCTTGCAAATTAATCAAACCCGTACCTTCAACACCTTGGATTTAGCTATGTGCAGGATGCTGATGACCATTCTAGCGGAGTGGCTTTTGATTTGATCTAGTAATGCATTGAAGCGTGCAGACAGGTGTCTCCAGTGTTCAAGTTCAGCCATTGGGCCTGTATCATCAGCTTCTTTCCGCATCTGTTCACTTTCTGCCAAAACCTGCATTGCACAAGTACTAAATATAGTCCATACACAACACTGTACCTACAAACAGCCACCATAGAATGATGACCAATCTTGCTCTGAAAAATACAATCTTTTTTCAATTTCGCCATCTATTAAAATCAAAATCAGTCATTCATTATCCCCTTTGTTTCAATCAAAATTTGACAAAGAGCCTTTGATATTTCACCTGTGGATGACATTATGTTAACAACAGCCATTGAGTGGGCATGTTCTCAAGATAATCCTGGTTGCATCAGAATATGCTAAAATAAGTATGGTTCATATAGGTCTTAGTCAAAGTCATTTTGTGTTATGCTTGGCAAAATGCAAGTGTGTGTAAATGGCTACCATGGAAATTTGTTGACAAAAGATGTAATGGGGGAGACTACTGGCCCACAGATACAACAGATATACATATGTATTCCAGTGGGGAAATAAATTTTGCCCCACTGGTCGGTCTACACACAAATTTTTAATTTATACGATATGACAGTACATGTACTGTGCTGGAGCTCAGTTCAATGCTTTTCATAGTGGCTGATGACAATGTAGCGGATCTAACTGCTTTCATCTTGACCTTCAAGCCAGCTTCGAACAGTCCCATTAGAAAAGCGACTATAGACTGAACGGATGCAATCCAAGGATCCATTGTCGAGACTTGGTTACTACACAATGCTGCAAATCTAACCACTATTATATACCACGGTTTTTCTAAAATATTCAGAAGCATTGTGGGAGGTAGGTCAGCACATGCTCACATATTGTTTCATTTCATTAAACATGAAGCCATGTCAGATACCCAGCTGGTATGGCATCACGATTGTGACCTTTTCGTTGTTCTCCTATGACCCTTGTTGTGAATGTATATCTACATATATCATGTTTGGAACGAGCGGGACTCGAACCTGCAACCTTTGGCACCAGTCGCCTAGCTGAAATGGGAAATGCACATATCCACTTGACCAAATCCCCATTCTTAAAAAAGAATGGTTCAATGGAGGTAGTTATGTGCGAGTGCCATATCAACACGGTTATACAGTATAAGTACTGAGCCGGCATTTATTTCCAGCATCGGGGACTTAAATCCACCAGCATTAAGGAAAATGCCGAAAATATACATGTAATGTTCGGAAAGAGCGAGACTCGAACCTGCAACCTTTGGAACCAGTCGCCTAGCTGAAATGGGAAACGCACATATCCACTCGACCAAATCCCCATTCTTAAAAAAGAATGGTTCAATGGAGGTAGTTATGTGCGAGTGCCATATCAACACAGTAATACAGTATAAGTACTGAGTCGGCATTTATTTCCAGTGCATTGCATACCCCACCTCACCCACAGATTGAGCCTGAACCACTTTCAGGCAAAGCAACCACTCCTTGCTTATTAACTGATTGTTCCTCAAGAGCACATCTTCTTTCACACTGAGCAACAGGGGAGATCTGGCTTAGTTCTAAATTCGCCTCAAGGTGGTGCTGCCCATCCTGTTCATGGTTGACCGCCCACATCTTGTGGTAACTTTCCATGACCCTGACTTTTTCTCCATAGATTAACATGGGGAATTAGCACATATAAATTTAACCTCTCTGCATGTTTTCAAATAAGTATTAAATTTCATTTTATCACACGTGGCTGTATTTTAAAGATAACAATATGTACTTAAGGTAGATTAGAAGATAAATCCAAAAATCATTTGCATATATGCAGCGTGAAACCTTCAGGTTCACTGTAATGTAATGGGCTTTGCTGACCCACCTGACCTCAAATGGCATGGGTTGCTAGGTGTCACAAATATGCATCATGGGAACAAAAGGCTGTGTGTCAAGAAATTAAACCAACCCAGATCACCCCTATTCCACTATGTTCATGGAAAGAGACCTTATGCCTTCATACTGCACCAATTCAGGATCACCTCCATCAGTGAGAAGCACCCGAGACCACATATCGTTTGTTCCAGTATGCAATTGTGGTTCGATTATCAAATCTGATCAGCATAAGGAGTCCTGACAGCTATACCAGGAAGATTGCTAACACTAGCTATATTGCCTGCAGCTTTAGCCAGTTGATAAGATAAGACTTAAACTGTAGAGGGCATGGCCCAGATGCTCTCAGCAAGTCCAGGTATCCCCCAGTCCTGCAGAGATTCATTCTTTTTTTTTTCTGTCTTAAATGGAATTAGCATCACACCCCACATCACACTGGATATTTCTTGCCACCATAGTAGCAATCATTTGACTTGAGCTGGCATAATCTGCAATCGGCTCTTTGATCATTTGTCCCGTATCTACAGGAAAGAGATTTGCAATTCTCTCCTGTGTAGCCAGCCCACTGGAACCTGATCATCCAACAATTCAGTGCCTCAATGAGCCTCATCCAAACCCCGGCTGTCCAGAACTTGTTTCATGCAAAGAAAAACAGCAAGAGAAGGGTCAGGAGCTTGCCAAACCTGTCCTCAGATGACTTTCAAGTACATGGAACTGTCAGAAACTCAGTTCCCAGGAACTCAAATTCCCACAACAGCTCTATGTTGGACTACAGAAAATTTACTATCAAGCCTAAGTCCAAACGTAGCATCAGTACAAGTGCTGTATCATCAATGCTAATCTACTTATGCCAGCACTTGTATGAACTAGTTGGGTAAAATGGGTAGTTACACAGCCTTGTGATGTGCAAAATTGGCAACCACTCCCATTATCCACAAAACACCAGTGGTGCTAGGTCCAGACCAAAAGGGAAGGCACATAACCAGTAGACAAAACCACTGACCATGAACCACAGGTATTCCTGCTGGATTTTACGATGGTTATTTGGAAGTATGAGTCCTTGATGCCTATGTAAGCTGCCCAGGAGACAGCTGCTCTGAATACAGACATCTCTATTTGTAACTTCTCTTTCAGCTGAAATGAATTAAAATGTGACAGGTCTATTACTGATCTCCATCTTTCTGGTGGATCAAAAAAAACCCCTGGATTCTGGACCACTTCTATCCCCCCCCCCCCCCCCCCCCCCAAAGTTTGCCTGTATCCTCATGTAGCTGCATGTCATATTTTCATTCTCCAGAAAGACCATGGGGGAATCTTAAAAGTTGTGGTGGACCTGAGTCTAAAAACATAAGATCTTGACTGTAACTTAACACAAAGAAATTGGAGTGGTATTGTTGCCATCTCATATTCCATGTATAGTCTCATAATCAGGCTCATAAACGTCTGGGGCTCTATATTGCAGGTTGTGTAACTGGATCACTGGCATATGCTCTCACATCCAGCTGCTGAAAGCCTATCCCCTGCCACAGTTGTTGCAGTCATTGCCTCTGCTGTTGCCATGTCTGCCACCACACCAACTTCTACAGTTACTGTGGCCACTTCTTTGACTTTTGTGCCTCTCTATGTTCTCCCCTTTTTGAAGACCTGCAACCATTGCCTCCACTGCCCTTGATGAAGGTCTGACTCATGTAAGCCTTATAGTGTAACAGGAGCAGGTTGATATCCACTTTGGTAGCATTTTTTTATGCACGCTGAAGGGAGACCATGTAAGAACTATTTGGTGATGTCTCCACTACAAGTCAGTAGTTTCTTTTACATCTGAGCTTGGGGCCGAAGTCTTGACAAAACATTTCAAGAGATGAGACTGGGTCACAGCCTCCACTTCAGGACCTGATAGGGCCAGTGGAAAAAACCTAATGTCAGTGAAGACCCTGCCAAGCTGTTTTTCAGTAAGGTAGGTGCTCGCCACACACCTATTGTCATGACACAGACCATTAACACCCACCCACCCCCAAGTCGGCCGTATCCAGCCTTATTGAGCTCCTCCTCAAGTCTGCCAAATCAGGCCATTTTCAATGCATGCATGGAAATCATTTTTCCTTTCTTTGTCAAACCATTTATAGGAAAATCATAAAAACCATCAGCTGAAGGAGGCATTTATGCATCATTGCCTGCATATCACCATACCAAAGTAGTAACTAAAAAGTAAGACGTAGCGTTTATTCGGTAAAATTTTTGATTGTGTGAAAAACACCATTTGTTCAACTAGTCAATTTAAAGGTTTCAATTCACATAATGACCTTGTGAATTAAATGTGACGGGTTTCAAATCTGGTTTTTATTTTCCCCATGGTGAATGGCATTTATACATACAGTAAAACTCGTACAATCATGTGGCAGTGAAGCTATTTGCCTCGTGGTGCTGCCATGTGTGTGATTCGAATTCTGAAAATAGGACATAAACTGCCCTAAATATCTTATATATTATTGGAACCTATAATTAATCTAGAAGCAGCAGCCGAAAAGCATACTGGATAACCCCCACAACATGTGAGTACATTGTGCCTCCATGTTTTCCATAACCTTCAGCTGAGAAAAAACTGTTGTTTTTAAACAGACATGTCACTTGTATTTTACCTTCAAAAAGGAAGGAAAATACATGAACCCTTATGTTCCCTTCCAATGTTTGAACAAAGTGGATATTACAAATTTGAAGAAGATCCATGCATTAATAAAGGAGTTAGAGTCCGGACAAGATTATGTCTACAGGTGCCTGCTATGGCCTTGAGCTTTAGAGATCATTATGTCTACAGTTCTACCGACAAATGCCTGCCGTGACCTTGACCTACATAGCTCAAAAGTCTCTGCTGCTTCATGACACACCCTTAAGTAAAAGAGAACATTAACCATGCAAAATTTCAAGACGATCCCCGCATTCTTCAGAGTACGGACAAGATTATTCCTACAGGTGCCTGCTGTGACCTTGACCTATATAACTGAAGGTCATTGCTGCTTCATGACAAACCCTTTAGTGACAGAGAATAACCATACAAAGTGTGAAGAAGATTGGAGCACTATTGAAGGAGATACAGTTTGGACAAGATTACATCCAGAGACGGACAGATGGATGGACGGACAGAAGGACAGACGGGCAGACATGGTGAAACCAGTATACCTTCCCTCCACTTTGTTGCAGTGGAGGGAGGTATAATTATTCCCAAATTCAGCTAACAAATTATCCTGGCATTCCCATATATAATACTCAGTGGTCCAGCTTTCAAAACTTCATTTTGTTGACAGTGAAACTTGCGACACCTGTGAAACCTTCAGCGACTGCGTGTCAGTGGTGTGTGCCACATAACTTTCTACTAATCTCTTTTCACAGTAACGGTTCATTTAACTTGATTATATAAAGAGAAAAATCATGTAGCCTCTCTTCTATTTTAACTCTTTCAGTTTAACTCAACTCTGTTTCGCTAACGTGGTTGCGACCAAATGATAAATAATGGTGAATAAATGATGAAACTTCTCGTGTTTTAGATGGAACACATTGTATCCAATGATCTGTGTATAGTGAAATTGTAGTTAAATGTTGTGCAGGCAAGACTACACCGCTTATGTATCTTGCTGTCTCTCACATACCCAACTCTGGCGGAAATCCCTAACACTGACAGTTTTATTAGTTAGAAGTCATGTGAACCTCAAATTTACTATCATCTTAATGAGAAATATTCAAAAAAGGAAGTGGAAAACTAGGAATGAGAATGACCTGGACAAGTAAAGATAGCAGCGCTAATTTTGTAGTCTTGTAGCTTGTTCCAACTGGACTTGATGATCCAAAAAAAGCTGAAATTTAGGGTGGCGTATGCCAGAGAAGAACTAAGAGTAACAATACTTAATAAATAGCCTTAATGGCTATTAACAAAACAGAAGACTTAATGTCCATAATAATGTCCATTATTCATAAACAAATATCAAATATCTTGCCATAGCAAGCACTTTGTTACCAGGCAACACCATCGATCAACATTATGCTGTATACAATACATATCCAGCACATTCAATGAATTTAAGTCTTCCCGCTGCTCATGTCCATGTGTTTTGTTCATTATGCATCTTTCCCCTTTACTATAGTTTCTGTGGGATGTTTCCCCATCAAAATTTCATAATGGACAGCAAATTAAACTTGTTGCGTTGTATTTATCTAGCCAATTTCGGAAAGTTCATGAATAAACAGAATCCATGTTTGTTGTTTTCAACGTATTGCTTGGCAGTTAGAGGAAACCAAAGTACTTTTTGGTTATCATTGGCAGTCCAAAGTGCTTTCCAAATGGTGCCAATGTATGCCAGATGTATTAATTCTGAGTACCACTTTTGGATAGATGACCCCAATGAGTTTTCAAATATGGATATCATCATCAAATTTGACTGATTTTTACGGCCAGAAATATCAACAGGGCTAGAAATAGGGCTTATCCGCTTGTCCGTACTAAGTGAAACTTGTGACGGACAAGTAAAGTTGGCAATGCACTTGTCCAAAATTTACATACAGTTCAATTAGAATAAGATTCCATTTGGTTGGCGGACAAGTGAAAATTTTTCCTTATTTCTAGCACTGATCAACATCTATCCAATTTAGCCAATGGGAGGAGATTATCCCAAAATAGAACAGACTTGGGATTTCCCATGGTACCAAACATTCCAGACATTTGTAAACAAACATGGCCTACGGGAACGCAAACTTCTGGAAATTTGCATTTTTACTGTGGATTTCAACACTTTTACTTGCAGTAAATGACTATCAATGATCAATTATACTTCATGGACAAATAAATCTATACATTTTACTGCAAATGAAATGTCACTACCAAAAAGTATGATGCTGAATCAGTCATAGAACCCACATGTGCCAACACCTGTTTCTACAATAGGGCAACAGACAGCGACTGTTTTGGTGTGTTCATAGCACATTTTACTGTTCATGAGGAATTAATTCGAGGAGTACAGGGTACCTAAACCTAAGTAACATAACAAGGAAAGGGTAAACCCATCCTCTGCTATTTATTTTTGGGGGTTAATTGTCCATCAAGCTGAATTTAATCTTGGGATTGCTCCACAAACACGATGTTCAGGGCATCCACATGGACATTCATTTACACAAATAGAGACATTGTATGCTCATTTCCAGTCAATCAAATGGCATAGTTTCTGCTGCAGAAACAATTTTGTTGCATAAATGTAATGATTGTATTCATACATACTTTTAAATAAATATCTAATCAATTGTTTTGGGTACATTTGCCGATAAAAATACACAAAACAGCGGTAAAATTGCATATTTTGGAGCCTGAAACTTTGTATGATTCTCTTGCCAGTTCCAGGCATGTTTGATATCAATGGAAACATCAGAACCTCATCAAAATCATCAAATATGAAGTTTTTCAACAGTAAAACTATTATTAAGAAACATTACTCACCATAAGTCAGCTGAGCTGATCTCCATGCACTTTAGGGGCTTTGCCATTACTACTGCCAGGGATGCTGTGCCACGCCACATGGCCTACACAGCAGTCTCTGCAGCAGCATGGGTCAGCACTGGACCCACTGAAATTTTATGGGAGCTCTGGCAAAGCAGCTAAAGTGCGTGAAGACAGCTTAAGTGACCTATGCTGTTGTAATGTGTCCTTAATATCTAAGAATAGAAGGCACCAACATTCTCGCTCGGCTTCAGCGAGATTTTTTACCCTGCTCGGGTGCTGATTGGCTGACAAATCATGCAAATAAGTTTGCAGGTGGTCAAACATGCACAGAGCACACTTTCAACAAACATGCATGGTAGACCCCATATTAAAGTCATACCAACAGTACTTCATGTTTTCATGTCACATAAGTACCGAAATTTAGTGACATATGAACAGTAGATATTTTGAAAACATTCAGAATGTCCCTGGTGAACAGCCTAAAGAAACACAGAGTGGAAACTGCATGCAACTGATGTTAAACTGGGCAACTAGTGCACCGGTATGTATTGTCAATCAATCCCCGTGATGGTCCGTACTGAATAAACTCTGTGTGTTGTTGTTATATTTTTTCCGCAGAGATTATGCACTATTTATATAACTTTGGTGCTATCACTCAATAGTTATAGTGGAAACCATTGAATATGTGGTACATCTGAAGGAGAAGGGACCATGTTGCTATATATCCGTAATTATGCACACTGAAAGTTAATCTTTGGTGTGCTACATTGGGCGGATAAACTCGCCTGTAGCATAGAAGCAGGCATTTTGGGGCGGATTTTCTTGCCTGCAGCAGAGGAAGGGTTAAAGTCCTGTTGCAGTTCTGGAGGCCTAACATTCAACATGGAGTGGGGAACCTTGCAAGATTTTGGCAGACATTTTACAGGCAGCACGAGACCTCCCAAATGCATTGCCTTACCGGACCCTCTGCCTGCTAAACATATGCTGTAAGGAGGTCTGGCAGTGCCACCATTCATCCAGCCAGTCCTTCCACTCTGGACAGATTCTTGAGAAGAGTATTTCCCACACAGCAGATTCATGCATGCCCAGGCACTCTCAATAGTTATCCAATTTCCCATGAAATCTCCTGTTTGCATTGCCTTACCCAACCCTGCTAAATGTGCAAAGGTACATGTATGGCAGTGCCACTATTTGGTAATGAATCTGGAGAACCGAACAGATAACATCTTATCCATTTCCTGCATGTGCAACATTGTCTGTGGGTTGACTGGGTTGACCGTGTTCAATTCTTGGGGATATCCATAACACTTTGACCTGATAGTATCCACCATAAGTTCTACAGTATTTCTTTCCTTACTCTATGCTAGGCTGTGACCATTCACTGCTAAAGCGGGCAGTCACACAATTACATTTATTCCACACTTGCCGCTGAACTCAAGGCCAATAGTCAATTTCCAACACACACAATCAATTTAACATACAAACTGGGCTTGAAATTCACTTTTATTCCACACTAAATTACAAGTGACCTTTTCTTACTGTAATGGCCAGTTTGCAGTTACCATACTCGATGGTTTTGTCAAAATTGCTTGTTACCCTTGCTTTTCAGGGGCCAGTAGTCAACCAGAGCTCAGTAAGACACATACATAGTATCAGCAACGACCATATGCCACTAATTGAACATGTACTAATTATCATTAAAACTACAAAAATGTCAAAAGTGACATCACAGGTGTACACAAGATGCACATCAAATTGGGAAAATCTGTTCGTGTGGGAAGATGAAGGTCATCTAATGAGAGACTGCTAATTTATAAGAGAGCACACTTGCTCATGATGCCTCCAAATCCAGGGAGAAACTCATGGAGAATTCTGGTCGGGAAATACCAACCAGCATGAAATCAATAATGAAGTTACTGTGTAGGTAATGTATTATGACATAAATACGCACTCGACATTTTTTTCCCCCTAAAAATGCAGAGAACTGCCCCTGGGCATTATTATAGAATTTAATCAGGCAGTGTGCTGACACTTGTGTGTGATAGGTTTTTTTAGTTATAACTGAAACATTTACATTTTTAATCTGTATTTATTGGACTTTTTTCACAAACTTCATGTTCACAAAAACTACATTGTATTTCAATAGTGGTTATCTGTAGATCCTAACAATTCCCAAAAAATAGACTATAAAAAGGAATATCTGCTAAAACGAGAGAGAACAGACAAGTAAATTAAATAACGTTTTTTGCATGGTAGCTTATGCTCCATTACCTTTTAAAATGCAGGCCTACCTGTTCTATTTGCTTACACCATACAGTAACTAGGTCCTCTAGTGCTGTCACTACCTCTGGGTTGGCTGCATTTTCAATGCAATCTTGTGCTGAAAGAATCTGGCTCATATCTACATCTTCACATTGTTTCAACCGAACAACTCCCTCTGCACTTGCTTGGGCACCTGCATGTATATTATTTCCAATGGAAACACAGAAACAATACTGTGAACAAGAGGACAACAGTCCTTTGTTCAGCTGATATAAATATCTTGAGAAACATGAAAATAAGTGAAGCATCAAACCTTCTACTGCTGGCCAAACTAACAGGTAATACATATATCTGCATACAGTATCATTCTGTAAGTATTTTTAGGTATCTATGACCCTCAGAATTTATCATGGTGGTTTAATGAGTAAAATTGACATTTCATAGCCATTGGGAAGATTTAGTGGCAAGATTACCTCATGCAAAGCAGTTTAACGGAAACACATTTCCATTTTTGAAAAATTTGAAGGAAAAAATCAAATAGCCCATTCTTGTGTCCCCATAAAGGTTGAAAGCCATTACCCACTGTTCTGATTGTTAACCACAATTTGTGTTTCACAGAATGACTTGTGTAATGTGTATTTATGTATTAGCACCATGTATGTTATTTATTACCTTGCTTGTGGGGGACTGAAGGAACCATTATTACTATTATTAATTATTACTCTGAGTAATTCTCCCCAAAGGTACCCAGGTAATCATGTAAATATTTATTGACTTTATAACAGGCTTTTTACACTACTACTGGCCCTTCCTTTCACATATACTAATATAAAATTATTTACATGAAGATCTTAAACTTTTGACACAAACATGCTATAAACAATACATACCACTGAGGAAATGAATGAAATTGTCAAATGAAGCCAGAAAATTTGCTGATGTTTTCCTCCCATGCGGGGTATCACAAATTTGGCCCCAATTTTTTGTTCCTTGAAGAGACTGTTGGAAAATCTTCTTTAAGGTAGTCTGAATAGTTGGCAATACTGTCTTAGAACTGCTTGCATCCAGAATTCCCATGTTAATTTGCTGCAAATAAATTGAAATACATAATACTTACACCTGGCCATGGGCAGCTCATATTGTAGCTCCTCTAATACTCATATAACAAAGAAAAACAAGGGCAAGTACTAGTGACGCAGTAAATCCTCCCTTGCCGCAGGCCTCATGCACTGCTTGAACACTGAAATAGTATAATTTCATCTTTGAATGAAGTGTGTACCTTTTGACCAATTGAGCAAAATCTATTATCAGGGATCGGCAATTTTTTAAAAAATCACTTGTCCGCAGGGAAAGTAGATTTCAACAAGATATGTTTGTAAAACATAGATGCCCCCCTCCCTCATTACCCTTGCCCTCGCTACCCTTGCCCTCGCTACCCTATTGATAGTGGTAGAAGGGGCACTCGTGACCTTAAAATATTAGTGAAGGTTGATCATACATCAATGTCACATATCTTTACATTTTAACCTAGCCCTTAAAAAACGACTAAAAACCTGGGCAATATAAAAGTTATAGCTGAAAAATAAGTCATCATTTAGAAACCATATTCAGCAAAGTGGCTTTATGACCTTGGAAATTATGGCACGGTCACTCATTTTCACTTGACCTTCTTCAGTAATTGTGCGAAAAACAAAAAAGGAAGTCTACTGTCTGTGTGTGATCCTCAAAACTGGGTCAAGGTCACCCATCTACAAACTCAAACTAGCCCTTATAGGCAACCATAAAGCTGTGCAATATAAAAGTGCTACCTCTAAAATGCAAGTTATCATGCAGAAACAGTATTCAACCAAATGGCTCTGTGACCTTTGAAATTAGGTCAAGGTCACCCATCTTCAAACTTGACCTAGACCTGAATACGGACAATTATCCAGTGGAAAATAAAAGTCCTAGTTTAAAAACCTCTTCAGTTATCATGTGGAAACCAAAGTTAACTCAGGTACCAACGTGACCTTGGAAATTAAATCAAGGTCACCAAACTTTAAGCTTCTTCTAGCCCTTAGCAAAAACTATAGACCTGTAAAGTATCCCAGTCCTAACTTAAAAACTTCTTGCGTTATTGTGCAGAAACCACAGGAAGAATCAAACCATATTCAGTAAAGTGGCTCTGTGACCTTTAAAATGAGGTCAAGGTCATCCATCTTCAAACTTCGCCTAGCCCCAAATATGGACTATTATCCTGTGCAATATAAAAGTCCTACCTTAAAAAGCTCTTCAGTTATTGTGCAGAAACCAAAGTTAACTCAGGTACCACTGTGACTTTGGAAATTAGGTCAAGGTCACCCATCTTCAAACTTCGCCTAGCTTTTGATTAGAATGATACACTTGTACAGTATCAAAGTCCTAGCTCAAAAACTTCTTGAGTTATTGTGCGGAAACCACAGGAATTCTACAATCTCTCTGTGACCCTGAAAACTGGGTCAAGGTCACCCATCTTCAAAATCAATCTAGCCCTTACAGAGAACCATAAAGCTGTGCAATATAAAAGTTCTAGCTCCAAGGTATAAGTTATCATGCAGAAAGCATGAAACCATATTCAGTAAAGTGGCTCTGTGACCTTTAAAATGAGGTCAAGGTCATCCATCTTCAAACTTCGCCTAGCCCCAAATATGGACTATTATCCTGTGCAATATAAAAGTCCTACCTTAAAAAGCTCTTCAGTTATTGTGCGGAAACCAAAGTTAGCTCAGGTACCACTGTGACCTTGGAAATTAGGTCAAGGTCACCCATCTTCAAACTTTGCCTAGCTTTTGATTAGAATGCTACACTTGTACAGTATCAAAGTCCTAGCTCAAAAACTTCTTGAATTATTGTGCAAAAACCACAGTGTATCGACCGACCGACAGACCGACCGACCGACAGACCGACCGACATTTGCAACGCTATATGCCCCACCTTCTTCGAAGGGGGGCATAAAAATCACTTGCCCATATGCAAAATCCACTTGTCCGAATATAACTTCTATAAACAATTTTTTTTCTCATCAATCATACGGCACAGACAAAGTCCTAGACAAACCGTTTACCCTAAATTTTATTTGCTGCTTATTGTCACTTGCAAATTGGCCAAAAAAAAAAGAAAAAGGCAAATTTCACCACAATTCTAGCTATGACTGTTATAACAGTAAAACTGGCAAAATATTATAAATTACAAATTGAAAGTAAGCTATTTGTATGGAGTGACTTGCGATGAAAAATACAGCGTACTTTCTGGGACTATAGGAGTCCTTATCCCATGTAAAGTTTAATAAAGATTAAATAGTTGCACTGGTTTCAGGATCTTCTTTCTCGTTGCCTCTGACGCCGTGATGGGATGCATATCGTTGCCATACATACCATGAATGCTATTGGTACATTGTAGTAAATTTGCATATACAGTATTGGCAAGTTCCTTGCAATAAACAGTGTTCTTAATTCAAGTTCAAACAAAACCTTAAATATATCAAATCAGAAATCGAGTGCGCACCCTCACCATCTTTCCTACAACTGTACACAAACAGCTGCTTTGGCCATGTGTATAGTTAAAACACGGCAAGGGTATGGTCCTGAGAGACTAGTGCGACGGGTTCCTTCCTTGTGGAACTCTTCAGGCACGATGTCAGTTAAACCCCTGATAATGCATTCCACTGTGTGGCGCGAGATGTAGTACAGTTCCCATGTGTAAGGTGCGGAAGTAAACAAAGGACGTCGCCAACGTTGGGGGTAGGGATGAGGCATGACATCATAAAGTGAACAGTAGGTCTGTTCAAAAGGTCACCTGTACCAAGTTGTCAGGTGTTGCAAGACATGCCAGTGGCATTACAGTGAAGGACCAACCTGAGTAATTTTACAATCTCGTGTGGCTGGTTTATCTTGTGCATCTGTGTGGTGTAACAGAGCTTTTGCTGATGCTCTTAGCCCTTCTTCTATAGGGATGTTTGTGTAAAGTGATGATACATCAAGGGTGACTAAAAGTGCCCCTCTTCGGAGAGGAGGTAGTGACTATTTTTTTCACAAAGTCATTTGTGTCTTTGATTTTATTAGCATGGAATTGTGCTCACTATGGGTCTTAAAAAAATCCACAAAGCCTGAGATTTTTTCTGTGGGGCAATCATTTGCACTGAAGATAGGCCTGCCTGGTGGTGGTAGTATGCTTTGTGATTTTTTTGGTAATGTGTAAAAGCAAGGTACTCTTGGTTCTTCTATATATAGGAATTCATATGTTTCCTTTGTGATAGATTGGTTGTCTACCATATCTGACAGTCAAGCTCTTACTTTTTCATTGTGTGTTGCTGTGAGGTTACCATCAACCGGTCTGTAATGGTCCCTGTTTTGAAGTATTTTTTTTACTTCAGAAATGTAATCATGTGTGTTCATAATTACAATTGCTGACCTTTTATCTGCTTGTTTAATTGTGATGTGTGGGTTGTTTTGTAATTCTTTTAAACCAGCTCTTTCCCCGGGTGTTAGATTGTTTGACCCTGGGATTCTTGGTGGATGTTGTGCTACTTTATATTTAACTGTTCTCTAAAATGCGGTGATATTTGGGTCACCAATTTGTGCATCACTTGGAGTGAAACTACTACGTTTTTTTGAATAACTTATCACTAAAGGGAACTGGGGGGTTCACTTGTGACTCAGGCTGAATTGTTGTACCTGTTGATTGACTTTCACCTGTGTATGTGTTTGGACTGTTATTTGTTGGCAGTTCGCTTACCTGATCTCTGTTGAAGTAAGCTTAGAGTTTAATTGTTTAATTAAAAAAAAATGCTTTGGCCATGTGGTCTGACACACAACACGTGACCCGATAAGTCAACTGAGTCACGTGCAAAAATGAGCCAATCACGGTTCCTGTTACAGTGTTTTCATCATGGCTTCCACCCAGTGTCAATGTTTAAATCTGCCGTAATTTATGGAGGAGCACACAAACGTGAAGCTTTGTTTGTATTGTGTGCGAAAATAAAGTTTCCAGTGCTTATAGCAACAATAATTTGGAGTCATAGGCAAGGGATAGAGGGAACTGCCGAATGTGTCCCAAATCAGTACGTGAGACTGGGTTCCACAAGGATGCTCAGTTCACCGCAGATCCACGCCACGCTGTCACTTGCCTGTGACTGGCAGTTGTGTACCGTTTTTCCATGGGAAGTCATCTCACGGCACCTGCACATGATCTTTATTTTTTCCAACACTGTTAGAACCCACCGATAAAAGGCATTTGATGTTAATTTGCAGATGAATTCGCCATGCAAATATTGATATTTTTTATGCTGTTTTGACATCATTGGGGCAGATCACACTGAAGTTGAAGAGTGTGACTCTGCTATGCAAGCCAATAACTGCCGGTACCTTTGATCTCGTATTGTATGTGCCCCACACAGACAGTGAAAATATGAGAAATCAAGTCTTGATGAATACAACTGCTGTCCAAGTAATTGTTTAAACCTGGAATGTTTACTAATTAGGGATTTTTATCACCTATTGGTGCCCCACGCACATGCTGTGCAAAACTCTGATTAGACACCCATAGTTCTTCAGCATGCACACAGCGCTCTGACTTCAAACACTGTCATGACAACAGATAATGGTCACCTTCTCCCGCCCCCTTGCCAGCCTTGCAAACAACCCCAACTTGTAACTGTCATGATATTGCAAGCCTGTTGTAGTAACAACAGTACCATACCAGGCATTCAGGCTAATGCACAACTACAAAACATATGTACAGAACATTATCCACAAGTGACAAGAAGTAAATATCTGTTGGCAAGGCTGTGCCAGTAGTTTCCCTTTGAGGTTCCACTATTTTGAAGATACTTACAAATCTCATACATATTTTCTTTTCCTGGGTGCAGTTTTATGGATACAATTTGATTTCTGCAATAATACGTTAATGACAGAATTTAACTTATTTCCATTGCAAACAAAAAATAAATACCTCTCCTATGTTCCTTACTGTCATATCTGCATTCAAATTTGTTCTTGTAAAATAAACACATATTCCTTTCAGAGGTTCCCCATGACCATTGGTGATGAACAGCCGTGTCATAATGCTGCCTTTGCTTTGCCCTGGAATTGTTCTTCCACTATCTAAAATATAATATAAACAAGATCCAATGTTGCACATCAAAACATAGTCCCCCAGTGGGGAACAGAGAGCAAAGTTGCACAGATGGACAGGAAAACAAAGTAATTTGAAGTCTGAAAAGATGATCAGCCACAGATAACGGTCAAAGATCAAGGTCACAGCAAGCTAACTTTGGTATGTAACACAACCCTATCCTAAGAATTATCCACATACCAAGTTTGGCATCTCGAAGTACAGTTAAGCCCCCATTAAACTTAACAGTCACCAAACGCATCAATATTTTGCAACCTTTTTCCAACCATTTGAGTGAAACGTGAAAGGCAAACCTTTTTCAAACACTTTCCAAACCATTTCAGAACCATTTCCTCTTGTTGCATTATAACCCTTTTAAACACTTTTAAACCTTTCTATTATGGTTAACAATCATTTCACACACTTTCTCAACCTTATTGATGAAAACGTTGAAATGGTTTGCAACGTACAATTTCAACCATTTGAAGACCCTTTGTCAACCTTTTGCAAAACTTTTACCACCTTTACAAACCCCAGTACAACACTTTGCAACACAAAAAATACATTTTGCCTGTTCAGTTTTAGATGGGCTTAACTGTACATGTACTACAGTAAACAAAATATAGTTCTTACATGCATTAATTTACTATCACAAGGTCATAATGACTAAATTTTGGTATGTAACACACTCTTGTCCCAAGAAGTATCCACACACCAAGTTAGGTATCTCTAAGTATTAGGATGTAGCAAATGTGGCCTGCACAGGCATTTTCCATGAGAGAGTCAAAGGTCAAGGTCACAGTGACCTAATTTTGGTATGCCAAACAACCCTATTCCAAGAAGTATCAAAACACCAAGTTTGGTATCGGTACAAGTACTACAGAATTTAACAAAATATAACCAACACAAACATCTGCTGACAGGGTCAAAGGTCCAGGTCACAGTGACCTCATTTATGACACACCCAAAGAAGTACCTACACAACAAAATTTGATATCTCTAAGTGCAGCTAAGTACTGTGAAACCTCTTTACAATGCACTCAGATATCTGACATATTCAATTCACAACATAAGCTTTGAGAAATTTATAGACAAAATTAGCCATGTCATTAATCTGCCAAACCATATGCCCTAATTTGTTAGTGGGTCTTTGGGCCCCTAACAATGCAGGGCATATAGTTTGACACATTGATGGCAAAGGTAATTTTGTATTTATCACATATGGTCCATTTATATAGTAAAATGACAACTTCTTGTATTGCTTATTAACAATTTATCACATGGAACTACACAATGTTTACATTGCCTGCAATGGTGCACATAGTAATATTACCATCATGCGTACAAGATATGCATTTAACCTAAATGATGTTTTGAAAACGTCCTCGCTTCCAAGAAAAATAGCATTCAGAGAACAGATTACCCTTGGCGCCAGCAATCTTTTTTTCCTTAATTCTGCATTGTTTTTTTTTTTTTTTTTTGACACTTCACAGGTGCCATAATATGGTGTAACTGCACCAAAAATTTGGCAAGCTGCAATGCATCCTTGTTGAGATATTATAATGTCGTCCCCTTGTGCGCCACTGAGACAGCCGTAAAAGAAATACTTTAAAATTTCCTAAAAGATTTATGACAGACAGACAGACGACGCAGGGGATGACAATATGCTCTGGCACTTGTTGTGCTGAGGGTAAAAATGTTACATTTACAGGCACTTTTTGAAGCCCAGGCAACAAATTAACTTGGAGGGAATAACAGCTGTGTCACACCTGCAAACATACCAAAATATGGGCAAGTGCAGTTCAACAGATTTAATGCCACAAAATTATAGCTCCATAACTGACCGCAGCAGTGCAAGTTAGATTAGCATGAAAAACGAAAATGAAGACACTGCAGGAGTTAAAGAATAAGGTATGTTTTCACCATACAACAGAGGTATATGTGAAATGAATCAGAATTACTTGCTGCCAAAAATAAAAGTTTCATGGAATCTGAGGGTCAAAGGTCAAGGTCACAGTGACTTAATTTGGTATGACACATTTTTATTTGATGAAATGTCTACACACATAATTTGTTAGGTGTAGGTGTAGGTGTAGGTGTAGGTGCAGATGCAGGTGCACGTGTAGGTGTTATGGTATAAGAAATATGGCACAGAGAAGCTTTGTTGAAAAGACTGAATCAAGGACAAGGTGCAAACCTATGGTCTCCAGTGGGGGACTGATGAAATTTGAGTGCTTCTGCCAGAATTGATCTGCTGCTCTGAAAAGGCTACGATTTAGATTCTTATGTTATGAAGACTAGAACTTTGTGATTCTACATTTCAACAAGAGGATCATGATGATCCTGTGCTCTGCTGACTGGGATCTGCTTTTACAGAATTGGAACACATGGACTGCAGTCTAGATTTGTACAGCTATATACATGTATGTAGAGTGGTAGCAAAGTTTGTCTTTAAAATAAATTTTGCGGAAGGACGGACGGACGGACGGACGATGGAGGCAAACAGATTCTATAAGCTCTGCTGATGGTAGTACATGTATTATCAATTGACATACCTTGCTGTTTCAATGGCTGCCGGTGTACAGTGGCAGCACTCACTTACAGTCACCAAGTCTGATATCGCATAACTTTGTCAAAAATTAACATATCCACATTATTTTCGCAAACTTTCATTGTCTAATGTCCAACTATATTCTGATAAAATTTTAAGCAATTCTATCATGCTGTTCTGGAGAAGAAGTCGAAAATAGCCTTAACACGCAAAAATTCATTAAAAATTTTGGAAAAACTCGCAGCGCCACCTGGTGGCCAAAATGAGAACTAGTTGACCCCAGGTGACCCTATGTGCAATATCAAAGCAATCGGCCAGGTAGTTCTTGAGATGAAGAAATTTTTTTTTTTTAAATAAATTAAAAAATTCATTAAAAATAGAAAAATTATTGCATCATCATCTCCTTCGCAAACTTGGTAGAGGTTCACCTGGGCAACATCCATGTGCAAAATTAAAACATTCCATACAGCGGTTTTTGAGAAAAAGTCAAAAGGGTAAATACAATAGTGTAATATATGCACAGTTTTATATATATATATATATATATAATACAGCTGCAGCACTTCCTTACAGTTGCGAAGTTTGATATCCCATAACTTTGCCTAAAATTAACATATCCATATTATTTTCCCCAACTTTCATTGTCTAATGTCCAACTATATTGTGAAATGTCGCCAAACCTAGGTGTTTGCCAGTAAAAATCTTGGAGGTCTGGTAAAAATCCTTTCTCTGTCGGCCCAGAGAGCTGGCATGATTTATTGACTCTTATTTGTATCTTTAGTTCTTTTGGTTTAGTTTTGTTTGCCGCTGACCATAAAAAATGATCAAGTTTTTTTTTTTAAAATACAAAACACTGTCTAAATTATATATAAAAAATTAAAAAAAATAAAAAACAGTGCTTACTAAATTAAAGTAAATAGATCTCAGTTGTTGTCAATCTGTTCCAATTGTTATCACAAGTCGCGATGTTTCTGTTTATAAGCACGAGAAAGGCAGCTGCGCCCAAGGGAAATTGCTGCAATTTTGTGAAGTTTGAAAATGTAGAATATGTGCTCTAAACATATAGAAACATCACCAACCTCTTAAATCACAAAGGCAGATGATATGATTCATAAATGAATGAAGTTTATTGCAGTTTTGACTGATTATTGCCAACTTAATTATGCAGGAAATTCACATAATGAGCGACTGTACAGGAATTTAGGTATCACTATGTCATGTGATTCAGAGTGCACTTTACATACATGTACACGCATCAGAACTCAAAATAATACAACAGTAATCCAGTTTGTGTGTTCCTTGGATGTATCTCCAGAATTAAGAAATAATTGTGCCCCCAAATGATGACTTACAGTTAAGTTAAAAACGTGGATAGATTCAGGTTTGCTGCCTGTGCAAGTTAAAATTTAAATATAGGTTTTGTCACTAGGTGGCACTACAAGCTGTGCAATGAAACTGCATCAAAGCAGATTCTTTATTATTTTATCCTGTATATCTGAACATTTTTAAATTTCACAACATGCCATTATTCAAAGATAATATTATGTTACAGAATTCATATAAAATCAGAAGAACCCTTACACAGAAAAAAAAAAAAAAAAATATGGGAAAATGATGACCCTCCTCCAACCATATTTAATGATATCATCACCTCAAATTTGAAAAATATGCAAACAGCACAATTTCCATATTTTCCAGCATTGATGCATTGTACACGGTGTACATATGAAGTTGTTTTTTCTTCTACATTTGATACCTGGCAACAAATATAACATTGAGCAAAAAACATCACACACTGGCCCAGATGTGCAAGAGGGAAAAAGCTTTCGGAAAGACTGCAGTGAAAAACTTTGTTTAAAGCTCCCACGAGCTATATTTTCACAAAGTTTCAGAACAATCTGAGTGACACTTTGGAGAAGTCAAAAATAGCAGAAACACACACAAAAATATGTAAAAATTATTTTGAAAAATGCTGCACCACCTGTTGAACAAATTAAGATAGACCCTGGGGGTCTCTTGTACCCCGATGCAATTTCAAAGGAATTGGCTGAGCAGTTTTGGATACGATTTTTGAAAGATTTTGCCCACGAAAATTTTTTTAAATGTTAAAATATTTTAAAATCACTAACCCATTGCCATTTGAACAAACTTAGTAGAAACCCACTTGATGTTCATCCCGAATCAAGTTTGAATTGAATTTGTTTCATGGCTATGGAGAAAACAAAAATGTAAATTACTATTGCACAATCCCCATTGACCTTTATGGTAATTAATAGGAATCCATTCATTAACTGATAGGTCTCCTAACTATTGAAAAATTTGTTAAAAATAAAGGATCGATAGTTTCAGCTGTTTCATCCTCCCACAAACTACATTTCCACCAAGTTTCAAAACAATCTCAGGGAACATTTTGGAGCAGTAAAAAACAGCCTTAACACAAACAAGAGGGCTGTGTGAACAGCCCATGCTCAGCTGATCTTGACATTCATCACACTTGCAGATCTATGAACTTGGGAAAGGATCAAGGTCACCCATGTTCTGAGTAAGTCTGACCATTATAAAAGAACACTAATATGTGCAACATCAAGGTTCAAGTAGTTCTCAAGTTATAATGAAGAGTAAAATTCATGTATGTTGCACTGTGACCCCAGAAATGAGGTCAAATTCATTCATGTACTGTCTGAGCATGACCTTCATACAAAAACATTAACATGTGCAGCATCACAGTACTAACTCAAAACAGATCTCAAGTTATCAAGTAAACAGTAAATTTTGTGTCAGTTGTCCTGTGAATTAGCACTACAATACCCATTGACTTCCATAGTAATCAATAGGAAAGCTGCATTGATCGATAAGTACCTGAGTTGAAAATACTTAAAAATCAGGAATCTAAAGCAGTGCCACCTAGTAAACAACTTTGTTTGACCCTTCCACAAGAACATATCCATCACATTTCACTTTAATCTGAGTGACAGTTCTGAGAACAAGTGAAAAATAAAACCATATAAAAAATTCATTAAAAATTTTTTTTTTGAAAATTGCAGTGCCACCTGGTGAACAAATTGGGAACTATGTGTCCCTGGGAGTGTCTATGAACGATATCAAAACAACTGGGTGAGCAGTTTCAGAGGTGAAGAGTTTTTAAGGTTTGCCCCCCAAAAACGAAAAAAAATCATAAAAATTCCAAAAATCAATAGAATGTGACCATTTGAACAAACTTGGTAAAGATCCACCCAAGGCACATCCCCACCTAGTTTGAAGTAAATCTGGCCAAAATTATTTAAGTTATAACCATTACAAGAAATTCCCATGTTAAAACTTTTGTAAAGATTTTTGAAAAAAAAATCATAAAAAAAACAAAATTCATTGGAACATGACCATTGGAACAAACCTGGTCGACACCCACCCAAGGTACATCCCCACCAAGTTTGAAGTTAATCTGGATGACGGTTTTGGAGAAGAAGTCGCAAATGTGAATTAGCATTAGAATACTCATTGACTTCCATAGTAATCAATAGGAAAGCTGCATTAACCGATAAGTACCCGAATGGAAAAAATCGTTAAAAATCAGGAATCTGCAGCATTCCCACATAGTGAACAACTTTGTTTGACCCTTCTACAAGGAACATATCCACCACGTTTCAGCTTAATCTGAGTAACGGTTCTGGAGAAGAAGTCGAAAATAGCTATAACACACAAAAATTCATAAAAAATTAGTAAAAAATTGCAGCGCCACTTGGTCAACAAATTAAGAACACAGAGTCCCTAGGTGTCTTCTTGTGTGATATCAGAGTGATTGAGTAAGCGCTTTTGGAGAAAAAGATTTTTTAAGATTTGTCCAAAAAAAGAACAAAAAAATTCATTAAAAATCACTGGAGCATGACCATTTGAACAAACCTGGTAGACACCCACCCAAGGTACATCCCCACCAAGTTTGAAGTTAATCTGGGTGACGGTTTTGGAGAAGAAGTTGAAAATGTGAATTAGCATTAGAATGCTCATTGACTTCCATAGTAATCAATAGGAAAGCTGCATTGACCGATAAGTACCCGAATGGAAAAAATCGTTAAAAATCAGGAATCTGCAGCATTCTCACATAGTGAACAACTTTGTTTGACCCTTCTACAAGGAACATATCCACCATGTTTCAGCTTAATCTGAGTGACGGTTCTGGAGAAGAAGTCGAAAATAGCTATAACACACAAAAATTCATAAAAAAATAGAAAAAAATTGCAGCGCCACCTGGTGAACAAATTAAGAACTAGGTGTCCCAGGGAGTGTTTCTGTGTGATATCAAAGTAATTGGGTGAGCGGTTTCAGAGAAGAAGATTTTTTAAGATTTGCCCAAAAAAGAACAAAAAAATTCATTAAAAATCCAAAAATCAATGGACCGTGACCATTTGAACAAACTTGGTAGAGACCCACCCAAGGCACATCCCCACCAAGTTTGAAGTGGATCTGGCTGACGGTTTCGGAGAAGAAGTCGAAAATGTAAATTGTTGACGGACGACGGACGGACGGACGGACGGACGGACGACGGACGACGGACGGAGGACCATAAGATAAGCTCAGCTGACTGACAAGTCAGCTGAGCTAAAAAATTCATCAAAAAATACTGCAGTTCTAGAAATTTTCGTGCATGTTGAATTTTGCGCAGTCAATTTTTCTTAGATAAACATTTTTCGTGCATTTTAATTACAGGCAATCCAATGCCATACAATGTAGTGAAATATAATGCAACATATTTTTGTGCATTTAAATTTCGTGCTTTGAGTGGCAGCATGCAAAAAGGGTGACATTAAATCAAGCACGAAAATTTCTAGAACTACAGTATGTATAAACTGAAAAAGCGTCCAAAGGACACCAATTCCCCCACCGGTCATTGCCCCCATCAACATTGGAAAGGATATGGCATGTAACAGGTGCAAGACCTTAAATACTTTGAGATACATGTGACACAAATGTGACAAGTCTAACATCAAATCAACATTTTCCCGAAGTTAATTAATGATTAATTAACACAAGATAATTAATCCAAGGGAGAAACAAAACCCCTGATGCACACTTAAATTACATATTGATAGATTTTTCCACTAAATTTCATGGTTGAACCTCAAACACTTTTTGAGATACATGCAACACAAATGTGACAAGTCTCACCTCGAATCAACATTTTCCCTTAAAGTTAATGAATGATTAATAACACAATATAATTAACTCCCTTCACTCTGGCAACTTTTTTGGTCCCCATTAGCCAGCCACTGGGCACTTAAGACTATGTATTGATATTCAGAACTTGCGTATTTTAAAGCTATCTAACCTTATTATTTTTACTGTTTCAGCAAAAATGATCAACACAAAGTTTGTTCAGTGCCACCTTGGCTTCATTTCTATGTATTTAAAAAAAAATGCATAATTGTGCATAAATTATGCAAATTAGTCATGAATAGGAAATAAAGTATATTGAACCAATGTATTGCTTATTGTTGTCATATTTTTGGTGACTCCAGTTTGCCATTCAATGCATAAAATGTCTAATCAGACTGTCCCAGCTGATCAGTACATAATGTTAGCATTACTGGTGTATTTATATAGTCATTATGCATTATGCAAACTAGCTGCAATATCCAAAAAGTCAAAAGGTAACATGAACAGACAATCACAACTTTATGGTGCAAAATGTGTTAAACACATTCTTGTACACATGTAGCCAATTTACTTTGATAAAATGTTATGCAAAATTCTTCAAGTTCTGTCGGATCATTGAACGAGTTCTTAATTTGCATAATTTATGCAAATATTGGTCACCTGCAACATGTGACCAGCATTGAACCATTTGCATAAATTCAACATGTAGTTCACTGTGAATGCAGTTCTTTTGTGCACTCTATCTTTTAATTTGAAAAGAGTGCTACTGCAAAGCAAGGATAGGGGCACATCGGCCTATCACAAACTTGACACATTGACTGCGTCTGGTGGCACCACCTAGGCTTTCAGCCCGAACATATGACACAGTTGGGAAAGGCCTGGCCACCGGCTGGCATTTTAGCCGGGTTGGTATATCTTCATTGTACTTCCGTACATGTCTAGCTGGCGTAGGTCTCTCGTACCCAGCCAATACCTGGCTAATAAACTGCAGGCATAGCTTGAACTTGTTCAATTTTTTATTTAGGTGGCATGCCTGCTAGAAAGTTGTGAATTGGACGAATGCTAGTTCTAGCAGGTAGAGGAAGACCCTCTTCCACAATTTGACTGTCTTATGGACACACAAATAAGGCCAGAGTTTTTGGTTCATAAGATCTACTCCACCCATATGGAGATTGTACATTTCTATGGCCATGGGTTTATGCAACTCACACCTGTTCTTATTAGTGGGATCCCTGCATCTCACTTCTTTGGTCATAATTTCATCATTGTGTAATGTTGTTACGAGTGTAACTTTTTTTTGTCATGCCATGAAACATAAAGGATTTTGTCCTCCTTTACATGGGTGGATCATGTTTCTTTAGTTGAGATGTAGGAATTTCATAGGGTGTGCCATGCCTACTGGGACGTAGTGTGCCACAGGCCCCAGTATTGTTGGCTTTTAATTCTTGAAAATGTTCAGGGGACGGAAAAAAATTGTCCATGTACACAGTGTAACCTCTGTTCAGAATTGGAGTACACAGTTCCATTACTATTGAATGGGACAGCCCACGTTCAGTGTTAGCCTTTTGCCAGTGTAGAGTATCCAATTATAACAATATCCAGTTCTGGACTCACAGAGAGTCCACCCCTTTAGGCCCCACTTATGGGCCTTTTGTGGCATGTACTGGGTTATTTGGGACATGCTCTTGAAGGCGTTCAAACTCTCATCAACAGACACATCCCTGTTGGGAATGTAATGTTCTTGAAATTTGGCCACCAACATGTCTATGATAGGCTTTATTTTACCAGCTTTGTCATACACAGGGATGTCCATTGGCAGGGTTTCATTGTTATTTACCACATGAAAGAACATCCATATTGAATACCACCTGTCTCTAGTCATGACTTCTCTAAATCCCCGAATGTCAAGCAGATAATTAGTAGACCAATATGCATCAAATATGAGCTATTTGACAACACCCATAGACATGAGTATGCCTATGAAGGCCTTCATTTCATTCATTTCCACAGCATGCCCGGATTTAGCGAGGGATGGGGGGGGGGGGGGGGAGGTGATCTTTCAGGTGTTCATGGAAATAATATATAGTGTAGAGGTTTGTCTGCTCTACCATATGCACGATCATCACATTATCAACTATCTTTGAAAAGATCTCAACTTCCGGCTCATTGCCAGTCACTTCAAAAGTAACACCTCTCTGAATACCAGAATCTCTCAGCCACTCATGACTGTAGCATTCAGAAAAACTACGATTTCCACCATGGACAGAGATATTGAAGAATTGTCTGCTGCTATATAGTTTTGCTGATCAACAACGTTTACCAGGAAAAAACGAAAAAAAGACTGAGAACTCAAAATTGTTTTTCAGTGGGAAAAACAGCCCAAGTTGTGATCTAATACGCATGCTAAAATTGCATTGTGGGGTGCCCCTTTCAGTCTATTTATAGAAACAACAAGTTGGCTTGAGTAAAAATACGAGCGTACCCGACTGTCGTGGCTAATGATTGTAGATTGCGTGTCGAGTTCACATGACTGTCCCGGGCTAAGAGTTAATCCAAGAGAGAAACAACACCCCAGGTGCACTCCTTCATATATTGATTGATGTTTCCACAAAGTTGCATGGTTGAAGCTCAAATACCTTTTGAGATACATGCGACAGAAATGTGACAAGTTTAACATTGAATCAACATTTTCATTAAGTTAATTAATGATTAATTAAGACTGTATAATCAACCCAAGACACAAACAAAACACCAGGTGCACGCCTTCAACATTTTCATTAAGTTAATTAATGATAAATTATGACTGTATAATCAACCCAAGACACAAACAAAACACCAGGTGCACGGCTTCCTATATTGATAGATGTTTCCACAAAGTTTCATGGTTGTACCTCAAATGCTTTTGGAAATATGCGCAAAACAAATGTGACAATTTTAATCTTGGACGGATGAACGGACAGACAGACAGACAGACAAGGGCAAATCTATATGCCCCCTAATGGGGGCATGAAAATTGCAGCACCACCCATTGATCAAATTAAAGTCTAGGGGTCTCCCCAAGGGTCCCTTTGCAATTTCAAAGCAATTGGATGAGCAGTTTCTAAGAAGATTTTTTTATTTTGCCAAAAAATGGAACCAAAAAAATTCATATCAAACTTGGTAAAGACCCATCCAAGGTATATCAATGGCACCAACTTTCCAAGTGTAATTTGAGAAGTCAAAAATGTAAGTGACCGACAGAAGCCGAAGTCGAAGCAATATTTGCTATTAAAAAATGGCGACACTGCTGCATGTCTGTCACACCGAATGTGAAAAAGTGCCTTTTTTTCATTTTTAACAACAGAATGCAATAGGACAACTACCATTGTAAATAAATATGGTTATCTTGATCTAATTTTATTTTAATCCCAATGTGAACTCCCAAGTCACATGTACCACCACAAAATATTAGGGAAAATGAACAATGTTTGAGCATTGTCCAGAACACAGCAGGATGCCCTAGTGCAACGCTGAACATGGTAAAACCCACGAAATATAATTAAAATGCTATCTGAGATTGCTGGATCCATGCCCCCTCCCCTCATCCATAACCTTGCTAATCACAGGTTTCATTTTGGAATGACTGAAGTCAATAAAAATAGGCTATCATTGTGACCCAGATACTTGACCTAGTGACCTACTTTTATGCATGACACACCCTTGTGTCCAGATACACAAGTGAAAGTTTCATGATTCTAAGGCAAGGGACAATGTTCAGAATTACATCTAAGACATGAAGTGTAATGTAGCTTTACATGATTGTATCACTGTGACCCAGATACTGGACCTAGTGACCTACTTCTGCTTCATGACACACCTTTAGGTCAAATTATATGTGTGTGGGTGTGAAGCTAAATGAAACTAAGCTAAATAATAAAGGAATTATAGCCTAGCCAGAGGGTCACTGTGACCAGATACTTGACCTAGTGACCTACTTTTGGTACATGACACACCCTTATGTCCTTATGCAAAGGTGTGTAAAGTTTCATTAATGTAAGTTGAAGGACAGCAGAATTACAGCCTGGACATGGAAGTTCAAATGTAGTTTTACATGATAGTACCATCGTGACCCAGAGACTTGACCTAGTGACCCAGTTTTGTTTCATGATACACTTTTAGGTCAAGATATTTGTGAGTGTGTGTGTGTGTGTTAAGTTTTATGAAACTAAGTTGTACTGAAGGAATTATAGTCCAGACACGATTTTAGAATTTGTCACTGGGACCCAGATACTTGACCTAGTGACCTACTTTTGGTATATGACAGACCCTTGTCCAGATGCACAGTGTGTTAAGTTTCATTAATCCAAGTTGAAGGACAAGAGAATTATGGCCTGGACATGAATAGTGGATGGACGTAAGGATACACGCACAAAAAGCAATTACAGTGGTACCTGCTGTATGTAACCACTGCCATGAGCAGCCGCATTGTTTCCTTGTGGTCAATAGGTTCGGACATAGGACTCCGTTTCTTTGTAAAGTTTACCCGTAGTGACAGGTCACCTGCTGTATGTGGCCACTTTTCCTTACAGAAGGGGTGGCCACATACAGCAGGTACCACTCTACCATATGCCCCTCCAGTAGGAGGAGGGTATGATAAAGCTTTCTGACCTTGGCCGATTTCTTTTCTTCACAATGTACCGGTAGTCAAAAATTCTGGCCAGACTGAATTTCTGTCTTTATAATGGTCTTACAGTGCAGCGTGTTTATCAAACTACATATTACAAGTGGGTTCTAACCTTCTGTTGCAGGAACCTCAGCATCTTGATAGTAAAACATCAATGTTCTCCTTCCATCCTTCCTGAGGAAATTGTCAAACAGTTCCAGTTGCTGAAACAAAGCATATTCAACAACAATTGGTGCTGGGCTGATGATTATCAATAACTGTCAGTACTTTATTTTTGTGTTGAAAAACTTGACATTGGGTTTATCAAATTGTAGTTTTTAACAGTAAGTAGGATTAACATTATGAGGTGACTAAAAGGTTTAATCCATATTTCTTTGAAAAGTTGAATGATAGATATGATTGCTGAATAAACAAGAGGAAAAGAACACATATAAATGTCAGAAAACAAATCATGGGTTTGTTAGCATTCCAAAAATATAAATTTGTAGTATGTTTTCTTTAAATCTGTTGATTGATGAAATAATTTGTACATGTGTCCATCAACCAGTTTTGGATACTTAAAGCACCATCAGAGCTAAATCTAGCATGTCATCTGAATCATATGCATATATACTAAATGAGCATTCATAATATGATCAACCCTTACAATTGATGTTGAGTCATTGTGAGTAGTCATTTTTTATTTTAAATGCACATTCTGAGCTTAATTTAGCACATCCTTATTAGTGACTTAACGTTACCTCTTGGCCACCACTGCCTAGGCCTCTGTCTGGGTCAAACGCCCAAGAAATCGAGTTGAGTTCACTCAATCGATTTGAAAACCTGACAGTCCTGTGGCACCATCTCTTGTTTCCATGGATCCTGTGGTGACTCCCAGTGGGCATGCATGCTCCCTATATCATCCTTCCTCTTTTGGGTGCTATTACTGGCTTGCTAATTCCAGTTGAAGGTCCATGAAATTTTGTTCACACGAACTGTTCTAGTGCTTTACATGCATTCCCTTTTGTGGAAAATCATTTGTTAGCAGTCCAGGACTCTTCAGAGACCTAGATAGCTGATATCTGTCCTGCAGATACCTCTGAAATAGTTGGGGGTAGAGCTGGTTGTTTGGCTTGAAACCTAGATTTTCAAGATGTGTCTCGATGTACAAATCAAAGAGAGCGGGAAGACAGTGCACACAAGTTAATTGTTACCTTTCGGCAGTAAGCGATATGTGTTGATCCAGTGACCACTTCGCCCACATCCTTGTTGGATAGAGGGTAGAAGCTGGACTCATGGAAATCACTATATGTGGCAGCCTGAGGGCAATCATCCGCATTGCTATGGTTGTTACCTCTAGTTAGGTCATATTTGTTCTCACAAACCAATGGGCAAGTGCTGTGAGGATTGGGGAGAAGACAGATGGCTGCTCTATGAGCAGGCACGGAGAAAAGAGTGATACAGTGAGGCCTAGGTGACAGGCAGTAGCTGCCAAACGGCAAGCTTCAGAGTCTGACTCTGTTGAGTCTTCACCAGCGACACCACAAGAGAAGCAAAGATGAACCCACGTGGCTCACTCGCATACTCAAGTGGCTGCCCTCCCTACACCAGAAACCCACCCAGGCAGTAAGGAGTAGAGGCGACATAGTCACAAGCAAAGCAACAAGAGAGCTCCTTCAGGAAATCATGAGCGCCCAGCTCAACCAACACAACCAAGACATCTGTAGTCATTGACCCTAGGGTTGCCCTTGCCTTGGAGTCTATGGCTTGAAGTACATAGTTGCAGGCTGATATGCTGCATGCACAGATTGCCCCCTCTCAGCCTGTTTCTTCGGTGTCCCCTTTGAAGAAGTCAACCAAGCACAGATTGAAGCTTTCGAGATCTCAATCCTCTGGGTCTGAGCACTGGAAGCAGAAATTGTGCAAGTCGGTGTGGCTGGATTGGAAACCTAGGGGTTCTCATCCAGGCATTCTGAAACTTCAGCCAGTTTGAGCGTTCTGGACCATCGAAGCCAGGACAAACTTCCTGAGCTCCCAGCTCAAAGAGCTCAGTTCATAAATCCAGGCATGCTGGAGAGAGGAGGAAGGCACCCAAATCTGTGGTGGCGCCTTCTGCCGATTCTCCCAAAGACCCTCCAGGCACCCTCTGGCCATCAGACTTCTCAGTCGGCAGTTGCTGTGTTCCCTGCTACCAGTCCGCCGGAAGCCCCCCTCTGCAGCCCTATGTGGGCTAAGCAAACAGAGGCGGCATTTGAGGCTGTGGCGACTTCCATGGAAGTCGTTGCTACACCTACGCCAGGCATGGTGACAGACCCCCTGCTGTCACATCACCCTCGAACAATACATTGTTCAATGAGGCTTTGGGCCATACCGTTCCCCTTGCAAGTCCTGAGTCTTCAGACCTCAATACCGAGAAGAAGGAGCTCCTGTTTCAGGATATATCCGTCACTAGATCCCGGCTGAGGTCGAGGCGTTGACCCTCACGCAGTCACTTTATGCAGCTGAGCCTGTGGGGCCCATGGAACAGCCTTTTGCACCCATGGACACCATTCCAACTCTGCCACAGGCTTTGAACGCCTCAAAATGCTCATTGGGGGCCTGGTGGATGACTAAGCTGTGGTCCGACCACAGGAGGAGAGGTGAGGGGGGGGCGGGGGGGGGGGGGCAGTTGCATTGTCCCATCCAGGGCTTGTCCCTGGAGGATAATCATCACAAGACCCCATCCATTTCTTGTCCTTTGTAGCTGAGTTTTACGACTAGATCACTGCTAAAACTCACGGCACACAGGTTCCCGTAGAGCTGTATTTGTCTAGTTACCCAAGCAAGGGCGACTCCTCCCAAAGTCAGATGTACTCGGCAAGGGTATTCTGTGCCAGTACAGATCTTCCCTTCCCATCCATTGCAGGTGTATTTCAATTCTGAAGAGTTTGATGCTTGGCAGCCAAAGTCCATTCCTGCAGCCTTCAAGCGACTAGAAGAGGATGCCCGGGGAATATGTCCTTACGGCATAGTGTTCTGTTGTCTTGTTGGCTGCTTTGAGGTCTCTCTTGGATGACCTCAAAGGCTCTGTGCATATCACGGAGGACTAGCTAGACCAGGACCTTCCAGCATTGACAGACTCTGTTTGGTCACTCTCTACCTTGGCTGCATCAGCCCAGAAGCATGGTGCTCAGATTGTGCCTACTCCTCCTTCGTTGGGTCACCTTCGGTGACATGATGCCCTAGGAAGGGCAGGCAGCGATCCAAGAAGGGGAAGGGCTTCAGCAAAGCCAAGAAGTTGGGAAAGCCTCTGGGCTCCTGACTCTGGCATGCTGAAGTGTCAAGTCTCACACCTTCAGACGTCACGTGGTGCCCAGTCGGCGGCAGTTCTTCAGCTTTTTTGCGCAAGGTGAGTCTATCATGGATGATTCTTTCGTCCTAAGCATCCTGAGACATGCTTGTCTGTGCCTTTCGGCGAAGGCAGGCCTCTGTTGAGCTGCGAACCCAATCACAATTCTCCCAGCTTCTACAAACTACTCTTCCTTGTCCCCAATTGGGACGGATGATGTCCCTACGGCCCATGGAGTGGACGACGTCCCTGAATCTCAAGGACATGTTCTTCCACGAGCCAAATGTGGAGACTTCACGGAAATTCTGTGGTTCACATTTTCGGGCCAAGTTTACCAGATCAGGGATCTTCCATTTGACCTTGACACAGCATCCCTGGTGTTTCACTGGTTTGTCTGGGCATTGGAGGTGAGAAAATCACTAGGCACAGTGGTCCACCTGTGGGGGAAAGTCCTGACTGCAATCCGCATAGCCACATAAATTCAGCAAATTTCAATTAAACCCATTTGTGAACATATTTAGAAAGCTTGTGAGTGAGAAACCTTGGCCCTAGGAAAGCTGCAAACAGACCTCAAAATATGCATTGCCAAAATTATTGCAAGGTCACCTAACGTCATGTGACATGGAAGCCACCTCAGATTTTTGCTCTACTGATCCAGGAAGGCAAGTTCGCGTATAGGTCTTGGGCGGGTGCAGCTGTGTCAGAGCTTTCAGTCACGCAATGAATACAGGACCTCAGGTAACAGGCTATTAAAAATTAGGGAGCAGAGAAACTCTTATCCATTTTTGTCATATAAAGGAAATAAATATGCCTGATTATCTGTGGATTTGGGAAGGGTGTCACTTCAACATTTAATCCTTAAACTGGAAATCTTGTTGGGTTATTATTTCACTAAGGTTTGCTTCGGAACTGTAGCTATGGAGGTAAGCATAAACAAATGCGCCAGTAGCAAAAAAGTTAATCGGTTTTGACCCCATTTTCTATTGATAATGTAAGTGTCATTGAAGTAAACTTTGAGAAAAATAACAGGTATAGTGTCAATGAAACTTTTAAATGTCCGAGACAAGCTGACGAGTATAGCCAATTTAACATGTAACTCTATTAGGTTTGATTTACTGGTCCAAGACCTATACACAGACTCCAACTGGAAAGTGTTAATAGCAATCAAAACTCAGTCCCCCAAAAAAGTCTTAAACGTAATAAAATCTGGTTGTCAGATCACAGATAATGCACAACACAATGTATATGGTACACATAAACGATTAAGATTTCTTGAAAACATTGTGATTTCATTCAATTAAAAGCAAATACTTTTATTTAAATAGCGATCCCGGGCTACCACCTGCAGTGAGATAGACATGTTTGTTAGTGCAAAATGAAATGCAATTTTTAACCCTTTCCCACTGGCCAAAAGTCCACAAATGCCATAGATCTGCTTTAATGTCTTTCCTTCAATTTTTCATTTGGAGAAAATACTGTAAGAAAGAAATGTAGCTACTACTTGTTATAAAGTATAGACCCATATAAGACTTGTTATAATAGCATGCTCCCATCTTATCAGCCAGGAAAGAGTTAGTGCCATACTCTAACCTAAACATGACATACCTCAGCTGAATCAAGAATGAATTCTTCAGCAGTCAGTGGTTCAATTTGAAGATGGTTTGAAACAAGTAGCAATACATGTTTATGTGTTGGTTGTAGTGATATCCGACGCTGTTCTCGAAGGTCCTTTGCTCGAGCCTACATATTCATGACAAAGGAACAATATTATTGAATATATTATTATGTATTTTCAGGTACTGTAAATTGCTTTATTTTCACATGTATAAATTTTCACGGTTTTTGTATTTTCACATTTCACTGTAGTTTTAATTTCACTATTTTGGACATAGTTCCCACTTAAACAATGTTAAAATACTATTTCACTGTGTTTTATTTTCATGGTTTTGTGCCATTAGCGAAATAAGCGAAAATAAGAATACAGCGAAATTAAAGCAATTTACAGTATTCTAAAATATTATCAGACTTCTGATATTTGACATTAAGTTTAAAATGTACATGTACCTGTGCCCCTGTTTCACATAAAATGAGACGTGTTGATGATCCTTAAACAAATTTCCATTTTTCTTATGCATTTCTGGACAACCACAAATATATGTACAACTAATTTGTTCAACTTTTTCCCTCTTTACAGTCTTCAATAAATTAAACTTTTCAGTGGCAGGGTACATTTAACATGTTTCTTTGTTATATACCTTAGTCTTAAGGAATTGTACTGCTTACAAATCATAACTAAATGATACTCATCCTCAATTACTGAAATACCTTGTTTTAAGCAAACTTTACACAAATGATCATTTATATCCAAATTTTGTTTCCTGCCTGTCCCAATTCTGGGACCATGACAAGAACACGATATATCTGTATTGTTTACAACATAATCTAGTTATTTTTATCTTTCTAGTAAAGACTTTAAACCACAATATGTCCATAACTTTTCCATTCCATTTTTATAAGCGCACCACTCATATACATGTATAAAACCTTATTTTATAAGGGTTGCGCAGTTAGCACAAATGATGCACACTAATCTCGCCTGAGGCCTTCAGAATATAATGTACAGACCATGCATATGGTAAAACATAGGCAAAGATGACAATATTAGTTTACAGTGTGAAAGGTAAAAAAGAGTGTACAATACAAGTGGTAGAAGTAAGGACATAAATTACATATTACTAATACTTCTGCGAGAGAAAATGTAATGGGTACAAGCTCTTTTAAACATCTATAAGCAAGTTTACAGCATTCTTCACTGAGAGAGGTAAGGAGTTCCATGTAACAGTCCCAGTATATCTAAGTATACATTTCAAGAACTTTTCTTGGGTTTGAGAACACAGAGATTACATTATGATGAAGAACGCAGGGTATGTCCATTGTCTTTCACATGAGTGAACATTTGTTGTATGTATGTTGGACTCTGTCCATGTAAGGCTTCAAACACCAGTATTATGAAGCATTTTTATACATACTTCTCCCATTAAGTGTCATCCAGTTCAGTTTTGCCAGAGCCTTCCTCTAACTTAGCCATTCCCCTCGTGGGTCAAGAACCAGTAAAGCAGAACTGTTGTGGAGACGCTGAACTTTCCTACAAATTTCTTTCGCAGTTGCTCCAAATGCTAATACAGTAAAACCTCTCTTACCGAACACATCCGTATACCGGCCACCTCTCTATACTGAACACCATTTCTCTGTCCCAAATATATACTTCCAATGTAAGCAAACCTCCCAATACCGAACACCTCACTATACCGAACACTTTTTTCCGGTCCCAAGGGTGTTCGGTATAGGCGGAGGTTTCACTGTACAGTACTTAGTCAAGATGAGGCAAGACACTACATACAGCTTGTGCATGTGAAATGGCAGACATGACATTTTGTGCTTGACCACGCTGGCCAGATTACGCGTGGAAGGATAAGAAAGTAAAATACAGGATGTGCTTGGATTTAACGAAAAACCAAACCGTCAGCAAACTATAAATATATGTTTTCCCACTGATGTGACATTTTAGATAATAGATTTCCACTGTTCAGCACAATCCATGCTGTAATCACTAGTGTTAGGCATGGCATTCGTTGTAAACATATGACGGCATGGGCCACTTGCTGATTGGACAATCAGGCCAACAATGGAATGCATAATTAATTATATGTCCAGAAAAGTTCGGTTCACAGGGGTGCCACGTCCATGATGTGTTTGGTTACAGGGCTCACTAGGGCTATCGGACAGAACATATATATATATATACACCTGTTGAGACATGACAGTAGGACATCAGTACCATGTCTGTTTATGTGATAGTTGTCCCTGTGCAGGTACAGCTGCAGAGCTACCCCATCTTCGCTTAGCTGTTGAAAATTATCCACATACTGACATCTTGTGTGTTCTTGTTCGACCAGATTCTGTAGCTCCATGTTAAATTAAACTACTTTGGCAGCATACTCAGCCCGTTGACACATGGAAGATACATATACTTCACCACTAAACTTGTCCGTCTGGGAGTCCAGCATGGCCTTGTTTGAATTTTTTAATTGGACCACATCCTGCCTTAGGTGAGTCAGTGTTGTCCCAACATGGACTACAATGGAACTGTACAGGTCAAGATTGGCCGACTCAAAAAATGATTGTAGCTTGTACGTGGAAGCACCAGGTATACACCTAACATCTACCTGTTTTCTTCTCAATTGCATATTTTAGTTGGGAATCACCCATAATTAATATGTTGCCCGACTTGTCACACATAGCAACATGAAAGCCTGGTGGAGGGAGGAAGTCTAGCGGTACTGTCAACACTGTGGCTACTGGGGTCAGTTTCATCCGTCTGGGCCTTGTCCGGGTCAAGCTTTGTTGTTTTAGGGCTGTCATCAGAGTTGCCCTTGGCATCCGAGTGTTCACTGACACTGGGTAGAGTCTCATCAGTGGTGGGTGGGTGTAATCTTGCAGGCTGAGCTGGCAATGTTAAACATGTGTCAGCCTTGTCCAGGCTCACACAATCCTCTGTTTGAGAAGTTTCATGATCTACCTTCTCCATAGTGACAGCCTGTCTAACTGGGTTCACCTGTGTAAGCATTTTTGTGACAGCCCTAACCTCCTCACAGTCACTGATGTATGTTGTCTCTAGGGGCTGGTCAAGCCCTAGTGCCTCTGGCCTCTGTTGTAGCCTAGCAACCAGTTTTAGGACAACTTAGGCAAGTTCTTCCCTCAAAGCTTTCACCTCAGCACTGAAGTCCACTTGTGTAGATGCTGTGCTCCTGCTGGTGGTACTCATGGGAGTAGACTGGCAGGCTGAGTCATCTGGGCACACTGGAGGTGTTGATGAGGATTTACCCCACTGGCTGCTTGTAGGGGTGCAAACTGGGTCAGCAGATTGTGTACAGCCTGGAGGTTTAGGCTTTGGGGGCTCGGTAATATTTGGGCGAGAAGACTGTGATGTGCAAAATTCTTCATATTCAGGCCAACTGGAGAAATCACTCAGATCTTATGTCACAACTTCACTAACATTAGGAACCACAAATGTAAGTTCTGTGATCTGCTTGTAATACATGTCTTGATTGCCTCCACAGGATCCCCCTAGATTGCTATATATGTTTCGGATGTGCTCTCCTGGGGGTCCCCCATTTCGTGGGATGGGCAAGCTGCCCAGCATGCGATGGTGCACGCAGATCTTATCGGTCAAACAGTGCGGATGCACAATAGCATGCTGGGATGTGACGCTAATTGTGCAACATTTTTTCAGATTTTCTCAAAAATAAGTGTTTCTTTTGTAAAGAAGTGGCAAAAATGCTACAAGGCTTGAAGATTTTGCTACAGATATTTTCAGCATGACAGCAATGTTCATGTGCTCTGAATGTTCATTGGTGCTTTCAAACACTATGAAGATGTAACTCAAATTGTACACTATAAAAAATTACAAATTGTGTAGAGCTCAAGTGGAGCTGACCATGCAGGTACCAAGTTCACCTCTGTTTCGGACCATAATCACTGTATATTGGTAACATGCAACATATATCCTGTTGCTGATTATAAAAATAAGAGGACTGTGACATTCCTGTGCTCAGCTGACCTTGCATGCACAAACTGAAGCGGTCCTGTGAACTATGATATCAAGGTCATCTCTGTTTCAGACTATGATCACTGTTGCTTAAGTACACATCCCCTTGCCCAATCATACAGAAAAAAATACAGAAAAAAGACAGCAGCACCTGTTGAACAAAGTAAGGTCAAGGGGTCCCCAGAAGTGTGCCTTTAAATACAATTTCAAAGAAATTAGCCGGTCAGTTTCCAAGATTTTTTTAACATTTTGTCAAAAATCAACAAAATTAATAAAAAATCCAAAATTCATTGGACCGTGACCATCAAACAAACCTGGTAGAGACCCACCCAAGGTGCATCCCCACAATGTTTCAAGTGAATCTGCTTGATGGTTTTGGAGAAGAAGTCAAAAATGTGAATTTCCATTGCAATCCCCATTCACTTACTTTGTAATCAATAGGAATGCATGCATCACCCGACCTGCACCCGAATTGAAAATTTGCCAAAAATCAAGTATCATGAGTATCTTCACAAGTAAAAAACAAACTTCTTTACCCCTCCTTCTAGCTATAATTCCACCAAATTTCAGAAAAATCTGAGTGACTGTTCTTGACAAGAAGTCGAAAATGACCTCAACGCAAAAAAAAAAAAAAAAAAAGTAAAAAGATACAGAACAACTGCAACACCACCTGTTGATCTAGAAGCCAATCAGTGACCAAAAACCCTTCGGCCAGGACATTCGGACAGCCAGACTGATGGACGCGTAGGTGACGACAATACCCTTGGGGAGGTTAAGGTTACTTCTGTTTGACCTAATGGCAAAACCTTGGTGCAAATGCAATGAGCAGAGATATCATGGCAAGGCCATTTTTCTGCAATGCAGCACTGTGACCTGAATATGTAACCCAGTGACCTAGTTTTCACTAAGTGTCTGACACATCCTTAAGACCAACTGTCATTAATTATTAGTGCAGCTACAATGAGAAAAAATAAGATTTGAAGATATTGTGATACCGTCATTGTTCTTCAATGCAGCACTGTGACCTAAATGTGATCCAGTGACCTGGTTTTCGATAGGTTTCTGAGGCATTCTTAGGACCAACTGTCATAAATAATAATTATGGATGACGCTACATTCAATATTTTTTTACATGTATATTGTGTTAACGCCGTTTTTTTTTTTTCTTCAATGTAGTACTGTGACCTAAATATGTGACCTAGTGACCTACTATTTGATAGGCACCTGAAGCACCTCAATGGCCCCCTGTGATAAAAGTTTGGTCTCTGTGAATTTGAGCATTTTTGGAGATATGGCGTTAACAAGGCATGGACAGACGGACAGACATCTCCTTTGAAGCTTAAAAGCTTCGTACACTATTCCACCATACAGACACTGGCATAAACAGGTAAAGAGTAATACAATTTTTAGCACCATAAAGTTGACTAGAGGTGTTATGAGGTAAAGTGTACTAAGGTATTAGCTGGAAGCCTCCTCTTCCACTATACTGGATGATGGTTGAAATGAAAGAAATGCTGCAAAAAGTGAGTATGATCATGGTTTTCCGACTTAAGACGGACTAGAGAAAATTCTCTAGGTGGTTAAGTATACTTTACCCCGGGTACTTTCCCTCTTACCACCCTAAACACTTTGAGGACTACACTTTGTCATTTCAAGCTCCATCTTGACATTGTTTGACTAATGTTCTTGAGTAAGTGTTACATTTTTTAGGTATTTGGTCATGTCTCTGGAAACATTTCAACAGAGTTTTGTGTAGTTGTTGTTTTCTTTAACCTTTGCGTTGTAGTTTTTGCAAGAAAGTTCTGACTCTATTGACAAAATCGCTAAAAAGTATGGTGTTTCTAGCAATACATATCCAACACAAACTCCATATATATGCTTGTTTCTCCAGAATGTTTCCTGTCAGATGAGGGTGGGAGATAATATCAAATTTGAACTGGTCTCTCTTGTCAAATATTTTTGTTACATACTGCTTGTTCTTTATTTCTATATCCAGATCAAGGAAAGTAGCTTTTGTATCACTTTCATTTTCCAGATTTAAAATTAGTTCTTTGGGGTATATGTTTTTCCAATTTCCCTTTATTTCATCTCCATTGTTTAAAGCATACAGGTCATCTATAAATCTTCTTGTGTGAGAATATGATCTTCTTGCAGCTGTAAACTTGTTTTTGACAATTCCTCCATCCATTTTGATTCATAGGAATGTGAATAAAGGTTGGCAATATATGGAGCTGGATCTGTTCCCATTGGTACGCCTACTATTTATTGAAAGACTCTTGTTCCAAAGCAAAAGTATGCATTGTTGATAATGTATTCTATCATTTAAGCACACTCTTGCTTTGTCTAAGATATTCCTTTGCTCTTACCTTTGTCAAATTTAGCCTCAGCACCAGATATTTTAATATACTGACATGTGCAACCTTTGAACCCTTTATCCAACATTGAAATTAACATGTTGTTTAGGTCTGTCAAGTTAATCTTTGTATACAATGTTGAGAAATCAAAAGTATGAATTGATTTGGCACCATTCTTATTTTGATTTTGTAAATGTCTAGTAGAATATCACTTGTGCTATCTGTAATCCACATTCTAGTCACTTTTGTGTACATTTTGACTTTTTTGCAGTAGTTAGTATGTGAATTTTTGACAAGTTTGAGAACTTAAGTGAGTTTTTTGGCAACTTGTTTCGAAACACATTTCTTTGCTGCAATGATGAACCTGAGTCTAACAGGGTTTTTATGCATTTTGACAATTGCATCTAATTGGAAATTTCTTGTCCTCATTTGAGACAATACATTTCAACTCCTTTTTTTTATCCACTTGGTCCTTGATAACAGTATCAGAGGTTCCTGTCTGTTGATACTTTCATTATTTAATTCATTCAGTATTGTATTAATGCAGTATGGTTTACAAGTTAGTGCAATGTTATTACTAGCTTTGTCAACAGGTGTGATGACAAACTTGTCATGCAAGTCTTGCAATTCCTGACTACATTGTGAATCCTGCAGCACTTGTTTAACCTGTCTCCACTTTTGAAGAGACCCTTTTCTCAGGTATTTTATTCTTTCATCCACTTTTTCCATTATTTTAACTTTCCATTCATCAAATGCCTTGTTGCAGATTCCTTTCTTATTACTATGTTTCTTAATGAAACTGTTGAGTCTTCTTTTAATCTCCTTTCTTGACTTGGTGAAGTTGATGTTATATCTTTCTCTATAGTTTGGTCCTCTTTGAAACATATGTCTCAAAGTTTTGCTTTGAATGATACTTAGATTACCCGTGATTACATGTTTGTGGTCTTTATCCATATACATGTACTTCTTGAAAGTAGTGTCACATTCACAAGTTTGAATATTCATATTCCAGCTGTCTGAGTCCACTTCATCCGTTATTCGATTGTAGTTGAAGACTTTATAAATGAATACTGGAAGTGTATTTATAAGCAACTGTGACATCCTCCTCAGTATAGTTGCTGACTGAATTTTCAACTTCCTGAAGTCTGAGAATACTTTGTAGATTTACATGTATGTACTCGATAGCTAGATTTTCATAGTGTATTATCAGAGGATTCATAAATGTGTTTCTTTTTCTTCTTACTTTTCCATGTTTGTTCTTTCTTTAGCTTCAATATATGTTTTATCATGTCTTGTACTATACTGACAATCCTATCTGTTAACTTGCTGTCATTTGTTGCTTCATGATTCAGAATTAATTGTCCCAATTGCTTGAAATTTTTTTTTTCATTTGTGGTAAAGTTTTATTGATGTAGTATGTAGTTTCTTTGATTGCAGTTTCTTGGAGTACGTTGAATACATATTGAGCTGTAAGAGATTCTGTATGTGTTCTGTGTTTACTTTTATGTTTGTTCCTCTTTTTCCTTCTTTTGTTGAGTATGTCATATACATTATCATTCTCTGCTCTTTGATCTATATATGTTCTTAACTCACATTGATTATAAATTCAACCCATAGAGATATACTGTTTGGAGTTCTTTAATCCAAAATGTTTCTCTGTTCCTTCATAATCCTGCTGTTTCCTTATTCATCTTTCCATTTAAGTATTTTCCTGATTGTTTTATAGTTTCAATAATTTAGACTTTAAATGTTTTGTTCTTGCAAAGTCTACTAGTGAAGTGATCCACCAAAATTGTAGAATTGAATGCTTTGCAGACTGACGCGTAGATGATGACAATACACCTGCGGCCTAGAAGGCCGAGGGGTAAAAAATTAAGGTTCAGGGGCCCCACACGTGTCCCTATGCAATTCTGAAGCAATTGGCTTGGCAGTTTTGGAAAAGAAGATTTTTTAACATCTGGCCAAAAAAGAACAAAAAAAATTCATACAAACATCAATGGAGCGTGACCACTCAAACAAAATTGGTAGATACCCACTAGAGGAACATTGCCACTAAATATGAAGTGAATCTGGCAGACAGTTTCGGAGAAGTCCAAAATGTGAATATATGCATTAGATGCCTATTGATTTATATGGTATTAATCACTACAAAAGGTGCATTTACCGATAAGTTCCCAAATTGAAAAAAATCGTTTAAAATCAGGAATCCACAGCAGTGCCACCCAGTGAACAACTTTGTTTTACACTTTCACCAGGAACATATCCAACAAGTTTCAGCTAAATCTGAGTGACGATTCTGGAGAATGAGTCAAAAATAGCAAAAAACACACAAACATTCATAGAAAAATAGGAGTGCCTCCCAATGAACACCTTTGTTTGACCCTTTCATAATGAACATATACACCAAGTTCCAGCTTAATCTTAGTGACGTTTCTGGAGAAAAAGTTGAAAACAGTGAAAACACACAAAAAAATCATAACAAGATATTTACAAATAATTGCAGCGCCACCTGGTGAACAAATTAAGAACTAGGTGTCTCCACAAGTGTTTCTGTGTGATTCCAAATCAATTAGGTGAGTGGTTTTTGAGAAGAAATTTTTTTAAGATTATCCCCTAAAAAGAACAAAAAATTTTACATTCGGATAAGATGTCCAAAAGATGAATAATTAGCATTAGAATGCCCATTGACTTAGTAATAATAATAGGAAAGGTGCATTTACCGGCAAGTGCCTGAATTGAAAAAATTGTCAAAAATCAGGAATCCACAGCAGTGCTACCTAGTGAACAACTTTGTTTTACCCTTTCACAAGGAAAATATCCACCAAATTTCAGCTTAATTTGAGTGAAGGCTCTGGAGAAAAAAATGAAAATAGTGAAAACACGCAAACAATTATAGAAAAAAAATAGAATAAAATTGCAGCACCACCTGGTGATCAAATTAAGAACTAAGAATATCCCTGTATGATATCAAAGCAATTGGATGAGCTGTTTCAGAAGAAGCATCTCATGACCATTGGAACAAACCTGGTAGAGATCCACCCAAGGTATATTGCCACCAAGTTTGAAGTCAATCTGGATGATGGTTTCCGAGAAGAAGTCAAAAATGTGAATTTGTGGACGAACAGATGACAGACAATGGACGACTGACGGACCATCCTATGAGCTCAGCTGACTTGTCAGTTGGCTGAGCTAAAAATCATCAAAAAAAAAAAAAAAAAAAGAAAAGAAAAGAATTGCAGCACCAACTGGTGATGCAATTTTTTTCCTAGTTAGGAAAAGTAGTTCTTAATCTGTTCCAGATTAAGAACTAGGAGTCCCTGGAAGTGTTCCAGTATGATATCAAAGCAATTGGGCAAGCGGTTTGTGAGAAGATTTTTTTAAGATTTGCCCCCCCCCCCCTAAGATTTATAAAATTTAAAATTTTAAAATCACTGGAGTGTGACCATTTGAACAAACTTGGTAGAGAGATCCACTAAGTTTGAAGTCAATCTGGCTGGTGGTTTTGGAGATGAAGTCAAAAATGTGAATTAGCATTAGGAATGCCAGTGACTTACATAGTAATCAAAACAAAAGGTATCCAAATTTTTTTAAAAATGTATAAAATCAGAAATCCACAGAAGTGCCACCTAGTGAGCAAATTTGTTTGACCCTTTCACAAGGAACATATCCACCACATTTCAGCTTAATCTGAGCGGTGGTTCTGGAGAAGTCGAAAATAGTTTAAACTCGCAAAAAATCATTACAAAAATGGATAAACATTGCAGGACCACCTGGGGAACAAATTAAGAACTAGGAGTCCCTGGGAGTTTTCCTGTGTGATATTAAAGCAATTGGGTTAGCAGTTTAAGAGAAGAAGACTTTTTAAAGGTTTGCAAAACAAAAAAAAATCATTTATAAGAAATCCAAAAATCACGGAAGCATTATTACCATTTGAACAAATATGGCAGGGACCCACCATGTTTGAAGTGAATTTGGCTGATGGCTTTGGAGAAGAAGGCAAAAATGTGAATTATGAACGGATGGACGACTGTGTGCCTCCTAAAAGCTCAGCCTGACTAGCAACTCAGCTGAGGTAAAAATCATTTAAAAATCCCCAAATCACTGGAGCATGACCATTTTAACAAACTTGAGAGGGACCCACAGAAGGTATATTGCCCCCGAGTTTGAAGGGATCCTCCCAGTGGTTTTGGAGAAGAATTCACAAAAAAATGTGAATTGTGGATGCCAGAGACCAGACGGAGGAAGAAGACCCACCACATTAGCTGCGCTGACTGAGAAATCAGCTGAGCTAAAAACTGTATCTTGTAAAACCACAGACAAACTACCTATAGGCATCATTTTCTATGTACAAGATGGAAGCCATAATAAGTTTGCCTAATAAAAGTTCTATACCAGTATTCAAAATTTCAAGGGACATATGTCCAGTTATTTCATTCATGGGGTATTTTCAGTGTCAACTGCATAGATATACATGTACCTTGAGTTTGCTTGTACATGCACTTTGAACTGCTTTGTACATTATATTGTATACTAGATCTGATGTTGAGGGCCTTGTGGAAAATTAGAAATGTACTACCATATTTTCCTAACCAGGTTACCCTGATTAAATTTAACAACTTGTATATATAGTTTCAACAAAAAATCATTAAGATGTCACTTGCCTGTCTTTCTTTGATGCTTTCTGTAACCGCCTGAAGACCAACAACAATGCTTCTTCTCCTGCGAGTAGGAACAACACTGCTACGGCGAGTGTCAACCCCTGAACTATTATCACTGATGTTCAAATTGTTGGCATTATTGTGCTGGGACATCTTTGCGCTTTATGCCAAAAAAGGATGTCTGAAAATTGAAAGTAAAACAAAATCAGACTACAAACACATTGTTTCCAAACCTTTTCTTCATTGGACGACCTGGCTTACCAGACCAGGCCAAGAAACTTGACAATTTTGGTGACCAAGGACCACTTTTTATCAATCCAAGTAGATTCAGCTAAGTTACACTTGTAAGTGAAATTTTTATTGGATATTTGCATGGGGCTCCTGGAGATTTAAAAAATCAAAACTGCTCATCAATTCACTATCACATGGCTTGATTTGTGAAATATATTGCATCCAAAAGACATATTAATGTATTTAATCAAACCAGTCACCCACAGTTTTCATTTCAAATTCAGGTACCAGGTGGACAAGAAACAGTGCACAGTGGAATCAATTATTTGTTAACAGTTTTTCAGTATTTTATTAAAAAAAAAAAAAAGCAGGAGGTACACATTATACTGTACATAGAGACAAATGCACCTCTCACCTGCTTGTTTAAAAACACTGAGTCATATATTTGCCTAAACTGGTAAGGCTTTACCACAGGACCCATAAGGAATACACTGCCACGCTGGGACTGCTTGTTCTGCTCTTTACTTCAAGTTAAGAGGCTGATGGCCATAGGCTTCAAAAAAAAAAAAAAAAAAAAAAAAAGGAAAAAAACATCTGTACAATTTACCAGTGATAAATCTGAGATAAATGTGAAAATTGTACCAAGTCAGAAAAAAATGCTACAAAATCTTCAAAATACCTCCTGTCCACCTAAAATTTGTGGTTACAAAAAAAGAAAAAAAAAAAGAAAAAAAAATGTATTATGGATCTTTGGGCAAGACTACTCCTTCAAGCATGTTTGAATTATTCAATGCCCAAATTCTTTCTATACTTGAGTATGGCTGTGAAGTGTGGATCTCCATAAAATCACACAATATAATTGAAAGTGTTCAACTTAGTTTTCTAAAAAGAATGATGGGTATAAGAAAGCAAACGCCTACTCTGGGTGTATATATGGATACAAGAAGATTCCCCTTAGATATCAGGCAACAGGTTAGATTAATTAAATATTGGTTATATACATTTTAACACTCCCTTCTGAACATGTACTAAGATCGTCATATAATGTGTTACGTGAAATGTATCATGCAGGACAAAATAATTGGTGCTCAACTGTAGTGAAAATTTTTTCTGATGCTGTGCTTCATTCTTCCTGGCATGCTCAATCAGTAGAGGATGATCATGTGTTTCTAAGACAAGTGAAAGAAAAACTGTATGGAATCTACATCAAGAATTGTGAATCTCTGCTGCATGCACTTGAAGAGAACAAAAAACTATGTGTACATAAAGACTTCATGAAAGAATTCTGTTTAGAATCATATTTATTAAATTTATCAAGTGTAACTTATATTCAGTGTATTGCTAGGCTAAGATTAAGTTCTCACAACTTGAAAATAGGACTGTGTAGACATGCTAAACCTAAACTCCCCCTGACAGACCGCATCTGTATAAGATGTGATATGGGAGTTGTAGATGATGAACCACATTTTATTATTCAGTGCTCAGCCTTTACTGATGAACATAATGAGCTGTTCCAACTAGCACAAGGTCACTTTCCAAACTTTATTGACATAAATTTACACGAGAAGTTTATTGTAATTATGTCATGTATGGATACCGGTATTCTTTTTTCTTTAGGTAAATTTATTCACAGGTGTCTGCCAAAGTTACTGTAGTAATCAGAGAAAAGAAAAAACAAAAATGTATATACACAACCATATTTATGAGCAGATCATTTGACCCACTGTAACCCAGTACTATTTGCTCTGGAATTAATTTACCACATACATGGTGCTATGGGTGCAAGCTTTGTATTATTTCAATCCATTAATAGTACAATAATTGCCTGAAGGTGTGCTCAAATTGTACATGTTGTATGCTGTGCAGTAATCCGTTATATAATCCTCTGTTTTCTGGATATATAATCCACACTATGTGAGAAGTGTCTTCAGCTGTCTTTGTATGGTGCAAGTGTGCAATGTCACGATCACTGGTAAAGTGATCCTAGTCAATCTATACATAGAGCATATCTTTTGAAAACTTTATATTCACACAATCATGTAGTATTTTGTTTTTCTTTTCCCTTTTCTCACATTTTTTATTCATGTCTGCAATATATTGATTATTGTAGAAGTGAGCCTTGTCAATTTCTTGAAAGTTTCATATTTTGGAATTAGCAAATAGCCATAGAGGTGTACAATGTAGTTCTGTTCATTAATTTTTACATAATTATGTGTCCCCAGTCTTCTAGTCATTTTATTTTGGTGCTGCGACACTACCTAGACATTGGTACCACATATGTGTACACTCTAAAGCTATGTATAAGTTAGGTCATACTTTGATACTTAATAGCAGTAGAGAAAGTTTTTTTGTTTTTTGTTTGTTTGTTTGTTTATTATTTAATTGTATAGGACAGTGTTTTCCTAGATCTTTCATGTCGAAAAATATAGTTAATTGTAATTAGTGATATGGATTGTAACTCCTGGTGTAACTTATATACATTGTTATTATATTGTTTTGTTTTCCATTGATTAAATAATTGTACTCTTTGTATGACTTATGAGTCAACATTGACTCCTCAAAGGTCAATAAAATTATTTACTTACTTTACTTGTACCCCTTCTCTTTTTCATCAAATTTGAGCTGTTCCGACAAAATTGAGGTGATTTTTTTTTCAGTTCAAAAAAAGGCAAATTACCTGAATTCAAGTAAAATCCTGAAAAGTGGCATCTCTGAATATGTCTATATGTCTGTCTGTCTGTCAGTCTGTCTGTCTGTCTATCTATATTACAATGTAGGTCAGGAGTGCCATGTGTAACAATAGATGCTCCCTAAGTGCTGCACCCCTTCATGATCCACATGTACTCATAGCCTCCTTCCAACATGCCTCTCCTCCATCATGCAGTAAGCTATGTATCATCTCTGGAACAAACCATTATTCCTTGAGGGTCATGGATGACAACCCAATGGTCGTCAGATCCTATTACTCACAAGATAACACAATATATGGTGTCAGAAGTAACAGGCCCATTTGCCCAGCTCATAGCCACCAGCGTGCAAAAGTGATAGGAACTAATCTCCAGGCAGATAAAGAGGGATGATAAAAATAGCGGCAGTAAGCTGACACTGTGACAGAAATGCTGTGTGGATACAGCATCAGAACAAAGCAGGTCATGACCCCTAGTACCGCATGCTGAAACTACAAAAAGGAGTGACAAATAGCATGCTGATGGAAACAGGTGTATTACTGTCCAACAGCATAGATCCAGATCTCCAGCTACAAAAAGGAAACTTACAAGAGTTAAGTGTAACCATGTTACTGCAAACAATAACAAAGAAGTTCACAAGTCAGAAGGGCCCCATCCAAGACATCTTTAAGTTGTAACTGTACGGGAATAAATTTGTATAAGCCTAATGAGTGCTGCCACCTAGCAAGTCACAACTGCCCACATAAGACATCTTACAGTGCATCAAACACATGCTGCTACCAAGACCAAGCAAAGTTGCTACTTCAATTCAAATTCACCAAGGCCACAATGGGTGAGATGACAGGCACAGAGTGGGTAAGTAAAAATTTTTCTGACAACCCCAAAGGTCAATACTGAACTATTTGTCATAGACGTGCCAGAAATGAACTGCAGTGCAGAAGCCCTACATGCAGCATTCCAGGAATTTAGATTTAAGAGAAACAAAAATAGAGTAATCTATGTAATCATTTTATTGACAAAGCGTGTTATTGCTGACTCATAAGTCATGTAATACATATCTTCTGCAGTATGACTATGTGAACAAGAGACACACTTTTTTTTTTATAAACTGGTACACAGAGGTATATCTGGTGATTTTCTGGATGTTATAGGAAACATGTTTAAAACCTCAAAAAGCCAAGTTAAATGGCGGGGTCTGTTAAGTGAAAGCTTAAGCAGTTCATATGGTGTTCTAAAAGGGGGAATTATCAGTAACTTAGAACACATGATCATGGGTGAAAGCCAACATTTTTTGCAAAACAGAAAACACCCTTCTAAAATTTTCAGCTGTCATGTCTTGCTAAATTTGCATGTTTTAAAATATATTCTGATAAATATTTTTTGCAGAAATTTTGCTCAAAACAGAATTCTGTTTTAAAACTGAGAACTTTCACCCATGCATGATGTTTTTGTTGACATGTAATGTAACTTACATGTAGAGCACACGTCGGTGATTTTGGTGACGCGTAATGTAACTTAGAGCACATGTCAATATTGTTTTAGTTGACACGTAATGTAAATTAGAGCACACGTCAATATTGTTTTAGTTGACACGTAATGTAAATTAGAGCACACGTCAATATTGTTTTAGTTGACACGTAATGTAAATTAGAGCACACGCCGACGATTTTGTTGACTCATTTATGTAACTTAGAGCACATCGATGTTTTTGTACAGACGCAATGTTACTAAGAGCAAAACGCCAGTGCTTTTGATTACATGTAGTTGTATTTGGAGCATATATGTAGGTGTAACTGATTACGCATAATCAAGAGCGCACATCTATTTTTTAAGTCTAATAATAAGAGCACACATGCCAATTTTAGAGGACGCATCGACATTTTCGAGCACACGTGATCAAATTTCTTGCACGAGGTGTAAAAATTGTCACATTTATGGCACAAATTAAGCCACCTTGCAAAGTAGAACACCTCAAAATCACTGTGCTTATGAGTGTGTTTATTAAAAAGATAATGATGGTACTTGAATGAAAGCATGCTCTTTTCATGAAGAATTTAAATACAGTGAAATCTCATCATGACGACAATCAGATATCTGACATTTATATTCAATATGACACAGATTTTCAGGGGAAAATGTTCATTTTCTTTGTTATTTGACTCATTTATCTGACATATTCAGTTATCTGACACATTTCTAAGGGAACAGATGGCAAGGGTCGAAATTAGCAGTAGCATTGGTGGCATTTGCTGCCAACGTTCATGATCTGCTACCTACATTTGTTGTGCGGTAGCAAACCTTTGCTACCAAAATTTTTCTGGTCAAAATCACGAATTTAGCTCTCCAGTTTCTAGTCACAACTGCCTCATAATGCACCAGTTTGCATGCTTGATTTTAAAATTTTGCGGGGGCATGCCCCGCACCCCCCTCCCCTCAAAGTGAGCTTTGCGCCCTGTGGGCGCCCGCCAAACCCTCATGATTTGCTACACAATTCTCAGATTTGCTACCAAAAATTAAACTTGGTAGCAAACCCTTGCTACTAGTTAAAATCAGTTCATTTCTACCCCTGGATGGTGTCATTATAATGAGTTTTCACTGTATGCAATTGTCATCTTAAATCTAGGTAAGAACATGTATATAGAAAAATCAGGGGCTGGTATGGAATGAGTTAAAAGTAGTGATCAAGAAAAAATGTGCTTGGTCTGTGGCTTCCACCTGTTTCTTGGTGTCAAGAGGGTAGTTCTGCTTGTGCTATCCACCTTATTTTTGGCTGTGACATTTTCTTTTAAAGTGTCCTAAATTAGACACCCTAAGATTACCACTTTTGAGTCATATGCTAGCTTGTATTTCCCAGACTTTACATCTTTAAATGTATTTGAACAGTTTCACTTATTTATGAGGACCAATGACTCCAAGTTGTTAATTCAGCTTGGAAAATTTATTTACCTTAGGTTTGAAATGTCTGGAAATAAGGTGCAAGTTCCCCATTGTAATGTAGGTTGAGGTCCCATATACCCATGCTGCATGTTAGCTCATACCTAGCAGTCATAAATGGTCAGCAAGCGGCCATAACCTAGTTAACATGTGGGTTTGCCACCAGCTGGCCCTTTACCAGATTGGCAAAATATAGTTGCTTTTCAATTTCATGTAGTTGAATGTCAGATGTCAAAAATGTATATATTATTTGGTGCTATGACCCAAGCTGGGTACATCAACCATAGGTATGGGGTCACCAGCAATGTGCTGGGAGTATATTTGAATCTCACAGGCACATGTTATCAGGCCTCTTTGTCAACAGGCCATAAGTGCTAACTTGTTCACAACTTGACATTTTATGAGAATGACTGATGTAGTTTAGTTTGATAGCCATAGAAATACTAAGTTATGATCTATTCTTTTTCACAAGTTTGTGTGTGGTAGACCTATGTTAGTTATTTTCATTTTCACTTTTAATGATATTTTGTGAAGAAATAAAAAATTCTCAGGACGGTGTTCTAACTTCTGTTCTTATGCCTGTGAGCATTGTGATGTATCTTTTGACATAACAATTATATAGATCGTAGGTCAGTGAAGACAGTATTACTATTAGTAATTACAATTTACAGTAAAGACAGCATTGACCTCTTTTCTTTATGTGGCTATAGCCTAGGACGCTAAGTTAAAGAGTAAGTGCTACTACCACTAGGATCAAACTGTTTAAGCTCTTCACCACAAATTCAGAATGGAGTCAATATATCCACTGACATCAATCAAAATGCCTGTGAGGGGAGGGGTGTAATTTACACGTTCTGAATACGAAAGAGCTAAATTTTACTGTTTAGGCCAACAGTTTCTGTATTCACGCCTCCAATAGATTTTACATGACGTTCAGATTGGCCAAAATCAGAGTCGGTTGTTATAACTACATTTTCACTGCGAGACCATTTCGATCTCAAAATAATTTTACATGTTTCAGTTAACAGGATTATTAGACACCCGGGTTAGATACACTGCTCCATTCATTTTTGCGTCCTTTATTCTTGCCATGCAGAACTTGCAAGCTGCGGACTCAGAATTAGGTAGGCCTAGGCCTAATGTCCGCATTTTGTACATACCTTGTCAAATTCAACACAAATCCTGCCTTTTTGTGCTAGATGTCAACATACTTGCTGCAAATATATGTGCCAAAATGTTGGAAGGCAGATTGATGCCACCCCAATCAGAAACAAGCTGGGTATTTGCGTTCTCCTGACATAAATTCCTTCTGGATACTCATCTCCACCACGGGAACTCCAGCGAAGGGTGTTCAGTCACCAGCGTTCGTGTGACCGCACTTTTTCAATATTCTGGGGCAGTTTTTCCTCATCCTCAAGGTTTTTAGTTAACATTATTTTTGCGGTGTAGCTGTGTTTGCATTATACGACTTTGGGTATCCCGCGGACTATGAGATGAAAAGCGAATGTAAACCAAGGAACAAAGTGTTGTGTGCTAGTTTCCGAGCGCGGAATAAGTTCTTTACTGGGTGTGTGAAAGTATGCCGTGCTGGTAGGTGGCGCTACCCATGCTTCGTTCCCGCTCCTCGTCCCATTGATATCCGACAATTACGTCTGGGATTGGTTTGTTTTTGCTAATAAACTACTCGCATTTTGGGACAAATTTTTGTAAAGTTTATTTCAGTCTCGCTGCCGGGCCCTGTTTACAACATTTAAGTACGCAAATGGGCCCAACTATATTTTTCAATAAAAGTAGGCCTGCGACTGTAAGTTACATTACATCTACAACTTACATTTTATGCAATCAACTTGTCGGGCTACCTGATGACACTGCCATTTTTTGACAGACTCAGACGGCGAAATGAGTCTGTCATCACTCAGGTAATCAACTTGCAGCATAGTAGCATCAACCTTTTATCATCATCATCATCATCATCATCATCATCATCATCATCATCATCATCATCATCATCATCATCTATTGAGTATTGTGCAGTCCTCGCGATCGAGTATTACGCACAGTGGCAGGAGCTTGGCTGTACTCGCTTTCTCTCCCTCTGCCTATATCAGCTCATACCCTATATACTATAGTATAGGTAAGACTGTTACAGAGGGTTGGAAAGAGGACTGGAAAAGAGGAGTCAGGGAAAAAAGTACTGAAAGCATACAAGGCATTAGGGCAGCCAAAGAAAAGTGTATGTTGGGATGGAGGGAAGGGATCCAAGCTTCTTTTTCAAAGTAGGGCAGGAGTAATCAATCTGGAGTAGAGAAAACATAAGTCACAGTGGACAACAGGTACTAGGTAGTAATGGACAGTGTAAGATGTGTAGACAAGAGGCAGATGAGACAGTGGATTATTGGCTGTTATGGTGCGATGCATGTACAGAGATAAGGGAAGTTTTTTTTTTTTTCCAGAAAGTGGCACAGGGAAGATTACAGTTACAAGGGTTAAGTTTCGGTGTGTAGAGGAAGAGGAACGTGTAACATGGGTTTTAGGTTTGAAAGGTGGCTTTGTGGGAGGCAGGAATCCGAAAGGTAATAAAAATGTACAGGACTACCTGGCAGGATTCTGGGAGAAAAGGAATGAAATAATAGAGTTAGAGGGCAACAGGTAAAATTAGAATCCTAGGGTACAAGGAGGGAAGGGAATAGTGGTAGCCCTTATATTTATAAGGGCTCCCATGGGTGCTTCCATGGGAAAAGCCTGAGTCTTAGACTAGAAGCAGGGATAGGGTGCGTGAGGGATTTTGTTTTTGTTTGTTTGTTTGTTTGTTTGTTTGTTTGTTTGTTTGTTTGTTTTCTTGTGTTTGTTTTCTTGTGTTTTTTGTTTGTTTGTTTGTTTGGGTTTGTTTTTTTTGTTTGTTTTTGTTTTTTTGTTTGTTTTGTTTTGTTTTGTTTTTGGTTTTTTGATTTTTTTTGTTTTTGTTTTTTTTGTTTTTTGGTAGGAAGTACAAGCAATGCGTGTAGGGGGGATATACCCAGGACCAGGGGCCCACCACAGCTGTGAGAGAGTGGGTGGTGGACCCTTTGCCTTGGCTCTGGTCCTGGAAAACATGGCAGCACAAGCTAGTAAGGAATACTATGCTATGGTTTCCCCCGCCTCATCTACTTTTTTTTTCCTAATAGGCCACCTGTGTCACACTATGACACAGGACCGCGGCAGACAAGCGGAGAGCCATATTATTATTATTATTATTATTATTATTATTATTATTTAATAATATTATTATTATTATTATTATTATTATTAGTGTGCAAGGAGCTTAAAAACACAGTGAATTTTATATACAGTGCCAAAACGAGTGCGGTTAAAAACGTGGACTGTGAATTAGATACGAGATTTGATTGGGGGGGGGGGGGGGGGGAGGGGATTGTTCCAGGAGACTATTATGGCTGGTTAGCTGGTTAGAAGGAGTAGGCCTATCTGTAACATAGGAGGCTGGTCTGTGTCAGGGTGGAGGAACTTGATCCTGTGGACTCTTGTGGTGGTTTGAATTGGTGTAAGATAATGATGAGGTTGTAGGGCCTATTTCTAGTAGATTAATTGTTGACTATCTTGTAAAAGATGGTTAGTCGCTGACGCACGCATTAGACCTACCACTGTTCCGGTTACTATGCATGCATAGACAGACAGATAAATACTTGTACATGTATACATGCATGATACATACTTGCTGTCACAAATTTTGAGATTTGCTCGTATTTGTTATAAAATATCAGGACGTTACATCTAGAACCAAATTTATTTATAACATCTTGACTCAAGAGAATTTAAAGATGTACTTTTGATCAAATATTTCTGCAAATTCTGCTGTAACTATCCACAGATGTTTAGAAAGTTTGGCTTCGATAATTTTACAGATTTTAGACTTGCCTGTTTTGCCACTTAATTTCATCTTTTGCCTTCGCATCATTCTGTTTTAATATTCTTATTTCAGATATTTTAGGCTGGCTTGTTTTCTGTTAGGTTAACCCCCATCAGGGGATATCGTTAGCAAGCATCGGCCTACGACAGTTACAAGCTTGCCTAACTGAACTTGATATCTGGTTCAGATAAATTAGATTTTGATTTTGCCTCACCTTCTAACGCTATCTTTAGGGGAGCAGTTTAAGGAAATCATGCGCTGCTGTGTAACACCATGCCTACTTCGGCTAGGAAAATTTATCCATGAAGGATTCAATGAAAACAATAAAATCGCAGCATAAACCCAATTTCGGCCTACTTACTGGAAATCAAAATGGCAGCATTTGATATTATATATGTGTAGATAGGAGTAGTCAAGAAACTAGTTACGTAGTGTGTTTATTATTATACAGAAATCCTCAAACAGAATGCATTGCTAAATGCAAATATTGCATGAAACTGCAGGTAGTACTCGTAAATTTTGTGGTGCTATAGATATTGTTTGATGTTCTTATTATGTGGTGCTCTTAGAATGGAAATCACATTGGCAGCATTTTGTATTATGAATATGTGTAGATAGAAGTAGTCAAGAAACTAGTTACGTTGTGTATTTATTATCATACAGAATTCCTAAAACAGAATACATTGCTAAATGCAAATGTATCATGGAACTGCAGGTAGTACTCTTAAATTCTGTGGTGCTCTGGATATTGTTTGGTGTTCTTATAATGTGGTGCTCTAAATACTCTAGACATTATGTAATGTGGTGCTGTAGATTACTGTGTATTTTCACCAGGAAATGACGTGTAGGTCTGAACTGCCCTGTTATTCTGTCAATTAGATTTTGCTACCACTACTTTACCACTTAACTTAAATGCTAATGAATTTCATTCTTTTCTGACATGTCTGAGCATGGCCGTAGTTAATGCACACATTTAGCGCCAAATTTATGTTCATAATTTTATGGTGCGCGTTTTTTACAGGCACAGAGGTCTAGAGCAATTTTCAGCCTAATGTTAGCCAGCTTCGAATCGTCATAGTTTGCAGTGAATGGGCAGTTGGGCGATAATGATGCGTTCATCGAAACAGTCCTAAAAAAACACTGAAGAATAGGCCTACTATATTTTATCGCAAAATGCATATAAATACCTACTTTCCTCATACTGTTTATGAAAAAACCATAGCTTATAAACAACTTTACTTCGATCGTTTCTTTGTGTTTCAACTTTAAAGTCGGTTGTGTACAAGTGACTGAGCCGCCATTTTTGCACACCAGTCACCAGATGACGATACCGAATTTACGGACACATCGAAACTTGCAAGATATTTACGCAAACTTTCTGTTTGACCCGGTTACAACCTTCACATTTTAGGTGGGGCTCCGTAAGGAGACCCCCTCTCATGTACATAGTACATAGTAGACCTAAAAAGTTCAATATTTGAAAACCAGGAACTATTCCTGTCGTGTTAATAGTTCTGATTTGTGACAAGACTTTACTCTTAACATTTGATATCGGCAAAATAAACAAGACTGATACCTGAAGGGTTTAATAAGAGAAAATACTCTGTCACCACTGGTCACAATTGCTGAAAATGCCTAACTGTTAGCTGAAAATGCCTAACTGTAAGAATGTGCCAACGGCGAACGTTATGTATTCTGGTGCAAACAAGAAACAGATTTTAAAAAGGTGTTGCTTATTTTCTTTTATTTGTGCTCTTAATGGTAGCACTGGTATTACTGCTCATTGCTGATGTAAAATGTAGATATTCTTTATTGATCTATGCACATTATCAGGATCTTTTGGTTTAAAGAAGTTCCGTATCTTGCTTGTATTCGTGCGTGAATGTGACGTCAAATCTGTGAACTTTGAACTTTTGTCAGCTCAATGAGGCTCTCCGTAGGTTTTTGCATATCCAGACAGTTACCAGTCTGAACACGTCCAAAGATGCATCAGTCGGAAAAAATCCATTGAGCATTCCTTACAGTGATCTAAAAAGTCCACAAGAAAATGTAATCAAGTTATCACTTCCCCTTACAAGTCTTGTGCAAGTACGCTGTTTTGGCGCAATATGTAAAGTGCTTTAAAGTGGGTGAATAGAAAGAATTCAATTGGGTTCGGAGATGGAACGAAATATTGCCAGTTCGAGTGCAGATTTTACAATGTGTATATGTGATTGGTACATTTGCCGGGTCCTACTGTGCAATGCGTATTTTATATTTTGCCGGGTTCCAGCAGTTGTTTTTGAACGGCGATGGAAATATATCAAGATGTTTCAAGGATAGTTTGTTCCAAGAGTCAATAGTCCGACGGCATAAGTGGCATCTGTGTCTTTTGCGGAGGTTTTAAGTTCTACATTTGTACAAAAAGACCATCGTTTCGTTCATCGGCTTGAATGTCATTAGCATAATGTAGGTAAATAAATAATGCTGCGCAAGCGCAATGTTATTAGATCTTATTACCGTTCGGGTTATAGGAAAGAAGTGCAATGCACTGATTTTACTGTTTGTGAATAACACGAATCTTTCCCTTTGATGTACATGTATATTGTTTGAAGAAAGGACAGAATAGAAAATAGAAGGATTTTTTGCATCTGTTGTTGTCTACTTTCGACATAATCAAACTAGCGTGGGAGCGAGCGTATTTTGGAGATCGTTTATGTGCACGCGTAATGTGTTATGACATATGTAAAGCAGCCACAGTGACGTATGAAAAGACCTGTTGCTGAAGCCACTGCGAAGAGGTGGAACTAGAAGAATACCTGAGAATTACTCAGTAGGTTCACAAGTAAGTGTGTGTTTTTCATATTTCGTTGTTTTACATTGTATATATTACACGAGCGAAGATGTGTTTGGATAAAATTTGACAGGTTCTCTGCCACTTGCGGTGTCATTGCATCAATGTGGTATCTAGGCGGTCACTGCCATGTTGACCATCACATGAACATTATGGCGATGTCACTCACCATCAGCACATGCTTTTGAATTTCGGCGCATTGCTCACAAATTAAACTTGATGTGTGTTTTGAAGTCTTATACTGAGTTGTTATTGTATGTCACTTGATCTGCTTTATTGATTGTGTTCAATTGATTGTAGGATTCTGAGATGAATCAAGATCTAGGTCATGGATCCGAGCGAGAAGTGGATGTTTGTAAACATTGCCATGCTGATACTGTCGACATTTTCAGTTCACGTTTTGAATGACCTATCACTCAGTGCTGTACTCACTCAACCTTGCGCTCGATAAGGCCACTTTGTTTGATGCTAAAACTATTTTTTCTTCGATTGATATACTATATAGGGAAACTGTGCACCATAACAGTCACGGAGAGATGGGAAAAGTTGTGTTTTAGTGGGAGGGAAAATGGCGTCAGTGAAAACTATTATTAAAGCAAAGCAAAACTTATATAATTTAAAAGTTGGTTTGATTCATTTACATGTTGAGCTTTAGATTTGTCACATCGTAATCATTCATAACTTGCCTTTTTTTGAACGATCTGAATTGAGGTTGAAATGTATGTATGTATGCATGTATATATATATATATTTATATATACATATATATGTATGTCTATGTATATATATATATATATATATATATATATATATATATATATATATATATATATATATATATATATATATATATATATTAAGCGTGATTAAAACCCCATCTTCTGCTGGGATTTTGGTGTGATTTGTAAGGTCCATCTTCCTGCATACCCTTGAAATGGAAAATGACAACCTGTATGTATCAAATGTACAGGGTGGCCTTTTACAGATCAAGGGTAGAAACTAAACCAGAGGAGAAGCACTTCCAGTGATGAGGGGGCTAACAATTCTGTTTCTATTTTGCACCACCTGATTAAAGTGTACTGGAGCTCAAATGAAATAATGCAGTGAAAACTCAAAGTGACACTCAGTTATCTGACATATTCATTATAATGACACAAATTTGAAGGGACTGAAGTTGTTGTTCCTTTGTTTTTTGACTCATTAATCTGAAATATTCAGATATCTGACTCATTTTCTGGGAAAAAAATAGTGTCATTCTTAGAAGTTTTCATTCTGCCTGCTATGTGTTGACCCTTACAAACATTAAAAATGAAGCAATCAATAAAGCAGATCAAGTGACATACAATAACAACTCAGTATAAGACTTCAAAACACACATCAAGTTTAATTTGTGAGCAATGCGCCGAAATTCAAAAGCATGTGCTGATGGTGAGTGACATCGCCATAATGTTCATGTGATGGTCAACATGGCAGTGACCGCCTAGATACCACATTGATGCAATGACACCGCAAGTGACAGAGAACCTGTCAAATTTTATCCAAACACATCTTCGCTCGTGTAATATATACAATGTAAAACAACGAAATATGAAAAACACACACTTACTTGTGAACCTACTGAGTAATTCTCAGGTATTCTTCTAGTTCCACCTCTTCGCAGTGGCTTCAGCAACAGGTCTTTTCATACGTCACTGTGGCTGCTTTACATATGTCATAACACATTACGCGTGCGCATAACGATCTCCGAAATACGCTCACTCCCACCCTAGAAATAAATTTTTGTTTGATCATACACAAACCTACATGTATTGAAATGTTAACAAAATATTCATATTAAGCCCGGTAAATTAACGTCTTACAGATATTACTATAATAGCCATGAATATTTACTCGCAAATGTACCCAAATTTCATATACATGTATATGTATATTATACATGTAAACATATGTTCATGCCCTAATGAAAACAAAGGAAAAACAACAAAAAGTCTCACCTCCAGGCTTTAAGGCTTGTTTTTCTGCATAAATTATTGGATTTACAGCGGTCAGTAGATGTGAATGAAAGTGGAAAGTGGATGCGTTGGACTTGGAGATGTGTGTTGTGTGACTGTGAAAGTACCGATGACGATCTCTACCCGCTAAGCTATGGCAAGCCAAACCTGCAAATATTCACAAATAGAGATATCTGTATTTCTAAATGCAAATATCTGCATTAAAATACAGATATCTGCATTTAAATACAAATATCTGCATTCAAATACAGATATCTGTATTTCTAATACAGATATCTGAATTAGAAATAGAGATATCTGTATTTGTAATACAGATATCTGTATTTGACCACCAAATACAGATATCTGTATTTCTAATTCAGATATCTGTATTTCCAGTGTACTGTAGATATCTGTATTTCTAATTCAGATATCTGTATTTCTAACTAAGATATCTTCATTACAAATACAGATATCTCTATTTGTGTTGCCACGTGGTTGAAGTACAGTTAATGATGGATCCCGATGCGCCCTCTGTACCCTCATTGTGTAATTTTGGGCCTACAAGATCAATCTTCTTCTTCTTCTTCTTCTTCTTCTTCTTCTTCTTCTTCTTCTTCTTCTTCTTCTTCTTCTTCTTCTTCTTCTTCTTCTTCTGCTGCTGCTGCTGCTGCTCCTCCTCCTCCTCCTCCTCCTCCTCCTCCTCCTCCTCCTCCTCTTTTTTCCCGGGCGTTTACATTGCACATGTTTGTTGTAGACCGTAATAAAGAGTTGGTATTTGGGGGGGGGGGGGGAACATTAATTATTTCATTGACATTGATTGACTGAACATCCATTTTTTCAAATGCCTGGTTTTGGGTGCCGATGTATGGTCGGTGCTTTGCGCACGTTTGGCTTTTGTTCTAATGTACTTTTTAGCTGCGTGTTGTGTACAGACACGGACATTTTCCAACTTTTGACTGACCAAAATAGTGCATGCGCGTTATGCAAATTTTTGTCAGACTTCGATATCTTCGGATCAATGTAAGCCAAACTGACAGATTTCCCATACTGGCCTACATTATAGTAACGGTTTGGTGCATAAATGTGTCAAGTTCCACATTTGTGAAACTGAGAAAACGGGCTTTGAAGTTTGTACACAAGCAACTGGTTGTTATGTTGATATAACACACATTTTGACTCACTTTACTTACTTGGAGTAAAATATAGTATATAATTTGAGTTATCGACTGCAAAATAACAAAAAAAAAACCCCAAAATATGTTGAAAATGTCTAATTTTAAAAAGTTAACCTGTTCTTGCTTAATATTTACTTGTCATTTTTAGTTTGATGTAGCCACGCAGTAAACTGATTTTTGTAGTTAACACTTTCTTGCACTGAGCTACCGGCCATTTGTACTTTCATGTAGACTTGCAGTAAACTGATTTCTGTAGTTAACACTTTCTTGCACTGGGAATAACAACCATGAACGATATATTTTAGCAAGCATTGGAATGTTTTAATTTTATATCAGTTTCTTACACCAGCAGTACAACCCTCATTTCAGTCTTCCATGTGTGCGAAAATGTGACATGATCAGTTACCATTTAAAAAGGAAGCCCATCCTACAGAAATACAAAAGGACAATGTAGTATATTGAACATATCAATATGGTCCTCCAATATAATCTAAATTTGGGCTTGTCATGCATATCAATCAAAGCCTAAACATTATGGCTGCAAACAAAACAAAAATATATTAAAAGGATAGAGCAGTCATGCTTTCCTTTTCTACAGTCTGTAGTATATTGGCTCTGGGAGACCGGGCTTTTCCTGATTTTTGGTGGAGGTGGGAGGCAGCCCGACGAACATCCCCAGATTGATTCTTCATTAGGGCACCTTCCCCCCCCCCAAAAAAAATATTGTCCATTCGGAAAATTTTCACCAAAGTTATAAAAAACATGACCAGGAGCCAGCCTACTACCCATGCATAGGTGGACCACTTTTCAGCATGACATTAGGCCCAGTTATGAATGATGTCATAAATCTGCATGTTGCTTTTTAAGAAAAGACATAACATTATGCTTCCGCGGAGCGCAGGAGTGACCTTATTTCATTTTCTTGAAGATACCAATGTGATGATATTATCTCAAAATAATAACAAAAATTTTGAACATAATATTTCCATGGATTTCAACCAGCTTGAACTTCATTGATGGAAACAGTTTACTAGATATATTACAGCACGTTATGTGGAGGCATGTTCGTACGTTTATTACCTCAGCTAGATACCATCATAGCCTTGTAACCTCAAACAGAACTGGATATAATTTGTAGCCCTATGAACATGTGTGTGTGTGTTTGTGTGTGTGTGTGTTTGTATGTATGTGCATTTGTATGTATGATGTATGTATGTATATATGTATGTATGTATGTGTGTGTATATGTACGTATGTATGTATGTATGTATGTGTTTGTTTGTTTGCATGTATCATAGTACGTGTTTAGTATAATTTTTTCTGAAGTCAGCTGAATAATGTTCACTTCATAGCATTTGTCATATGCACAGTGCATTCATTCACTTTTGCTAAATTCATTTGCTCTAAACATCCGATATTAAAAAATTAACAGTATTTAGTTCTTTCAATAGAATCACATTAACATACCATCTTTCAATGATGATAAATGGATCCACAAACTATCATAAAAATCGAACATCCCACTAATATTTACTTCAAAAGTTGTTTATCCAAACAATTAACCTTCCTCATTATTAAAAGTTTTCAAAAACACTCTCATAGGCCTGCATTTTCATCCTGTATGACGAGGTGGGTTTCTCTGCTTTCCACGACGATAATAATATTGTGCTACAGTATGAGTAGCAACATTTTTTGCAATGTATGGGGCTAAATTCCAAATAGAAGCAGAAGACCCAACAAGGCACAAGACATAAAAAAAAAAAAAAAAACAAAAAAACAAAAAAAAAAGAAAAACCTGATAATACATGTAGGGATACAGAAAGATCTGTGCATTATACATACTAGCCTTTGGAAGCAATCTATATTGGCTTATTTTGAAGATTAAGAAAATGAGACTTGACATAGGCCTACATCATCTTGCTGCATATTCCAATATTTTGAAATTGTGTTTCAAGGTTTGGACAAATAACATTTACAGGCAGGCTCATTTACACATTACCCATCTTTCAAAATGTTTAGGAACCCAAATAAACCTGTTGAACATGAAAACTTACCAGATATGTTGAAAAATGTCTGTGACGAACATGGGCTTTGGCCCTGATTTAGAATAGGAAAACCCCCTATGTTAGACAGCTATCTCAATTTAACATTGTTATGCTTCTATCATTTGATAGGTTATATTATATAGTATTATACATGCATTAAATAAGAAACTTACATACAGTTTTTTTAATGCATAATTATGTTTTCTACATTTAAACCATGTTTGCACAGTGCGCTCTCAACTGCTTTCTCAATATAACACAATCTTGCACCAAATCTAGTTGCATGGAGGAACGTAAAATAGTTGCAAGAAACAGGTACGTAGCATTAACATTTTACTGCACATATAAAATCAGTGTCAATAGTGGCTATTTCATCATAACATAATTGTGCATTATTTAGTTTTTTTAGCTATAGCTTCAATATTTTCACAGGATATAGATAACAAAATTTCCAATTCAATGTTACTAATATCTTTGAAATTTTGTTAACTTGAGTTAACACATTCATGCACCAAACCCTTTTTTAAATAATTGTTCTCCTTTGCCAGCCAGTGGTTATCCCGCAACGAAGTTGTCAATCATCCTAATGAGCCTGCCATATAAGGCGTAACCAATCAGCGGGCCAGTTATGAAACCACGCTTGCGATAGCACATGCCGAGTCTGATACAGAACTCGGAATTTTCGGAACAAAACCTTCATAAATGGCGTTCTTTTCAAGTGTGATTAATCGACGATCTCATAGTAGTGAAAAAAAAAAATGCTTACGGATTGTAGAGTTGTCAAACTGGAAAAAGTTCAAAACCGCGAACAAGTGCCTGTAATCCCTTCAAAAAATAAATAAAAATAAACCCCAAAACAGCTGTGGTAATGATAATTTTTCTGATAATATCTTAAAACAACTTAAATCACCCTCAATTAAACCTACTGCAACAATGATTAATCAAAGCCTCAACTCATGCATATTTCCTGATTATTTAAAAAAAGCAAGAGTGATACCATTATATAAACAAGAGGCCCATGAGCCAAATGCTCTGCTGGCATCGTGGCTATATTGCACCTGTTCATTTCAAAGCTGTGAGTCCAAAAGTGGCTTGTGAACATATAACTGTTAATGTCAAACTGGCCATCAGATGGCACTACGCTCCACATGTAATCATAGCTTTTCTGTGCAACTCCTGTGATGAATATTGTTGCATGTGCAAAAACAACAATCAGTAAGACCTGAACTTTATGTCCTCAGTGACCTGGGGATAGAAGACCAAGGACACCCAGATTATGTAACACAAGAGGCCCATAGGCCTGCCTGGTGCTGTGCTGACATTGCCATTGAAGTCCAAGCTACACCCGGCCATTACAAAATCACCTCTTTCAACTTTACAGGCATGGTGACCTAACATAAATATGTCAAAGTCACTCATATTAAATCAAATTCTAGCCTTGGACATTATCTATATATCACACAAATTTGGCAAGTCTAACCCAATTACTTTTTGAGATATGGAATTTTATATCTTAAAACACATTTTGGCTTATAATTTCCATCAAATTATAGGTGTCCCCCACAATCCCACCAAATTTGGTGTAGATCTGCCAAAAAATAAACATGCTAGAGTTTTCACAAGATTTTCATATTTTGACTCCTATATTGCATAATATTGCAGGTGGCGCCCCCAATATCGAAAAGTATCTAGATTTTTATATCCCCTACAAGTCCTGAAAGTTATATTGGGCAAAATTGAAAACTGTGGATAGTACTGCAGTCACAAAATTTTTAACATTTTGACCTGTACATTACATAATACTATAGGTGGCGCCACCAACTTTGATGTCGACAAACATTTTTATACACTTTATAACTCCTGAGCGTTACACGGGCCTATCTCAAGAATTGTGAGGTGCAGAGCATTCACGAGATGACCCCAATATTCAAACTGCCAATTTGACCTTGACCTTCAACTCTGATTAAAAATTGTTACAGTTCCAAATATGTGCCCAGCATTTAGCTTTCAATATATAGTCTGTTTGTTCAAATTGCATAATAACTTTTCGAGTCATTGAAAAAAACCCCAATAAACTTGGACAAGCGCCAAACTCCACAATTACTGGGTTAAAATGACCCAAAAAGCAGGTCACCAGGTACACTTTAATGTATTATGTAAACAAGTGCAATTTTGATCTGGAGGCTCAATTCTCTTTGCCATTAATGTCCAAGCTACACCCGGCCATTACAAATGAACCTTTTCAACTTTAAAGGCATGGCGACCTCACAAAATAGGTCAAGGTTAGTGATATTACACAAAATTCTACCTTTGGCCACTGTTTATATATCATATAAATTTGGTAAGTCTAATCCAATTACTTTACCAAATATGGAATTTTACATCTTAAAACACATTTTGGCTCATGATTTCTGTCAAATTATAGGTGGCACCACTAGTATCATTACCGACTTAGACTTTGACCTCCCCCACAGTCCCACCAAATTTGGTGAAGATCTGCCAAAAATTAAAGATGCAAGAGTGTTCAGAAGATTTTCACATTTTGACCCCTATATTACATAATAATGTAGGTGGTGCCACCAAATTCGAACTCGGCCTAGATTTTTATACACCCGATAAGGCCTGAAAGTTATACTGGGCTAACTTGAAAACTGTGGACGCTATCGCACTAACGAGCAAAAGTTTACGGAAGTCTCTACTATGATACACTTATGTAGAAAAACATGACCCATATTCAAAAACATCAAACCCAACAATGACAGCAAAGAGATTCCATAGTTACCAAAGCATCAACATTCATCTTCCAATACTAATGTGAAGAAACAAATTTCACTCCTGACTTGAGACAGGCAGTCACCCACAAAAGGCAACTGGTGGTTTAAAACCGGTCCTGTCAACCTTTGAAATATTCTTCATTAAATGCAGACTACAGTGTTTCCAATATGTACAGGCCCAACCACTCAAAATCCAAATTTTATTACTTCTGCAAAAGATAAAGGAGAATAATTGGTAGGCCTATCACTATTTTGCTTCTTCTGACTACTTCGTCAGCTGAGTTTATAGCAAAAGTAGAAAGTAGGCCTATATCGTTTTTGTGATATCTATGAATCTGGAATATTTTCTAATTAATAAGTTAACGGCCGGGCAGACATGAGTGGTTGCATAAGCTGTGCGACCTTTGGTCAGCAGAGCTAAAAAGATGAAGATTACATCTTTTCAAAGTATAGACCTATATCTATTCTACCATCAATTTCCAAAGTATTTGAAAGGGCAATTTTCAATCAGCTATGTGATTTTTTTTTTCAAGAAAACAATTTATTTCATGAAGGTCAGTTTTGTTTTCGAAGTAGTTACTCAACAGAACTGGCAGCTGTTAATCTTGTAAATAATTTAATTCATGATATGGATAAAGGCAAACATCCTCTATGTATTTTTCTCGATCTGTCTAAAGCCTTTGATACCATAAATCATAATATTTTCACTCAAAAGCTGAGCTATTATGGTATCAATGGTACAATTCTAAACCTCATGCAAAATTATTTAACTAATTGTAAACAGTATGAAGACATAGATGGTACCATCTCTGATACTACCTTGATATCAACTGGGGTCCCAAAGGGCTCTATTCTTGACCCACTACTGTTTATTATATCATAAACGATTTGTCAAATGCTAGTGAACTATTTAAATATATAATGTATGCTTATGATACTACTCTTTATACAAACTTAAATCCAAAGGATCAAAATTGTTGCATTTCTATCAACAAAGAATTCAATCTCCTAAGTGAATGGCTTAAAGGTAATGAGCTCTCTCTAAATGTTAATAAATCAAAATTTATCATTTTTCATCAACCTAATAAATCTTTCAATTTACCCGAAATTTCAATAAATAATATCTTAGTTGAGCATGTAGATAACTTCAACTTCTTGGGACTAACTTTAGATGAGAGACTTGCTTGGAATAATCATATTGCTAAAATAAGTTCCAAAATATCAAGAACTATTGGCATCATTAATAAGTTAAAGCATTTTCTTCCCTTAAATACAAAAAAATACCTTATACCTTTGATATAAACTGATATGAATAATGGCATACTTACCTGGGGGTTCAAACATAATAAAATAACAAAGCTTCAGAAGAAGGTAGTGTGTTGTATATCTTGTAGCAATTATAATCCAGTGAACCTATTGGAGGTAGAAGATTTGTTTACTTTAGCCAAACTTAAATGTTATTACAAATTTGTGCATGAGAAACTTCCGACCAGACTGCTTTCATTACCATATACATCTAGTAGACATATACATAATCACCATACTAGAAGTATAAGAAACGTAGGGTTATTTATAAATCAAATATATATATATATATATATATATATATATATATATATATATATATATATATATATATATATATATATATATATATATATATATATATATGTATGTATGTGTATATATATATATATATATATATATATATATATATATATATATATATATATATATATATAAAGAATAAAAAAAAAATCAGGAATCCACAGCAGTGCCCCATAGTGATAAACTTTGTTATATCCTTTACTAAGGTACACATCCACCATCCACCAAGTTTCAGCTTAATCTGACAGTTCTGGAGAAAATGTAAAAATGGCGAAACCACACACACAAAAGAAATCATTAAAAAAATGCAGCGATAGCGGGTGAACAAATTAAGAACTAAGAGTCCTTAGGAGTATTCCTGTGTGATATCAAAGCAATTCGAAGAGTGGTTTCCCAGAAGATCTTTTAAGATTTGCAAAAAAAAAAAAAAAAAAAATCACCGTTTTTTTGAGTCCGAAATGTAAATACAATAGCCATACATACTATACAGTGGTAACACTTACCTACGGTCGCAAAATTTGATTTCCCATAACTTCATCAATATATATCCACATTATCTTTGCAAACTTCCATTGCATAAAGTCAAATCATATTCTGATATGCTTTTAAGCAATTCTGTTCTGCCGTTCTGGAGAAGAAGTCAAAAATAGCCTTAACACAAAAATTCATAAAAATTAAGAAAAAATTGTTGCACCACCTGGTGGCCAAAATAAGAACCAGGTGACAATATATGTAATATCAATGCATATGGCCAAGTAGGCGTAGTTCTTGAAATGTAATTTTTTTCTTTACAAAAAAAAAAAACAAAAAAAAAAAAACAAAACAAAAAAAAAATTATTGCACCATTATCTCCTTTGCAAACTTGGTAGAGGTCCACAGACATCCATTTGCAAAATAATAACATTCCATGCAACTCATTTTGAGAAGTCGAAAATGTAAACACAATAGCCATATATTCTACACAGTGGTAACACTACCTGCAGTTGCAAAGTTTAATTTCCTATAACTTCTGCAAAAATTAACATATCCATATCACTTTCACGAACTTTCATTGTCAAAATTCAAATTAAATTCTGATAAAATTTTATGCATTTTGTTTCAGCCGTTTTGGAGAAGTAAAAAAATAGCCTTAACTCACAAAAATTCATAAAGAAAAAAATTGCAGCGGTGGCCAAAATAAAAACTAGGTGACCCCTGGTGACTTTATGTGCAATATCAAAGCAATTGGCAAGTAGTTCTTGAAATGAATTGTTTTCTCGAAAAATTTAATAAAAAATTCCTAAAAATTAGAAAAACTATTGCATCATTTCTCCTTTGCAAACCTGTTAGGTCTACCTGGGGAACGTCGATGTGCAAAATAAAAACATTCCATGCAGCGGGTTTTTGAGAAGAATATGAAAATATAAAAAGTCTAGCGAGGGACGGATAGATCGACAGACAGACACAAACCGAAATTAATAGCTCTGCTGGCTGATGAGTCAGAGAGCTAAAAATCATAAAAAAAATAGAAGAAAAAAATGCAGCAAGAGGCCCATGGGCTTAAAGCTCTGCTGACCACTATTACCAAAAATCTTTCCCTGAAATGTATTCCCTCCACGACCTTAAAAAAATAATCGATGGCATCCATATTATGCAACATTAAACTTCCACATGATGCACATTTGTGGTATATTTGGTATCGTTAGCCTTTTTCTTTATCAAGATATTGAATTAAATGTTCTTTTCTGAAGTGCTTAATGACCTTTAAAAATATGTTAAGGTCACACAATCATAAAGTTATGGTGACCCCAAAAGTGGGTCACCAAGTAGAGTTTTATATACAATGTACTCAAGTGGAATTTTGATCTGGAGGCTTAATTCTTTTTGCCATTGATGTCCAAACTACAACTGACCAGTACATAATTAGCTCTTCATACTTGAAAGGTCTTGTGACCTCCCAGAAATATGTCAAAGTCACTAATATTATACAAGATATTAGCATTAGACATGATCTATATATCCTAGAAATTTGGCATGTCTAATTCAATCATTTTCCAAGATATGACGTTTTGTATCTTTCAAAACATTTTAACTCGTAATTTGTATCAAATTATTGGTGACACCACTAGTAACATAAGCAACGGAGACTTTGATCTCCTCCACAATCCCACTCAATTTAATGATCTATAAAACACTAAGATGGAAGATCTGTAGCAAGTGTGCAGTGAGATTGGCAACTTTCAATGAACATTACCGATTTAATTTTTACACAAGTACAGTAAACCTACATATTTTCGGATTACTACACATCCATAGATTTGTATCCATAATTTTTATTTTTCCGGGACAAGAAGGTTTTTGAAATTTTTATAGCATTCTTTCTGACTTGGTAGGATTTTCACATTTTTTGTGCAGAAGTAACACATTTTTTTTCAAACTGAAATCAGACAAATTAAATATAAATATATATATATACATATATATCCAGGATCAAATCCAATGGCAAGTCCTGAAATACCATAAATAAAAAGTTAAAGTTTTTAAGTTGTTCCTTACAGGTTGTTCATTTTCTTTCTGGAAATTGCTCCAAATGTCATGGAAAGGGTTGTCAGAAAAATGATCCTTGGAACCCCTCCTGGCTATGATAGTTTACTTTTTGATGTCTGTTGATTTTAATGTGATAGGGCAGTTCATATGTTTGGGGGGCGAGATACAAATTACATAGTTCAGCAAACAACATTTCTGAGAAAATAGCTTTGAAAGAAAACTTATGCATTTATGGCTGTTATATAACACATACTCACTTCTTCTGTCCTGTGTTTTTATTTGTGTGAAATTAACTTGTACCTTTACCTCAGTGATGTTGTCATTCAAAAAAAGTATATTTTGTAGCTTAAAACTGGATTTTTTTTTTTAAAATTAATTTGGGACCACCAGACATAACACACTTTGCTTGTTTGGGTGTGGATTCACATGCGGTTTTCCATATTTGGGGCCCAGTAAGTGGATTGCGTCAATTTGTTTTTACATCAATAGAGAATGAATTTCAAAGCAGTGATAACAATGGTAGCGATCAGTCTGAACTGGCCAATTCTTCCTCCATGGCTTATGGCTTCCGGTTCCCCATGAGTGACTCTTGTCAGTGGCTCACCTGATTTCCTGGGGTCATGGACGAAGGACTGCAACCAATGACATGGTTCATTATCATGCCAATGCGAACAAACCTCATGTGGTCAGCACTACTAAAACTTTTCAGTGTAAACAGTTTTGAGCACAATTTTCTCATATAAATTTTATGTTCACACATCAGAGTTTTTGGGAGTATGTAGTTTAAGTATCACACTATCCAAAAATATTAAAAATACCGTTCAAAGAACGCAGTACCCTGCGGCCACCTTCAATCTCTTTTGCTGTAAGTGAATAGGAATAGTGTTCCATAGTATCAGGTATAGTTACCTACCCAAATACTACTATTGTACACTTGACCTTTGACCTCAAAAACATTATGTCAAATATAGAGGTATAACCTTGACTTTCAAGAGCCTTCTAGATCACCCTGTGTAGCTTCTTTTGTTTTAAGATTTAGATTTCTAGATGCACGTCACTCAGCAAACTTGTGACCCGTGTGTGACCTTGAAAATTAGGTCAAGGTCAATTATGCTTGCAGTGGTGTACTATCATATGCAATTTGAAAGTCCTAACTCAAAAGCTTCTGAAGTTATAGTGGGTAAACAAAATGTCAATGAATAGATCACTGTGACCCAGATACTTGACCTAGTGACGTACTTTTGATTCATGACACATTTTTTGGTTATGATACATGTGTGTATAAAATTTCATGTAACTTAAATACTTCCTTACTTCTACCAATACCATCATTGTGCACTTGACCTTTGACCTCAAAAAGTAGGTCAAATATAGAGCTATGACATTGATTTTCAATAGGCTTCTAGATCACTCTATGAAGCTTCTTGTGAGCAAGATTTAGATTGCTAGATGCAGGCTTTCAATAGTTACAGTGGTAGTGTCGCTCAGCATATGTGACCATTGTGTGACCTTGAGAATTAGGTCAAGGTCAACAATGCTTGCACACAAAGTAGGCCATATAAAGGTGTACTATCATGTGCAATTTGAAAGTCCTGTCTCAAATTTTTCTGATGTCATAGTGGGGGTAAACAAAATTTCAATGAATAGGTCACTGTGACCCAGATACTTGACCTAGTGACCTACTTTTCATTCATGACACATTCTTTGGTGGTGATACATGTGTGTATAAAATTTCATGTAACTGACTTAAAAACTTCCGTACTTGTACCGATACCACCATTGTGCGCTTGACCTTTGACCTCAAAAAGTAGGTCAAATATAGAGCTATGACCTATTTTCAATAGGCTTCTAGATCACTCTATGAAGCTTCTTGTGTGTAAGATTTAGATTGCTAGATGCAGGCTTTCAATGGTAAGAGCGGTAACGTCGCTTAGCACATGTGACCACTGTGTGACCTTGAGAATTCGTCGAGGTCAACTATGCTTGCACACAAAGTAGGCCATATAGGAGTGTACTATCATGTGCAATTTGAAAGTCCTGTCTCAAAATTATCTGAAGTTATGGTGGTAAAACCACGGGACGGACGGTCAGACAGACGGACGGGTACGACAATACCCGTCGGCCTCATAAGGCCGAAGGGTAAAAAGTGATTAGAGGTTATCCAAATGAGCTGGCTTCAGATCTTCCACCTAAAGGATGCTGGAGTGGTCACAAGATTTTCACATTTTGAACCATATATTACATAATACTGCAGGTGGCAGATGTCGATCTAGACCCACGATTCCTTACACTTGATAACCCTGAAAATTATATGGGGCTATCTGAAGAACTGGACTGTATTGCACTCAGAAGCAAAAAGTTTACAGACGCAGGGACACAAGTGATCGCATAAGCGCTGCGACCTTTGATCTGCAGAGCGAAGAAAATAAAGGGAAGAACCATTTGCTATGTATGTATGCATCATGCAAAGCAGATTTATCTTTAGGTCTTCATGTGTCATGAACAGATTCTTCTATTCCTCATGTTGGGAATTTGATCATTTAAGGTAGCGGAGGGGATTGAGCCGCGCGCAGCGGTCCCGCGACTTTGACGATGCATAGATGAACTATGTTTCACATTTCACCCACAAAACCATACATTTTATTCATTGTTCAGACATCTAGATTTGTTAGACAGAAGTTTCATATCGATACGATAATTTTCAAGGGTTTTATACGCCCGTTTACAAGAGGGTATCAGATTTGACATTTTGTCAGCATTTCTTTAAAAATAATCGATGCAAAAGTGTATTACCTATGTAAAATTAAAGTATAGACCAATATGCAGGAACCGTATTTTTTGTTTACAAATGAAATACATATTAACAGAATTATCGAATTCTTTGATCATCATTTTAAACATCAACAGTTACATTATTTTGTGAGCTACAAAAGTGTCGGAAGGGGACATCTGACGGAAAAACAAAAAAAAAACGGTTCCCAGATAATATATTTATCTTTCAAAAGACGATTATTTGAAGCAGATCGATCAATTAGCTTTTTATTGACGCTGTCCACAAAATTGATTCACAAGCAGAAAATTTCATGCCGAGAAATCGGCGTTGAAAGATTTGAGGCCCTTTTTTCGCACATTGTTGGCGATAATGACAATACATGTAGCTTTCCAAATTCGGCCCGTTTTGGTCTCAGTACTTCGAAGAAAGGTCAATCAACATATTTGATGCATAGTTTCCAATATACAATGATGTTTATTGGCTTAAAAAAGCAGTTATTTACCCGAATGACATCAAATGCAGCCACACTCGAAAGCTTGTCAGTTTGGTTTCCATGCGAATGGGACAGCTTCAAAGGGGGATTGGAAAGCGGATTAGCCACGTGACCCGAAGGTGCCATCACCTTGACCCTAGCAACATTGTTTGCATATGGCGCCGCTTGAACAAACGGGTTGCAGTTTCACAGCTTGCTCTATACTCAGAAGGCTGCACGGTAGGCAGGAGTTGCTCACTCACTTCTCATCACCTTGGATCAAAGAACAACATGGTTTTATTAACGGCATGGATGGGACATTCGCCATTCAGTGTCTTGGACTACTTGCGACCTTACCGAAAAGACAGTTGGAAAAATCGACATGCCACGATCACGTTGCTGCTCAGCTTGGCGCTGACGGCGATGTGTCTTGCTTTGTTTCTTGGCTTTTGGCATTTTGTAAAGTGAGATTGCTTGGTCTTGACGGAGAGAGGTCCATGTCGTTCTGAATGTAGCTGATAAATGCTAGATAGGCGGTCAACATGGATAATCGTGACGTAACATTTAAGTAGGGTTGTCGGAGATTTTTCAAAAAATCATCCTACATGTACAAATGATACACCATTGGAAAGGTCTCGTTACCAGAAATTCAAAGATATCATTCTTTTTGCTGTGGGTCAATTAGATCAAAAGTTATGGAGGATCAAAATTTTTGAAAAAAGGGCGTTTTTCTGCCATTTTTCCACATTTTTGTTATAATTTAATAATTCTATAACTATAATACATATATATTAATGCTATACATCATTGGACTGGCAATTTCATGACAAGTTCAGAAATATAAGTTTTATTCCTGTAGGTTAGTTAGTACAGAAGATACAGGGGGTTAAAGTTAACCCTAAAAATTAAAGTTTCGAAAAATCTCATAATTTTCAGTATTTTCACCAGTACTCATCACAAATTGTGATGTTTTTCATTGCTTGTGGGATGCCAACCATGAGACATGTTTAACTTCATATAAAAAGAATGCCATTAACAATGGTTAGATGAAAAATGTAACTATATTGTGAAATAAAATGATTGAGTGCCACGCCCCTTTTTAAATGCATGTTGACGATGAGGTTAGTTTCTCCTTATAAATGCAGTTGATGTTTTTTTTTATTATGCACAGATACAACTTAGAGTGAAAAATTTGTTTTACAGTTTGTTTATATTATGCATAATTATTCCATCTTTCATTTTTTAACTTGACAGCTGGCTTCACTACATTTTATGAGATGTTAACTTTCCCCAGGTTGTCACCAAGTAACTTGCCCACAACGTGGTTATGTTAACATAGAAGTGGGTGTGGCCTCACAAGGCGGATTGGAGAGAATAGCACAAAAGCTTATAAATAAACCTATTGACGACCACAAAGGGTAGTACAGTGGTACCTGCTGTATGCAACCACTGCCATGGGCAGCCACATAGCCTTCTGTGGTCACTAGGCTCGGACATACGAGTCACTTTCTTTGCAAATGTACCTGTAGTGACAGGTAACATGCTGTGTGTAGCCAATTATTCTTTGCAGAGGTGGCCACATACAGCAGGTACCACTGTACTTCAATGTGTTATTTGCATATGATTTCCCCATTTGCAGTCAATATCAATAAATCTTTGAAGTTTTTGCAAATCATATGCAAACAATACCACGTGGTCCCAAATTCCACTATCCATGAGCACCTCCTACAGCCAAGACAAGTCCTGCCTGGGATGCAGTTCATATGGAAATTCCATGTTCAACTTGAGCACAGAATTGGGCAATCAAGAAACTGCAATTCTTGAATGCAGTTGAACTGGTGGTCAGCGAGTGGGGGTGGCTTCACATTCACAACGTGGAATTAATGGAACAGCGGAAGAGCTCCGGTCATAACTGTCTGCATATTCAAAGTCCCCACAAGTATGACAAGAGGGATCAACTCAACCACTATTCTAGAAATAACAAGCAGAGACTACTTGTTATTTTAACTCCTTTATTAATCATGTGTCATGTTGCATGGTTCGAAAAAATATGTTCACACACACACACACATAGAATTCATGATGTATGGTGGTCCCCTTTTATTGGAGCAGCTGTCATTAAAGTTTTGGCATTCTGCCACACAAGTTTTGCCACAACAGTAATGCTTAAACTTATATCCCGACATATTTGTCATGTGTTCTTACGTAATCAAACTGGCATTGATTGTGCATAAAGTAATTCATTGTGAGAAATTCAAAATTGGTATTTCAAATACAGTGAAACCTGTTTCGAAAAACCACCACTAGGGCAAGCTAAAAATTGGCCACATAAGGCAGGTGGTCTTTCAATAGAAGTACAATAACATGGGAAAGATAGCAAAAGGGACATAGTAAACATAGTCTGAAAAGGCAGGTGGTCTTTCATCACAGTGGTCTCTCAAAACAGGTTTCACTGTACCATCATTAGGAACAAACATACATTTCAATCTGGCTGTATGCTGTCATGAAAAAACTTGTGCCAAAACTTTAAGGTGCATCACAACAGTGGATTTTAAGTATTTTTCATTTCCTTTAATTTGGATGTTGCTGAGTATGGAGCAGGTTATCTGGTGAATAATTCAACCGTGAGATGAGATGCTCAGATACGGTCTACGCAATCTAGAACTGTGCAGGATTTTGGCGTTGTGATCAACCTTTATGACAGGGACCTAGCGGCATATCCTATATACTGTTATTTACCTATTGTTTTGGAATTTGTTAGAGAAAATTGTAATTTAACAAAATACATAAATTTGAAGATAAAAATAAAATAACACATGCTCAAATCTCATCACAAGAAAAAATTCATGTTATATTTTCAGTATTTTCTTATGTAACTTGGCAACAGGTAAACAGCTAGAAGATATGCCATAAGCGATTTCATACTTTATGATTTGATCATGCATGTCATTAAATTTATACCAATGTATGTCATTACATTTTAAAATGCTTCATATATTTTCTTGTCAAGGATAGGTTTATTATAAACCAATTGAGTTTTAGGTATTGCACATGTATCATTACCCCTGGTGATCATGTACTTTAACTTTAAGTCTGTTTCATTCATTGACACTTCAGTAAGGATAATTTTGTTCAAGTTGCTGAGACAGCTTGAAATTATCATTTTTTTTACATGATATATCCAAACTAATTTTACGTCTTTTGACAAAAAGTGACAGAAAAATCATGTTAAATGATATGCATGAATTAGTTGGCATTGTTAAATTTTATTGCCAAATTACAAAATTGCTGCTGTCATTTTTTGGTGCACAGGACCAGCCTAAATATAAATATATGAAATTGCTTGTGACTTGTACAAATGTTGAATAAAAGAGTGCACAAAGCCACCCAGTGCACATCCTTAAACCAGCCCTGTGGGGAAGGGCGCTAAGATCATGGAGGGACAGCACTAAGCTTCGAAAATATTTACCTGAAATGGGACATGAGAAATAATTTCATGTTGAAGATCTTCCTTTTTACATAATTTATATGCTAAAGATCAGCTTTTTACTTATTTTTGTAACCAAGTGCAGCAACCTGTAGCTGCTGGCTAATTGGTTAGTGCTTAGTGCTGTCCCTGACAATGATAAGGAATCAATTTTATTTACATGATTGAAGACAATTTACAAAGCAATTGGTCATTACAGAGTCCTGAAAAAGCACTTAAGAAATTCAGAGTTCATTAAACGACTCGATACACTCAAAGTTCGCTCCATATAGCACAAGCTCCAGCTTCCACTATGTTGCACTTAAGAAATTCAGAGTTCACTAAATGACTCGAAACACTCAAAGTTCGCTCCAGCATCTGCTGTGTGTCATGTGATAACCACATCCAGGCTCTAACTTCCACTTTGTTGCAGTGAAGATATACAGAGTTCGCCAAATGACTCCGTGGAAAGGGACATCCACATAATACTATCTCCAGCTGCCGGGAAATGACCAATTAGATATCCGTACACTGACAAACGTTTGTCTGTTCCCCACATGCTGAAATAACGAACCTGCAAATACACGAACTAAACAACAGAAAACTGCAACTTTTTTTTGTTTTTGTTTTTAAATGCAATACAACACATTCAAGCCTTTCATGTTCATAAAAAAAATGAATCAAAGTTGTTACGGAAATGTATCTTAAATAACTGAAAGGCCCTGTTTCACCCAGTACAATCCTACATGGGAGTACCCCCCCCCCGGGGGGGGGGGGTGTACTCCCATGTAGGATTGTACTGGGTATGTGCACAGGAAAGGCCCTGTTTCATTACTCCCAGGATTAGAAAAGCCTCCCTTCCCCCCCCCCCCCCCCAAAAAAAATGTACACAGCTGGATTACGATAGGGGTAACAATTATTTGAGTGGACTAGAGATATAGGATATAATAATTAAGTTCTTTGGGGGATATTTTGTGGGAAGTAAGAATATGCCAAAACTTGTTTAAAATTGAAGTGATGGTTATCTGAATGCACCAGTGCAGCACTCCTTCCAACACATTACAGGATTAAGAAAGGGTAACTTTTTACATCTGGTTAAAATAGGGTATTGTATATAAATGTCAAAGGCACACCCCCACCCTGATGTTGAGTATGTGCCCCCCCCCCCCCATCAAGGAGTGTAGCCCCCCCCCCCCCAAAAAATAAATATGCTGCTTCCACCATTTCTAAAATTACACTAATGTCATTATGTACATGACAATATACTGGTTACAGTGTGTGGAAAAATAAAAAAAGGCCAAGGCCACAACTTTTTAGCGCCCTGAGAAATTATCACTTAGTTATAGTTAATTCATTAACTATGTCTGTGATTTTATCAATTTATGAACACTCCTAACAAATTATATAGACAATACAAACGCCCCCAGTGAACATGATTCTATTTTCACATTAGTAAATACAATACAGTTAGTGTACGTAGTATTTCCAATGGTCAAATTCTGTATTATCGCTCAGCATATTTCAAGTGAGTTGCGCTAAAATGCGCTTATTTCAATCGTCTCAGGACTCATCCAGTTTGGTTAAAAAAATTATCAGTTATTTTGATCTGTTTTTCCAAATTTTTCCATCGGTAAACTTCTCTGGAATCTTATTTTAAAGAAGACGCCCTAAGAATGGCGCAAAAATCACCAAAAATGACTTTTTTAAAATTTTTTCTTCACGGCTGCATAATTTCATCTTACCTCAAAAGATCCACCACGTGTGATGCTGATCGCGAGAAAAAAACGCGAGAAATGATCACATGAACGATACTTATCCCGGCTCATTTTTATGCAAAATGGCGGATTTCACCGAGACGCGCGTTTGACCATTCACGTAAAAATTGCCGCTGTACGCATAAATGCACGCAATAACAAGAAACCGTGAGTTACATATTAATAAAAACATATTTCTTGATCGAACTAACATAATATTGGCACTGCAAATGAAATATTTGACCACAAAACCACCATTCAAAGTTGGGCAAATTTAACATGTGACAGATAGGGGAGGTACAGGCCACGCCCACTCGCTGACATCCCTAATTTAAGACAATAGTCCTGTTACTGATAAACAAACACTCCCAGGATAAATTATACTTCATAGAAGCAAAAAAAACCACAAAAAAACAAAAAAAACAAAAAACAAAAAAACAAAACAAACAAAAACAACAAAAAAAAAAACCAAAAAAAAAAACGTTTTATATTTATATGTGTTGAGAATCCATTAGTTTCAACGTTGTATTGGTGATGAAACTGTATTGCTAGATTGAATAACCTAATGCACTGATTTGCTGAAGTAGTCTTTGATCAGACCCTGACGGTTACATAGATCAATATGGGCCTAATGTACCAGACCACGCTCAGATGTAAGGTGATGACGCTACACTTCGTGCGCAAGGGTAAAACTTTCTTGCCTGCCAAGACAGACTGTTTACTCACCTCGCGACGCGCACTTCAAGCGCAATTTAACAATTACGCAGAGCGAGTCTGTCTGGCAGTCAAGAAAGTTTCCCATTCCCACAAAATTGAGAAAGGGATGGGCATCGTGAGGGAGTGTGTTCTTCGTGGCCTTGGCTTATGCGTTTTTTTTATGTTTTGTTTTTTGTTTTGGTGCCGGGAGCACAATAGAATACGCCAAGCCATTTCATTGGTTCCTTCACATATTAGCGCCTTCCTTGTGATAAAGAATGCCATTCACTTTGCCATGTTTTTCTCGCGTATTGCCATTCGAAACCTTGCCACTCATGTAACATATTTTTTATTTTGTGGAGATAACTAGCCCACTGAAAGATAGTTGGCTCACCCTTGAACTGCAATAAACTGATCGAGACACAGAACCGAAACTTCCTGATGGGTGAGTGCGGGCGAGTGGTATCGGAACATGCCGCGCACAGTGAGACAAAATAATTTTACATGACCGATCAACCAGCTAAAAGCAGAGTGCAGAGTCGCTTTTCGCAGTCATTTAATAGTAATCTGATTATTTTATCCCCCTGATGGTCAAATTTTTAAAGCTTTTTTTTCTGTCCCCTGGCTCAGTGTACTTTGAAACACCCCCGTATGAAGTGGGCAAGTCCGTGCATGTGCAATGTGCCAGTCTTCCAGTTCCACAAAATGCGACAGCGCCACAGACGATACCAGTTTTAGTGGAGGCGTGTGCTTCAAATAAATTTACTTCAAGGTTAACATTTAATGCTATACACCGTTTCACATTCAGGTAAAGGCACATATAATTATTGAAGGCAGATATAATTATTTACGCTGAATTGAATCCCCGCTTTTATAGTTTGCGGCATATTTATAGCCAAGTGGTCCAGTGTTAGGATTCCTCGATCGTCATGTGTATTTTTTGCCAGTAAACATTAAAAGCAAATTGGTCTTGGACAGGGCAAGACTGTAGAACGAGTTGTAAGCCTTTATAATGTATACAATGCCATGATTCTGAGTAACGATTTACGCATAGGTTGAAATCGCCTTCATTGAAAACACACTGAGGCTCACGTCCATCGCCAGGTGCCGTTTTGACAATCGTCACCTTTTATTGTCCCTTATTTTTTAATTTTTTTTATCACACTCTGAGAAGGAAAACATATGGGCCCATCGATTTAATTATCTACATGGCCATTTGATCACCACAACAAACCAATTAATCAGTCCCAATCTTGTCAAGCAGTGTATACAAGAATTGGTAGCAGCGCACCTCAAAATGTCACAGTTGGTCGCTTGTCGTTGCTACGGTCCTGGATTGTGGAAAGCAGCCGACTGCTATCTTAACTTTGGCGGACCAATTAGCATACATTTGTAAACAGACATGCTCATGCTGCAGCCAGCTAAAACATGGTCATGTTTTTTCCCTTTTTTATCACATAAATTTTGCTTTTTTAGTATTCATGTTTGGTGACAAGAAAGTTAAAGTGCCAAACTTTACGGAAATGGAAAAAACTCATTTTCTGTCGGTTCACGATTTTGCCATTATAGCTGAATCCCCTCCGCTACCTTAATGCCACTTCTTTGTTAAGTTCCTTGAGGTAATTTGCATATAAAGCATAAAGACATTGAAATATAATGTAACTTTGTAATGTGGTGTGTGCATTTTGTGGTATGTAGCAACATAAATCATTTTTGTTCATTGAGCATGGTGCATCTCCTCTTCAAGTTGTAAAGTGTGTGCTTCGGCATCATAAAAATTCCAACATAATTATGCAAAATTCTTACAGCTACTTTCTCTTTTCTGCAAAAGAGAAACGGGGTGATATTTATTCCTTACTTTGAAATTTTAATCAATCCAGTTCTAAATGGTCGCTAATGGGTTAATCTCAGAGAGTTCCTACAGGATCCCCAACAAGGTATGTTATACCTGACCAACTGGTACAGATGGGCATTGCGCAATAGATTAATTGTCGAAAGGTGAGCAAACTACTATCTGGTAGCTGGTAATCAACCTAATCTAATTGGTGTTGAACGTCTACTCAAGGAAATATCAATATCTACTCTGATGTGTCATAAAGCGACCAGCAATGACCGCTCTAGGTAGGGAACAAACAAAGTTATTCTGGTGTATTTGGACAGTCATCTTTGAGAACATTGTTGAAGTAGTAAATGATTACAGGGAACCAGAATCTTGTACGCTGTAAGTGTTTGGATATTTAATCCTCTTAGAGTTTTATGGAACTGAGGCCAACTCGCTGCACCTGCCGGCTATAAATTTTACAATTATTATTGATTTTATGTACCTGAGCTTCCCAGATCAATAAGAATTGTGTACCTCGGAAATAAAGGGTGATTTAACATCTTGCCATCAACGGAGTGAGTTGTGTGGTCATTGGCAGTCCCCACTGCTTCTGCCTTATTATAGTTTTTTTTTATATGGAACAGTGAATCTCTGTCGCGAGTCAGCGCGTTTGCGCCAAGCCCCAAAAGAGAAGCCAACCAACTACCTAAGGGACAGACTTTTCAGTGGCGAGCTTGCCAGGATATTTTTACTGGATTTTACCATCGATTTGTGGACTGAAGGAAACTGACAACACAATGAATGCAGAGCAGTGGGAGGCCATGACCACCAATTTGGTAGGTCTGTACAATGACTTTAAAGCAGTGCAGACAACATTTCATGCACAACAAAATGCCCAATGGCAGACACAGCAAAGGAGAGACAAATTGAGGGGACTAAGTGAAGGCCTCACCCCATGTGATGGTGAGGTGAGTGCACAGACTAGGAACTTTTTGTACGACGTGGATTTGGTTTTATCCCAACTCCCTAACGACAATGCCGGGGTCATACAAATCATAACTCGGGTCACATGTGGGGCGCTAAGGAGGGAGATTCTGTGGTTCATTGAGAGCCAGCCTGAGGACAGATCTAACGTCCCCTGGGCCAGGGTAAAGTCACATATAGAAAGGACATTCCTCTCAGCTGATGAGGAGGAAAAACTTAGAATTACAGTGGAGCAGTTAAAACAGAGTGAAAATGAGACGTTAGCCTCCTATAACCGCAGGTTTAGGGAGGCGGTGCAAAGAGCCTACCCCGTGCCTCGCTCAGAAGATGCGGAGCGCATTGTATTACGACAGTATATGCGGGGCCTTCGCACTGCTGAACTGGCCAAGAAATTGAGCTTAGAATTACAACAATCACTAGATGCTGCAATGCAGTATACCGAACGCATTGAAGCAGGAATGGAGCGGTATGTAGGACTGGACCGCAAGGAGCGCCAAGATGAACCCATGGAGGTAGGAAGCCTCAATACTGTTGCAGAAGGCAAAGAGGGCAGCGACAGCGAAATTATCAACACCTTAACCAAGATACAGAAGGGCCAGGAAAAGATGTCAGCTCGCCTGAGTCGGATCGAGTCCAGCAGACAGATGGACACCAACTACCATAAAGATAGCCGTGCACCCCGGGATGTGAGGACTGCTCAGGGAAGGCAAGGGCAACCTTCCAACCAAGGGCAAGTAGCCTGCTACATCTGTGGAGGGAATCATTACCGTATCGGGTGTCCCCAGCGGCCCCACGGCCAAGAGCAAGCGGGGTTCAACCACATCCAAATGCAGACACCCAGCGACCAGCGGAAAACTAGAGGTAGCAGGGGTGGAAGAGAGCTTCTCCAGACTGGGTTTGTCAGTTAAGGCAGGTAATGTGCATTTTAATTGCCTTATCGACACTGGAGCTAGCGTTTCACTTCTGCACAATGCAGTATTTAAAAGGATTTGTGAAGACACTGGTAGGAGTAGGCTATTGAAGCCTGCACCATCATTGTTTGATGTTTCAGGTTCAAAGATTAATGTTTATGGGAAAACTGAAGTGCAACTTGACGTATTTGGTAACCTCAGTATGTTGGTAGTAGATGGCATTGTCCACCAATGCATTATTGGTGATGATGCACTGGCTGCCGGCAAGGCCCTGGTCGATTATGATGGCCGTCTCTTGACCTGGAGAGGTAAGCAAATGTCAATTTATCCTTATAATCAAACTCCTGTCAATTCTGTATGTGCAGGCATGAGTATGGGCCCAATGCATGCTGTTCCTACTACTAACCTACCTACCTCTGAGTATGCACACATAATTGCCCAAAACCAAGATGTGTTTTATGAGGACGGCAAACCGTTCGGTCAGTGCCCTCTTGTGGAAGTTACTATAAATACTGGGGACCATCCACCCATTCGTCAACGCCCCTACAGAACACCCCTTGCAAAACGTAAAATTATAGATGAATGCATTGACCAAATGCTTAAAGATGGGGTAATTGAGCCAAGTAATTCACCTTGGGCCTCCCCTGTGTGTCTTGTCCCAAAAAAGGATGGCACTACACGCTTTTGTGTAGATTATAGGAAGTTAAATGAAATCACAGTAAAAGATAGATACCCCCTCCCATTGATACAAGACATCTTTGACCAGCTAGGAGGCAAGTCAGTGTACAGTGTTTGTGACCTTAAGGCCGCCTATAATCAGCTCCCTGTAGCAAAACGCGATCAGGAGAAGACCGCGTTTATCTGCTACCGTGGTCTCTTCAGTTGCACAGTTGGTAGTTTCGGCCTAGCTAATATGCCTAGCATTTTTCAGAGGACCATGGAGATGGCCCTATCTGATCTCCTAGGAAAATGTGTCTGGGTATTTCTTGATGATTTAATAATAGCCTCAGAGTCAACAACAGCACACAAAAAAGATCTTCAAGCTGTTTTCGACAGGCTACGTGCTGCAAAATTGCAACTGAAGGCCTCAAAATGCCATTTTGGGAAGAAGGAAGTGCAGCTACTAGGGTACATAATAACCCCAGCTGGCATCCATAGTGACCCTGAGAAAGTGCGAGCCATAGTGGACATGCCTGCCCCCACCAGCGTAAAACAAGTGCGTTCGTTTATGGGGATGGTAAATTATTACTCAAAAACCATGCCAGGATATGCATTCGTATCTGAACCCTTAGTCAAGCTGACCCGCAAACACCAGGTTTTTACTTGGGGCCCCGAGCAACAACAGGCCTTTGAACACTTGAAAACCCTCCTTATGTCCAGAGAAGTCATGGCATACCCACAGACAGACAAAAGTTACAAGTTATACACCGATGCAAGCGATACTTGTGTGGGGGGCATCTTAGTGCAGGATGATGATGCAGGGGTTGAAAGGGTCATACAATATGTATCCCACCAATTGTCGGCTACTCAGCGGAAGTGGTCGACCATAGAAAAAGAAGCCTATGCAGTAGTGCATTGCATCGATAAGTTAAGAGCATACCTGTATGGTGCCGAATTTGTTGTGTATGCTGACCACAAACCATTAAGATCCTTGTTCACCAAAGAAATGCGCAATACTAAGATTCAGCGCTGGGCCGTCTTCCTAGCAGAGTTCGGTGCCCGTATACAATATATCCAAGGCACCCGAAATGTAAGAGCCGATTTAATGTCTAGGCTGCCAGCACCTGTAGAACTAGCAGTCATAGACACAGTGGACTGGGTTGACCCAGAGGCAGTCCAGGGTAAGGGTGTACAGGATCGAATTCCCCTTGAAGCCGACTCGCTAAATGCGGAAGCAGTACGGAAGGCCCAGGACAGTGAATTTGCCTTACTGTTCAAGGAAGCGGACACCTTAGAGTCTGATTATGAAGTACATGAGGGTCTACTATACTCAGTCCGACGCCCCACCACGGCTTGCCCCTGGTATCCCCGACTAGTTTTACCCCAGGCATTCCGAACCCAGGTCATTGATCGGTGCCACAAAAATGTGGGTCATATGGCCCTTGCAAAAACATTGAACAGGGTCAGGGAAGCTTATGTCTGGCCTGGTATGAGGAATGACATAGCAAGGCAAATAAAGCTCTGTCCAACGTGCCTAGTAAATCAAAAACGGTCAGAACGCCCACCAATGAGTGAAATGCCAATCCCATGTTATTGCATGCAAATGGTGGGGATTGATTTAATTGGCCCCTTTGTACCCAGTGACCAGGGCAACCGATATGCGGTAACAGTAATAGACCATCTATCGGGATGGGCCGAAGCCTTCCCAATACCAAATAAAAGCTCCACAGCGGTGGAAGCCGCTCTGGCCCAGGAGTTCTTTCCCCGACACGGCATTCCTGAGGTGGCCATAACAGACAGAGGGCTGGAGTTTTCCTCCGGGCATTTTAAGCAGTTCTTAAGGGGCCTTGGTGTCGACCACCGCCAGTCCACTCCCTATCACCCTGAAACCAATGGTAAAGTCGAGAGACTTAATCGAACCATAAAGGAGATGATCACCAAACTTGTAGATCATAAGGCCAGGAATTGGCAGGGCAGGTTGGCAGATGCCCTGTTCGCTCACAGGAATAGTGTTAACGAATCGACAGGTTTTACCCCCTTCTATCTAATGTATGGTAGAAGAGGGAGGGTTCCCTTGACTAGGTGCTTAGGAACCCCAAATAGGGAAAACCCTCTGGAAGGACGATTAAGTGACCTTGCAGAAGCCCTTACAATTGCTAGGCAGAACCTCGAGGACTCACAAAAGTATAACCGGGAACGCATCAATAGGCGTGCCAATGCTTGTGAGGTAAAACCTGAAGATACAGTAGTTGTTAGGGCCCATGAGAAATTAACCTTCACTTCTAGTTGGGACCCTCAATATGAGGTTATAAGGGTTAGGGGGCCTGTTTGCTGGATAAGACACCAAGGAACAGGCCAAATGCGCGTGCTTAACCGATGCAAGTTACTATTGGTGGACCCAAATGTGGCTTGGGATAATGTGTCTCCACGACCTCGCAGAAATGCAAGGCAAGGAGCCCAGCTCACAGCCACAACTAGGGAGCCACTTCAGGTTGATAGAGACCCTAATCCTCCACATGCTTTATTACTCACAGAGGAAGACTCTGCTGAGCAACCAGGGGAGGACATGGAGGTGGATGGTGCCGATGAGTCATTAGGGGTGGAGCCAGCAACAGCCAATCAAGTGGAAGCTCCGGCTTTGAGAGTGCTGACTCACCGGTACTTTACAAGGTCGCGAGGCCCAGTTCCCCAATCTAGCTTGGCTCCCGATAGGACTCTACTGGCACCATCACCACCAACTCCTTCTGTGGCAGTAAAAAGACCGGCTCCAGAATGTCCCTTGGATATCGCAGAGCAAAAGCGACAACGGCTAGCTGCTGTAGAGCTGGCTGCCTTTATGTGTGCCTAGTGTTCTCTATGTTAAGACTGACTGGGGCAGACATAGACCCCCTCCCTGATGGATTACTACTCACCAAGGCGGATCAACTCCGGGTTCAAACCGCTGAGTGGACTATCTTGGTGGTTGTTGATGCCCCGGTGGTGGACCCAAATCTTTTCCACAGCCTTACAATGGTCATTAATCAAGCCCAGCAAGCTCTGGGAAAAGGGCTTATTACTAAACACCAGCACAGTTCCTGGGTTGGCCGGCTCAAGTTCCTGAAATCCTACCTTGAAGCCCAGCAAGTCACTCAGGCCTCGCACAACAGGAGAGTTAAGCGAGGGTGGTTTGACATCGTTGGCCAGATAGGTTCTACCTTGTTTGGTTTAGCAACCAGTGATAGTATAGAGGAATGTCGCAGAGCCATATCCAGTGCGCAAGAGAACCAACGGGCCATAGTTCACCAAACAAACAAACTTACCACAGTGTTGAACCGCACCCAACAGCTTGCAGCTTGGAACCAAAAGCAGATTTCCCAGGTGACTAGTTTTATCTCTGAGAAACTCATCCCTAAATTAAATAGTGCAGTCAGACAATTGAATTATACTAGTCGTAGAATACTGCGTGTAGAACACGCATTCTATTTTGAGAGGGCGGTGTCAACTCTGGAACACATCGCTGGCTCCTATATACGGTCATTACAAACATATGCACGTCAAAAGGCGTCCTTAGAGATGGGCAGGTTAACCGAAGACATAATGAGCCCAACTCAACTTTATACTGTGTTAAGGCTGGCAACCACTCCCAGCACTTATCCGATCAACCCTATACAATGGTATTATGAGCATTCACTCGTGTATCCAGTGTGGGGAAAGGAAACATTAATTTACCGTGTAAAGCTACCATTGGTCGATGGTCGAAATTATAATCGATACAATTTAGCCTCATGGCCCGTACCCTATGAGAAACCGGGCTATTCTATCCAAATAAGGGTGGAACAGAAGGATGTAGGGATCAGCACCACGAATGGGGACATTTTCCATCCAATTGGCTGCATGGGGTGGAAACCCATGGTGTGCCGTTCGGGGCCATTATTTGACACTCACCGGTGGAGTTGTCCTCGCACTCTAATAGCCGGAAATGTGAAGCGGAGTCGCAACTGCCAGGTTATCTTGACTCGACAATCAAACTTGACCATAGTGACTGAAATCAGTTATGGAGAATACGTTGTTGTGACCTGGGGTGAAACCTTTGAAACGCATTGCAAAGGGAAGCCCAGTAACAGACGAAGGGTAGATGCAGGTACCTACCTGATTACGGTGCCTTCGGGGTGCATAGTTATGGGAAAAGGTGTCACTCTGACAGGCCTCATAGAACGCATTGGCCATGTGTCGGTGAAGGCATTACGTGTGCTAGCTACTAACATCTTGAATATCACTACCATCATTTCTGAAGAACAGGCTTTGTCACTACTAAAGCGGCCCCACTTTGACCACCAAACCCCACTCCTACTCACCGACCTAACCCCCTTGCCCATGCCCCATCCTCCTTTTGCATGGACCCATCATGGTAGTCGGCTATCCTTTGGCCTTCTATTTGTTTTAGTTGCCATAGGGGTATTGGTAACCATATTGGGATGCCTTGTTTGGCACAAACGGGAATACTTCATCAACTGGCTCCAATTAAAGCCAAAAGCCACACCAGAACAGCCTCTGATGTTAAAGGACCAATCCTCTCCACCTACCCTAATGAATCCTACACCTCTCCAGTGCCCTACTAATGTTTACCCATCCTTAGCTGCCGTTCTTAATGCAACACGGAAGGAGCACAGTACGAGCTCGGCTGGCCCTTCACCATCTTGCCCCTCTAACCACTCACAGCCTGCAGAAACAGAATGAGCCATGGAGCGGGGGTATCCCTAATGCTTGCCCACCCTCATCTTGGTTAGTCGCCACATGGAGCTGGGGACTACACCCTTGTGAGTGGCAGCCAGGTCCGCGGCCTGCTTCCTTGGGGGGTATGTATTGGCATTTGCACCTTGAATCCGGGTTCGAGCTATGTTGATAGATTAATGGTAATTAGACTGGTATTTTCTGGGCACCAAATATGCCTTTCCTTTTGTTGGCCTGTGAAAAGAGGACACTTTCATGCTATGGCTGATATTGTTAGTGTTATGACAATGCACTATGACAATGCACAGTGCCCATTTGTTTTGTGCCAGGAACAAAGGTTTACTGGCTATGCTGTGCTCATGTTATGTTACCATGTACGACTATATTTGTGGTCGAAACGTGTATATTTATTTAATCGGAGCATCAAGTTGTCAAATATTAGACGTTGCCGTGTATGACTATACTTGTAGCCAAAATGTGTGTATTTCTAATTATTTTTTTCATGGCATAAATGTTTCACAGTAAAGACCATAATCTGTGCCACATTCAGCTTACTCAATTTACTATTGACGGTTTTATTTATGCCAAGGTGTATGAGACATTGAGGTGGGTTGGTTTATGACGTGGCTTCTGAGGTAAAATGAACACATAAGTGTGCATCCATTTTACTTTAGTCGGTTTTATTATATGCATATATATATCTATATATGCCGCGGTATGTTCGCAATTGTACTACTATTGTATTTATATGGCCATGGTTATTCATTTGCATGGAAGTAGTTGTCCTAATTATAGAAGTTATGAAGTGCTTGAGGTCCAAACCTTCTGGCTGCCATGTGCCTCACAGTTATCTTGTGCCCGTTTGGGTTTGCGGGACCCCCTATAAAACCCAGACAGTGGGTTCGGCCCCCCCCCCCAATTTGGCAGCTAACTGTAGGATGATAGGTAGTTTCAAGAGAAGTGTAACAAAAGCGAGTTGAATTTAGCACCATAGCGAAGTATAGACTGTGCTTATTAGGCACTATTGTTTTCAAATATCAATGCACAAATACCATTTCAATGCGAGGGTCACGATCATTACTGACATCTCCAATGTGGGCGGTGTAGACTGTCTAGATGGCGAAACGTCCAGAATGAACTGGTGCCATGGTCTGCTAATATCACCTTTGTGGGGGTGCTACAGTGGCTATGATCAGTCCTTTGCAATGTTCAATGGTGCCACATGAGTCAATAATGTAAACAAATCAATAGCATTAAGGACATAATCGATTGATCTGAGTTGTAGTGTAACTAACTAGCAGAACAGCAGTGCCGATAAAAACTCATCCTCTTGGCACCTTTCTATGTAAACGATACACATATTCTTGCAGCTGATTCTACCTGATTTATCCTTAAAATTATCCTGAATGTAAGGTCAGATGCTGAATGATCTGACCCAACGGTGGGTCAAGTTCTGGAACCTCTGACCCCATTAATTGCTTAAGGTATGCAGTCTAGGTGAATAGTTTGTATATTCTATTTCAAAATATACTGGCGAGCTAATGGTTAATGATTTTGTCAGATTGTGGTATAGCAATTAGGGCTCACATCTGTTATGAGCTCATGCTGTAGAGCCTGTGGGAAGCACGATTATGTTAGAATTGCTTTATGCGAGTCTTGAATGAATTATCAAGACTAATAAAAGGGGGATCGTATGTAAAGTGTGTGCTTCGGCATCATAAAAATTCCAACATAATTATGCAAAATTCTTACAGCTACTTTCTCTTTTCTGCAAAAGAGAAACGGGGTGATATTTATTCCTTACTTTGAAATTTTAATCAATCCAGTTCTAAATGGTCGCTAATGGGTTAATCTTAGAGAGTTCCTACGGGATCCCCAACAAGGTATGTTATACCTGACCAACTGGTACAGATGGGCATTGCGCAATAGATTAATTGTCGAAAGGTGAGCAAACTACTATCTGGTAGCTGGTAATCAACCTAATCTAATTGGTGTTGAACGTCTACTCAAGGAAATATCAATATCTACTCTGATGGGTCATAAAGCGACCAGCAATGACCGCTCTAGGTAGGGAACAAACAAAGTTATTCTGGTGTATTTGGACAGTCATCTTTGAGAACATTGTTGAAGTAGTAAATGATTACAGGGAACCAGAATCTTGTACGCTGTAAGTGTTTGGATATTTAATCCTCTAAGAGTTTTATGGAACTGAGGCCAACTCGCTGCACCTGCCGGCTATAAATTTTACAATTATTATTGATTTTATGTACCTGAGCTTCCCAGATCAATAAGAATTGTGTACCTCGGAAATAAAGGGTGATTTAACATCTTGCCATCAACGGAGTGAGTTGTGTGGTCATTGGCAGTCCCCACTGCTTCTGCCTTATTATAGTTTTTTTTATATGGAACAGTGAATCTCTGTCGCGAGTCAGCGCGTTTGCGCCAAGCCCCAAAAGAGAAGCCAACCAACTACCTAAGGGACAGACTTTTCAAAGTGATTTTTCTTGACATTTTGCAAGTCAAATTTCAATAGACCTGCTCATGCCGAGTTGTACCATACTTTTCCGGACTGTTATTAATAATGCATTCCATTGTTGGCCTGATTCTCCAATCAGCAAGTAGCCGAGTTGGGCCTATGCAGTTATATGTTTACAATGGATGCCACGGCTAATGCCAGTGATTACAGCATGAATTGTGTTGAACAGTGCAAATCTTTCACCTAAAATGTCACATCAGTGGTGAAACGTGTATTTATAGATTGACGGTTTGATTTTTTGTTAAATCCAAGCACATCCTGTATTTTTCTTTCTTATGCTTCCACGTCTAATCCGGCCAGCGTGGCCGAGCACAAAATGTAAACAAAGCTGGGTGCGCTTCCTGAAGTGAACTGAATAAACCCCAGTCCTATGAACTTGTCCATTGACTTTCTGGGAGAAACCAGAGAGAACTTTTGCAGGACCCTGTATTAACTCTTCAATGCCAAACTACTTTCTTTTTAAATAAAAGACCCAGGCCAACCTAATCAAACCCATCACATCACATCACATCACATCACTTATTCACGGTCATGGAGTAGCCCTGTCATACTACTGTATAACAATGAATTGAAATATGCCGTCAAAATTTCACACTTGATCAGTTGTAGGATTGTATCGTAAAAATCACTTCAATCATGGCCTTGATGGTCTATTGACAGATAAAGGTTATGGAATGATCCCTGATGCACCCAAGACACAGCTTTTAGTTTCTTGCATTACTTTCACACATGTGGATTAGAAGAGTGAGCAGGGTTGTGGGATTGTTCATGTAAAAATAAATAGTTAAGCATCAGAAAATCAGTGCTACATGTTATGGCAAGAGATTCACTTTATTGTCAGATATAGACATGCAAAGTTTTTGTCAGTACATCACATGAGTATCTTCTCATTCTGCTGGTGCATTGAATTGACCAGGACATGCATCATATATCACTGATAGCTCCTCATCACACCATTGGTCAAGCTATGTTTTCTTTAAATTTCAACTGGAAATGAAAGCTGACTGATCTGAGATAATGTCATTTTTCAATTTTAGTTTGTTTGTTTCTTGAACTAAAAACTGTAGCATAAACCATGCAGTCAAACAGCAGGTTGAGCCTAGTGGAGGGAAAAGCATGGCACAGGAAACAAGCATTTCCTGTGCACTCTGAGTCTACAGCAAAGTCATCCAAATGTGATTGTGAATACCCTTTGTTTCAATGTGAACAACTTTATCTTAATCCTTCTCAAAGCACAGTAAAGTTCTAACTGTGGTCCAGAAATCCACTTTTATTGTATGTATTGATTGTATTGTGTGATTGAAGTATTACTTTCACATTATGTACTTCATTTCCTTGCATATTTTTTTCAATCCATGTCTTATTGATATTCTAAACGTGATCCAGAAATCCACTTTTATCCTATCATATGATTGAAGTAATGTTAACACAAAATGTACCTCATTTTCATGTACTGATCTTTTCTTTTTTCTTTTTTGTAGTTAGTTGTTTGTTGGTAAGTAGCACCACCACAGCTTTAATTGACAATTTGTAGTGGCACCCAGCTGGGTGAGACTATTCTCCTCTAGGAGCCTTCATGACACCTGTTGTATAAAAGACTTTGTACATACTTGATGAAAATAAAATTCAATTCAATTCACATAATTCAACAATTTCCAATCTGAGGTTGTGCTTTCTTTCAGCCTCTGAAGTAGGCTCACTCCCTTTACATACTTCATCTGCAGATGTTGACATGACACAGTTTTAAAATCCACATACTCAGCATATACGATTATCTAAGCACCATACTGAAGATACACATGTATACAAGATAATTTTGTACGATCAGTGTGATGAAAAGATGGCTGTTTCTTCCTGTTAGGGAACTTACAGTTACCATATTAGAATCAGCCTGGCATGTACATGTAGAGTATACATTTCTTCTATGAACCATGTGAACAGGGGCACTGTTTTTATGCTGACATTATTGTCTGTTTTCAGTTATCAGTCCCATCACAAAAGGAAACCTAGTAATTATCCACTGACTGTTGAAGACAATTCCAGGATATTTTACAATGCAAAGTTCAGCAATTTCACTAGTGCTTTAACAAACATATGCAGGAAGGAATGGGCGGGGAAAATTAACCTGTGCATTTTTAATGATGAAAGATATTTTGAATCTCAAATATCTAATACTGTATATATATTTTACCGCTAGGAAAGGCATAATTTTCAATGTATGGCTCTTACTTTAGTGAAGGAGGAGGTGGAATTTCGTATATATAATTATAAATTGTGATTTGAAAGTATCATAATGATGAACCATCCCATTATAGTAAAATAATTCATCATTTTAATTAACTTGCACATCAAAGAATACATTCTCTGAAAAGTAGCAAACCACATTTCAGACTTCATAGACCAATTACATGTGTACAAAACTTTCTTCACTTATGACTTTTGTGATCTTGGGGAAAAAAAACCCAAAAGCATGCCCTTTTATCTATTTTATTCTAATATGCTCTTAAAATTATCATCTTAAGTTGCCCACAGAAAATCTCATCAATGCATCAACAATATTAACATTTTGACACTCTGCATTAAGACAGAACCAGTGAACACAGGGACAGTTGGGAGACACTCTTAGATCAATTTGCAGTCATGAAATTTGCTGCAAACCAGACCATTACCAACTTAGTGCAAACCCAATCACACATATTAAAATATCTTGTTTGCCTATCTACCTTACAGAGAGCCAGTAGTAACAATTAATGTTTATAACATAAAAGCTCAAGTTGCTGCACATTATTAGACAAGCTTACAAGCAATGGTACAAGCAGGTGATATTAATTTATAATTCATACAAACACTGAGAGACGTTGCAGAAACAATATTGGAAGAGTTCCAAGTCTGTGCATGTTTCTTGACATGAATGCAAGTATTTCATTTGTACAAAATATCATAATGTCCTGGTCTATACAGCATATGTATGTATGGGTCTGCCCCCTCAGGAAATGTGTGTTGATTGACCTCTGCTCCCTCACCCCTGTCCATATACTCCACCAGGATTGGAATGCTCGTGGCTGTGGTGAGGGCTATGATGTGTATGTGGTCACTTTCCTTTGCCATTGGTTCTACTTCCTGCAACAATATGACCATAGGGGCAGTCACAATTAGCACTGTCTCAATATGCACCTTGACATACAAAATTCTTCCAGGCAAGAGTTATTATTTTTCATGTGATTTTACATTCAAGACGGATTGGATAAATGAGTAGATTATGCAACTAATGTACTGATAATGTCATTGATATGTTCATCTAATCTCTGCACCTATATTTAACCATAAGAAGTTTTGTATTTTTAAAATTAAATAGTAAGCTACAAATTACAATGGAAAGTAACAAGAATCTGCAATTCTAGGACTGAAGTGAAATCTAAAGGACAGGCAAAGGAACCTTTTTGTGCTCTTCCCTATTACACAATGTACAAATTTGACTGCAATATCTGATGTCAATTACATGTAGTTTTCCTGTCAAACAAGGAAACTATTTGTGTATGTAAACCTGTTCTCTGAAAACGAAAGATTAACCCCCCCCCCCCCCAATAATAACACTAGAACAGACTGATTTTCCAACAGAAAATCAAATGTCTCCCGGTGGAACACTTACGTCTCTGAATAAGCTACAGGTGATAACAAATTACAAATGACCAAGTTTGCTTGGAAATTACAATCTTATTTTAGCTCTCACCTAGATACATTACTCTAGCAATTTTCATCAAGCTCTTCAAGACTTATTGCAGAGAAACCAATTTCACATAAATGACCCTGTGACCTTGAAAATTTGGTCAAGGTCATACAAATGATAACCAAACATAGGCCTTACCCAGATACATAATCCTACCAAGTTTCATCAAATTCTATCCAGTCCTTCAAGACTTATAGCACAAAAACCAATTTCACATTAATGACCCTGTGACCTTGAGAATTCAGTCAAGGTCACCCAAATACAATGCTTACCTAGGTCTTACCTTGATACATTATCATACCAAGTTTCATAAAATTCCATCATGTTCTTCAAGACTTATCGCACAGAAACCAATTTCATATTTAAGTGACCCTGTGACCTTGAAAATTAGGTCAAGATCACCCAACTACGATTCAATTGTGGATCTCACCTTGATGCATTATCCTCCCATGTTTCATTAAATTCCATCAAGTTCTTCAAGACTTATAGCACAGAAACCTATTTCATTAAACTGACCCTGTGACCTTGAGAATTTAGTCAAGGTCACCCAAATATGATCCCAACCTAGTCTTGTCTAGATATATATTCCTACCAAGTATCATCAAATTCCATCAAGTTCTTCAAGACTTATTGCAAGGAAACCAATTTCATATAAGTGACTCTGTGACCTTGAAAATTAAGTCAAAGTCAGCCAAATAAAATCCAAACCTAGGTCTTGTCAAGATACATAATCCTACCCAGTTTCATCAAATTCCATCAAGTTCTTCAAGACTTATCGCACGAAAACCAATTTCACATAAGTGACCCTGTGACCTGGAGAATTCGCTCAAGGTCAATCAAATACAATCCCAACCTAGGTCTTGCCAAGATACATAATCCTACCAAGTTTTATCAAATTCCATCCTGTTCTTCATGACTTACCGAACGGAAACCAATTTCATATAAGTGACCCTGTGAACTTGAGAATTCGCTCAAGGTCATCCAAATACAATCCCAACCTAGGTCTTGCCTAGATACATAATCCTACCAAGTTTCATCAAATTCTGTCAAGTCCTTCAAGACTTATCGCACGGACACCAAGTGTTGAAGAACCTGGACAACAACAAGAAGAAGCAGAAGAAGCGGAAGAAACGGGCACTAAAACAATATGTCCCCCGGCTTCCAACGGGAGACATTATTTTTAATTTTTATTTGTTGTTGTTGAGAAATGCTGCTATTTTGTGTACAGTTTAAAGGGCTGTCTGTAAAGCTATTTTGCGCAATAATTTATGGAAAAACAAAAATTTCTTTTTGGCAGAAAAGGGAAGATTTGGTACCAATTTACAAAACTGCCAATGTCAATTTTTATGAGAATTTTGGAGATAAAGAAATCACGGTTCTTGGCCAAACACCCACATGCTTCTGTATTTACAACAGAATTTAAGTGAGCTGTCAGTCAATTTGGGTCTGCAAGGCAATGGGAAGTGATCATGCTGCTCATTGGTTGGAGAGAATAATGGGCCAGTGGGCTAGGGAGAGAACAATAGACCAGTGGGCTAGGGAGAGAACAATGGGCACTCCTAATCTGTTATTTTAGTGACTGAAACCTGCTCTTAGATACCAATCTTTGATCTTCTCCCAGAAAAACTTCAAAGATTCCTTTTAAATATAGATTTAAAAGATATATTTTCATAACAACACATCAAAAGTATAGTATCATAAGAGTGCAAGTATTCATCAGAGGGAGTGAGTACATTGTCCACAATACTCCGAGAGAGTCAATTAGACCTAAATCACATTTTCTCACCATTCTTATTTTTGTCTGACTTCTCAGAGGTTTTCAAGAGATTCCTTACAAATGGTTTAACTGATTTTCATGAAATAAAAAGCTATTTAAAATATACATTCTTGCCTAGGAGCAGTATGTGGCATTTGTAGATATTTTAATTTTTTGTAATTTTTTTTCGATGTTGAATTATGCAAAGTGGAAAATTGAAAAGGTGCCTCTTTATAAATAAAAAAAAACAAAACTCCTTTTGCTTTTAAACAAAAACAAGAAGACCTTTCCTAGACATAGCATCAAAGTTTTATTAAACCAAATTTGGAGATTTTATGTTAAATACTATGGTTTGTAGGCCCAGAAAACCTCTGAAGTGGACCCCTTTGCAATATGTCGCCTATCACCTCAAATAACCAGAAAATTATGATTTTTTTCTTCACGTAATAAAAATATAAATTAATATCTAAAAGAAAATGTATGGTTTTGGGGGCTACTTGCAATATTTTAGAAAGGATAGTTGATTAAGATACTGCGACGCTATGTACACTGAGCTTTACAGACGGCCCATTAATAATAAGCTAGCAAATAGGTAAGGTAGGCATAATCTCTGTACGTTGGAAAACTACATGTATTACCAAATCCAAAGGTGTTTAAAATTGATAAAAAAAGCTGAGCTGACTGACAAGTCAGCAGAGCTAAAAACTCAAAGCACCCAATTTTGTTAAAATTTGGCTAAAATGTTTTTGCTGACAGTTACTCACAACCAGTGAAGAGTGAATCAATGATATTAATTGAAGGATTGGTTGCTCAATGACCATATGAATGTGCTATTATATGTAAGAACACCTTGAAGAGACTCACAACTGTGATTTTGTGTCGACAATACAATATGAGGTGACCGAGGTGAAGCTTTTTCCTTTTCTTTTTTTTTAAACATATAACCTTAATCCATCTTATATACAAATATTGTGAAAAAAGTAAAGAAGTCTAGATCATGAAGACTGCTAGAGGAACTAAGGTTTTCTCCTATACAGTCCAATGAAATTATTTTTTTTTGTTTGTTTTTGTTTTTTGGGGTGGGGGGGTGGGGGTTCAAAACAAAAATGCACTTTTCTATTTTGTAACTCTCAATGTAGAATCTATTTCCCTGCACAGAAATACAGATTCCACAATAAGAAGGTACTTAATAATCTTTGCAAATTGAAACAAGAGGACTGTGACAGTCCTGTGCTCAGCTGACTAAGTCGCTCTATGACCTTGGAAATAAGGTCAAAGTCACTGAACTATTCTGAATCTAACTTTCATAGATGGCCATCTCTATGTGCAAGATCAAAGTCACAGTACAAATAGTTCTCAGGTTATCACGCGACCAGTCAAATTCATGTTAGTGGCCCTGTGACCTGAATAGTGAGGTCAAGGTCACTAATGTACAGTCTCAATCTTCCCTAAATAGAGGACCACCAAACAATTTCAACATCAAAGTCTTACCTGCCACAGTTCTCAAGTCGCAATGTGAAAAGTAAAATTCATGTAAGTGTCTGGGTCCCAGTGACCTTCGGAATGAGGTTAAGGTCACCCATGTACTGTCTAAGTCGGGCCTTTGCTCAGGACAACCAACATGTTCAACATCAAGGTCCAAGTTCAAATAGCTCTAAAGTTGTCAGGTGAACAGCAAAATTTCAGCAAGTGGCCCTATGACCTTGGGAATGAGGTCACAGTCACTCATCTACTCTCTAAGTCTGGCCCTAGTTAAGGGCAACTAGCATGTGCAATAGAAATGTCCTAGCCTTAATAGTTCTCAAGTTACCATATAAACAGTCAATTTCATGCACCTCGCCCTGTGACCTTGGAAATGAGTTCAAGGTCACTCACCTACTGCACATGTATCACCCTTATAGCCAGAATTGTCCCTATGCAACTTCAAAGCAATTGGCTGAGTATATACAGCGAAAAAGACTTTTGAAGATTTGGCCAAAAAATGAACAAAAAAAAATCATAAAAAAATACAAAAATCATTGCACTGTGACCATTTGAACAAAATTGGTAGATACCCACTCAAGGAACACCCCCACCAAGTTTGAAGTGAATCTAGCTGATAGATTACGGAAGAAGTCAAAAACTGTCAATTAGCATTGCAAACCATAATGACTTTGCAATCCCCATTGACTTGCATGGTAATCAATAGGCATGTAAAATCAACAAGAAAAATTCCTTTAAAAAAACCCCAAATCACTGGACTGTGACCATTTGAATAAACTTGGTAGAGACCCACCCAAGACACATCCTCACTAAGTTTGAAGTGAATCTGGCTAATGGTTTTTAGATGAGGTCGAAAATGTAAACTACCATTGGAATTCCCATTGACTTACATAGTAAACAATGGAAATGTATGCATTGACCAAGTACCCGAATTGAAAAATTCCTTAACAATCAGGGATCGACACCAATGCCACCTGGTGAACAACCTTGTGTGACCCTTTCACAAAACACATATCCACCAAGTTTCAGCACAATCTGAGATATCATTTTGGAGAAGTCAAAAATAGCAAAGAATGCACAAAAATTCATATAAAAATAGAAAAATTTTGCAGCCACTTGTTGAACAACTTAAGGTCTGGGAGTCCCCCAAAGTGTCCCTACACAATTTCAAAGTAATTGGCAAAGTGGTTTCGGAGAAGATTTTTTAAGATTTCCCCCCAAAATGAACAAAAAAATTCACTAAAAACAAAAAATCACCAGACCGTGACCATTTTTATAAATTTGGTAGAGACCCACCCAAGACACATCCCTACTAAGTTTGAAGTGAATCTGGCAAACAGTTTTGGAGATGAAGTCGAAAATGTGAATTACCATTGCAATTCCCACTGACTTACATAGTAAACAATAGGAATGTACGCATTGACCACCAAGTACCCAAACTGAAAAATTTGTTAAAAATCAGGGATCCAAACCAACACCACCTGGTGAACGACCTTGTGTGACCCTTTCACAAAGAACATATCCACAAAGTTTCAGCACAATCTGAGAGATGGTTTTGGAGAAGAAGTCGAAAATAGCAAACACGCACAAAAATAGAAAAAATTTGCAGCGCCACCTGTTCAACAACTTAGTGTCTGGGAGTCCCCCGAAGCGGCACTATGCAATTTCAAAGTAATTGGCAAAGCGGTTTCGGAGAAGAAGAGTTTTTAAGATTTTCCCCAAATATGAACAAAAAAAATCACTGGACTGTGACCATTTGAACAAATTTGGTAGAGACCTATCCACGACACACCCCACCAAGCTTGAAGTGAATCTGACTACTGGTTTCGGAGATCAGGTCGAAAATGTGAATTATCATTGCAACTGCCATTGACTTACATAGTAAACAATAGAAATGTATGCATTGACCAACAAGTGCCTGAATTGAAGTTTTCCCTGAATTGATTTTGTTAAAAATCAGGGATCCACACCAACGACACCTGGTGAACAACCTTGTGTGACCCTTCCACAAAGAACATATCCACCAAGTTAAGCACAATCTGACAGACTGTTTTGCAGAAGAAGTCAAAAATAGCAAAAACGCACAAAAATTCTTTAAAAAAAAAATGGAAAAAAATCGCAGCACCACCTGTTGCACAACTTAAGGTCTAGGGATCCCCAGAAGTGTCCCTATGCAATTTCAAAGTAATTGGCCAAGTGGTTTCGGAGAAAAGGATTTTTTAAAATTTCCCCCCAAAATGAACAAAAAAATTCATTAAAAATAAAAAAAATCACTGGACCAAGACCATTTGATCAAACTTGGTAGAGACCCACCCAAGACACATCCCCAAGTTTCAAGTGGATCTGGCCTGCAGTTTTGGAGTAGAAGTTGAAAATGTGAATCGTTGAGGGAAGGAGGACCATAAGATAAGCTCAGCTGACTGACAAGTCAGCTGAGCTAAAAAGGAGAATGAACAGGAAAATAAAATATTATTATATCATATATACAGTGGTGCCTCTTTTGAGCCATCACCCCTAGTGCAGACCAAAAATCAGTTGCACAATTCAGGTGGTGGCTCACTGGAGAAACCCCACATGCACAACCTCAAAAGCTCATCTCCAGGGTGGATTTTCCCAGGTATACAAATTTCTGCCAGCACCAATTCATCATTATTGCTAACATATGCCTTGAAAAGAAATTATCATTTATTAAATTTAACAATGACAACCCTGAAAACAAAAAATTTCTTGCCTGGGAGCTGAAAGATGTGTTTTGCAACTTGAAAATGGTTGCCAGTTTGTTTTTTTGTTTGTTTGTTTGTTTTTTTGGGGGGGGGGGGGTGGGTGGGGGTGGGGGGCATTTTCCCATACCCGCAATGGGCCTGGTGCATCACCTGGTACAGAGCCTTTGCTTGCGAAGAAATCAGCTTCAACTGTCGTAAGCTTGTTTTGATGACATTACTCATTGTCTTAAGGGACTAGTACACTTTGTGACTTTCATGTAGAATATGTAATTATTTCATTCGTTTTTCAGGCAAGACTATCAAAAGTCTTTATTGCTGAAAGAAAACATTTGTCTACATTTAAATTTACTATATTGTATTGAATTTCAGATTTAGCCATTTCAATTTTTCAATTTAATTCTAATCAAAATTTACATAAAATATAAAAGAGCATCTTCAAAAATTAACATACAAGTTCGCTTGTAATATCAAATTAAAGTTAGCACCTGTGTCTATAATACTGAATCTCACATTCTTTAGAAAGGGCCTAGGTAATTTTTTATAGATCATTGAAATTGTATTGAAATTTTTGTAAAAAATTTAATGAAATTTAAAAGCTTTAAAATTTGAACTAAACCCTTTATGAAAAAAAAAGAGATACTGTTTTGTAGTCAACAATATGCTCTGTCTGTTTTGATTACAGCCAAATGTTTATCTGGAAATGTGTTGAGCTATTTTTTGTTTTGTTTTGTTTGTACTTAAAATATGAAAAAATTAATTGTAATTTAAAAATCAATTAAGATTTAATGACTGAACAGTTACAAAAGATCTGTTGCTGATTTTACATTAATCATGATGTCTTTTTTCATAAAACATAGTTTTTATGGCTTCAAACGAAAATTGTAGAATATACAATAAAATATTCAACAAAAACTATGCTTTCTAATTTCACTGTTGTCAAGTGTTCTAGCCCTTTAACTTTATTCTACATGTTCAGTGGAACATAAATCACTGTAATTCCCCAGTTATGGATCAAAATAAGACTTGGCATTTACCCATTGTGACCATGTTTGTTTGGGCATCATGTTGACCTCACTCTGAACCATGGAAAAATGGATTGGGCTACTTTGTCAGTGTTTGTAGCACACTGTCAATCAAATTGTACAAGTAGGCAAGCAGGTGTTTGATCAGGATTCCATGTGATTTTGATCTAACAAAAGTTATCATTTTACTGTATATACTATGATAAAACATTATTCAATTAGAAATGAGAGTGCAAGGTTGGGTTTCATATGCAAAAAAAAAAAAAAAAGCAATGATGTTGTGGGTCGATGATCAATTTTTGAACGTTTCCGGAGAGCTTCGGCAACCTTCATAGTGCAGTCAGACTTGAAGCATTTCAAGATGGATGATGTAAACCATCATGAGTGGGAGTAATAAAATTCCCATCACAAGTAAACTTCTGCTCATTATTATGAAATTTAGTTCAGAAAACAATCCAAAATATTCCAGCATACAGAGACAGAAATCCTCTGAGATCAGCAATGGAGAGGCCCAATACATGCGGAGTATGCCACATTCAAATTCACTGCCATTGTAAATAAATGGAAAGATCTGACACTCTTGAAAATGTGGAATAAGGAGGAATAGATACTGATTGATCAAATTAAGTGCTTGTTATGAATCAGGAAATTTACTGCAGAAAAAAATCCTTGAATGTTTGCACTCAAAAAATTCCACAAGACCATGTAAATTTTATAACAATGTGTTGCATCCATGTATTATGGCCAACTTGATAGGTGGACCATAGTGGCCAGACATGGCTCAAATTTGTGTTATGAGGTGGTAAATTCTGTTTGTTTTGCATGGTCGCTGGTCGCGTTTAACAGATGGTCGTTCATAACAGGTAAATTTCTTCAAGAAAAACAACTTTGGCAACCAAATTTGGTCATTCAAACCAGGTGGTTGCTCATAAAAGGGGGTCATTGAAGACAGAGACCAGTGTATAGTGCAGAGTCTATTGATCAAAAATATTTCTGATGACCAACTGCAGTGCTCTCTAACAAACAGCCTGAAAAAAAGGTCTGATGGCACTTAGTAAACAGTCCTAATTAATTACTGAAAGAAAATAATTAGTCAGATAGGAGTACCAAATAGCATCCTTACTAGGTAAGGTCTATCTAGCACAAAGAAATAAAGAATGTGCAGACTACATATACAACAGTTTCCATAAAACAACCCAAACAATACTGTCTGGACGGAAAGACTAATGGAGGGACAGATAGTTGGTCATCATTACCATACATCCCCCACTGATGGTGGGTGGGGAATCAAAATATACACATACCTGGTTACAAAATTCTTTTACTGTTCTTCCACCTTCAACAAAATTTTCGTAAAATTCAGACTCCTTTTGAAGATGACCTGAGACAAGCAACCTGCAAAAAGATATGACTGCAGTCACTAAAAAAACCCAAGACATGTTTGTAAAACATAGATGCTCCTCCAACTGTATTAAGTTTGCTTTCATCATCCTGATGATAGTACTAAATGGGGCACTAATGACCTTGAGAAATGGAGGCAGAAGCCAAATTCACTAAAGTGGTCTTGTGACCTTGGAAATTAGGTCAAGTTCACCCTTCTTTGAAGGTGATCTAGCCCTAATAGAAGACTACAAATGTGTACAAAATAAAAGCTCTGGCTCAAAAAATTCTGCAGTTATTAAGCAGAAACCAAGTTCAGTAATGTGGCTCTGTGACCTCAGGAATTGACTGAAGGTCACCCATTTCACAACTTGACATAGCACTTAAAAGGCTATATTTCTGGGCTATACAAAAACCCTAGGACAAAAACATCTTTACTTATCATGTGGACACCAAGTTCACTAACTGGCCTCTAGGTGGTGACCTTGGGAATTTGGTCAAGGTTATCCATCTTGTACAGCTGACCAAGCTCTCATTGAGGACTATTACCATTTGCAATATTTAATTACTGTTATAACTTACATTGTCAGTTACAATGTTGAAACCATGTTCACTAAAGTGACCTTTGAATTTAGGTCAAGGTCACCCATTTTTGAACATGACCTAGCTAAGGACTATAATCCTGTTCAATATACAGGTACTACCATAAAAACTTTTCTAGTTATCGTGTGGAAACCGAAACTTACTACAGTACCTCTGTGACCTTGGAAATCGGGTCAAGGTCAACCACCTTCATACTTCACCTGGCTCTTATACAGGAATATACAGCTGGGTACTATCAAAGGTGTAGAAACCACAGTCTCTCTACCAACCGACTGACCTGGTGAACTTGGAAATTTGGTCAAGGTCATCCATGGTCTAAGCTGACCAAGCCCTAATTGAGGACTACAGTGAAACCTCGTTATAATGACCCTTAGACATCACACATAATATAATGGCACAAAATTTCATGGGAAAAAGTATTTTTTCTCTGTTATTTGATTCATTTATCTGACATATTCAGTTATCTGACACATTTTTTAGGGAACAATGGTGTCATTATAACGAGTTTTCACTGTATTACCATGTGCAATATTGAAGTCATAACTTAAATTCTGACTTTTAATGCTGAAACCAAGTTCACTAAAGTGACTTTGTGACCTTTGAATTTAGGTCAAGATAAAATCACGGCTCACCCACTCAAGATACCCCCCAAAAATAAAAGTTAAAGTTATCTCACAACCTTGCAGATTGTGTCAAGGTCACCTAAATACAATGGAACATTGAGTTTTGCAAAGAACCATCATTATGATAATGAACTGAAGCACAATTTTGAGCACACTGGCTTCTTGTGAATAAAGTAAGTGTGCATTGTGTTAGCATTATGGCTTAAAGTCTGGGCTTTGTGTTTTTTATCACTCTCTTTGTAAACATAATAACTCCTGAGAATGGTGGACATCATCAGAACCACATACAATGATGCATAAACTGGAAAATATGCAAAAACCACTGCTTCTAGTGTCTCAGTAAAAAAAAAAAAGGTTTTGCAAAATATGGTCAACATGTATAATTGTAGTCAGGTCATATGATCTCATACCTGGGCCTAGTCTTTTAAGAAACTACACATGAAATAATAATTGTACATGATGCCCGTCGCCACACTTAAGAAAACTGGCTATACATGTATTGGTTTTTGTCATGTTAAACCTTTACACTTGTAAAATGGCATCCTCAAAACAATATCTAGCCAGTGTGAAAATGATAGATACATAACATACAAAAAGTGACCAACTCTCTGTGCAAAATTTGCCTTCAATGTTCAATTGAAACTTTGGGTCACACTTACCTTAAATATACAACAAGATAATCTGAGTATCCTTGATCATTGAACACAGCCTGTAGATCTTCTACTGAACACTGCTTATCAACTTTGTCTAGAACTTCCATGAACTAAACATGAACAAAAAATGCTTATAATTTATGTGTAGACAGAAGAAAATGCTTCATTGTGTGTGTGTTCGAACTTATGGAGTTGTTTATTGATCTCACAGAAACCAAGATGGGTACCATCATCACAATGAATTGTCCATATCATTAGAACTAGCATCATTTCCAGCTCATCCTTACTCCCTTTGAGTAAAGCGAGTCAGATAGATAAATCATCACAAATTACAGGCAATTTTCCATACATTTAAAATGGAAAGGAAAATGGTTTAGTCAAGCAGAAACTCACTGTTGTCTAATGTTTGGGTCAGTTGTCCACAAAATGAATATAATTCTTGAGTAATTTTACCCTAAAATGTTTAAAGCATGTCCAGGTTGTAAAGTGGATGTTAAATTATATTACCGTTGTTCAGGATGTGTACTAGAGTAAGTTCTAACTTATGTGCAATCTAGACTCCGTTAGTATTCCTCAGTAACAGTGTACCTCACTGGGACTACAATGAACCAAAACATACTAACTCCACCATATGAAGAATAACTGCATAAGCTTATCATAAGACTACATGTATGTATGATTGGTAATACTTTTGAATGACACGTCATATTGACTAAAATTTACTTACTGTGTCATGGAAATCTTCAATGGTGAATTGTGGAAATCCCAAAGCAACTAAGTCATCTTTGCTCCTGCATGCCACATCAAAAAACCTGAAAACAGAAATTTTCAGACATATCGTGCAGTGTTCCCACTATTTGATAATGATAAGTTGAAAAGAGTCAAATCCCCATTTTGACCAATGATTACTGTTACATGCTAAAACAAAGCTGTTTTGGTGGCACATTGAAAAAGATGCGTCTCTGTACTAGTGTAGTACACTGTATCTGTAAATGTAACTTTGCATGTATGTCCACTGATAAATGTTGCACATGTACATGCATTAAATGGTAAATTCTGATCCTGAAGCTACACAAGAAACATCCAAACAAACTCAATCTGATAATTGTGTCACTTTAAAAATCTTGTTTTGCAAAAGTTGGGCATTAAAACTTCAAATAATTACAAATGTACATGTTAACCCACAATATTTATTGTATTGTATTATGGTGAATTTTAGGAATCAGATAGCTTATAAAACAACTCTAATTTTCCATGAGATAATACTTTTGTCAAAATATGGGTTTTAAACAATATGGCTGCACAAACAGCTATGATGTATATTTACTTAAATGTACATGTTCGTGCCAAACTTCAGCTTCAGCTTGCACTGAACTATGATAAGTAGAGCAAATCTGAGTTAAGCTAAAGGTATGTGGATATCATTAAGCAAGATACTTGTCCCATTGACTTAATTTTATTAAGACACATATTTTAGACCTGACTTACCGATTGTGTAAGATTTCAGAGTCCAATGATCAAACAATAGGACTGTGTGAACAGCCCATGCTCAGCTGATCTAGAAATTCATCACACTGTGTTTCTGTGAACTTGGGATAGGATCAAGGTCACCCATATACTGAGTAAGTCTGACCTCTATGGAAGAACATCAAGGTCCATCATAAAAAATCCAAAAATCACTGGAGCGTGACCATTTGAAAAACTTGATAGAGATCCACCCAAGGTGCATTGCTAAGTTTGAAGTGAATCTGGTTGATGGTTTCCCAGAGGAAGTTGAAAATGTGCATTAGCATTAGAATGCCCCTTGACTTAAGGATCATGCATGAAAAAAAAACTTTCCAAAATTTCGAGAAATCCTTGGAATGGGGGGGGGGGGGGGGGGGAGGATCAAACAAAAAATCAGAATTTCACCAATTTTTTAGAAAGCCATAAGATGAACACTGTTATTTTACGGTTGCTTCAACTGGAGCAAATGGTATTGTTTCAGAGGCAAATGATCAACATCAAAGGCTTTTGAAGCTTGTTTTCTCAGAAAGGATAATAGGACGAGAACCCCACCAAAGAATGTTTATTCCAAGAAAATGGCTTAGTGAAATTTAATCCAGTTTACCGCTTTTGATTCTGTAATGTCTGAAATGCAAAAACAAGTCAGCGATATTCTAAATTTTGGTTTGTTCTTTTTCTATGAAATGAAGAAAATGAACATCCTGGAATTCAAAGGGAAAATTAAAATGTCAAACTTTGAGGATGGATAACAGAAAAAAGACACCAAATATAAAAAATTGCAGGATCGTTCTTTATTGCCACTATGTCAGGATTAAGATGCAAGTGTAATTATGATTTTATCACAAATAGTTAGTGACTTATATCAACATTTATGGGGTGGATGCTTTGCGGTCAACCTTCAATTGTTTATTCAACAATTAACATCAGAGACACCCATATACGGGACATTTAAATTCTTTTACACACATATATGATAGGTTATCCTAACGCAAATACATTTTAAGTGAGGATTGACTAAAGTGGGATTTATTTTTGGTGTCTTACCTGTCCTTAAGGGTTGAAAATTGGCACCACAATGTAAAAAAGGCCTTACTGAACTAAAGGGGACCCGAGCCCCTATAGGACTAATATTAGTTCAAAGTTCACAAAAGTTCCGGATGTGTTTAAAATAATCATTAGCAATACAAATCCCTCATCTGAGATGACTTCCGACCGGTCCTAACATGTAAATTAACCATCAGCATTTCTGCTGATGATCCCAGATGGATGCTGCAAGTGCTATTGGGGACTGTATCATATAAATTTAAATGTGATCATGAATAATAGAAGTATTGCTTTACTATTTCGAACAAAAATTTACAAAAAAGAATGAACGCTAAGGCCCTCCCCGGGTATATCCCAGGGCATCACATGCACCTGGCTCGTGAAGGTAAACATGCCCACATGGCTAATCTAGTAGACTTACTGCAATTGGTGAAAATCGAGTTGCAGTGTGGGTAATATCAACGTCAAAAGTCGTTTGGTGCATATGCAAATGGCGGCATAATAATTGATATTGACTCTTTCACGGAATAAATTTGAGTTTTCCATATTTAAATGACACAATGCATGCAGCGCAAACATCTATTTACCTAGAAAAACATATCTGAATGTTACAATATTGAATAATTTATGCTGACGATTAGTTACGTGGGCCAATAGGAGCACGGTAATTTCCCAAACGATCATTTCTGCCCAGGTCTCAACACCATGCCGTTGGTGAAAGCATGGATGTAGGGCACGATGAAATCTGGCTGTTATGATGTTGTTAATGTGTGAACACTTTGATGTTTTCATAGGATTAGGACTTGGATAGTTCTTCTGAAGCTTTCTGTTATAATTGCAAGACATATGGAATGATATTCACTGTACATTTGGCACCGATGAAGGCAGCGTCTTGACTCTTGTGCCCGGACTCTATTTGCACATCAAAAACAAATTGTTTTTGCCAAACATATCAGTTTTGTCTTCAAGAAATTTAACTGCTAATTATGAATATCTTGTAAAATAAGCAAGATAAAAGGATTTGTCGCTGTGGAAATCAATCACATGTGGTAACAGTAATTTCAAACAAATCACTGCAGGATAAATATATTGCAATGTTTGAGATGTGTTGCACACAGCGACTGGCACTGAAGACTAGGACTGCATCAGATTCCGAGTTAATGTGAGTCATGATTATGTAACAGAAACAAGAGTACTGTGATGAACACGACTTTTTCCATGCTTGTGTAAATGAGTTTATGTCTGTCCCATTCCTGCCCAAAAAGTCATGACATGTGTACAAAATATCAAACGTAATTTGAGAGCAACTGCAGGCACAGAAAAAAAATGAAAGTGAACACAATTATTTGTCAAAAAATTATCGAGTCCAAGCGCGCTTGAAGAGAATTCATTTCTACAAAGTTACCACTCGCGCTAAGTTGCGGAATTCGGTAAACAGTACGGCCGGAATGTGTATTTTTTAAATGCGGTAAATGCCTGTCCCTGCAATTAGCATCTGTGATGAATTGGGATAAATGTGATGAAGATCAGTATGTAATGTATTATAAATTGTAAGAATATAAAAAAACAAACAAACAAAAAAAACATGAATGTCAAATGATTCATACATGCATTTTTCTTTCACTACTTCAGATGTAAAAGATATATCTTGAAAAGTCAAAGGGATCATCACTACCCAATGAATCTAATAAAACACTTTCTCTAGGCATCCTTTGTAAACGTGAGTATTGAAAGGTTGGAGGCGGACTTTCCAAGAAATTGGTGATTTTGGAATGGGGGGCGGAGGGGAGGGGGGAGGGGGGTAACCACATTTCATTGTTTTTTTGAAATCTTGGAAAGGCTATTTTTGTATATCATCCCTTACATAGTAATCAATACCAGCCTAACGAAATTTAGTTTGCCAATTTTAACCACCAGGATCGCGCGACGAGATTAAACAGTATTTCGCACGAAGTGGGACACCACTATCAGTGGGTCATTGACATCCATATTAAAGTGTATGGACGTAAAGAAAGTGAGGGAAGTTTGAAAGAGCCATTTTGATCAAGTTAAAGCTGTACTGTGCCTGAAATATGCCTGTGCACAATTGCAAGGTACCAGGCTGTAGCGCTGATACGCGCAAATTGTTGAATCTTGATAAATATGCATGGGGGTGTGGGGTTACATTCCACAGTTAAGCCTCCGCTGTGGTCATGATAGTGTGTCCATAGCATGTCCCACTTGGTAACAGTAGACCAGCATAACTATATATTCAGTCATGTACAAGATTGTCATGACAAGGTGACAAAAGGTAGGACTAAAATTTCGATAGGCTCCTATAGGAAAGGTGCACTTACCTATAAGTTCCCAAATTGAAAAAAAAATTGTTAAATATCAGGAATTTACAGCAATGCCACCTTGTGCAAAAATCACTGGAGCGTGACCATTTGAACAAACTTGGTAGAGACCCACCCAAGATACATTCCCTCCACGTTTGAGGGGAATCTGGCTGACGGTTTTTGAGAAGTTAAAAATGTGAATTGTGGACAGAAGACGGACGGACGGACAGCATACAGATGGCTGACAGACCCTTACAAAACTTAGCTGATTGACAAGTCAGCTGAGCTAAAAATCAGACCAAATGCCAAATTTAAATACATGATGCATTGATTTAACCATTAAACTGACCTTGTGACCTATTTTTACTACATAACATGCACATTATTGCTAATACATGTGTGTGTGGCTTCATGAATGAAAATCAATGCACAGAGACATTTTATCCCCCCCCCAAAAAAAATTGCCTGGCAACCCCATTTTTTTCTTTTTTCTTTTTTTTTTTTTTGTTTGCTTTGCATTATGGACACCCAGGAACATATATTTTTCCATTACTATACTTTGCTTTAAAGGTGCATGTAGAGCAGCAACTTAAAGAAAAATTTTGCTGAGATTCACAAGTGAATAAGAAAGGGGTACAAATGGCTTACCTTTTAAATTCTTCTTTGTCATTTAAAAGCCTCTCTAAATATGCAAAACCAAATGCTCTATAGAAACAGTTGCCATCCTTTCTGGTTCTTCGTATTTTTTTGTATCTTCTTTTCAAAGCCTGAGGACAGAAAAAAAGTTGAAATTCTCGAAACCAGATGATGTCTATGACCTAAGCAAATCAAAAGCATGAATACCGGATGTTGAATTTGATGACTATATTCAGAGATACATGTAATATGAGTTACCGTACCAAACACACAATTTTTACATGAAATACACAAATGCATGTAATTTCTCCTCGGATGGGGATTTACTGCTAAATCTTTATCTTTTAGTCCAGTTATCCTGAGATCTTTTCTTTTCCTCTTACAAGTAAACTGGTCAGTGAGTCTTCCTCTTTGTGTAGGCATTGGGTTTGAACCTCTGGCTGTAGTAAATGATTGGAAATCACAAAATGTACTTTCACAATAACATGGAACAAAAAATCATGACAGGATGCAGTGTGTTGGATGTACTTTACCATCCCAATTCAAAGCCCATGCATATTGACATTAGTCACTATCTTTATCACATGAGATGACCACATTCAAAGATAATAATATCCCTAAGAATGCCCACTTTATCGATTCAAGAGCACAAATTATTGGTGTGACAATCTGAATGCAGTCCACATTAGTATTTTATACACACTGGGTAAAAAATATTTTAGCATAGGTATATCATGATGCACCTTGTTGTTCATAAATATATCAGAATAATTGATCAATGAGTCAGTGACCCAGCAGTTTGATCAGTCCATGTCTTATGACACTCCTTTAGGGGTTCTACATGTACACTGTATATATGCATTTAGCCAATGTAATGTTGTCCTGCTTGAGTGTAAAGGGAGTTTCACTGCAAAATCTGGTGCACTGACCAGAAAAGAATTAACTAACACTACCTCACAGTTATCAGGCCTGCCAAGACAAAACCACCACATTTTCTCAGAGTGAAAAAAAAAACAAAAACAAAAAAAAAAAAAAAAAAAAAAAAAAAAACAAAAAAAAACACCAAAAAAAACAAACAATGATGGTTGCCATGAAGAGAAAACATGTTGTGGTTGTATCAGAAGCTAGACAAGCTGCCAGATAGTACAACTCCCAGAAATGTAAGCTGGGCACTAAGGCTTTGCTTGTTTTGGGAGTGGTTGATCCTTCAAAGGACTATCCCTATTGTAGTGTGACATACAAATACATTTTTGTATGTCTGATCAAATTATAATTTTTTATATGCAATTTATTGCCTCTTGGTCCTGGATTTTTACTTTATCTTATTTTTTTTCTTGGTCTAGGTTAGTTTTCCCCAATACAGACTTTCACATTTGAAGTGACCTAAATATATGTATGACTGCATGTAACATGCATCACTTTCAGTTTTCAATAAATTAAAAATAAATGTTGATAAAGTAAAGACATGGGGTTTTTTTTGTTTTTTTTGACCTCACATTATTTCGGGGTAAGAGTATTAGAATTTGATTACTCTTATAAAAGATTATATCAATATTCAATTAAGCTTACAAAAAGTTATATCAATATTATACAGACATGTGACATTTCACATGTCAGAAATCTAAATGCTTATTTAGCCAGAGCCATGCCCGGGGGGCATGAATGTCTCGCCAGCATAATCCAAGCCACTCCGAAGTTTTCCTACAATGCTCATCAAAGCATGATGTGACCAATGAAGTGTGACAGTGATGGTACTAATCTGTAGTGGCCATCACTATCAATCATTTACCCAAGTATGAAAGCCCTATCCAGTGTAGTTAGTGAAATAATAATGCCACTCTGAAGTTCTTTGTTGACAGACAGATGGATGGACATCCTGATAGTCAGTACTTAGTCTCACCAACAGCTTATGCTGGCAAGACAAAAATTAGTTTTAGTTGAATTTTTTTGTATGGTTTCAAATTTTGGGTTCTGCTGTTTTTGAAAATATGCAATGACCAAGTATTGTCATTGACACTTTTCAATCCATCAGCCTTTTAAAGTGTCACTTACTTCAAAATGGTTTTGGTATATCTCCTGTCACGGAGTAGTAAATATATGTAAAGACAGGGACGTGCTATAGATGGACTGCCAACGGGAGCGCTAATCCCTTCAGTGGTCAACTGGGTGCGACGACTACAAAGCATGTTCAGTAGCGCCGCTCAAGTTAATCCCCCCTGCTCAGTCCGATTGTTGTTCCATCTATGTTTCCGCATTCGGTTGTATCGGGTTACTTACATCGGGTGTGCTATTGTACCAAGTTCAAAAACGGAGAGTTTTATGCATGCGCAACCAGTCTCATCGTTTGAATCAGAACCATGCGAGTCTATCGATGTGTTTTTCGTTGAAATCGGCCGATAAAAGGGCTAGTTTTTGCATTTTTTCTGTCCAAAATGATGCAAAGTTAGACAAATTGCGTGCGTAATAACTCCTTGCGCCTTAATCAGCAATAAAAAATGTAGTTTTAGATGGATAGAGTATGTCGGTAGGATCATGATGGTGGTTTCATTTCTTGTAGCTGAGTCCGGCGTAACGCTAAATTTTGACTTTAAAATGTGGAACACGGTGAAAAATTTTGCACATTTCAGTCGGTGATGCGATTATTCTCCCCTTTCATCGCGTGACCTGGACCATGAGACTGCCAGCGACCAGCGCGGACCGTGGAGTTGTGTTTGTTCAGCACTGAAAGTGCTCGCTTAAACACCTGATCACTTGAGCAGTGGCAACATAGATGGTACAAAGGGGGCCCCGCCGTTGGTAGTCCATCTATAGCACGTCCCTGGTAAAGAGAACATTAAGATCAAACCCGAACAAAATGAGCAACAAACTTACAGTTAACCTTGAAACAAAACCTGAAAGCAGTTTCAAACAGGTTCATACATATACTTACAATGATCTTTTGTTGGTATATTACATCATCTTTGGCATATTCTCTCTCTAAGCTGGTAAAATCCTCTTCATCTCCAACCAAAGGTTGAGAATCAGCTATCTGATTGCACAAAAAATGTACATGAACAGAAAGTCAGTTAATGGCTAGATTGCTTGACAGAGTACCCTATTCATTCGAAATAAAGCACACTGTGTTAATGCAAGATTTCTTGGAGCAGACATGGTTTTTAAAGAGCCTTGTGATAATGACACACCTTAATTTACAATACAACAAGCAATTACTTATTATAGAATCCATATAGCATAAAATAACAATGAACCCTCTTGTTTCATAAGAAGCAGTTAATTTTTTAAAAGTATTAAAAAATACTGAAGTTTTAATAAAACCTCCAAGATTAAAAAGTAGGCGATCTGCTTCTACCAGGCCATGTGCTATAATTGGAATGAATATGGTATATTCTTGCATATATAAGTATATGAAGGAGCATATGACTCTACATTATACAACGCATCAATGTTCACTGTGACACAAAAACATGCACTTCTATGCCACTGAACACTGATTCTGATGGACTATTAAGACTTGAAAACAAGAGGGCTGTGTGAACAGCCCATCCTCAGCCGATCTTGACATTCAACCCCCCCCCCCCCGAAATTCCTACCTCAAGTGGTCTGTGGGTACCCAGAAATGTTTGTCTGTATTGTCAAAGCCATCCATCAAATACTTTTTTGTTTTTGATGAACAAAAAAAATCACAACAAATACATATTGGCATTTACACAACAGTTTACCCTTGGTCACAGGAACATGAAAATATTTGTACTCTGGGAGCATCAGCACTCCTGCAAACTAGTATATACCCCAAAGCAACACCCTGGTGTCCCTTGGAACTACTGTTATGCAACACACTCTGTACAGACATGACTCAAGTACTGGCACCTATTTCTCACTTGAATATGGTGAAGTGATGTATATATGTGTGTGTGTTCTTTATTTTTATACTGTGGCCCACTATACATTACACCTGTTTTGTGCACAACTCAGTCTATCAGACTTCTGCTTTTCTTGGCCAGAAGGGCAGAAAACTGAAAAAGTATATTTTATGCAACCTCCCAATGCAAGTACATGTACAGTGCTTCCTCTTTTTAACACCCTTCATTACAAGGTATATTCTGAAATATGGTGGGCACCATGGCTTCCACTAAAACATTTTCCCCATTACTTTCATGTTAAAAAAGTCCAACATCAGAGATGCTACAGATTTATACATAATTTAATCATACTTGATACTCTGATGAACTTTCCAAAATGGATGAGATAAAGGTGACGCGACAACTTTATTTTAGCCGTCCATTATTAAATATTGATGGAGGATCATCCCACACAAACTATACTAAAGGGGGAAAGAAGCACAGTGAACAAACACATGGACATGAGCCGCGGGAAGACTCAAATTCATTGAATGTGCTGGATATGCATTGTAAACAGCATAATGGTGATAGATTGTCTTGCTCGCACGATCAGTAATTTCACCGAACAAACGCTCCGTGCTGCTTTTTAGTTACAATGCTGGTATGGCGATACAAAGGAAAGGATGTAAAAATGCCTACTTCAGCTGATGGTTTTCATAATTTTCCTATAAATTACTTGATAAAAAAAAGGAAAAATGATTTCCATGCATGCATTGGAGAAGCCCCACAACAAAGTTGTCAATCACCCTAATGAGCCTGCCATCTCAGGCATCAGCAATTAGCGGGTCCATAATGAAACCACGCTTGAACCAGCACATGCAGAGTCTGACTCAGAACTCGGAATTTAAAAAAACAAAACTAAATAAATTGTGTTCCTTTCAAGTATGATTAATGAACAATTTCATTGTAGTCAATAAACAAACAATGCTTACCGATTATGGAGTTGTCAAACTGGAAAAACAGCAAGTTAGTGCCTGTAATCCCTTCAAAGAGGGCTTGACCTTAAAACTCATTTTACACACAATTATGATCACAACATCATCCCAGACTATTTTGTTTTCATCTTCTAAAGTTTTGCTTGGAAAAAATATCTAGTTTTCACTCATGTCATCCTGAAGAGTTGAACAAAAAAAGTGGGTCTAAGATTTTTTGTATGGGGCCTGGTTCTTTCACGATATTTGATGAAATTTGAAACCCTTTGATGTGTAAATGGAGTGTCATCACTTCAACTTCAGACCACTACAGCTCATTAATGGCGCAAAATATGGGAAATACAAAACACACTTTTGAGGATAGGTGTAAGAGGATCATTTTTTTCAAAGAATTTTCTTATATAGTACCATAACTGAAAAGTTGAATCAACATTATCCAAACAAGAGGCCCATGCGGCTAACGCTCTGCTGGCACTGCATCTAAGAAAATGAAAAAGTGTTATTTCTTGAACAAGTAAAAGTGCCCTGATCATGGTGGAGGCATACTTCTGTTGCCTAGCAACTGAGGGGACCAGAGCAGGTCTGCAGTTAATATAGTTAAATATGAATACCTCTTGTTTTGTCTCCAACAAGAAAGTCTATCCTGCCAATATGCCTAACTTTCTGTTTCAGTTTCACTGGCCTCATTGTATGGGATTGTATCTAACTTCATATAGACTTGTTAAAAGTGTGTGTGTCAACAAACAGCAAATCATCTTTCCAAGTTTTTCATTGATTTTATGTCAGACTAAAAGCAATCATAAACAAGTTTCCATCCAACATAAGGTGCATATTCACACAAATCTAAGTGTGTTTCTTACCTGTTTTTCAATTTCTCTTTGCTGTGCCATGATAGCCTCATCATAGTTAGCTTCTGTAAGAATACAATGCACATCACTGATCACATTCAAACTACATGTACCACATGTAAGTCATTCACAAAATACACAAATCTCAAAACCTGGCTAGTCTAGACAAGACATGCTAATTCTTACATATTCTTATCCACACAGCAAGTTTTCTTGAAATTTTGCTCTCCCGACCCATAACTCATTTGTCCATCAACTCACCAGGGATAGTTTGTCAGAGTGAACTTTATGCCATCCACAGTCGTCCCTGTCATTAGAGACCCATGTCTTGAGAGACCAGCCCGTCATAAGAGACCCCTGTACAGATTCCCCTAAAACTACATCTCCAATGTTGATATGAGACCACAATTTGTTGCAGTGTGGTTTCTGGTGACAAGGACCACCATAGCCCCATGGGAAGTGCTTTGAAAGTACTTTTGTGGCCTGTAAGAATTTCATTGGTCCAGAGCTAATAATGCATAGGAATTTTATGAGACTTTGTTGTATATCAATACATGATTAAAACTTGACTTCTTGATACAGTTAACAAAGCACAATCTGAATACTATGCAAACATTCATGAGATACAGAGAAACCCTTAAGTCAAAACCTGAGGGATATTTATCACTGATTACTGTATAATCATTTATAATATTCCATAACACTCAATTTCCCAAACTGACCAAATAATAAGTTGATTTTCCCGGAAAAAAATCAGATGTTTGAATCAAACCAAACATGTACATGACAAAAATAAAATTGAATATTCCTCATGGGCCTTGCAAACAGCAGATACAGAAATTTGTTTAGTCAGGGTTGCTGTGAGTTTGGGTGAGGGATGTGTGTGTGTATACAATATGTGAATGAAAAGGGATGTGCAAGCAGCCACAGGCCATGAAGCTCTGCACGGGGTTTTGAGAGATATTTTTCCCTGGGAAAATTTTGAAATTGTTCATGTTAAAAGGTGCATTTTGACATTTTTTGTGCAACCACGAGTCATCAAATGTAAATCACGATATGTGGGCCTAACTACTCAATCTGTTAAAAAGAGATTTAGTGGTCATAAAACTACAATTAAAAATCACAAATTAAACACTTTTTTGTGTAACCATTTCAATTCTGAGGAACATTCATATTTGGATTCCCAGATACAAATTATTGATTACATAGACCAAAATTTGTTAGACCAAAATAGTTATGTTAACACAAAAAAATTTTTACAAATGGAAGATTTTTGGATCAAAACACTTAATTCAGCTTTACCCTTTGGACTCTATGACAGAATTTGGGCTTCTGTGATGTTAGGAATCTGGACGTTGCAACTTTTGATACCAGTCAAACACCTTTTCATAATAATCAGGCTTGTATTCAAAGGAGAAGCAGTGATGGACAAAGAAAATCATGAAAAAAACAGGAAATTTAGGAATGTGGATAAATAAGACCTTGTTTAAAATTTACTACAGGCTTTTTCTAACGGCATTGATCAATTACATAAAGCTCTAAGAGTACCATCATTTCGAGATATAACCAGAATCAATGAATGTTTGGGTCTCCCTTTTTCTAAACAATCATTTCTGCAAATTTTTTTGTGAAATTGTGAATGCTTACACAACAACTATTCGGAAAGCAGGTTCTAATAAGAAAAAATTGGATCAAATGTTTTGCAGTATTCCTTTCAAACACAAAATTATTGCTTCACTTAACATTCAGTCTGACAGTCCCCTTTCAAATTGAAATTTGTTTGCAACATGATTTCCAAAGAATGCAAAATAAAAGATCCCCCCATTATTCCCTATAAATATGGCTATAACAAAGGCTTTGAAACATGCTGAGTAGTTACCCGCTGAAGACCCTTTAATTTGTTTGGGCTAATACAGCCTATGTCAAAATTTTACACTGGAACGTGTGCAATATGGACAATAGTACTTCCGTATGTATACAGGTTAGACAGGGACAGGTTAGCTTATGGAAAGTAAAGAGTTCAGATTGCAAAATAGGGTAATGACTACAAGGAAGTGGTTCTGGGCAAAAAGACACAAATACAATAGGAAAGGGTAGTTTCTAAAGTTTCCAGAAACCTCCACTACACGGCGCGAGTCATCGCTTTCATCCGGGTGCTCGCCTGCGGGTGAACATTGGTCTCGGCGGATTTGCAAACACTGTGATAACATTGTACGTATCGGCAATCAAAGTGCCAAAATGTTCCTTTTCACGTAATATCTGCTAATAAATTGTACACACACGAAAGATAAGATTGTATTATAGCAGAGCATGAATGCATTTGTTCGTATGTTGTTAAAAAAGTGAAAAATCCATTTGAACCGTGGTGACCAGGAACCGCATTCTGCTTGTTACATTCCTGCATAGCGCCACTCTACTATGTGAATGGTCGAAAGAAATGCAATAATAAAGAATATTCTTCGACAGTTATTAACACAATGCAATGATCACATATAACAAATTATAAACATAGCACATAATATGGACTCAACAGCATGAGGATTTCGTAAGACTCCTGTTGCAAGGATTAAATGTGACCCGGTTCATCGCGGGCGATAATGGAGGATCGAGTAGGATAAAACAACATTGGTCATCGCGTTTTAAGAAGTCGATTGTATATATATTTATTTGCCGGGTGTGTTGTCATTGTGTCAAAAATAAAGACAAGTAGACAACCTCATCAGAATATGTTATTGTAGATGAATTCCCAAGTTTTACAGTGTTACTGTATGTGTGTGGGGGTGTGGGTGTGTGTGTGTGTGTGTGTCGGGGGGGGGGGGGGTCGGCAGGTAGCATTAAAAGTTAAATTAAAATTAAAAACAAATGTGATTAACTCCACAACAATGTGTATTGGGTTGATTCCTTGATTGCATTACTTTCTACAAAAAGTATTTATTAATGATAGCATTATCATGATTATGAGTTACACTTGGGTATTTCATTCGCCAAGAAAAACGCTCAGTTTGCACCATGCGTTAACACATCATAGTATGCGACGCTACTCAGGTCGACCCGCTATTGAATACCCGGATGAAAGCGGTCCGCAGCACCACATGGCAGTCAATGAGAGAACGCAGAGTTATTGCTTTACCTTATTGGACAAAGTATCATGAATTACAAGAAATTTCTGGCTTCAATTACATGTAGTCTTGATGATATTACGGCAAATAAAAATTCTTACTGTATGTCTAACAGTAGATATTCTAATTTTGTTGATACATACCACAAACATGTATTTACAGGTAATTTGGATATAATCCAAAATTTTGGATATGTCCAAAGTTGAGCATTTACAGTACATGTATTTTTCAAGATACATGTACATGTAACGCATTTGATTCCTACTGTATGAAATGGGAAAAGAAAGAAAAGGCAGAATTTCAGAAATTTGAAGGATAATTATCAAACTTGAAAAGAGTGTTTAGAAATATAATTTATTGTTACAAATCCCACATTAAGAATTTCAATACAGTAAATTTAAAACAGCCTAAAGTTTCAAAAGCAGTCAAAGAACTACAAGAAAGATTTATTGTCACTAACACTGATAAGGCAGGTAACAATTTTGGGATCATCTGCAAAAATTATTTTCTGGATGTTTTGAAAAATGAACTTGCAATAAACAATATATCAGACATAAGCGTAAAGGACTTGGATATTTGGGTCACTAATGACAAGTTTTGTATTAAAGTCTATCCCAAAATAGACGAGTTTAACTTTGGAGTAGTTAAATATCCTTTCCTGGATAGTAATATTTCGGAAACTATTGGATATGATACATTTTTGTCACAAATTTTGAGATTTGGTCGTATTTGTTCTAAATTTCAGGACTTTGCATCTATAACCAAATTTATTTGCAATAATCTTCAGTCAATAGGATTCCACGACGTACATTTGATCAAATATTCCTGCAAATTTTGCTGTTAATATCCAGCGATGGTTAGAAAGTTTTGCTTCAATAACTTTAAAATTTTTAGACTTGCCTGTTTTGCTACTTAATTTTACCTTTTAGCATCATTCTGTTTTAATATTCACCTTTCCGACATTTTAGGCTAGCTTGTTTTCTGTTAGGTTAAACCCCCAGGGGCTATCGGTAGCAATTAGCAGCCTATGACAGTTACAAGCTAGCCTAATTGTACTTGATATCTGGTTTAGTAAAATTCTATTTTGATTGCAATCTCTTGACTTATATATTAATGACTTTTATTCTTTTCTGACTTCCCTTTCAAATTTGCCTAATTGTACTTAAAATCAGGTTAAGAAAAATTGTGTTTTGATAACATGTTTTTGACTTCCTTTATGTTCAGGGTTGGCAGTGAAATAGAGCTTTATTGTTTGGAGACTTTCAAAGTGAGGAGTAGGTGTCATCATGAAGTTTGTTTTACATTTATGGTGAAGGATGTCCATTGTTGCAGTACTTTTTAGGATTTCCCTCGGTTTGTACAGGTCCTCTGGCTGCAACTGTTTATTTTACAATCACTGGGACTGAATATAATGCCCCAGTTGGTTTCTACTTCAGTTATACACTGGCAGTTGGTTTAACTAGGATAAGCTATCCAGGTAGAAAGGGTATATACTGGGTCAGAGGCAAGTCAAACTGTTGTTATCTAAACTTGTACTATACAAATTTAGTAATTATGTTTGGTTTGGCAGGTATTCTTCTTTTATAATAAAGCTCTGCATTTATAAGCAACAACTTCATGCATTAAGCAAATTCATCCTTTGCCATGTTCATATTTATTCATTATTATGTGGGTTGTCTGTGCTGAATATTTAGCTTAGGCAAGGAGCCGCTACTCAGGGAGACATGTACATGCATAGGCTCGTAAACATGTTCTGAGTAGTTACCCGCTGAAGATTCTTTACATTTTATAGCTATATGTGACCTTTCCTATCACCTAGAAAATGTGTATAATTTCATTGTACAGCTGAATACACAAATATTAATATTGAGGGAGTGGTGAACTTCTAAAGGAAAGGTTGGGATGCAAATTCACACATGTATTCACTGGAAACGAGATTGACAAGATTGATATTACAAAGAACACATAGCCACAGCAATGAATCAGAGTATTTACTTTACTAGTCAGGCACCAGCCCACAATGCTGGTAATCTTACCAATATTTGGTAATCCCACCATACAAGTCCAATACATACTACCACTGCCTGGTAATGATGCATTCATTATCACTGTGCTTTCATTTTTAAAACCTATGAAAAGTACTCAGTGTGAACATTTTCATTGTTCAGAATCTGTCATGTCAGTCTGAAGTACTTTTCCATTGTCTATTATTGCAAGTAGAACATATTTTGGAGTACATTACACAAGACCTACAATTAAAAAAGCATTTTAAGGCACCATTTGTGTTCATTGATATGTGGAAAGGACTGCATGTTTTGATCAAGTTCAGGAAAAGTATCAAATATAAACAAATTCTGGTTTCTGTAAATTATTGCCAGATGTGGTGCCTTCACAATAGACATGTGGCCTTTTCATCAAAACTTTCTGCCAGGCCTGCTAATTAAAGTCTCATTAACATCCGCTCAGCCAGCCATGGTACTTCCAAGTGGTGTCATTGGGTCAGTTTCACTACTACATAATATATTTTGAGTTGGATGCCTGCTGGAAATTCTATGTGCCTGAGCATAGTACCAGAAATGCAAGACTTGACCTCTTTTAACGATAAAGGGTTCTTTTTAGAGTCAGGGTTTATTGATAAAAGAAAAAGCACAATTGTGCTGCCATCTAGTTGCAAAAGACCCACACGCTGTACGGAACACCATAAAAAAGTAATTTCAAACAGAGACGTGCATACATGCACGTCTCTGTTTCAAATAATGAAATTGTCATAGATCAACCACAAACAGGTAAGATTACCAGCATTGTGGGCTGGTGCCTGACTGTTTGACTCTTTTGCCAATTTTGAACTTGGTCACCACCTTTGTGTGTGCATGCAAGCGAGCCAGAGTGAGAGACAGAGAGAGAAAGAAAGAGAGCCAAGTCATATCACTTGGTATCATTATCCGGAAATTGCCTAATTCTGAGAGTCTACATGCAGTTGCAAGCACTTTGGTTCACTGAAGAAACAAATGGATCAAGGCACTTAATGAATTGGGAGAATGGGGATGGTTTGATTGAAATAAAGATTGCTGAGTGGAGCAAACATAAAGCTCTGTCCAAATCCAGGAGACAGCAAGATGAAAAATGTGTGTGAAAGTTTCACTGTGGCCTATGTTTCTTCTCCTGGGTTATTTCTTTCAACCATCTGCATCACATGAATGGATGCATTCATGAGTAAAAGAGTCAAAGTAACACAAATTAAAATAAATGAAACACAGATTGAAAATGTTGACACTTAATTTTCTGGATACTTGATACACCTCTCACATCGGGTGGCCATGTTGATGAAATTGGTTATAAAATATCCAGAACCCTCAGTATTTTAAATAAGCTGAAAAACAGTCTCCCTATAACTGCTAAGATAAAGCTTTACAACTCCTTGATATTATCCTATCTTAATGAAAGGACTTTAGTACTGGGGTCAAAATTTTCAAAGATCTTAACATTTCAGAAAAAGATACCTAGAATAATATGTTGTACAAAATATAAATATAAATAAAAATTGGTTGAATAAAATTATCCTGAGTCCTGATTATGGAGATGTAAAAAGTATAATTTTAGTACATGTAATAGGTGTTGTCTACACTGATTTAGTCCACATTTAGGCCCCATAAAAAATTACTTGTTTTATCATCACTGCTCACCCCTTTATTTTCCACCGTCCCTACGTTTTATTTTCCTTAAAATCACATACGTTTCAAACTTTGAGGAACAAGGTAGATGTTCAATTAGTTCTGGTTTAGGTAAATTCGTATTTTATGGCTACTCCGCTCCCTGGAGTGTTAGCGGAGCAGACTCCCAAGCTGCAGACAGGTGAAGATTTTCTTTATGTGTAGGTATACATTTGTGTCCAGACCCACTGTAGCAAAAATCAGACTAACTTTGTTTCTAAATTTTTTCTCAGCCTCTCTTTGGACTTTATGTTCGATCTCATTATATGACCTTCACCTTTCCTGGTGCTTATTTATTCTTTGATATACTCTTGATGACCCACACATCTGCCCACCCATATCCATTATTAGACAAAAATCTAACCCCCCCCCCATTTTCTGGGGCTCATCCACTCTATCTTGCACTGACTGTTCACATTTTATGAGCTTCAAGGGGGAGAGGGTCATTCCTGAAAAAAAAAAAGCCTATTGTTTACATGTATTAGCTACATTTCAAGTGGCAGTATTTCCAGCAATTTTTGAGCCATACATTTGAATTTTCAGTAAAATTAAAACTTAGTTTGGTACTATCAGAATTAATCCTTAAAAATCTAATACTAGTTTCTTACATTTTATGATGTTAAGTAGCTGGCAGTTTAAGTGAAAAAGTTAAAGTAAAAGAATTATTAGGAAATATTGTTAGCTTTTGGTACGTGTCACACAGTTGAAGTGAAACAGAGTATGTGGTGGGAAAGAAAGTAAACGTTAGGAAATATTGTTAAATTTGGTACATGTTTGGCTGTTTAAGTGATTAAGTAAAACATGTACAGATAGTTTAAATATCAGGAAACAATGTTAGTTTTGTTTCGTAGTCCACAGTTGAAGGGAGACAACTGCCACATTGAGGAAAGTACCTGTCAGGAAATATTGTTAAATATGGCACATGTTTGGCTGTTTACGTGACTAAGTAAAAACACAGCGAACACAAATGTTAGGAAACAATGTCAACCCTTAAAGTGCTGATTTCAGATTGAGTCAACAGCTTTCCTCGGGACACTTTGCGCGCAAAGTGCCCCGAGGAAAGCTGTTGACTAAGACTACTTTTTGCTTCAGACAAAGCTTGCTGGTATTTGAATGAAAGGAATCTTCATGAGGAATTTGACTCTTTTAACCATAATATGTTTAATGGTAATGAGAAAGCAACTATAGCAGTGATTAGCACTTTAAGGGTTAAGTTAGTTTTGTTTTGTATTGCACAGTTGAAGTGAAACAACTGCTGCAATGAGGAAAGTAACTGTTACTATTAAGAAATATGGTTAATTGTGGAACATGTCTGACAGTTTAAGAGATTAGGTAAAAACATAGAAAAGGTAACACTTAACTTAGGGAAAGTCACTTCTGTTTGATAGCTGTCAGACAGAAATGAAAACAAGGAATGTGTTTGCTTCCATGTATTTGGGGAGTGGAGTGCCATCAAGGTGAAAAAAAGTTATTGTTATGGGTGTCTGGAACACGGGCCGGGGGTTTATAATTTCTGCACTGAATGTTGACATGTATACATTTTATTGGTTCTTCACATCAAGTGTGGTTCATGCATCATAAAGCTCTGGATGGGGCTGAGAGTGGACAAGAGCAAGGCTTTTTATCAAATATTTGAATAAATAAAGATAAAAAATAAAATCCTTCTTCCCGCCCCATAATTTATAAATATAAAAAGTGCTGATTAACAAGATATTTGTTCTATGGGGCTTTATGCCTTATGGGAGTACAGTTTCACCAGGAACCAGTTTTATAGCCCTGGACATCGCCATGTGTATGTGAACAGCTTGCCTAGATCCAACCATAGAGCTAGCTAGTATGAATCATACTATGATACCTCTATTGATCCAACATGCTTCAGCCTGTGCCTATGTCACAGCCTATGGCTTCAGTAACTCGAAGATTTGTATTTTTTTTCCAATAGACTATAGTCTGAACCTGGCACGTCACTTTTTAACCTCTATTGTCCATGAGTTCACATTTTACCCCGCTTTACCGGGTGCACCATTTCCCTCCAAGGCTACAATGTGCACACCCCAGGCACAGATCCACTTATAAAGCTCCATAAAAAACACCTATTTTCGCCCACTCGCCGTTGTCGATCGTTTTTTGTTATAATCTTCGTGATTATTCCATCTACAGAGGTTATGTATTGAAAACAATGTATGATTCGTTTAAAAGTGACACAAAAGCAACAGTTAACATTCTCATGAAACAACTATCACCCTCTTTGTCGTCACCTGGGTTGTATGAAAAATTTTCCTCCGTCGCCATGTTGTTGAGCGTTGTGCGCAGGCGTGAAACAAGAACCTTGCGGGTGATGGAAATGACGTCACATAACTTTGGAGCAATGGTGGTATCTTGTCGTCTGCGTGGGTAATTTGAACGCAATGGCCGCCCAAGCCAAAAACCCATACGCCGCTGAAGGTGGGGTACGGCCCCTGAAAGTTATGGAGATTCCGTCGAGGCCGTCGCGAAGTAGCGTAGGAAGGTTTCTGAAAGCAGGTGGTGGTAAGATCTTTTCACTCAAAACCCAGATCTGATCTAACCTGTAATTATCTTATCTCAATATCTGACCATGCCATGGGCATGGACACTTTAAAGTTTTCGCTTGTGTTGAATCATAGACACGGTTGAATTATCTATCAAGACAAGTTTTTACAGGAAGAGTAACGCATAGCATGGATTTTAGGTTCGAAAAGTGGCTTGCTGGGAGGTACGAAAGGTAATAAAAATGTACAGGAATACCTGGTAGAATGCTGGGAGAAAAGGAATGAAATGACAGTGAGAAGGCAACAGGTTAAATTAGAATCCCAGAGTTAGAGAGTAGGTCTACAGGGAGGGGAGGGAATGGGAATGGTGGTAGCCCTTATAAGGCCTCCCATCATGGGAAAAGCCTGAGCCTTAGAGGCGGGGATAGGGTGTGTGAGGGATGGATTCCCTTTTTTTTTTTTTTTGTTTTGTGTTTTTTTTTTAGAAGAGTGCAAGCAATGAGTCTAGGGGGATAGGATTAGGACCCTATGCCTCGGCTGTGGTCCTGGAAAACATGGCAGCACAAGCTGATAAGGATTATCTTCTTTTTCCCCACCTCATTTCCCCCCCCCCCTTTTTTTACGGTAGGCCACCTGTGTCACAGAGTGACACAGGAGTACCACAGACAAGCCGAGAGCCACAGTATTATTATTGTTATTATTATTATTATTACAAGTTAGGTAGGCCTAGCTTATTTGGGAGTTATGGATTGGAGACAGTTCGGAATACATAGGGTAATGACTACCAGGAAGTGGTTCTGAACAAAAAGACATAAATACAAATCATTCCATTAAGCATTATTTAAAGCCAGATTAAGGTCGGCATCAAGACAAAAATGAACATTAATTAGCTCAGTCAGAGCATGGAGGAAAGTCGAGAAAAAAATAATGCTCCATGGTCAGAGACAGGGGAGCAATCCCACTGACGACATACTGTATAAAAAGTGTAAAACATCACCTCTGTTGTAGGAACACACATGTATTTAAAATTAAATATTTGACTTGAGATGGAGGTACCGTAGATATTTAAAATCAGACTGACCGTTTTCACGGTACCGTTAAAATAGACCAACTGTGATTTTAGCGATAAGTCCATTTTCACGGTGGGTTTCAGCCAATTAGATGTAACTGGTCACTATGACATATTTCAGGTCCACTTTCAACGACTGCATTCCACTGGACAAAGTTCAGCGTATGCAGACATATTTGTGGTTGGTGTTAATGTACGAAGCGAAATGGAGAAAGATGTCATGGATAGTTTGAATAATTACATCAGCGAACAACACTTTGAAAGCTTACAAATGCTCTGTAATTTGTGGTCACTGCTGTTGGGGCGAAAATGCAGTCATTCTGTTCCACCTAAATAAAATTCACATAGGCCCGGTACATATACCTACATATTATCGTGCCATTCATGGTGTACTGCCACTGGACTAGTTAGGGGGTGACCATTAAAGACTCAAGTCAAGGGCCAAAATAATTTCTTCCCGAAAAAAACACCCCCTTACGATACATATGCTTGACCCTCTATCTTGTCAACCAGTTTTTCAATTCGTAGTGTGCATCCCCATTTCTAACCCAACAACACCCATGTCAAAAGTATTAATAATGCACCATAATGCAGTGGGAGTGACACTGACAGCTTACCACTGGATGGCATGTGGTCGGGACGCCGTGCAAGTATATAATCTATTGCCTCAGTGTCAGGTAAATTGGCAAACAATTGTGCACTGTGAAAGTAGCCAGCTATATTCGTTAACCCTTAAAGTGCTGATTTTGAGACTGAGTCAGAGTGCGCCGAGGCAAGCTGTTGACTGAGGTCATGATTTCTGAAACTAAATTAAGACTAGGGTTGCTGGTACTTGAATGAATGCTCTTTTCATGTGGAATTTCAATATAAGATAAGTTTTTATGTAGGATTCATCTCATGATGACTATAGTCGTGACTAGCACTTTAAGGGTTAATATCCTGTAGCATAAAAAAGAGACGGATTGTCTGCTGTACGGTACCGTGGAAATGGACGACCAATCTGTTGTCATGGCACTGTGAAAATAGAGGCGTCCATTTAAGATATAAGACTTAGGTTTACCATAGATAGTAGCACCACCTGATTATAGCTAGGACAGGGCTAAACCTTCACCAGGCTTCAAAATGTGTAGCCAAATCAGGAAATTCTTGGATTCACCATCCTGGCACTTTAGGCAGCCAGCCAATCAAAAGTTGTGAACAGCATGCATGGACAACCAGATGTAGAATCAAACATATATATTCTATGTAAAACATGCTGGACTAATAGAGACAAAAGTATGCTTTCCAAATATCAAATTTTTATTAAAACCCATGTGCTAATAGAGTATTGTCTTCTTTTTCTTTCTGGCTGGTCTTCTTCACTGATTGATACCTGGTCCATAGAGGCCTGTGTCTCTGACCTGGTGTGACCTCTTTGTTAGGTATATGTATATCAACCAATTTCTAAACACTTCTGAATCAAAACGCTCCAGTTCTTTTCTATGTTTCTATATACATATGTACAGTGCTGTGAGTGCAAGTCTACATCTTCACTTATTGGGTTGAGACTTTGGTGATGCCTTTTTTTATAGCATATCTGTCATTTGGGTTCTGATCCATGGTTTCCCTTAACCTTTTTTTCACATGGCACTATCTTGTTATCTCTCTGATTTTGTCATATCAGGCACAATAATGATCTTATTGTGGTCATCATACATTTCTGATGTGACCTGCCTAATTTGTGTGGCAATTCTAAAAGATAGTTTTTCTTCCTGCTCTTCAAACTTGACCCTAATTGGCCTGTGTCTGACACTGGTGGTTGTAGGAACTTTGTTTTGATCTTTCACCTTGTCAAAGTTGATCCTAATTGGCCTGTGTCTGATACTGTAGGTCGTAGGAACTCTGATTACTAGTGTCACAAGTAGCAGTAGCGTACGTCACCTGTGGTAGCAACATATAGGGTATAGGCTCCAAAACATGCTCTGAGGTGTTACCTGCTGCAGACCCTTTAATTTATTTGGGCTTATACAGCCTATGTCAAACTTCTAAGGAAGAAGGTGTGCAATATGGACATTAGTACTTCCATATGTATATGTTAAACATTGAAAGGTTAGCTTATGGAAAGTAAAGAGTTCGAACTGCGGAATAGGATAATGACTACTAGGAAGTGGTTCTGGACAAAAGGACACAAATACAATATTGATTTTCACCCAGGGAGGTGGGTTGGGGTGGATTACTATTTCTATTAAATGCATGACCTAGGTTAAGGACCAAGTCTAGTTACTTCCTCAATTTTGGCTGTGTGTACCCCGATTTCACATGATATTTCTTGTACAACATCTAAATCTTCAACATCCTCCTTCTCAGCTACACCCTATTTGATAATACATTTATTTTTTTCTTTAAGCTTTCTCCTCAGATTCTGTCTTGACCAGGTGGACCTAGACTTTACTTTCATATTCTGCAACATGGCGTACATACACAACTGCATATGTTCTGTGCACGGCAAATGCGATCAACAACAACAAACTCGTTCAGCCACACATATGACCTGCATGTGGAAATTCCAGCACGGAACAAATATGTGCATCCTCTCAGGCAACAGACACCTGCAATATGTGCACAGGAATCACCCAGAATTTACCCTAGGTGAATCACATCTGCCAGTGCCCATGCATGCAACGGCTTCCCTTGCCAAAGGCAGACCAAACGTGGGGCTCCGTCTCACCGACAATTGAGGTGTCCAAAATACTTTTGGGCTTCAATTTTCACGTATGGGAACCACAGTAGCATCTGCTGCTTACCATACACGATCTGAAAAATGATCCCAGGTGTGAAAATGTAAATTTATCCTCAGGCTTGAGCTCAGTGCTTTGACATCCCTTCACTAGTTTTCCACGACATTATATTCTGGCGGGCCCCACCAACCAATGAGAACGGCTGCAGGTGGTGTGACGCAGCACATTATGATGAGATGGGAGGCACTCCCTCCATTCCCGCAACAAGTTTTCTCTCAATGCTAATTTTCACTACACCATCACCACTGTCTCTGGATATACTTTTGTTGTTTTAATCATTAAGGACAAGTAAGACACCCCCCCCCCCCCCCAAAAAAAAATCAATTTTAATCGATCTTAGCTCAAAATGTATTTGCATTAGATAACAAATCATGTATGTGTATAATCGTCATACTCCAAAGAATTCTGTTTATATGGTATTTGGGTGTCTATGATGTTAATTGTTGAATTAACAATTGAAAGTTGACTGCAAAGTATCCGCCCCATTTATGTAGATATCAGTCACTAAATATTTGTGATAAAATCATAATTACACTTGCATCTGAATCCTGAAATATTGGCAACAAAAACAGTCAGAACTGCAATTTTTTATGTTTGGCTTTTCTGTTATCCATCCTCAAAGTTTCACCTTTGAATTTTGCCTTTGATTTACAGGATGTTCATTTTCTCCATTTCATAGAAAAAGAACGAAGCAAAATTTGGAAAATCACTGAATCACTTTTACAGTTCAGATACTGCAGAATCAAAAGCTGTTAACCAGATTAAATTTTGCCCAGTCGCTTTCTTGGAATAAGCATTCTTAGGTGGGGTCCTTGTCCTATTATCATTTCTGAGAAAACAAGCATCAGAGACCTTTGATGTTGATCATTTGCCTCTGAAACAATACCGTTTGCCCAAATTGAGCTGATATTTGTACAAAATGGAGTAAACTTCGTGCCTTAACATTTGGTGAGGTTGTCAATCAATTATTGGCCAATCACATGAATAAAAGAGCCTTTGAAGTACAGAAAAACATTATTCAGCGATCTGTCAAACGGCGACAGTGACAATCTGGTTTCAAAGCGTGACAGGCAGCCCTTAGGGTCCTGTGACCTCAGGCTTGGTGATGAAAGTTGTGTTGCCTTGCTTTGGTGGGGCGGCCGACAGCTGCCCGTGATCAGGTGGCAGGTTTGGTCTTCTGCCCTCCAACCTCTGTCCCGTTTTTAGGGATAGTGTTTTATTGTATTTACTCCTATCTGTATATTTTATGTAGTTAGCTTGTTCGACTTGTCTGTACACTTTCCTTATAATAGTTAGCTTGTCATTAATTTGTAATTACTTTTCTCAATGAGTTTCGTTTCTCTTTCGTACCTGAGTTTTGTATCACTGTTTTGTATTTTTTCTCTTGTGTTCACGTTTATGCATACTTTGATGTATTTATTTGTACTTTTATTTCCTCATCCTTGGGTTTCAATAAAATATTATTATGTACATGGGTATTGTTAATTAAGTTGCCATTTTTTTTTCACTCCTCTCTTTGGCGTGCATGGCCACTGGGGTAATCCATCACGGCACAGCCTTTGAAAGGAGATTGTCTGACGATTTCTGCTGTTCCTGAATATTTAAAGTATTCCTTCCTTAGAATGCAAAACAAACAAGACAACTATAATTTATAAAGTAAACCACTAAATCTGTGATTTGTTTGCATGTTTGCATCATTTGCCTGTCTACAAACACCCTTTCAGCATGCCGCCTGATTATGCAGCGCCACCGTGATACCACTCTTGTTTTGTCATGGGCAGTTGCTACCGGTAGCCACGTGACAGACCATTAAGTATGATTGACGGGTGGCATTGTTCCGCGATGAGGCTGAAAACCAATAGAGTGCCACATCGACATTCTGATGTCCATATGCCTCTTTTTTTTCTTTTTCTCATATATTAGAAACCATAATCAAACAATATAAGGATAAACAGCTCCCTACTAAAACGGTCCGCTTCAAAAGATAGAGCCATAAGAAATCCCCTTGGATGACAAATGGCATTTTAACATCTATAAAATTTTGTGATAATTTGTATAAAAAATTGAAGAGTAAATCCCCTGATGCTCCCCAACTTCTAATTCTCAAGCAAAATCTCAAAACTTACAATAAAAATACTGACAAATTTGATTAAAAAGCAAAAACGATTTCATTTTCATTCGCCATTTGAAAATTTTAAGAATGACACAAAGAAAACTTGGGACATTATGAAAAATATCTTAAATGTCAGCAAAACAAAAAAAAAGATTTTCCATCTTTTTTTCATGATAGAAAACAAAAAGGAATCAAATAGATGTGAAATAGCCGAAAAGTTCAACCTATTTTTGCTGGCATCGGCTCAAAAATGGCTGCCAAAATTAACCAAAGACACATACCCCATTTCAATATCTACCTAAATCGACAGTGGGAAAGTCTTTTTAATTTTACCTATACCTCCCCAGCAGAGGTTGAATTAATCATGAATAACTTTAAACCTTAATCAAGTACAGGTCGTGATAATTTGTCAATGAGATTTGTTAAAAAAAAAAAAAAATCATCACTAGCTAAACCCTTATCTATATCAATCTCTCATGACAGGTATTTTTCCAGACACACTGAAAATAGGCAAAGTAATACCAATTTATAAAGAACATGATGAGCATATTCTGAACAACTATAGACCAATTTCCCTACTTCCGGTTTTCTCAAAGATGTTTGAAATAGTTGTGTACCAACAGATTTATGATTATTTTTCTTTGAATAATATCTTCTATTCAAGTCAGCATGGATTTAAAAAGCGTCATAGTACTGAAACCGCTACTCTGGAATTTATTGATCGAATATATAAAATTCTTGATTCCAGTGAAATACCTCTGACTATATTCTTAGACTTATCTAAAGCTTTTGATACTTTAGATCACCAAATACTTAAAATACTATGGTCTCTCTGATATATCTTAAAAATGGTTTATGAGTTCTCTGTCAAATAGATCTCAATATATTCAGTTAAATGATGTCGAGTCATAGCCATTACCTATCACCACCGGTGTGCCCCAAGGATCCATCCTTGGGCCGCTTCTTTTGATAATATACATTAATGATCTCTACTTAGCTTCCCCAAATTTTTAATTCCTCCTGTATGCTGACGACACAAAACTTATAAATTCACTGTGCACTTTTAACTTCAGACCCCAATCCAACAATCATGACCTCTCAAATGATATAAATTCTGAACTTGCCAGTGTGCATAACTGGCTTGCCACAAATAAAATATCTTTAAATATCCAAAAAACAAAATACATGTTATTTTCTTTTCCACAACGAAAGTTGAACATAAATATCTATTTAAAGATAACCAATGTTCAATTAGAAAGAACAACAAAGTTTGATTTTCTTGAATTAATAATGAATAAAAAATTAAGTTGGAATGCCCATTCAAACAAAATTTCAAATAAAATTGCTCGTATGATTGGAATAATTAAAAGGTTGCATTATTTTTATCCCAAATGTACACTGCTCCTCATTTATAACTCCCTGTTCTTGCCCCACACAAATGATTCTATTCTTGCATGGGAATATGTCTGTGACCGCATTCTCAAATTACAAAAATCTACTATATGTTTGATAAGTTCAGCCCAGTATAATGCCCATGCTGACCCACTGTTTAAAACTTTAAAGATTTTAAAAGTCTTGTATCACACAATATCTAAGTTCATATGTACATAAATATACAGTGTATATTATATATGATTGTTAAACATGTTTTCTATGACACTTAAGGGTGTGAACCAGCAAAATAATCTTTTTTCTAAGGTGGCCTATGCAAGAGCGGATGTTTTTCATCCTTATGCTGGGTCATCCTGACAAATATGTTCAATGGTATTAGCAACGATGTTGGGTTTTTATCTCATATCAATTTCTTGAATGTGTTTTTTGTTTTTTTCGCTATAACTAACAAAGTTGTTATATGTATTCACTTATGTCAAATAAATGAAATCTGAATCTGAATCATATTTCTATTTTAGTTAGGAGCTTGAAATTTTGCCAATTTATAGAAAGGACATTCATTTTATAAAAACCTTGAAATGACAAAATTGTCCATGCGAAGGTGTGTCTTACCAATCCTTAAAGAAAATGGACAAATCAGAAGTGGATTTGTTTGAGATCAGCTGGTGCTCAATATCCACTGCTGTTGCATCTGGCTCTGATTTTGGTTTAGTGCTTTCCTGTCCTGTGCATTGGCACCATTTATGGCAGCAAATTCTAAGTACTAATCGTCATTTATCCCCTGCCAAAGTGTTAGGCCCACCAATGAGGTGGTGTGGTCTACCCAGTTTATTACAGAATCTGGTACATTTGAAGGGCCTAACACTATTAACTCTTTTCTGCCCATGCACATGATGGCCAGAATAAGAGCCAGGAGAGCTCTTGCCTCAATGAGTTTGAAACCTTATAGCCTGTGACGAGGTTGAGACAAACTCCACACCCTCTCACATTTGTACAGTTAGATTTAGCATGAAAAAAAAATCTTTATCAAAACTTTCAATTAAAAAAAAAAAAATCTCACTGAGGGGGTATGTTATACTAAATGCTACAGATCTGAACAAGTTGCCAGCTCTACTGCAAAAAAGATGAAATTTTCATCAATCAGGGGGGCCTGCGTTCTGCAAAATAAACGGGAGGGGGGGGGAGGGACGCTTATTAGAGTATGGGCACATTTCAGGATGAATATGGTACCCACTTTGTGGGCTGTGTCCGAACTAACTGGACAAACCAGTTTCCCGCTTGCTTAATTAGGTCCCATTGGTTGCCCATTGGTGACACCAATGTACAACCCAGTGAACAGAATAATTTATGGCATAAATGTTACACTTTTAGCTAAATACACTGATAAACCTACATGAGGCATGCATTATGCAACCAGAGCTGGTCTCATTTGCATTGGCTTAATATTGTATTAGACAAAGTAATATTCCAGCATTTGGGGTCAAATTATAAATTAAGTTGTAGCCACACAAGCTTACAGTGGCAGTACTACACGACTTCAAAATACCACTTTACCCACCTCCAGAAAACAGGCTATATAACATACATGTACCACTGGCATACATGTCAGGCTTCTAAAAAAATTTTCCAGAATCACTTGTCCATAGGACAAGTGAATCTGAATCCTTACTTGTCCCTCTCAAAATTTACTTGTCCCTCAAACATAGATCATGCATTACAAAAAATCATGGGAGGGGTGGGGGGGGGGTGGGAAGCTTGTCTCAATCAATACTGAATACTTGTCCATCCCATATTCACATATTTCTGGAAATATTTTTAGAAGCTACAAATATATTTATTGAAAAGAACCACAGCTTGCCAACGTTTGTTGACACCTCCAGCCCAGCCCCATACTACACCAGCTAACTTGCTCATGTTTCCAACTGGCTCAGTTGGTATTCCAAGCAATTGGGCTTAAATAAATTATCATTTACGATCAAAATTTAGTTTTCCACTGGACAATTGATTTTGAAAAGTCACTTGTCTGACCTAGATATTGATCAACTTGTCAGGGACAACAGGATCATAGGAATTGTAGAAGCCTGCATGTGGTGACTGGTCATGCCCAGCATAGGTACAGGGGACACAAGTTCTGCTTCTTATATGAAGTTGCTTCTACCCAAATTAGGAGCTCCACTCCAGAGCTGTTGCTCCCTCAAAAGCTTTGAATGCAAGTGACAATTTAAGACAGCTGAGTTCTTGTCAAACAAGAAACCAGTGAGTCACATGTCTGGCACCTGTGCAACCATTCTATTCTCCACTTGATAGCTTGTTTAAATAGCTAGCACTTTGATATTCTGAATGTTGATGGTATTCTGCATAACAGGCTCCTCTATCTATACACAGCTTTTGAAACCCCTGGCGTCGCCAGTGGCAGAGCCCGAAACTTCAATTCAGGGCGAAGGTCGTCAATGGTATTGGCCTATTAGGCCTGCGGCATTTGAGGCTAAAATAAGAGTTTGGTCTACCCGCCTGCCTTATAGCTACAACATAGCCTACCTGATGTAAAATTTTGTCTACTTTTAGAAAATGCCTGTTGTGGAGCTCTCAGGTGGTCCAGTTTTATACTATGAGCAAAAATAGATACCTATGTCTGAAAAGCAAAACCATCACCTTAATGAAATCAAATAGATTTCATCAATATATATTTGTTATTTTAAATTACAGACCCGTATCTTTTAGGTTCCTTGAGGCACCAAAACTATCTTACAAATAAGGCTGTGTCTGCAGATTAATGTCATGTTCATATATTTGCATTATACAAGTCTTTTTGGCACATGCAAAAAGACCAAAATCACCATTTCCGATTTCAATATTGTTAAATGTTCAATTACTACAAATCACTTCGTTTTTCAAAATATTTTGTCTTTACTTACACAGAGTGGGCAACTGAGTATATAGAATAAGTATATATATATATATATATATATATATATATACATATACATATATATATATATATATATTAGTGTCACTCCAGAGATACTGTTTTCTCAAAATTTCTTCTTTGTTTCATACTTTCTTTCTTCTTATTTCCACCACATAATTTGTCTGGAGCTGTTCTCAGAAACTGTGCAAGCTACAATGTTTAAACTCGGCATGGTAACAGAGCTAGTAAGAAAGTTGACTTACATGATTTGGAATAATCGACATGTGTAAAATTATGCAAATTAGGGCCTTGCTAAAATTTTAAAGCTCCATATCTTTCAAACCATTGCAGATAAACACAAAATTTTAATGGGCACATCCAGGTTTCTGACACCTGCCAATATAATGGACAGTAAATGAAAGTTGTAGAATTTCAATTTATGCTTAGGGGCATTTAAGAATTTAAAAGTTGAATATATCCAAAACTATTACAGATAGAGATGAAATTCCAAGGTCAATATAATGGTTTGTGGCAAAACCACATCCAATGAACCATGAACCAAAGTTATAGGATTTTTAATATATGCAAAATTAGGTGGATATGCACAATTGTAAATGTTGAATAGATTTAAACTATTATAGATAGAAGTACTATTCCAACTTCAATTTTTGGGTTTGTGACATAGCTACATACAATAACCCATCATCCAATTTGTACAGTTTTAATTTATGCAAATAAGATGACTACAAAAAAATTAAATCTTGAATAACTTCAAAACTATTATACATAGAGGTGCCATTCCGACCTCAGTTTGCAGGTATGTAGCAAAGCTGCATCCCATGAACCATAAACCAAAGTTGTAGCCTTTGAATTTATGCAAATTAGGCAAATACACAAAATTCAAAGGTGGTGGGTATTACTTTGACTTGGTGTCCATCAAAGTCGCTAGGCGTTGCTTCCTCCATGCCTCGGATTTTTCACTAAAAAATCGTGATTATGAATGAGAGTACACATTGCCATTGGTACAGTGATAGGCTGCTGTGAATACATGTATACGTAATGTTCCCAAACCCAGTTTACTGGATCCACTTCAGACTTGGCGCCGCTGCAGATGTACCTTGGATAGATCTCCAACAAGCTTTGTTCTATAGGACATGCGTCAGTGGCTTTTTTATGTCTGGGTGCAAACCCAGACATTTTGTTTTTCCAAAGAAGTATTTTTTCTTTCCCTACTACCTTCCTTTCATCCTTCCTCCCTTCTTTCCTCCCTCTTTTCTTTCTTTCTTTCTTTCTTTCTTTCTTTCTTTCTTTCTTTCTTTCTTTCTTTCTTTCTTTCTTTCTTTCTTTCTTTCTTACTTTCTTTCTTTCTTTCTTTCTTTCTTTAGGACCAAATTTGTCTGGAGTTTTTCTCGGACACTGTTATTCACTACCGGTGAAATTAAGCACCTGACTTGGATAGTCATGGTGTTTAAAATTATGCAAATTAGAGACGATCAAAATCTCAAAAGCTCCATATCTTCCAAACTATTGCAGACAGACGCAAAGTTCTACCTATCACATGTAGGCTTGAGACATCTGCCAATTGGCAGTGAACAAAGTTCTAGAAGGGGCACTAAATGTGGTAATTTTGAGGCTTTTTTGACATGTTAATTGTCTGAATATTTTCTTGTGGAAGAGGGAAGGGGGGGGGGGCACATTGTGTTGAATATAAAATGGTTTGTTTTTGACACAAAATAATTCAGACAAAATTGCGCTGATTAGGTGTGCATGCGCCAACTGCGATAAGGACGTTCTTTGGGAGCTCTGACAATTTTACCATCTTTTTGCTGGATATGATCGGTAATATGTATATGCTTGATAAGTATGCGCTCAGTGTCATGAATACCTTAAATTACAGTTAAATGAAAAACATATTTGAAAAAGGCACAAAAATTGCAACAAATTCTTTAATTTTATTCTAAAAAGACGTAGTAATGTTGCTTTAGTACAGGAGTAATTGCAGGGAAATATGGAAAGTTTAAAAAAACGTATACTGGTAGTATTATCACATGTATCATTGCTCAGCAGTTTGCAACACGGTTGATAATGCGCGTCCAATATCAACAAAAATCTGCTTTTGAATAATCTTGACATTTGGAGGAACGTTGCTAGGTGACCATAAAACACTCCTACTTGACCCAATTTACATCAAATTTAGTGGAGAAAGAGTCTTTTTACATTTTAACAGCACATTTGATGAAAAGTATTCCTAAAATTTGAAGCTAGAAACAAGCTTCTGATGTTTGATTGCAAATATATGTGATTTTCAGTAATATTCCGTTGCCATGGCAACCAACTTTTGACACTTACAATCTCAAACTGGTTTCTTCGGAAATGCCTGTCTAGTAGGTATGCTGATGTAAAGTTGAAGTGGTACCTTGCATTTTCATTACGTAATGGTTAAAATGTGTTTTTCCCTGGATTACTCCAAAAAAAAAAATGTTGTTACCATGACAACCAAAAAAAAACATATGTTGCCCATTAAATCGACGGTACATTCTCCCTAACCTTTAACTACGGGTTCTTATCTTTTAATTTATACCAAATTTAGCTTAGTATTTTTTTTGTTAAAGGACATATTTTCTGCCAATATTATCATATGTATGTATCATTTCTCAGCAATGTGCAGCACTAGCCATATGACCAATTGCAATATCCACAAAAATCTGCTCATTTTGAGTTATGTAAACATTTGCAAGAACGTTGCTAGGCGACCGAAAACAGTCTTCCTTCACTCAGTTGACCTCATTGTTAGTGCAGAAAGAATCTCTTTACATTTTAACATCAAATGTTCTGAAAATTATACCCGATATTTAAAACTACAAATAAGTTTCTAGTGTTTACATGCAAATTTATATTTCATGTTCGGAACGAGCGGGAATCGAACCTGCAACCTTTGGCACCAGTCGCCTAGCTGAAATGGGAAACGCACATATCCACTCGACCAAATCCCATTCCTTTCATGTTCGGAACGAGCGGGAATCGAACCTGCAACCTTTGGCACCAGTCGCCTAGCTGAAATGGGAAACGCACATATCCACTCGACCAAATCCCCATTCCTAATTATGTGATTTTTACAAACATTCTGTTGCCATGGCAACCAACTGTTGACACTTACTATCTCAAACTGGTTTCTTATGAAACACCTGTATAGAAGGTATGTTGATGTAAAGTTGTGAGGTGGTACCTTGTATGTGTATAAAGTTATGGTTAATAAGGTGATTCTCCCTTCATTTCATGAAAACTTAATTTCGTTGCCATGGTAACCAATATAAATACAAATTGACCATGAAATTGATAGTACACCATACCTAACTTTAAACTTCAGGTTCTTATCTTTTGATTGATACCAAACCCAGCCGGGTATTTTTCCGGTCGAACGAAAACTGAAAATAAGCCTTTTTTGAAAATTTAGCTGCTCTACTATATAGGTTTCTTAATTTGCATATACCGTAAAACTGAACCACATGAGAGCTCCACAACAGGCATATTTGAAATCTACAGAAAATTTGCAAAAGAATGAGGTATGTTACAGCTATAAGGCAGATGGGTAGACCAAACTCCTTAAATAAGGCCTGTTTCTCAGATTTGCCGCAGGCCTATATTGCATGGCCCGCAATGCTGAATGCGCTCAGCAATGTGGAGTCAAGTCGATTGATTTATGTGGTAAAATGGGAACTATTCCTCTTATTTTTGCACTTATGTGCCCCTCATAAGTTTACCTTAATGTCTGTAAAATTTTTAGAACATATAAAGTGCACTAGTTATGGAATTTTGCGGTTAAACTTTGGCATGCATTCCTGTGGGATGTTTGTTTATATAGGAGGTCACAGCAAGCCGCAAATGCCCATATTTCACTACTTTATTTTGGCCCGTGTTTACGATGGCATGTCTTCCAACTTGCTGAATCCGTTAAAGTATTGAATGTTTCCTTCCTGGTGTGAGTGTTTCCAATAAAGCAAGCATCAGCAATGCTGAAAGCTACGATATATATTTCTGAGATAAAGTTGAGGATGGATTCGCTTGACACGCACAATCAGCTGACGGGTGGGGCTGGTAGAAAAAAGGTCATGCAACAGGTCTTCAGTGATTATTGCTTGCAGTGAAGGACATCACAATGCTTGTTACTTTTACTCTGTAATTGGAATGGAAACTATTTTTAATATTGATCAATCAAAAACAAAAACAAAAAATACCAAAATGCTATGGCTGTCGTTCTTCTAGGAAAGGCCATTAAGTGTTGTCGCTGTCAAGACCACGCAGTCATTTAGCCATTTATCAATGTTGCGAGACCTACCAAACTAGATGGATAGAAACCTCGTAAATATAAGCACTGTTCTGGTGATTTTGCTCACAAGTACCCAGGGTTTTTTTTATCTGACCTTCAGAATTAAGATGCCAGTGCAACTAAATAATTCTTTCACCTTAAATTTAATTGTACACTTGATCATTACGAACGCCAACACAGGCTACAGCCACAGTGTCTATTCAATGTGTTGTACCACTACCAGGCCAGCTCATGTAACAAGCAAACACCCCTCCCAAAACGCACCAAATTACTGCTAATTGCACATCATTTCAGATATAGTTCATAGATATAATCGATTGATATTCATGGTCACCATTCAAACGAAAAGGCAGTACAGGCCATATTTATGGTTGCTTCAACATCTTTTTCTGCATCCTCATTCTCAGGTTACGGGCATAGACTTGTATAAGACTATTGTGCTAGCATGAAAGTGTCGCCCCCATTCATTTAGTACGACAGTGTGACCGACAGGTGGCACTGTGTTTCGAAAGTTGTCTATTAGGGCCAAGTTGAAACTGCAGATCTACGGTTGACCATGATTTTGGGCATTTTGGTCAGTGCACGCTAAGTCAGCTGAGCACAGAACTCTCACAGCTTTAATATTTTATTTTATCTAGGGCTTGGAGAAGTGAACCAACATGAAGCCACTGTATCAGAAAAGGTTTCAAGGCAGACAACTGATATTTATGAAATTGCCACACATTTGCCAGACCAGGTTGTTATCTGTGATAAGGAAACAAGAATTCCATTTGTTAATAGTTCTGTAGGAGTTTTGATGTTTGCAGACATATCAGGTAAGTTTAAAGTTGCATTTCAAATCACAAAATGCACCATATTTTCCTTTGAGATTGATAAACTGCTTATCTGTGCTGATGTAAGGGTAATATTTCTGTAGTGAGATTGACTGCTTTTCTGCTCCAAATATCTCCACATTGTTTTTCAAACACAGGAAATTATGTAATTCTCTTGACTATTTATGTGTACACACAAAAGTGAAACCTTGTCAGGCTGAATCATAGTGAAATTTGAAAAATTGATGCATTCAACATATTTCCTCTGGATAAAATATATTTTATGAATAAAGATTATTATTCTTGTGTATCTTAACCTGTTTTCCTGTGGATAGAGACTGGAGCTAACAGCTTTCCTTGCCATAGATTATGTAGTACATACCCAAACCACATCAAGAAAAGCTTTGACCTATATGTTATCTATGTTCGTGCTAGCAGTAGCCAAAATAGCCAAATGCTACAAAAACTTCAAAATTGCTATTAAAAATAGCAGATGGCTACTAAAATTTCCCAAAAATTCTTTATTTTCATGCAGAAATTAACAGATTTCAAGTCTGTGTAGCTCTTTCCTAGAAAAATTGAAATTTTGGCTACTTATTTTAAAATCCTAGTGCTAACCTAGGTTATTTTGCAGGCATTCCATGGTATTGAACTATGTGGTGACGAACATTAAATTTTGAATCACAAGACAGAATACAAAGTTTTCTATTTTTTGACAGAGTACTTCTTGTAGATCATAAATATGTAAAATTTACACCTGAAAATTCAAGATGAGTGATTTTATATAAGTGTTTTATAGAGAAAATATTTATTTTTTTATGTTATTGATATGACATAGTCAGAGCTACCCTGTCTTGATTTCAATCCAGTGCCCATTCTTTCATATCTGTTCAAAACTGAGTCTGGTACCATGTTCTAGCTGTGCTTTTATAAGTTCATTATTTATTGACTGTTGAATAAATGTTGGAGCTTAGTTGGCACACCGAATCCTAGCTCACACTGCCTCAATACACTGCTGCTTGAGTACAATGGGATTAGCTGGGTGTCAAATCAAAGGGGTAAAACACAGCAATGTCTTTTATGAGTTTACACCTTGTCACCTTATTCATGTATAGTAGTAGTAGTATTTATTGACTCAACCGGTCCAAAGCAATACAAAAGGCAAATGACATATAAAGTGACAGTCAATCACAGAGTAGGAGAATATACTATTATCAACACAGTATCTTATCTAATTAGAATTCATTCAATCAGAAAATGAGAATATTTCATGGATGATCCTGAAATCCTTGATCCCTTGTCCTTGCATGATACATCAAGGGTATTCCAAACAGAGTCTGTGGTATTTATCAGGAATATCCTGTACAAGCAGACACCACTGAATCACATGAGCCTCATCTTGTACACTCCCACAGTTACAGAGCCTCTGGTCTTGGGGAAGGTGAGACCACCTTTCCATTTCAATTTTTAACCTGTGGGCTGATAAGCGAAGCTGTGAGAAAGATACTCTCTTGAAAGTACTCAGGTATATGAGCACCCAGATCCTTACCATATGTCAAATGGGCTGTCAATGATGGGTTTATGTCTTTATACATGATGTACTTGGACTGAGTGGAACCTGTTACTCTGTGTTTTATTCTGACTATGCTCTGAAAAAGTACGTCATCCACACCTAACAGCGAATCAATATATGAACCTGTACTTTTCACCTCAGACCTCGTCAAGTTGAGCGCAAACATTAGAGGATCATCCTACAAGTGTTGTCTAACTTGTCTCTCATTTATCACCTTCTGAAAAAATACCTTTTGTTTGTACTTAACCAGATCAGCTAACATAGGGTAGCTGAGCTCTATTAAACACAGGTCATTTGCTGTTGAAATATGCATGTTTAACAATGCCTTTAACGCACCTATATAAATACTCTCCATCTTCTTCAGCCCAACATTGAGCCAGCTTTTGCATGCATACAAAATACGGGTCATGAAAGTAGCATCAAATACCTTTTTTTTTTTTGTTCACGACAAAGGGCCTATCGGGGTTTTTACATGTAAGCCCAAGGTTTTCCTATAAACTGTGGAACAGCACATCAGCCTGAGTTCATCATCAAACACTGGTAATGTTCAATCAACTTTGTTTCCTTTGATCACACAGTTTTGCTACTGTTAAGGTAAAAATGGTAACATTGCTTTTTATGACCTATGCAAAGTATGATGTCTAAATGCCCACATCCTTAACTAGCTAGATTTGCCAGATCACACAACAACGTGGTAGATTTGATAATGGCCAGGAAAATAACCACTTCCCGAAAAATTTTATTGAAATAATTACAAGTCAGATTGGATGGAACCATGGCCTGCTGGTTAGAGGCCCCAAGGCGAGAGAATCGGGGGAGTGCCCATACACTCCCAGGCCTTCTAATCAGAAGGGCACAGCTCCATAATTAATGTGTGAATGGCAAAGGTGAGGGGTACAAGCGCCCTCACCTTTACCACACAACACGTATAAACTACCAAACCAGAAGTTGGCTGGGGGTGGGTGGGGGGGGGGGGTGGGGGTGGAAGGAGGGAATTCCGAATTCTGGAAGCACTTTTGTCTCTGTATGTCTTGTCTCTTGCCAGTAAAGGAACTGAATGAGGACACAGACCATTTTAAATTTAGTGCTTGCGCACCTATGCTTAAGAGAAATAGCCAATAGTGGCTCGTGTGGGTTGTGTGCAGACAAGCCAGGGCCCATGACTGCTCACGTGACCTGGTACACTATGCTAGGGTAGAGCCACCTACTAGAAAACAACCAAAACGTAATCCCTTTTCTTCTGCCATAAACTGGGCTATTGTCATAGCCGTCTCTATACTTTAATCCTGGACACAGACGGCCTACTGGACAATATCTTCCAGAATAATAGTAAATCCCCATGGTAAATATTGTCTTACAATTATATCTAAGGTCATGATGTCTGATCTGATACTGGCCAGTGAATGAGAGTATTATGAGTTTTTACCTGTTAGATTCTAACAGGTAAATGCTCATAATACTCTCATTCATTGGCCAGTATCAGATCAGACATCATGACCTCATGACCCTTTAAAATGCTGAGAGACAGTGCAGGTTCAGAGAAAAACGGAAAAGAAGACATGATTCCTTGTCAGTTACTCTTTGCTTAGCTACCATTATTTGGTTCAAATCATTAATAAGTGTTGCACTTGTACTGTCTTTTCTAGTTTTTTTAATCGAATTATAACTGTGATAAATGTCACGTCCATAGTGTCACGTCTGTAACAATACTTTTATTAAAATCTCTTATTTCTAAAATAACAAACCTCTTCTTCATTTTTGCTGTATGGCATTGCAAAGTAGACTAATTTTCCTAATGAAATCAGGTATAGATATTAATCTGGGATATTTAACAGAGCAGAGTTTTGAGACTGAGCTTGAATTTGAAAAATCCATGTCGCAATGGCATCACATCCACAACACACTTTGTTTTTCTTATTTTAACCTAAATATGAAAGATAGAATATATATTTTGTTATTTTATGAACAAGTACTCTGTAGACAATCCAAATGTATGTAGAGTTTTTACTATTGTATACTGATTTGTTTAAAAAAAGTGTCTGCATGTCACGTCCATAGCAAAACAAATACCATGGAATGCCCCTTTGATTGGTTTGGTGGGCTACTACTGTATCAGAAAGTAACAAAAAAATGTACAGCTTTGGGAAATGATGTGAAAACAAACCACAACATTGAATGAGACTCTTGTGAAATCATGATCATGATGATGCAGGTGGTGATGAGCACAGTGGGATTAGCTGGGTGTCAAACCAAAGTGGTAAAACAACAGCAATGCCTTTTGTGAGTTTACACCTTCTGCATTTTTTTCAGATAGGGATTACACAACCTGTTCCCTCCCCGCCACAACCCCCACCCCCCTCAACATGATTGAACTTGATATAAAGTTGAAAGCATGTTTGTATAAAATTGTGACCTAATCCACGATAAAACAGTAATTTATTAGGACAGCTGTTTGCTGTTTAAGAGTTGGACCATTTTTCATACCCCCTATTTCCCATTATAGGCACCTGGCTCCTTATTTAGACCTGTAGCCAAATTTGTGTTTAATAGTAGACCTAAAATGTAGGAATATGAAATTAAATAACAACAGTCAAGTTTTGCATCAGATGCTAGTCTCCCATTGTGGTTGAAGTCCTAAATCCTCAATCATGGAGAGAGGATGACTGTTCTCTCTTCAAACTACGCCAGCTGGGGTTGTCAGAAGGTCTGCTTAGGTGGATCGACAGCTACCTCTCAAACCGCGTTCCACATGTTATCATTCATGGGCAAACCTCCTCCTGGCTATCTGTTCAGGCCGGCGTGCCTCAGGGACCAATATTAGGTCCATTATTATTTCTTGTTTACATAAATGATATTGTAGATGATTTGACCTGTGATGTTCACATTTTCGCTGATGACACTAGTATACTTGGGATAGTTCAAAACCCCACTGAATCAGCACGCCACTTGAACGCTAATCTTTCAATTATTTAACACTGGGGTAAATTTTGGCGCTTGGTCTTTAATGCCATAAAATCCATTTCAATTATTTTCTTGGCCAAAATTAATAGACCCCATCACCCCCCTGCCCTTCTAGGTGGTACCGCCATACCAGAGGAAGATACGCATATCCACCTTGGAATTACTTTAGCTAACAATCTTTCTTGGTGTGCTCATATCATGCGTATCACAAACAAAGCTAGCCAGCGCATTGGCCTCCTTCGAAGATTCAAATTCAAGTTATCCCAAAAAACACTGGTAAGATTATATTTCTCAATGGTTAGGCCAATACTTGAATATGGTTGTGTAATATATGACAATTGTGGGCAAGGCCTGTGTGACTTAATTGAGTCAATTCAGTTTGAGGCAGCCAAAATATGTAATGGTGCCTTAAGACACACGTCACATGCTAATCTCTTACAGGAACTTGGTTGGCCAATACTGGCTAGCAGACGTAAATACTTCAAACTGACACTTTTGTTACAAAATGCATCATAAGCTAACTCTGACATATCTCTCCAGCCTTGTTCCTCCTGCGCTGGGAGGTCGTATGCTCCATCATAGGTCATCCAGTAACTTGCCCCCCATCTAATGCAGAACCCTACGTTTCAAAAAATCTTTCTTCCCTGATGCCATCAAACAGTGGAACAATCTTCCTTCTGATATCAGACTCCCTATCCCTTCAGATCTTTAAGTCCAAGCTCAAGACCACTCTGCTTGCAGTTGACGTAGTTTCCCATTTTCTATACTCACAGCCAGCGTTTTGCCAGTATCTGCCATACTCAGTTAAGACAAGGCTTTTCCAAACTCAATTCCGACCTCTATTAGAGTCAATATTATCCAGAGACCCACATGTGACTGCTCACATCCTACTGAGGATTTCAAACATTTGTCTCTATTGTCCAAGATACGCCAAGGAAAGAATGAAGGTTCTCTGTATTACTGTTCCACTGCTAGCCCCTGGTGTACATCCAAATTTAATTTTACATGTTGCAAGTGATAGACTAGCCAATATCTTTATATTTGGGAGTAAAGCAGCTTGGGACGAATGTAACGCTTTAATCTTCAAAGCTGTGCAAAACTTCATTATTGAATCAATATATATATATATGTATTTGTACTATTATTTCATTGCCCATTTGTATTTATACTATGGAATTTGTGTCTGAAATAAACTTATCTTATTTGAGGTAATGGCCAAACTGGCAAAGTCACTTCACTTCTGGCCCAAATATCACACAAATATATGCATTCCTATGTTATGAACCCATATACTTGATTGATCAATCACAAGGCTTTGCAGAATCTGTCTGCACTACAGGTGCTCCTCTACATTCAAAATTGTATGTAAACACACACTTTTTGGGAAAAATGTGTTTTTGTGAAAGTTTGGATATTTCTTGAACAATATAGAAGATAAAAGTGTCAAATTTGTACCATTATAATCTTAATACATGTATCTACAAAAACATAACAGGTATTTTTCATAGCTGCAGGTTTTTGGGGTTTTTTTACAATGTGATGTGAAAATTACAAAGTGGCTACTATGTCAAAAGTAATAAAGTTGGTAGACTTTTCATTTTTAACAAACATTTAAAAATGAAGTGTCTATTTCTAAGAGAATTCCTGACACTTTTTTGTTCTAAAACGTATAAGAACACTTGTAAATCAATTTTTATTTGATCAAAATCAGATAATTAGTTTTAGAGATATATCAACATGAACTGGACATTTTGGGTGAAATACCTATTGTCTGTTATCAAGATTCAAAAGTAAACATTGTTCATTGACTAACATGTTAGCATTAAAAGTGTTTTCTTGGTTTCTTCAGATTGTGCTGGTAGGTTTGTGGGCCCAAGACACATTACAAGTAGCAGAAAAAATACTTTATTATATTAATTTTCAGGAGCCCTTTACATCTATGTCAAGAAATAGGAAAAAAGATAGTTTCATTGCAAAAGAAACAAGATGACCATATGCTTGAGACCATCTAATATGTGTTTAATAGTCTTTGTGGGGCCTATGCATGCATCTATAGGCTTCTGTAGATACAGTTGTCAATCTTGTACAGAGTATGTGAGTTTTACTTGTCTCAAACTGGAAATTGCTGGATGGATAAGGCCAAAAAAATAAAAGTCTGTGTTTGGGGTTTCCCTACCCACCCTTGCCCAAACCCCCCTACCCTAAAACTTTTTATTGATTTTCAAAAAAAAAAAAAAAATCTAGGCAGATTTTCTTCATGAAATGCACAATTTATCCATTTTAAGTCACTTTTCTTCTGTTTTCAGAACAAAAATTAAAAAGAGAAAAAAAAAAAAGCCTACCTACCTACCCTATTTATTTTTGGCATGTAACCTCAAACACACTATTTATTTTCTTTGGCCTAAGTGGTCTTCTGGGGTCATTATGGGTGGTCACTAGTAGGTTTTGCAGGTGGTCTCCAAAAAAGAGGTAAATTATCATTATGTCTCCCGGTGGAAGCCGGGGGACATATTGTTTTAGTGCCGGTTTCTTCCGCTTCTTCTGCTTCTTCTGCTTCTTGTTGTTCAGGTTCTTCAACACTTGGTTTCTGTGCGATAAGTCTTGAAGGACTTGACAGAATTTGATGAAACTTGGTAAGATTATGTATCTAGGCAAGACCTAAGTTGGGATTGTATTTGGATGACCTTGAGCGAATTCTCAAGGTCACTGGGTCACTAATGTGAAATTGGTTTCCGTTCGATAAGTCATGAAGAACAGGATGGAATTTGATGAAACTTGGTAGGATTATGTATCTTGGCAAGACCTAAGTTGGGATTGTATTTGGATGACCTTGAGCGAATTCTCAAGGTCACAGTGTCACTTATGTGAAATTGGTTTCCGTGCGATAAGTCTTGAAGAACTTGATGGAATTTGATGAAACTGGATAGGATTATGTATCTTGACAAGACCTTGGTTTGGATTGTATTTGGCTGACCTTGACGTAATTTTCAAGGTCACAGAGTCACTTATGTGAAATTGGTTTCCGTGCGATAAGTCTTGAAGAACTTGATGGAATTTGATGAAACTGGGTGTGATTATGTATCTTGACAAGACCTAGGTTTGGATTGTATTTGGCTGACCTTGACCTAATTTTCAAGGTCACAGGGTCATTTATGTGAAATTGGTTTCTCTGCAATAAGTCTTGAAGAACTTGATGAAAATTGCTAGAGTAATGTATCTAGGTGAGAGCTAAAATAGGATTGTAATTTTCAAGCAAACTTGGTCATTTGTAATTTGTTATCACCTGTAGCTTATTCAGAGACGTAAGTGTTCCACCGGGAGACATTTGATTTTCTGTTGGAAAATCAGTCTGTTCTAGTTTGAAGGTGCTTTTGCACTGTAAAATGGTCACAAAAGGCAGGTGGTCTCCCAAAGGAGGGACAACTGTAGATTAAAGCGATCCACTTGTGAATTTAAAAACATAAATAAATGAAGTGATAAATTACTAAGTAAGAGTCCACAAAATATTTATATTAGTTATGTGACATTACCTCTCGACCACAATTACCTCTGTGTCTGGCATATCGGCGGATCATTGCCCGACACAATTGAGTTGGTTTCAGACTCGATTGATCCAAAAGCCTGATGGTCCTGGTGTTGCCATCTCTCTGTTCCATTGGATGGGGTGGTAGTTCCTGGTGCACATGCTCCTGTGTTGTTCCTCCTCGGGTGCCATTTCTGTTGTGGTCAAACAGTTTGGAAGCTTTGTGAATTTTGTTCACTGAGACTGTTCCAGTGCTTCACGCACAATCTCTGCGGCGAATTTGTTTTCTAAGCCTTCCAAGACTCTTCGGAGGGAAGGATCACGTATATCTGATCTGCAGATATACCCAGAGAAAACTGGAAGAATACAGCTGGTCATGTTGGTTGAGCCCAATTTTTTCCAAGATGGCATCTTGTGGGTCAGATTACAGAGAGAGGCAGCTTGCTGTCAGTTTTAATCCGTTGACCACTTCTCCTTCTCCCTAGGTGGGAATAATTCAGAAGATTGATTCACAGAACCACTACATGGCTGCCTGGGACAACCATGAGCATTAATTGCTCTGGTTGTTGCCAGCAACTTGGCAGTGTTAGCTCTCATGAGAGCATGTGTTGGTTTTGTGATACATGCATGGGATGAGGACAACTGGCTGCTGTACAAGCAGGCCTGGAGCAAAGTGTAAGTGGCAGCTTGCTGCTGCTAAATGCTGGGCCCCTGACTTTGATTCCGTTGAGTCTTCTCCAGGGCAACAATGAAAAAGCATATGCGAACCCACATGACTTGCTTGCAGGCTCAGCTGGCTGCCGGCTCTTTGCCGGAAATCCACTGGGGTGAATGGGGAGGAGAGGCAACATAATCGCAAGTCAAGCAGCAATAGATCACCTCGTGAGGATCTCAAACGCCCAGCACTACCTAAGGCAACACCCTAGGTTCACTGGCAGTTGAACCGAGGTTCAAACTTGCAGCCTTCGAGTCTATATATGGCCAGGAGTCTTCAGATGCAGATGATCTGATCTGGTCAGTGATCCCTCTGGAGGTCAGGTGTCGTATAGATCTCCCAAGAGATGGGACCCAGTCCAAGCACTCAGAGTCTAGGCCAGCCAAATTGGTGAAGCCAAAATGGACCTACGGGTTCCTACTGAGGCATTCCAGGCCCACGGCTGAGCACTTGGATCGTTAGCCTGGGCATCCTAGAACACTGAAGTACCGGTCGTTTCCCTGAGCTCCTGGGTCTGAGAGCTCAAGCCAAAAGTTTGTGCATGTTGGAGCATGGAAGAAAGTACCCAAGTCTGTGGTGGTATCTTACACCTGCAGTGAGCTTCAGCTCCTGTGGTGGTGGCCCCCTCCTCCACCAAAGTGCTTTCTCGGGTGCCTCCGGCCCTTGTGCCAGCACCACCAGCTTCTCCCCTTACAGGCCCGAACTGGACCAAGTAGCTAGCGATCCTGCTGCACCCCACCTTCGAACCGGGTACCCTGCCTCCTGCCCTTGAAAAGAAAGCGAAACTTAAGCTCGGCAAGGAGCAGTAGTTGCGGACAGACACTTTATCATCATCCATCCCTGCCGGTTCCTCCACCATGTCAAGAGTCAGTTATCTGAGATGAGCAGCTTGCTGCCTCTGTTTTGAGCCAGCACTCACTCGGCCCACAGGCTCAGGAGTTCTTGCAACTCCCGCAGGTGCCCTCCGACCAGCTGACCACAGAGTTGGCGGCAGCTGTAGGTGGCTCCAGCACTGAGCCTCCTGGAGACTCTGGAGTTCACACAAGTCAAGCAGGTGCCCTCCGGCCAGCTGACTTCCGAGTCGGTGGCAGTTGTGACTCCTGCAGCGGGTCACCCAGAAGTCCCGCTTGCTTGCCCTTTGTGGGAGGAGCAGATGCATGCTGCGATGCATGCGGGTGGCAGCGACGACTTCCACAAAGTCATTTCTACCTCATCGCAGGGCATAATGACAGACGTGCTTCAGTCACAAGTGCCCCCCCCCTCATTTGCCTTGGACAAAAGGTTGTTTGACAAGGCTTTGGGTCTCTCTACCCTGATTCCTTGTGCCAAGTCTTCAAACCTAGACACTGAGGAAGAGGATGAGCCCCTGCTCTCGGATTCTTCCGTCCGCAGATCCAGGCTTCTATGCCAACGCTCATGTTGACTTCAGTCTTACCGACAGAGCCCCCTACCTTCCTTGGCACTCGTGGACCCGACTTCCGCCCCCTTGGTTATAAGATAAAATTTTATTTCAGACTTAAAAAGTCTATAGAAGACATAACATAACATAAGTATGGTCATATAATATATACATGTGTTATAAGAGTAAGTTAAAATATATATGAAAACAAATATGTAAAGTGCAATTCACAAATGATATTACAGGTTACACTTCCCTGGCTCTGCCCCAGGGCTTTGAACACCTTAAAGCCCTCATTGAGAGCCTGGGTGGCAACCAAGCTGTTTTGGCCCAACCAGAGGAGAGGCGAGGTGCTGTCGCCATGTTCTGCCAGAGCTTAATTGTCCTTGGAGGATGCGCATCATAAGACACTCATCCCCGTCTCACACTTCAAAGCAGAGTTCTACAACCAGCTGACGTCTAAGGTGTGAGGCACCTGGGCTCCCGCGGACCTGCTGACATCTAGCTATCTTACGCTAATACATTTTTTGGCGGCATAAGCAGCATTTGGGTGGCAGAGAGCAGTATACAGCATCAGTTGGCAGCAGACCTGCTGACTGCAGATGAAATCCAATTGACTTTTGGAGCTTAGCGTAACTTACACAGCAGCAGTCCACAGCAGACAGCGGCAGCCAGCGGCAGAGAGCCCTTGCCACTGTATGCTGCTGGCTGCCACTCTGCACTAACAACTGCATTATATAAAATGTGAACTATGAATCCACCTGAACAGACTGGAACAGAAACCATGTGTATAGCCACTCATTTATGGTACATTACACTTCAGTTTAGCTTCATTCAGTCATATCGATCAGTTAATTAGGAAAAGCATTTGGCACATTTTGGCGGTCGTGAGCGGTGCTCGTAATGGTGCTTGGCGGCAATCGCAGCCCACTGCCAGCCAAATTTTAAGCCTTGGCAGGAATGGGCAAACTTTCTTCACCGCTGCCCATCGCTGGTTACTGCAGCCCATTGCCGCTGAGAAACTCTAGGAGTCCAGGGAGCATATATAAATTTCTTTCAGACATAGGCTAGGTGAATGAATGTAAGAAAATAAAAGTTAAGAACAGCTAAGACACCAAAAATAAATCTCACTTCAATCAATCCTAGCCCAAAGTGTATTTGTGTTAGGATAACAAATCATATATATGTGTGTAATCGTCATACTCCAAAAAATTTATATGTCCTGTATTTGGGTGTCTGTGATCTTAATTGTTGAATGCACAATTGAAAGTTGACCGCAAAGCATCTATCCCATAAATGTCAATATAAGTCACTAATTATTTGTGATAAAATCATAATTACAATTGCATCTTAATCCTGACATATTGGCAACAAAAATGTATCCTGCAATTTTTTATGTTTGACGTAGTTTTTGGGTTATGGATCCTCAAACTTTGACATTTTAATTTTCCCTTTGATTTACAGGATGTTTATTTTCTTCATTTCATAAAAAAAGAAAGAAGCAAAATTTTGAAAATTACTGAATCGTTTTTGCAGTTCAGATATTACAAAATCACAAGCTATTAACCAGATTAAATTTCACCCAGCCATTTTCTTGGAATAACCATTCGTAGGTGGGGTCCTTGTCCTATTATCCTTTGTGAGAAAACAAGCGTGAAAGACTTTTGATGTTGATCATTTGCCTATTTTGTATGTTTTCTCTTGTGTTCATGTTTATGCTTATTTCGATGTGTTTATTTGTACTTATATTTCCTCATCCTTGGATTTCAATAAAATATTTTTATGTACCTGGGTATTATTGATTAAAGTGCCAGTTTTTTCCCGCCTGTCTTTGGTGGGCAGGGTCATTGGGGTAATCCATCGCAGCACAGCCTTTGAAAGGACATCGTCTGATGATTCCCGCTGCTCCTAAACATTTAAAATCTTCCTTCATTTGAATGCAAAACAAGCAAGATAACCATGAAATAAACTACTAAGGCTGTGATATGTTTGCATCATTTCCATGGACACAAACACACTTTCGGCATGCCACCTGATTTTGCAGCGCCACCGTGATACGTGCACTGTCGTTTTGCAGTGGGCCATTGCTACATGTAGCCACATGACATACTGTTAAGTATGATTGACGGGTGGCATTGTTCCGCCAGGTGACTGAAAACCAAAAGAAAGACACATGGACATTCAGCGGTCCACATGCCTCTGGGTTTTTGTTTTTTGTGTTCTTTTTTCCCATATTTCTACTTTAGGTAGGAGCTTAAAATTTTGTCAACTTATAAAAAGGACATTTAACTTGTAAAAACTGTTAAAAGCTCAAAATCGCCCAACCAAAGGTTTTTGGTGTCTTACCTGTCCTTGATATTTATGCTTAATGTAGATTTTTGTGTTTTAGTGTGTGTGTGTTTTTATATATATATATATATATATATATATATATATATATATATATATATATATATATATATATATATATTAGAATGAATATTTTCCATATTTCACATATTATCACTCCAAACATCACTCTCAGAAAAAAAAGATCTTTAGTCAGGCACAAATAAATATTTACAGGGCATTTCAATTTTCATCTAATGATTCAATATTTCCTTCTTAATAATTCACTTCAATCATTCTGGACTCATTTGTTCCTGGCTATACATGAATATGTTCTTACCCGCATTTTTAGTATCATACTTTACTTATCAAGCTCATATACATTTTTTTCTTTTCAATGTTCTATGGCATCCTCCTGAAGTGTAAGAAAGTCAGCTCTCGAATGTTCTGGGCTAATAATGCCTTTATGTAAACATGAAGGTTGAGGGTCCATAAGTGGCCCTCATCCTTTGCAGTGATAAGTGGATGGGAAACATAAGATATGGGCTCAAATGTCTTCATCTTGAAAGGACCATTTAAGAGTTAGGTATAATTGTAATTTTACTAAAATGTTATTAGGTAAAAAAAAAAAGGAAGGAAGAAATACTTTAAAGTTTAGAACGTGAGCAAAAAGCACTGATTGGCAGTGAACTTGGTGTCATCTTATGATGAGACCAGCAAGCCGGAGTTGCATATTCAACACATTACTCAGCTTATCTTAATTGGGTTCCCCCAGTGCACACAGTTGACACATCACCCATCTGCTGGGGAGCAGTAGCTGTGTTTTGGGCCTCTTGGGTACTAACTGGGCATGGATGCTGTAGCCATGGACTGAAGCAACCTTTGGTCTTACACTTTTGCGCCTCTGCAGATCTTCCCAAGGGTCTTGTGGAAGGTTTGGTTTTGCGATTGCAACCTGATCTTGGTTGCCGCCAGGCAGCTGTGGACAGATTGGTCCTTGGATCCTGTGGAATTAAGCATAGAGCCAACGCCACATTTACCGGCATGGCTGAAACTTCTGGTGCAACCATGGACGAGTGTGTTCTACAGAAACCCTAAAGTACTCTTCCTCCATGCTTGGTGGATGTCGCAGAGCACATCCATGGCAGGTTTCTCTGAATCAGTTGCAGATAGAATTGCCAGAGGGGGGCTGCGATCCTCTTCTCTATCGGTTTATTAAGCCTGTTGGAAAGTGTTTTCAGATTGGTGCGCCAGTCGAAAAATACATCCATGGTTTCAGTGCATTGAGAATATTTTCGGCTTCCTATTGTAACAGTGGGAGGTTCTTGATTAGAGCTCGAGAACCGTGGAGGGGTTTCAATCGGCCATCTCCTCAACCCTGGGGAACGTCCTGGACATTAGCATCGCGAGTAATTCTTTTCTGTTGGAGCTCATCAGGTCCTCTTACACGGACAGACCAGCTGATAGGCGGCTTGTACTACCATTGTGGGGCCTTCTGCTGGTCTTAGTCATGTTGAAGAGGTGGCCCTTTGAGTTTCTAGAAGATCCCAGATGGACTTCAAGTACTAGACGTGAAAAACTTGTTTTCTGTTAACGCTCACTTTGGGAGCTAGAAGAACTGAGATACAAGCTGTAGCACATGACTGAATCCAATGGTTACCTGACCGCACCCAGGTGACCCTGAGACCTCACTTGGGCTTCCTTGCAAAGAACTAAGTGGCTTGAGATCCATCTATGGCCTTTAGGGGTCTAACTCGTCATGCTATATGGATATGTCTCTTCTCGTGGAGGAAAGAGCCCTGTGCTTGGTGAGAGTGCTGCGTTGGTATCTCTCATGCATGGAAGGTGCCAGGGGTCAGAAGTCGACCCTCTTTTTGCCCATGGGTAACCCTCAGAAGAAGCAGGTCTGCCGAAACACCATCTTATTATGGATTAAGCAGACCATCCTGAAGGCCTATGAGAAGGCTCATGAGGTGCGAGTCTTTAATACCTCCTGGCCTGCCCTTAGGAACATCCCTGTTGTCAATATCCTCTGGGCTTGCTGCTTTCGATCATCTGGAACTTTGGCTGAGCACTACTTGCCCCACTTGATGTTGCTGGAGGAGCTCATTTATGCCTTTGTCGACATAGAGAGTTCCTTTGCATAGGTTCCTGATACTTGTCCGTTAGACTTTCCTTGTCCCCTGAGGGCGTCACTGTTTTCCAGCTTATGTCACCCTTGGGGTTTAGACCTGGATGCAATCTATAGGTCAGCGGTCTCCGGTGTCTCCTAGAGCGAGTCCATGACTCACTGGTCTTGTTAGATCTCCAGGGGCAAAAGAATGGAAGTAGACAGTGTTTGCCTACGCAATGGTTAGCTGGCAGTTCGGCAGATGATTTTCTGGGTGGCCCAGTGCGATCCCATGCTGGTCAGTAAGGGGGATTTACAGGATTCGGCCAGATTCTGCTGTTGGCGGCCTAAAGTCCACATACCGTATTCATTCCAATAAGAGCACATACTCTAATAAGGGCATCCCCCCCATTTTTTATCAGAAAAGATACCTTGATTTTCATAAATATAGGTCAATTTTCAGTGTCAATTCTGGTCCATTACCTGTTTTTAGGCATATTTTCCAATTAAATTTTTCTGAGGGTACTGTGCGCTTATTGGAATGAATATAGTATCTATGAGGTTTTCCCTTTAAATGTCACAGCCTCACTTGGACCAATGTCGGTCCCAGCTCCATGTAATGTTGCATCCTCCTCCAATGCATTTGTATATCGGCAATGGTGGTCGAGAGGTAATGTTATGTAAATGATATGTGAAATTTGTAGTAATTTCAGTATTAGTAAGTAAACTTACCTATCGACCACCAGAGAAGCCCACCCGACTACGTCGCTGCCTTGATGCAGGTTAGATCCAATGACCAATCATTGAGGAGGAAGGAAGAACATGGGAGCATGTGCACAGGAGTCACCACCAGATCCAAAGGAACCAAGAGACAGCACAACTAGGACTGTCAGGTTTTTTGAACAATCGACTGAGTTATCAACTCGATTGTGCTTGGTGATATACCAGACACAGAGGTAATGGTTGTGGAGAGGTGGGTATACTTACTGATACCAAAATTACTAAAAGATTCATGTGTTTGATTATTATTAGTCCAAATCACTGTCTTCTGAAAGGTATAAATCCTGTTGGTGGATACATTTGCGGTGGCGAATGGTTACTTCCGTCCTTTTGTTCACTGGTGATATGGTTTTGGATTCCATCTTTTGGACACCTACTTTGGGATCCTGATCATGGGTAGTGACTTTTTTTGAATGAATGGCTGCTCTGTCCTCTTGATTGGTCAATAGTTGAAGAAAAGTATTCAGTTGCATATCTTTAATATCATAAATAAATTTCTGTTAATACAACAAGCTCTTGAGAAAGATTCCAATGTCAAAATGAATCTGTCTGGTATCATTTAAGAGACCTTCATGGAGTTTCATGATCACAAGCATTGATTCTCTGATAAATTTCTTAGACATGATATCACGAGAACCAGATGAGCTAGGATCACAAACTTTTATAGTTCATCACCCTTGCAAAAGTCCATCTCAAATTTGAGAATGACCTTGACCCAATTTCACAGTCACCAGGGTCAATAGGTTATTAAATTGTCATTTCTGATATCTGAAAACCAGATGAGGAAGGGCCCAAAGACGTTTAGAGTTTATCACACTTGTAAGAGGCAATGTATCCCAAGAACCAGATAAGCCAGGATCATGATGCTTTTATAGTTGATCACGACTGTTAGAGTGTACATCAAGTTTGAAGGACAGTAACCTTGATCTAATTTAAAGAGTCAATTATCTTTACTTTTTTGCACGCAATGTTTCAAGAACAAGAAAAAGTTAAATTAGTCTTTTGGGCATATTGATCAAATTTGGAGAACAATAATCTTGACCCAATTTCAGGGTCATATTTGCTGCCAGTTATTAGCTGAGGAATTGGGGTGGGTGACTGAGGAGTTTTAAGGCATTATCCATTATGCTGTATTTAATTGGCACATCAGTTTCTTTCAGCACTTGATTGTGTGGTATTTATATTGCTTTATTTAAACATGTTAATATGTATGTATTTCTGTCTTTGATCTTTGTAGGATTTACAGCTTTATGTGAAAAGTACAGTTTAAATGCTAAGATTGGCACTGACCAGTTGACAAAATGTTTAAATGGGTACTTAGGTGCTATTGTTGAACATATTATGTCCAGTGATGGGGATGTTCTGAAGTATGCAGGTAGGTACAAACTTTGTACCATTAGTCTTGAAAAATTTTAGTTGTTGGGGTCAGCCCTTGTGCAAATTCACTTATTTTGAAATTTCTGAGTGACATGCCTGAAGAATTTACTTGTTATTAAGAATTTGAATTCTTGATATGAAAGAAGTGATAATCATTTCTTGATATGAAGAAGTCACCTTCTTGATATCAAGAAGTCTACTTTTTGATATCATTCAACTTCTTGATCTCAAAAAGTCAATTCTTAATATCAGGAAGTCAACTTTTTGATATCAAGAGTTCAGATTTTGATATCATTAAATGAATTCTTGATATCAAGAATTCCATTCATGATATCAAGAAATACTGGATAAATAGGAGAACTGCACCCCATAGATATCAATAAATAATTTATTGACATCAATAATTTGATTTTTTGATATCAAGAAATCATTTTGATATCAATGATTTGACTTATTGATATAAAAAAAGCAGAGATTCTTCATCAAAAATTCTATATATTGATATCAAGAAATCTACTTGAATTCTTGATATCAATAATTCTGTTTATTGATGTGGTCTGGGTTTTTTTGACCAATAATGGTCTTTTCAGGTATTTTGGTAAAAAATAAAACAGACTTGGAATGATTTTAGAGCAGTTTTCTGCTGCATGCATTTTGATTTAATATGAATTGAAATACATATATCATTTCATACTTGCAATACATTGCATTCGTAAACATGCATATTAGAAAAAAGAAGTGAAAACAACTTTACCTGCTAATAGCAAATCAAACAAAGTGAGAAAGAGAGAGTGGCCAAGTTTCCAAAACTCTTTGGAAGACTTACTCCATGAACTGGTTGGAGATGTTGGGGCAAAAAGAGCACCACCAGTAGTAGCTTAGTCTGATGGACCACAGTGTAGTGGAAGACATGACATGGCAAAAGCTTTTGAAAAGAACAAAGTTTGCCAGGAATGTTCTTTGGCAAAAAAACCTTGTGATCATCCAGGGGTCACAAAATTTGCCTGCAAACAGTGCAAAGTGCCCATCCATTTAGGATGCCAGTCCAAACATATCAATAGAATGCTTGGAGCCTAATGTCAAATTCACCAATATGTGATCGGATAAAGTTGAACTTTTCAGATTAGGGGATGTCCATTCATTGGGCATTGTGTCTTTACTGTTGTCACAGGGCCAGTCCTTATACAAACTGCTATGAACAGAATAATTTGCATAAAATTTGCATAAATTAGACTGGCACTCTACATGGACGGTCATCCTAGCTGCATGCAGATAATAACTAAATACAAAGACAAGCTCTCTTCTTTTCTTTCTCCTGGAAATAATGAGATATTTTATTAAATTTTGCATAAATAACAGGTTTGAAGACAAGTATGCCATAGAATGTCCAGTAAGCGCATTTCGGCAGCAAATCATTGGTTTTAATGTGTACTCTTTATTCTGCCGTAACTTTGCATATATTAAGGTAACAAAGATGAACCTCCTATCAAATTGTAGGGAATTGCATTCTGTACAACTTTGCTGCATAATGTATACCTCCTTTTTTTCACTTGGGGGTCAAAATAAGCTTAAAAGTGAAAACACAGGTACATGTACAGAAGTGGAGCTTATTTTATGTTCTCTTTAAAATGAAATGTGTAAGGTTTTCCTGAAAAAAAAAAAAGCTGGAAAGAAAATGCAACATTTAGAGTATAGTATTGCAGACTTTCACAGGCTAGCTTTTTCCAATGTTGGCGGCCATCTTGTCCCAATTTCAAGTTCAGCACGTCATTTTGTTCTTACTTTGCACAAAAATAATGGTAGGAGCTTGAGAATTATATCAAAATGTTGGGAACACAATTATCTACAACTTTGCCAGGTAATGTGTTGCCTTTAATTGACAACTTGTGGGTGAAAAATGTATTGAAGTGCAGCTATGAAATTTTCTCTTTTCTCTTTTTTACATTTCTTTATTGTTCAGAAGTTCTCTCTTTATCCAGCATAAAGGATATTAAATTTTCCTTAAATTAAAAAAAAAAAAAAGAGTGTATCGTGATATAGTCCGGATTCAGATCTTTCAAATGGTATATAATTTGAAGGGTTTGCTTCTTACTTACAGAGTTACAAAAGAAAAAAATTAGACATGCATGTTCTGGTCTTGGCATCTGCATTGGCAGCCATCTTGGTCAGATATGTAGGTCACTGGATAAAGTTGTTGCCAGATCTAGGGCAGTCATGCATGACTGGCTCCCGGATCTGCAGGAGGTTTACGTAAACTGGGGAGCAGAATGAAAAGGGTTAAGTAATGTACATGATGTATTAGCTACTTAATGTTACCTCTTGACCACCATTGCAAGACCTCTGTATCTGGCCAAATACGCCCATCAAAAATTGAATTGGGTTACTCACTTGATACTTTCCAAAAAACCTGACAGTCCCGGTGGTACCATCTCTCGGTTCCAGTGCATCTTGTGGTGACTCCCAGTGTGCATGCTCCCTTGCTTCTGCAGCGCCATTTTGGGCATGGTCTTTCGAATTGGGAGTTCTGTGTTCTGTTGTTCCTTCATGTCTGTGGGAAGTGATGTCAATAAAATGGTTCTCAACCACAGTAAGCCGAGTCGACTTGGTTTGTAGTAGCAAATTTGTGCGGGACAAAAAAGAATTCAAGATGATTCACTACCACTGTTCTGGTAATACTTGCACCTACCCTTCTGTGGAAAATTCTTTCTGAGTGATCCTGGACCCTTGGGAGACAAGGGTAGCTAATATTTGATCTAGAGTTAACTGTGGAAACATGGAAGTAGAGATGGTCCTGTTGGCTTGCAACCAAATTTCTAAGCTAGATGGCACCTGGCTGATCAGATTGCAGACAGAGGGAGGACAGTACATGCCCACCATGCAGGCAATTGCTGCCCGGCAGCGAGCTGTTGGTATTGATCGAGTGACCACTTTTCCTTCTCCCTTGTTGAGAAAAGGTCAGAAGATGGATTCACGGAAGAACTTTGTAGCAGCCTTGGATGGCCATGACCATATTGTTTTGGTTGTCACCAGCAACTTGGCCGCGTGTGCATTTGGGAGGGAATATGTCGGTTTTGTTCTGGTTGGGGAGAGCACAAGTGGCTGCTCTATGAGTAGGCCTGGAAAAAGGGTGAGATAGCTAGGTGTAGGCAACAGCTAGGTCATCGCAATTAAACGCTGGGCCTTGGACTGTATCGGATCTTCTCATGCAACCCCCTCTAGAAAAGCGTAGATAATCCCATGTGGAAAGCACACAGGCTCAGGTGGGGGCATCCCTACACCTGAAATCCCCAGGGGACTAAGGAGAGGAGACGAAGCAGGGCAGCAAGAGATCTCCTTGTGGGGATTTCCAGCTCAACCAAAGGTGATGACCAGTGCTCCCTCGGACAATAACCCCAGGCTCCTTGCAGCTTTGGAGTTTAGGCTAGGACTGCACAGATGCAGTTGGATCTTTTCAGGGCCCTAGTGTCTCCCTGTCAGCCTACCACTTCAGAGTCCTGTCTGAAGAGGTAGGCTAAGCACTGTTTGGATCTCTAGAGGGCTCAGCCCTCCTGGTCCGAGCGCTGGGAGTCCAGACCGTCTTAGTCTTTGAAGCCAGGATGGAAACCAACAGATTCTTCAATCAGACATTGTAGAAGCCTGGCTGATTCCCTGGATGCTGGGTCCAAGCACTCAGATTGGAAGTCCTGACATCCTGGAACATCCAAGTCCCAGACTTTTCCCCAAGCTCCTGGGTCCGAGAGCTCGGGTCAAAAGTCTGGGCATATCGGAGCACAGAAGAAGGTACCCAAGTCTATGGTAGCATCTACTACCTGTAGTGAGCCTTACAGAAGCAAGCAGAACTCAAGCTCCATGAGGAGCAGCGGCTATAGAGGGAGACTTTATCTACATCCACCCCCACTGGCACCCTTGTCATGCTTGAGCAGACCATTTTGGATGAGCAGTTCACTGCATTCCTCTGCTTTGAGTGAGCTGTTCCTCGACACGCAGGCTCAAAAGCTCCCGCAGCTCCAACATGTTCCCTCCAGTCAGCAGACCTCCGGTCAGCTGCAGCTGTGGCCCCCGGCACTTGGCCTCTCGGACACTCAGGAGTTCCCTGAACTCCAGCAGGCATCACTCCTGCCAGCAGACTTATGAGTTCGTGGCTATTCTCGTGCTGAGTCTTCCAAAAGTCCGCTTGCTGGCCCCACATGCGAGAAGCAGATGCAGGCCACGACGGAGGTTACGTCAACTCCTGCGGAAGACCTTTGTACCCCATCGTGAGGCAAGGTGACAGATGTGCTGTTGTCACAAGTGGCCATCCCATCGCCATTGGAGAAATAGCTGTTCGACAAGGCCTTTGGTCTTCATGCTTCTCTTGCAAGTGCCATGGACATCTCAAAGCACCTTGCTGGCAGTTGTCTTTTCGCCTTTCATGCTCAATAGGAGTCCATTACAGACGATTCGTTCGTCTTGAATGCCCTGAAACACAGCTATTCACTGCCCTTCAGTGAAGACAGGCCTCTGTTGTGCCATGAACCGAAGTGGCTCGTACCTCCCATACAGGAACTGCATTGACCTTCCTTGGGGCAATGGAGAAACTTTGGAGCAAGAAGGCCTGAGAGCGGGTGTGAGATCATAATTCACGCATGTTCTACAACCTACTCTTTCTTGTCTTCAAGCTGGATGGAGGATGGCATCTGGTCATAGAGCTGTCAATGCTTAACACGTACTTGGAGGTCCCATCCTCCATCCTTCCTGATGAAAACCCCACAGTCAGTGCATGGCGGTAGCCCTGGGGCCCCAGGAAAGGGCGACGTCCTTGGATCTCAAGGACGCATTCTTACATGTGCCAACTGTAGAGACTTCATGGAAGTATCTGCGGTGCACATTTTCAAGCCAGGTTTACCAGTTCAAGGCACTCTTGTTCGGCCTTGCCACGGCACCTTTGTTATTCACCCGGTTTGCACAGGCAGTTGCCTTGCAACTTCACCAGAACCGCCTTTTTCCCACTGCCAGATGACTTGAGTCCACTAATACATGCCCAGACCTTTACAGGTAGGTCTGAACTAACTAGTTGGTCGCATAAACACGTCGTATATCTGAAGTGTCTGCATGCCTACTTAATATTGGCCAGTACTTGTTGATTATGGTGTTTGTGACAGCGATTCGGGGGTTATGAGTGACTACAAAGTTAACTGTGTTAGTACCTGTGGTGGCGTATTGTCTGGGTTGCAAAAGAGCGGCCCATGAATGTGTGGAAGCCCAGGAAATGGCTTCCTCCACAATGTGTGCTGGATAACCATGTGCTGATATATTTGTGGCTAAAAGTTTGACAGTGTTTACCCACGAGGCGGACAGCTATCAGGTTGGCCGGCAATTTTCTGGGTGGCCAGCCCAGTGCAGCCAGGATTCTGCTGTTGGTGGCCTCATGTCCATGTACCTCTGAGGTTTTCCCTTCAGACGTTGCCTCCTTACTTGGACCGATGGCTCCCATCAATAGAGATGGCACCACTGGGAACATAAGGTTTTTGGAAACAATCGAATGAGTAACCCAACTGAATAAGCCAAGCTGACATCTCACCTGAGCATGCCCACTGAAGCTTGACCTCTGTTTGGTGGAGAGGTCATTAAGGACTGGAAGTGACCTTTCCCCCCTCAAATTGTTATCTACTAGTAAGTTATAATCCTGGTAACCAGAATCAAAGTTCTCTTTTTTTATTACCTTTGAGGGCTAATTTTAGTGAATAAATTTTACAGTATAGCCTGTTGATAATAACAAAAACAAGGGAACCACTAAATAATCCAAGCTTCCATCCATAGCAGTTGTTTCCCTTATTTCAGGTTTGACCTCGATCTGTACATTTGTCTCTTCAGTGAGTGAAATTTATCCCTAATGACGTGGCCCATATACATGTAGAGACAGGGCTTCACTGGGCATGCTCAGCTGAGATGTCTACTTGGGCTTATTGTGTCGGGTGTATTTGGCCAGACAAGAAAATCTTGGCATTAGTGGTTGAGAGGTGAGTATAATACTGAAATTACTAAAAATTTCATGTATTGTGAAATAAATATGTGAAATTTCAAGTAATTCTCTGAAATATTGATTAGAAATATTGACCGATCAACAAATCAGAAACACTCCCGACAGTCCCCTCTTGCATGTGTCTCTATTCAATTGTGAGTTAGAAGAGATATTTTGGAGTCCGTAATTTGATATGTGTTTCAGGCTACCCAGACAATGTGCACACTAGCATATTGTCACTGACAGGAGAAAATTTTAATCAGCTTTTTTATGGAAGAGACTAACTTAGGAGTTCTAACTAAATGTAGGGAGTACATAAGTGTTCCTGATAATGAATAGTGGGGAAATGCTTAAAATTCTTCGTATTTTACTCTGTGGCATTAAGCAAACTACTTAAGGGAGGTATAATCAGATGGGAATTAACAGTGAGGCCATTAATGATCAATTCTAATGTTAGAGCTAAGAGGGAAGAAGTGTTTGGACAGCTCGGAGTATAAGTGATAGAAATCTCTGTGATATAGATCAAGTGACTTGTTTACAATGTGCTTTTTTTTAATTTTAATTTTGTCTCTCAACTTTTAAACAGGAGATGCTATTCTTGCACTTTGGCGCCTTGATAGTTCTGGCAAGAAAGGGGTGCGAGATAGGTATTTACTTCTTCAGTCTGCCCTCATTCAAGCCCTACGGTGTGCAGCTGCCATTCAACACCGCTGTGGTACCTGGTTAACAGATGTTGGTGTGACATTGCGTGTGAAACTAGGTAATGTTTAGTGTACATTTACCTGTGGGGAAAAAATTCTACCACATAAAACTCATACTTATGAGTTCAGGCTAATCTGACTTTTGCCTGTGAGCTTTGTATGATGATTAGACGAGTTTGTTATAAAGTCCTGTTTATTTGCTGACCCTGAGGCACCTGATGCACTAGTAAATCATTTCTATGGCATGTACACTGTTTCAATGGCTGCCAGGGGTATACTATTGCAGCTGGCAAAGATGTCACTCTCTGTTGCCATGTGAATACCAACTGATACAGAAAATTTTAGGGTTGAATATTAATGAAATATCTATAAAACTATAATAGATGGAGGTGCCATTCCAACATCGAGTTATATGTTTGTGCTATGGATACATCCAGTAAATAGTGACTGAAAATTCACATTTTAATTTATACAAATTTTGATCAATATACAAAACTGAAGTGTTGAATAATGGTAAATTCCTGCAAAACAAAATAGAGGTGCCATTCCAAGTAAAATTTACATATTTCTGCCATGGGTGTATCCAATGAATAGTGTCTGAAAACTGTCAGATTTCAATTAATGCAAATTTTGGCCAATACTAAATTCTTAAGTGTGGAATAATGATGAATACATGTGCCTTCAAAACTATTACAGGTAGATGTGCCATTCTAATTTCAATTTAATTCCTTTTAAACTATTTAACCTAGTTTAATGAAACTTCACACACACACACATATACACATGTTGACCTAAAGGTGTGTCATGAAACAAAAGTAGGTTAAGTATTTGGGTTTTCACTATTGGTGCCCTGGCTATAATTCACTTGTCCTTCAACTTAGATTAATGGAACTTTGCACATAGATGCATCTGGATACAAGGATGTGTCATGTACCAAAACTAGGTCACTAGGTGAAGTGCTGTAAATTGCTTTAATTTTGCTGTATTCTTATTTTTCGCTGATGGCACAAAACCGTGAAAATATATGAAATAGTACTTTAACATTGTTTGAATAGGAATTATGTCCAAAACAGTGAAATGAAAAATACAATGAAATGACAAAAATACAAAAACTGAAAATTTATACACGTGAAAATAAAGCTATTTACAGTTGGGACACAATGACATATTCTTGTTAAATCGTGCCAGGGCTATAATTCCTTTACTATGTAACTTAGATTCATGAAATTTACACACAGGTGCATCCATACATAAGGATGTGTCATGTACCAAAAGTAGGTCCTGAGGTCAAGTATCTGGGACACAATGACATATTCTTGTTAAATTGTGTCCGGGCTATTATTTCTTTACTATTTAACTTAATTTCATGAAGCTTGACACGCACATATACATCTTGACTTAAAGATGTGTCATGAAACAATAGTAGGTCACTTGGTCAAGTATCTTGTCTCTGCTAGTTGTGTTTGGCTATAATTGGCTTGTCCTTCAACTTAGATTAATGAAACTTTGCACACAGGTGAATGTGGGCATAAGGGTGGGTCTTGTACCAAAAGTATGTCACTGGGTCAAATATCTGGGTCACATTGACATATTCTTGTAAAATCGTGTCCGGGCTTTAATTCCTTTACTATTTCACTTAGTTTCATGAAACTTCAGTCACACACATATGTTGACCTAAAGCTGTGTCATGAAAAAAGTAGGTCACTATATTAAGTATCTGTGTCACAGTGATACAATCATGTAAAACTACAGTACACTTCATCCCGGGGCTGTAATTCTGTTGTCCTTTGACTTAGAATCATGAAACTTTACACACCTGTCTATCTGATCACAAGAGTGTGTCATGCGTAAAAGTGGGTCACTAGGTGAAGTATCTGGGTCACTGTGATAGCTTGTTTTTATTGACTACAGTCATTCCAAAATGAGCCCTGTGATATAGCAAGGTTATAAATGAGGCGAGGGGGCATGGATCCAGCAATCACTGATTGCTTGTTAATTATTGAAAGGAACAACTTCTATAGATGCTTCTGGGGATTCATAGACCCAAATAGACCTGTTCATATCGAGTTGTAACAAACTTTTCTGGACCATAATTAATTATACATGCCATTGTAGGCCTGATAGTCCAATCAGCAAGTGGCTGAGCCGGCCCATGTCTTCTTGCTTACAACGGATGCCACGGCTAATGCTGGTGATTACAGCATGGATTGTGCTGAACAGTGCAAATCTTTTACCTAAAATATCACATCAATGGTGAAACATGCATTTTGGGTTTACTGACGGTTTAATTTTTCATTAAATCCAAGGACATCCTGTGTTTTACTTCCTGATCCTTCCACATATAATCTGGCCAGCGTGGTCGAGCACAAAATGTGAACAAAGCAGGATGTGCTTCCCGAAGTGAACCGAAAAAAAACGAGTCCTATGAACTGGTCTATTTCTTCATCAAGTCGTTCTGTGATTTTTGTATTACATTTTTTTTTTGTTAGTTGTTGCTATTTTTGACTTCTGCAGAACAGTACTCACATTGTGTTGAAATTTGGTGAAAACGTACCTTGCGAGAGGGTCAAACAAACTTTTTCACTGGGTGGTAATGATGCAGATCCCTGTTTTTAACAATTTTTTCAATATTGCTTCTTAGTTTGTGCAAACATTCCTATTGATTACAAGTTTAACAGTCAGTGGGGATTACAATAGTATTTCACATTTTTGACTTCCTCTTAAAAATTGTCAGCCAGATTCACTTCAAACTTGGTGGTGATATGCCTTGAGTGCATGGGTCTCTACTGACTTTGTTGAAATGGTGATGCTTCAGTGATAATTTTTTTTTTTAATCTTGAAAAATCTTGTAAGAAACCTTGCCCAATCACTTTGCAATTGGATAGGAACACTAATAATCTGGGCACAGCTGGACCAGGGTTGACTGTCAAGGTCAGCTGAGGATTAGCTGTTCACACAGGCTTTTTGTTGCTATTTTTAACTTTGCTGAAACTGTTTGTGGGATTCTCTTCAAACTTGGTGGAAATTTCCATTCTGTACTAAGGTGGTTCACTACATGGTGCTGTTGGCATTTGTTGTTTGTTTGTTTTGTTTTGTGTAGAATGAAGTATTGAAATTTGGAATTACCAGTTAGGGTACATGAGTGTCTACTTCAGTTTGTGCAACTGTGTTCATAAGTCCTGTCCTCAGCTGACCTTGGATGGATATACTGAAGTATGTGTGGTCTTGTCACCTTTTCTTATCACCATCATCAATGCAATATCAAAGTCTTAACTCACACAGTTCTGAAGTCATAATTATTCAAGTGACGAGTGACATGCAGGCTCCACCAAAATATAAATAAATAGGTCTTTAGACTTTTCAAGGTCATGCAGGGTCAAAACTAACAACATCAAAATAAACCCCATAGGTACTTCCCATTGGTGTTTAGTAGTGACCATATAGGCTTAGGATCCACCATTAGTGAGATAAGCCAGCATGTCAGCTTGACATTTCAAGATCATTCAAAGGCCAAATTTAACACCAAAGGACATCATATAACAATTTTCCTAATTGACTCCTTTCACAGAACCAGCAAAGCATAGACTTTTCTCACCTCCAGCAGACTGGAGAGGGCACTGTGGGGGTGAACACTGTGGGCATAGGGTAACGCATGTTAAAAGTACCAATCTTTAAAGTAAATTTGAGATCAATTATAGCAACATTAACATAAATTGTACAACTTTTTGATTAGTATGCCTGTCAACATCAGTAATGTACCAGGAATTTTTAATTTGAAGATGTTAGAAACTTTTACTTGAGACCCTCATACGGTAGTCCGTATCTGTGTACTGACCACCCACACTTGCATAGGTGTCAGTTGGTTTCTGACACCTGTGGGGTTAATCACCAGAGTAGTTTGTGAAACCTTTAAACTGAATACATTTTGGCAGTCTGTGCTCATGATTCCACAACATATGGCTCTGTGGGATATTACCATTCATACAAGTGTGGTGTTTAAAGGGCAAAACACCATTGTTTCAGTTATGGCAGACACGTCACTGATTAGGCAAGCTTTACTGCCCTAAAGTAGTCTTAACCTATTGTTATAAGTTCAACATTTTATGAAAGGTTTCATGAATAGTTTAGAGGCCATTTTCTTGCCATACTTAAACTTGTGCAGCCGAGATACTCAAGTTATTTTACCATGTAAACCTTCCTCTGTGGAAAGTGCCTATGTTAAAACTATCCAAGCAAGTAGTCTTACCCCAGCAAAGGGGCTTTCTGTAGGCATTGGAGGTGAGAAAATCACTGGGCACATTGAGTCAATTACCTGCATAGTTTTTGACACCTATGCACTGAGTACATTTTGACATTGAGGAATGTCTGCTCACTACCATGCAGCAGCATAGTCAACAGTGGCTACTCACCAGTCATTTATGTATGTGCACACTCTGAAAAGATAACTCAGAACAAGGTACTTGCTAGCGTTTCACTGAGGAAATGCAGTTTGTTTTCCCAAAATTGCCCTCATATACTGTAATAAGTTTCCCTTTTCTCATTGTTGTGTAAACATTGTTGCAGCTGAGTTGCCACACTCTTTTCATATGCACATCTATCTGAACATGTATTCCTATTTTCCCATCACCCGAGGTTTGTTCCTGGATAGGTGCCCATGTTAAAAATATACAATCAAGCAGGCTTGCCCCCCCCCCCAAGGGGATTCACTTGTGAATGGAGGCAAGAAAGCAGTTATGCACAGTGGCTCCACTTGTGGGGGAAAGTCCTGAATTGTATTTAAAAGTTAGCTCTCGGCCTAGGATCCACCGGATCCACCGACCATTACTAAGATATAAGCCAATATGTCACATTTGCTGTTATTCCTATAGTAACAAATTCATCATGTACTTTTTTTCTAATCTGACAGACAAATGAATTAATAAGGACTAAGATGTTACATTTTAAAACTTGTAAATCAGTAGTTCCATTTGGGTCAGAGTGATATCCGTTTATTATTTGCACTTGAGCCATTAACATTTGTGCCTTTATGAAATTTTACACATGTATTTAGGTTGAAAATTCAGGCAGTACATGAAGAACCTGGGTAAGTCAACCCTATATAGACATGTACCATCAGGTCAAACTTTAGCTTCACACAGTTCTGCAAAGGTGGGGATTAATTTATGGTTAATACATGTAGGTCAGCTGTTAAAATAACCATCATGTTGCTGCATGAGATAATGCATATTTCTTATACAGTGGTCCCTGTCTTGAAAGACCACCCCTAGGGCAGGTCAAAATGTGGTCTCTCAAAACAGGTGGTCTTTTATTAGAGATATGATAACATGGGAAAGATAGCACAGTGTTCTGAGACAGCAGTCTTAAAAGATAAGAGGGTCTCTCATTGGAGGGGTCTCTAAAGACAGGGACCACTGTGATAGGTATTTATTCTGTCTTTCTATTAATTGGTTTAAAAGTGAAGGGAAACTCTCCCTTGGTATATATATATATATATATATATATAATATATATATATATACTTATATATAATGAGTATTAATGGTCTCTCCAACAGTCTCTGATAAGTTGCATGAGCAACAAAACTCAGACTACCATGGACTACAGGATATTGCTGACTACTTGCTCTATCTACATGTATATGCCCATGATAGCATTTATGACAATGTCATTAATTGTATTTAGTTTCTGCTCATGATTTTGATGGATCTTCACATTTTATATTTTATATTATGGACTGGACATCACTTATGAATTTCATAACTGTTAATTATTTCTTGTCTTGATTTACACAGGCATATCTGCAGGAGAGGTGACTGTTGCCTATTTGGGTAATGATGAGTTTCGCCACTATGTAACATTTGGAAAGGCAGTGCAAGAAGTGAACTTGGCTGAGAAGTTCTGCCAGTCAGGTGATATTGTCCTCTCACCATCAGCATGGAAATATTGTCACCAGTTCAATATACCCCATAAATTGGCTAGTGATGGTGCTCATATCCATGTGAGTGATTTTTTCTGATCCATTTTTAAAATCAGAAATAAAGTTGAAGTACCTCTTAAATGAGTTTGCAGTGAAAAACATTTATGGTGTAATATGAATATAAGTATGAAACTATGTGCTCTTTGTACTGCATGATTACATGGATTCATATGTAACAACATTTTTTGCCTGCTAAACATCCGTTCTTGGCGGTCTACTACCCCCCGGCGCTGGGGGCCAACATAGTGTATCACCCCAAGAAAGTCTGCTTAGGAGGCAACACCATTTTCTGCTTTTCCTAAAATTCGTTTTTTTTTCTTTCTTTCTTTCTTTCTTTCTTCCTTTCTTTCTTTCTTTCTTTCTTTCTTTCTTTCTTTCTTTCTTTCTTTCTTTCTTTCTTTCTTTCTTTCTTTCTTTCTTTCTTTCTTTCTTTCTTTCTTTCTTTCTTTCTTTCTTTCTTTCTTTCTTTCTTTCGTCTGACTCTTTTCTCAGACACTATTATACATAGAAACTCCAAACTTGGCATGATTGTACCTCCATACAAGGAGTTAGACCTTTTTATACAGAGGGATGAAGATGTTTAAAATTATGCAAATTTGGGGCATTTGAAATTTTAAATCTTGAATATCTTCAAAAGTATAATAGAGATGTCATTCCAACTTCTACCAGAGGGTTATTGACCATCGCGCATCTAATGAATTTTAAACAAAAGTTGTAGCAATAAAAATTATGCTAATTAGCAGCATTTGAAATTTTGAAACTTGAATATCTTCAAAACTATTATAGATAGAGATGTAATTTTAACTTCTGCTAGGGGGTTATTGACCATTGCGCATGTACTGAATCTAAAGCAAAAGTTGTAGCTATTTAAATTGTGCTAATTAGCAGCATTTGAAATTTTAAAACCTGAACATCTTCAAAACTATTATAGATAGACATTTCATTCCAACTTCTACAAAGGGGTTATGGACTATTGCACATGTAATGGATATAAAACAAAAGTTGTAGCAATTAAAATTATGCTAATTAGCAGCATTTGAAATTCTAAAACTTGAATATCTTCAAACTATGATAGATAGAGATGTCATTTTAACTTCTGCTAGGGGGTTATTGACCATTGCGCATGTTATAAATCTGAAGCAAAAGTTGTAGCAATTTACTGTAATTCCCCAAAGTTAACGCGCAGGTACGATTTTGCCTTGTGAAACCAGGTAAAAAGCCATATACCTGTGTATAACGCGCATGTAAAAAATACCAAAACAAACGCCATGCGCCCGCTCAAGCAAACCCACACATCAACTGGAGTAACCAGCAGTTCAAAACAACTGGGTTGGTTTAAACATATTTTTTATTATTGCCAAAAAATTACATACTTTCTCAATCAACAGAGAAATTGGGAAAAAGGGCATGGCCCTATGCAAATCCATCTTGCAGAAAGTGAGATAAAGTATACAGGACAGACTAAACAAACCAGAACAAACAGAAGGAAGGACAGACATGGACAAGACAGAAAGTGGGGTGTCAGCTGAAAAAAAAAGAAAAAGAAATACATAAATTTAATAACTAGGAAATCAATGATGATAATGATAGGAAGAACAACAACAAACTCAAGCAGAGCAATCATACCCATGGGAATCCCATAAAAGATACAGCATAAATTTAACCAATGCCTACAGTTTTAAAACGCTCAGTGGCAGATATGTATTCGTGGACAGCTAAAAAAATGTCTCTATTTTCTTCAAAAGCGCAATCGGGTGAGCCATGAAGCAGAGTCTATACGGTAAATGGAGCAATATGGACAATTTTAGAGTGTAAACTTCACCAAAGTTGGTCAAATTTTGGAAAAGTGAAAAAATAATGAAAGGTATCTTCATTAGATGAACCGCAAACGCAGTCAGGTGAATCTTTTACCCCAATTTTGAATAGATAGGAGTTAAGAGGGCTGGCTCCTAGACGAAGACGAGTGTGTTGAATAGCCTAAAACATATTGCAGACAGTAAACAATTCTGGATATTATTATTTAGAGGATCGGGACACCGCTTTATTAATCTTGGATTTAAATACAGATACAGAGTTTGAATTACGTGTCACAAGTGGTAGCTGATTCCAGAGTCTAACAGTAGAAGGAAAGAATGACTTATGGAATAAATCTGTTTGAGCTTGGAAATGGGAAAGGTTAAATGGGCGATGGGTATTGGAAGATGGCACACTGGAAGGTATAAGAGAGCATAACATATCTGGTACAAGCTTATTAACAATTTTGTTATAGAATTCAGGCAGGAGTCGGGTGGGTCAGAAGTTCCGGGTGGAGTGTCTGTGCTACAATCGATGTTGCATTGCTGTAAGAAGAATGAATTAAAAATATTCGCTTTGCCCGCGCTATCAGAGACAACCTTGTCATTATGTAGAAGAGACGGTATACTAGTTAACTGTGTTCTGTGAAGAAAATATTAGACGGTGCGCCACCACCATTTGCTATTCCTTGAGGATTCATTTAAATCAATTTGTAATTTATCGCTATAATCCCTCTCAGCACACTTTAATTCATCTTGATAAAGATTCCTAATATGACAGAATGAACTCCATGCATTTTTGTTCAAAATTTGATCTTTTGGCTTGATCATATTTCCGTTTTACTTGTCTCTTAAGCGAACAAAGTCTACTGTTATACCATGGCAAATCCCATGGCCGAATCTCCACCACTTTGTTCGGAATAGATCGAATAGCTGCTTCCATAAAAAGATCTGACCATGCTTAGCAACAAGAATCAACATCGTCACTAGTAAAACAAGCGTCCCAATTTAAAGAATAAAGATATTATCTAAGCGTATTGAAATCCGCTTTACTATATCTAAGCGTATTGAAATCCGCTTTACTATATTCCCAAATATGATGTTTGTATGCCCCCTCGCGGCTGACGCAATATCAACTTAGCCCCAATGACAGAGTGGTCACAATTAGCTAACGGGGGCAGCACACAAACATTGCAAACAAAATTTGGAATACTAGAAATTATCTGATCTAGACATGTTGCAGAGTTCAATGTGATACGCGTGGGCTCATGAACATGAATTGCAAAGGAGTTCATTTGAGCAAAGTTAACAAGTTTATGACCAGATGTAGTATAAAAATCTGAATTTAAATCACCAGTTAGTAAAATGTTTGAGAAACTCGAGTTCCTAACGAGGTCTAGACTATCTTCGAATTTATCCCAGAAAGAGACAGAAGAATTCGGAAGATGGTAAATAACTCTTAATAAGAATTTATGATTACGTAACCTTATTTCGCACCATAGAAGTTCTAGGTCAGCTACCTCTAAATCAATACGACGTAAGACGTGGAATCGAGTGGAGACATAAAGGGCGACACCACCACCAGTGCCGTCGGGGTCGATCTCGACGAATAATTTCATGGTAAACATTTAGCTTCAAGTTTTGAGAGTCGATGTTATCAGTCAAAAAAGTTTCAGACAAGCTTATGACGTCAAAATCATTGACGAGGTCTGATGAAATATGTCTCAATTTGTCGGCTGATAAACTCCTGACGTTTCCATGACAGAATGAAACATTACGATGTCCGCAGACAGGACCAGGGTTGGGGTGGATATCACCTGCTAATAACAGTAACAGTAAGGAAAAAGCGATCATATATCCACAATCCACTCTTTCCCTATTGCACATTACTGACAACAAATAAAGATAATTCATTTTCCTATGAATGGATGTCGGAATAGAGAAAAGAAGAAAAGAAAAAGAAAACAGGTAGATATTAATCACCAATATTACAGACGGTAAGTTATATAGGTAGAACATGTGGAGAATGTCAGCAAAATATACATCTGCCACAGCAAAAACTACTGGAGGGTGAAACAGCAAGTTTTTCACACTTGACCGAAAAAAGTGAATTATTTAGGATATAACATTAAAGAATGAAGTTAATATAATTTCAAATTTTCGACTGGGTTGTCCACTGCCTTTTCCCCTCTGTACTACATATATATTTAATCAATTAAATCATTCAATTTTTGTCCAAAATTTCCAATTATCTAAATGTCAAAGACTTCTAATCTATATCATGTACTACAACAGCTACTATCGGTAAACTGGGCCGTGTGTGTGATCGTCAGTCATTGCATGCATGCACCTGCAACTCACACCGCATCCATTCTCCTACATATATGTTAGACGTTGTCCATGCATCAGTAATTTTTTGGAAAATAAATATCGAATCATTTGGAAATCCCAGTTCGATCAGTTCAAAGAGCAGGCGGGTCAAAATAACGAGCTTGTGAAGTACAGGTAAACTTGCAAATGGCGACGATCTTTTAATATACGTCTCAGCGACATCTAGTGGTGATCAATTTGAAGTCGGTACATTGACTTTCAACAACACTCCCAAGTTCAAGGTATCAAAACACAGAAACGATTCGAGAAAAGTTGCTATTTTGCTAAGATTTGCTTAATGAGACAGTAAGTAAAGCAGACATATACGATTTTTAAAGAAATATGGGACTTTAGAGTGTTTTTAAAGCGCGTTTCCATGATTGCTTGTATTATCGCCCATATATAAATTCTGCTGACAATCTCCCGTACACTCCATGATCGAGAACTTGGTTCAAAACGTACAAACACGGGGCCAGAAAAGTGTCCTGACTTCTGTACCTGTATATAACGCACACTAGGACTTAAGAAAAATAAATTAGGCTATAAAAGTGTGCATTTTCTACCAGGGATTTATGGTAAATTGTGCTAATTAGCAGCATTTGAAATTTTAAAACCTGAATATCTTCAAAACTATTGTAGATAGACATGTCATTTCAACTTCTACTAGGGGGTTATTGACTATTGCGCATGTAATGAATATAAAACAAGTTGTAGCAATTTAAATTATGCTAATTAGCAGCATTTGAAATTTTAAAACTTGAATGTCTTCAAAACTATTATAAATAGAGACGTCATTTCAACTTCTACTAGGGGGTTATTGAACATTGTGCATGTAATGAATCTAAAACAAAAGTTGTAGCAATTTAAATTATGCTAATAAACAGTATTTGAAATTTTTCAATCTTGAATATCTTTAACACTATAATGGATAGAGATGTCATTCCAACTTCTACTGGGGGGTTGTAGACCATTGTACACCTAATGAATTAAAAACAAAATTTGTAGCAACTTAAATTATGCTAAGTAGCATTAGAAATTTTAAATCTAAAATAACTTCAAAGCTATAATAGATAGAGGCGCCATTCCAACTTCTACTCCTCTGATATGGACTAGTTGTACATTGCCATATCAATATGCTTTTAAGACACACTGATTTGCTATGCAGCAAGTCATTTTTTCTAGTTTTGTAATAATTTTCTCAATGAGTTTCATTTCTCTTTCCCACCAGAGTTTTGTGTCCCTATCTTGTATGTTTTCTCTTGTGTTCACGTTTATGCTTATCTCGATTTATTGATTTGTACTTTTATTTCCCATCCTTGGGGGTTCAATAAGATATTATGTGCATGGATATTGCTGATTAAAGCTCCAGTTTTTGACCCCTGTCTTTGGTGTACAGGGCCACCTGAGGTAATTCATTGTGGGCCTTTGATGGGATATATCGTATGACAATTCCCGCTGGTTCTTAACATTTAATGTCTTCCTTAATTTGAACTGAAAACAAGCAGGATTGTCATAAAGTAAACCACTGAGGCTGTGATATGTTTGCATGCCCACATCATTTCCCTGTTCACAAACACACTTTTGGTATGCCGCCATATATATATATATATATATATATATATATATATATATATATATATGAAAGGTTTATCATGCATTCTTACATGGAAAGTATCACTGGTAGACCTTAATTTGTTTACATGATGTGTACACTCCTTGTGTCATGGGTGTGATGTAACCTCAGCTGGCCTTTCAGTGATACTGTCCAGAATTGGGCAATAATTTTTAAGTTGCACTTTCTGAATGTATACATGCAGGTATCATGGATTACATACAGTATTTAGTTACGTAATGTTACCTCTTGACCACCATTGCCAAGATCTCTGTGTCTGGGCATGACGCCCAAGAAATCAAGAAGCTTGCTTACTCAGTTGATCCTGAAACCTGGCGGTCCTGTGGCGCCATCTCTCGGTCCATGTGGAACTGAAGGTGACGTCTGTGCACCTGCGCCCCGTATCATCCTTCGTCTTTTGGGCGCCATTACTGGCTTGCCTTCTGAGTTGAAGCTCAGTGAACTTTGGTTCATGCTCACCATTTTTTGTGTTCACGCTCGCTCTATTCTGCGGAAAATCGTTTCTCAGCAGTCCAGGAATCTTTGGATACCTAGATAGCTGATTTCTGTGATCGGAGACCACTGAAATAGTAAGTGCAAAGTTGGCCTTTTGACTTGTACTTTGATTTTTCAAGATGGGGTCCCAACAAACAGAACGCAGAGAGAGGGAAAGCAGTGCACTCCAGGCTATTGCTTCCTTTCAGAAGCAGTCTGTGGTGTTGATCTGAATACCACTTTGTCCACATCCTCGTCCTTGTTGGATTGTGGACAAAAGTTGGATTCCAGGAACCACAATATGGCAGCTTGGGACGACTATCCACACCGCTATTGTTGTCGTCTGCAGTTGGGCCAAGTTTGCTCTCATGAGTGAACTTGCAAATACTGTCGGGACTGGGGAGAGGACAAATAGCTGCTCTGTGAACAAGCACGGAGGAAGTCGGATCGTGTTTGGCGTAGGCGGCAGGTTGCAAGAGCCGCTAAACACCATGCTGAGATGTCTTGACTCCATTGAGTCCTCACCAATGACTCCCCATAAGAAAAAGTGTAGTCTTGCTTGGGCTCGTCCGTCTTGTCATGTGTCTAAGGGGAAAGAGCATAGACTTGCTGCGGCTTGTCCGCAGTCCCCAAAGTCAGACGTTGCTTCTCCAGATACCCCTTGGGAGAAGGTTAAGAGATATCAGAGTCGAAAGTATAGTAGCAAGAGATCTCCTTTTGGAAATTTTGAGCGAATAACTGTGCCCCAAGCGACTTCCAAATCTGCTATTGGCACCAATCTAAGGGTGGTCCATGCCTTGGAGGTGATATCCCAGAGTATGATACAGCAGGCTGAGATGTTGCGTGCATTGTTTTCCCCCTCTCAGCAGATTGTTACTTGTTTGGAGTCCATTCAGAAAAGTCTGCCAAGCGATGGCTGCAGCTGTCAAGGTCTCGGTCCTCCTCGTCTGAGCATTCGGACAGACAGCAACCTCGCAAACCGGTGCGTCCAGAGTGGAAACCTACGGGTGCCCACCCTGGCATTCTGGAACCCTGGCCAGTCCGAGCGCGCGGATCATTAGTCCAGGCAGTATGGAAAGCCAGCACCCCAGCCAGTCTGAGCTTGGACCATAAGCCCAGAGTGCTAGCTAAGGCACTGGTGCCTCTGTTGCCTCCCTGAGGTCCCGGAGCCGACAGCTTTAGTGGTAAGCGAAGGCATAGGGGACCAAGAAGGAAGACACCTAGAAAGGGGGAGCCTTCCATTGTCAGTGGGCCTTCTTCCCCAGAGGTGTCAGCACCCCTGGCCTGGGTGGAACCCCCTGTCCCTTTGACAGTAGCACCAGCAGTCCTTCCTATACCTCCGGCAGCTTTGCCCCGGAGTGAGCACCCTGCCTTTCTCTCTCTCGAGTGGTAGGCGGATCATGAGGAAATTCAGTCGGCAGAGCAGCTCGCTGCTTCTACTTTGAGTCAGCTGTCTCTCGGGCCTCAGGTCCAGGAGTTCTCTGAACTCCCTGCCGACCCCTAATGCCAGCAGATTGCTCAGTTGGCGGCAGCTGAGGTCCGGGATAGTGACCTGGTGGAGCCTCAGCCAGATCCCTCTGGCCTGCACACCTCTTGGCCTGCAGCCTGTGGGATCTTGGCGTATGAGTCTCCCTTGCCTTCCGTCTCTCTCCCCTCGTGAGAGGAGCAAGTGAAGGCCGTTTTTGTGTTGTAGACTACTTCTGCGGAGGTGTGTGCTATCCCTACGCCTGGCACCATGGCAATCGGACAATACATTGTTGGACAAGGCTTTGGGTATCTGCTCTCCCCTTGCGAGTCCGGAGTCTTCGGACATGGACACCGAGGGGGAGAATTTGCTGCTGATGTCGGATTCGTCTGATACCAGATCTCGACCCAGGTCAAAAGCTCATCGTTCATGCCTTTCACTCTCTGACAGGTGCAGAGAGCCAACCACTGTAGGCTCTGCAGAGGTTTCGGCACCTGCACCTGCTAAGGGTTTTGACCACATCAAAGCTGTTATACAGAGCCTGGTTGGTGACCAAGCTGTGGTCCTGCCAGTGGAGGAGAGGTTAGGTGCTGTTTTGCTGTCGTGCCAGGGCTTGTCTCTGGAGGACGTGTCAACGTACGCCCATACCTTTTTCGCCCTTTGTAGTTGAGTTCTATGACCAGCTCACAACCAATACTTGCCACACACGGGTTCCCGTTGAGCTACCAACATCTGGCTACTTGAGGTGGGGGGGGGGCCACTCCTCCCTAAACCAGATGTTGACGGGAGGGGTACTCTACGGCGAGCAGATCTTCCCAACTGGTTCACTGCCGGTGGACTTAGACTGGGAGGAGTTCAGTGCTTGGCAGCCCGAGAACCATTTCGGCGCCAATCAGATGCCTTCAAGCCATTGGAGGAAGAGGCTCTGTCCTTGCGGCGCCCAACTTTGACATGTCGTTGGCCACGTTGGGATCTCTCCTGGAGGACCTCAAGGGCTCTGTTCAGATTATGGAAGCTGTGCGAGACTTGTTAGACCAGGAGACACTCCTCGCGACTTCCTTGTTACGAGCTGTTGATCACCAGGTGCAGACTGCTTGCATGCTGCAGGCAAACCTTCATTTGCTAAGAAGGAACACCTACCTCCAGCATCAAAAGCTGCCTGACCCGATCTTTCGGAGAGCCCGCACGGGACCCCTCTTCCCTGGAACTCTGTTTGGAGGAGAGATAATGGAAGCAGTCTGCTGGACACAGGATCTTCGGGCCCACTTGGGTACCAGACCAGGTACGCTCTAAGGCACTGACCAACTCTGTTTGGTGTTTGTCATCCTTGGCCACCTTGGCTCTGAAGCGTGGTACTTCTCAGACCGCGTCTACCTGTCCCTCGACTCATGCTTCCTAGGGGGCGCAATGACCTGGGAAGTGCAGACAGCTATCCGGGAAGGCAAGCCTTCCAGTAGAGGGAAAAAGTCAGGAAAGCATCGGCATTCCTGACTCTCAGTTCCTGGAAGACTTCTCAGGATGGACGCCACATTGTTAGACTCCGCACAGGGCCCGGTCAGTGGCTGCCTCATCGCATATCACGCGCAATGGGAGTCTATCACAGATGACTTGTGTGTCTTAAACATCCTGAGGCATGGCTACATGCTGCCTTTTGGCCAAGACAGCCCTCCACTAAGCTGAGAACCAAGGTGATTCGCCCCACCCACCTTGGAACCCAAAGCATCAGCATTCCTGGAGAGGGTTCGCACGCTTCGTAGCAAGCCCGCCATAGATCCAGTAGAGGACCAAGGTTCTCCCAGCTTCTACAACCTACTCTTCCTGGTCCCCAAGCGGGACGGAGGATGGCACCCAGTCATGGACCTGTTGACAATGAACACCTATCTGGAAGTCCCTTCCTTTTGGACGGAGACACCCCAGTCCATGGCAGCAGCCTTATGGGCCCTGGAGTGGATGACAACCCTGGATCTCAAGGATGCGTTCTTCCATGTGCCAATCGCAGAGACTTCACGGAAGTATATGAGGTTCGCATTTGCGGGCCAAATATACCACTGCAGGGCACTTCTGTTCGGTCTTGCCACAGCGCTGTTGGTGTTTACCAGGTTCATGCAGAAAGTTGCTGCTTACCGTCACCGCTCTGCCATTCGCATTCATGTGTACCTGGGCAATTGGTTTATCCGGGTGCTTCGGCGCCTAGATTCGCAGCATCACACACAGACCATCCTGGAACTTTGCCAACGCTTGGGCCTGATAGTGAACCTACCCAATTCTAGTCTTCAGCCAGAGCAGATCTGCATCTTCCTCAGTATCCAGTACGTTCTGCTAGCCTACATCAGTCGCCCTTTGGAGGACAGGTAGGGCAGACTGCAGTCTCTGCTTAGACCTTTTTTGACTGGCAAGGTCCGCTCGGTGCAACAATTTCTCGCCCTGCTGGGCTCCCTGTCCTGGATGGACTCCTAGGTCCGGTTAGGCTGGTTCCACCGTCATCCCTTGCAGTTTGCGCTGCAGGGCAGATGGACCAGAGACCAGGGCTACCTCACCCAGGTGCCTATCCTCACAGAGGATCAGCCGCACCTTCAATGGTGGACTGTCTGAGAGAACGTCATGAGAGTACAGACACTGGAACTTTTTCAGGTCCAGCTCACCATTTACATTGACTCTTTTCAGTCTGGGTGGGGAGCCCACTTGGAGAGTTGGACGACGTCATTCGCAGCTCACCACATATACTGGTTGGAAGTAGAGGCAATATGCTTGGTGCTCCTCCACTTCCGAGACCTGGTGGAGCACAAACATGTCCTCATAATGTGCGACAACAGGACCAAGATAGCCTACCTCAACAGGCAAGACAGGAGGCGTCCGGGAAGATGACAGAGTTTGCCGGACACATCACCAGATGGTGTTATGACCACAACATTTGCACGCACGTTAGGCACGTACCAGGACATGTAATTGTCCTGGCTGATCAATTCTCGAGGAGAGGTCAGCCAGTAGGGACAGTGTGGTCACTCCACCCCCGGGTCATTCAGGCCATGTGGGCATGTTGGGGGACTCCACACATGGATCTGTTTGTGACTGCCGAGAATGCAAAACTGTTTGCATCTCGCCTGACCCAGACCCCAAGCCCTAGCGGTGGATGATCTAGCCATGGACTGGAGCAACCTGTGGTCATATGCCTTTCCGCCTTGGCAGATCCTTCCGAGGGTACTGCGCAAGGTTCGGTCCCAGGATTGCAATCTGATTCTGGTCACCCCATGGCGGCCCCAGAACGATTGCTCGGTAGACCTGTTGGAACTGAGCGTTGAGCCTCCGCTACGTTACCATGGCCAAAACTTCTGATTCAGCCACGGACGAGTGTGTTCCATCCAAACCCTCAAGTGCTTAACTTCCACGCTTGGCAGTTTTCTCACAGCACAACCGTGACTGATGCTTCTGGGAGTCTGTCTCAGATAGAATTGTCAGAGGGGGGCTTCGATCTTCTTCTCTAGTTGTTTACTCCGCTCTGTGGAAGGTGTTTTCTGGCTGGTGCACCAGTAGGCAAATTCACCCTTGGACTCCGCGTATCATGGACATTGCTGACTTCCTGTTTTATCAATGGAAAGTCTTGGGCAAGAGCTTGAGAACAGTGGAGGGGTTTCGATCAGCTATCTCCTCAACCTTTGCCAGTGTCTTAGACGTGTGCATCGGTAGCGATCCTTATCTGTCTGCGCTCATTGTGTCCTTCTACACCGACAGGCCAGCGATGCAACAGGTATTGTGGGACCTACCGCTGGTTTGGGTCATGCTGAACAAGTGGCCCTTTGAGTGCCTTGAGGACCCCATGCAGGTTTCCCTGAAGTACTGGACGTGGAAGATTTGTTTTCTATTAACACTCATTAGGGGGCTTGGATAAGCGAGATCCACGCTCTAGCTCATGACTGTCTCTAATGGTTACCTGACCACTCCCATGTGACCCAGAGGCCTCATTTGGGCTTCCTTGCAAAGAACCAAGTGGCTCAAGATCTGGCTACGGCCTTGAAGGGTTTTACCCTCTGTGCGATGGATGCCACTCTTCCTCTCGACGAGAGAACCTTGTGTTCAGTAAGAGCGCTTCTCTGGTACCTTTCTTGCACGGGCGGACTTAGAGGATGGAGGTCCGTCCTCCTTCTAACAGTGAGTAACCCACAAAAGGAGCAAGTTTGCAGAAACATGATTTCCCTTCAGACGTCGCTTCCTCACACGGACTGATGGTTTCCCCCGAGTTGCTGGTCCCGCTGGTCTATGGAGGTCACTATACTATTGACAATTGCCCCACAGCCAATACATTTGTATATTGGCAATGGTGGTCGAGAGGTAACGTTACATTACTAATACAGGATTTTTGGAGTAGTATCATTATTAGGAAGTATGCTTACCTCTTGACCACCAGTGAAGCCCGACGGACCAACCCCACTTCCCCTTACAGCTGACGTCAGCTGACCGATGTCCAAAAGAGGAAGGATGATATGGGGCACATGTGCACATAACGTCACCTTCAGTTCCATATGAACCGAAAGATGCATGGCCCTACCAGACCATCAGGTTTCAGGATTTCAGGATCAAGTGAGTAAGCAAGCTTCTCAACTCAATTTCTTGAGCGTCATGCCCAGCTACAGAGGTCTTGGCAATGGTGGTCGAAAGGTACATGTAAGTGTACTTCCTAATGCTGATATTCCTCCAAATATCCTGTATCAGTGGTGCAAAAGCCTGACTGCAGTGTGGCACCTAGGATTTGTATCCGGATCACCTCTGATCATCATGGATTAAAAATCATAGTACATAGTATCATTTAGTAGCACTGCTAAATAGGGGTTTGTAGCTGTTGACTTTGGTAAAAAAAAATATAACTGGGTTTATTTGTTAGTTAGCAGATCATCTCTTCAAATGTTAAAAAAACAACCATAAAGCCTTTATTAGGGGATCGCCCAAAGGCGAGTCCCCTATAGTGATCACAGGTTCCATGCGTCAGTCTGGATTGTTTCCGCATGATAACTTGAGATGTTTTTAAGCTGGTGCCTTCAAATTGTACAGGATTATTCTCCTCTTTAAGGGCTATGTCAAGTTCAAAGTTGGGTGACCGTGACCCAATTTCCAAGGTCACAGAACCACTTTAGTGAATTTGGTGTCTGCATGATAACTTGCAGAGCTTCTGAGCTAGGGCTTTGATATTGTACAAGGTTATAGCCCTTTGTAAGGGCTAAGTCAAATTGGAAGATGGGTGACCTTGACCCAATTCTGAAGGGCACAGGGAGAGCCACATTATAGAATATGGTGTTGGCATGATAACTTGAGAAGTTTTTGAGCTAGAGCTTTCATATCGCAGAGCATTATAGTTTTTTATCGGACCAAGGTGAAGTTCAAACATGAGTGACCTTGACCCAATTCCCAATGTCACACAGCCACTTTTGTGAAATTCAGTGTCCGCACAATAAATGCACTGGAAATGTGACCTTATTAGAGGGTTAAACTTTAAGCATGCAGCAATAGTTCCTGCCCTAAACTGTGCCATATTTGTATACAGTAGTCCCTTCTTTGAGAGACCGCCCCTAGTGCCACCCAAAAGGCGGTCACATAAAGCAGGTGGTCCCTCAAAGGAGGTATAAATAACATGAAAAGTACTACAGAAAGACCTGACAACTGTGGTCTCTCAAAGGAGGTGGTCTCCCAAAGGAGTGGTCTTTCAAAGGAGGGACTACTGTACAGCATTCTCCTCAGTAGTGCAAGCACCACTATTACATCTAGCCATCAGTATACCAGTCCTGGTATTCTATATACAACCTATGGTCGATGCATATAACTTTTTTCCTAGTTTCATGTAGATCTTTGATACTGCATGAACCATATGATAAGGACCTTCAGGACCTTTGTAAGTTAAGAATCTATGATTCTGTGTGATTGACTTAAACCTTCTTTGCAAAGTAGCGGTATGTGAAAGTAACTCTGTGTCAGAACATTCAACATCAGCATCGCACATGACAGTTACAGTCCCCTTGTTTACTTTACTTTTAATGTGGTAATGTTTTCTTTGTAATTTTTTTCAGTTGGTGGATTCTTTGGACCACTTGACACACAATCTTGGATATTTTGCTAAATACACAAGCCAACGAACTGCCAGTTTTGATGACGTAGAGAATTGCAGCATTACCTACAGTGCAAACATAGAGAAACCAAGAAGTAAGTTTTTATTTTACCTGTGATATCTTACCTCAAAAGAGCCTCAAGCAGTGTAAATTTGTAAATATGGTGCATTGACAAACATATTAGACTGATCTTGCCTGTAGTTGAATCTGTCACTTTTCAACTTTTCATGAAAAAAAATGACAATTTCTGGACTGTGTGAGTGACGACTTTGATATTACAAACAGTGAAGATGGTCTTCCTGCAAGTGACCTTGATATTCCAAACATCACTGGAGTCCACTTCAGTCTGTGTATCCAAGAATTAAGACTACATGGAAAGGAGTCTGCACTCCATTGAGAGAAACCTCTGTGAGTGCAGTCAGACACAAAAGCAGTTTAGCACCTTTCTGTTTCTGTTGTACAGAGTTCATGTGAATTAACCAGGCATATCATTATAAATGTACACTGTTCCAATCTTGCTTGTGGTACCTATGAAAATGAAAATATTTCTGTACTGGTTGCAATCGATCATTTTGGCAACTTTCACATTGAAGTGGAAAGAAGAAAATCAATATTTTTATAAGGTAAAGGTAAAGAGCTTTCAGAAAAAGATGATCACATAGAGGTGGACTTTGTGGAATGTACTGTTTACATCACTCATTAGCACATTTGCTATGCTTGCAGTGCAGGTTTCATGCCCTCCACCAGCATTACGCTTGAGAGATCTTTCCTTGTCAATATCATGTTTACAAACTGAAGCTTTTCAAGAAAGTGGTGTTATTGTGTTTACAAATAGATTATACAAAAATAAGTTTTCCAATCAGCACAAATACAAGTGCATTCTCCTTTCCATGTAGTCTTCTTGGTGTATCCCGTGTTAGCTGAGTACAGGACTTTTGTGATCATCTTATTGCTGGTTTCATGATAATAACACCCGACCCCCCACCCCCCAAGAGCCAAAATGCTAAAAAGGGGCCATTCTCGGTGCTTTTTGCTGAGAAATGCGAGGAAATTTGTTCAGAAATCCTTGTCTCGGCATATCTCTCCGCAGTTTTGTAGAGAAATGCCGGGAGAATCAGGTTTGTCTCTTTTCTCTTGGCGTTCCTCAGCACTTTTGCCGAGAAATGATGAGGTCTGCTGCAATGCTACTCTCCCCTCGGTGTTTCTCGACAAAACTGCCGAGAAAAGTACCTTTCTCCCTTATTCTTACCTCGGCATTTCACAGCATGCTGAGAAATGCCAACGTAATGTCTAGAGGGAAAAGCATCTTGGCCTTCCTTGGCATTTTTACCAAGAAATGCCTAGGTATGGATTGAAGACTTTAATACCATGGCATTTTTTTTAAATTCTGGGAAGAAAAATGTTCTCATTCATGAGAAGTATCGGTACTAGGCATTTTTCAGGGTAATGTAAAACAAGATATTTATTCATTGTAGAACATAAATGATTGTACTTTATTATATATGAGAAGTGTTGATACCTGCTAGTAAGCGACATTTTAACCAAGTCAAGGAATATGAGAGATGCAAACCCTTCATTCAGATTCATACAGGAACATTTCATACTCCCCAGTATCAATATCTAAATGAGGCAAAACCCTAAATAGTATGTTGTTACCTGCATTTAAAAAGTTCTTGCTAAAGCATAAAAACAGTGGTGCCTTTCAAATAAGACTATCCCTACTGCAGCAAAATGTGGCTTTATGCTGCAGTAGGGATGGATAAAATAAAGGCATATTTGACAAAAATACCATAAAGTGGCATGTAACTCTAAACAAAAACATCTCTTGCCATAAATGTATAGGTCTTACAATCAGGGTCCGCAGGGAATGTACATGTATTGTAAAACTATTACTGTTAAACAGGCTATATTATTTAGAAGCATGTTACCAAGAGTCTGTGACATCTAGGCCTACAAGTACATGGCATTTTTACCTAGTTATATCGAAAACATGTACATGAGAGGCATGAGCATGCACTAAGAGGGTCATATACATGCAGAAAAGAACAAAAGAATGTAAACATGTGAAAAAATATCTATTTTCTAATTGTATACACCACAGGAACAAGTACATATTGAGAATCTTTCCCGTTAAATGTAACATTTACTCATGTAGTCTATTGTTTGGTATCTTTCGAGCTTATTTTTATTAATTATGCTACTACGGGCCTTATCATTAAAATCTACTGTATCACAGTATGTGTTAGTAGTGACTTGCATAAGCCACAGGTATTTTAAGTTCATTTGTAAGTGATGCCTGCTTCTACTTTCCTGTTTTCAAATGTTCAGGGCAAATTTTTTGTTCTCCTTCAATATCCTTTCAAAATTTGTGCAGATATCTTTTTCTCTGCATTTTTGCCAAGAAACGCCGAGGTAAGGAGTAGGATGAAAGGTACTTTGGCATTTCTCAGTAAAAAAAAGCCAAGAAACGTGGAGGGGAGAGTAGCACTTCAGCAGACCTTGGCATTTCTTAGCAAAAATCCAAGGAATGCTGAGAGAGAACCGACAAACTTGATTCTCTCTGCGTTTCTCAGTAAAACTGCAGAGAGATACCGGGAAAAGGATTTTTGTGTAAATTTTCTTGGCATTTCTGGGCAAAAAGCAGTGAGGATGGCCTTTTCTTGGCATTTTGGCTGTCTTAGTGACAGAGTCAAGGGGCATACCATTTTCAGCTTGTTGAAATGTACGTCAGTCTCTAGCAGAATCCCTGATGATTAAAAAATATCTCATGATTCATAGCTAAGCCATATCTAAATCAAATTTACTTGAATCATATCGTGACACTACCTGTTGACCTGATTACATTTTGATTACATTGACCTCATTTTTAAGGTACAGGATCCACATGATCCATGTGTGTGCAAAGTGGGGAGTATTCAATCTGCTAGGCATGACTGTTCCTACGTTTTCAATAAAGAATGCATGATTCAATCAGAAAATCAGTGTCTAGGTTCCTCAGTCCTTATCAGGTAATATTGCGTAGTTTGTGAACATGGCATTGGTTTTTTCTTTCTTTCAGTACGCAAAGCAGTGACAGAACATGTAAAGAGCTCACAGGACCAAATGTTGAAGTTGTATGTAGCAAAACCTGTGTTGAGAAAGGTATTACTACTTCAGTTTTAGGGCAACTGCCTATAAGGAGACTGCCCTATAGTATTTATCATTTATCAATATGTGTATCGATCCCTCTGTCTCTGGTATATGTTTTTGGCAGCAGATGTCACATTTTGAGTGGCAGACCATGGTATTCAGCAGTGGACAGCAGCATTTGATAGTGAAGGGCAGGAGTGCTACTGTCAGCAAGCAGCAGCTGCTGGGGTTGGTGGTAGAGAGCAACAGATAGCATGGTACCCAGTGGCAGGCCCTCTTAATTGCATTTCTGCCGCTGACTGCTGCTGTCTGCCACAGTTTGTGGATTACCGTCCACCAATATTTTTTTCTCACATATAATTTGCATGCAAAGTGAGAAATCATGTACAATCACTAAGTTCTGGATGGAAGGCGAAGCCTGTGGTGTTATCCATGTATGCACTTCTCAACAGTTTCTCACATTCATATACAATGTAAATACAAAATATTCACTTTCTGCATTTATAGCAGATGGTAAGGTAAATCATGAAATTGTTGATACAAATGTATTTACTGAACTTGTATCCATAGCTAGTCTCACATCTTTTGTCAGATGACCTTAACTGGTTCTACTGGTGGTGCTGCAATTTTTCATATTTTTAATGAATTTTTGACTTCCTTAGAACCTTTGCTTGGATTCTTCTGAAATGTAGCAGATATGTAGCTTGTGGGAATGGTGAACAAAGCTGTTCACAGAAGAGTGATACTGGGGATTCCTGATTTTTAATAAATTTTTCAATTTGGGTCACATACAGCAAGTACTACTGTATAATATGACTTGGGTGAGTCTCTACTAAGTTTGTTCAAATGGTCATGTTTTCAATAATTTTTTTTTTTATTTTTTTTTTTTTTTATAATTTTCACCTGAGCTTAAGTCTAGGCATCTGGCATCTGTCCATCATGCACTATTCACATTTTCCACTTTTTTTCCAAAGCCACTGGTCAGATCCACTTCAAACTTGGTGGAAAAGTACCTTGGGTGGGTTTCTACCAAGTTTTTTCAAGTGATCATGCTCCAATGATGTCTAGATTTTTTCATGAATTTTTAAAATTCATTGTGGCCAAATCTTGAAAAATATTCTCAAAAATTGCCCAGCCAATTGCTTTCAAATCGAATAGGGACGCTTCTGGATACCTCAGATTCTTATTTGTTCAGCAGGTGGCGCTGCAATTTTTATCTATTTTTCATGAATTTTTGTGTGCTCTTCCAATTTTGACTTCTACAAAACAGTCACAGACTGTTCTGAAACTTTGTGGAAATTTAGCTTGTGGGAGGATTAATCAAATTGTGTCTAGTTGGTGACACTCTGGATCCCTGATTTTGGCAAACATTTCAATTTGGGTACCTGTCAGTTAATGCATGCAATCCTATTGATTACCATGTAAGTCAATGGGGATTGCAATGGAAGCTCCAACTTTTACTTCCACTCCAAAATTCTCATCCCCTAGACTAGAGTGGAACTTCTTATGGGTTGAATGTCAAGGTTCGCTCAGGACGGGCTGGACATGCAGCCCTCTTGTTTAAGGATGTGCGTCAGGTTAAATTGCCTTCAAACTGACCTTTTTTGCAGTTTTCAGATATTTTGTGTAAGTAATATCAAAGATTCAGATGCAGGAATCAATTTCCATCTAACTTTATCCGTATGTTGTATTTTAGCAAAAAGTTGATCAAGACCATGTTGTTTTGAAATGGCTTGTAGTCTGGCTTTGTTACACCACTATAAGCTCCGCCCAAAGAAGGTGCCTCATTTACTTGACACTACTTATTGCGCTACCAGCTGGTCTTGGGCGCTAGCAGGCAGCGATGTGTCAATCACTATCTGGCCCATCCTACCAGTGATTTAACCAATCAACACCTAGCTGAAAAGCTAGGTGTTGATTGAGCCACCATGATGACACAGGAGCACTGAACTTTGCTTTCTATGCTGCAAATGATCAGAATAAAGTATTATTAGAAGTATCAGGGATGAAACATATCATAATACTTGTTAAAAACACAATCTTGTCAGATTGGGAAGGTGTCATAACGACCTAAGCTCGAGTAAGTGATGTTAATTCACTTGAAGACACCTTTCTCTTTGAAGCTTGTTTTCTGGTGTTTGCTTTTTCAATAATACTCTAACTCATTTTGGATTGAATTTCGACAGTTTTTATTTAATAGTCATAAAAACATTTAGTTTGCAGTAATGTCATCCTAAGAAGGTAAAGTAAAAAAGTGAGTCCCAGATTTTTCACACGATGCTTAGTTTTGTCATAATACTTAGAAGCCAAAGTTATAACCCTTTGATGTATGAATGGGGTGTCATCAGCACAACTTTGGGCATTCATCCTTCCTCAATGAAACAAAAGACAAAAAAAAAACAGGACCCGCTTTTGTCGAGAGGCATTAGTAGATTGTTTTTCCAAAGAAAAATTTATGGTACATTCAAAAACAAGAAAATTCCATCCACTTTTCTGTGAAATTGTTCGGTTTTCTTTCTCCAATTGCTATATCAACACAAGGCAAATAACACCAGTGACAATGGTGTCATTGAATCTTCAGTTTGTTTACTTTTTAGAAATACATACTTTGTGAGGGGTTTTATGAACTTTCAGTGTTCTGTTGGGGTTTTTGTGGAAGTCTTAAGCTAACCTGACACTCATCCTTAAAAATTGCATTATATAAAAAGTGTTGAATTGTGCATCAACATTGATACCTGTGTAAAACTTGTATCTTGAACTGGGTTCATCTTTTTTGTTAAATTAATTTCAAACTTTGCACAGTTGACGGGCATAATGTGGACCAAAGCGTATTATAGGGGCTTGGTGCTGCTCACATTTCCTGGTTTTTAATGATTTTTTGAAAATTGCCTAATGACCTGTAAAGCCTTCATGTCAGCATTGATACCTGCCTGAGTACAAATGTATTCTCAAAAACGGTTGACCAGATCTGCTTCAAACTTGATAGGGATGGACTCCATGTAGGTCTTAACTTAAATTATTTCATTTTAGAAAACTAGATCACTAGGTCAAATATCTGTGTCACATTGATAAATTATGTACTGTATATTACTAGGCTTTAACAACTTTTATTTTAGTTGTACAACATATGAAGACAAAAATATGTGCCATGAAATAACACAAGGTCAAGTATTTGGGTCATATAATCCATCATCAAATACTCTGCATCTGTGGGCTATGACTGCCTTGCACATGTTCTTCAAACTTTTTTTTTTTGCCTTGCAAACATTTTGAGTTCAATGGCCAACAACATTATGTACAAATAAATGGTACCGCCATGGGCACCAAGGTAGCTCCATCATTTGCCAATCTATTCATGGCCAAGCTGGAGGAAAGCGGTTTGTTAAAACACCCGATATCCCCACAAGTATGGTGGAGATACATCGATGATATCTTCTGCATATGGACATATTTAGAAGAAGAGCTGACAAAGTATGTCAGGCATCTAAATTCTTGTCACCCGACCATCAACTTTGTTTGCAACTATTCCAATAATGAGATCAACTTTCTAGACACTATTGTAAAAATCAGTTCTCAACATAGAACTTACAGGACACTCTATGTGAAACCTACTGACACTCACACATGCTTGCACTACAGGTCAACCCACCCCAAACATTCAAAGATAGGGGGACCTTACAGCCAACTACTGCGAATTAAAAGAATTTGCAGTAAAGCAGAAGACTTTGAGTAGAACTCAAAGAAAATTCTAAAATAGTATGAGAAAAGGGACTACCCACCTCAAGTACTGACAGAATCCAAAGAAAAAGTGGACTCACTAGACAGGGCTACTCTTTTGGCACCACACCAAACTGAAGAAAACAGTGATAAAGGAAAGCTTTTTCTTATCACTTCTTACAACCCAGTCTTGCCTCCAATAAGGGATATAATCTAACAAAATTGGAGGACGTCAGAGGCTTTAAGAAACGCTGAAGTACTGTCTAACTAAAAGGTTATAATAGGCGTCAAGCACCCCAAAATCTGCACGATATATTGGTTCACTCCAGAATCGATTAACATGCCTGAACACAACAGGCCAAGTAACAAGCACTGAAACTAAGTGGACTTATACGGTCCCTAAAGGAGGTTGTTGTGAAAGTTCCAACCTAATTTACCTCCTTACATGCAAAGTTTGAAGAAAACAGCATGTTGGACAAACACAACGTCCACTGAAAGACAGGCTAAGAGAACACTATCGTTACATGTATATGTAATAAAGTGGCCACTCAACCCTTCGGCAGACACTTTGCCCAAGAAGGACATGATGGACTTGACATTGAAGTCCATATACTAGACTACATCCCAACTCCACCGAGATTAGCACGTACCAGAGAATTGCGACTAACTTGTGAGAAATGTTGCATGTACCATCTATGCTCAATTGAGCCTTTTGGCCTCAATATCATGGGAAGATGAGCTTTCTTGCACAGTCAGATGCTAAATTTTTATTGTCTTAGCTCACCTCCCAATGTTATTTCCACTCCAATTTAACACATATAGTGTTAAACCAAGAAAAAAATGCAAACATTCTTGAAATCGAAACTAAAAGTCGTTTTAGTAGCCCCTATCCAGGGCTATTGGAACAATACTGTAATTGTTCTAATTTCAAAATGCCTGATTCAGTGCACCAGCTGATCCCAGCCAGCTGACAACCCCAGCCTTTCTTTATATGGAAAGACTGTTCCTTTCAAAAAGAGATCTTTTTGAAATAACGTTTTATCAACCAAGATATGAACGTCAGGCTACTATTACATGTAAACAAATGCACCTTTTTTATGTAGTAACAACTGTAGCTGAACGTAGTATATAAAAAGCCTAACGCATTTTTTTCAACAGTCCATCCCAGATGAGATGCAGAGGCATTGAAACTAGTCGGACATTCACCAAGCCTCCCAACCACCACGGCTACTTGCTTTAGTCATTTAGCTCTTCTTCAAAGTTGGTAGGAATAGACTGTGTAGGTCTCAATTTGGAGTGTTTCATTCAGAAAACAATGCCCTTTTTGTCGAGATACAATCATTGGATGTAAATAATTTTAATGACCAAGTGAAGAGGTCAATTCAGTCCTACATGTCATTTGTACAGATCGAAGAATTTGACAATGAGTTTAGTACCACAATAATGGAAATTATCAATGATGATCATATGTGTCGGAACATGCAAAATAAGTACATAAACATACAAATGTGCAGTATCTTGGCTTGATCTTAAATGCTATCCTGACAAGAATGAGACTTGAGTCAACAGCTTTCATTGGCACTGGTTGTGACCATCAACAGCTTTTATTGGGGCAGGCTAGACATAAATGGACACCATCATCATCATCATCATCACCACCACCACCGCCATCATCATCATCATCATCATCATCATCATCATCATCATCATCATCATCATCATCATCATCATCATCATCATCATCATAACAATAACAAAACAACAACAACAGCAACAACAACAACAACAACATTAAACTGAAAATATAGTAAATGCACACAATCCACATGTCAAGGAAAGATGTTGACCAAGGGCATGTGTTCCTGATATGCCTAAATTACAATTCCCATTCAGCATGGTTGCTACCAATGAAAAAGTTTATATGAAAACATTGGATCCGATGAAATTTTGCATTAGGGCAATTTGAACTAGAAAGTGTTAAACTGTGCTTGCTGAAATTTATAGGCTCCTTTTTGGTGCTTGGCAAGGATGCATTCTCAAAGAACATTTAATTGCTCTGCAGCTGTGCTCTTGGATATTAATAAATTATGAATGCATCCCCACTTGTCCACAATTCCCACTGTGAACTTCTCACCATTAATTAGAATGTTCCTTTTGACATAAACGGAAATACCATGATAAGTCAAGTCAAAGCAATAAATTGAATTGTTCAGATTGCATGTTGATTTGGTCATGTTTCAGTTTGAATACAACTTCTGAACTTCATGAATACCATCCCTTTAACTCATTCCATACTATGGTGACAGATGAGGTAGCCTCTGTTATATTATTTTATGGAACAAAGTCACATTGACAGAATTATGTCTCTTGGCTGCAGCTAGAAGACCTCTATTGTTTTATGTTATGGAACAAATTCACATTGACATAATTATGTCCCTTCACTGCAGCTAGAAGACCACCAACCATTGGAATATTTATCTGAAATGCGACAAGTGACCATTGTCTTCATCAATCTGACTTTGGAAAAAGTCAACCACGCCAAGCTCTGTGAGCTACTTCAAGATGTCTTTTGTGTGATCTACCAGCAGGCCAAGTCAGTCTTTGGTCAGTAAGTGCAACAGTATTAGCAAATTTATTGTATGTCACAATACACTTTGAACACCATGATAGGAATATTTGGGATATTCTCACCAGGAATCTACTTTTCTAAGAAGTAAAGTTGTAGTGTCCAGCATACAGGTCCAGGTTTGTGCCAACCAGTGGCTGGTAAAGCCAATGAAACCAGGGAACATATCTCTGATGCACCTTTATTCCCTGAGTTATCTCTGCTTGGTATCAACTGTTTTTGTACTTTTTCTGCAACACGAGAAAGTGTTTAGTTTTGCCTTTTAATCACTACTGCAAGTTTTTGCTCTCAATTTCCTGGTCAATGTAGCAGAGGCTTACCATCCAACTTTGTGTCACTCCCAAGTGGGATTCTTAATGAAGTCTTGAGGTGTTTGCACTGCTTTTTCCCATCAAAATGCCAATCCCCAAGCAAGTTAGGCATTATAAGAAGACTAACTCCTTGGCTTCTTTCGACATGCATCCTATCTGCATGTAGAAAGTCATTGTGGGATAGGGATGCTGTGTTCCCAAGCACAACCCTATTGTCACAGCTCGTCTTGGGACTTCCAAACAGTGGGGCTGACATATGAAAACAAGAGGCCCATGGGTCTAATGCTCTGCTGACAGATAATCTGATGACATTCATAAAAGATTAATTTCCTGATTTCATTAGTATCGTATATGACCCTGAGAAATTAGTCAACGTCATTAAGATGATGCAATATAAAACTTCTACATGAACGTGTATTTGTGGTACATTTTTCTGTGTAATAAATGTCTTGTAGATGAGATCTTAAGAACTGGATAAGTTAGGATCATAATACTTTTACAGTTAATTACCCTTGTAAGAATCTAGCTCAGGTTTGAAGGACAGTGACCTTGAACTGATTTCAAGACCACCAGGGTCAATTCATTAAAAAAAAAAAATGCAAAGAATATCAGAAGAACCAGATATGCTAGGATCACAAAACTTTTACAGTTGGTCTCCCTTTCCAAAGGTGAATTTAGGGTTGCAGGAGAATGACCTTGACTCCATTTAAAGGTCACCCGGGTCAATTTACATTGAAATTCTTGCACACTATATCAGGAGAAACAGATCCCCTTTGTCTGCGGGGGGGGGGGGGGGGGGGGGGGGGGGGGCTAAGCCTTTATGTTTTCTATATTGCTCTAGATCTGCAAGGGTGAACATGTGGCATAAGCACCACTGGTATTGCTATTATGGGATGAAAAAGCATCAGAGAGGTTTTCTGTCTGCATATCACTTATGATCAGAGATACCCAGCGTTAACTTCACTGACTGCATGCAATTAACACTTATAAATCAGTGGCATGTCAAAGCATTGTAGAAATTACTGAAGATAAAATTATTATCACTGTGTTTCAAATAAACAGATAGTGTCAGTGTCAAGCTGGGTCATGAGAGAACCTTTATATGTTCAAGTTGCAGGTGCTATTTTTAACCAAGCACAGGACTGTCTTGGTCCTATAATTGTTTTGTGTTCTAGCATTGGCAAGTAACAGCCAAAATGGTCCACAAGCTTTTCTGTTACATTTAATTCCCTTGAATACAAGTACATGTATATGAAGTGTAAAGCTGCAGATTGTTGTTCTGTTGCACTTCTTATGTTTCGAGTTGTGTTGCAATGAGATGTCCTTTTTATCTTCTATACATATCAGTATACTCAATGACAATTTATTTCACAGGATGCCTGAATAAGGTCTTTATGTTTGACAAGGTGAGATTATCTTTATTATTTCATCTCCATGCAAATTTGGAAGTATCCGATTTTGGTGGCAAGACTAAAAATTATACATCGCAGTATATAAACATAGTTACCCATGGAAAATGGGTACAATCTATAATTTATTTATTTGAACAAATGTTTATTATTAGGTTCAATCTTCCATGTCTATGTAATAAATCATACTTCAGAGCTTTTTAGGTTGGCTGACTTGTCAGTCAGCTGAGCTTATTTTGTGGTCCTCGATCTGTCTGTCCCATCATCTATGGATCATCTGTCAACAATTTCATATTTATTACTTTTCAAAAACTATGTGCTGGATTTACTGTAAACTGGATGGGAATGTACATTGGGAGAGTCTCCACCAGTTTTGTTCAAATGGCCATGCTCCAATGATTTTGGAGATTTTTGTACAGCTTTTTTTAAGAATCTTTAAACATCTTCAAAACTGTTCAGCCAATTGCTTTGAGATTGCATTGGGATGCTTCCAGTGACCCATATACTTTAAAATCTGTGCCATTTTTGTGTTTGTTTGTTCTTTCTTTTTTTTTTTGTTTTGTTTTTGTTTTTTTGTTTTTTTTGTCTTTTTTTTTGTTTCGTTTTGTTTTGTTTTGTTTTGTTTTTTTGTTTTTTGTTTTTGTTTTGTTTTGTTTTAATTTTCCAAAATTGTCACTCAGATTTTGCTGAAACTAGATGGAAATGTACAGTGTAGAAGGGTCAAACAAAGCTGTTCACAAGGTGATGATGCTCAGGATCCCTGACTTTTAATAAAATGTTCGGTTTGGATACTTGTTGCTTAATGCATGCATGTTACTTACTACATGTACATCAATGGTGATTGTAATGGTAAAACAGGATATACCACGGGTCTCCACTGATTTTGTTCAAATTGTCATGTTCCAGCAGTTTTTGAATATTTAGCTCAGCTGACTGACAAATCAATTGAAGTTTTTTCTAGGGACACCCCAGACCTTAATTTTTTCAGTGGCCTTGTTCTGTACTTTTTTCAAATTTTTGTGCAATTTTTCGCCTTTTTTGACTTCTCTCAAATTGTATGTTAATACCCTTTAAATTTAGTGGAGTTTATGTGACATGAATCTCCACCAAATTTGTTTCCTACATGGTGCTTCTGTCATTTTCTGATTTTTAACATATTATCAAAATAAAGAAAAATCTGTAAGAGTATATGTGCATATACATGTACGTGTACATGTTATCATTGTCAAAAATGGACAGCAACAAATGTGACATATTGGCTTATGTGTCAGTAGTGGTGGATCGTAAGCCCATGTATCCCAGGGTCTTCTTTTTAATGTTTTCACTTTGGATCTTGAGTGGCTTTGAAATGTCAAACTGACCTGTTGGATTATAGCTTGGTAATAGTGGATCCTTTCACTTTTCATTGAAAAATGAATACTCCAGAACTGTATGAGTGAAGACTATGATCTTGCAAACAATGAAGATGGCCTTAAAAACAGTGTTCTTTATGTAAGTCTGAAGGTCACAGGGTTACTTCAGTCTTTTGATCCTGGGTCCATGCTTACTATATTTCAAAGTATGTTTTCTATTGTTTCTTTTGGTGTTAATTATTAATTTTGACTTTGAGTGAACATGATGTTCCATACCAACAAAATTTGGATTACAGCGGGGTGACCTTGACCTAATGGTCAAGGTCATTGGGTCAACTAACCTCAATAAATGCTATTTTCATGGCTGGCTGCATACAACAGGTACCACTTTACTATGTAAGACAATAGGGATTGCAGTGGTAACTCACATTTTCGTCTCTGAAAAACTGTAAGCCAGGTTTATTTCAAAGTTGGTGGGGTCCATGGATGTACCTTGAGTGGGACTACTGATTTTGTTCAAATGTTTATGCTTCAGTGATAAATGGATTGTTATTCATTTGCTTTTCATTCTTTTATATTTTTTTTCATTTAAAAAAAATTGTGAAAATATTTTCTAAAACTGCTCGACCAGTTGATGCAAACTAATGTAGGAAGACCCCAAGGGTACCCCTAAACCAGGGTGAGACTTCTTATGGGTTGAATGTAACCTGAGGACGGACTGTTCCCACAGCACTCTATTTTGTTTAATTTGCTGTGGAATAGCTGAGCATGAGAAAAATCACTGTTTGTCTGTCATACAAGTCTTAGGCTTAGATATGTACATGTACTGTGTCGAAGATAATTCAAAATTGAATTTGAACTCCCTGAGCTTTATATCCCTGGTTATATTATTATTCTAATTTGTTGAAAACAGGTTTACATCCCTTGTTATATTTTCATATATATCAATAAGGCTCACAAAGACTCCTTTTGACCCTTGGCACATCAAGTGCCAGAGGGTATTGTTGTCCCCTTCATCGTCTGTCCGTCTGTCTGTCTGTCCATCCATCCGTCCATCTTGTCGGTGTTACCACAATATCTCAAAATTATTCACTGTAGTTGTAGCAAATTTTTGTCACAGAAGGATCTTATGATGGACCAGGTTCCTATTAAAAACCAGCTTCCTCTGAGCATTTTACAAACTTTTTATGAAACTTTTAATGTATGGGGTCAACCCTGACTGCGTTACGGTGATATCTCAAAAAAATATTGACAGCAGCTTTACCAAATTTTTGTCACAAATGTATCTAATGATGGACCAGAACCCTATTTAAAACCAGCTTCCTCTGATTATTTTTAAACTATTCGTGAAACTTTTTATGTATTTATTTGAAGGCCGTCTGAATGGCATCAACCCTGACAGCGTTACCGTGATATCTCAAAAAATACTGGTCACAGCTTTACCAAATCACTGTCAGAGATGTATCTTATGATGGACCAGAACCCTATTTAAAACCAGCTTCCTTTGATTATTTTTAAACTTTATGAAACTTTTAATGTATTAATTTTAAGGCCATCTGAGTGGCACTAACCCTGATGACGTTAACACGATATCTCAAATAATACTGACCACACCTTGCATCTTATGATGGACCAGAACCCTATATAAAACCAGCTTCTTCTTTGTATTTATAAACTTTTTATGAAACTTTAAAGTATTTATTTGGAGGCTGTCTGAGTGTTGCACAAGGGGACAATGTTACCGTGATATCTCAACAATAATCCAATGCAGCTTCACCAATTTTTTTCAGAGATGCACATTATAGTAGACCAAGTTTCTATTGAAAACCAGCTTCCTCTCATTATTTTTAAACTTGTTATACAAATTTTCAAGTGTGTAATTGATTCTGTATGAGTGACACACAGTACAGTGGTCTGTGTCACCAGGACCTGCCACAAGAACAAATCCAAAAGTGCTCTTTTCTTTCATAGACAACAATATGGAAATGGTATGTAAAGTATTCTACTATAAAGTCTCACAAAAACAAATACAGAATTGACGAAAAAATTGTGGGCACCGTGGGTAATCTGTTTTTTAAATGCTATTTTTTACAAAATGTAGCACATATATGCCAAGCAGCCATCTTTGATCATATCCATAATACAAATTTAATGCCTAACCCTACTGTAGGAAATATGTAATTTGATAGAACAACATGCAACAATCAATACAGGCCCAGTAATATGAGTATTATTCTTTTTAGCCAATCAGAACTGGAGTTATGTTCATCTAAAGTGCCACATGTGAGATACAGTTATATCAAAACATGATGAGGAGACTAACATCTTGCCAGAAATATATCCAACAATGCAACAGTGATGATGTAGCAGGCTCACAAAGCTTATTTACATGTTTTTAAAAATAACTTTGTTATATGTAAGTGGTAAAAGCAATCAAAAGTGCACCATCAAGAACTGTTAGCTAAATACAGTGATTTAAGGATAGACATCAGTTTATAAATCAGTGATCTCAGTGCTGAATGATTCTTTTCTGTACATGACACTGTAAATTTACTTAAGAAGTGCAATAAAGGATACATTTTTAGAAAGCATACAATAAAAAAAATAAGGCTGTGGACTTTGGTAATATTTCTTGGAAGCTCTGTTTGCACAGCAATTATAGAAGTGTAGGTAAGTGATTGTCAATTTTTGATATAAATGTTGTGTTCAGGTTGTACATTATTATGTATTTCTGCACCATATTCATGGCAGTTTGTACCACACACTGTAAATGAAAAAAGCATGTCCTAAATTTCAAATATTTGTTGTTTTTCCTGACATACACAGGTTTGAAGTTAGAATGATGACACGTCAGAGGAAAGCTACTTTTAACAGCCGCTGATGATAAAACAGCACCAAATTTTAAAAAATGTGAAAATCCTTTTTGATTTATTACATAGACTTAAGTTTGCTGCAGCTTTGAGGTCCTATCTTCAAAATTGAATGAGCTGAATCAATATTTGTGGGTCATTTTTTTTTTTTTTTGAGTTCATCTACCCCATGATGATTTCTGTTCATGAGAGGTACACTCGTGAACCAACGGCTCCCAATTTTCTCCAAATTGAGAGTCTAGCTATCGGTAGATACAAGTCTTCTCTACACTACACCTGGTATCCTCCAGGTATTTCTAAACCTGACACACTGAGGTCAGTCTACCAGTTTATTACTGCTTAGTAACAAGCAAGTTCTACTTTGTGATAGAGCAGACAGCCAATCACATCGTTTTTTTTACTGAAACGTTCACTTACGTTAGTAACGTGAATGTTGTACCCTAATATATAAGTACGTACAGGGGACCGTTGATCAGTCCTGATGCGTTGCGTCAGCAACGAAACCGGTCGACTATCCAAGCTGAGATACCAAGTTATCAATCGCTGTTTTTTCCGGACTTGTTTAGTCTAAATTGCTCTTTTGTGTAATTGACATGTAAACTTTGCCATCAACTAAAATAGTAAAATTATGATTCACAAATGTCCACCCTTACCAAAATGAACAAACTTAACAGGCTGTCCACATTTTTGGGACGTTTTGGTATGTTTGGATACTGGCTGGCTACATTCTAGGCTTGTGCTAGGAATCTTTACCTTTAAGCCAATTTGGCTAAAGCTGCAAAATTTCTTTGAGCCAAATTTTATCTTCTTTAGCCAAACTTTACTCGTAATAATCTGACATGTATAGCTATTTTCAACCCCCATTTCCAGGGTGGAAAAAAAACCCTGTGTATCCCAGCTCACCTCCATGAAGGCCAACAAGTTATTGCTAGAGCCTGTTCAGTAGCTATGCATGTATTATTATTATTATTATTATTATTATTATTATTATTATTATTATTATTATTATTATTATTATTATTATTATTATTAAAGATAAGATAATACTTGAAAAATAGACCTCCCAAAAAAATTACATCACACACATTTTTGGCAAGTTTTCAATTGATAAAACTTGGACACAAGGTCAGTGTCCCAAGATATGTGCCAGAATTCAATATCATTTCATGTGTAATGGTGCCTTTTACTTTTTTTAAGGTTTTACGCTTTTAAGTATGAGCTTATTGTATATATTTTTTTGACCATGATAATGAAATTTTTTTCCATTAATTGCTAAATACAATTAATGATTGATTTTCAAATGGCTGCTCGTAAAAAGTGGTTAAAATCACAGAAAAATATTGAAACTGAATATTTAATTTTAAGGTAATCTTGGTTATCTCCATTTGTTGAGAAGGAATTTTAGTTTTGAAAATATGTACAAGCATACATTTAACTCAGATTGAAAGTAAATGGATCCAGACTGTGGAACAAAAAAATTTTAATGTTTATACTGACAGAATGATAGCTTCAACAAATATATATTATGTCATGTGATGTGCATATAGCATTTAAAATCTCAGCTGAATAAAATTAAGTGTTTCTTTCAATCAGCATGAATTAAAATAGATTTTCATTACCAAAGTTCTAATATAAGAAAAATGCTGCTTAACTAAGTATGGGTACCGGTAAGCATAAATCAGACTGCTTGAAGCAGACAAGCTTCTGCATGGATTTCCCGTTTTGGCCACCAAATGGCAGTACATGTACATTCAACATGGCCGCCAAGCACATGTTAATTTTTTATTCGTATATTTCACTTAGTTTTGCCCCTCTGGGGCAGAAATATTTCATAAAAACCCTGTCTTTGGACCTTAATGGATAAATACCACACTCTGACAACAAGCTAGCTATCATGAGGACCAAAAATGAAAATTTGAAGTCACAATATGGTGTCAAGACAAATATGTATTTTTGGCCAGGTTGATTTGCCTTTGTGACATTGGTAGGGGAGAAGAAAGAGACGCTTATGCCTGAATTTAGGAAAGAAACACAATTTATGTGTTTAAAGTATGTTTCCTACTGCTGAAGTCCATTTGAAGTTCAATAAAGTTTTCTTTCCACTATTTTGACAATGAAAGTGCCTTTGTCAGCAGGGAGATTTTAGAGGAAAATCTATCATGCAGAAATTTTTCCTTCCCCAAATTGGCGAACTTGTTCAAATTTATTTTGCCAGATCATTTATTTATTTTTGCCACTGGCGAATTGTCGAATGGCTAGTGCGAGCCCAGACATTTTTAAGGGCTGTCCTCAGGCTGGCACACCTTTTTCACAACATTGGTGGCTGTCTACAGGCTGGCTACATGCACTGAGCTTTTAAAAACCAAAGAAAGCAGTGGCTGGTAATAGACTGGCTACACTTTAAAACTCAGAAAAATTCTGTACACCTATAGCTGGTAACTAGCAGGCAACATTTTAATTTTGGATAAAATCAAAGGGAGCACTAGCTGGTAATTGGCTGGTTGCATCAATTAAATTTAGCACTGCATGGCTGATGTGGAGCTGTTAACAGGCTGCATGTAGGCTGTCTTCAGGTTGGCTACACATTGCCTTAATTTACTTTCCATCTATAGAAACTAATTATGCCCCCCCCCCCCCCCCGAAGGAGTAGGGGGCATATAGCTATATAGCGATTACTTTGTCAGTGTGTGTGTGTGTGTGTGTGTGTGTCCTGACAGACAGTTTTCACGGGATAACTTGAAAAGTTTTCTGCTTAGGTATTTGATATTGCTCATGCTTATAGTCCTGAATAAGGTCTCAGATGAATATAAAAACGGGTGACTTTGACCTAATCCCCAACATCACAAAGCCATTTTAGTGAATTTGGTTTTGATGCAATGACTTGAAAAGTATTTTACATAGGGCTTTCCTATTGCACATGCTTATAGTCCTGAATAAGGTCTCATGCGAGCTTGAAGATGGGTGACCTTGACCTAATTCCCAAGTTCACAGGGCCATGTTTGTGAATTTGGTTTCACATGATAACATGAAAAATTTTATGCACAGGGGTGTCATATTGCACATGCTTATCGTGCAGAATAAGGTCTGAGACGAGTTCCAAGATGGGTGAACTTGACCCAATTCCTAGGCCACAGAGTCATTTTAGTGAGTTTGGTTTTCACACATTAGCTTAAAAAGTTTTTGACACAGACCTCTGTTATTGCACGTGATTTTAGCCTTGAATAAGGTCTTGGACGAGTTCAAACTCTTTTTCACCTTTTGCTGCTCAATATGTAGATCGATGCACTTTTGAACTGCACGCGTAAACGTATGTGTGTGTTTTGTCAAATGAATTCCAGGATACTCAAGCACACAAAATCTATTGCAAGACCTGTAATTCTCAACTTTTGTCTTGTAATAAGTGTAGTCTTAGTCTTAACATGCTTAAGTTGTGGCTGCCGTAGTACTGGCTATGAATGTTCATATACCACAAGAATGACTCCTGCCAATACTGACAGCTGTAGGATGGGGGAGGGGGCATAGATCTAGCAATCTCCGATTGCATTTTAATTTGAAATGCCATAGTCCTTGACCAATCATGGAAATTTTCTTATCTTTATATTGTCATCTGGAAATTCAAACTTTGACGCTCAAAAATTTAACTGAAGGCATGCTTGCTATTAGGTGATGATAATCTTGCACATGCTTCCTGTCACATGGTTCCTCCTGTTTGAAATTAACAGTCACTCATGGAGCAGCTTGAATTTTGAAGACTTGTATATCATCACCGAAGTATGTTTTGTTCAGTTATAAAATGCTAACAGTATACAAAAACAAAGATCAGAGCAACATAACTTGAGTTACAGTGAAATAAGTTTGGAATCACATATCATTTGAACTAATTCAAAACAGCCATTTTAGATAAATATCAATCCCACAATTCGACAGTGATGACACAAATGACTCCTTGGCAGATAAAGATATTGATTGATGGCTTAATATTTAATGTGCCATGTACATTAGGTTAACAGTGACTTTAACAAATTGTTACACATATATTGGTACATTGATTTATATATAATGTAGAATAATGTATACATTTTCTGAAAGTTAACCAACTTTTAGTTGATGGCAGTGTTTACATGCCAATTACGCAAAAGATCATCATAATTTACCACAAACATTGATTCAGCTCATTCAATTTTGAAGATAGGGCCTCAAATCTGCAGTAAACTGCATGTATATATATATATATATATATATATATATATATATATATATATATATATATATATATATATATATATATATATATATATATATATATATATATATATATATATATATATATATATATATATATATATATATATATGTATATATATATATATATGTATATATATATATATATGTATATATATATATATATATGTATATATATATATATGTATATGTATATTGACTCTACTATTTTGGTCCTTTCCATGCAACTATTTGGGGGGGGGGGGTTGACTGACTGTAAGGTCTCTTAAATTGATAATGTGGATATGTGCTACCATGTTTGACCATTTCTCACATTGAAATGTCAGATATATTGAATGCATTTTGAATTTAAAGACATTAAGAATTAATTTTAAAATACCTTAAATCAAATGGCAACCTTGACATTAAGTTAAAACGCCTCAATATAAAATATATTTTTTTTTGTCTGAATTTAAGGTGTTTATAATTGAAATAGATATTCTTTTCAGACATTGTTAAAAAAAAATCCAGTCGAAAGTAAAGGTGAAATTAAATTTAAAATACCGGATATTGCATTGAAGATATCTTAGTGTTTTTAGGGATATGTTGAATCAATTTTAAGATATCTGAAATTGTAAAATATATTGAAAACATTTTCAGATATCTGGAATATATTTTTAGATACCTTGTCTTCAATTCCAGTTGAAACCGCAGGCCATTTTACTTTCAGATACAGAATTCAAAATATCTTTAAGCTGTATTATTGATATGTACATATCCATAATCATTTCAAGATATTGAATTTAAGATGGCCTAAATTTTATTGAAGACATTTTAAAAAGTATTCTATAAGAGCCTGTTGAGATAGCACATGGGTGATCTTGACCTAATTTGCTAGATTGCAGAGCCACTTTTGTCACTGAATGGAAGGTCAGTTGAGCACAGGACTGTCACATTCCTCATGTGGTCTTTAATGTGTAAATCTTCATTTGATAAAATAATTTTAAATGCTAGAATTTTTTATGTTCAGAATCTGATTCTTTGATCAACATGGTTGATTGACTGTGTATGCTGCCTTGTGAATGTTTTGAATTATTAGTCTACTTGTTTAATGATTATAACTTCCAAGTTTTGAGGCAACAGACAATTTATCTTCCAGGTTTACGCAAACTTTTATATGTACATATGTGCTCTGAATGTAATGGATAAATAATTTCAAACTACAATGATCGAATAGGTGTCAGATTTGCATGTACAAAATTTCACTAATTCTTTTATCAGGGTTGCACTTTCCTTGTCATTTTTGGATTGCCTGGCTTCAAGCATGAAAATGACTGTGCTCATGCTCTTCAGTGTGCTTTGAAAACGCTTCAAACCTTGAATGAGATGGACAGTGTGACGTAAGTTCTCTGTTTATTTTTTTCAACAAATTAATATCGCTGTTTTATGTATTTTCTATCATGCTAAAGGAGCAGCAGCCAATCAGAAGGCTTTATGCTGCCCCAACCCCAGTATTGTTATGAGTACTAGTACTATGCACACAGATAATTCAAGACATTCTGTATGTGCCAGTGAGCTAAGACACCTACCACATTTTCCTACTGTGATAAAATGAAAAATTTTGTAGACACTTGCAAAGTATACATTTCTGGAAAGGTTATAACAAACAGGTGATAAAACAAAAGAATTGTAAACCAATGGTTGTGATTGTTGAATAAACTACCACTTCTTTTGCCTGAAATTCAAATGTATGTTGACTACATAAACACAGAAATTTGGTTTCCACGACCAATTTTTTGAACTACCCATACAGAAATATTTCCTTTGCCGCTAACTAGCTGCTAGCTAGCCGCAAAGCAAAAAGTTAGCAGCAAGACTTCAACTGACTGAGCAGCTAGCCACTAAGTTGCCGCTACCTAGCAGCTGCTTAGTGGCAGAATTTTGTTGCTGCCTACCCTAGCATCAGCTTAGCAGCAAGAACTTTGTTTTCGACCACCTTAGCGCCAGCTTAAAGACAAGAACTTTGTTTCTGACCAACCTAGTAGCAGCTTAAGTTCCTGATCGACCTAGCAACAGTGTAGTGAGAAGAACATTGTCACTGGAAAATCTAGCTGCAGCTTAGCCAAATAACTTTGTTTCTGACCAACCTGGCGGCAACTTTAACAAGAAGGACTTTCTAGTTCGCCAGCTTTAATAAACATTGACACTTTAAAGATTAACAAACATGAACAATGCAATTTATAGCCCCATAATATGTATACAAAATTTGAAATTTTCGTTTAGAATTCATCAGAAAGTATCAATTTAGATTTAACAGTTATTGTTTTTTTTATATTTTAGCCAAAGATAATGACAAGTAAATGTTAAACATCTTTAAATAAGATTTGGAGTGTACAAAATTTTAAGTCAAAATTTGAATTAAATCAGAACTTGAAATGAAATCATTGCTTTCCTTCTGACTCACTCTTCAAGTTAATTAGAAACAACTTAAATTTTGTAAAAACCATTTATGGGAAATATGTAAAATTACATAATCATTGCAATGAAAGATAATGGGCAGTCAACTAGCTCTTGCTTATTAGCGCATGCAGAAGACCAACCAATTGAATATTACTAAGTGGTAGTTTATCCACAAACTAGCAGCTACTTAGCAGCAGACCAGCCAATGGGATTCCTTCCTTTTCTGGCAGAAAACCTACAAATAGGAGCATCTAGGGCAGCTTAGCTGGAAACTAGCAGCTACTTATCCGCAACTTAAGTTAAACCAGTAGCCACTCATGGTGACTTGACTCTCCAGACTCTACAGTTTTGATGTTTACAATGATTAAATAATGTATGTGATTAAACATAAAGAATTTGGAGGACAAAGATTGTTTTTATGTGTTACATGCTTGTGGAGGTATATGCGTATTTAGATAAAAGCCAAACCATGTGGAAAAGATGGAAAGTGTCAATTGCCATCATTATTATTGGAATTTTTATATTGACTTGACAAAAATTTTTGAAGATAGTTTGATGTGGAGACAAGAAAAGGGCCATTAATATTTATTATTATAATTATTATTATTATTATTATTATTATTGTCATTATTATTATTGTTATTGTCTTGCCAGCATAAGCTGTTGGCGAGACTAAGCAGTCACTTTCCGGACGTCCGTCAACAAAAAACTTCGAAGTGGCCTGAATTACGTTGGCGAGACATTCATGTCCCCGGGCATGACTCTGGTTATTATTATTAGTATTATTATTATTATTATTATTATTATTATTATTATTATTATTATTGTTATTATTATTATTATTATTATCATGTCTTAATCTATGTCAATTACTGTATCATTGACTTCGCTTTGGGATTTTATAGATCAGCAAAGAGTTGTTTTCATTTGATTGTTATTAGTATCTGCATAATAATTTTAATTGTGATCATCATTATTCGTTATTTTAGGCATGGGAATTTTTTATTTAAGGAGAGATTGAGGCCGACATGCCACAAACCCCCAGCCATGATATGTTTGTCTAGCTTTTCATTTCTTATATCAAAACATTATCTGTTGGCCAAAATTTGCTGTCATTATGATTATAACATAATTTATAAATTATATACCCACTTTCAGTGGTCTTTTTTGAACAATTCATTAGTTATAACTAGTCTTGGTCGGGTATGCCACATTTTCCAGGTTTTTATGGTTTAACCCTCTGAACCCTAAGGGCTGATATATCGGCCCTAAATACATTGAGTTATGAAACCCTGAGGACCCAGAGGGTTAAAATGTATATTTGATAATTCTGTGAATTTCCAAAAGCCTACACCGAACTATAATCATACGGCAAGGGATTGCACCTGTTCTGAGTTGTGCTATGGATATTATGAGAAAAAATATAAAGAATTTTCACATAAGTAAACAAAATCCTATATAACTGATTTCTGATTCTGCAGGTTGAGCTGGCTTTACTGTTTTTTGTTTGATTTATCACATGGAACCGAAGTTTGTTTGAAGCCATTGTTGTTAAATATAATGCTCATGATTAGTAGCGACTATGTAGGAATAAAAAGGCACATTTAGCCCAGCCATTTTTGTGTACACAGAGCCAGTATTTTTCTTACCTGCAGAATGCTGACCTGCATTTTACCCTGTGCCTAGTGACAGGGATCATCTCATTGAATTTTTTGTGTCCATTTGATACGTTAAGATTATTGAAACTAGCATTTTGAGATTGCACCTGATTTCCAAGCTAATTTTCAGCACAATAATGGCAAATTTGAGTACAGAATGTACCTCCACAATATGCATGCATCCTACAAAAGGAAATGCACACATCTCAGATTTCGTCTGACTGTAATGATTTTAAAGTCCAAAATGACAAAGCTCAATGCTATTTCACAATGCACACACACTCATATGGCTGTTGAGAATTATCAGTCTTTGCATGTAAGTTCAGCTTAGCACAGAACTTTAACTTTTGGCTTGTCAATTTAAGTGACCAATAAGAGAACATTTTTGTATTATTAGCATGGAGATACTATAATTACAGGTATAATTTGTGCTACTTGTCAGTATGGCCTGTTAGTTGATATTTTATACTTCACCAATTTCCAGTCCAGTAAGTGCATGTGCTTCAAATGTGCACAGGACCAGCACATTCCTTGTTTGTTGATAAAATGGAAGTTAATTGGGTATACCTGTGTGACCAAGAAGAAACAAAAATGTCCAAGCTGGCAAAGTGATTTTACATGTGGACAAAATATCACAGAAAAATGCATTCCTACATGATAAACCCCAATACCTAATTGAAGTTGTTGCATAAATACAGGCGTTTTAGGTAAAAATGTGTTTTTAGTGAATTTTTTTTTTTTAATATTTCGGGGGGGGGGGGGGGGAGGGAATGCAGGATTAAACGGTCAAATCTGTGCTATTATGATCTGAATACATGTAGTTGTCTACTATCTGCAAAAAATATTAGGGATTTTTCATTAAGGTGAGAATAGAATTCATGTGTCCGTATTCTGTCTGTATTCATAGGCATATACCTGCTTAACATGAAAAAATATCCCGCAATATAAAATTCAATTGCCCTGATTCCATGTGTAGGTATGTGTGATCAGCAATGTGTCTGCACTGCTTGTGTAAACTGTCCAATCACTCCAGCAGTGATAAATTTACACACATGGATGATTTTTCAGGTGCAAGATTCCCTAAAATAACAGTCTTGTTCAGATCAGAGAGAACTTTATATAACTTTTTACGCACGGTAGCCTATACGGACAATTTTTACAGACATGGAATCTCAATTTAAGCATATGGATTATGGACACTTTACTATGGGGTGCCAATTTAAGTGTAACATCATTCATTTCGTGCAGGAAATCGTAATACCTATCTTTTTATTGTGAATGGAATCACAACAAGATTCACAAAATTGTAAGAGCAAATTACAAAATCAAAGTCCCACCATGAAATTAAACTACTCTTACAATTTTGTGAACAAAACTGAAAGTGAAAGTATTTCACAAAATCCAACAAGCTTGTTGATTTCTGTGCACAGAATTGTAATACTTTATCAATTTTGTGCACAAAATCATACAGTATTATTAATTTCATGCACAATAGTGTAAGCTTTTATGAATTTCATGCATGAGATTGAAAATTGGGATCTACAGAATTGTTGGATATATCGATTTTGTTTTTAATATCATTAAGCATATTAAATTCTGTCCACAGAATCCTTAAATTTACCAATTTCGTCCACAGAATTGGGTAAGGTTTTGAATTTTGTCCACAAAATCCTTAAAGCTTTCCAAAATCCATTTTTGATCAAATGTTGTGCACAAAATCAAAAAATCATGTCACGTTACCGTAATCCATATGTTATCCAATTTTGCCCACAAAGTTAGAACATATCACAAAATTCATAGCTTACTAAAATTTGTGTGCACAATTGTAAGAGTGTAACAGTTTTGATCACAGAAATCTAAAGATAATACAATTCTGTCAACAGAATCGTTAAGTTTCTCAATTTCTTACGCAAAGTCACAAAAACTACCTCATTTTTGTCCACAAAAGTTCTAAAACACACAGAATTGAAAAGCTTAATTGATTTTGTCCATGAAATTGGAACATGATGTTTTGAACCCCAGTGCTCAGTACAACAGCTTAGATTTTCGTACCATCAGAGACCCTTGACTACGTTATCAGAAACTAACAAATCTCGCACGTGCATCTATATTTTAATTTGGACAGTTTGGCATGCAAAGAAAAAAAAATAAATAAAAAGGATAATAGGCCTAATAGAAAAAAGATAGACTAAAAAAAAAATGGAAGAAAGGGACAACCAACATTCAGAATTTCATTTGATATTGGCCAGTCTGCAATTTAATGCTGACAGTCTCCTGTCGCACAGTCAAGCCACAGTTTGTTGAATTGTCAGGATGGTATATAGTAAAATGTGGATGTGGGCCGCTGAGCCTATGCTTAAACGCAGACCCCAACTGCGGACTCTCGATATCTTCCATACCTTCCCAAACTGTATAGTTTACCCATGACACTATAATCCTTGAGGTATAATTCAAGATTTCAGGTCTTGGATATGCTTATTTCTCGAGATATTTGAAGTTGTGCAAATTCCAGCTTGTGTCTGTAGGCAATGTGGAATCCCGTAGGCAGTACTTGTGCGCTCACCATTGCATTCACATTCAGTGATCACTGCAGTGCTCAGGCAGCGGCCCACTTGCCATTGGGGAAAAGCTTCTGTCAATTAACACAAGTTTTCTTTGACTATCAAACCAGTTTCTATTCTTAATATAGGCTAAACTGTGGCAGTTTCTAAGTTTGCTTAAAAGTACAATTGTTTGTTGCTGCAAGAGCTACCTTGACTTACGTTTCATCATTCTTCACCTGGCTTTTTAACCTGTGGCTTTTTTTTTTTTTATTTTACCAACACGCTGCATATTTTTCTTCTTCACTCTAGTTTTGTAGTATTGGAAGTTTCCAAAGGGGAAAACGACCAGAAAAACGGATTTATCACTAGTAAATCTTTATACGCTGTCTCCACAGCATTGGTCACTTTAAGTTGGTTAAAGTAGCCTATACACCCATCTATATGTATTAATGTGGTAGAGCGCCCTGTGAGTTGCGGGAAGGCTACACACAAATAACAGAGGTCTGCGGATGTGTTGATTGTAACTTTATTAGTCTCCAAAAAGGGAGTGGCGAATCTGTGCCACTTAGACAGTTATGTTCTACGGGCATCTAACATCCCATAAAGCATTGTGCTCAAAAGCAGTGGTGGCCTATGTCTACAATATGGCATAATACAGTGAGGCAATGCTTAACTTATTAGACATATGTAACATATTTTTCAACATAGAGATGCATTATACATTGATAGTCACCTGGGAATTAGGATTATATGATAATACTGTGGTGCATGCTTGTCTGTCCTTTAAAGCTACATTATCATGTATAGGTATCAATATTCAAAGAAAATAACGATGCGATCTAGGGATTATAACCATGCTCACTATTTTATTTGACCACTGTTACATACATATACACATAATTATGTGGGTTACTGTACTGTGCCCATTTATGCATGTACTTGGATTCTTGAGTTTTGTGACAACCCTGTGCTGCTGTACATGCACTTTCCATATAGATAGATGGGGCAATACACCATAAGAATACATTCAAACAAAACACTACTGTACAGTAACAGCAAAAATATCAAAGAAGATCTGCATTTACATTATACATATGGAGGCAGCATGGTTTTGCTTTGTTCTTGCTGCCAAAAATAGAACAGAACTAAATGCCAGATAGAGTAATGTTAACCCACTAAGAACTTCCAAAACCAGTTGATCCTGTCTGACACTGACACGTTTACATTGAATTGAAACATAGTTTACAGCAGTGTGCATTGGTGGTTTTGTTTTGGTCCTTGGGCTTGGCCATGGTCTTAAGTTAACCATATTGACATTTTTCTGGAGTCCACTTCCATTTTTACAGTGTAGACATGGCCATTTTAAGCCATCCTACCTACAATGACATACACTTCGGGATCCCATTAATCCTGAATCTTAATCCTGCCCCTGGTCTACTTTGGCAGTTGCACCCACTGGCCCACTTTCAACTCATGTTCTTGCTAGCAGCAGCTTCTTACTTTTTCGTGGGCCTCTCTGAGTTGCTGCCTGTGTGCTCTCATCCAATCATCTGCATTCTTCTCAACATCACCAATAGGCTCTGACACTCCTAAGTGGAAGTCAATGAAAAGTGTTGGCTGAAGTCCAGACATGAGAAAATATTGGTAGTAGCCTGTAGGGTCATGTGGAATTGCATTGTATGCAAACAGAAGCTCTAGCAGGTGCAATGGCCACCTCCTTTTCTTTTCCTGTGGAAGTGCTCTTAGCAAGTTATGGAGTGTTCTGTTAAAGGGCTCACACTGACCATTTCCAGCAGGGCAGTATGGTGTTGTTCAAGACTTCTTTATGCCATATAGTTTACAAACTCTGCAATGACTGCATTTTCAAATGGATGGACAGTATCAGAATGTAGCCTGAAGGGATCCCAATATACCACAAACCAGTGCTTGGCAAGGGCCTTTGCTTTTGTATCAGCCTTTTGATATCTTATGGAAACAGCAATGGCAATCTTGGTAAAAACATCCATCATGACAAGGACATTTTCTTTCCATCTGAATCAGGGTCCAACATTGTATAATCAACAGCAAGGACTTCAAGTGGTTTGGTTGCCAGCAGATTGCTCATTGGATTACCAATTTTGGGTTGTGGCATTTTTGACAGGCTACAACATTGACAACCTGTTATCCAATTTTCACCATCAGACTACATCTGTGGCCAGTAACATTATTTTCAAACTAAGGTTAGCGTCCTGTCAATGCCTTGGTGGCCCATTTTGTTATGGCATGCTTCAAGCACCGTTTGCTTCAAAGGTGTAGACAGTACCAGCTGCCATAACAGTCCAGATTTTGGATCTGTCACTTTCCAGTACAGAGTTCCTTCCACTTGACATGCGATGCCACTGTTTTAGCACTGTGAGGGTTGCCTGATTGACCTTTCTTCTGCACTTTGCAGAAGGCTTTTCATTCTTATGCCAGAAGGACACGAACTCTTTGATGGTGGGGTCTTGGTTATGGAGATCAGTTTACTCAGCTTGTGTGTAAGATGCAAATGAGTATGTGGAACTGGCCTCCCTGGGAAGATCCTGGTTAGCATCCTGTGAGGTACAAGCCACCTTTTGTCCATTTCCAGTGTTTCCAACCTGAACCCAGACTCCAAGATGTGTAGCCCCAGCTCAACTTGCACTGCAGTTGACTTGGCCTGAATTTGGCAGATAATGACAATTGACACCATCATGGTCCATATTTATGGCTTGCCCTGTCTACATGGATTTATATGGCCTTCCTGACAGGCCATCTGCATTGCCATTTTGTTTGGCTGGGTGGTATTGTATGATATAGACAAAGATAGCTAGTTTGGACACCCCAGTTTTGCTCAACAGCCCAAAGTTTTGGCTATCTGCAAGTGGGCAAAGATATTGTTGTCTGTCAGAACAACAAATTTAATTCGAAGTAAATAGCTCCTGAACTGTTTGGTGACAGCCCATTTTAGTGCAAGCAGTTCAAGCTTCATTGAACTGTAGTTGGACATGTTCTTCTCAGATGGTCGCAAGTTTGTACTTGCATATGCGATGACTCCCTTGCAACCATCTTGTTCCTGAGACAGTACAGCTCCCAGGCCTTGGAGGTATCCATCAGTCTTGACCACATCGGGCTTTGTATAATCAGCATATCCCAAAACTGGTGCAGAGGTCAATTGATCTTTCAATGTCTGTATGGCCTCACTGCATTCTGAGGTCAATGATCTGAGAATGGTGGACTTAGCCTCTTCCTTGCTTTCATTTCTGCATTGCAGGATAAGACTTTCCCATGCAGGGGTTTTGCTATCTTTGAAAATCCCTTGACAAATCTTCGGTAGTACCCAGCAAACCCCCAAGAATGCCCACAGCTCATGGACACTCTTTGGGATGGGCCGCTCCTTGACTACTCTCACTTTCTCTGGGTTGGTAGCAACACCGTCTCCAGAGACAACATACCCCAGATAGCAACTTCAGGCCATGCTTTTTTAGCCTCGTGAATGCCATGTCCAGCGTCTATCATTTCAGATATTGTTTAAGAATATACAATGGTGTCGTCGAGATATATGAGCAGAATTTGGAACACCATGTTATTAAGGGTGTTTTGCATCAGCTGTTTGGGAACCCCCACCCCCCACCCCCACCCCCAAGGGAATCTAACAACTCATCTGTCCTTGGTAATGGAAAAACATCTTTGATTGTTCCTTTTTTTCAGTTTCAGACAGTCAATCCAAAGGCACATACCCCCCTTTTCTTTCAACGGATGACAGCTAGACTTGCATATGGACTCTCAAATGGTCTTCTGATTGATCAGTTTCTTTATATGATCTTTTACTTCTTGGTACTGACTTGGGCGTATCTTCGGAAAAGGTTGGACAGCAGCAATGTCATCCATCATTCTGATCTGATGTTTTCACGGTTTCCATCAGCCTAAGATCATTGTCATCCTTAGCAAACACACCTGTGTGTTGCCTGAAAAGATCCCCTATTGCCTGCCTTATTTCTGGTGTGCATCCATCAGGTGTAAGATCTTGAATGGGGTCTCTGTGGTATTGACATTATCTTGTGTCTCCTGAAACATAACTCTGCTCCTGAGATGAGATGCAACAAATATGAAACTGGAGCCATCAGACTCCATAGTGGCAAGGGCATGTATAATGTGAATGCAAATCCCTGGTTTCAGCCATACATCCTCTTCATCAAGGTTTACTACATGCACAAAGAAATGTCCATTCTCTACACTAGTAAGTGTGCTCACTGTGAACAAATCCTTAGGTGCAGGTCCCTTTAGTGCCTCAACAGTCAATGTGGAGGCACTGGAAGCACCTGTCCTGCATCCCCTGGCCCTCACTGCTGCCAGAGATCTAGCTGGGATCCTGACATCCTCTCTTCCAGAAATCTTGGCAAACCCTGCTGTGCTTGTTGCAGTGCAACAGCCCTAGCTGGTCCCACCTGTTCTATGTATGTATATCCTATCCCATTACGTAGCATTTCAGGACAGTGCCTCAGGACATTGATTCCTTGAAGGTCTGGAATGACTTCCTCACGTGCCTAAAACTCCAGCAATATGGGGTCTCTAATAATGAGCACACCTCAGCACTGACTATGCCATCCCAAAACATGAAAGTCTAATCCCAGGTAAGGCACATACGGAACTTCTAACCCATTAACTGTGATCAGCTTAAACCATCCAGAAGTGGAAAGAAGTTTCTTACCTAATAGCTGGATGTGATGTTTGAAGAAGCTGTCTGTGGTGGTGGTCACCTGGGATCTCAGAGATGAGGAGTACTTATCTCTCACGTGACTTTTGCTTTTGGTCATAGAAGAATCGCAGCAACTGCAATACTGACCTAGACTCCCCAAACGCTTCAAGCAGTATAGAGAAGATTTTCTCTTTGTGCCCTTTCTTCATGGGGACAAAGTGTGACTTCCGTCTTATCCAACCTTTTTAACAGGGAGAGGACATAGTCTGCTGCCTCCCTCCCTTCCAATCCCCATGACGACATAACAGAGCTCACATCTTCTATAAACTTGGTCACACTTTCTCCTGTCTCTGGGTCAGGCCTGGCAACAAATTGGTCCACCTTTTTTTGCTCCCTCAGGAGGTAAATAACCTGTCTGGTATTGGGAGTGGTATCTGCTTTGGCTTCATTTAGCTCATTTTGTGGCTTGAGTTTTTTCAGCCTCAAGCTGTTTAACCTTTTCTTTAAGAGCCTGCAAGTCAGCCATGTTGGAGACACTAAGCAAGAGGTGACTCCAAGAGCCTGAAGATGGAACCACTAAAAATATCTTTTCAAGATATTTGACCAGGGAGATACAGACAGAGAACTCTCAATAGCATGGGACACAGGACCTTACACAGGCCATCAAGTCCAGGTCTGATGATCAGGAAATATATACTTACCAGTGAAACATACTTCTGTTTCAAGGGCCTTACTCTCTGAGAGTAAATAATGCCAGGTTTGTGTGTGACATAAAGTACCCCAAAATAAAATAATTCCTACCCCAGGACCACCAAAGTAGACTCAACAGAGACAATTTAAGTAATAGATGAGTACATATGGTTATACAGGTATGTGGAGTAAGCCTTATGTGTTACATAGGTCCAACTCTGCCAAACGAAGTGTACAAGTTAGCCCTCTTTTTCCTGAAAATGCAAGAATTGAAACTGGTGTGCAAGCAGCAGCGGTGCATAGGAGGGTATTGGGATCCCCTTTCCTTCTCCAGTTTCTATCAGTAGGGTCAGCACAAGCAACAACGCTTCTTTTTAAGAAATGAGATCTTGGCCGTTTCATATATATATATATATATATATATATATATATATATATATATATATATATACATACATAGTAAAACCTGTCCTAGTGGGCACCTCTGCTAAGTGGGCACCTGTGTTTAGTGGGCACTTTTGCCCGGTCCCATTTTTTCCCATTGGGTCGCATGTTAATGGACCCTCCCCTAAAAGGGCACCTGTCTTATGTGGGCAGTGGATACCCTAAAAGGACATGTATACCTCTATTTGCTTAAGTGGGCACCATGATTAATCTTTTCCTTCTTGTTTACCCTTCAAATATCTCCCAATCTCCCAATAATATGCCACACTGCAGTTGTTTTTTTTACCAACAGGAGGATGCAAAGGCACAGAACAAGTGCTACTGTGTTTTCTTAGCATTATGTTGCTCTAGTAATCCCTTCGAAACCTATTTACCTGGCTTAGTGAGGCTCTGGATGAGTGTACAAATACTGTGTGAAGACTCTTCATTACAAGGACATACATTTAGTCGCACAGACTTTTTCAAGTGGTATTTAACACTGATATTAATGTTTCCAATGCATAATTTTTCAATCAGTAGTTCTCATTTAGTTAGGAAATTACTGGTTAGTAAAAGGAGTTATGTCAAGAATGTTGTTTTTAATCTGTTCTAAATGAATGCCCTGTGCAGCCCCCCACCCAATTGTTACATACATATACATGTACTTGTACTTTATTATATGGCCCAGCGGGCTGACCCTTTGCTTAGTGGGCACCTGTCTTAAGTGGGCAATTTTGCCCGGTCCCAACGGTGCCCACTTAACACAGGTTTTACTGTGTATGTATGTGTGTGTGTGTGTGTGTGTGTGTACCCAAAACCACTGCTGAAATTGTCAACTAAAATTACTTGCTTCGAGATGTCGAAATTACCAGATTGCTTATGGACCAGCCAAAGTTATCAACATTTTCACATTAGTACACAGAGCACTGTTTCATAGGACCCCCCTGCTCCCTTGAAATTAGTGCTTTACAAATGTTGATTTTTCTTAACTAAAATGCAAAGCTATTGTTTGGCCACATGTGCAGACCCTAAAACCTAGCTGTGCATCTTATGCTCAATCAGCTTCTCATGCAAATATTACCATAAATATTTAAGTTAAGAGACATTTATTGGTAAACAAAAAAATCTTAAAAATCAATGTTTTCATGCATTTAAAAACCCGTACACTGGCCTCATCCCCTTTCTCTCTCCCCCCAAAGCGTACTCTGTGTACTAATGTGAAAATGTTGACATTTCTGGCTGGTCCCTAACTTACTTGAATCTTAATTAACTTTATTTCACAGATTAGGTGAGAATGTAACACAGGAAGTATAAGAAATGCATGCAGGCAATAGAACAAATGAATACCTCATTACATTAACCTAAAACGATTTTTCTGTAACTCCAGGTGATACTCCTAGAACACATAAATTCAATTGTCTTCTAAAAAAATTATAACAGAGTTACATTGTAGCACCTGAAATATATATTTATGATACTATACGTGTGATGGACACAATGACATATGCCTGTGTTTCAAAATTTGCAGGCATATGTAAAGATGTCACTCATGTATAACAAACACAACAACAGCTGGCTGTGTCTCTGGGTTTGCAGGACTAGATAAAGATGTCGCTTATACCATGTATACTTTGTGGTAAAACAAAATACACACACATCTAATCTACAAATGGTTCATGCTATTGATACTTCTTTGTTGCATCTTAATTGACATCCCTCTTTATCGCAGTCCCCTGTAAACTTGCTTCAACAGTGGCTGTGGCATTTGACTGATCTCAATCTCCTTGCTTTGTCTGTCTGGCCACACCATTATACATCCTGTGGATCCTGTCCACGATGCCAAATGTAATAGATCGCCCCATGAGTCGCGGGAAAGCCTACACACAAATAACAGGGGTATGGGGATGTGTTGATTGTAACTTTATTAGTCTCCAAAAAGGGAGCAGTGAATCTATGCCACTTAGGCAGTGATTTGCCAGGCATCTAACCTCCCATAAAGCATTTTGCTCAAAGGCAATGCGTAACTCATGAGACATATGTAACATGATATTTTAACATAGATATGCATTATATATGCACTGATAGTCACCTGAGAATTAGGATTATATGATAACACTGTGGTGTATGCTTGTCTGATCCTTTAACTCTTTCCATACCAGTCCCTGATTTTTCCGTATATTTACGTAGATTTAAGACAACAATTGCATATTTAAATTCTTCATGAAAAGAGCTTTCATTCAAGTACCAACATGCCTATAATTCTTAAGTCAGTGGTTGTGGCACTGCCTGGCAAGTCATGCTGCAGCTGCTACAAGGGCAGCTGCAGCATGACTTGCCAGGCAGTGCCACAACCACTGACCAAGGCCTGTCACCATAGTATGGAATGAGTTAAAGCTACATTATCCCTTACAGGTATCAATATTCAAAGAAAATGATACAATCCAGGGATTATATCCCCATCACTGTTTTCTATGGCCACTTCTATGTACATACTCACATAATTTTTATGTGTGGATCACTGTACTGTGCCCATTTATGCATGCACTTATAGGTATCAATATTCAAAGAAAAGAGCGATACAATCCAGGGATTATATCCCCATCACTGTTTTCTATGGACAATTCTGTGTACATACTCACATAATTTTTATGTGTGGATCACTGTACTGTGCCAATTTTGCATGCACTTGCATTCCTGAGTTTTGTGACAACCCTGTGCTGCTGTACATGCACTTTCCATATGGATAGATGTGACAATACACCATAAGAATACCCTAAAAAAAAAACACTACTGTAAAGTAACAGCAAAAATATCAAAGAAAGTCTGCAATTACATTCTACATGTGGAGCCAGCATGGCTTTCCTTTTTTCTTGCTGCCAAAAATAGAACAGAACAACATGTAAATGCCAGTTGAAAAGTTATTAACCCACTAAGAACTTCCAAAACAAGTTGTTCCAGTCCACAATAATACATTTACATTGAAATGAAACAGATAGTTCACCTTGCAACAGCCTTGCTAGTAGTGAGGAAGTTCTCTCTCTGCCCAGTCACAATGATACTACTGGGATGCAGTCATCTTCCAAGAGAGGGTGGCTTAGTCATGTGACCCCCAAAATGCTGCTGAAGCTGTGGTGCCACTGCTGACCTCGGGTTGCTAATTAGCACACTACCCCTTTCAAAACTAACCTTGGGGTGGGGCCTACTACATTAATCTGAGCCTTAATATATAGGTCTATATTTTTCTGTCTTATTTTTCTTTCCTTTTTATTTTTTTCTTTTCTTTAACTTCTCCCCCATTTTTCTTTGATTGAACTTAAGGAGAGGGCATGGGTTTTAATTTCTGTGCTCGCATACCGGGGCATTTTGTTTTCTGTATCAATGTACTGAGACCTCCAGACATTGTAATAAACATGGATAAACAACAGTCTGTAAAGGATATTAGTTTAGCATTAAAATCACATAGGCCTATAGAAATTACTACTGGGCAAGTTTGGTTTGTGGAAATATTATTGAATGCAACATGTGTCAAATTATGAACATTAAATCATGACACATAAGAGATTTTGTGTTTAAAAATGTCTGTAAATTGTCGCACTAAGGCCTAACCTTATACAATCCTATTGTCATTTTCATTATCCCAATTCTTTGAAACTAATACTAGTAAATGACATTGTGTAAAACTATGAATGTAAACCCTATGCACTGTGTGCTACGCTTTCTATAATGTAAAAACTTGTCTGGAGTTTCCTTTGTATTTATAAAGTGCTAAAATAAAATGGAGACAAGAAATGTTTGGTACAGACAATGTTATGTCATTTTCATGTTTTTTCCTTTATGATGGCCAAGAATGGCAGACAAGCAGCCATCTCAAGGAATTAAACCCAGTGTTCTTTTTTATTACCAATCCCCCATCCTGTGCCTGAAAGAGTGTAGGCCTACTGACTTTTTGAAGAAAGAAAGAGAGACAGACCGAGAGAAAAAGGAAGAAATGTAATCAAGTCTTTACGCAGCTTTTTGTGTGTTGGCGAGAAAGCACAAGACCAAGCAATGACTGAAATTTAGTGCAGGCTCTCAGTTCAATCTGAGCTAAATCAGCACATTCCTATATTTGTAGCACTCTTGGGAGAAACTTGCCTCTTGGGAGAAACTCAACTTTTATTGATTCTGAATTTTATATCTCTGGAGGTAGAAGGCCAGCTTTGCAGAGAAGGGAGAAACAAACAAATGCAGAAATGGGCTTTGTCGCAAATTTTGAAACTATCAGGTTTTAGGCTTACCTCATGGTATGCTAGACCTACCTTGTGGAATGCTAAACCTACACTTAGAAAGAAACTGACGGTCAAGCAAACTCACGCTAACTACTGAGCCATCGCCTGTGCAGACACTGACCCCAGGTCTCAGGTCACTGCGGTCGATGGTGAGCGTGATACTGGACTCCTGGACAAGCTAGAATTTGCGGAGCATCAATTTCTCAATAAATAAGCATGTTTAGGACCTGAAATTTTGCTGCTTTATAAATTACACTTCAAGCAATATAGTGACATAAGTAAACTATACAGTTCGGAATCTGCGTTTTAGCATGGGCTCTGTGGTCAGCATCCATGTCCGCATTTAGTATGTAGGCATTCCATCACGACAGCATGTGACTTATTGCAAGATGTGGAGACTGATGCCCTCTACAAATCATTATAGGATTGAAAATGACCACAATAACGATAATGTGGCATGATACAATTCCCTAATTTCATTTGAGATTCTGTGCACACAATGGCATTCCTTTTAATTATGTGCACCAAACTGAATAAATCTTATAGGATTTTGTGAACTGAATACCATGTGCATCCACAAAATTAATAGGATGATTTGAGTTTTGTTAAAACGATTTCCAGAAAAATTAAAAGATTTCTCAATTTTGTAGACAAAATAACAAACTTTTACACAAAAGAGAAAACCTCATTCCATTTTGAGGACAAAATTCAAAACTATGCGATCCGAAATGAAAGAACAGGCCTTAATGAATTGTGTGAAATTGATTGGATTTCATGACTTTCTTTCCCAATTTCATCCACAGAATTGTATAAGGGTTACAATTTCCTGAATATTATTTTTGCTCAATCTTGTGAAATTTATATTAGAATTTTGTGGACAAAACCGATGAATTAATTGACAATTTTGTTGACAGAATCAATATGGATTTTCTACAGAATCCCAATTTTGTTCAATATTGTGGACAAAATCGGCAGACTTCCAGGATTTTGTGAACAAAATTGGTAGGTTTTCGCGATTTTGTAGAAAAAATTGGTAGCTTTACTTAATTTTGTGGATGTAATTGATAAACTTATTTGATTTTGTAAACGAAATTGATAAACTTATGGATTTTGTGTACGTAACTGATAAACTTATGGTTTCTGTGGACAAAATTGATATACTTAACAATTTTGTGTACAAAATTGTTAGAGTTAATAGATTTCGTCCACAAAATTGATGTTATACTTGGCACCCCATACCTTGAAGTTGTGCATGGGATACAAAAATGGATCATGCATTGAAATTTACCAACACATGGATTCTTAGTTTAACTGCGTCTGATTTGATACAAAAATTGCAAAGTAACTTATCTGGTCAAAATTGATAAAGTTGGTGGATTCTTTATTTTTGACACAAATTGAACAGGATTAGAACTTAACCGCGTCTGATTTTTTACAATGATGACACAAAAATTGCAAAATAGCTGATTTTGTCAAAATTGATAAAGTTGGTGGACTCTTCATTTTTGACAAAAATTTAAGAAAGAACTTTCTATTTCTTAGAAAATCTTTGGCGCTTTTTGCTCTAAAGAATTTTTTGCGTAAATCAGCTTTTATTGTGTTGCTTACATTGAGCCTCTGGATTGTTTTCTTTGCAGCACACCAATTTTGTCACCGCACCTCTTTCTTGTGGACCACTGCGAAACCACACACACACACACTGAGTGGCTCACATCAGAGAGGGTTCAGTTTAATGAAAAACAATTTTGAACAGATTGCAAACTCTTTAATGGAATGAAATCACACATCACAGGGATAGCCATATGTGTATACTTCTGTCACAATAAAGCTCAAAGCCGAGAAGTGAGAACAAAATGATAAACAGTGGTTTATGTCAAGAAGTGTTAGTGATGTTACAAAACTGCAGTTTTCTTAGGATCAGTTTTTGCCATGACTCTATCAATTTTGATTGAAGATTTCTTAATAACAGATGGTTTGATTTTCATGAAATATAATGTTTCATGGAGCTAAAAATTTAACTTAGGGAAGGTCATCTAGAATTTCTTATGTTTTGTTTCTTTATGTGTTCATTTGGGCCCTAAACATTAGGAATTGTTAATTATTGTGATAACCACTTTTATTTATGTTCAGTTCAAAGTTCACCATTACATTTATGGAAAAAATTAGCAAACCTGCCCTGGGCATGTCTGAGTTTAATTTTGCAAATTTTGAGGCATTAAGGGTTGATATTTTTCTGTGAGCTGCAATAAATTGCCAAATAAGATCATTTTGCAAAACTCCACTTTTGCCATAAAAACACATTCTAACATTATTTCTTTTATGTAAATCTAATTGACACATCTTGAGCAAAATAAATGTATATGCATGTAGTTTTATGGGTCCAAAAGTAAAAACCAAGGCAAAGGACAAAGTTGAAGACCACATTCCTATAAGTGCATAGCTTTGCTGGTGCCACCTTAAATTGGAATCCCAAATTAAATTCTAAAGGCATATGGAAGAATATGGGTGACACTCAGCATTGGTCACTGGGGTTTACCTGTCATGGTAGACAATTAACTCAGTCAACAATATTCCTTGGCGTAGGATGGATGACCACCACCTTACCGTATTTGGCAAATTACTTTGCTCACTCTGATCAGCTTTAGTTGCTGCCTCTTGTTCTGTTTTAAAATTTATTTTGTATAACAAACAGTGCCTTGCAGGATCATTAACACTTTGTAAAGTGTTGCACCTTTACTCAGGGCTTGTTTTCATCTAACATGTTGACTTGCAATCACTTTAGAAGATCACTGCTCTATTCTGAGTTCAATTTTCTGCAAGATGCTAAGTTCTGCAGGCAAGCAGCAGAGCGAGAACTCAACACACCCATCCTGTGGCCAAGATGGAAAGAAAGGCAATTAGTTTATTCCTGAAGTACATCGTATATATACTTTGTCTCATGCAGCTGCACAGATACCATATGCACAAACAATAAATAACACCATTAGCTGTGATCATTAACAAAGAAGTAAACAATGAGACCAGAAAACTAACATATCAAGTAGTTTGATCTCCACCAGATCGGCACTGACATGTACAGATAATGTCTTGGAATGTTTAATAATGTGTATTTCTATCCAATACTTGTTGTCAATAAATGCTTTCATGTTTGCTGCAACACGTTAACGTATTGTTCACAAAATAGCTTAATCAGATTTTTATGACTTAATGACTTACGAAGCAACAAGGATATGCCAGCCACCTGACACAATCTAACTGGTGTTAACCCTTTAAAACTGCAGAAAAAGTCTGCAGGACTTTACAACATGATGTAAAGGTAAAATGAAATGTTTAGTTTCATTCTATAGGGAAGCCTCTATAGGCGTGACTACAGGCCCTACATTCTGTGGTGTGGTGGGTCATCAATTGCGGCATGAATACACAGGTAAGTGGTTTTGCTTTCATTAAAGTGGCCCCTGCTGTTAGACACCACTCCTGAGACAGTTGCAGGAATGGTTACATACAACAGTATTGGTAAAAGCATGGAAAATATAGCATTGCCGCTGGGGCCCTGATCAATGTACATGTACATGTGGTCTCAAGTGACAGGTGATAACTCGAGGGGGGAATTACTGCATATGTACATGTATAGGTCATTGCTCACCTGGTTGTGAAACCTTTTGAGATATCAGGGCTTGACATTAAGCCTGTTTGTCTTCCCAGACAAGTAACTTGTATGAGGGACAAGAAGAAAATTCAAAATCTATATGGAAAGTTAATTTCTTCTTTGCCAGTTCCATTATAGTTGGGTCCCAAGTTGTTTCATCTCTAACCTGTTTCGACATGGTCAGGTGCCATATTTCATTTCTTCTGATGCTACTAGAGTTCTAAGATAAACTGTGTTTTTCTACATCAATATAACACAGTGACTTCTATTATTTTTCCCATAATTATTCTACATTTTTACCCCCTCGGCCCAAACAGCTGTATATTGTTGTTGTCATATCTGTGTGGGGTCCATATTACCTTCCCTCTGTTACCCTTGCAGATGCAATATTTTTTGAAAAAATCGAGCTACTAACATGAATCTTGTAATGTAATTGTATTTCATTAGGCACTTGGCTGAGTATGACATTCATCACTCTGGATCTATTCAAGGTCACCAAGGGTCATCATGTGTTTACCTGAGTGTTCATAATAACTTTTGCACAAATTGAGCTGCTATCATGAAATTTGTACTGTAGTAGCATCCCATTTGGAGCTTGACTTAGTTATAGCAGAGATGCCAACTATCCCTCATCATCAAGGACTGTCCCTGAAATTGGCTGAGGTTTTGACCAATTTACGGTGTTTGTCCTATATTGAGAATGAGTATTTTCTTTTATATCCTTTTGTAAATGTGCTCTGTCTCTGATCTTCTCACTCAAATGTTTCTGAAATGGTATTGTGAACGTTGGCATCTCTGTTATACATTCAGCAACCTTGACCTATTCTCAAGGTCGGCAGGGATAATTCCTGGCCAAGGGATATTAAAGAGCCTTGTACAGTGCTGTTAAGCTGGCCTTTTCACCACATGGCGAAAGGACCTTGTCCTGGCTGCTGGACAGGGCAGGTGGCAGGGCAGGGAACCTAGCCAGGGAGGTGTCAACTGTTGAATACACTTTTTGTGCATGCTGTGTGCTTTACCATTGTGCCAGTAGAAGGGATCATGCATGCATTCCAAATACCATACAGGCTGGGCCTGGCTTGTTTGTGAATGTTCCAGAATAGTACATTTTACCAATGTTGTAAATTAGAGCCAATATACCTATTTATCACAGAAATTTAGGGATATTTTCTACATTCATCTTTTTTGTAACAATATCCCTATCTTTTTGTGAGCAGTATAATTTCTGATGGACTATCAATGTGTATATTGATTGTCACAATGAAACATGAGAAGAAATACATGTATCTCAGACAAATATGTACATTCTATGTGACTAGGCACATGCTAAAATTACCTAGATATAGAACAAAACAACTAATATAAGCCACTTAAACTATTTGTTACGCATAAACAAGGATACATGACTTTCTTGTGAATTCCTAGCCTGCTGATTATACTATTTTCATGCACAGAAAAACACACACTGAAAAGACAATTAATGTACGAAGTATTCAGTTTATTTCCATATATACAACAAATTATCGTAATATTCTTTCTGTATGGTCCAAAAGTCCCTCTATATCATGTCTATATTCATGAAACATAGTCTCTGTCTGGCAAAAATCAAGGCATTGTGCTATACATCCATAATATTTTGTCTGCCACTTGAGCATTTGGGTCCATTTACAAAACTATATAAATGCTATACCATTTACTTGGATGGTAGTTTGCCTTGTTTAGACTTGGTAGTTTTGCTAAGTAAGAGACCTGTATATGGCATCAGTAGAGGTTCCAACTATAGAGGTTTAAAAAAACACAAAGGAACAAGTACATAGAAGTTTATAGAGGAGAGCCTCCCCCGATGTTTCGACCCTATCGCGGGTGTTCCTCAGGGGAAAGGAGGCTCTGCCTGGACTTTATTATTGCAGGGATTATATTAGTATAGAGGCTGCCTAATTATTTATGCGCTGACGTCATCGTATTGTTGCGTCATTAGCTATGTACAGCGGAGAAATAAAATGTTTCATATGGAAATTTAAAGATATTGACCTGTATGCTCTATTGTTATCATGAGTTCATGGAATAAATATACTCTTAAATTTAATGGGAAACGGGCCTATGTAGTGCCATAGAGAGAATTATATAATAAATTAATCGTCAGAGTCACTGCCCGAACTTGAAAGGAAAAGATCGTCCTTTAACATCTGATGTCTTCTAATACTGTCCAGAAGCTGGCTAATGCGCTGCAACTGTTTATCGATAACTTGGTCCACTTCTTGTAATTTTATTTCTAGGGGGTTAAGTTCATCCAGGCAAATTGTCGCATCTGATGGTGCGCTCCCGGCAGGATTGGCTTCATCCTCTGTGTACGAATCTGATAGATTTGATCCCCGCATGGCTGGTCTTGGGATCTCCGTGTTTTTAGACCTAATTTCTTGTGCCAAGTTTGCCGTCTGTATCCCTTCCCATATCCGTATTATGAGACCAGGTGTTTTCTTTTCTTTAATCAGTTTTTTAGAAGTATGCTCATCAGCTGACTTCTTTTGTTTCTTCGCTGGTCTTGATGTTAACCCACTCTTGTCGCCCGTGGCTTCCCATGTTCTTTTGCCTTCCGGTATCGCCGCAATGGCTCTAGGGTTAAAGGCCACAGGTTGGATTTTCTGTCCTGGATGTGCTTTGGATACATGTCTTTTGAAGTTGTCTAATCTGCCGAAGTTTTCCATGCAATCTGGACAGGTGTGTCACCTTCTCTCTAAGTCATGTGTTCACAGGTGACGTCTTAGTGAAGAAGCATGCCTGTATGACTTATTGCATACTATACAGGTGATTCCCATGATGATAGAGAAGAGGCCTATTCTCTGTTGTTTAGGCCGCGTGGAACTGTGGTTATAAGTTCTGTAATCCAAGTACTTTCTGTTGCTAAGCGAACGGACGTATTGTTGCCGCGCGCTAGCTGAATGCCTATTACACGCAAGTTACTGACGTTGTGACCGGTGGTGTTAAAATGGCTTCCCACCGTAGTATTTTTGTTGAGAAAAATGTCCGACCTATGTTGCTGTATTCTTTTGTTTAGAGTCTGAGATGTTTGTCCTACATATTGAATGTTACATAGATTGCAATTTAATAAATAAATGACATTGTGGGACTGACAATTAATGTCATGCTTAATGTAGCAGACTATTTTAGATACATTGGATCTAAAATTTATAGTGTTATCCATGTATTGGCATGTGACACATGGTACATTGCACGGACGGCTGCCTGGTATGGGTTTGGTTGTGTTAATGTCTGAATGAACAAGTAGATCTCTAAGATTTCTGGGCCTTCTGTGTACTATTGTGGGCCTGTTGTTAGCTAGTACCCGTGTACTGGGGTTAGTTTGAAAGATGTTCCAGTTGTGTGTAAGTTCGCACAGAGTTATGGGAGATCCTGGATGGTATGTAGTGAACAATTTTAACAAACTGTTATTGAGTGGGGGGGGTTCCGTGTTTTGTATTGTAGGAGTGAATTCCTATCAGTGTTTCTTGCTTTAGTGATGGCCTGTTCAATGATGTTCGACGGGTAAACGCATGGGAGTAAATGTTTCTTTAAAATTTTGATTTCTGTTTCAAAATCATTGATATTAGAACTTATTCTACATATTCTGATAGCCTGGCTGTACGGAATTGCTTTTTTGCAGTGCTGTGGATGCGACGATTTATAATTCAAATATGTGTGACCGTCTGTGGGCTTTCTGTACAGGGTCTTCGAATGTATGCCGTTATTTAGCTTCACCGTGACATCCAGAAAATTAATTTTTTCAGATGAAAATTCCCAAGTGAATTTTATGGTGTCATGGCTTTTGTTTAAAAGGTTGAGGAAGGTATTGCGTGTGTCAGGACCATGTGGCCATATCATGAAAATGTCGTCAATGAACCGCCACCAAATTTTAGGTTTTAGTGGAGCTGTACTATTTAGAATGTTCATTTCTAGATTATGCATGAAGATGTTCGCGTAGTTGGGAGCCATTTTAGTTCCCATGGCTGTCCCGGATATTTGTAGCTAGAAGTTGTTATTGAATTTGAAGTCATTGCAAGTTAGAACGATGTGCATGAGTTTTAACAGAAGCCATGTATGTGGGTGTTGGTGTAAACAAAGGTTAAGCATTTTCTTTGCTGCCAAGATCCCTTCCCTGTGTGGTATGCAGGTGTACAGTGATTTAGGATCCATGGTGACTAAAATGTCACAGTTAGTGAAGGTTACTGTTTGTAATTTATTTAGAAAATCCGTCGTGTCCTGAATATATGACGGAAAAGTTGGAACAAGAGGTTTTATATGAGCGTCGATAAAAGCAGAAACCTGGTCTGTCGGACTTTTGATCGCTGAGACTATTGGTCTGCCCGGTCGGTTCGCCTTATGGAGCTTAGGCAAAAAATACATGATCGGAGTTCGCGCATGCGTAGTTGTAAGAAGCTTCTTGTCAGCTGTAGTGAGATGCCCATTCTTGTGCATTTTGGCTATAAAATCGTTGATTTGGGTGTTAAATTTGGCAGTAGGGTCTTGGTCAAGTTTACGATAGACAGACGTGTCGTTAAGTTGTCTCTCTTAAAGTTTTTATGGCTTCCTTTTTTTTCTTTCGTGATGTTTTGGCTGCATCATTTTATATCTAGATGTGGAATTTTTGATTCAGTTATGTTAATGTATAGGTCCAGTTCCCGACATAGGCCCTTCCTTGGCGTGTACGGTGAATTTGACTGCACTTTGGGTAATATGATAGCCGGCTGTGTGTTGGTATCTGGTGTGTCGGTATTATTTGTGGCATTTAAAATATCGAAATAATGGAATAGACGGAGTCCCCTGGAAAAGCATTTTACATCAACAGAAAGATCCTGGCTCGTGGGTTTTGGTCCTATAGGGCAAAATGTTAACCCTTTGGATAATAAAGAGGACTCTCCAGCAGTTAAAACGTGTTTAGAAAGGTTGATGATGGCCGTGGTGTTGGGTTGCTAGGTTGTCTTCTTCCTCCTCTCCCGCTGGTGCCGGTTCTTCTGTTTGAATCTCCTTCCCATTTTGTAATGCGTCTATTTTTACCTCAGCTGAGGTTTTGTGAGGGTCCGTCGTCCGTCCGTCGTCCGTCCGTCGTCCGTCCGTCGTCCGTCTGTCCACAATTCACATGTTCGACTTCTTCTCAAAAACCGTCGGCCAGATCCACTTCAAACTTGGTGGAAATGTGCCTTGGGTGGGTCTCTACCAAGTTTCTTCAAATGGTGACGGTCCAGTGATTTTTGGATTTTTAATGAATTTTTTTGTTCTTTTTTGGGGCAAATCTTAAAAAATCTTCTCCAAAACCGCTCACCCAATTGCTTTGATATCATACAGGAACACTCCCTGGGACTCCTTGTTCTCAATTTGTTCACCAGGTGGGGCTGCAATTTTATTCTAATTTTTGATGAATTTTTGTGTGTTATAGCTATTTTCGACTTCTTCTCCAGAACCGTCACTCAGGTTAAGCTGAAACGGTGGATCTGTTCCTTGTAGAAGGGTCAAACAAAGTTGTTCACTATGTAGGAATGCTGCAGATTCCTGATTTTTAATGATTTTTTCAATTCGGGTACTTATGGGTCAATGCAGCTTTCCTATTCATTACTATGGCAGTCAATGGGCATTCTAATGCTAATTCACATTTTCGACTTCTTCTTCAAAACTGTCATCCAGATTAACTTCAAACTTGGTGGCAATGTACCTTGGGTGGGTTTCTACCAGTTTTGTTCAAAGTTTCATGCTCTAGTGAGTTTTGGATTTTTAATGAATTTTTTTTGTTCTTTTTTTGGACAAATCTTAAAAAATCTTCTTCGAAGAAACCGCTCACCCAATTGCTTTGATGTCACACAGGAAGACGCCTAGGGACTCCTTGTTAATTTGTTCACCAGGTGGCGCTGCAGTTTTTTTCTCTAATTTTTTATGAATTTTGTGTGTTATAGCTATTTTCGACTTCTTCTCCAGAACCGTCACTCATGCAGATAAAGCTTACACGTGGTGGATATGTTCCTTATTGAAGGGCCAAACAAAGTTGTTCACTATGTGGGAATGCTGCGGATTGCTGATTTTTAACAATTTTTTCAATTTGGCTCCTTTGGGGTAAATGCACCTTTCCTATTGATTACCATGTAAGTCGATGGGCATTCAAATGCTAATTTACATTTTCGACTTCTTCTCCAAAACCGTCATCCAGATTTACTTCAAACTTGGTGGGGATGTACCTTGGGTGGGTGTCTACCAGGTTTGTTCCAGTGGTCACGTTCCAATGAATTTTGGATTTTTTCATGATTTTTTTTTCAAAAATCTCTACAAAAGTTTTAATAGGAAAGTTTAACATGGGAATTTATTGTAATGGTTCTAACCTAAGTAATATTGGCCAGATTTACTTCAAACTTGGTGGGGATGTGCCTTGGGTGGATGTGAACCAAGTTTATCCAAATGGTCACGCTCTGTTGATTTTTGGATTTTTTATACATTTTTTTGTTCTTTTTTGGGGCAAACCTTAAAAATTCTTCTCCTCTGAAACCGCTCACCCAATTGCTTTGATATCGTACATAGACACTCCCGGGGACACCTAGTTCCCTATTTGTTCACCAGGTGGCGCTGCAATTTTTTAATGAATTTTTTGTATGGTTTTGCTATTTTTCACTTGTTTTCAGAACCATCCCTCAGATTAAGCTGAAATGTGATGGATATATGTTGTTGTGGAAGGGTCAAACAGTTGTTTACTAGGTGGCACTGCTTTAGATTCCTGATATTTAAGGATTTTCAATTCGGGTACTTATCGTTCAATGCAGCTTTCCTATTGATTACTTTATAAGTCAATGGGCATTCTAATGCTAATTCACAGGACAACTGACACGAAATTTACTGTTAACTTGATAACTTGAGATCTGTTTTGAGTTAGCTACACATGTTAATTATTCTGTATGAAGGTCATGCTCAGACGCTACATGAATGACCTTGACCTTGTTTGTTGGGTCACAGTGCAACATACATGAATTTTACTCTTCATTATAACTTGTGAACTACTTTAACTTTGATGTTGCACATGTAAGCATTCTTCTATAAAGGTCAGACTTACTCAGAACATGGTGTCCTTGATCCTTTCCCAAGTTCATAGAGCTGCAAGTGTGATGAATGTCAAGATCAGCTGAGGCACGGGCTGTTCACACAGCCCTCTTGTTAAGCCTTGTTTCTTCCCTGGCCTTTAGCTCGCTTAACCTGGTCCAAAGTTTCTGTGTCCGTGTTGTCGTTGAAAATCGTAAAGGATTTCTGGATTTCAGTTTCCAGGAGGGCTGCATGAGAGGTCCAAAAGTTAATTAAACAGTTCAGCAATTTTTTATGTGTCTCTTCAATAATGAGGCTCCATTCCATGATAAATTTTGGGTCGATATGTGGGATTTGAGGCTCCTTTGTAATCGCCAGTCCTTTCGGGGTGATTCCTTGGTCATAACATTCTTGTAGATAGCGCGTATAATGGCAGGCTTTAGCTTGGCCTATAGTAAGTTTCTCCAGGGTCCTGTATTTAGGTATGTCTTCTGTCTTGAGACGAAGAGGCAGTCTCATTGGAGGTGTGTTATCCATAGGACTTGACTCTGGATCCATATCTGTGTCCGTAGTCCGTGTGCTGGGATTGAGTGACATTTTAGAGGTTCCCAGTTTTGCTTGCTTGTCCGCTGATCTCTTCATCTGTGTATCATATGTGGAAGAGGTTGGTGTGGGCCTTAGTATATTAAAAAAGAGGATACGAAGTTCCAAAAAAAAGCCTGTGAAATAATGGTGGGCATATTGGTGTTGGCTTTAGCTATGTAAGTCTTATTCCTCACTCCATTTCTGATAGTGCTCTTCTGACTGAAAAATATAATGATCATGGCCTTCAAGGGCCGCCGGAATTTCGTCCGGATGGAAGAAATATGTATGAGTGATCAGTTCTTCCTCTGAATAAACTACAATATAAGCACTACATTGTATGGTCCTTGTTATCTTGCTCCATGTCTAAATCGAAAGGCTGTTGAAAGCTTTAGAAGGCTGACGTATATACAGCGCGTAGTGGACGTTCACGTGGTGAGTCCGTCTATGGGGTTCCCAAATTGTGTTCCAGGGTGGCTCCTTGTGTGGGGGGTTGTCCTCGTGTACTGAAGTGTGCCGATGAAAAGGTCCAAGTGCCTAGCGGAAAACCTATTCCTTCAAGCGGTCATCTAGTGGATCCAAAAAGGATGCAGGGGTCATACCTATTTTAACAGTTATATGAATAAAGAGGCTCGCAGGTAGACCAACACTAGAGTTAGGACTGAATCTGCTATAGGATCGGCAAAAGAGCGATGCAGGGGATCCTCCAGAAAGGTTCAAAACTATATGGCATCAGTAGAGGTTCCAACTATAGAGGTTTAAAAAAACACACAAAGGAACAAATACATAGAAGTTTATAGAGGAGCCTTAGCTACATGTAAACTTATTTTTCCCATCCAGATTCAGATTTAATTTCAAGTAAACAGAAACGTTTTTGTCTGCATCACTGGCGGTCTCTTTTGAGTACATGAACATTTTATTTTTAATGTACATGTATTGCAGTTATTGGACGGAAAGTCAACATGGCAGCTCGTCTGATGATGCACTACCCAGGAAAAGTGACATGTGACAATGAAACATTCCACCACTCCAAGTTACCCAAAACCAGTTTCATAAAACTTGGATTTAAGGAGATGAAGGGACTACAGAATGTTGGTGTAATACGTGAATATACTGAAGCTGAAGGACAACAGTAAGAAATTTTATATCAGTGTGACAAATTTACAAAAGGATTTTTTTTTTTTTTTTACCCTGGTATATAAGTATGTACAGGGGACCGTTGATCAGTCCTGATGATTTGCGTCAGCAACGAAACCGGTCGACTATCCAAGCTGAGATACCAAGCTATCAATCGCTGTTTATTCCGGACTTGTTTAGTCTAAATTGCTTTAAATTTACAAAAAGACCCATCATTTTTTGGCTGACTTCTTACTTAGTCAGTTTACGTTATAGGAATGGTGATGGTCCATTATCCATTTCTACCTTGCAGTCAATTACATTTTCAACTTCGCAAATGCCATTGGGAAGGTCTAGTTTAGTAAGTCAGAATATACCATGTGCAAATCTCCACTAACTTTGCCCTCTTGATGCCACCTGTGATAATTTTTGTATTGTTTAGTCAGTTGGCCTGTCACTGAGCTGAGTTTAAAGGAGACCGAACCATCCAGTATGTGCCTACAGTTCTTTTGAACCATTCATGTTTTTGAGTATTATCCCTCTGGTACAAATCTAGTCTTTTGATTGACCAAGTGGGCTGTTCATAGCCTGTTGCCTGGAAGTGTTTGTGCTGTAAACTGCTGCTCAGTTTGTTGCTGGGGATGCTGCATATCTGATGTAACCTTGACCCCTAAAAATAGACAAAGGGATTCAATTGTTTGCACACAAGGCAAGCTGGCACACCCAGAAGGTTTGAATGAACAGTCGTTTTGTTGATTTGTTAATTAAGGACACATTACAACACCATAGGTTACTTAAACTGGTCTCCACGCACTTAAGGTGTTTTAGAGCTCCCATAAAAATTCAGTGGGTCCAGTGCTGATCCATGTGCTCCCTGACGTCAAGGCCCTTTGGCATGGCACTCCTGGTGGCGGTAACGCGTCCTAGCGAGTATGCGTAAATCAGTTTCCTACTCTGGCATCCATCATTGGTGGACAACTACTTTTGACCCCTCACACCATATTTTCTTACCTTTTGGTACTCCTTTAAGCTTGTGGCTGCTTTTATACATCATGAAGTAGTTAATAGGAAAGTGGTCCAACCTCTGGCCAAGTTAGTCCAGGTGGTTTAGAGTCAGAAAGATCCATGAATTTGGATGTCCGTCGAGAGGCCAACCATCACAAGATGGCATTTTGAGATGACCATCCTGCATGCATAGGAGCGGCATATTCTGCACCGAGGAGAGTCCACGTGAGGTGTGTCAGCAATGGACTCCCTATTAGTGGCAGAAAGTCAGCCGAGAAGATGTTAGATGTTCTCGACGAAAGCTCTGTGGAGCAGTGTCCCTTGAGAGCGGCCTGTGGAGACTTGCCTTGTAGCACATGCTGTTGATGCTAACTTTCAGACCTTGGAGCATGGTGATGTCGCCATTGCTCCCCATGGCACCACCTCCTCCTCCAGGCTTTTTTTCCTGTTGGGACAAGCTTCGGCTGTGCAAGCAAAGGCAACTGCTCAAGTGAGGCACTGATTGCCGCAGTTGGTGAATGGCTTGATAGGTTGCTGCGCAAGGCTTCCTCTGGGGAACCTGTGGTTGCTCCTCCTTCTTTCGCCCGCTTTGAGATGCCTGGCTTCTCTTGTGACAGCGGGGCCAAGTCTTTTTCTGAGTCTACTGCATGGAAGCCCAAGGTGGGTAGTGCAGTTAGAGTGGTGGCTCCCACTAAGTCCTCTGTGGTGGCTGCCTCTGATCCAGGGCTCCTTGAGGGTCAAGGGTCCGACCGCAGGATAGTGCTTGGTGGCAAGGACTCTGCCATCATGGTCACTTTGGGAGGACGCTTCTCCAGTGACCTATGCTGATGTGGCAGCGGGCCATGATGCTTCAACGTGGGAGCCCACCCTTGCCAAGGCTGTGGGTCTGTCAGCTTTGGTGGGTGCCCTGCAGGTTCAGGAGGCAGCAACAATTGTCCTTCCTCCAGTTCCATCATTGCCAAGGCCTATTCACCTCGTGTGTTCCGGCTGGCTGGTGTCACTTCCCCCCATGGGTGAGCTTCTTTTGGGCATATTGCCTGTGGAGACTCTCCATTCCTGGGAGGAGCTACAGACAGTATGTTTCTGTGTGTGAAACTCCAGCGACATCGGTGCTTGTGATCACCCGTCGTCGGTGCCTGTGGTCGCCTGTTGTCAGAGCCTCAGGCAAGGACTCAAGAGGAGTGCCTCGAGGATGTGTTCCTTGGCTGTGTTGGCGATTTGGAGGATTGTCCCACCACTGAGGATATTCTGAATCTGGACTGTTTGGATTTCCCTTGTGAGGACTTGGAAGAGGAAGGATGCCACTTCTCTAGTTTTGCAGGGGAGCAGAAGGCGGCCGAGACACAGTCCCTTCTCGCCACTGCCGAACTAGTGAAGTCGTCTTTACAGTTTGCAGCTACTGCTGAGGAGGTGGCAGTCCAGGGTCCCCTCTAAGCTGGAGAAGCCCGGCTCACTGTTCTGAATGAACATGACCTTCATGTGGGAGACCATCCCTGGTGAGGTGGTACCGTGGCCCACGCTGGCACAACCTGGGGTGATGCACATGTCAGCTGAGAGTGTTGAGATGGCCCCCAAGTTGGAGGTGCCTTTCTCCACTTTACGGTGGGAAAGTTCATTGAACTCTGTCTCGAGCTGGTGGGTGTAGGCAACGCGCCAGAAGGTATTTCCGCCAGTGAGGCTGAAGTCAAGGTTGGAGCAGTACCAGTCTAGCAAGTCCAGGTTAAACTTTGCCCCCATGACAGTCAACACTCCCCTACGGGACCGGGATGTGAAGGAGGCCGGGTCGGTCTGCCTGCCCCTATCAACGCTTTTGCATTTCGAGCAGGATGCACAGGTGATGACCATCTTTGGCACTTTCTGTGACTGTTCCGGATGTTCTGCCACATGGTCCCTGAGGAAGCATGTGATGACCTGGAGGCAACAGCCTCCACCAAGGGGTTGGTGGAGACCCTGCTGGGCCATGAGTAGTTTCAAGGATACCGTGTGGACCACATGCTCAGTGGAGTCATAACATTGGATGCCAATATCAAATTGGTGTGCTATAATGTGCTCTTCTCGCAAGAAGCTGTAAGAAGAGATGCTTTTCTGCTGCCCTTGACTCCAGTGGGTCTGTGGCTGTTCCCCTCTTTGAGGGCAGACAATATGGCCAAGGAGAAGCAACAAAAGTCTCTCAATGAGGCTTTGCTGTGGAATTGAAGTTGGCCAAGGAGCCAGTTCTTTCCTGCAGCACTTCGCAGCAGAAGCTCAGACGCAGAGGAAGAAGCGGGTGAAGAAGGCTGGGCAGCCTTTGAAGACGGCCTCTTCTGGTCCTAAGGGTGGCCAGAAGTCAGTGCCTCGTCCCTAGGAGCACGCACTGGTTGTTCCACACCTGCGGGCCCACTAGTCTGCAATCCCTGTCCTTGTTCTTGGCAAAGATCAGTTGGCAGCAGACTAGTGTCGTTTACGAACCAATGGGATAATGTCACAGATGATGCTTTAATGCGAAACATCATCCCCCTCTCACGAGCCATTTTCACTCAATCTGCCTCGTGAGTAGGCGGGCTGGAACCCCCCGAACAAGCCCATGCAAAAGCTTATGGACAAACAGGCCATCCAGCCAGTGTTGGATGATGGGTCCCCAGCATTTACAGTCGTCTTTTTTTGGTTCCAAAAAGGGAGGTCGGACAAGGACCAGTCATAGACTTGCCGCTTCTCAACTCAACCTGGATAGCCCTGAAAGACGTGGACTTCCACATTTCCATGGCCAAGTGGTCTCTGAAATTACGGCACTTTGTGGTCAATGGCAAAACTTCCCAATTCTCAACTCTGCGATTTGGCCTAGCACTGGCACCACTGTTTTTTACTCATGTCATGGGCGAGGTGCCTGTTTTTGTGCACTAGCAAGGGATCTGATTGCACAACTGTCTGGACAATTGGCTCCGGCGGTCTCAGGACAAAGGCCTTCTTCTCAAGGACACACAGTTCATAAGAGATCTGTGTTTGAGGTCAGGCCTAATTGTGAATCTCTCAAAATCCAGTCTGACTCTCGCTAGGAAGTTTGTGTTCTTGGGGATTCAGATTTTTGACAGTCCCTTTCATTTGTTGGCCTTCAGAGGACAGATGGAAGAGACTTGTAGCTCTCTTGAAACAGTTCAAGAGGGCGTCAGCTCCATTGGCATGTCAGAGGATGCATCTGATTGGGATGTTGACATGCATGGGCTGGGGAGCACATTTGGACTCTGTGACAGCCTCAGGTGAATGGCCTCTTCAGTGGAGGTGGTTTGCCATCCGTTGGCTAGAAGTGGAAGGGATCCATCAGGCCCTTGTCCAGTTTCGGTCACAGCTGGAGGACAAACACATCCTAATTATGTGCAACAAGCATACGCAGTTGCGTACAGCAACAACAACAGGCAGGTTACAGGTCGAAAAGGTTGGTCTCTCTGGCTAAGTCGATCCTGCTTTGGTGCCATCATTACGGTGTCAGGCTCTGCTGTCAGCACTTTTTGGGTCGCCTGAATGTCAAGGCTGACTTGCTGTGGTAGCAGTCGCAGGTGATTCAGACCAAGTGGATGGTGAATCCCCAGGCAGTAGAAGCAATCTGGGCCCTTGGAGTTGACCACCCATCAATATCTTCATCACCAGGGACAGTTGAAGTTGAAGTTGAAGTTGAAGTTTATTTTCATAAATACATCATTCAAACTATACGGCAAATGAAATTTGAGGGTAGAAACCTTGATGGGCTTATATGACCCTCGGCCATGAAAACTCAAGGTACAAAATAGACATTTGCAATAGTATAAGTGTCAGACACTTCTGGTATTTCTAATTTATACAATAATCAACATAATCACTTCAGATACTCCACACTTCATAAACATGTTTACGTTAATGACAAAATATTAGTGCAAAGTGTACAAAGGAAAAGGGTTGATGATATTCTTTCATAAATAATATGATAGAATAACTTACATCTTTAGAATGTTTCTAAGTCTTCTTTTAAAAATATGAAGGGATGGTGCTTGTCTTATGTGATGTGGAATTTCATTCCATACAATTGGTGCATTAAATTTAATAGAAAAAAATGACTTATTGGTACGGTAATTGAAAATATGAACATTATATTTCTGTCTGGTATCATAATCATGGATATTCTGATTTTCAACAAATAAATCCCTTATAAAATTTGGGATAAGATTATTAATAGTTTTATACATAAACACACCAGTAACAAATTTGTGTATCAATTCGAATTTCATAATATGTAGATCATAGAAAATTTGCGCAGTATGCTCATTGCAGCTGGAATTTGATATTATACGTACAATTCTTTTCTGAAGTTTAACTAAACAATCCAAATTTGACCTATAATTAGCAGCCCATGTGATATTACAGTAAGTGAAATATGGATAAATTAAAGCATAGTATAAATTCCTTAAAATAGTAGTACCCATACTTTGTTTCACCTTTTTCAAAATCCCAATTACTTTGCTGATTTTTCCAGATATATATGCTATATGAGATTTCCAGTTAAAAATGGTCGTCCATCCATATGCCTAAGAACTTTACTTTTGTTACCTGCTGAATTATAGAATCATTGATTGAAATTTCAAAATTACCATAATTTTTCTTTCTTAAATGATACACCATATAATTGGTTTTCTCCACATTGACAGAAAGCTTATTAACCTGAAACCATTTGGAAACCATAACTAAGGTTTGGTTAACATTTTGTAATAAGTGTTCAAAATTTTTATCAGAGAAAAATAAACTAGTGTCATCTGCAAATAGTAGACACAAACATTCTGGACATGCTACAAATAAATCATTTACGTATAAAAGGAACAATAAAGGACCCAAGATTGATCCTTGAGGGACACCATGTGTTATTGTTAACAAATTAGACTTTGTGTTTTGATAATGAACATATTGCTGACGCTCTGATAAATATGATGAGAACCACTGAAGTGGCACTCCTCTGATACCATATGAATTTAGCTTGTTTAATAATATATTATGATCAACAGTATCGAAAGCTTTTGAAAGGTCGAGAAAAATACCTATGGAATGTTCTTGTTTCTCAAGGGCTTCTGCTATCCTGTTTGATAAGAAACTTACTGCTAGGTCAGTGTTATATTGCTTGCGAAAACCAAATTGAAATTGATATAATATATCTAATTTATCTAAATATGATTGAAGTTGATTGTATGCTACTTTTTCAAACAATTTTGAAAAACATGTAAGTAAAGAAATAGGTCTATAATTTGAAAAAATTTCGCGGTCACCTTTTTTAAACAATGGAAGAACTTTTGCAATTTTCAAATCATCAGGAAAAATACCAGTTTCTAAAGACACATTGATAATATGAGTTAGGGACGTAATTATTTCAGTTGACACATATTTGACGACTTTAGGTTTTATATCGTCACAACCAGGACTAGAATCTCTCAATGAATTTATCAATATCTGAATATCATTATCAGTAACAGGTGAAAAAAAGAAAGAATTAATATACTGGGCCTGCAAGAAAAATTCAGGTTTGATTCCTACATCTCGGATATTTTTGGCAAGATTGGAACCAACAGTTGTGAAGTACAGGTTAAATTGGTTTGCTATATCTTTTGCTTCTGTTAGAATTTTATTGTTGTGCTTAAATCTGCTGGTTTTTGTAGTCATTTTATGTTTATTTATGATTCCATTTATAACTTTCCACACTTGAGACAAGTTTTGTTTATTTTGTTCAAAAATATTACTATAATAACGCCTTTCAGCGATTCGCAAAAGATGCGTCAAACGGTTTCGATAAGAGGTGTATTTTGATTTATTTTTGTTTCTTTTTTGATACAATTTGTTTTTCCTTTTTATTGAATTTAACAAGCCTTCTGTAAGCCATGGTTTTCTCAATTTATATGCAGATGAAAAAGCTCTGACAGGAATTGCTTTTGTATAATGATGTTGAAAATCTTTCAAAAATACTGAAAAAGCTTCATTTGGATCATGACTTAACATAACAGAGTCCCAGTTATGTGAGCCAAGACGGACTTTTAGATCATGTAGAGTTTTATCGTTTATAATTTGTTTGAAATGAGGTAGAGGTTTAGTTACATTTAAGTTTTTAACACATATACGGAAAATGGGGAAATGGTCTGAGATGTCTGTGTATAATATACCATTGATAGGAATGTTTTCAGAGTCGGATACGTTGCTGAAAATGTTATCAATAAGAGTAGCGGTGTTGTCTGTTACGCGGGTGGGTCTATTTATGGATGGCAAATAAAAGTTTGAAAACATAAGGTCCAAAAAAGACGAGGTTCCTAAATGAGTTTCATTGTTTAGCAAATTAATATTAAAATCACCCATCAAGTAACAGGATTTCTTTTCAGACTTTATGGTATCTAACATATTTTCCAATTGGGCATTGAAACTATCAACAGAGGCACCTGGTGGTCTATAAATAACTCCCACTACGATATTTTCAGAAGGTAAAGCAGTTAATGTATCAGATTGTATTTCAGCGAAAATAGTCTCGATAACATCATTCACAACAGATAAATCATCTCGTACCATATAATTCAATTCACAATCAATAAACAAGGACACACCTCCGCCATCTCTCTCACTTCGATACCTTTTCAAATGATTATAGTTTAATAAATTATATATTTCATGGTTGGATTCCTTTAGCCATGTTTCTGTTATTCCAATAATACGGAACTTATAATTCATCAATGATAAGTAATTTTCCAGTTCTTTAATATGAGCAGGTAAGCTTCTTATGTTAATATGAAAAAGTGACAATAATGATTGATCCGGCATGTTTGTGTCTATCATGGCATTAAATGAATCCTCCAGGTGATACTGGCTGTTACAGAGACTATTCACAAAGTGTGTTTGTGAGAAAAAATGGAAGTCCGGATCATTATCATACATTGGGAGATGATTTCGCCCATCATTTATCTCAAATGGTATGAATAGTTTATTATTTAATTCAGCAAAGTTAATTTTAGGTAAATCAAACCACAGCTCTGAAATATTAGTAAAGAAAACATCATCATCGTCAACATTATTAAAAGGCAATTCAGATTGTAAACATCGGGAACACATCCAATGTGAATCCCGTTGATAATTGGTACCAATGCATTTAAGATGGTAGAAACATTTACATATAGTACAACAACACTGTTTCACTGAGCCTGGGTTCACCATTTGTGCACAGATATTACATCTGGAAATCATGTACTATCAAAGAGAAAAAGAAAAATTACCATTAAACCTAAGATAACTATGATCATGTCAGTTTTCTTGTAAGCAATATGATGTAGTTTTATAGAAAAGTACTGTAAATATGGAATATTATTTCTTCTTTGTGTTGAGCAACTCCCTTGATATATACATAAATAAAATGTATTTGGAATTGGTTTGTGGGGAAAAAAAGTTGCATGTATCAATAGTATAAATACTATATTTTGTGAGATTACTGGTGTAAAACTATTTGTTAGATCTCTTGAATTCCAAGGGATGCGAGGAGGTGTTGTGATTAAGTAGAGCAAAAACCACATGCAAAATAGTAGAGAAAAAAATGGGTAAAGGGATGTCATGTGTGTATATAATATATGGAGGGACCATGGGCAAAATACATTTGAAATCATAGACACATGTTAGACATATGAATTGTAACCTGTCCGTTTTTATAAAGTAACATGTTTTGCCAAGTCTTTCTCACTGATGATTGGCAATATTCTATTTGCTTTGTCCTTGATAAGAATTCTTCCATCAGTTGTCCATGCATCATTGATTTTGCCGTTCTGCTTCAGGAGTCGAGTTTTGTAGTAAAGGTTTGCGCGCCGTTTCGTGAGGTCATCATTTATATAAATGCGTGAGGTGTCCAAGTCATCTAGCTTACTGGTCTTGAGTTTTTTTTTGTGTTGCATCAGACTCTTCCTGTAACGGTAAGAAGTCAACTTCACGATGATGTCCCGAGTTTTTCCAGGAATCTGAGGTCCAATGCGGTGGCTACGGTCGATCTCCGATGAGAGGAGGGGAACTTCCAGAGCATCATTAGCCAGTTTTAACACTAGATCATCTGTATTTTCCATGGCAGTTTCCTTGACTCCAGCAATTCTCAAATTATTTCTCCTGGAGTATTGTTCCAGCTCATCACATTTTGTTGTGAGGTCATCAACAGTTTTTTGCAGTTCTTTGATGGTGTCATCTTTTTTGTTTAGTTCATCCTGCAGTATTTTAAAATGGTGACCAATCAGTGAGCTTATTTTATTAGAGAGTTCATCGGGATTCGGGTTCAGCACCTTTCTTAGTTTGGTCAGCACATGCTCATTTGAAAATGCCTCTATAACTGCAAGTACCATTGCACTTTCATCTGCAGGATAATCCTCTTCTTCAGATTTAGAGGCCAATCTAGAACTAGAACGTCCACTTTTTTCTTTTACTTGCTTGGAAGACATGCTTTGAGTTTGACTTATAATTACTTCACTTTCAGTTCAACAGTTCGGCACTGTGTATGTTACAGTGCAGAAACACAGTTCCAACAGTTCGACACTGTGTATGTTACAATGCAGAAACACAGTTCCAACAGTTCAACACTGTGTATGTTACAGTGCAGAAACACAGTTCGCAGAGTTCAGGTCATGGGTATACAATGATATAAACAAAGGTGTATACAATGCCCAAGTCCTCTGAATGGAGTTACATAATGCTGGTCATGGTAGGCTGAGCGCCCCATGCATTTACTGGATATGGCAGATATGCTGTTGGTCTGGAATCATGCATGTTGAGTAGATTGAAAACAGGTACATAAATTATACCAGAGGTGATAGACCACAATGTTATTTCCACAGCCTTCTCGGCGCTTTCAGCAGCAAAATGCACTAATTTTGGATTGTCTCTCTGATGGGTTACTCACATGAAATAGAGATTTTCTGGACACAGCTTGTCATGTCCTGGCAGTGTCTGGCAGCGCCATCAGTTCCAAGATCAACACCTTTGTATCCCTGTTCCCCAATGAGTTGACATGGGCAACAGATGCCATGTCGATTTCGTGGCAGGGAATGGGTGTATGGCTTTCCTCTGACCCCACTCTTGCTGAAGGTTCTTCGCAAGATTCAGGAGGAGCAGTATGAAGTCCTTCTCATGGGCCTGTGGTGGCCCAAGAGGGAGTGTTCGTTGGAGTTGAGTGTAGAGCCTCCCCGACCACTGCCTCTTCTCCCTCAACTGCTGAAGCAACCAAAATCCAACAGGTTCCACTGCAATCGTCAGTTTCTCAGGCTTCATGTCTGGTGACTACGGCCAAGAGCATTATATTAGCCATCCCTCTAAGGAAGTGGCTAAACAAGTTGCCTGGAGAAAGTTTTTTCAGTCCTTTTTGAAGACTTACGACTCAAGGGGGAACAAGTTTGCTTCTTGGTGTGCGTCCAAGGACTGTTTGCCTTGGGAGGCATCAGTCCAACTGGTTGTGGACTTCCGTTTGGTTTGATGAAGAAGGGTACTTGAAGGTTTGTATCAAGGGATACAAGTCTGCCATTGCAGGAACCCTGAAGACCAGGGGACAGAGTTTAGGGATGGACCCTTTCCTCTGTGGACTTGTGAACAGTTTCTACAGGGATCATCCAGTACAGCATAATCTTGTGCCCAACTGGTATCTCTCTGTGGTGTTTCGGGCTCTTATTAACCCCTAGCACGCCGTGTTTGAGCACACTCGAAATGTAGGTGAACATCCTTTGCAACCATTGCTGAGTCCAGCTGCGCGCAACGCAAGCCAAGCTTCATCAGCTTCCTACTGGCCAGCAATGTTTATTTACCTGCAGGGGTGTGCATTTTATCATAGACAGACTTCAATACTTGCAGATGGCTATTTCAATTTTGCACTAAAAAAATATATTATTTTTATCAAATGGAATGGGTTATCAAAGCCAACAACTGCCCGTTTTTCATGACATTTTGAATGATACAACTGTAAATTTACCCACAAAACTTAGAGACTTTGCACCTTTGCGGTCACAATGTTTTACATCGTCTGCCATTATGTTTTATACTGCTGGAATCCTTAGATTTTTCTCTTTCTATGCAAGAAGCTGTCTTATAGGCTAAAAAAATATATTCCTTGGGTATCCCTCCAAAAATGGCCCAAAATGGCAATCTAGACATCATTTTACCTCATTAAAAAGTGCTTAGGACATTTCCGGCTCGTCATTGGGTGGATTTGATCACGTGTTGCTCACTGTCCAGTCAAACTCGTTCTTACCCATGTGCCTGTGTCATGGCCACAATGCTGGGAAGGTGAATGAGTTGTATTCACGCAAAGATTAGTGGACCAAGATGCAAAATTTACACCTTATATTTTCACAAAAAGCCTTTGATTGAACAAATCATAACACAGATTAAGTCAGGAGTGACAATTTCTTTGAAAGGCAAGGAAAATATGCAGACAGGACGGTGATGAAGTGAAGAACTGCATAACCATAAACACAATGAGGATGTGTTGTTGATTGCTGTCTCTGATGCATCCGTTATTGATGTTTTTAAAAAATATTTTTGTTTCTATTATAAAAATTATTGACTGGAACAAATCTGTATGACAGAACAAGATGGTCATTAAATTCATGATCAACGGACAGAAAAAATAGACAATACATAGCGGAAAATCATGCCAGGGGGCATGCCTGTTTACACCCGCTTGGCACGCTCATGTTGCTTGATAAAAAAAGTGACCACACTTTAGATCAGACTCTTGACACTGCCTACGGCATTGAATTTTTCACGTACATTGAAGTAGAAAATGCACAAAAATATAAATAATGCAATTTTTGACCAATTTAGTGTTAGTCACTTGGAACGAATCGCAAAAATAACGGAGCCCAGGCATGTTCAATCATGCATGTCGCTCGTTGCGCAAGTGAGTAAGCACTTGACAGGTTTTTGGGTTGTCACTCTCAGTGACAATGTCCAGGTCTGAGCCAGATCAGGCTCTTCGGCTAATGATGCCGAAGGCGTCACCTGAGCTCTATACCTGCTGCAACCGCTGGCTTCCTTCCCCCCTTGGTACTCTAGTGATAACCAAGGTTCCATCCTGACGACGAACTACCGACACACTGCCCGCGATAGGACAAACAAGATGAGAGGGGCCACTCACCACAGATCCATTCACTTGAGCTCTTGTGGATGTGGAGGGGACCCTAGAACAGGAACTGCCAACCACAGTCCACGGAGAATCCCTGGAAGGCTGTGCCTCCCCCAATGGCACTTCAATTCGATGATGAACCTTGACGCAAGGACCAGTCTGAGCCTGGGTGCAAGGTGTGGCCTGATTGGTGACCCCCCCCCCCCCAATGCGAGCCTCAATTCTAGGACCAGTTTGCCCCTGGCTGTGAGGCCTGGGCACGCTAGCAGAGGCCTGGCACTCAACCTCAAGGTTGCCTGCCTCTAATCGAGGACCATGCAGTGGCCCCCTGCAAGGAACACTGACCTCACACTCACAGATCTGACATGTATCTGCTTGATGGACTTTGCCACTGAGAAGTCTTCCTTCAACAAATGAACTCACCTCAGTGCAGAAAATGTTGCTGCTACACATGCAGGACAGTCATCCTCAGGTGGTTGGCGTCCCGACTCCCCATCCACATCCATGACTCGTGAACCTGGACTGCCTATGCCACTGATAGGATCAGTTTCCCAGAAAACCTACTGGCTACCACATGTTGGAAAAAGAAACAAGAGTACCGAAAAGGTAAGAAAAAACAGGGAGCTTCCAACAATACCGTTACAAATGGAGGCCAAAGTAGGAAACTGAATTGTGCATGCTTGCTTTTATGCATTACTACCACCAGGAATGCTGTGCCACGCCACAGGGCCTGGATGGCAGTGAAAGATAAGCATGGAGACAGCACTGGACCCTCAAAATTTTTACAGGGACTCCAGCAAAGCACCTTAAGTGCAAGGAGACCAACTTATGTGACCAATGGTAAGTATTGTTTCTCAATGATAGTTTTACATTGAAAACACTTCATCTTTGCTTTGGCAGTGTGTTAAAATTTTAGTTTCATTTACTTCTTGCTTGCAAATTAAAATGGAATAGAGCTTAGAATGCACATCCAAACATTTTTAATCACCTGATTTCTGGAGGACTGTACAGACATAGTATAGGTGGCCCCAAGACCCAGGGCTTGATTTTTAAGTCTGTCATTTTAAAATTTACATCAACAGGCCTAGTGATAGATGTTTCTAAAAGTTAAGTCCTGGTCTCAAGAAATATCTTCATGATCTTGGGAAGCCAGGTACCAACTACAAAAGAATGTGTTGATTTGCATACCCTTGGAGCTATGGACTCTTAACTCCATGAATTCAAAGATACTTATCCAAATAAAATTTCCATGTGTTAGTATTACAGCCTGACTTTTTACAATTGTATGCAGGCATGGTTGCCCTTGTGTGTCTTGAAAATTGATCTAAATGGACTTTTTAACTGCTTTACTCCTTAGATCTGTTAAATCAGCGTGACAGGTTCAGGTCCCTCTAACCAGTTGCCCCAGCTGTGCACTATGCATTTTAGCTAATGACAATTGGTGATACCATAGTGGAGAACATATAAGCATATCCAGGATGGCAATTATTTAAACCCCAGGGTAAGAACTCATTCTAAACTGAAAATTCTTTTGTGGAATGCATCAAACTCTGGGAAATATCTAATAGCATAAAGTCACCCAGAGGTTTTTACATAAAAAATTCCTAAAAATTCCATTGGTATATTCTCTGGAACAATTAAAGAACAGCTAGGGTTTTGATATCTTCATGTAACAAATACATAAAAGTTGATTTTACAGACATGTTGTTTTCTTTTCTTTCCAGACAACCTGTAAGGGTATCTACAGAGAAAGCTGAAGAAGACAATGCCTTATTGGGTATGTGTTCACAAAGTTCACTTTTGGTTTGAGGTAGGAGCTGTCCGAAAAGTACATGTACATGTTCAGAAAAAATGTCTGCCAGCTAACTGACTTTACAGTCCATTGCAGGCTGTTCTAACTGACAACTTATTTTCTGTGTTTTTATATGTACCCCACCATACAGACACACATGCACACACACACAAACACACACACACATTCATGCTCTTGGTTTTTTACTGTCTGAAGCAAAATCCTTGCAAGCACAATATCTCATGATTCACAGGCCACATCAAGCTCAAATTTACCTCAATTGTACATTGTCACTGTTTCTTGACCTGATTACATTGGTGACCTTTAACTCATTTTCAAGGTCACAGAAGCCATGCAATTTCTTAGAGTTGTTGGGATCAACCTTGAGCTTAGGAGCCATCATAATACGTAGATGGAAGCAAGTAGGTCAGTTTGACTTGTCAAGGTCACTCAAAATCAAGATTCACAACACTGAAAGAAACCTTCAAGCTACTTTCCTAGTATTGTTTAACAGTAACCATGGGCCTAGGATCCACCATTGTTGAGATACGAGCCAATATGTCACAATTGTTGCTATCCCTATTGTAACAATGCTGACATATTCAGTCATATACCTTTCCCATTTCCTATTCCATTAACAGGAGATTACCCATGGGGTTTCTTTTGATGTTGGTAATTTTGACCTGGAGTGACCTTGAAAGGTCAAACTAACATTTTGCCATATATCTTGGTAGTGGTGCAGTCTATGCCCATGGTTACTGTTAAACAGTACTGGAAAAGTATGTATGGGGGTTCTGTTTAGTGTTGTTAATTTTGACCTTGAATGACTTTGAAAGGTCAAACTGACATATTTGCTTATATCTTGGTGATAGTGGATCCTGCCACTTTTCACTTACAGATGATGACTCCTGAACTCTTATGTGTGAAGAATGATATTGCAAACTGTGATGATAGGCTTAAAGAAAGGTGACCTTGATATTATTCTGAAGGTCACAGGACCACTTCAGCCTGTGCATCTAAGGTCAGCTGAACACAGGACTGTCATAGTCCCCTTGTTTCTGACTTGCTTTTGCTGTAATTTTTTTTAATCACACAAAGCCATGAGGAATAGGAATAATCCTAGGAATTCCCAGTAACTACTTGTAGAATTTTGCGGGAGTTATAAACCCTAAAGGAATGTTACGAAAAGCGATAAAAAATGATATAAATTAGTCTTTAAAGCCAGTTTCATGAATATAGTCTGATAGATTAGTCACTTCACTATTTGGTAGGGTGGTCACTTGGTTGTGGGAAATTTTCATTTACTCCCCTCAACATCAAATCACTTTGGTATGTGAAGAATGTGGGTCGTCGTAAGATGTGACGTGTGCATGTAAAAAATGATCGATTTTGGGTAGATTTGAAACCTGAAAATATGAAAAACATGCATAGTCAGTTATATTCGGGGCGTGGCATTATGAATTTGGTCATATATAGATAGCAAAGAGTGTTTGAGGGCCAGCATATGGGTCCAAGTTTCAGGGGGCTTGGCTTCTATTTTCGATAGATATTATAAATATGGTGTAATTATTGTTTATTTATTTCTCTAATTGGTGGAAGAGCTGGGTTATATGTAATTATCAAGAAAAAGTTTTCTTGATCAAAGTACATGTAGGTTTGGAATGGTAACCAAAAAGTGTCTGTGGGTTCTTTATATTAACAGAGTCAATAAGATCTTTGCAAAACAAAGTTTAATCTTTGACATTCCAATTGTCATGAATCAAACAGATAGTAATGTTACAGAAAAATACATAGTCATAGTTTACAAGGTTTTTAGCTGTATATTAAGAATAATTTTTTGAATAATTATCAACATAGTTGTAATATACATAACTGCCATGTTTGTCAAAAAGATCAATAATCATATTTTCCAACCCACATTGTGTGTGTAATTTGTATTATATCTTAATTTCTTTCGACATTCATGGGTAAGTAATTGCCATCTACATTGTTTCAATTGTTTAAGGCTTAAGGGTGGCTCTTTGAGAGTGACATGGATTTGTCTTAATAGGAGTCGCCCTAGCCACATCAATATACATTAATGTATACATGTATCTTCATATTGATAACATAACTGAATTGATTGGCTAAAATAAATGAGTTGTGAGTTCTGGAGTCTACATTGGTTTGTTGATAAAATGGCTCCCGAGAACTTGGAATGTTATTTGTAAAACATAGACTGGTGTGAAAATGAACTTGCAGAAGTTTCCAAATTATAACACCAGAACTTTTTGGGTAGGATTTTAATGTTGAACACTATGATTAATAAAGCTGTTTGTTTCTTGAAGTTGCATGATTATAATCCACTTTCAGGGAGAGCTGAAGAAATGCAGCAGGTCTTAGATGAAGTGAAGTTAATGCAAAGAAATGTGAAAAAAGGTGGACAGAGAAGCATCATTGTATTGGCAGGTGATGCAGGGGTAGGCAAAACCCGAATGATCCAAGGTGTGATTCAGGAAGTTCAGAAGCAAGGCATTAAGTATGCATTTTTTTCTACACATTTTTTGTGATACTATGTATATGGATTTTTATATGTATGTATGTATCTACATATGCATGCATGTATTATGTTTTATGTATTGAGAGAATTTTGTGGTACATTTACTAATCTATTCAGATTAAATGGGCAATTTTGATCCAGAGTGTGATTCAGAAATAAGGCATTATATGTAAACTATTTTTACATATTTTTCTTTGTTAAAGTATGTATGTATGTATGTATGTATGTATGTATGTATGTATGTATGTATGTATGTACACATGTAGGGACGTATGTATGTATACTGTTTGTATCTATAAATTAAGACTAGGCAAGGCCAGTAGCAGTCAAAACTGAAATCAATGTCAAAGAAACTCTTCGGAGTCGACCGCACCAAAGCCCAAAGTGGCTAGTGTGGTTTGGGTGGTGGCCACCACTAAGCTCTCTGTGGTGGCTGCGTACAATCCTGGGCCCCTTGAGGAACCGCGTTCGGATGGCATGATAGTTCTCTGTGGCGAGGACTCGGCCATCACAGTCACTTGGGGCGGGGGGTGAGGGGTCAGCCTCACAGCCGGTCTCTCCCCTGCCACCCGCGCCCTGTCGTGGGCATTCACGCTCCTGCCATTGGAGGGAGAAGAAGAGGAACAGGCAACACGGACACCTCTCCTCTTCTCCTCCAGATGGGAAGGTGGAACTCCAGAACCGCGGTTCAGGCATTTTGCCAGCTGGGGAGAGACAGGTGCCTCCCTCAGTGGCTCCCTTACTGGAGGGTGGTACAGTGGCACGCGGAGAAGTTCTCTGAGCGCCTAGTCCCACCATGGGAGCTGATCAGGCGGATTTGGAGGCTCTGGGATCTTCCTCCACCCCAATGGAAATTAATCGCCGCAACTGTCACTCCCCCGGCGCCTAGGCCTATTCGCCTAGTGCATGCCAGTCGGGTGTTTTGCCCCCTAAGACTCTCCATGCCTGGGAAGAGCTGCAGTCTCATTATGGTGCTGAGTCTGAGACGCTGACTGCTGAGGTTACCGCAGTGAGGGAACCTAAGCCGGACACTGAGGCAAAGACTGAGGAAGACCGACTCAAGGATTTGCTTTTTGGATCAGGGGACAACCTGGAAGATTGGAAGATTGTCCCTCGGCCAAGTACATCCTTGACCTCGGCTGCTCAGACTTCCGTATTTAGGACTCTGAGGCAGAAGAAGGGAGCTCTTTTTTCTCCCACGTGGCGTGGAGCGAAAAGGAGGCCAAGTCATGGCCACTTCTTGGCAATGCTGAGTGGGCAAAAGTCCTTCAGTTGTCGGATTCAGCCGAGGAAGTTGCAGATTGGGTTGACCGGTCTCCCTCTAAGGCAGAAAAGCCGTGTTCTGTGTTTCAGGTGAATGTCGTATTCATGCTGGAAACCCTTCTCAGGGAGGTGGTCCTACAGCCCACAGTGGCGCAGCTCAGGACTGGGCCAATGTCGGTGGACGGGGTGGAGATGGCCCTAAAGTTGGAGGTGCCGTTCTCTACCTTTGTAGCTGGGAAGTTCGCTGAGCTATCAGCTGAGTTTACTTGGTCAAGCGACACGACAGAAGCTAGAGCCTTCGAGGATGGCCTAGTCCCCGGACGGTTGCTGGCCAAGCCAAAGCCGAGGTTGGAGCTGTAACGGACGATTCAGTCCATGTACAACTTCTCTCCTGCCATGGTTGATGCTCCCTTACAGGACTGCACCGTCAAGGAGACGGAGTTCGTCACCCTGCCCCTCTCATTGCTTTGGCGATGGGATCATGTCAATCATGGGCTCTTTCCTTGACTGTTGAGGGTGTACCACCATACACCTTCTAGAAACGTTTGGTGGAGACCTTGCTGGCCTTGAGCAGTCTCAAGGCCATGCCGTGGGGCATATGCTCCCTGGAACGACTACCCTTGGAGCTAATGTTATATTAGTGCGGCATAATGTGCTTTTCTTGGTGGCCAACCTCCCGGCGCCATTAAGCAAAGCTGCTTACTAGTTGACCTTTGAATCTTTTGGTCCAGGGCTGTTCGGGCAGCGCTTGGTCACCCTTCTTGAAAAAGGGTGGACAATATGGCCAAAGAGAGGGGGCAGAAGTCTCTTGATGAGGCATTGCTGTCAGATGCAAAGTCGACAAAGGTGTCCTTTTCCTCCTGTCAGCCTGGTGTGGCATGGCCTGTGGCAGCAGCAGCAGCAGCAGAGGTCGAAGCAGGCTAAGAAGGGTGGTCAGCCTTCAAGGTGGGGTTCATCTGATGCTCTGGGCAGCCAGAATCTGCCGCCTCGTCCCCAGGGACGTGTCAGTCCTCCGAGGCCTCTGTGAGACCACTGATCTTTGATCCCTCTCCGCCTTCTTAGCAAGGATTGGTCGGCGGACTACTAGTGTAGTTTGCCAACCAATGGGATTGCATAATGGATGACTCTTTTGTCAGAGATATCCTTCGTCACGGTTACTCGCTGGAGTTGGCCGAGAGAGCAATCCTCCTTCTCTTTCATGAGTCCCTTCTCTTTTGTGCTTTGCAGAGAGGGGGAATGGAAGCTCTTATGCGAGGCTGTGCAGAAGCTTGTGGACAAACAGGCCATCTAACCAGTGTTCTATGTTCCCTGGACTTTTAGTCGTCTCTTTTTAGGGCTGAAAAGGGATGGCGAGCACAGACTTGTGATCAACCTGTCGCGTCTCAATACTTATCTTGTAGTGCAACACTTCAAGATGCAGACCCCGTCCACCATCATGGCGATGATGCCACAGAGTGATCGGGCAACCTCAAATGACTTGAAAGATGCATATTTTCACATTTCCATAGCACCCTGGTCTCAGAATTTCTTTTCTGAGCTTTATGGTTGGCGGAAGAGTGTTTTAGTTCCAAGCTGTCGCGTTTGGCCTGGCACCGGCACGGCTCTTCTTTACTCGGGTCATGAACAAGGTAGCAGCCTTTGTGACACTGGCAAGGGATTCTGTTGCACATCTATCGGGACGATTGGCTCCTGGGGTCTGAGGACCACGGCCTACTTCTGGACATGCAGTTCTTTCTGGATCTGTGTGTAAGATAAGGCCTCATTGTGAATATCTCCCGAAGTCCACTCTGACTCCTGCGCGGGAGTTCATTTTTTACCCTCAACACATAAAGTGCCAGAGGGTATTGTCATCCCCTGTGTCTGTCCGTCTTGTCAACGTAACCGCCGTATTTCAAAAAATATTCCCTGTAGCTGTACCAAATGTTTGTCACAGAAGGACCTTATAATGGATCAGGTTCCTATCAAAAAACCAGCATTTTCTGAGTATTTTAAAACTTTTATAAGACTTTTAATGTATGGTGTCAACCATGACCACGTTACCCCGAGATCTAAAAAAATATTCACTGCAGCTTCACCAAATTTTAGTCAGAGACGTATCTTATAATGGACCAGGTTCCTATTTAAAACCAGCTTCCTCTGATTATTTTTAAGGTTTTTATGAAACTTTAAATGTATTTATTTGAAGGACGCGTGAGTGGCGTCAACCCTGATGACATTACAGTGATATCTCAAAAAATATTGACCACAGCTTTCCCAAATTTTTGTCAGAGATGCATCTTATGATTGCCCAGGTTCCTATTTAAAACTGGCATCGTCTTTATATTTGTAAACTTTTTATGATACTTTAAAGTATTTATCTTTTCGGTCGTCTGAGTGGTGCACAGGGTGACTATGTTACCATAATATCTCGATCAAGAAGGATCCAACGCAGCTTCCTCATTTTTTTTTTCAGAGATGCACATCATAGTGGACCACATTCCTATTGAAAACCAGCTTCTTCTTATTATTGTTATTTGATGGCCGACTGAGTGAAGCATAGTACAGTGGTCCTTGTCACCAGAAGTAATGCTGGCTATTGCCGAGCTCCAAAAGGCTTAATTTGGATTTTGGCGTTTCCTAGCATTAGTTGGCATTTCCTAGCGTTTGTAACGCCGGCTGACGCTGTCTCACGCTGGCAAACACTGTGTAACGCCGGGAACCGCCCTGAAATGCTGTAACCCACCAAAACAAGTTACTAGTGCATGTAAAAGCTAAGTTAGAATTACAGACATGTACAAGTGAACTTGAATCAACTGCGTAACATCACAATTCATATCCTGCAGAGGAAAAGGCTTACATCTCAGTTTTTCTTTGATTGGATTGAAATTTATGACCAAAATGGTGAAGGATAGCATCATGTTATTTTACATACAGTCACATATACAAGATCAGCTCAGGACAGAAGTGTCAATGTCCTCTTGTTGATGTTGGTGTTCTGAATTTGTTAAACTTCTGGAATTCCAAGAATTTATCACTTTTCAGCTTGGTGAAAGAGATATGAACTCTCCAAAACATTGCATAAGTTCAAACTGGTTAAAATTTGAAGTTAACCCTTTCCCACCCAAAAGTTCTGAGTTGTAAATTGTTGTCTGCCTCATTGCTTTTACTTAAATTTCTTCATACTAGAAAACATTCTTGCTGAGATTTGTATGCAAGATCACTCATGATGGCAGGCCCGAAGTCAATAGCTTTCCTTAGCATCGGTTAGACACATTATGCCCAAATCATGCTAAGGAAAAGCTGTTGATTCACAAATGTACTCTGGGGCAAGTCTATATTTTTTCGTTGAAATAATTAGTGCACAGCTTTTATTTAGTCTGTTTCAGGCTCTGTCATTTTGTGCTTTAGGGTAATCCACACCCAGTTCCTCATCCATGATGCAAAGTACCCTTTCGGTTTAGTGAAAAATATGTTGCTGCAGCTGCTTGGATTGAATTTGGAGCACACTCACCAAGAAAGGGAGCACATTCTTCTGAATGAATTTGATGATACAACTCTCATCAACAGCTTATGGTTGCTGAATGACCTCTTGGCACTGAAGGTATTTTACAGCAACATATGCTGGACCCTGTAAACTTGATTTATTTCAAATGGATCAGAATTCCTTTTTCTGATTAATTTTTCGTTTTTAGATCGGAGGATGCTGGTGGAAAGGGAGACATCTGCTCCCAACAAAAGAGGCATATTTGCTTATTTAGAATTTCTCTTTTTTTTTTTTTTTTTGTTGTTGTTGTATTTCTAATTTGTCCTCGAAGTTTAGCAAGAAAAGAAAAGAAAAAATCCACACTACAATGAGAAACAGTCCTTCAGTTTCAGTCCAACAGAAAAAGAAACTAAAACGCAACAAATGAATAAACAAAGAGTTCTGTTAATTCTTGCTACATGTAGATACCAATAATATTAATTGCATAGTACACTGCAAATGAACCACTAGAGCTGATCTTCTTTCAGGTTTCTTGGTGGTATGGAACCAAATTTTTGCAAACCTTGGTGCTTATAATCTACATCTCTTTAATGAATTAGACAGAGCTATTGAGCTCATTTCCCCATGATATTGAGACTGAAGGGTTCAATAGAGCGTAGTTGGTGCATCCAGTGTTTTTCCCAGTCTAGTCGCAGTAGTCTAGAGTGTTCTAGCCAGGGAGGTGTTGGGATATACTCTAATATTTGGACTCTGAGATTAGATCCCTATGGTCACTGAGGGCAAAATGTCTGCCCAAAGGTTGTGAAGTGTCACCATTACTGATGTAACGTTAATGTTCTCGCAAGCTGTCCTGTAGGGGGTGCAAGGTCTGGCCCACATATTGTTTCTTACATGTGTTACATGTTAGAAGGTAAACTAGGTGTGAGCTTTTGCAGCATCCTCCTTTGGGGACTGTGTAAGTTCTCCCTGTTTGTGAACTGACTGCTTCGCCGGAATCATTCAGGCTTGCACAGTATTTGCAATTCTTGCCGCTACAAACGTTTTTGTTGTTAGAGCTCCCCTCCCCATTATATTTTAGTACACTCTAATTGTCACACAAGTGGCTATCATGGGAACACTGGAATCCACCCCTGGAGATGTGTTTTCACACATCCCAAGCCCCTATTCAGGGTCTCAACTGTAATATCAATACAGTGACCATTCAAGCCAAAATCAAAGTTTGAACCCACTGACCTCAGTGGGATCAAGCTAGGTTTTCAACCAATGGAAACCCAGCAGATTAAAAAATCTTTTGAATCAAATCCCATCATGGAAACCAACTCTTTCATTTACTAAGAATCCGCACCTACACTATCACAATTCAAGTGCATATGTAGCAACGGATCTGTTACCCCACAGTATATATATATATAGAGAGGCTATTCACAGTGTTCCCAACAGTTCCTGATGAGTTGCAGGTCGCAACGAAACTAGTCGGACTTTTTTTCATTAGCCACAGCGGCCACCTGCCCTGTCTCAGTCATTTTGAATGAATAACACATAGCAGCAGCCCAAGCTAGCATGCAGACAGACTGCTTGTACACTTAGGGTATCTTTTTTGGCAATTAAACCTTTTCGTGCGGTTCTTTAACACAGATAATTTTGTTCTTTGCAACTTCTTTACCAACAATGTAGGCCTTCTCTTTAGGGTGCTCCAGCAATCTGTGGGCTCACTTCTGCAGTGGACCCAATAGTGCAACCTAGGGTAGTTTCAGGATGAAGGATGGTGGTGGTGGGTGGGGGTGGAAGGACTTATGATCAGGCAATGGAGGAAGTTAGAAGTGATTTGTCTCCAGGCTCTTACCTTCTCCTAAATGAGTGATTTGCTCCAAACTGGAAATGGTTGCAGAGGCTTGAACCTAGACCCATTTTAAAGTGGGAGCCTCCTTCATGCACGTTATATTGACAATGGGAGAGCGAGCAAAAGTCTGAAGCATAGGTTTAGGGGTCTTAAAACCCATAACTGAAGGATCAAATCACATCTTTTGTCAGGCTGCAGAGTCTTTAGAGACACTCGCTCAACTGGAGACAGCTAGGTACTGCGCCCCGTATAATGGTGTACCATCCTAACTTCTAGGATACTTTACAACACACTATTGGGAAGCACATTTAAGGCCCAGAAGGACTAAGTCCATTTATGACCAATGCATTAAAAAAAAATCCCTTTTAAAAGTTTGAATCTGAAAAGAATTATCAGAGGCACTCGAAGGTGAAAAGCTCAGTGATATCTAGCTAGGATTGAGGCTATTGAAGAGAGGTTCACTGATGCTGAAGCCTTGCAGCATCAAGGTTTCAGCATCAGGAGACCTCTCTTCAATACCTCAATCCTTGCTAGGCCTCTGGCTCCAATTAATATTCCTAATGACAACTATTTCTGTTGAGCATTTGTAATCAATAGTTTCATGCTCCCTGCCACTAGCCCAAATCTCTGAGTGTGCTATCAGCATAACCCACTGTCCAACAGGTTAAATATATTGTGATGGCTCTAGCTTCCTCCTTTGATGAGGATGAATCTGTGGCAATTCTTTTGGTAAGGTCTTGACAAGATTCCATCCTAAAACAGGGTCATCAATCATCCCCCAAGATAAGCATGATGAGCTTGTGTCTGTGGTAGCACACTTTCTATAGAAACAAGTCCAGTCAGGAGGGCCAGAAAAAAATCCACTTATGATATGATCCTCCTGCATATATGTAATTGTAATTTCCCATTGTATATTTTGTACTTTGTGCAAAATAAAATCGTAGCTTGTCATGTTTGTGAGAGAAACTGGACTTAGCATCTGTAGCATTTTGGTGAAAGCTAAAACATTTTATCATAACAAGTCAATAGATCAATATATTCACACCAATAAAATGGGGAAATGCTGCACAATGTTATGTGTCATTTGTATTGCATTTTGTAACCAGTAATGTTTATCTCATGAGTAATATGCACCCAATGTGTTTGAATCCAGCTTCCCCAACCAGAAGTGCATGTAGACATGGACACAGAAACACGTAGAGCAGCTCTATACAGTCTACTTCATAGAATTGTCCATGAAGTGAGTACTAGTACAGAATAATTTATCTGCATTACATTACCAACAGGGCAATGACATAGAAGATTTTGTCAATGTGGTTCCTGTATATTTTACTGTAAATTGCTTAAATTTCACTGTATTGTTATTTTCGCTTATTTAACTGGTGGCACAAAACTATGAAAATAAAATCACAGTGAAATAGTATTTTAACATTGTTTGAATGGGAATTACATCCAAAACAGTGAAACTAAAAGTAATGTGAAATGTCAAAAACCAAAAACCGTGAAAACTTATACACCCTAACATAAAGCAATTGACAGTAGGTGTCTCTCTCTCTCTCTCTCTCTCGGGTCTGCAGATTTCACACTTTATGTAACATATTTGTAAGACTGTGGTCCAAAGTTTTTAACTCAGCTGACTCGTCAGTAGCTAAGTTCATCTTATTGTCCTTTGTCTGTTGTCGTCCATCCCGCAGCATCAACAATTCACATTTTTGCCCTGCTCCAACACCACCTGGCAGATGGACTTCAAACTTGGTGGAAATGTACCTTGGATAGGACTCTGTCAACTTTATTCAAATGGTCAAGCTCCAGTAATTTTTGTTTTTTTGATGTGTGTGGGTTTTGTTTTGTTTTTTTGGGTCAAATCGAAAAAATCTCCTCTGAAACCACTTAGCCAATTGCTTCAAAATTGCATAGGGCAATGGTGGGTACCCCTAGACCTTAATTTGTTCAACAGGTGGTGCTGCATTGTTTATTTTAATTTTTAATTTTTGTGTTGTATTTGTGTCTTTTTGCCCAGAACCACTTCCTAGTAGTCAATATCCTATTCCGCAGTTCGAACTCTTTACTCTCCATAAGCTAACCTGTCCCTGTCTAACCTGTATATATATGGAATTACTATTGTCTATATTGCACACGTTCCTCTGTAAAATTTTGACATAGGCTGTATCAGCCCCAATAAATTAAAGGGTCTTCAGCGGGTAACTACTCAACATGTTTTGGAGCCTTTTACCCGTACATGTCTCTCTGAGTAGCGGCTCCTTGCCTAAGCTAAATATTCACTAAGTTTATATAATGTTGAAACGTGGTTCCTTGTACAAGGGTCACCAAAAAAATTATTCCACAGGTGGCATTGCTGTGGATCCCTTATTTTTAACGATTTTTAGCTCAACTGACTGACTAGTCAGGCTGAGCTTTTAGTCCGTTCATCCATTCACAATTTCATTTTTGACTTCTTCTCCAAAACCATCAGCCAGATTCAGTTCAAACTTGGTGGGGATGTGCCTTGGGTGGGTCTCTACCAAATTTGTTCAAATGGCCATGCTCCAATGTTTTTTTTTTTTTTTTTGAGTTCTTATGAAGTTTTTGGTTCTTTTTGGAGCAAATCTTAAAAAATCTTCTCCAAAAGTGCTCACCCAATTGCTTTGATATCACACAGGAACACTCCTGGGGACTCTTAGTTCTTAATTTGTTCACCAGGTGGCACTTCATTTTTTTTCTATTTTTTAATTATTTTTTGCGTTTTCTGTGGGGTTTTTTCCCGCTATTTTCAACTTCTCCAGGAGCGTAACTCAGATTGAGCTGAAACTTGGTAAATGCACCTTTCCTATTGATTACTATATGTAAGTCAATGGGCATTCTAATCCTAATTCACATTTTCAACTTCTTCCCTGAAACTGTCATCCAGGTTGACTTCAATTTGGTAGCAATGTACTTTGAGTGGGTCTCTGCCAAGTTTGTTCAAATGGTCACACTTCAGTGATTTTTGGATTCTTTATGAATTTTTTTTGTTCCTCTTTTGACAAATCGTAAAAAATCTTTTCCAATACGGCTTACCTGATTGCTTTGATATCACACAGGAACACTCCCAGGGATTTCTAGTTCTTGGTTAGTTTACCAGGTGGCGATGCAGGGTTTTTTTTCTATTTTTTAATGATTTTTTGTGTTGTTGCTGTTTTTGACTTCTCCTCCAGAACCATCTCTCAGATTAAGCTGAAACTTGGTGGAAATGTTTCTAGTGAAAGGGTCAAACAAACTTGTTGACTAGGTGGCACTGGTGTGAATTCCTGCTTTTTAACATTTTTTAAAATTCTAATACTTATCAACAAATGTACCTTTCCTATCAATTACTATATGTAAGTCAATGGGCATTCTAATGCTAATTCACATTTTCAACTTCTTCTGTAAAACCATCATCTAGATTCACCTCAAACTTGGTGGCAATGTATCTTTGGTGGGTCTCTACCAAGTTTGTTCAAATGGTCATGCTCCAATGTTTTAAAAAATTTTTATAATTTTTTTTTGTTCTTTTTTTTGGGCAAACCTTAAAAAATCTCCGAAGCTGCTCTTATTCTTGTTTTCATGTTTTTGATTGCCTAGAGAGACCCCCTGCCTTGTAAAACCACTTTTAATCTGGTACTATTGTCTCTCAAGGCATAGACTACATCATTAAAATATCTGATAAGAAATCTCCCACTCTTGAGATACCACTTTTATGAATCCCAAATACTCATTTACCATGTTGATTTACCTGTCACGGGAGACCACCAAGTCTTATGGAACCATTGAACTTGGCAATGAGAGTGATTGATCAAGGCAAAGACTATTGTATAATAACATCTGCCATGAGAGACCTCCCTTTCTTGAGAGACCACTTTACCAAATCCCAAATTCTGTCCTTACCATGATTATTTACCTGTCATGAGAGATCACCTGTCTCCAAAGACCACTTTTACCTTGGTAATGTGGGTGGTCTGTCTAGCAAGGATTAGTGTATATTAGTATTTGCCATAAGAGACCGCCTCCTCTGGCTTGACACCAAACCCAATTCCTCTTATATGTTATTGTACCTGTCATGTGAGACCATCTATAAATCAGACCATTTTCAGGGCTAGAATTTAACTTTTTTACCAACATGCCCACCGGGAATGTTGGAGATGAACTCAACATGCTCAACCCATGCACAACATGCCCAACTTTACATGTCCAAGTTCAACTGAAGTGTTTCTTTTCTTCAACTCCTGCACTTTTTTCCTCCTGCATTACCCGTTGAATGAGACAAACACATATTTTGAATGTTACATGCTGTATTACATGTATAATTAGTCAAAACTTACATAGCACCAAAGTTTGTTTTGTTTCTGTTTTTTTTGAATTACAGGAAGTTCTTTTGCCTGCTCAGACAGACTAAGTTTCGCTATCGTTACTGAATACTGTGCTCCACTTAGTCTGCCGAGCCGCAACTGGCCGGCTGTCTTTCATCCTTCTGTGGCAGAAAATTTTCGCAGCCTGTGATAGGTCAGTGGCTTTTAACCTGCACTCACCTCTGAGATAGCGACGCTATTTGCCCTTCATTTTGTAACCTGGCAATTATAGGATCAGAGAGCGGCATGTAAGATTGGAATGCAGATAGTTAATTGAGTCATTAGATAAGCATAATTTTCAGTAGCAGTAGTTAGCACTTATGTATACGGTAGTGTATGCCATTAGAAACCGCTGTGGTCAGTGACCACCTGGTCAAAACGACAATTTTTTCCATGCACGGACATTTTTCTAATGTTGAATGTACGGCCGTGAGCGACCATCTGCAGAAAGCAACCAGCGACCGAGAAAATTTGGCAAAACACGCTGCAAACGACTGCTTTTTGACGGGAGTCTGGAGTATCAAAGCAGTGACAAACTCGATTTTTCCCATCATATATGTCCAAAATGCTACTGTCATTGATTCAATTATCGTAATTCCCCTGTGTTTCAACCTTTATTTCAAATAATCAGGATTGATTTGAAGTGCATCGCAACTTGGAACATGCCAGGTTCTCTGATTTGGCGTTGAAGTAGAACTGGCCTGCAACTGCTGCCTATGCCTGGTGCTGTGTACTAATGAGCCTTTGTTTTGCATAAAAAACAACTGAACAGTCGCAAAAATACTCTGAATACATTACTTACTATCTTGACCTCAATGTGCGTGCTCAGTTATGTCAAGTTCATTGTTAATGGTAAGGAATCAATTGAAATACACTCCTGGTATCTTGCAAGTGCACACTTGAATCTGTCATTTGTAATTTGCATTTGGGTACAAATTACTCGGCGGAACTTCGGTGAACTCTGGGGTGATCTGTGGTCTGATATTTGTTGAGTAGCAAAACACAGATATACACATGGTGCTACGTTGCCATTTATTTTATATTTGATTAAATCAAAAATTTTAAATGTCTTAAATTCAGCATTATTTCCATCATAGTATAATTAAATTATTGAAGCAAGAGTAATACTTTCGCATAACTTTGTGAACTGCGGACCCGCACGTTCTCTGAAATTTGTTGATCAACTTGATTTGAGCCAAGTCAACCACTGGCGGATATGTGTACACGTGGTGTTTTGTTTGCCGTTAATTTTATATTTGATTAAATTAGAATTATTACAGGTTTTTCAGCATTACTGCCATCATGCTATGATTAAATTGAACCAAGACTAGAAGAATGAATTCGTCTGCGACAAAACATTCAACTAGCGGCATCATCAGGCTGGGTGGGATATGACGACGCTCAGCACAACAGCTTCAAAAATTCGAAAAGGAATTTTTTGTGGATAAACTGAGGAAAAGCAAGTATAAAACATATACTTATTGTACAGTGAAAAAAAAAAATCAACCGTATCACACATTTATTTATTCCAGGACCTAACCTTTAATTTTACTGCTTGCATTTTGTTTTGCCAACCGCTCACACAGATTATCATTAGGCCTATCATCTTGGATGCTTCTGATCTTTGGACTAGTATGATAAGGATAAGAGATGGAACTGCTCAACTTTAATAGTGAGAGCGAAATTTTGTAGCCTCTTACTTGGCAATAGGGAAGGGCAGTTTCTTAAGTTTCCATAAACCTCCACTCAACGGCGCGAGCCATCGCTTTCATCCGGGTACTTGCCTGCGGGTGAACATTGGTCAGCGGATGTGCAAACATTGTGATAACATTGTACGTATCGGCAATCAAGGTGCCAAAAATGTTCCTTTTCACGTAATATCTGCTGATAAATTTTACACACACGAAACATAAGATTGTATTATAGCAGAGCATGAATGCATTTGTTCGTATGTTGTGTTAAAAAAGTGAAAAATCCATTTGAACCGCGGTGACCGGGAACCGCATTCTGCTTGTAACATCCCTGCGTAGCGCCACTTGACTATGTGGATGGTCGAAAGAAATGCAATAATAAAGAATATTCTTCAACAGTTATTAAGATAATGCAATGATCACATATAACAAATTAGCGACATAGCACATAATATGGACTCAACAGCATGAGGATTTCGTAAGACTCCTGTTGCAAGTTTTAAATGTGACCCGGTTCATCGCGGGCGATAATGGAGGATCGAGTAGGAAAAAACAACATTGGTCATCGCGTTTTAAGATTAAAGAAGTCAATTGTATTTTATTTGCCGGGTGTGTTGTCATTGTGTCAAAAATAAAGACAAGTGGACAACGTCATCAGAATATGTTATTGTAGATGAATTCCCAAGTTTTACAGTGTTACTGGATGTGTGTGGGTGGGTGTGGGGGGGGTCGGCAGGTAGCGTTAAAAGTTCAATTAAAATTAAAATCAAATGTGATTAACTCCACAACAATGTGTATTGGGTTGATTTCTTGATTGCATTACTTTCTACAAAAAGTATTTATTAATGATAACATTATCATGATTATGAGTTACACTTGGGTATTTCATTCGCCAAGAAAAACGCTCAGTTTGCACCATGCGTTTACACATCATAGTATGCGACGCTACTCAGGTTGACCCGCTATTGAATACCCGGATGAAAACTGTCCGCATCGCCACAGGGCGGTCAATGAGAGAACAGAGAGTTATTGCTCTACCATATTCTGAGCAGATTTAACGTACTCAGCGGACTTGTGAAACTGCACAGGTTTGTCTTTGAACCCCTTTACTGATCACACAGCTACCATGATTGGTATGAAGTTTCTTTTTAATAAAGTTGTTGAACATAAATAAGAATAATGCGGCAAAAATATTTTTTTCCCATGCACGTGTGTGTAAAACGAAGTCCGGTAGCTGGACCAACACTAGCATGTAGCACATCGGCCTTTGGAAAGTCCGAAATATACCTGAGCCAATCTCATGTCCATGTATTTTTAACATGCCCGGCCGGGAATCTTTGTCTTTATCTCAACATGCCCGGCACAATCTCAGGGTGTCTCGAGACGTTGGACACACACCAAATTCGAGCCCTGATTATACATTTTGTGCACGCTTGTGTATATATAGGCACTGAAGCCCAGGATCGAGCGTGGTGATGAAACGTCAGTTGGCGTTGATAGTATGGTACCAATTCTTAAACGGGCTACTGCATCATTGTATTTTATAAGCCTGTTGCAAAATTTAATGAAATTCATACATTTAGTAATATATAATTAGACCTGATTTCAGCTTTGCTGCGTGTGCAGAGCGACATTGGCATTGAAACTTTCAGTTTCACACCAGCACACATGCACTGTCTGCGACGGTGTTTGCCACTAGCCTGAAGCCAGTGTCTGGTAAAGTTGTCAATTTCGCATGGGACAAGCAAAAAGGTATAGGTATAGAATTTTTTTTCAGGCTGCTCTGACCAAAATATACATTTTATTTGAATTAATTGGCAAAATGCTTAACAAAATGACAGCAATACAAAGAATCTGCAACTTCACGCAGTCTTTGTCATGTTGATCCTTGAAGTTTTGAATGATGGCCACGCATCCTCACTCTATGGGCTGTTAAAATATTAGTAATATGGATCAAGTGCATGTATTTATATTTGCTGTTGGTGTATTTTGTTGTAGTTATGAACAAAAAATTGGGAATGTCATTGGTCTTACCTATCTACTTCACAATTGTGGGCTGTAATATTACACTTCAACAGACATAATAACCATCAGGTTTAGTAACCCCTAACTTAATTGACCTAAGGCTAGAAAACTTTGGAAAATTTCACAAATAACTGTTATAATACACCATCACTGGAACCCAGATAGTGAGTCACAATGTTATTTTGGCAAACTAGTATGAAAATGCTTGACCCAGATTGAAGTAGACATTGTGCAATATTGTTGACTGATACCTAATGGGACTTGTAAAAGGGAAGTTTTACAGGTAAGATTTCTTACTCGTTTGGACATAATAGGTGTGGTTGACTGATGAGTGCATCTGCATATGATTTGCCATTGGAGATACCTGTCACAACTGAAAAGGTTCCCAAGTAGTAGCAAGATGAAAGTCTGTTTCTTGCATCAGCAACACAGAACTGCTAAATATTGAGAAACTCTGTGATCATGTATTGTTAAGTTTAGTTCGGGAACAGTCCTGCCAGTTGGTGGAGGGAGGTGTAGGGGGAAGGGGGGGATCTAAAAATCGGTTTGTCTAGGGGGACCCCTGCTCAAATTTTTTTCTTAAACTGGGACTTCATTTTTTCGGGGGGGTTATGGTTGCTGGGGTTTTGTGGTCTTGTCAAAAGGATTATGTGCATAAATTCAAAATTAGAATGATTGAGAAACTCTGTGATCGCGTACTGTTTAGTTTGGGGGAAGTTCTGCCAGTTGATAGACTGAGGTGTAGGGCAAGGTGGTAAAATCTTAAAAGTGGTTTGTCTAGGGGGACCCCTGCGCAATTTTTACTTTTTTTAATGTTTGTACTTTTTTTGGGGGGGGGGGGAGTTCATATGTGTGTGTGTGTGTGTGTGTGTGTGTGTGTGTGTGTGTGTGTGTGAGGTGGGGGTTGCTGGCATTGTGTGGTCTTGTCAAAAGTATTATGTTCATGATGTTAATAAATTCAAAATTGAAATTAAATGTGACCTGCATAGCTGCAGTTAGTGTACTAGTGGCAAAGTACAACAGTGAAGTTTATTACATTAAAAATGTACAAAATGTCAAATTAAATATGGGGGGAAAATACGACTGACAGATGGGCTAAACTACTACAGGCCTGATCAAGGTAACTACATGTCTAAGTTGAAGTATTGCTTAACACTGTTATGGGCACACATGCTGATACATGAACAGCCCTTAATTTTCATTTGTAGTAAACAGTAATTTTTGTTTATTTTTCAGATTCAGGGCATAGAGGAAGAGGTTCAACCTATACTGAGTCAGATTGCAAGTACTAGTGTCAGCAGTGGTGAAGACAGATGAATCATCAGGATCTAAGTGGGGCGATACTGATCAGCTGATATTGATACCAGTGATAGTGACCTCTCAGACCACCTATACTGAGTCAGATTGCAAGTACTAGTGTCAGCAGTGGTGAAGACAGATGAATCATCAGGATCTAAGTGGGGCGATACTGATCAGCTGATATTGATACCAGTGATAGTGACCTCTCAGACCTTGAAATGGGTGAAGTTACTGTGAACTTTCATTTACAAAACTTGGAAAAAGATTCAACAACCAATTTCAGATATGTGGACACTGCCTTCACCCTTTCATTGCATCTGTCACTAAAGTCAATTACTGAAATAAAATTTTGTATGATAATGAAAAAGGTTTTTTTTTTGTTCATTTATTTCTTTGACAAAGTAAACACAGGATACAGTGGGCAACAATGTTGAAACATGGTGAATCATTGAATGGGCATTTGGAATTGTCAAGTGCTGTGCAGTGAATTTTGGATTTTTAATGAATTTTGTTAATTTTTGACAAAATCTTTAAAAAATTCTTCTGCTCAGCCAATTACATCGAAAATACGTAGGGACACTTGTGCGAACTCCAAGACCTTAATTTGTTTGACAGGTGGTGCTGCTATTTTTCTGTATTTTTTTTAAAGATTGGCATGGGGATATGTACATGTTAGCAACAGTGATCATAGTGTGAAACAGGTGACCTTGCTATCATAGTTCACAGGACCAGTTCAGTCTGTGCATGCAAGGTCAGCTGAGCACAGGACTATCATAGTCCTCTTGTTTATACTTCAAGATGACGGTTAAATTGGGCTTCCTGTTGTTTGCTGTTGATGACGCACACTTTATGGATACAGCATCTTGGGAATTTTTGGTTGATCTTGGACAAGATGCACGATCTCTGGTGGTAATGACAATGCGGACTTCATCTCGAGTTAGTTGTCCTAGTGCAGACCTTGTGCTGAGCAGTAAACAAACATTACACATCAGATTAGGTGGTTTGCATGCAGACTATTTGGGACCCCTGGCTTGCCAGCTGCTAGATGTCATAAGTGTACCAGAAGAACTATTGAGGTAATGTGTGTATGTATGTATGTGTATATATTTAAATTTATGTTATAAATGCATCATCAATTGGTTTATTGGTTAAACATTTATATTTTGTACACAGTGCTTGGCTTGAGATATACCTGCTTTGAGAGAAAACAGTTCTAAAGAGACTAATCTGTAAATTCAAGAATCCTGCTATTCTCATGTGATAAACCTGTCATCAATCCAGTTGTTGTCATGTTATTTTACTGGTCACAAATGACTACCTTTATGGCGGAAGGGTGGCCTCTTCTGTAATAAACATATATGCACTGTTAGTATGCTACCAGTACATGTACACATACATTTTGTTTGACCATGCATTATCAGTGTCAGTGCCTGACACCGATAATGCATTGACTCAGTTCACTTGTCAGCCAGAACTTATGCCATCTTTGCATGCACTGGTCTTTCACATTCACAAATTACCTTTTTTAAAATCTCAGCCAACATGTTAGTCAGCTGAGTTTATCCTTATGCTAAAGCCTCTCATTCATCAGTTGAGGCCTGTATACTGTCAGCAATTGACATTTTGACTTCTCACAAAAACAGACAGACACTCTACAAATTTGGAAGACATTGTTGAAGCATGTCTCTGTCAAATTTTTTCAGTTGTTCATGCTTCACTTATTTCCAGCTTGACTAGGAAGAGCTTATATTATCTGAGAGAAGTAAAAAAAATTACACAAAACACAAAATCGATTCAAACAAATGAAATTGCTGCTCCCTCTGTTGAACAAATAAGGTCAAGGGCTATACCCAGAGTTGTCCCCATAAAATTTTGAAGCAATTGGCTGAACATTTTAACATTTTCTTTGTTTTAAAATATTTCATGGAAAAGTATTTAAAGAAAAATCAATGTAGCTTGGCCATTTGAACAAACTTAGTAGAGATTCGTACAAAAGACATTCTGAGAATCTAGCCAGCATCTTTGGAGAAGCTGAAAATGTAATTGTGGATTGGGGATGAATGACTACCCATCCTTTTTGTCTGTTAGCGGAGCTAAAAGGTGAATGGTTGATGGACAGCAGACAGATGGGGGGCAGATGATCATCCGATAATAATTTCAGCTGACTGACAAGCGACCTGACCTAGAAACACAATTGTTGTAAACAGTGAGAAATTTACAGAGTTTTACGGGCTTTTTTGTAGCCTGTGCTCGATCCACATTATTAACGCACTTCAGACTTGCACTGATGGTCCACAATAAGGGTCAGGATGTAAGTTAATATCTAATGATGACCTTGGTTAATTTAATTCCAAAGTTCACAAGGCAATTTTGCTTCATTTGGCTTCATGATAATTGAAAGCTTCTCCTGAGAATTTAAGGTTAATTTCAACTTGGACCTTGATTTTGCACTTGAAACTCTATCAAGGCCATGCAGTTCATAATTATGCCCCCACTCCCCACCCATCCACTGGAGGAGGGGCATATAGTACTCACTTTATCCATCTATGCATCCGGCTGTCTGCAATTCGTGTCCGATCTATAATTCGCTTGTCATTCAACACCTACCGGGGGAGGGGCATATATCGTAATTGCTTTTTCTGTCGATGCCTCTGTCTGCTATTTGTGTACAGGCTATAATTTGCTTAAATAAATGAAACTTTACACACAGGTGCATCTGAACATAAAAGGATGTCATGTACCAACAGTAGGTGAAGTATATGGGTCACAGAGACATATCCTTGAAAAATCCTGTCTGGGCTATAATTCCTTTACTATTTAACTAGTTTTATGAAACTTCACACACATGTCTTGACCTAAGGGTGTGTCATAAAACAAAAGTAGGTCATGAAACAAAAGTAGGTCGCTAGATCAAGTATCTGGGTCACGGTGATAGCCTATTTTTATTGACTGCAGTAATTCCAAAATGAGACCTGTGATAAGCAAAGTTATAAATGAGGTGGGGGGGGGGGCATGGATCCAGCAATCTCTGATTGCATTTTAATTGTGTCCGAATGACCATTCCTATTACATGGGAAAAATGGGATCTATTCTGAATGTACCGTCTGTCAGTCTGTGCTAAAACTGAGCAACCATTATAATGGTAAAAAGACAAGGTAAGTGTTGATGAAAGTAGATACTTGATGTGCCAGAATGCCTGACGGGTTTCATCCATAGCTGGACTCAACAGAGGCATGTGAGCTCTGTTCAACTCCAGTGTAAACATATATGTTCATGTTTACTAGGTACATGGAGTTGGTCTCTGTTTTAACTCTCTCTCAGAAAAAACATTTTTATAAAAAAAAAATGCAATGCAGCTGTGTCAGCTTTGATGTACACAAAATGAGCCTACCAATGGCACATGCCACAATGAAGAAATGTGCATTTGATAATAAATTCCATTTATTTTATTCACCTGGAATAACATTTATGCTGACCCATAGGTATACATGTACATTGGCTTGTGCTGTACATACAATAAAAAATTGCTGTGCCGTCTTTAAATTATTGAAAACAGGGTTTTGTTTGTATTTACTTCATAACCAAGACTGAGGTGACCAAAATATCAGTGATCATGAGCAAGGTCATTCACCACACATACACCTCAATGGATAAATCGTCATCATAGTATTAAAGATAACTATGTTATGTTGCCCATGAGTATGAAAAATAAAAGTACATTGATGATTAGTACAAGTACAAGACACAAATTTCCAGGGATCCTTCTTATCCCAGTTCAACTGAATTCAAATTTCACATGTATCCCAGTGAGTTTGCTAGTTAAAAGGACTTACAGAGCGTTTTCCAGCAGTAGCCAATGTTAATCAGCATTTCCCAGTGGTTGCCAGCGTTGAAAGTGTGTCAAATGCTGGAAAATGCCGACCAACCCTGGCTAATGCCGAGCTCCAAAATGCTTAATTGGATTTTGGTGTTTCTCAGTGTTAGTTGGCATTTCCCAGCATTTGCAACGCTAGCTTACGCTGTCTCACGCTGGTACACGCCGGAAACCACCCTGAAACGCCGAAAAACCCACTAATACGGAAACAAGTTACTAGTGTATTATGCAATATTTTTCAGTTCCCTTGCTTGCTTTCCGTAGACGTGGTTTGACAAATATTTGACAGATTAATTTAATCTGGCTGCACATGGGCACCTTTTATTGGAACTATCTTTATTCCCAATCAAATGTTACATCAATGTAACAATAGGTCAGTATACAGCTGGTCACATTAGGGTATAATTACCGGTGTTTGTGTTACAGCTCAGTCTCTGAAGAGTCCATTTGAGGATGAAATTGGTCAGACTGTTCAGTGCTTCACCACTCAGGATGCAGGCCTTTAAATACACAAAGCAACATTTGATTATTTGGAAACCGGCACATTTGCCTCCTTGGCACTTGCCTAGTCTTTATTGATCTAAACTTCAGGATTAATTATTCCGTGTTTTCCACTGTAACTTGAACTTTTGATTTTTTTAAAGTTTCCATTTTATTAACCAATCTTTATTTAATCTAGATTTTAATCCTGGATCAAACTAAGATTGATTTAATGAAATGAAGCTGTAAATCTTTAAGTTGATATTGTTGCCAAGAGCATATGTGCCTAATCCTCAAAGTTTTAATCAAACGTTGAGCCAAGGACTAAGTAGTTTAGGGCCCAAACCACCTTGATTTTAATTTTGGGATAAAAGTCAGGATCAAATCAAATGCTTTGTGAAATGGCCACAGAGACATAAATAACTTAAACAGAGGTGACCCCATGAAATTCTCAGATGAAGATAAAAGGTTGAAAAGTTTGACTGACAAATATTTTCAATCTGAGGAAAACAGGGCACACTTTTCTTTTTGCATTAAACAAGCCCATGGTAAGCCTGATTGATGCAGTTGGAATCAGCAAATTATACTTGCAAACGATGCTAAAAGAAGAAAACTGTGAAGAAGGGGTCAACTCCAAAGTTCTCAAAGTGAAAAGAAAAGAAAAATTTAATTTCTTGAGAAAAAGAACAAAAAATCTGTGAATGAAGAGGTCGAAAAAAGGATTGACCTGAACACCAATTATTTGTAGCTATTTGGTATACAGTTTTGAGATTACTGCATGTGTCTGGTTATAAATATGACAAATATCAAGGATTCAACAGGGCATTGTCATATGAAAGAAATGATCTTGTGGAACAGAGCTGTCACTAATGAGATGAGAGCAATTAGAAAATCAGTGGTTTCTCAGTAATTTATTTGAATGAAATCATACGGCTCAATATTAGTGTTTGTATACCTTCGAATTTACTACAGCTTTCACAGCAGGGACAAAAATGCCCAATGGAAGAGGAGAAAGACCAGGAGTTTTTCATACAGGAGGGGAAATGGGATTTTGTACCTGGCTGTGACCTTGTGGTTACTCATCACCCACCAATGGGAGAGATGGCTCTTTCTGCCAGGTGGCAGAAATACCTGTGCAGAAGGGTCTTTAACAGGATAAAGTATCTTATACACTCCAATCAACTTCATACATTTGATGATAAAGTTGTGTGTCTGTAGAGTATGATTAATAGACTGCATCGAGAGCAGATGCAAAATAGAATCCTAAGGTAGATTGTATCTCAATTTGATAGATTATCAAGTCAGACAACTATGTCACATGCAGTGTAGTTTAATGCATGACCCTCAATAAAACACCCAAAATAAACCTTCCTTGTATATTCATCATGACGTTCATGTCTTCTTGCAGTATTTTGGAAGAAAGAAGTCGGGGAGTACCCTCCTGGTGTGAGCAGTTGCTTCGTGAAATGTACTTGGCTGGAGATATTATTATTGTGCCTGCAGATAGTGAGAATGAGGATCTGGACAATTTGGATGTGAAGGTAAAGCCCTAAGAAACTATGGTAATATGTACATGTATGTGTAAAAGCCACTCAAGAACATGAGATACGTCGAAAGCATTAAAGAATTAAACTTCCTCTCTAGTGCAATTACGGGCGCATGGTTGCAGTTTGTGTGACAGGCATTTCTGAAGACGCGCGTCATCAAAGAAATGCCTGTCACACAAACTGCAACCATGCGCCCGTAATTATACTAGAGAGGAAGTTTAATTCTTATATTTACATTTAACATCAATTTCTATTGACATAAGAGTAAGTATTATCATTGATAGTTGATTTAAAATCGTTTTTAGCTTGTTAATTTACAAAAAATCGCCTTTTTGTTTACTAGTGGGAGGAGCCAAGTAGGCGGGGCTACTACATCAGCCATCAGTTGTCAAGGCAACTCCTGGAACACAAAATTGGGAAAAAATAGTTCCGAATAACACAACAACTTTATTTCAATAAAGCTTGCAAAACCGGTAAAAGAAAACATTTAGGCAAGTTTTGACGAGTAGATATGCAATTCTTGATCATCTGATACCGTCTTCCCATTATGCTTAGGCCTATGAATCAAACGCTTCGGAGGCGCTAGCAATTGGGAAGTGAAAACAGTCCCAGGCCAAGCATGAGGATATTATTGCGCAGCACGTTGGTTGCACGAGATGCTCTAGTGTAACCATTGCCTCATGAACTACACTACCGTTCCTATTCTTTCAATGCTAACAAAAATAACAAATGTAAATATTTAGCAGTATCCTTCATTTTGAGGCTTATGATTAATTGAAAGAATAGATGCAAATAGATAAAAAAAAGTTGTGCCAAAATGAAAGGGTATACTGGTCATCAGATTTAAAATCTAACAACATCAGCTTGTTATGCTAATTGTTTAAACATACCAATTTATATCATAATACATTGCCCATTGGAAAAATAGGGTAATGACTAATCCCTTCAGGGATCCACTTATCCAAGAAAAGCAAAAGCTGAGGTGCTCACTTTACATGCCCCATAGGTTGCACCACTCCTGCATAGCCAAACCATACATGTATGGCCAACCCAGGAATATTTCTTTGATTCACCCCAGTTTTCTGGCTTTTTATGCTGACCTTCTGCGATTAACTTGACCTTCGTCATACCTGTAATATTGTATCCCATCTCTTCCAGTTGAAAAGTAGACAGGTGAGGTAGGCATCTATGCATGAGCTAAGGATATTTTCATGATTTACTGGCTGCCTTTGTAGTGCTAGGGCTGCACCTGTGCTGGGCTCTGGGCTAGACCAGGCTACTCAGTCTGCTTTTCCTAGATGCAGCCACTTCAGGCTCTGGCAAGTTCACAGTTTTACCAACTGGTCTGACTTAAGGGCTGGACCATGGTTTGGTTTCCATGCTGATTCTGGAATAGAATCTGACCCATCTTTTTTGGCAATTTTTTCCAGTCACTATGACAGCATGATTAGTGTAATGCAGGCTTTGCACTTTGTCCCTCACACTACATAGCTTAATACTCTTGGGTTTTACTGGACCATCATCCAATGTGGCCAACAGACCATGGGTTCAAACAGTGATCCATCTGAATTCCAGATGCAATCCGTGTCATGGTCTAGCAATATGAATAGTCTGTGTTCTTGTCTGGCTATCTGGTCCAGAGATTTGGTCTCCAGACGAGGCTTCCCATTTTGTTACTAGCCAACTAGCCAACTCCAGTACTGGATTAAGGTCTTTAAGGTGTCTGTAGTTTTTTGTAGCGGCAGACAAGAATCTTTAAGGCCCAGCCACATCCCTTGACAAAGCCATGGCCCCATAATGCAAGTAGCTGCTGGACCAGCTTCCATTGTGGCATGCCTTCAGGGCTGGTCATGGGTCCGAACTTTGATTCCCTTCTTCACCAGGGAAGGCCTCACCTTTCAAGCCAGGATGAATGTGATGGCTTCATGTAATGTTTCACAAATTTTTTGTTCCCTTTTGTCTCTTGAGGAGTTATATGGAGGGAGTAGAGAAATCCCTTAAAGCTGGAGAGTCACAAAGTCCTTGTTAAGTTGCCACTAGTAGGTTGGTCAGAAACAAATTTCTTCCTAGGCTGCCGCTAGGGCTGTCAGGAACAAAGTTCCTCTCCCTAAGCTGCCGCTAACTTGGTCAGGAAAAAAGTTCATGCTGCTAAGCTGGTGCTAGGTTGGTCAAAAACAAAGTTCTTGTGGCTAAGGTAGCACTAGGGTGGGCAGCAACAAAACCCAGTCACTAGGCAGTGGCAGCTTAGTGCCTACCTAGCAGCAGCTTAGCATCTAGCAGCTCAGTCATTTTAATTCTTGCTGCTAAGTTTTTAATTTGTGGATAGTTAGAGGCAAACTAAACATTTTGGATGGGGCACTTTGAAGCCGCTAATTATGGGCTAGTTAGCTGCAAACTAAACATTTTTGTATGGGGAACTCTGAAGTGGTTGACTGCGAGGGAGCAATCAGTAACTAGATAGGTCCATCTGCATCTGATGACTCCTGGCCATAGACTCCAGGGCTGCTGAGAACCTCAGGTCAAAGGCCAGTGAACCTCAGTCATCATCTTAGGTAGCGCCAGGCACGCAAGATCCCACAAGGTGATCTGTTGCTGCCTGACCTGTGGTTGCATCTTCTCCTTTTTCCCCCGGATGGGTTACTGGCAAAGAGATGGCAGCCACCTGAGCCTGAAAGCAAGCCTTGTGGGTTTGCATACGCTTCTCCAGTGGTGTACGCTGCTGGAGGAGAATGCTCAATGGAATCAGAGTCAGGGGCCCAGCATTTAGCAGCAGCAAGCTGCCACTTATGCTTTAACAGCCCCCTTGCACTTTCCCTGGGCCTTCTCATAGAGCAGCCACTTGTCCTCACCCCACCTAGCACAAAACTGATGTGCTTTCTGGAGAACACAGGTGGCCAAGTTGCTGGCGACAACCTGAACAATGTTCATGGTTGTCCCAGGCAGCCATGCAGTGGTTCCATGAATCCATCTTCTCACTTTTTCCCAATAAGGAAGAAGGAGAAGTGGTCACTGGATCAACACTTCACAGCATGCTGCCAAGCAGCGATTGCCTGGCTGGCACTGTCCTGCCGTTGTCTGCGATCTGACTCGCGAGACGCCATCTTGGAAAAAATGGGGTTCAGCCAACATGACCAGCTCTGCTTCCACTTTCTTTGGGTATCAGTAGATCATATATAAGCGATCCTTTTTTCCAAAGAGTCCAGGAAGGCTTAGAAAACAAATTCCCCAGAAGACATAGTACATGAAGCACTAAACAGTCTCGGTGAATGAAAGTTCACAGAGTTTTGCCACCTCTTAGACCACGCCAGAAATGGTGCCTGAGGAGGAAGGAAGAACACAGAAGCATGTGCACCAGGAGTCACCACCGGCTCCAAAGGAACCGAGAGATAGCCGGGGACTGTCAGGTTTTAGGAACAATTGAGTCCTTTCACAGAACCAGCAAAGCATGGAATTTTCTCACCTCTGGTTGACTGGGGAAGCAGGGGTGGATGCTTGTGGGCATAGGGTAATGCATGTTAAAAGTACCAATCTTCAAAGTAAATTTGAGGTCAATTATGGCAACATTGACATAAACTGTAAAACTTTTTGATTAGTATGATCTAGTATGCCTGTCAATATCGGTATTGTACAAGGCATTTTTAATTTGAAGATGTTAGAAACTTTTTACAGACAAAATTAATGAGACCCTCATACAGTACCTGTGTACTTAACATGTTGTTATAAGTTTAACATTTTATGAAATGTTTCATTAATAGCTTAGAGGCCATGTTCCTTCCATGTTTAAACTTGTTCAGCTGAGATATTCATTTTATTTTACTATATAAACCTTGCTCTGTGGCAAGTGCCCATGTTAAAACTATACAATCAAGCAGTCTTACCCCAGCAAAGGGGCTTTCTCTAGGCATTGGAGGTGAGAAAATCACTGGGCACAGTGGTCCACCTGTAAAAGAAAGTCCTGAATTGAGTGCGTAACCAACTCATTTGTGTTGGGCAGTATGGCCAGACATGAAGGTCTTGGCAATTGTGCTTGAGAGGTAACGTTACATAACTAATGCCGTATTTCTTGTTATATCAGAACTGTCCCCTGATTTGTCATCACATGAAGAGAGGACCTTATCATTTTGTGAAGCATATTGAGCAGGGCATACATTGTCCTGTGTCAATTAAGGTTACCTTTTATATCTCCAGAATGCTCCAATGTATTTTTCTCAAATTTGGCAGTGTGCTTATCGAGCATGCCAAGATGAACTGAATAGATTTTGGTGTCGCCATGACCTAATTAGAGCAAATGGCAGCCTAATTACATGCTTATTAGGGCTCGTTACAGCAATATCTCCAGAATGCTCTAATGTATTTTTCTCAAATTTGGCAGTGTGATAATCTAGCATGCCAAGATGAACTGATTTTATTTTGGTGTCGACATGACCTAATTTGAGCAAATGGTGGACCCTTCAGTCAAAGCTTGCGTTGAAAGTATGTGTAGTCTTACTTTAGCTATTAAACTTGTCAGTCATATGAGCTTTTATGATGTGTGGTCATCCCTTGTGAGTCCATTCATCCATTCATAATGATTTTTGTCTTTTTCTAAAAAAATGCTAGCCAAATCCTCTTCAAATTTGATGAGGATGTACTTCGTTTGGATCTCTACAAAGTTTATGCAAAGGGTAGCAGTTTTTATATGCAATCAATCCCAGGGATGCATATCATCAGGGCCAATAGTGGCATGAAGTTTCACAGACTTGTGACAGTCCTTATTTATAAATATTGTGGTATGTTCCAGAGCAACCCCAGCAATGCTATGCAGGATGATGAAGATGGTCCTAGGGGAAAGAATCTGATCTGCCTCATTGCACCAGGAAAATCTATTGGCACAATTGTGCCAGACTCTGTCAAAGGTATGTTCTCTTTTTTTTTTAACTTCGGTGACTCATAGAGTCTCCCAAAGCTTATCAAATGGTGGTAGCAGAGAGCCTATTTCGTGAATGGATGTTCTCACTTCTCAAAAGTGGGCATGTCCAAGCCTTGTATATGTGGACTGTACGGAGGATTTTTTGTGACAGTAGAACTTATGTTGGCAGATTTTGGACAAAAGTAAAAGATTATTTTTCACTAACTGTTTTTCACATTTGGTGTTTTGATGTGCAGTTGCAATTGTGTTATCACAGCCGGGCCTAATTCTGCAAGTGTGTGCAGAATTGTATATTGATATTTGGAGTTTCATGATTTTTTTAAAAGGTTTGGTGGGAAATATTTTGGCACAATATTTCAAGATCTCCAAAATTGTGTGGCCTATTTGCTTCCAAATTGCAAGAGGACACTTTTAATAACCTGTAGATCCTAATTTTTTTCAGCAGGTGGTGTAGTGACTTTAATGTTTGTTCAAAAAGAAATTTGTGTGTGAAAGCTATTTTTGATTTCTTTTCCAAAATTGTTCCTCAGATTATGCTGAAACTTGGTATAAATATAGCTTGTGGAAGAATCTATCAAAGCTATTCACTGGGTGGCAGTACTATGGATCCCAGATATTTTACAAATTTTCCAATTTGGGTACTTATTGGTCAATGCATACATTCCTATTGATTACTCTAGCTGCAGTAAGTCAATGGGGATTTTAACTCCTAGCACTCTGCCAGTGTCTGGTATTGCACACAGTGTGCCACCGGGCAGTCCTCTAATCACTTGCGCAAGAGAGGACATGCTGGATTGAACGTGCCTGGGCTCTGCGAGTTTTGCGATTCGATCCTAGTGATCAACACAAAGTCGGTCAGAAATTACATGAGGTATAATTCTGTGCAATTTTTATTTCAATTTACCCCCTAAATTTTTTTTATGCTTTATGGGATGTCAAGCGTCTGGTCACCTTTTTTTTTTACCAACAAACACGTTCACGGGCCGTGCAACACAAGCGAGTGTGAACAGGCATGAGTCCGGGCATGGTTTTCCGTTATGTGCGTATATTTTTCCGGACCTTCGGTCATAAATTTCATTCCTCATTTGTTCTTTTATACAGATTTTTATCCTTTCAGACATTTTAATCAAATTAAAGCAACAAACTTTGGATAAAAACATCGTGCCGTGACGTATCTGAGACAGCGATCGACAACACATCGTGTTTGCGCAACTCTCAATCAGGCTTATCTTCGTCACCGTGCAGTGACAGAATCTGCATATTTTCCTTGCCTTGCTTATGGAATTTTCATTCCTGCCTTTATCTGTGTCTAGATCTGTTCCATCGAAGTCGTTTTGCGAAAGTATGATGTCAAAATTTGGCATCTTAGTCCTATAATCTTTGCGTGAATGCGACATGTTCACCTGCACAACAAATCGAACTTGACTCAAGCACATGGCAAACAACGAGTTTGATTGGACGGTCACTTGTACGTGACCAAATCCATCCAATGAGAAACCTGGAAATGACCCAGTGCATTTATAATGAGGTTCGATTCTCATTCTGGGCTATTTTTGGAGGGATACCCGAGGAATATTTATTTCTTAGCCAATAAGAGAGCTTGTTACATTAAGAGAGGGTAATGGTAATATGCGGAACGGAATTGCCCGGAACCACTCATTCCGGCAGTTCCGGCATATTATACGCCAGAACGGGCCCCCCCCCTCTTGTCCCTTGCGCTTTATTGGAGTGTATTTCGCCCTCCGAGACCTACCTCACACTTTTGTCTTTCTTGTCTGATAATGTAGAGTACTTGTAGTATATAATAAAAGACATATACAAGGTAAATGCACATCACTCAATCGCCAGAACGGGAGGTCGGCCATATTGGCAAACCTCGTTGGGCACTGGGCAGCCGGGAGTTCAGCATACAAGAAACTACAAAAGTAGTTCGTATTCGCAAAAATGGTTGGGCTACATGTGTCTGTTTATCCCTTCATTATATTTAACAACAATAACTTACAAAAAATTTTGCTCATGTGATATGTCAAACTTGAACCATAAAATTAACTCAACCTACAGATTCGGATGTCAATCAACATCCAAAATGGCGGACCTCTCGATCTTACGATCAAGCGATATATGGTTAACCCGGTAGATTTTATTCAATACATATTTAAAGCTGACCATATTTTCAGAAAAGAAGGACGTAAGTGTAGGGAAGGTTTGAGAGGACCAAAGAAGTGAAGAAAAAGTGCGAAGGACACGGGAGCACCCGTTCCGGCATATATTTGAAGAGACGAAATTCTGAGGATTCCAGCAGTATGAAAAACAATGGCGGACGACGCAAAACATTGTGGCGGCAAAGGGGCAAAGTTACGAAGCTTTAGCGTAAATTTTGGGAGTTGTATCATTCAAAATGTCACGTAAAACGGGTAGTTGTTTCATTTTTATCCACATAATAAAAATATATTTCTTTTTATCTCAAAATCAAAATAGCTATCCGTAAATACTGAAGTTTGTCTACGACAAAATGCACACGCTTGACGGTAAATAAACATAACGGACCGGTGGAAGGCTGTCGACGGTCGGCGTGCTGTGTTGGCGGGTATAACTGCCTACGGCGACAAATGATGTTCAGATACATGTCGAGTATGACCGCCGACGGCGTGCTAGGTGTTAATGACAATTCCCATTTTTGACTTTTTCTGCGAAAATATCAGCCAGATCCACTTGAAACTTGGGATGTGCCTTTAGCGGGTCTACCAAGCCTATTCATATGGTCACACCCCAGTGATACAGTAGTACCTGTCATGAAAGACCACTCTAATGAGAGACCACCTGCCTTTTAAGACCACTTTTTAAATATACTTTTTGCAGTACTTTTTTTGTTATTTATACCTCTCATGAGAGACCACCTGTCTTATAAGACCACATTTTGATCCTCGGGTGGTCTTTGGTGACAGGTACTACTGTATTTACCCCTCAGCCCATATAGGCCCAGGGGGTATTGCTATCACCTGTATTAACGACACATTACTACACCATAGGTCACTTTAAAAACTGGTCTCCACACACTTTAGGTGCTTTGCCAGAGCTCTAATAAATTTTCCCTGGGTCTAGTGCTGATCCATGCTGCTGCAGAGACTGCTGTCTAGGCCCTGTGGCATGGCACAGCACCCCTGGCGGTAGTAATGCGTACCAGCGAGCATGCACATACCAGTTTCCTACTCTGGCATCCATTTGTGGTGAAGGCATTTTGTTGGAAGCTCCCACCATTCTCTTACCTTTTAGGTAACTTTGTGGGTTCTTCATTCATCGTGAGCCAGTTGATAAGTTCCTGGGAACTGGTCCTATCTCAATTAGACAGTGTGATTACCATATCCAAACCGTAGTCCTAATGAAACAAATCCAAGTCAATTCCGACCAAAGGCAATGTTCCTTGGTATGTATAGCTGAAACATATATAGTTCGTATTTACCCAAAAGAGACCAAAACGTAAGTGCAAAGGTCCATAGGGGGGAAAAAAACCTTATCTAGTTTTCACATGACAGAATGCAAAAAGTTTTGTTTGAAATTATAGGCCTATTTCAGTAAATTGGCTTGAACAGTTGTATCATTCATGCACATACAGGACCATACAATTTATGAAAAGGGACCAAAATTTGCATCACATCAAAGAATTTGTAAGCGGAGGTTCTTAACTTGTTGAAAATGTCTATAAAATTCAGTATTTAAAAAGGTACTACTTGCAACCACCATCTCAACAATGATCATCATCTATATAAGTCCACACACTGACACCAACACCAACATCAATCCATCAGAAAAGCCCTCTAGGCCTAAAATGACCATCAATAAGAATCTAAACAACATGATTATATAATTCGATGTGTTTTAGGCATGTAGTTAAAGATATGATGTTGTTTTAAAGGAGATAAACTAAGAGTATTTCAAAAAGGAAAGTGTTTGAATTTCCAAATATAGTAAGTACATTGGTTCAAATGTTAAACATCAGCCAGAAAAAAGTGACATTAGGCTTCAAATCATTAAAACGTAGTCAAAAATGCATTACAATAGTCAAAATTTGTAAGGATAGCATTCACATTTCAAGTTGGTTTCCAAAAGTATTTTTGAAAGGACATTTAAATGTTCAAGATTGAAATGTTCCTAAAGGTAACTGTAAGTATAACTGTTTTCCTGTAACAGTTTTAAATTTTTTCATTTATAATAAGACGTAGTTCAACTCAGGCTTAGTTTGTCCAGGGAGATTGTCAGGTTAGATTAATGAACTAAATGTCGAGTTGGATGTCCGTTGGGAAGCCGGCCATCACAGGACGGCTTATTGGGATGACCAGCCTGCACGCGTAGAATAGTGTCTTCTGCACTGAAGAGAGTTCATGCGATGTGTGTCGATGATTGGCTCCCTATCAGTGGTAGAAAGTCCGTCGGGCTGAAATGAGGTCGGCTGGACAAAGGCTCTAATGTGCAGAGTTGTAAGCAAGGCGACAGTATGCCTCTTGAGGAGCCTTCGATGGTACGCGTCGCAACATGTGCTGTAGTTGCAGCCATCGCGGCATCTGGCAGCTTGCCCAGGCGTCAGCATCATTATTTGCAAGCTGATCCTTGATTCAAGGCAAGTCCTTAATTTGAGGTCCATATAGGTGGGGCGACCAGTGTAAACAAGCAGGTTCGTACTGGTCCTCGATTCGAGGATTGGCCTTAAATCATGGCCCTATGGGGAAGGAGCCATCCACCGACGCAGAGTGGATTGTGGATGAGAGGTCCCGTTCGGGGGTTCCCTCCACAGTCCTTCTGCTCAAATGAGCAGGTCTGTGGGAAAGGTCCCTTTCATCCTGTCTGCTCTAAGGCTGGCCGTGGGTGGGTAGTTTGTCGAAAGGATGGTGCCTTAGTGATTACAAAGGCTGTGAACACTAAGATGTAAAGGAAGTCAGTAGTGACTATGGATGGAGCACGGGTGATGTCATCGCTCCGGTATAGCACCCATCCTCTGCCCAGGTGATCATGGGCAAAGTGGAGGTGCTGTTCCAGCTGCTGTCGGCTGGATAGGTTGGGGTATAAGGTTTCTCCTGGGGAACCTGTAGTCGCACCTTCCCCCACTCACTTGGAGTTGCTTGGCCCCTCTTGTGAAAGTTGGGCCGAGTCTTCTCCTGAGTTGGCCCCACCAAAGCCCAAGGTGGTTGGTGCAGTTAGGATGGTGGCCCTCACTGCCTCCTCCCTGGTGGCTGCACCGGTTTTCAGGCCCCTTGGGTGTCAGGAGGCACGCTACAAGATAGTCCTGGGTGGGGAGGACTGCCATTCTGGTCACTTTTGGTATGGATGAGGGATTAGCCTCGTGGCTGATTTCTCCCCTGCCTCCTTTCTCCAGTTGCGAGCATTCACGCTCCTGCCACAGGAGGGAGAAGAAGAGGAAGAGGCATCATCGGCACCTCTTGTCTTGACTTCACCTTCTCCAGACGGGAATGTACGTCACCATAGCTGTCACTTGGGCATTGAGGCAGTTGTGTCCCTCAGTGGATCCCATTTTGGAGGTTGGCGCAATGGCGCACGGATTGGCTGTCCGAGTGCCTAGTCCCACCCAGGGAGTCAATCAGGCCAAGTTGGAGGCTTGGCTATCTTCTTTTACCCTAGTGGAGATTGATTAGGCAGTTGATCTTTCATCCCTTGAGGTTGCCTCCGTGGTGACCTATCCCAATGTGCATCGGGGCTGGGCGCTTCGGCGCTTGGGTGTATGCTCCTCAACAAATTTTGCAAGTACAAGAACAAGAAAAGTTGGCAAAACTACAGAAGACAACGCAATCTTGTTACGAAACTGTGAAAAAAGTCTGTCCAAAATTTTTTCTTTGAGACGTGTGCTGGTGGTCCAAACTCTAAGGACTTCTAGCCCACCACCAAACATTTTCTTTCCAAACAGGGAAGAAAATATGATAACAATATCATTTTGTCAACTGGAAATTCTATTGTTACCGATCCAGAGGAAGTGAAATATTCAATGAGTATTATATCAAGCTCACAAGTGGAATTGCCACTGACCACTCTTTCAATTCTTCCTCGCATCCTAGTATTGAAAATATCAAATCCAAAGAACATGTCCAAAATCAGTTTGAATTTAAGACAGTTGACGAAGTGTTTATATCCAAACAAATTGACAGTTTGAACCTTTGAAAGGCAACAGGGACATATGGCATATCTTCAAAGCTATTAAAATTAGTCAAACCAGCCTTAGTGATACCAATAACTAATCTTGTAAATAGAACTCTGACAGCTGGTACCTTCCCTGACCAACTTAAAGAAGCTCAGGACACTCCTATTTTCAAAAAGGATGACCCAATGGACCAGAAAAATTATAGACCTGTCAGTGTATTGACAGTAATTTCAAAACTTTTTGAACGTACCATACAGTTAGGCTCGCGTTCAAGTTAACAAACGCCAAACGCACCAACGTTTCCCAAACACTTTCAGTGATAGTCAAACGTTTTGCAAACGCGTAGCAAACACTTTGCAAACACTTTCCAAACGCTTTGCAAACACTTTGCCAATCGCTTTCAAACACTTTTCCAAACGCGTTTGGTGAAAGCTGAACGTTTTCAAACACTTTTCTAAAGTCTTTCAAACACTTTACACTTTGCGCCAAACATATGTGATACATGTACATGTACACTTGGGTAATCTAATTCTAATGACAGGAATATTTTTAACAAGTGTCTAAAAAGCTTATCAGCACCTAAAAATCCCAACAACATGTGCATGCCTTCATTTATGGGTAAGCCAAAAAGCTCTATTATGTATATTTTACAATAAAGTTGAGATACTCTATTGGTCCTTCGAGTAATTATATATATTTTAATTGAAAATTAGGAACTATTTCGGAGTAAATTTATAGGCAATATCATGATCAGATCATGAATCATGATCTGATCATGATATTGCCTATAGATTTACTCCGAAACAGCGAAAGTTTTTGAAAGATGAAGTATTCATGACATCTTAAATGAAGAATTAAGTCTTTAATTAATTTTAGTTGAATTAGACACTTGGGTAAACGTATTTGGATCGTGTTTTATATAAATATGTACAACCTAGAATGCTGGATAACTGCACCTTTACAGGTAGGTACATCATATATTGCTGGACCTGTTGAAAATACGTTTGGAGATTCTTCATCATTTAAATGGAAGTGTTTGAAATGCATAGTGTTTGAATGCGTTTGTGAAAGTGTTTGAAATCGTTCGGGTAATTGTTCAACGCATTTGGAAATGTTTGAACGCGTTTGGAGAAGTGTTCAGTAGCTTTGTGAAAGTGTTTGAGATTTTTCTCAAACGCTTTCCAAACGCTTTCCAAACACTTTCCAAACACATTCCAAACGTTTTCAAACGTTGCCAAACACCAGCAAAACGACAAAAAAGCGTTTGGCAGTTAACTTTTAGCCGGGCGTAACTGTAAATGACCAACTGTATGATTATTTCTCTGACATGCTTCACCCATTTTTATCAGCTTTTAGACAGGGTTATGGGTGTCAGACAACACTACTCAGAGCTGTGGAGGACTGGAAAAAAGCCTTGGACGAAAACAAATATGTGGCTGCCTTGTTAATGGACCTATCCAAGGCCTTCGACAGTCTTCCCCATGATCTTCTTATAGCTAAACTTGAGACATATGGGTTGGATGCCACTGCTTTAGATCTTATGAGAAGCTACCTGAGTGACAGAAAGTATGTAAAGATCGGTAGTGTCATTAGCTTGTGGCAAAATATTCTGAAAGGTGTCCCTCAGGGTTCCATTTTGGGACCTTTGCTTTTTAACATCTTCATGAATGACATCTTTTTCTTTGTTCAAGAGGGAATATTGTACAATTATGCTGACGGCAATGCTCTGTCTTTTTCACAAGTCACTACCAACCTTGAAATCAACTTTGGAAGCCGGCTGTATTCACCGTATAAAATTGTTTGAGATGAATATGATGAGAGCCAATCCTGAAAAGTTCCAAGGAATTCTTTTTGGTAACAAGACTAAAGGCAAAGACCTCACCTTTCATTTGGACAAATTTGATATTCCTTGTCAGAACGAAATAAAACTGCTAGGCGTCACAGTTGATTTTCGACTTAGTTTTGAAAAACATATTGCCGAAATGTGTAAGAAGGCATCCAGGCAGATAAATGTATTGAAAAGAATCGGCCATTACCTCAACAAAAGTTGTAAACTTCTCATTTACCACTTTTCATTCTTTCAAATTTTGGATCCTGCCCCCTAGTTTGGCACTTTTGTGGTGGGGGCTTTACAAAGAAAATTGAACGCATTCAGTAGCGAACTCTCAGATTCATCTATGATGATCAAAATTCTTCATATGAAGACCTTTTGGAAAATCAAAATTCCCATCCTTACGCATTAGAAGGATGGAGACCATGGCTATTGAGGCATACAAAATTCTTAATAAACAAGGCCCTCCATATTTATATGACCTGCTGATGGTAAGAGGACTCAAAATACTCTTTTAGATACACCAACACTGCTACTATACCAAGGGTTAGAACAACCAAGTATGATTTGAAATCTTTCCGGTATGGTGCGGCCAAATTGTGGAATGAACTACCAGATTATTTTAGAAATGCCTCCAGCTTGAATCAATTTAAAAAACTAGTCAGCAACTGGAATGGGAAATAGTTAACACCTGCAACTGCATGTCACGCAGATAGATGCCTCCCAAGTGCATCTCACAGACACCTATTTGTGCCAAAGTTGCTGGCTAGTGTTTTACACATATTATTATTAGTACGGATTATTGGTCACCATGAAAGATATATTTTAACCTCATCCCATATTTTTGTATGTGTATAAACAATGTTGCTTTTAGTCACCTATGTATTTTACAACTTATACTCACGTTGGAAAATAGCTTTCCAGAGCTAATGTTTATTGTAAAAAATGACCGACATGAAATAAAGCTTACTTTGACTTTGACTTTTGACTTTAAGGCTGCTGTGCCGGACACTAAGGCAAAGATTGAGGAAGGACTTTAGGATTTGCTCCTTGGATCAGGGGACGATCTGGAAGATTGTCCTACAGCCAAGGACATTTTGGACCTCAACTGCTCAGACTTCCCGGGTGAGGATTCCCGGGGCAGAAAAGGGGAGCCCTCGTTTCTCCTGCCTGCCAGCAGAGCGGAAAGAGTGCAAGTCGCGGCCACTTCTGGTGGCTGCCGAGCAAGCAAAAGCTCTTAAGTCTACAGCTTCAGCCAAGGAGGTGGTAGATCAAGTGGACCAGTCTCCCTCGAAGGCGGAGGAGCTGGGTTCTGTGTTTCGGTTCAATGTGCTGTTTATGCAGGACACCCTTCCCGGGGAGGCAGTCCCGTAGCCCACATCGGTGCAGCCCAGGGCAATGCCAATGTGAGTCGACGGAGTGGAGTTGGGGCCCAAGTTAGAGGTGCCTTTCTCCACCTTCATGGCCAAGAAGTTTGCCAAATTTTCTTTGTAACTTGCAGGGTCTAGTAATGCGCCAGAAACAAGAGCCTCCATGGATGGCCTAGCCCCAGGTCATTTGCTGGTGAAGCGGAAGTCCAGGCTGGAGTTGTACCGGAAGAGTCATTCTGTGTACAACTTCGCTCCTATGACAGTTGATGCTCACTCATGGGACTGCGCTGTCAAAGAGTCTGAGTTTGTAACCCTGGCCCTCCCATCCCTCTCATACTTTGAGCAGGATGTGCAGATTATGACCAAAGTGGGCTGCTTCCTGGACTGTTCTGCCACATATCTTTTTGAGAAGACGCATGACGACCCCATGGTACCAGCCTCCACCAAACGTTTAGTGGAGACCCTGCTGGGCTTTGAGCAGTCTGGAGGCCATGCCATGGGCTGTATGCTCATTGGGGCCATTACACTCGACGCGAACCTGAAGTTAAGTGTAGCATAATGTGGCCAACCTGCCGACGGTGGTAAGCAAAGTTGCTTACCAGCTCCCTCTGGACCCTGGTGGTCTGGAATTGTTCGGTCCTGGGTTGATTCCCCTGCTCAAGAAGGGGGACCAGATGGCCAAAGAGAAGCAGCAACAGTCTTTAGATAAGGTTTTGCTGGGGGGTGCGAAGTCCTTCAAGGGGTCGGCTTCCTGCCATCAGTCTGCTGCAGCTGGGCATGGCCCCAGGCAACAGCAGAAGCCACATCGGTGGAGGCCAAAGCCAACTAAGAAGGGTGGCCAGCCTTCAAAGTTGGACTTTTCTGGTGCAAAGGGCAACCAGAAACTGGCACTTCATCCGCAGGGACATGTGCCAGTCATCCAACACCTCTGAGGGCCCACCGGTCTGCAATCCCTCTCCACCTTCTTGCATAACATGCGATGTTTTTGTCAGGAACATCGTCCGTCACAGCTACTTGCTTCAAGAGTTCCCTTCTTGTTTCTGTTTTGAGTAGAAGGGGAATGTGAGCTCTTGGGCGAGGCCGTGCAAAAGCTTGTGGACAGACAGGCTATCGAACCAGTGTTTGATATTGCGTCCCCAAGCTTTTACAGTCGTCTCTTTTTGGTGCTGAAAAGGGACTGCAGGCATAGACTAGTTATCAACCTGTCTCGTCTCAATATGTATCTTGTAGTCCAGCACTTCAAGATGGAGAGTCCAGCCACCATCATGGCAGCAAAAGTGATTGGGCAGCCTCAATAGACCTGAAAGATGCTTTAATTTTCACATTTCCGTAGCCCCGTGGTTTCTGTGTTTGATGGTCAGCGAAAGGGATCCGGTTGCACATTTACTGGGATGATTGGCTCCTGTGGTCTCAGGACCATGGCGTAATTCTCCTGAGCACGCAGTCTGTGTTGAATCTGTGTGTGTGGTTAGGCCTCATTGTGAATCTCCCAGTCAAGTTTGACTCCCGGAAGGGAGTTCATTTTTCAGGGGATTCAATTTTTCACGGTCCCTTTCATCTGTCTCCCATCAGAGGACAGGTGGAGGCAGTCGGTGTCCCTCTTGAACAGGTTCAGAGGAGGGGCACTTGAAGATTAGCACCATCTTGGGGTCCAAGTCAGCCATTGCGGCTGCCTTAAAGACCAGGGGCCAGATTTTAGGGATGGATCCCTTTCTCTGCGGACTTATTAACAGTTTTTTCACTGATCAACCGATGGAGTGCAATGTTGTGCCTCACTGGGACCTCTTCGTGGTGCTTCAACCCTGTTCAAGCCTGTTCGGGGTTTTGGGTCAAGTCCTTTTTGGCGACAATGTCGAAGTCTGAGCCAGATCAGGCCCCTTACTCCCGTGACAGTGCTCCGGTTCTACTGGAGTAGGACTGAACCTCATCGAGCAGGGCGGACACTTCTGTTTCTCCCCCTTAGGCATACGGAGTCGGGGACTTTGTCTCCTATTACCGTATCGGGCTGGATAGGGAAGACATTTTTTTTAGCCCACTGAGTGGCCGGAAAGGATTAAGAGCTTAGACGTCTTCATTCTGTCCAGGCTCAAGAGACTAGAGCATTCTCTGCCTCCTGGGACGTGTCAACAAACACTTCAGTACGGGATATTTCGGCTGCTTTAAGGTGGTGTCCAGATAATACTTTTACGTCCTTCTATGTATGGGACCTGATGAAGTGGCGGCACGGGTGTTGGCGCTCAAGTATTTCCCAACAACCAAATCCAATAGGTCTTAGGGGGTGCCCTCCCCCCCCCCCCCTCCAGCTCAGTGAAGCTGGTGTGGGGGCACCAAAGGTCCAGAATAGTTGTCTGGTCCCTGGCTGTCAAGTTCAAGAGTTTTTTGGGCTAGATATTCTCTGAGGTACCACCCACCTTCAGTCTGATTTCACATCAGCTTAAGTGATGTTGATGATGTTGTAATGTGCCCTAATATGAAGTTTTTCAACAGTAAAACTATTATTAAGAAATAGTACTCACCATAGGTCACTAGAATTTTTACCCAACCATCATATGGGTTCCTCCTACACAGTATAGGAAACTGCTATGCACATGTTGTCTAGTATGCATTACTGCCACCAGGGGTGCTGTGCCATGCCAGAGGGCATCAACAGCAGTCTCTGTAGCAGCATGGATTGGTACTGGACCCACAGAAAATTTATGGGAGCTCTGGCAAAGCACCTAAAGTGCATAGAGACTGGCTTTAGTGACCTATGGTGAGGAATAATTTTTAATAATAGTTTTACTGTTAAAAAACTTCTTGTCTGTGTGAATCTGTGCATACGTTTGTCCATCCGCCCATGTGTCCCCTTTTCTTGTGTGTGATTTCAGAGAAACCAGATAAGCTGGGATCATGAAACTTTTTAGTTGATCACCCTTTTTAAAGTTTACATCAAGTTCGAAGGACAATGACCTTGACCCAATTTTAAGGTCACCTACTTCAATTCTCTATGAATTTCTTGTAGACAATATCAGGAGAACCAAAATTGCTAGGACCATGAAACATTTACAGATAGTCACCCTTCTACACTGTAAGGGTCTTTATCAAGTTTGAAGGACACTGACCTTGACCTAATTTGAAGGTCACCAGAGGCAATTTCTCTTTTTTATAAATGTCTTGTACATGAGATCTTAAGAACTGGATAAGATAGGATCATAAGCCTTTTACAGTTAATCACCCTTGTAAGAGTGTAGCTCAGGTTTGAGGGAAAGAGACCATGACCTGATTTCAAGGTCACCAGGGTCGATCCATTTAAAAAAGGATTGCAAGGAATATCAGAAGACCCAGATAAGCTAGGATCTTAAGGTCGCCGGGGTCAATTCACTTTGAAATTCTTACTCATGACTTCAGGAGAACCAGCTGTGCTAGGATCAAGAAACTTTCATAGTTTATACACCTTTGATAGGGTCTGCTTCAATTTGGAAGGGCAATGACCTCAACCTAATTTCAAGGTCACCAGAGACATTTTGTGTGCAGGGATCCTGGTGTCTCTTTTTCATTGCTTGTGTATGATATCTGAAGATGTGAACATTTCACGGTCATTCTCTGTGATTTTTTTGCAGTGTTATCTCATGATTAGATGCTTGAACCATGAAATTTGTTGTACTGTATTATGGCACCAAAGATAAGCAGAGGTTACCTGGAAATATTTCTATGCATGCTATTACATACCTGTCAGGTCTTTCCACCTTCCTTAGTATATAGTTTTGAATTTTTTGCATAAAATTTGGCTTTCTGAATTATTTGCATGGAATTTACCTTTTTCACCGTCTCCCATGAACATATAGAATTTTTTAATTATAATGCACTAAAAGATTAAAATCTCTCTCCTTAAAGTCTAGGATGTTGACAAATCTGAGGCAATTAAAATTTATAAACTGTGTGGCTTAATAATGGATACCTTTCCTCAATGGCATATTGCACCAGCTCACTCTTTCTTCCATAAAGAAACCCTGACTTTTATGCACCCTTAATTGGGACTTTAAGTGCATTCAACCTAAACCTCTGTTTTTGATAGATGACATGAAAGCTGACTGTGCAATTCCAAACATGATGAAAAAACATGCACTGTTTTGCATATGTGGACAAGGAGGACAGAATAAACTAAAATTACAGTGTGTATATGTGTGTGTAAATATAGTGTATTCACCCTAATAGTAGCACATGCCTTAACAGAAGCGCACCCCCAACTATGGTCCAAAGTGGTCTATAATTAAAATAAAATTATTTCGAATAATTTAGGCAAAAATACTTTCAAATGAAAACTTTAATGTCACATAGAGCATTGTAGGGTTTCTAACACTTAAGGATATATATCAGGTTATAATGGGTTAAACCATCATTTTTGCTATTTTCACACGTTATGCACAGTTTTGTATGCCGGAATCAGATTTCAGGTTGTGTGAAGGAAAATTGAGAATTTTGGCAAAAGTATTGGGCCTGGTTCTCACTGTTTGGTGTGGCTTCAGCTGGGGACTAGCTAAGCTTCTAAGCTCCGCCCTGCAGGAATCCAACAGGAGCCTCATTTACATACAGCAGGTGTGAGCGCTTCTGCGCATGCTCCGCCCCACGCAAGACGGCAAACATCATAGAAGCCGATTGCCCTGTAACCACCTGTCAGTCATTTGTCAGCCAATCAGGGTAAACTTGAGAAACCCCAACATGGAATCAAAAGTGACAGATGAGCACGATTACAACATTTTTGGATGTAAAACCTCTAAAATAAAGCATTCTTTGAAGTTTGATGCTCCAAACTTGTCCATTTACTCAACAGGTAGGAGTGCGTAACAGAATACCAAGGTGTCATTGCGATCAAAGGCCCAAAGAATAGCGTAAGTCCTATTGAAGTCGGCATTTGCTTTGAAAGCGTTTTTCTCGGCATCATTCCTGGCCTTTGTTTCTCAACTTCTTGTGAAATCAACTTCGTCAGTTTTGCTCATAAAGACCTTGGGTTTGTGGCAAACTGTTCACAAGAATATAATCTTTAAAAAGGTGTCTCAGATTTTTTCTATGTTGAGTTGTTTTCTCTCTACAGCGAGCCAAAAGTCAAAACCTTTGATGTAAGAATGGAATATCATCTTTTCAACTTTTAACATGAGTATCTCCACAATAGCGCAAACAATGAAAAAAGTGAGACACGTCTGTGTAGAAAATCATGTCTGCTAGCTTTTGCAACAGAAATGCACATGCTCAAGCTCAAAATAAAAAAGTAGATTTAACAATTGTGTGATTTTTTTATGATCACTTTACCTGATTGTTGTGTCAACACAGAAGAACTGGTACAAATGAAAATGCTATCAACTTATTTCCAGATTTGTTAGCTTTCAGGAAATATATAGTTTATGGTACTTTTAGCGTATTTTCAGACTTTTATTAAGTCATTTGTAAGACTTGCGCGTAACCTGATATATACCCTTAATTGTAGTTTGGAGCCTTCATTAGTCTCAATCAAGAAAGTTATTCCATTTTGCGCGTGTCCGAGGATTTGATTTAAAGCGTTAGCCGTTATGTTTTATGTATTTCATGTAAGTTTTTTTCATTTTTTGTCAAAATCTTGAAAATATCTACTCAGAAACTACTCTGCTAATTGCTTTGAAATTGCAGAAGGACACTTCTGAGAACCCCTACACCTTAATTTGCACAAGAAGTGGCAGTGCATGTTTTTTCATTTTTCCTGAGGGTGTGTTTTTGTAATTTTTGACAACTTCTGCAGAACCAGAAACTTGGTAGAAATGTAGCTGGACACCATATTCCATAATTGTGTTTGCAATGCAACAAAGTGTATATATATATAGAGAGAGAGAGAGAGAGAGAGAGAGAGAGAGAGAGAGAGAGAGAGAGAGAGAGAGAGAGAGAGAGAGAGAGAGAGAGAGAGAGAGAGAGAGAGAGAGAGAGAGAGAGAGAGAGAGAGAGAGAGAGAGAGAGAGAGAGAGAGAGAGAGAGAGAGAGAGAGAGAGAGAGAGAGAGAGAGAGAGAGAGAGAGAGAGAGAGAGAGAGAGAGAGAGAACTCCTTATGTTGATAATTTCAAATTTTTTAATGAATTTGTGTGTTAAAATTATTTTTCACTTTTCCAAAAGTGTCACTCAGATTGTGCTGAAACTTGGTGGAAATGTAGTTTGTGGAAGGGGTAAATAAAGCTATTCACTACGTGGTGATACTATGGATTCCTGACTTTTAACAAATTCTTCAATTTGGTATGTGTCAGTTAATGCATGCATTCCTGTGGATTACTATGTAAGTCAATGGGGATTGCAATGGAAATTCACATTTTTGACCTTTTCTCCAAAACCATCAACCAGATTCAGTTCAAAGTTGGTGGGAATGTACCTTAGGTGGCTCTTTGTTTGGCTTTTTAAATTGTCATGCTCCAGTGCTTTTTGGATTTTTTTCTGTTTTTTGGGGGGTGTCTTTTTTTGGGCAAAATTTTAATAAAATGTCCAAAACCACACAGCCAATTGCATAGGGACACTTCTGATAACACCCAGGCCTTAATTTGTTCAATATGTGGTGCTGTGAATTTTTGGCCTGATTGGGGGGGGGGGGGACCCTTTATTATGTTTTCGGGTTGTCTGTCTGTCAGGATGTGTACATTCTCGTTACCGTAATATCTACAGAATGCCTCCATGTATTTTGCTCACATTTGGCAATGAGCTCTATCTTACCTGGCAAGATGAACTGATTAGATTTTGGTGTCACCATGACCTTATTTGAGCAAATGCAGCCTAATTACATGCTCGTTACCGCAATATTTCCAGAATGCTCCATTGTATTTTGCTCAAATTTGGCAGTATGCTTATCTAGCATGGCAAGATGAGCTGATTAGATTTTGGTGTCACCATGGCCTAATTTGAGCAAATGGCAGCCTTATTATGTATGTTTGTTGGGGCTTGTTACTGTGTTATCTCCAGAATGCTTCCATGTATCTTGCTCAAATTTTATTGTATGGTTATCTTGTATAGCAGGATGATCTGATTGGCAGTATGCTTATCTAGCATGGCAAGATGAGCTGATTAGATTTTGGTGTCATCATGACCTAATTTGAGCAAATGGCAGCCTAATTACATGCTTGTTTGGGCTTGTTACCACAGTAACTCCAGAATGCTTTCATGTAGTTTGTTCACATTTTGCAGTATAATTAAGGGGCCGCCCCATGGGGGGACCCTTTATGTTTTCTGGTTGTCTGTCTGAATTTCCATCCCTCCGGATGTGCACATTCTCGTTAATGCGATATCTGCCAAATGCCTCCATGTATTTTGCTCAAATATGGCAATACACTTATCTTGCCTGGCAAGATGAACTGATTAGATTTTGGTGTCACCATGACTTAATTTGAGCAAGTGGTGGACCCTTCAGTCAATGCTTTGCGTTGAAGGTGTGTCTAGTTTTTGCTATTTATGTCTGGGTGCCAATCCAGACATATTTTTTTTCCAGGTGTTCTTTATTTCTTTCTTTCCGTGGCACCCTAATTTGTCCAGAGTTTTTCTCAGACACTATTATCCACAAAACCACCAAACTTGCCATGGTGATCAACTGATCTACGATGAAATTGTGCCTTTTGGTTCTGAATAGTCATGATGATTAAAATTATGCAAATGAGGGGCAGTTAAAGTTTTAAAAGCTCTATATCTTCAAAAATATTATAGATAGACACAAAGTTCAGACTTACACATATAGGATTGAGATGACTGGCAAATCCGATAGCATACAAACAAAAGTTGGGGAATTTTAATGTATGCTAAATTCACCAAATTTATGCACAATCCACACATGCAGGCCTTCAACTGCTTGTTGACCTATTGCTTGACCTCCATGGTGCTAGGCAACCACTTTGCATTCATAATTAATTAGCTTGAACCTGTCTCATAGGCAGCCTTCTGTCCATACATGCTAGGTGTATTAGGTGTATGGTGTGCAAGGTTTGGGTCTTGTAGCAAATGGGGGGGGGGGACTCCCAACAACTGTGTAATGAGGCTCGCAATAAAATGGAGAGAATCTCTTTCTGTTCATGCAAGTACAAATCTGCTCCATGCTGCCATATGTACCAGGCAGGCTGTAGTTCCCACTAGTGCTGCACAGAGCTGTCAGTGCACCATAACTGAGACTGGTATACTAGCTAGTCTGTTTTACCTGAGGCTATGACAGTCTGCTGAGCTTATCAGTCCCAAGAGAACATAGACTGGATTTCTGGGCGGAACAAGCCTGAGTGTACGGTAAGCCTATATTAAAAATAGATTACACTGGTCCGTCTTTTGAGCGACTAGCCCTAGTGCAGACCAAAAAGTGGTCATATAATGCAGGTGGTCATTCAAAGGAGGAACCCAACATGTATGACCTCAGCAGCTCAAATCCTGGGCAGCCTTTCCCTAGTGGTATCGAGGTATGCAAATTTCTGCCACCACCAGTTCATCATGATCAATTACATATGCTTTGAAAAGTAATCATCATTATTGAATTTAACAATTAAAAACCGTAAAATCTTTATGGTAATAAAGAACTCTTGTCTGAGTGCTGAAAGATGTGTGTTCCAGCTTGAAAATATTTGCCGGTCATAAGTTTTATCTTTTTCCCATTACGCTCAATGGGTCTGATCCATCACCCTGTTTGGAGCATTCTCTTGCAAAGTAATGAGCTTAAAGTGTCGTAAAATTGTTTTGATGGCATAACTCACTGTCTTAATTTTATTCTACATGTTAGGTGGAGCGTAACTCACCGTAATTCATAAGTTATGGATCAAAATAAGACTCAGCTTTTTCCCCCAGCCACCACATGTGCTTTGGGTGCCATGTTTACCTCGATCTGAACCGTGGGAAAATACATCGACCCACTCCGTCAGTGTTGGTCGCTGAGTCATGCAGGCAAGCACGTGTTTGATTGGGGTTTTGATCTAGCGAAAGTTATCATAGTTCATTTTATAGAATATACTGTGATAAAATATGGTTCAATTAGAAATGAGAACACTAAATAATATTTCTGTGGCTTTGCACTTATCTGCCATGGTTAGGCTAGGTTTCACATGCAAAAAAGCGATGACCACTTGGGTTGTCGATCTCCAGAAAAGGACAAAATTGTTCCTGACATTTCTGGAAAGTGTTGGCAACCTTCGTCATGCATTTAGATTTGAAGCATTTCAGATTCAAGATGGATGATGTGAACGATCATGAGCAGGAGGAATCAAGTTCCCATCACAAGTAAATGTCTGCCGATCATTATGAAGTTTAGTTAAGAAAACAATCCATAATATCCCAGCCTACAGAGAAAGAAATATAGTGGTCGAAATCCTCTCAGGTCTGCTATGGAGGGGCCCAATACATGCGGAGTATGCCACATTCACTGCCATTGTAAAAATGTAAATAAATGGAAAGATCCTACACTCATGAGAATTTGAAATTAGGAGAAATAGATACAGATTGATCAAATTAAAAACTTGTTTAAAGAAAATTTACTGTAGAAAGAAATCCGTTATTGTTTGCACTAACTAAATTCGACAAGAATCGTGTCAATTTTATAACAATCGGTGAGTTGAGTGCATGAATTTTGTTGGCCGACTTGAGGCATAGTGGCTGGATATGGCTCAAATTTGTGTTATGTGGTTGCAAAATCTGTTCATTTTGCATGGTTGCTGTTCACGTTTTTGACTGGTGGTTGTTCATAAGAGGTAAATTATTAAAGAAAAACAATTTTGGCGACCAAATGTGGTCGTCCAAACCAGGTGGTCGCTCATTGGAGGGGTCATTGGAGACAGGGACTACTGTACTTGGCCAGACCCATCAAAGTATGGTCTTCCAGTTCTCAATGATTGTTTTCACAACTTTGGGAAGTTTGAAACAGTGTGTGGATTTGTGTCATCTCAGTGGACACTTTCATGTCTTTGTTTTCTTGTAACCAGTAAGACGAAGCCTGTTCTTCACAGCCAATACTGAGACTGTATAGTGCTTGTCTTGGTTCACAGGTTCTTATTCTTACAGTTTCTTGACAGCTTCTGCTAAAATTTGTTTGTGTAATAAAGGAAGAAAGACAGTTTTGCATTGCATGTATACACCTCCCCTTGAATTATAATATGTATACACTGTACATGTATACGTGCATGTATGAATAATGTACATGTACATGCACACATACTCATCTGTAGTGCCCAGAAGGGCTGACCCTCTCAGAAGTAGGCACTTTTCTCTGGTGCCAGGGGTGACTTTTCTCTGGTCCCAAAGGTGCCCACTGTAAAGAGGTTTCACTATATAAGTAAACACTAGAATTGTTAATTTCTTTCTTTCTTTCTTTCTTTCTTTCTTTCTTTCTTTCTTTCTTTCTTTCTTTCTTTCTTTCTTTCTTTCTTTCTTTCTTTCTTTCTTTCTTTCTTTCTTTCTTTCTTTCTTTCTTTCTTTCTTTCTTTCTTCACAACCAAGTTGGTCTGGAGATTTTCTCCAGCACTATTTTTTCGAAAACCACCAAACTTGCTATGGTGACTGACCTAACCAGTGAAATTGTGCATCTCATTTGGAATAGTCATGGTGTTTAAAAGTATGCAGATTAGGGGCAATTAAAATTTTATCTTCCAAACTATTGCAGATACTCAGTATTTCAATGAGCATATATAGGTTTGTGACACCTGCCAATATAATGGACAGTATGAGTTGTAGAATTTCGAATTATGCTGATAAGGGACTTTGAAAAATTTCAAAGTTGAATAACTCCAAAACTATTATACATAGACATACCATTCCAACTTCAATTTATAGGTTTCTGGCAAAGCCGCATCCAATGAGCCATGAACTAAACTTGTAGGATTTTAATTTATGCAAATTAGGGGAACATGCAAAATATAAATCTTGAATAGCTTCAAAACTATTATAAATAGAGGTACCATTCCTACTTCAATTTATTGGTTTGTAGCAAAGCCCCATCCAATGTACCATAAACCAAAGTTGTAGGCTTTAAATTTAAGCAAATTAGTAAAATACACAAAATTAAAATGTTGAATAGCTTCAAAACTATTACAGATAGTAGTTTCATTCAAACTTCATTTTACAGTGGTACCTGCTATTTAAGACCACCCCTACAGCCAACAAAAAGTGGTCTCATACTGCAGGTGGTCTTAAATTGAAGGTATATTTAACATGTAAATACAGCAGAGGGTCTTGAAAGAGTGGTCTTAAATTGGAGGTGGTCTTTGGAGCAGGTACTACTGTATAAGTTTGCAACATGGCCACATCCAATGAACCAAAAACCAAAGTTGTAGCATTTTACTTTATAAAAAGTAGGCAAATACACAAAATTTAGATTATGTTGAACAATGGCAAAGTATAGTATTTGAAACTGTTCTCATTTTGAAGGCACCCACACAGATTTGCTGTGAAGCAAATCTTTTCTAGTTTTTTTTGGGGGGAGGGGGTTTACAAATCTGTGTATGTTTTCACTACATTTGACTTCTTCAAAACTGGCTCTCAAATTGTTCTAACACTTGGTGGAAATGTAAGTTGTGGGAGGGTTACAGGGTTCATACAGGTCCTTGAAATCTTTGAAAGTACTTGAATGTACTACCTGCTTTTTTAAGGCCTTGAAAACCTTGAAAATCAATGTTTTTTGCAATAAAGTCATTGAAAAGTCCTTGAATTTTAATACTCATTAATGCACCTTCTTCCAAAAGTTAGGTTGGGTCGATCACTTCTCCCCTCTCACAATAGAAACCCCAAAAAGGGAACAGCAAGACAGAAAAAAAGAAAATTTATCAAGTTGGAAAGTCCTTGAATTTTGGTAAAAAGGTCTTGGAAAGTCCTGGAAAAGTCCTTGAAAAGTCCTTGAATTTGAAAGCTGCCAAGCTGTATGAACCCTGGGTTAAACAAATATGTTTGTTAGGTGGTGATACTCTTCATTGCTGATTTTTAGGGAATTTTTCAATTCTGGGACCTTTTGGTTAAGGCATGCATTTCTGTTGATAAACATGCCAGTCAATGGGGATTGTTCCAATCTCATTTTCATTCAAGGTGGGACTACTTCACTTTGCTCTGTTCATCATAGGTCTCTTCTGTAAAGCCACTTGGCCACTGGTGTTTAAATTGCAGACGAAACAGATAAAACTGATGCCAAGAGAACAAGATGGGACTGATTTGGGGTCCAGAGTATCAAAGCCAGTTGAGGACAAGATGTTCTTGTTTTTTACTACATGTAGATCCATGGAGCTTTACACATGCACAGCTGTGTAAGAACACAAGGGCATGTCATGTAGCCAAACTGGGTCAGTAAGTTAGGAATGGGAGTCATGGTGATATATTTATGAAAGCCAAAAATATCAAATAAACATATTGGCCTATATATTGATAACAGTGAATCCTAAAACCATACTCATAATAAACATTGAAAGAAAAGTACCATGGGGTTGCTTTTGGTGTTGTTTAGTGTGACCTTGAGTGATGTCAAAAGGTTAAACAAACATATTAATTTGGCTTAAATCTCGCAATGGTTGATTCTGGACCCATGGTTACTAATTAACATTAATAGGAACATATCAGGAGGGTTCTGTTGGTGCTGTAAATTTGGGCCTTTAGGCTGAAAGGTCAACCAACATATTGGCTTATATCTCGATAATGGTGGATCCTTGGCCCATAATACTATTAAACATTAACAGGAAAGTAGCAACGGGTAATTCTTGCATCAACCTTCTGCAACCTTTTTACAACCTTTTAAATGAAAGGCAAACCTTTTTCCAAACCCATTTCTTACACTTTCCAAACCATTTCAAAACCATTTTCTCTTATTGCATTAAAACCCTTTGCAGAGGTGCCAAGTTGCCCAACATGTAAAATGGGTGCTCAAGCAGAAAAATGTTACAAAAAGCGGGAGTCCTATCATATCATAATGGAGGAAACAGGTAAAAAAGCGGGAGATAGACAAATTTCGGTGATTAATATCATTAGAAAAACGGGAGATATCCCGCCAAATCGGGAGACTTGGCACCTCTGCCTTTGAAACACTTTTAAACCCTTTTGTAATGGTTAACCATTTCACACATTTTGTCAACCTTATTGATTGAAATATTGAAATGGGTTGCAACTGTGTCAACCTTTTGAAACCCCAATACAACACTTTGCAACACAAAAAAATGCATTTGGCTGTTAAGTTTTAGATGGGTTTAACTGTATTATGGCAGTCTGCAAATTGTGTTCTCACAATGTGCTTTTACTTCCTTCTACGTGAGAGATCTGGTAGTGATGGAGGCACAACTGTTAGGGAGGAAATGCTTCTTGACAGCCACTCCCAGTGGGTTTTAGGGTACTGGCCCAGACCGCATTTGATGGGACAACCAGGACTTACCGGTATGTGGAGTCCATGATGGTTGTCCTCCAGTCTTCCTTCTAATGAGAGACAACTGAGACTTACCTTGGGTACTGGATGATTGTTCATCCAAAGCTTGTTGGATGACATTGACCGACCACCAGCAAGCTCCCACCTAGACTCTGATTTTGATACATATAGGTCTGTAGGGAAAGTTTTATGTCCTTAATTTGAAGATTTTCATAAAGTAGATATCTTAAGAAATAACACTCGTCTACTGATCACTAGCAATTTCACCCAACCATCTCCACATGTTTGCAACCTCTGCAATGACAGAAACTACATATGTGCATTATGTAAGCCTAGGTACACTGTAAGTGTCATGGGACACTGTGCCACACAATAGTATTCCAAGGGCACCATGTGCAGAACATTAGAGGTCACTGGATCCATACAAAATGGACTATCCAAAGCTCTTAGTGTTAGATTTGGTGTTCCTCAGGGGTCAATTGTAAGCCCCCTGCTTTTTCTCATGATCATAAATGATTTCCCCCTTTATGTGAAGGACATGCATTTGTATACTGATGATATTACTGCATAATATCTGGGAAATATGTGGAAAACAATTTTTAAAAAATGCAGGGAAAAATGACAGGCACAGACATATGGTGTAAAAACAATAAATTGTTTCTGAATGAAAAGAAAAGTAAGATTATGTTACTGTCATCCAAAAAGAAAATAAGTCAATTTAAAAATGAAAAGTTAAATGAAGCTAACTTGGACCATGTGGACAACTACAAAGTACTAGGGCTTCACATAGACAAATGCCTAACATGGGAAAACCGTATATCTGTCCTTTGCCAAAAGGTTGCAGGAAAAGTAAACATTTTAAAGAAGATGAAGCATGTTGTTCCCTTCTACATCTATTAAAGTGTTTACATCCTCCCACACTTTGATTTCTGTTGTATAATCTGGGGTGGATGCAACAAGCAGTTACTTGCTAAATTACAGAGGCTTCATAATTTTGTGCGTATCGGGTCCTTAAGGTCAGTGGGATGCACAGTTATAAAAGTTTGATGGATAAACTGCAATGGTTAACTGTTGATGAAAGATTCAGTACAAGAAGGCACAATTAATGTGTAAAATAATGAATGGTATCGCACCAAAATTTAAGATCATCAACCAATGACCACCTCTGTCTTCTAAAACCCAGGACAAATTACTTGAAATGTTCATTAAATGTATTCCGGTTCCATTGTATAGAACTCTCCATCATGCGATGTAAAGCATTGCAAAACTTTTGACAGATTTAAGATTTTAATTATATACTGTCAGCAAGAAAGAAGGGGTCAGATGTATAACTTTTATGTACATCTTTTGTCATATTCATGTTATTGACTGCAAAGATCTCATGTTACTTGTGTACTAGGCCTACTGTCATGATTGTATACCAAATGGAATGTTTGAGGGCCTTTGGGTAGATTAGGAAAAACATCTGCATTAATGTATCCAAGCCACCTTCACAAAAAAACACAATATTGGATATTTGTATATATGTGTACATGTATATGGAAAGTCTTGTGGTCTCTGGCCTACCAGATCTTCTGTGTATGTCAACACTATGTAATACTATGTAAGTGAGTTATTTCTAAGTAGATGTTGTTACTTATAAGAGATTAACTGCATGAAACACTTCATGTAAAAATGTTATTTCTGTTCCAGGCATGATTCAAGCTAATATTGACCGTATGGAAGAAACAGATCAAATGATTCTCAAATGTGCATCAGTCATAGGGATTACTTTCACACGCAGTATGCTTCAAGCTTTACTGCCATTCAAGAGGGAAATTAATGTACGACTATGTTTGAAAAGGCTGATAGAAACCGGCGTATTTGAATGTGCATCTGCTCCTCAAACAACAGGCCCTGCTGGGTTTGTTTGTACAATAAAGAAAAAGAAGGAAAACCTCCAGGAGGAAAACATGGTGCTGAAGGTAAAATGCCACTGTGCTGGGGTTCCTGAAAATCAGAGAGCTAGTTTGCTGGACTGTAGGTATCTTAGGTTCCATTCTGCCTCCATTCAAGAGACAGTCTATGGGATGTTCATGGAGAAAACCCGTGTCCAGCTACATTGTACAGCAGCCAAGTACCTTGAAACAAAGGCACACAAGTGTAGAGCATGTGGAGGAGGAGATTTTATCCATGAATATGGCGGCAGTTTTCAAGGTAGGAGGCCTTCTAAGAGGAAGGAAAATCTACAAACCTGTCCGCAGGAAACCAAACAAGAAAAACAAACAACGAATGCCTCATCACCACCACCACCCAACAGTGCCAATTCAAAAGGAGAGAAACTGTTGGTAGCTGGAGAAAATGCATCCTCAAAAAGGAAAGCACGTAGGGGCAAAACAATGACTATTTTCAAACGTTCAGTTGATAGAAGTTTCCGCTCAGACAGAAGAGTTTCTGTTTCTGCTAATGCTGGTACTGATGTGGAGATGACAAGAGGGAAAGGAAAGAATGCTATTGCCCCATCATTTGAAGAACGACCTATGTCAGGTAAGGGCTATAATTTATAAAGGCACCTAAAGTTACGTACAGTTCTGCTGTGAACTTCGGTGAACAAACTACAACAGGATGTATTTTTCCTGGGAATTTCATTATTTCAATTGTACATTTATTCATTATTTATCCTACCTGTCAGGTAACAAATGAATTAAACCAAATAGGGAAAATTAGATGTTCCATATTAATTACACTTCAATGCAAGGAGTAAGTAAGCAAAGTCAAGTAGAGGGAGATCGACTGACCTTTCTAAATTACTCATGGCCGTATGCTGGTCATTATTCGATGCACATCCAAAATGAGGTGGTTATACTGTAATCATTAAATTTCTCTGCCTATGTGATGTTCCATATTAATTACACTTCAATGCAAGGGGTAAGTAAGCAAAGTCAAGTAGAGGGACTGACCTTTCTAAAGGCCACAGACCACAGTTATAAATCCTTCTATTTTTCATATTAGCATTTTTCAGTCTAAAAAATCAGCATTTTAGTATTTTGAAATTCCGTGAACGGCATTTAACAGATAAAAATGTCAGAAAAATATGGACGGATTTTTGTCATACAATTCCCAGCTCGTTAATTTGTGATAATTGAAATACGAAACAACACCTGGATGTCAGCTTTATACAGGTGTATGAACTGTGCTCTTGCCAGGGTCACATCACTGTCCTTCCCCACCATAAAGTCCCCACCTGGCCTGGAAGACAGTGCACCCATATGACCACCAATGAAGCAACTCTGGGATGCAGCAAACCTGACTTAGCTAACTTTATTTAAACAGAAGCTACAGCATGCTGAAAACACAGTATTTTCACAATTACGGACTATCTCCGTTGGGATGCGCAACCAGCCAATCACAACTGTAGTCTCTAACCTATTAGACTTATCAAAATTTTTAAAACTTGTTTATGTGAAGCCACAACTTGTTTTCTGCAAAGGATTTGCATTAACTTTACCAAACTTCAATATTAAAGAAAATATCAACTTTTTTGCAAGCAACCTTTAAATCTGAAAAATCAGTTTTTTTGACAAAAAAAATAATTAATTAAAATTTTGAGGAAAATCATATAATTGCATCCAATCAATTCTTTTCTGTCCAATATGAATACGATACACAATGGGGTATGATGCAAACCCATAATCACTTGCCTGCATGTCCCGCCCTTACAGTGAGAGATCAAATTACAATGCCCCACCCCTTAATTTTAACCCCAAATTTGAATATATTGCTAAAAAATTTTGAATTTTTAGGTGAAAATGGTGATTTTTTTACTATTTATGGATAGATTCGTAACATTTGTCTACAAAAAATATGACATCTATCACTGCTGAGGCATTAATGGCGGATGGGGGGAGTATCAGTTACACCAAGTCAGCATCTAATACCAGTCATTATGGCAGTATTTTCCTGATATAATCTGAATTGTGGCAGACAATGGAACAGTTTCAGTGTTTAAACATTATTAGCCCATCAAAGTGCATAGTTCAAGACCAGTAGGTCACAGATTAGAGTAGCAGTATTCAGCAAATTATGTTTTTTGGTACTAAAATTATGGAATTTTAACGTGCCCTTTGTTTGAACATTAGGAGAGCAGTTGGGTGATCCAGCTTCCACAAACCAATAGTGCTATGCCTTTTTTTCTGCAGTAGACTGTATAAGTTGTGGTTTATTGACATGGTTTCTGGTGTATGTGCTCATATTAGAAAAAAAATGACCAAAGTTTGTACAGTTACTCCAATATCATAAATGCATATTTGTATTCACAAGTGCTCTGATTTTAAATTTGATAAGCATCCAATTATCAATCCAATTATCAGGTGCAAGTGTTTTCAGGCAAGTGTTTAATGGAAGCTAACTGTTTTCCCCCTTGTTTCACTTTCTGAAACTCTTATAATTATATGTGGTTGTATGTCGAAGTTCAAATGTTTTGCCACCTATGTACACTAGCTTGGTAAAAGTTAAAAAATCTGCAGTTCATAAATGCTGTCATCCATATACATGGATATAAATTGATTCATTTATGTGAAAATAATATACTGATGAACTCAACAGCTCAACAAAGTCAGCATGCCTGATTTTAAATGATTTACCCAGTCAAATGACACACATATATGACAAGCTTTTGTCTACCAAAAAAAAAAAAAGAAAATAATAATAATAATAATAATAATAATAATAATAATAATAATAATAATAAAAGGGGGTGGGATGGGGGGGGGGGGAGGGGAAACAAAAACAAAACCAAAAAACAAAGAAATTTACATTTTACCTAAGATTTGTACAGCTCTACTGACAGACAATGTGCAGTTTTTTCTGGTATGCTAAAAATCACTTTGGCATGATTTTGTATAAACAGCTCTGCATATGAATGGAGGCTGTAGGCCTACAATGACAATGCCACAAAATTAAAAGTTTGAAACAGAGGGTCACTAAGTTTCATATCAATGGGATTAGCATAATTTATTCATGTCATATTAGCATTGTTAATTTCTCATACACACATATGATTACCTGTGTGGTACCTGTGGGGTATCGCTAAATACAAAGGGCTATGGAAGCTATGTATCTACCAAGCAGTCAGCAAAGGAGGCAAAGCCTGTGCACTTGTTAAATGTCTTACAGCGAATCCTGTTATTATTCATGCAGTGTGGTTCCACTGATAGGTGCAACATGTCTATGCACAATGATTTGTGACATAAATGTGATACTTCATGAATTTTCAGAAAATTGAGACTGTTAAACTTGATATTTACAGCCGATCTGTGGGTGTAAAACTTCTTTTCTCCTTTCATAAGCTGGCCTGAGGTACACAATACCATAGCCCGAACCATTTGCCTTGTGATCTACAGTCCCAGGACCATATCTTGCATGCTCCATCCATGTAACAGTTTTTAGGATCACTCAAAATTGTCCAGGCAGCTGTCAAAAAGTGCTGACTTCCCATTTTTAACTTGCTTGATGGACGATAATAGAATAACAACATGACCATGTGAGTCCCAATACATACAGAGTTAGCCCTAATAGGCCACAGGCCACAGACCACAGTTATAAATCCTTCTATTTTTCATATTAGCATTTTTCAGTCTAAAAAATCAGCATTTTAGTATTTTGAAATTCCGTGAACGGCATTTAACAGATAAAAATGTCAGAAAAATATGGACGGATTTTTGTCATACAATTCCCAGCTCGTTAATTTGTGATAATTGAAATACGAAACAACACCTGGATGTCAGCTTTATACAGGTGTATGAACTGTGCTCTTGCCAGGGTCACATCACTGTCCTTCCCCACCATAAAGTCCCCACCTGGCCTGGAAGACAGTGCACCCATATGACCACCAATGAAGCAACTCTGGGATGCAGCAAACCTGACTTAGCTAACTTTATTTAAACAGAAGCTACAGCATGCTGAAAACACAGTATTTTCACAATTACGGACTATCTCCGTTGGGATGCGCAACCAGCCAATCACAACTGTAGTCTCTAACCTAAAGCACTCATGGCTGTATGCTGGTCATTTTTCCATGCACAACCAAAATGAGGTGGTTATACTGTAATCATTTTCTCTGCCTTTATGTTAAATGTGTAAATAAATTGGTGCACAAGTTTGTACATGTAATTATCATAATGTTTGTCCCTCAGTCTGTTAATCATTATTATCCCCACCCACAAAGTGAGGGGAATTATGGTGATGGGTTCTGTCCAAGTCCATCCTTCTGTCCTTCCATCTGTGTCCAGCCAAAACAATTTGTCTGCACCATATCTTTACAACTATAACAGCTACCCCTTTCAAATTTTCAGGGTCAGTAGATCTTCTGTACCAGATGTGCAGAGGCATAGTTTTAGTGGCATACATTCATTTATTAATTAACAGAGTTCGTTCAGTCCACAATTTTGTCTGAGGCATTATCTTGGGAACTATAAGAGCTAGCCCTTTGAAATTTTCAGGGTTGATAGATGGACATGTACATGTAGGCATTTAAACTGTGAATATCAGCACCAATTAACACATCAACTGACAGGCATCCTTAACCTAACTTTTACAGATGAAAACAATGACAAAGCTCTTGCTGGCAACTCCTTCCCAGTGGTAGAAACTGACCACTGCATACATTACCTGAATAACTCTCAAACATGGATGATACGCTATTCACTTTTCTTTTTTCAAAGTGTAAACGGATGTTTACCATATAGCAATCAATCCATCCTGTCACACACCACATCCTGGGCAGACCCAAATTGGTTGTCACATATTAGAAGTAAGTTGTTTCTTAATAGAGGTCAAATAAAATGGAAAATAAATCACTTCAGACTCTTGATGTGGCCTCTTATGGAAAGGATCTCCCAGAAGAGGGACTATACTCTCTGTATGTGTGTGTGTGTACATGTACGTATACACACACACCCTAAATTTTAAATCAGTTACTCTCACTATTTATGTTTTTTCCAGATAACCAAGAGCTCCAGCATCCTTATAGTTCATTCTGAATTCAGCCAACTTGATTTCAGACAACACATTATTATACCTGGGCATTTTAAAAAAGATGCAATTGACAAAAGAACCTTTCACTTTATTCCCCCTCCTGCCCCCAAAGGGAGGCCCATCCATGCTTCCGTGGTTCCATACAAGCAAGAGCTACTTTTCACACTTTACATAGCATACTATTATAAAACATATGTGATGACCAGTATAATTATGATGGGCAGGCAATGTATAGCTAGCATCATCAGCAGCTTGTATTTATTGAGCAGATAGAATTAAGGTGCCTTGCTGGTCTGGCTCAATTCCACTCCACCAAAGACCAGATTTGGTGAAATATATGACCAAGTGTTGGAATGCAGTTGCTGAAGCATGTCTGCTCCACTTCTTGTGAACAAGATAAATGAAGTATAGTCTAGATTTCGTAAAATTTTAAAAATTGATGCCTTTAACCACCTCTTGACCTGATTTTTTTTGTGTCACAGGCTTGTGAATAGTAAGCCTTTACATACTTTCAAGCCTAAAGTCCATAAAGTCACAATGTTTCAGAGTAAAAAAAATCATTAAAAATCACATGGATGAAATATGTGGATGGAAAATACATTTTGTAGTGTATAGGTAAATGCCACACCTACAGATGATAGGTAATAATATGTCAGAACCACAGGTTTTCATCCTGTTATCATTTAAATTGAGTGATATTAGAAGAAATTCATGTGTGTGTGCAGCAGGGGATAGCAGCAATGAATGGAGCAGTTCTATTACCCAGGCCATGACCTTAGAATGCAGTAACCTGTTATTCTAACAAGGGAACATCTCTAAACTTACCAATTGAAAATGTTTCACTATGCGCTTGAATCTTCACTGCTGCTATCACTATTTTCTCCACTTGAACTGAAATCACTGCAACTGTAAGTGTCGCTATCTAGGTGTATTATGACCTGATCAATTTCTTCTCTCAGTCCTTCAGTTTTCCAGTAGTCATTTTCTATTTTTTCTGTATGCTCAACAGCTTTTGCCCAATCGTCTGTAGATACATTTGAAAAGGCAAGTGGTACAAGCTCTTTAACGTCTTTGATTTTAAAAGTGGTATTTCTATCAGCAATAAAATGCTTCACCTTGGCCCATATGAGTTCAATGGCATTAAATTCACACTGACGCACAGGGGTACAGAGTACAACATGTCCATGTTGCTTGGCAAGAACATCTGTGACATATACTGGAGTAGGTTTGTTTCTTTTTATTAATTGATATAGTTCTGGTTTTGTAAGTTTGGGCTCGTATGCAATACTCCTTGACTGGAGCCACTCTTGCATGACAGCCTTCCTGTGGCTCATATTGGGAGATATACTGTCTTCTGTTCTCTTATTATGGTAGACTGCATTGTCTAGCACGATAACACTGGGTACTTTCAAAGCAGGAATAAGTTTAGTTTCAAACCATTCCATAAAAGTTTTGGTATTCATTTCACTGTGGTAATCTGCAGCATCATGTTTCCCCACAAATACAAGGTCACAATTAGGAAGGAAACCTTCATCCTTATTTCCTGCATGCAGTATTATCAGTCACTGTCCTTTACCAGAAGGTATATTTGGTAATTTTGTGACATCATTGAGAACACCATCTTCTTTGTCAGAAAACATACCACATTTATGAAGAACTGGCAGCCATGTGTAACCCCGACAATGATTTTGATTTACCCAGGTTTCATCTGTGTACACTACTGAGAAACCTTTATCCCTGTATTTTCTAATGTCTCTTAAAAATCTTGCGCGTGCAGCAGTGACATCTGCCCTTTCTGTAACTATTTGTCTGTTGTCGGTTGTTTTGCGCCAGCAAAACCCAAGTTCCTTCAAGACAAACCGCAGATGCACAGTTGAAATACAAATATCCGGTTCCAAAGCTTTTTTTAATTTTGTAAGCGTTGGTAAGTCTCTCTCTTTGTAAAACTTAAAAACATTTTGTCTGATTACTTCTTTATCAAAACTATGTATTTTTACCTCAGCTGACTTGTCAGGCAGCTGAGGTTTTTTGAGGGTCCGTCGTCCGTCCGTCCGTCCGTCGTCCACAATTCACCTTTTCGACTTCTTCACAAAAACCGTCAGCCAGATTCACTTCAAACTTGGTGGAGATGTGCCTTGGGTGGGTCTCTACCAAGTTTGTTCAAATGGTCACGGTCCAGTGATTTTGGATTTTTAATGAATTTTTTTGTTCTTTTTTGGGTAAATCTTAAAAAATCTTCTTCTCCGAAACCGCTCACCCAATTGCTTTGATATCACACAGGAACACTCCCTGGGACTCCTAGTTCTTAATTTGTTCACCTGGTGGCGCTGCAATTTTTTCCTAATTTTTTATGAATTTTTGTGTGTTGTAGCTATTTTCGACTTCTTCTCCAGAACCGTCACTCAGATAAAGCTGAAACATAGTGGATGTGTTCCTTGTAGAAGGGTCAAACAAAGTTGTACACTATGTGGGAATGCTGCGGATTCCTGATTTTTAACGATTTTTTTCAATTCTGGTACTTGTCGGTCAATGCAGCTTTCCTATTGATTACTATGGAAGTCAATGAGCATTCTAATGCTAATTCACATTTTTGACTTCTTCTCCAAAACCGTCATTCAGATTAACTTCAAATTTGGTGGCAATGTACCTAGGGTGGGTTTCTACCAATTTTTTTTCAAATGTTCATGCTCCAGTGATTTTTTGATTTTAAATGAATTTGTTTGTTCTTTTTTTTTGGACAAATCTTAAAAGATTTTGTAAGTCAATGGGCATTCTAATGCTAATTCACAGGACAACTGACACGAAATTTACTGTTTGCTTGATAACTTGAGATCTGTTTTGAGTTAGCTACACATGTTAATTATTCTGTATGAAGGTCATGCTGAGACTGTACATGAATGACCTTGACCTCGTTTGTGGGGTCACAGTGCAACATACATGAATTTTACTCTTCATTATAACTTGAGAACTACTTGAACTTTGATGTTGCACATGTAGGTGTTCTTCTATAAAGGTCAGACTTACTCAGAACATGGTGTCCTTGATCCTTTCCCAAGTTCACAGAGCTGCAAGTGTGATGAATGTCAAGATCAGCTGAGGCACGGGCTGTTCACACAGCCCTCTTGTTTTATTTCTGGTTCTTGAAACGGTCCCTGTGTTTTCAACTGTTGAGTTCACAACAATCCTTTTTACAGCTGTTCGTGAAACCTTAAGTGCCTGGGCTGTTTTCTCAAAAAGATTTCATTCAGTAAGGCCCCTTCCCACACGCTGCTTTTGATTTTCTCTTTGAAAATACCTGTATACTAGTATTATATCTTGTCTCTTGGTTTCACCAAAATGATACTTCACCCTTGCTGCCATACCACGCCGACTTGCCATTGTGACAATAATGAACCAATGACAAAAACATGCTTCTGTGGGCCTTAGTGGATGACATAATCTACTCAATACATTTACTTGGGTTACTCATTCATACTATGAATGAGAGTTTACAATAAAACCTGTTTGTAATTGTGTTTGTGGTTTCAGTTTTGCAGAAATTTTCACGTAGAACAGCCACACCTCAATCACAGATTACTTCAAACCACCAATAAGCATATCAATGGAGTCCTCGTATACATGTGCTTCTGTTGTGACTGTTCAATCAATAGAACACACACATGCGTAGTTTCTATTAACTTTTTCAATGGCTGACTCCCCATGCAAAAAGCTTTTCTACTACAAAATTGTAATTGCATGTTTAAAAAATAAAAAAGATACATAGTGTGGTGCGGCAAACAATGCTCAGTGCATTGAAGAAAATTTCACAGTTAAATTTGCTTTTCGTGAATTTTGGTGATTTTTTTACTCTGAAACATTGTGAATTTATGGACTTTAGTTCTGTTCAAGTTCAAATATCAAAATCCCATCTAATGGTAATGTGGGAAATGATATGGACTAGGTCTTGGCACTTTAAAAAATGTAATTTACAGTGTCCATTGAAAGCTGTGTACATTTAGACTGAAATTTTAAAGCAAAAAGAAAGGCAAAGGTAAGGTTTAAAATTGAAAGGTTTTAAAAAAGGGTAAAATAAATATATTTTGTGCCAGTATATTTTTGTCAGTCACACTTTAACTTTCGGACTTAGTAGCACAATTCAAAAACTTAGCTGTCTAACCCAGTCAAACAAACTATATATATGGAAAACTTGATGTCCTCAGCACATTTTGTTTTTAGCTCTGCTGACCAAAGGCCGCAGAGCTTATGTGACCGCTCATGTCTGTCCCTCCATAGTCTGTATTTAATGAAGAATATTTCAAAGGTTGAGAGGACCGGTTTAAAACCACCCGTTGCCTTTTGTGGGTGACTGCCTGTTTCAAGTCAGGAGTGAAATTTGTTTCTTCATATTGGGATTGGAAGATGAATGTTGATGGTTTGGTAACTCTGGAATCTCTTTGCTGTCATTGTTGGGTTTGATATTTATGAATATGGGTCATGTTTTTCTATATAAGTGTATCATACAAGAGACGTCTGTCTGTCAGTAAACTTTTGCTTGTTAGCGCAATACTGTCTACAGTTTTCAAGTTAGCCCAATGTAACTTTCAGGACTTATAGAGTGTATGAAAATCTAGGCCGCTTTTAATATTGGTGGTGCCACCTACATTATGTAATGTAGGGGTCATGTGAAAATCTTGTGAACACTCTAGCATCTTTAATTTTTGGCGGATCTTCACCAAATTTAGTGGGATTGTGGGGGAGGTCAAAGTCTATGTTGCTATTCATACTATTGGGGCCACCTATAATTTGACAGAAATTATGAGCCAAAATGTGTTTTAAGATGTAAAATTCCATATTTGGAAAAGTAATTGGATTAGACTGGCCAAATTTATATGATAGATAGACTATGGCCAAAGGTACAATGTTATGTAATATCAGTGACCTTGACCTATTTTTGTGAGGTCACCATACCTGTTAAGTTGAAAAGGTGATTTTGTAATGGCCAGGGGTAGCTTGGACCTCAATGGCAAAGAGAATTGAGCCTACAGATCAAAATTGCACTTGATTACATAATACATAAAACTGTACTTGGTGATCTGCTTTTTGGTTACTGTGACCCAGTAATCATGGAGTTTTGGCACTTATCCAAATTTATTATTTTTCCTCAATACAGTGAAACCTGTTTTGAGAGACCACTTTGATGAAAGACCACCTGCCTTTTCAGACCATGTTTACTCTGTCCCTTTTGCTATTTTTCCATGGTATTATACCTCTATTGAGAGACCACCTGCCTTATGTGACCACTTTTTGGCTTGCCCTAGGGGTGGTCTCTTAATACAGGTTTCATTGTAACTCAAAAAGTTATGACCCGATTTGGACAAACAGACTATGGAAAGCTGGATGTCAGGTGCATATATTGAACACAACAATTTTTTAATCCAGGTTGAAGGTCAAGGTCAAATGGCTAGTTTGAATATTGGGGTAATCTCATGAATGCTGTGCACCCCACAATTCTTAAGATAGGCCCATGTAACGTTAAGGAGTTATAAAGTGTATAAAAATCTTTGCGGACATCAATGTTGGTGGCGCCACCTATAGTATTATGTAACATACAGGTCAAAATGTGAAAATCTTGTGACCGCAGTACTGTCCACAGTTTTTAAGTTAGCCCAATATAACTTTGAGGACTTACATGTATAGGGGGTATAAAAATCTAGGTCCTTTTCGATATTGGTGGTGCCACCTACAATATTATGCAGTATAGGGGTTAAAATATGAAAAGCTTGTGAACACTCTACCATCTTTAATTTGTGGCAGATCTTCACCAAATTTGGTGGGATTGTGGGGGAGGTCAAAGTCTAAGTTAGTGATGATACTATTGACGTCACCTGTAATTTGATGGGAATTATGCGCCAAAATGTGTTTTAAGACATAAAATTGTGTGTCTTGAAAAGTATTTGGATTAGACTTGCCAAATTTACAGGATATATAGGCCATGTCCAAAGCTAGAATTTGATATCATATCAGTGACCTTAATCTATTTTTATGAGGTCACCATGCCTGTAAAGTTGAAAGAGGTGATTTTGTAATGGCAGGGTGTAGGTTGGACTTCAGTGGCAATGTCAGCACAGCACTAGGCCTATGGGCCTCTTGTATTACATATTCTAGGTGTCCTTTATCCTCCGTCTTAAGGTCACTGAGACCATAAAGTTAAGGACTCACTCATTGTTGTCTAGGCACATGCAACAATATTCATCACAGGAGTTGTATAAATAAGCTATGATTACATGTAGGGCGAAGTGCCATCTGGTGCACAAATATTTACATTAAGCTTTATATGTTCAGATGTCACTTGAGGACTCACAACTTTGAAATGAACAGGTGCAATATAGCCATGATGCCAGCAGAGCTTTAGGCCCATGGGCCCCTTGTTGTAATGTATACGGTCATAGTTCAAGGTCAAGGTCAAGGTCATATGGCCATTTGAAGAAAATTTTTGAAGTTTAGAATTTTGTACACACGGAATCTCAGAAACCCTAAAGCCTGCTGAGGTGTTTTTGCATCACAGAGTGTGGGTTTTACTGAAGTAGTGTACCTGTTATTTGATTTGTGACCTTGACCTACATTTCTCTGATTGGTTGGCCATGTTGAAAAATCTCTCTTATGCATAAGTCAAAAAGTTATCAGCCAATTGGAGTAATGTTGAGCTCTGTGGATAGTTGTGCTCAGGGAACAGAAAAATTTTATAAGACTTACCCTATCAAGTTTGAAGGTCAGGGTCATATTGCAAGTTGAAAAAAAAATGTATTTGTTAAAAAGATATTGTACACATGAAATTTTAGAGATGACTGGGTCCTGTGAGTTGTCATTCTACAGGTTTGCGACTGATATTTGATTTGTTACCTTGACTTATATTTTCAAGGTCATGACCTTTTCCGTTTTTATTTTGCCGCCTTTGCAAGGTCATATCTCTGAGTTTCCCATGACCTTTGGAACACCATGAGCCAAAGTTTAAACCTCTTCTAACACGTTTATTTAAATGTGACATACATATGTATTATTTGTGACCTGGACCTGATCTTTCAGGAATCATGACCTACTTATGGAAAACACACTTTGACCTAAAGTTACCAATTGATTTGCACAATGTATATTTGTTGCATAACTCAAGGGTCAAGGTCATTTAGCTAACTGAAGATTTGGAGTACATTTCGTATGGCCATAACTATGTTGGGCTCAAAATGTAGCCATTGTAGCAATACATATTGATGTACTTACATTTGACCTCCAATCAAGGTCATTAGGTTAAGATTTGCATATGGCTTGGATATCTGATTTTAATCATGTTGAGCTCAAAATGAAGTTCAAAGGTCAAAGAGGTCTTACCATCTAAACATTTTCATCTGACCATAAAGACGAGAAGGTGGGATCACCGAAATCAGAGTGCAGCTAGAGGGAGGCTTCTCAGTGATCACTTGTGAATGGAGATATCTAGTTAATATTGCAGTTATGTAATCACTGCAAGCATCACATGCAGTGATTACATAACACGGTATACATGTATACAATGACAGCTGGCTTATCATATAAGCTACTGAATTTATGACTGTCATGTTTTTTTTTTTTGTTTTTTTTTGTCACCAGGTCTTGGAGAGAGGAGGATGACTTCAATCAACATCTGTTCAGAAAAGGGTGAAATGGACAGGGTACGCCAACAGAAAGGAACAAAGCTATATAAACTGCTTGGGTAATTTTCAGTCATTTTGAATTTTAAATCCAATAGAGCACCTGATGTAGAATAACTAATATAACATACAAAAGTAAGATTAATTTAGGATGTCTCTAAACAAAATTTTAAGTATGCTTCTCAGGGCCCTCTCTGAAAGATGTTTTCTCAATATATCTAAAATATTTAAGGAGCAGTAGCACCCAGTAACAAATGATCTACCAGAAGTTAGGTCACTTTATCAGTTTTTAGTTCAGCTGTCTATCATTTCAAGTTATAGCATGCTTAGAAGTTCTATCATCTGTCTGTCTACAATTCACTTTCTCCACAACTGTAGGCTGGATGCTCTTCTGCATTCAGTCCAATCCTCATCAAACTTAGTGGGGATCAACGTTGGGTAGGTATCTGCCATGTTTGTTCAACAGGTCAGGGTCTAGTGACTCTGTAGTTCAGCTGACATGACCATGTTGTATGCTCAGCTTACTTGTCAGTTAGCTGAGCTTATGGACTGATCATGCAGTCACCCGTCTGTTGTTCGGTCACATTTACACTTTAAATTTCTCCAAAACTGTCATCTACATACTCTTTAATTATTTGGGAAGGACGTTGCTTGGGTCTACCAGTTTTGTACAAATAGTCACCCTCCAAAGATTTCTAGATTTTTTTTGGGGGGGGGGGTAATTTTTCTAGTGAAATCTTTAAAAAATCTTCAAAACTGCTTGCTTAATTGCTTGGAAATTGCATAAGGGCATTTCTGGGGATGACTAAGCTTTAATTATTCAGCTGGTGGTGCTGTGATTAAAAATTCTGGAAGCCTGGCCAATTTCCCAGGCCCTCACGTCTGAGCGCTCAGATTGCAAGTCCAGATGTTCCAGAACACTGAAGTTCCCTGGTCCGAGAACTCAGGTTGAACGTCCTGGCATGTCAGAGCAATAAAAAAGGTACCCAAGTCTGTGGTGGTGTGTTCTACCTCAAGTGAGTCTTTGGTTCCTGTGATGGCAGCCCCCTCTGTGACCCAAGTGCCTTTTCGATTGCCTCAGACTGTCATGCCGGCTCCCCCTCCTGCTCTGCCTTCCCGGATTAAGCAGCCGGCAATCCCGCTGACTCCTGCCTTTGAGCCGGGTACCCGGCCTCCTGCCCCAGAGAGGCAAGTGGAACTCGGGCTCCGCCAGGAACAGCAGTTGCGGATGGAGACTCTTGTCTTCATCAGCTCCCGCCGGCACCCTTGTCATGCCTGAGCAGACCAGTCATTCAGCTGACGTTGAAGGCGTTTCTTACAGTACTCACGAGGTTCCCTCGACTCAGCAGTGGCAAGCCCTGTTAGGCTTCTTCTCCTTGATGGACTTGCAGGTCCCCCTGGGTCGCGTTCACCTTCGTTCCTGGCAGCACCCCTGTGGGACCAAGATTACCAAGCCCTGGTGCTGGTCCTCCCAGAGGACAGTGGGAACCTACTTTGGTCGACCATTCAGGAGGATATGATGTTAGGACAGATGTTGGCATCCTTTCAGGTGCAACTCACCATGCACACCAACTCTTCTCTGTCCTGGTGGGGAGCCCATGTGGAGGGCCATACAGCATCAGGCATTTGGCCCACGCCGGCCTCATCCCATCAAGTAAACTGGTTGGAACTGGAAGTGATACGCCTTGCCCTCATCCACTTTCAGGATCTGGTGGAGCACAAACACGTCTTCATAATGTGCGACAACAGGACTGCAATTTCCTACCTCAACTGGCAGGGTGAATCATGCTCCTGGAAGCTGACCGGACACATCATACGATGGTGCTCCAAACCCTACGCCTACCTCAACTGGCAAGGCGAATCATGCTCCTGGAAGCTGACCGGACACATCATACGATGGTGCTCCAAACCCTACGCCTACACAAACATGAGGCATGTGCCAGAACTACAGAATGTCCTGGCCAGCCAACTCTCAAGTAGAGGTCAGGCGGTAGGGACAGAGTGGTCACTCCACCCAAGGGTCTTTTAGGCCATGTGGGCCAGGTGGGGTACCCCACAGATTGATCTGTTCATGACAAGTGCAAACATGAAACTTTCAGTTTAAGTGTCACCTGTCGTGGATGCCCAGGCCCTAGCCATGGACTGTAGCAACCTCTGGACGTATGCCTTTCCACCTCCGCAGATCCTCCCAAGGGTTTTGCAGAAGGTTTTGGTCCCACCACTGCAATATGATCCTGGTTGCCCCCTGGTGACCAAGAACAGATTGGCCTCTTGACCTCCTGGAAGTAAGAATCAAGCCTCTGCTACATTTACTGGCATGGCCAAAACTTCTGGTGCAACCGTGGACAAGCGTGATCTAGAGGAACCCTCAATTGCTCAACCTTCACCCATGGCAGTTGTTGAACAGCACATCTGGTACAGAGCTTTCTCAGAATCAGTCGCAGATAGAATTGCCAGAGGGGGGCTTCGATCCTTTTCTCTAATGGTTCACTCTGCTCATTGGAAAGTATTTTCAGATTGGTGCACCACTCAGAAAATACATCCATGGTCTCCTTGCATAGCTGGCATTGCCAAGTTCCGCCTGTACCAGTGGAAACATTCCCAGTAAGAGCTTGAGAACTGTGGAGGGGTTCCAATGTGCCATCTCCTCAAGTCTGGGGAACGTCTTGGACATTCGCATTGGCAGCAGTCCTTATCTATCGGTGCTCATCACATCCTTCTACACTGACAAACCAGTGGACAGGCATGTTCTATCATGGTGGGACCTCCTGCTGGTCTTAGTCATGTTGAAGAAGTGATCCTTTGAGTGTCTAGAGAACCCCCGACAGGTGGACCTCAAGTACTGGGCGTGGAAAACTTGTTTTCTGTTAACACTCGCTTCAGGGGCCAGAAAAAGCGAGATCCATGGTCTAGCACACAACCGAATCCAATGGTCACCTGACCACTCCCAGGTGACCCTGAGGCCTCGTTTGGGCTTCCTTGCAAGAACCAAGTGGCTTAAGATCCATCTGCAGCCTTTAAGGGTTTCACCCTCTGTGCCATGGATATGGAGGAAAGAGCATATTGTGGATGTGGACGGTTCCAGGGGTCAGAGATCTGCCCTCTATTTGCCCCGGTTAAAACTCCGAAGGAGCAAGTTTGCCCACATTCAATCTCATTGTGGATCAAGCAGATGATTCTGAAGGCTTGCAAGAACGCTTTGGATGTGCCAGTGTCCTCAAAGCAAGTCTTAGCTAGAGCTTACGAAGTGCAAGTGTTTAGTGCCTCCTGGTGTGCCCTAAGGAATGTTGCTGTTGTCAATATCCTAAGGGCCTGCCACTGCCATGGCAATCATCCACAACTTTCACCCAGCAATGCTTGTGTGACTTAATTAATAGTGCTTGAGGAGGGCATGTACGCCTTTGCCAACATAGTAGGCTCCTTTGCATAGGTTCCTGATACTTGTTAGTTAGACTTCTTTTGTCCCCTGAGGGCTGCCACCTTGTTCCATTTTATGAGGACCCCAGGGTTTAGACTTGGATGCGGTCTATACGTCGGCATACCTTGAGTATTTAAGCCAGAGACCCTCTTTTGGACTGCTGTCGGGTGGTTGTCCCTATGTCCCCAGGCCTAGAGCTGGTTGACACTGCCTCTGAGAACCATATAACCAGCCTCCGGGCACCTGCCATGTTTTCCACAACACACCGCCTTGCTGGATCCCTAAGACCTGAAGAATGTAAATAGATAGCGTCGACCCACAAGGCAGACAGTTATCAGGTTGGCGGACAATTGTCTGGAGGGCCCAGTGCATTCCTATGCTGGTCAGTAAGGAGGGTTTCCTGGATTCTGCTGTCGGTGGCTCAAGTCCATGTACCTCTCGGGTCTTTTCCTTCAGATGTTGTTTCCTCACTACCAAGTGATGTGAACTGACCAATCATCGAGGAGGAAGGAAGCACAAGGGAGGATACACACCAGAAGTCACCACCGGATCCATTGGAGCCCAGATAGGGCACCACCAGGACTATCAGGTTTTTGGAAACAGTCGAGTGAGTAATCCAACTCAGCTGTGTTTGCGAATTGGCCAGACATGCAGGTCTTGGCAATGGTGGTCGAGAGGTAACCTACTAATACCGAATTAACTAAAAATTTCATGTTTTCATTTTTTGAACAAATATTTGTTGTGTTTTTTCGACTTCACCAAAACAATCACTCAGGTTGTGCTGAAACTTGGTGGAAATGTATCTAATGGAAGGTTCAAACAAACTTATTGATGAGCTGGTGTTGCTTTGGGTTCCTGATTTTAACAAAAATCAATATTTCAATTTGGGTACTTATTGGTTGATGCATAACTTCCTATTTAATAATATGTAAGTCGATGGGGTTTGCAATCAAGGTAATTCACATTTTCAACTTCTCCAAGGCCATCAGCCTGATTTACTTCAAACTTGGGAGAGATGTATTTCAGCTTGGTCTCCACAGAGTTTGTTCAGATGGTCATTTTGTAGTAATTTCAGAATTTGTAATGAATTTTTTTTATTTATTTTCCTGCACTAAACCTAAATATTTCTTCCTACCTGAAACCTTTTAGCCAATTGCTTTGAAATTGTATACGGACACATTGGTTCAATGAGGCCTTAATTTGTTCAACTGGTGAACTTTTTTCTATATATGTTTTTGACAGTAAATCTTTCTTTATTTTCATTTTTTTTGTCTCCCCAGTATAAAAGAACAGATTTCTTTATAGCTGTATGAATTCGGTCATGGAGCGTCATTTAATTTTGTTCATTTAATAAGGATATTTCACTCATATGCAGAGTTTTGTGACATTGAACTTGAATGGTGGCCACAGCATTAGTGTGCAAAATGAACACTGCCTTGTATCTGGGTAATGATATATAGTTACCATGATAGGACAAGTATAAGAACATACCTATGAGGTTTTTTGTGGTGGTTTTTTTTTTCAAATTCTTTATTAGCCTTTCCATACAAAATACAACAATAAAAATGAGTGAACAGATTAAAATAATTTTTTACAAATTAGTCAGAACACATTCTAGAGTTACTATAAGGTAGCTATAAAGCTTGACCAGCTTCTTTTAAATTTTTTTGGTTTGAGTGCATAAAATATACTTTTCAAGAATGACTTCACTTTTCAAAAATTTTACAAAATTATCGAATGATGTATTCTGTTTTTATACAATTCTTTATGGATATAATATTTAGCCAAAAGCAGACAATAGTTCTTTGTGTACTTAGATTGTTCTCTGAAATACCTCAAAATAACATCTTTTGAAGATAAGGAATGATTTTTACAAGAGCTGCATTTATTATACCAATCATTACAGCAAGCTCAAAACACACTGATGAATCAGCATTCCCAAAAGCTGTGTAAAATTGTATCTCTTTCAGAGCAAAGGTTACAAAATTTATAGTCTACAAGTCTCATTCTAAACAGTCTTGTGTTATGTGGAACAAATCTATGTAAAACTTAGTAATGAAAAGCTTGAAGTTTACTCTCCATACTACATTTATATGGTAATTTAAATATATTGAGCCAATCTTCTCTTTCTAATGCAAATGTTTCATTCCATTTACTAATGTATGTAGGAAGATATTAAAAGTTTTTCTTTTTTATCCCAAAGAAACGCCAATAAAATTCTTTTCTCTTGCAAGGATTAATATAGGGCATCACCCTGTTTCCTAATTGCTTCAATAAAATATGTTTAAACCAATCATTTACATGTTATATTCATAATATGTTTGTGTTCTTGTCCAATCATGAAATAAAGAGTAGATGGAGGTTCTCTGTTATGTAAGGGTCTGGATCTTATTTTTTGTTTCCAATCACAAGGTAAAGCAGAACATAATGAGCAGTATTCCGAAAAATTGATCTGTTAGTTTCTTATGGTGTTGTTTATTTTGACCTTGAAAAGTCAAACTTACATATTAATGCAACCTGTCTTAACGGACCACCCTTAGGGATGGCTGAAATGTGGTCTCTCAAGACATAGGGTCTTTCATTGGAGGAACTAATAAGATGAAAAGTACCAAGCAAATATATTCCCTGACAGGTGGTCTTTCAAGACAAGTGGTCTCTCATGACAGGGACCACTGTATCACCATAATGGTGATTTGTAAGCCCATTGTTAATTTATAAACACTAATAGGAAGGTACCAATGGGTTTATTTTGGTTTTACTAATTTTGACCTTGAGTGACCTTAAAAGTTCAAACCAACATATCGGCTTATATCGTGGTACAGATTCTGTCAATCCCTTACTTTGAAGAAAAGTGGTGACTCTTTAATCGTGTTAGTGAAAGCTTTGATATCGCAAACATAGGCGATAGCCTAAAAGAAAAGTGACCTTGATATTATCCCAAAGGTCATGGGAACACTTCAGTTTGTTCATCCAAAGTCAGTTAAGCACAAGATTGTTCCTGTTCTTTTGGTTCAATTGTTGCTTAAAATTGAAATAAAAAAATCTCTGATACAGTGTCTGACTTTCTGCTTCAAAATGTCAACAATTTTTCTGGGCACCAATGCATCTATTTACCTTTCTTTCTTTCATCATTATGCCCCCCTCCGAAAGAGAATGGGGCATATAGCGATTACATGTCCATGTATGTGTGTGTCCGGACTGATAGTTTTCAGGGGATAACTCAAATTTTTTGCTTGCATGTTGCACATGCTTATAGTCCTGAATAAGGCCTTCGACAAATTTAAAAGTGGGTGACCTTGACTTAATTCCCAATGTCACAGAGCCGTCTTAGTGAATATGTTTTTCACACAATAACTTGAAAAGTTTTGGATATAGGCCTGTCAAATTGCAGGTTATTACAGCCCTACTTAAGGTCTTGGACTAGTACGAAGATGGGTGACCTTATCCCAGTTTCCAAGGTCACAGAGCCTATTTAGTGAATTTGATTTCCACGCAATAGCTCAAAAAGTTTTGTGCATAGGGGTTTCATATTGCACATACTTAGTCCTGAATAAGTTCCTGGACAGGTTGAAAGATGTGTGACCTTGACCCATTCCCAAGGCCACAGAGCCATTTTAGTGAATTTGGTTTTCACACAATAAGTTGCAAAAGTTTTCAACATAGACCTTTTTTATTGCACATGGTTTAAATCCTACATAAGGTCTGAGACAAGTTTAAAGATGGGTCACATTGACCCAAATTCCAAGATCACAGAACTGGGGGGGGGGGGGCATAGATCTAGCAATCTTTGATTGCATTTTAATATTTTTTATGTAAAAAACTGGTGGCACTGCATTTTTTTATATTTTGCACTTTCATTTATTGATTGAAAAAATTAAATAATGGTTGGTAAGTACTTGTAAGCATTGACACTTTGGGGATATTGGCTAGTGTGCATACATGTTGTAGCTTTCTTCAAAATGGCTTACCAGATCCAATTCAAACTCAAAGGGGAGGTGCTTCGTGTGGGTCTTTATCAAGCTTCAGTTGGCCACACTGTTGTGATGTTTGTAAATTTTTGTTATATTTGGTAAAATCATTAAATACAATGTATTTATTCTCTCGAACTGCTTGGCTGATTCTGCAGACAAACATGGTCTGGATACTCCATAATTGTTTAGCAGGGGTTGCTGCTTTTTCCACTTCAAAACCACATGCTGTATTTTTCAAACTCTAGGAGTGTAGTTTCCAACCTGAGATGAGCTCCTGTTAGCCCATCTCATTTTGGGATTTAATATTTTGGGTTTAATATATCAAGGTCAGATAAGGACAACCTGTTCACATGGCCCTCTTGTTGTTGTTTTTGTGTGTGTGTGTGTGTGTGTGTGTGTGTGTGTGTGTGTGTGTGTGTGTGTGTGTGTGTGTGTGTTCATATTTTAGATACCAGCATATATCTGTGGGTAATTGGCTTATAATAACTTATTTTTCACTTGTTTACATCTTAATAAACTTTTTTCCCCAACCAGAAAACCTATTAAGCAGCATGTACATGTATTACAAGAAATTTCCACTGGGAAGCCTGCAATATAGGAACGGTAGTATGGATGTGTCTGTTCATGTATCTGTTATTTTCTTCAAACTGGGTGGAAGATGAACCTGGGGTAAATTATGGATCTATGTCAATGCAAGGATGAATCTGTGTCTTTCCCTTCCCAAAAAGAACCATTTACTGTATCTTTTGAATACTTGTGGGCATTCCACCTGTCAACTTCCCTGAACACTGGTTTTTGTCTTGCAAGGGTAATCCAGCTTTTGTCTTAAGATAGGTCCAGCCAGCTCTACTTACATTTTTTTTTTTTGTTGTTGTTGTTTTTTTATTTTTTTTTTTATAGTTTTATTGCAATAAACTTCAAATAAAACATCTATTATGTCTTCAAAGTACAATGTGTGCATTTTACCAATTCATTTCAGAGTCATAACTTTAAGGCAGGCATCACAATTAAATTTAAATCCTGGTTTATTCACTTATAGGGCTGCTGTGCTTCACTGTTTATTATCTATACTCATATTGTCCATCATATTTTACAAGGTTTGGGGACAAAAGCAACACTACTGTCAGTGAAGAAGATGATACCAGCCTTGCAACTGTTGATTTGCGGGAGTGTGAATGCATTCAAATACTGGCATCTGTGTATCCTCAGCTGGTACATCACTGGCGTGCTGCTGGCAATGTGGAGAGAACAGTTCACTTTCTAATTGAAGCTGCAGCAGCTGCTGTTGGTATTTCTGACAATATACAGGTAAGGAAGCCATTCAGCAGCTAAATTTAGTGTGCAGCTTCCAACATGATGCAAGTCAGTAATTAACCATTTTCCATCAGAAGAAGCCATATACATGTATGTCCATGTATGTGCGGCGGTGAACCAGTGTGGGGCAATGGTGCCAAGTCTGTGTCCAAAAGTGTCTGGTACAATTATCTAAAGTTCCAATTGCAATGTTCCAAAATAGAGCCTGTATCACATTGACTATCACTTTCAACTTTGCTTGCTGTAATTTAATGTTTTTTCACTGCAGAGATGAGGTCTGAGTGCCCTCGCACAAAGTCTTTAAGGTCAGCCCTTTACAAAAGAGTTCACTTGGACCGACAGGCATTACAGCATATAGGAAGTTCATTATTTTCAATACATGCATTTCTCATCAGGTCTGTCATAATGCATTAAAAGGTTTGAAAGGAAAAATCATACGACTACAGCACCAAATGATCACTGATTTTTTTTTTTTTTATGGAAGTCAACAAACAATTAAATCAGAGTCCTCAAATTCCATGAGTAAGATTGTCTTTTTATACACACATACAGCACAAAACTTGACTTTCTGTAAAGGTCTTCTAAAGGGAACAAAATTTTATTGAACATCAGTAAAGTGTTGCATGAAATTAAGCAAGTATTTTAGCTGACTTTATACTATGACAATTGTGGCTTTACCAAGTAAATTGTGATTAAAACAGCCTAGGAATAGTGCGACACAGTGGAAGAAAATATGATTTAACCAAATATACTGTAATATATTTTTTAGTTTTGTCTTAGGATTGTACTGTGCCAAATTAAGCAAGTATTTTCAAGTAACTATATACCTGAAACATGTAATGGAAATTGTGGTTTCACTAAATAAATTGTGATTAAAACAGACAAAAGTACTAGATTGAAAGAAAGTGTGGCTTTACCAAATATAATGGGATTGTTGGTTGTCAGGAACTGCCTACCCCACCCACTTTGACAGGTGGTACTAGAAGGGACAAAAATCAAGAAAATTAATTGCTGTAATCATGTACTCTGCAATAGTGAAGTAGTGCAGTACCATTTATGTGTGACAAGTCACTGCAGTGCAATTTATATGGGACTAGTCAGTACAAACGTATTCAACCAGGTGCAGATGGATTGCTGCCTGCAGCTCACTCCATAGTAATGGGTATGGAATATCAGCATGCTATTCATCAGATAGTAATGGGTATGGAATATCAGCATGCTATTCATCAGATAGTAATCCAGGCATGATGCAGTGCAAACGACATGTCACAGTGACTAGTCAGGTAGTACATAAGAGTTAAACAGGTATAGGCGGATAGCATAACCACATACTCTGCCTTCTCTATGACCTTTAGCTGGTCCTACAAATGTATACAATATCCACTAACTCTTTTTGTAGGCTGCATGCGTAAAGGTCCACCATGTAGGTGTCTCCTCCTTGTCCTCGAATCCCAATCTTGTGTGGTATGTTCTTACAGATCCGTTGTTACATCTGTATTTTACCCTGATCAGATGTGTTTTAAATTGGAAATTGGATGCACTGGCCAGGCTGGAGACAAACATTTGTTAACTAGTTTTAATTTTAAAATACACAAAATATATATGTGATCAGAATAAATCATTTATATGTACATGCTCCAGTCCGGCTTGGTCTGCTGCAATGATTATTCTCTCCCCGTGGCGTTTCTTGGCAAAAAATCCGAGAAACATTGAGATACCTTTCTCCCTTATTCTTACCTCTGCATTTCTTGGCAAAAATGCCGAGGTATTGTCTAGAGTGAAAAGCATCTTGGCGTTCCTTGGCATTTTTGCCAAGAAATGCCTAGGAATGGATTGGAGACTTGAATACCTTGGCAGTTTTCAACATTCTAGGAAGAAGATATTCATGAGGAGTATTGGTAGGCATTTTTTAATGGTACTGCAAAACAAGACAGACACCATTTAAACATTGTAGAACATGAATGATTGTACTATACTATTTATGAGAATCACTGATACCTGCTAATGCGTGACATTTTAACCCTTCATTCAGATTCATGCAGGAACATTTTGTACTCCCCAGTATTAATATCCACATGAGGCAAAACCCTAAATAGAATGTTGTTACCTGCATTGAAAAGGGATTGCTCAAGTGTAACAATAGTGGTGCCTTTCAAATAAAACCATCCCTACGGCCAGCAAAATGTGGTTTTATGCTGCAGGTGATCTTAAGATAAATGTACATTTGACAAAATTGCCACAAAGTGGCATGAAACTGCAAACAAAAACATCTCTCGCAATACATGTAGGTCTTACAATCAGGATCCACTGTGAATGTACATGTATTGTAAAACTTTTTTTTTTTTTTTTTTTGTATTGTAAAACTGTCACCGGTAAACAGACTATATTATTTAGAAGCATGTTACCAAGAGTTAGTGACATCTACAAGTACATGGCATTTTCACCTAGTTATACGGATTACATGTACATGAGAGACATGAGCATGCACTATTAAAGAAGGTCACATACGTGCAGGAAAGAACAAAAGAATGTAAACATATGAGAAAATATCTATTTTCTAAGCTAATATACCACAGAAACAAGTACATATTGATAATCTTTCCGGTAAATGTAACATCATTTATTCTTGTATATCTTTTAAGCTTATTTTTAATAATTATGCTACAATGGGCCTTTTCGTTAAAATCTACTATATGTGTAAGTAGCGACTTGCATGACTAACAGGTATTTTAAGTTCATTTGTAAGACATGCATGTTTTTACATTCCTATTTTCAAATGTTCAAGGCAATTTTTTTGTTCTCCTTTAGTGTCCTTTAAAAATTTGTACAAAAATCCATTCTCTGCATTTCTCTGCATATTTGCCAAGAAACGCTAAGGTAAGGAGTATAGGGGGAAAGGAACATCAGCATTTCTCTGCATTTTTTCCTAGAAATGCCGAAGTAAGAATAAGGGAGAAAGGTGTGTTTCTTTGCAGAAATGCTAAGGAACACTGAGAGAAAACAGACTAACTTGATTCTCTCGGCATTTCTCAGCTAAATTGCCGAGAGATGCCAAGAAAAGGATTTTTGTAAATTTTCTCGGCATTTTTCAGCAAAACGTACTGAGGATGGGCTTTTCTCATCGTTTTGGCTCTCCTTGGGTATGGATTAAACCAGGCAGCGATCTGCAAACACCGGGTTGAATTCCTATGTACTGACTAGTCACTGTGACACACATCACTTACACTGCCTAGTGCCTGGATTAGTATCTGTTGACTAGTGTGCTGATGCTCCGTGCCCATAGGAGTGACCAGGCAGCGATCCACCTTCACCTAGTTGAACTCATATGTACTGACTAGTCCCACATAAATTGCACTGCACCGACTAGTTATGCGCACATACTGGCACTGCACCACTTCACTATTGCACTGTGTTTAGATGTCTCTTGAGTCCTAGCTGGATTGCTAAACTGTTCGTGAAGGAATTGATCAGACCCCATACTTGTAGAAAGGGTGATTTATGTAGTAGTCTGCATGCCTAGCTGGGAATGCTCTCTGGGGCATGGGTCTTGTCCTGGGAGCTGCCATCATTGTGTTGGTGACCTCTGCGCATGGTCTCTGGACTACATCCTGCAGGGGCTTCTGGGCACTGGTACTTGCCATGCTGGGATATATGTTGCAATAGTTGATGGCTTTGGCTTTGGCTTTAGCTTTGGTTTCCATATTGAGGCAAATTTGGTCATAGTTGGGTTGTTAATGAGGTGTGACCTTTTTCTATTTTTGGGCATCACACGTACATATAGCTCCATCCCTGAATGCCTTGATTTGATGGCCAACATTTTCTACCACATTCCTTGTATGGTTGTGGGTCATATTCAAGGTGGTTGCATTTGCTCTGTCTCTACTTGAGTAGCACAGGGTCTCCTTCCTGTATGTTGTGTGGCTTGACTGTTGATTTGCTGTCCTTATATGATAGAATTTCCGTTTGGCTTTGGCCCAGAGGTCTAGCTTGTTCCACGTACTGTCTGCTGTATGTCTTCTCTGGTCTGTCTGTTTTCCTGATATCTGGAAGCCTGACTGAGTACGGTCGGTTGAATAACAGCTCTGCTGATGGCTTCCCTGTAGTTAAGTGGGGAGGGGCCCTGAAGATGTGGAGGTGCTTGTTGAGTACGGCTGGGGTGGGGTGGGGGGTCTTTTCAACCGATGATGTGTGCCAGACTCTGGCAAAATGCTTAACGAGAGATTCAGCCAGACCATTTGCTTCTGGGTCCTCTGCACTTTTGAGGACACATAATAGCGTATGCCTGCCCACTTGGAGTATTTCTACAAATTATGGTTGTCAGTGCTATTGAATGTGTGTTCCCCATATGTTTGGATCTCTTTGGGATAACCATATCTTGAGAAGATATTGTCAACGGCTGTTATGTTGGGGTCAGCTGCTAGGTGTGCTCTTGACAATTTCTACCTTTGGATAATGGGTCAGCTGGCAAATAACCAGTAGCAATTGTTGCCCATCTGTGCACTTGGGGGTCTAGTGGGAATGAAGGGGTCTCTTTTTGTCTCCTTGGTGGCTGCTTGGCAAAGAAGAAAGGATTTTACTCAGTCTTCTATCATTTTGCCAATGCCTGGGAATCACAACCTGGCTCATAGTAGCCACTTCATGTCATCAGTAGCCAATGGTGGCCCTCATACGCAATGTCTATGATCCAGTTTCAGATTTTGCCTGATCCTTGAGCATATGTTCTGCATTTGGTATGACCGCCTTTTCACCCCATAGTACAAGGTCATCAAGGGTTGTAAGTTCGTGCCACACACTTGTATATGGTATCAGATAAGGATCAATCACATGTCTTTTGGTTCTGATGAACTGCTCCTCTGAGGTTTGCATATATGAGGTCCTGACTTGCTGCTTGCTTAACTGGCGGCATGGTAACAGCACCTGTTAAATCACTGATGACCACTTTTGATGTTATCTCGTCCCCATCATCCATGTTTAATTGTGCACATGTGTAGCTATCCATGTGATCAATTGGCAGTGGGTGGCAACTGGCTTAATCACATGGGTTTTGCATGCCTTGAAGATATTTAGTTGTAAAGACAAAGTCCTGGACCTTGATCCGGCCTAATTAAACTTTAAGGGACCCAAGCCCTTATATGACTAATAATGGTTCAATGTTCATGAAAGTTCAGGATCAGTTTAAATAATCATTAGCAACACAAATCACTAATCTGAGATGACTTCTGACCACTCGTAACATGTAAATTAAGCATCAGCATTTCTACCGGTAATCCAAGATGGCTGCCGCAAGTGCTATTGGGGACCATATCATATAATTTTAAATGTTATCATGAATTATGAAAATATTGCTTAACTATTTAGAAGAAAGAAAGAATGCTGAGACCCTCCCTGGGAATATCCCAGGGCCTTATGTGCACTTGGCTCGTGAAAATATACACGCACACATGGCTAATCTAGTAGACGTACCGTGATTGGTTAAAATCAAGTTGTGGTGATGCATTGTGGGTAATATCGACGTCAAAAGTCTTTTGGTGCATATGCGAATGGTGGATGCATTAATCGATTCCATCCATGCTTTCACGGAATAAATTCGAGTTTTTTTATATTTTAATAACACAATGCCGGCGGCACAAACTGCTATTCTAAAAACATATAGGAATGTTACCATATGGCCTGCAACACAATAATCTTTACTTTAGGGAGGAATATAGATATCCTAATAGGATTTCACCTATATGGGCTTGGGTCTTCTTAAGTTCAATAAGGCCATTGAACCAGTGTTTGTGTATTTATGCTGGGGCCAATTTGCTCAAATTGTTGTAGATGGTTAGTATAGGGGAGCATGGTCTGTCTATGCCGTGAACTTTTTGCCAATCAGGTAAAATCTGAATTGTTGCACGTCCCATGATTGGCCTAATGATTCCTTTTCCAGTTGCAAGTAATTTTGTTCTGTTGTCGTAATTGTTCAGCTGACATGGTCCACTGGTACCCATGCTCCTTCATCCAATTCCTGGTAAAGACTGACCGCTATCGCAGGTGGTCCTGCATTTGCCACGAAATGGGTTTTGTCCTCAATTCTCTAGGGTCTGACAGTCATCTCAGAATTGATTGCTCTTATCTGTGCTTAGTATGCCTGCATGTTGCGTTTTTTCAGTCTGCTGGAATGGTGTGCCTTATTTATGCGACAGTTCCCAGTTGGGGGAGCAGTAATTTCCTTGTGGGGAACCTCTCCTTCCCCTGTGTCAAATGCAAACTTTGCATTGTATTGACAGGCCTGAATTGTACATGGAATGAGACACCTTTGTTTATGCTATGAGGACTGCTATATAGGACAGCACTGAGGACTGGCTGCAAGTTTGATAAGGGGCCTGCATTTGGATTGGATGCTGGGTGTCTACCTTCTTGATTGAAAATATTGTACCCTAGATCTTGGGCGTCTGATTCACCTAGTAGGGGTTCTGGTCTGAATCCATCAACTATAAATATTTGGGTCATCTTATATGGGTCCCTTTGTTGTTTGTATGACGCTAGTTCACTATACCTTTCACACCTGGTTTGTGGTTGCTTCCCATGAATTGCTCGTAAATTGGTGTCTGCCAGTTCCACATGTCCCATGTCTGGATGATTACAGTAGACCCTCCTATGAGGTACCACCCCTAGTGCCACCCAAAAGGTGGTCACATAAAGCAGGTGGTCCCTCAAAGGAGGTATAAATAACATGAAAAGTACTACAGAAAGACCTGACAATTGTGGTCTCTGAAAGGGGGTGGTCTCCCAAAGGAGGGGTCTTTCAAAGGAGGGATTACTGTATGCTGCTTGGAGGGATGATGGTAAAGTAACAGCCTGTATCTGTGAAAAGCTTCCTCCGAGTTCCTCCTATTTCTACCTGTACCTATTTATCACCTCCCTGATCTTGTATTTTGGTCACCGTTTGAATGAATTTTATCATTGTTTGGGATTGTACCCTTGGCCAAACAGGGTTTCCTGTATCTTGTGCACTGTTGCCATGGTTTTCCCGTAATTGTCAGTGTGGTGTAATGTGGTGACTTGTTTATATCAATGCTTTCTTCTGACACATATTTGATGGATGCCTGGTATTAAAGATAGGTTTGTGCCCTTGCATAGGGGTCTTTACCATTACAGGCATAACGTGTTTTCACTGTAGCACGACAATGTCCTGGTCCATGTGTTTGTGCACATTTGTCACACTTTTGCCTGCATAATGGTGATTCTGTTGGGTTTTTGGTTTAGAATCTTTTGGTTTGCTGCTGTACTTGCCTTGCTTGTTAACTTTCATGACACTGTGTTCTGGTGCTAATTGTTGGGCTGATTTAATGGCTATCTGTTAGGACCTTTTGTTCGAACCTGGGGTGGCTAATGCCATAAACTGCCACATCTTTGACTGCATCTTTGTGGGTTTATGGCAGGGTATCAAACTGGCATAGTTTGGCCCTGTTTTCAAGATGGTGAATGAACTCCATCCAAGACACGTCTCCCTGTTTTGTGGAAAATTAAGTAGTGTACTGCCATGGTTTTATTCATATGCCAAGCCAGTTTTTAATTTATCTGTCTACTGCTTATCATAATAGTTGGCTTGCACTGCAGGTTGGTCCCCGTCTGTGTTTTTAGCTTGGAACAGTACCTTGGCTCCCTCTCCATGAACTCTACTAGGTCTGTTCCATCCCATTTTTAAGGAGCTTAAACGATTTGCTATATATGCCATACATTCTATAGCCACTTTCAGCCAATCTTCAAAGTATTTCAGTAATTATTTTCATCAGATCTGGACCTCACTGGCGTGATCTGCATGGGCTCTAGGAGTGTGGCATCTGTGTGTTTTGTGTCCCATGGCCTTTTTGTGGGTCGTAGGGCTGCTGATAATCTTGCAAATTGGTCCTGTATCATTGCCATGTTATACGGATATATAGCATATAGATGATACCTTATTATCACCCATATGTGATCTGGAGTACTCTTCTTGCTTCTCTGTGGTGTGAGATTGTTTTTGCCTTGTTGCCAGTCTAACCACGAGCGCTGTCTTCTCTAATGACCTTTATTTGGTCCTACAAATGTATACAATATATGCGAACTCTTATTGTAGGCTGCATGCCTAAAGGCCCACCATGCATGCCCTCCTTGTCCCCAAATCCCAATCTCATGTGGTGTGTTCTTACAGTTTTGTCATTACAATTGCCAAGCATTACAAGCCAATTATGTTTTGCTTTGTATGGGAAAATTTTCAAGACACTTCTTAATTGGCATGGATCAAACAAAAAAAATGATGATGATAGCATGAGGTGGAACTTGGTGTATCCCCAGGCAAATGCATTTGTGGCTATCTGATTGGTTACAACTTAGATTGTACCATGTGCACACATAAATATATCACAGTGTTGTTTGCACACAGCTTCCATTTTTGCACACACAGACAGTGCAAGAGTTCACTTGGTGTATAGATTTCATAGACAGAATTTGATTGAATGCAATTTAAGTACAGTAGTCCCTCCTTTGAGAGACCATCCCTATAGTGCCATTCAAGAACTGGTCACTTGAAGCAGGTTGTGTCCCAAAGGAGGTTCAAAGCTTGTGCCGCTTCCCCAACAAGTTCAACCACTGCTTTGAATTCCCATCCAAAATTAGATTCAAACGTGATTGTATATAAACTTAGAGCGCATTCCATCTTGCAGTTATGTACTTATGTAGTGGTAATAAAAACATATTTGAATTTGTAAGCTGGTTTGAAAAGTTTTTTTACCAATCTTGTTAAAAGTAGGGTGGTTTTACTTATCTGATATGGGGGATTTCTGGAAGGATAACTGGTCTTTTCGGGTCACTAGTCAGATTCTGTTGATGGTCTCCCAAAAGAGCTAAATTATCATTAGAAGGTGCGTTTGCACAGTGAAAAGTAATCACAGAAGGCATGTGGTCTCCCACAATAGAGTTCTTTCAAAAGAGGGATTACTGTGCTATACCAAATTAGGCAAATATTCCCAATTTACTGGACATATATGTACTTGTAACTTCTGATGGAAATTGTGGCTAAATGTATTGTGCTAAGAATAGAAATAAACTGAAAAAAGTACCACATAAGCAAATATCACCAAGTACGCAGTGGTATTTGTTTGCCTATATTGGGATCAAATGGCCACTGGTCTGGAATAATTGTGCCAACTAGCTGGTAATTACTGACAATTCCCAAACATGGTACTTTGAAGACCTTAATTTGTTCAACAGGTGGTGCTACCTGGTTTGTTTATTTTATTTTATTTTTTTTTTATTTTATTGTTTTTTTTTTTACATTCTTTTCACAGTAAATATATTTTGATGTCTTTTCCAGTATGAAGCATAGATTTCTTTGAAAGTCTTGGATTTAGTTTGTATTTTTAGTTTAACCAAGTTTACACATTTGGTAAGGATATTTCAATTTTTTGTCTAGTTTCATAACTTGGAACTTTGATAACATTCATTCCATAAGTGTACATAAATAACATTACCTTAAATCTGGATAATGGTTTTTTATAGATGCATAGTTACTATTGAACATGTACATGATGTGTACACCTCAGCTACCAAGAAAATAGATTTTTTACCCCCATTTCTCTTTTCCCTACCCAAGTCCAACATTCTTTGAAGCTGGCTGCTGATCACCGCACACACACTCAGCCAGCTTGTTTGTAATTTTTTCTTGATACAGTTGTATATGAATGACTAGAACAGCTACCTGTGCCCACTTTTCTTTGCTTCATGGTACAAAATGGATGCACAAGTTTATTTTCTGTCAGCCAATTTTTATGATCAATGTGTGAATTCAATATGGCATTTTCTCAGAATTAACATGATTACCATATTTTTGTTTAAATTTGAAAAAAAAAAGTTAGTGGATGAAGCAAATCAGAGCCCCTAATCTATTGAGTAAAGTGCTATCTCATTGATTACATAATAGCAATTTGTGCACGCACACACACCCACACATCCCACATCAGAAAACTGTTTTTCAGTTTGGCGAATTGGTCACCCCTAGTGTGACATGATCTTTATTTTTTTTTTTTGATACTGAATTATACCAGAATTCCATCATACTATCCTTTCTTACACAAAAATGCAAAATTTGTGGCACGACCTGGCCATCCCCCTCATTAATTCATTTAGTGTAATATTCAGGTAAGTTCGGTGGTGAAGGGGCAGGTGGAGGGATAAAAAACTTGGAAAAGCTGTTGCAAGTCAACAAACAAAACTCCAACTGACCAAAACGTGCAATGCAAATCAAAGTTTTTGCAGAGAAATCAACAACCCGATCTGAAGTGTTCACCGGTTGGTGGAGCATTGCAAAAAAACTTCGGAGTAGTATTATTTCACTAACTACACTGGGTAGGGTTTTCACACTTGGGTAAATAATTGATAGTGATGGTCACTACAGATTTGTACCATCACTGTCATACTTCATTGGTTACATCATACTTGAATGAGCATTGTAGAAAAACTTAAGAGTGGCTTGAATTATGCTGATGAGACATTCATGTCCCCCGGGCATGGCTCTGGTTACTTAAGGAGCTATGTGATGGATTGAAGTCAGACTTGGCAGGGATGTACTTTGCATGAAATTTATGCTTAGATTAGTGTGAACTTACTTTGGTAAGAAAATATCAGTTATCTGAACATTGACTGTGCACATGGTCTACTATTTTTTTAGTCTTTTTTCATTTCTTCCCTTGAAAAAAAAAACTCTTTTAGATCTCAAAACAAGTCTCTTGGGGCCTCCAGGACATGGATATGGAACAAATTTTACAGGTTTTCTGATATTGTTTCTTCAGTGATTTGCAAATCCAGTGTACTTTACATCTGATTTTCTCAACTTGATGGGAAAAGGCACTACCCTGAATAATTCTTAAAGTTCTCCTTCACCAATTACTTTATTTTTTCATGAAAAGCGAAGGAGTTGAATTGTTATTGCACTTTGTGAAGAAAATTTGCCTTTGCGATGATGCAATAAATCGTGCGGAATTGCATCTCATTTGGTGGCCGCTCTCATCAAACATCAGTACTTTCCTTCACAGTTTGACCATTGGGGTCTGTGACATCATGGAAAGGAGCTTCTACACCAAATCAGATTGTAAACATTGACTTGCAGCAGTGAATGTCTGTGTGCTCATGACTTACTTGATTAAAATTGGGATGCAAACAAGAAACTCTTCTCACTGTCCAGTCTGAACTCATCCACCATCGTGAACTGATGTTGGAAAGAGCCATGGGCTACCACAAAGCAGTTCTTTAACGATGCAACTGGGACAGAGTCAGTGCCCAGCTAGCTGCCACGGAAGATCACCTAAGCTGGCACTTGGGAAGTTTAGACTAGTAAGGAATGCTTTTTAAAGTCATGCGAAAATTCCTATATAAGTGACTAGTTGAAGTTAAGGTCTCTGATTACTGCCAGATTATAGCCTATAATAAGAAGGCAGTTATTCTGTCAGTTATTTAGTCTCCTGTGTGCAATTCTTATCTTTGTTCAGTGAAGTCTACCCTGTTTTTGCCATACAGTGCTTTATTTTTTATATGCAAAAGAGATTCATAAAACCAAGAAGACAGGCCATCTTGCACGGTTGCCAATACCAGCTGTATACACTGCACGTTAAGACAGGCAAAACAGTAGCGTCTCTGTGTTGTGTGGATTATGGTGGTATATGTGTGTTCAAGCTGTGATCAAGTGCTTGTGTATTACCCTCTGTTGAAGTTTGCTGCATGCTACAGCAGTCATTATCCAGTAAGCACTGGACTTACGCTTTTCTTTATCTTCATGTATCCCACACCTTTTTATAAATCACTGAATAGAATAAAATTATAAACCTGCTGCACGTAGGCCTATGATTTCAAATTCAGCTGGGTTTGAATTTATATTTATACTGTCTTAGCATGCAGCGTACACTGCCAGTATTGCCTATTGCCAACCGCGCAACATGGCCTGCTGTAAACTTCAACCATTCACTGAGGCATATATATATATATATATATATATATATATATATATATATATATGCCTCAGTATATATATATATATATATATATATATATATATATATATATATATATATGCCTCAGTGAATGGTTGAAGTTTACAGCAGGCCATGTTGCGCGGTTGGCAATAGGCATATTAGACTAGTAAGAGATATATATATATATATATATATATATATATATATATATATATATATATATATATATATATATATATATATATATATATAGGAATTTTCACACAATGACTTTTGAAAAGCATCTCTTACTAGTCTAATATTCCCAATCGCCACTTTCGGTGACTTTCGTGCAGCGACAGCATGGACTTAGTCCCTGTTGCACCGGCAAAGACCGGCTTTGTCATAGCCTGTCCATGGGTCCTTCCAGCAAGGCTGAATTTCTCTGTCCTTCTCCCTTCCTAACCCTACCATTCTTAAACAAAGGCATGCTGCCTTTAGAGTAGTGCTTTGTATTTTCTTCTGTTTTAGTACTTTAGAATTAGATACTGGGTCAAAATTTCAACAGTGGATAGAAAGCATATGAAACTAACAAATGACACAAAAGTCTAATTAAAAAGGTGAGAAAACACCAGTTAGATTAGCCATTATCTTGAAAGCCAAAAACATATGGTTCGTTGAATATTCACCTGAAAGGAGCTGTCCTTATTATTTTTTTGTTTTGCATAACTTTTGAACCACATAGTTGGCAGCACTTAAGAATTGTGAACAGCATTAAATCTAATTTTAATTTAGCCGTAAAGACAGCAGTATTCGAGTACATCTATGAAAATTGCTTCATGTTATTACATGTATTTATCACTGTGACTTTGACAACAGAAGAGAAAGTTTAACACATGTTTATGTGCAGGCATTGGCTTATCTGGAAGAAGTTCAAGAGATCCTCAAGAGTGTCAGAAATGGTGTAAATCCATTTGAAGGTGAACTAAGTCACCATGTAGGTGATCTGACAATTGACCCACTGGAAGAGGCCAGAGTGGAAACACTGACAGGACAGGTAATCAAAAGGTTGTGCACATGTACAAGTATACACATGTGCTCAAATTGGTGAAGTTGTTAAATACAAAGGAGCACGTAATTATGCCCCCTCCTACTGGAGGAGGGGCATATAGAAATTGCTTTTTCCATGTGTCCAAGCTATAATTCGCGTGTCCTTCAACTTAGATATATTAAACTTTATACATAGGTGCATCTGGATATAAGGGTGTGTCATGTACCAAAAGTAGGTCACTTGGTTAAGTGTATGGGTTACAGTGACATATTCTTGTAAAATTGTGTCCGGGCTATAATTCCTTTCCTACATAACTTAGTCTAATAAAACTTTACACACAGATGCATCTACACATATTAAAGGGTGTGTCATGAACCAAAAGTAGGTCATCAGGTCAAGTATCTGGGTCACAGTGACATATCCTTATTAAATCGTGTCTGGGCTGTAATTCCTTTACTGTTTAACTTAGTTTCATGAAACTTCACACACACACACATATATATCGTGACCTAAAAGTGTGTCATGAAACTAAAGTAGGTCACTAGGTCAAGTATCTGGTCCTGTGCTCAACGTCTGGGCTTGCCCTTCAATTTAGATAAGTAAAACTTTACACACAGGTGCATTTGGACATAGGGGTGTGTCATGGAACAAAATTAGGTCACCATGTCCAGTATCTTGGTCACCGTGAAATATTCTTGAAAAATCGTGTCCAAGCTATAATTCCTTCAGTATTTAACTTAGATTAATGAAACTTTAAACACAGATGCATCTACACATAAGGGTGTGTCATGTACCCAAAGTAGGTCGCTAGGTGAAGTATCTGGGTCACAGTAACATATCCTTGTAAAATCATGTCCAGGCTATTAGTCCTTTACTGTAAACTTAGCTTCATGAACTTGACACACATATATGTTGACCTAGAAGTGTGTCATGAAACAAAAGTAGATCACTAGGTCAAGTATCTGGGTCTCTGTTATTTGTGTCCAGACTATAATTCACTTGTCCTTCAACTTAGAATAATGAAACTTTACACACAAGTGTATCTGGACACAGGGGTGTGTACTGTGCCAAAAGTAGATCACTAGGTCAAGTATCTTGGTCACAGTGACATTCTTGTAAAAATCATATTTGGGCTATAATTCCTTTACTATTTAACTTAGTTTCGTGAATCATCATACACGCACATGTATCTTGAGCTAAATGTGTGTCATGAAACAAAAGTGGGTCACTAGGTCAGGTATCTGGGTCACTGTGATA